>OX336399.1:68008243-69442070 GCA_946902985.2 Meconema thalassinum | reverse complement strand
GGGCGGGGGGGCGGGGGGGGGGGGCACACACCATCACACACGCGCACACAGACAGACACACGGACAAAAGGAGATCTCATAAGCCTATTTTTTCATAAATGAAAATAGGCTAATAAAAATGGAACCGATACATCGGGCTGTAGAACTTTTAGCACAAGCTCCCTCTGGCACTATAAGTGTTAAAATTAAAAATGTTGAAGATTTTCAACATTCTAGAGCCCCTTAACACTTTATAGGGCAAAACCATTTTCTTTACTTTTATGTGTTTTTTATTTTTATTTTTCAAATTTATTTTAATTATTTTAGTAATTAATAATGTTTTTTTTTGTTTTTCTAATTTTAATCTTTATGTATTTATTTTTAATTTTCAATTTATGTTCTTATAAATTAAATTTTGATATTTTTGTTGAATTATTTAATTAAGTAATTTCAAATTGATGTTTACAATTATTTTCATAAATCTTTTATAGTTTTGAATATCATTTAAAATTTTATATTTCTTTTCTTTTCTTCCGAATTTGGCCGCCTGTGGACCGCATGGAACCTAAGGCTTTCTGGTTAATCTCCTCTTCTCTTCCCAAAACCTCTTCATTCGTTCACTTCTGATCGTTCGCTCCTCCTCGGATATTACCAGTTTGGCTCAATTTTTGAGTGTTTTCTCCTCGAACATCTTGATGTAGTCAATTCGGTTTCTAAACTCTTTTCTGTTTTCCACTGTGAGTCCACTTTCCTTGGCGTCTCGTTTAACCTCTTCTACCCACTTAGTTGTAGCCTTCAGCTCTGTAATATACTTGAATATCCTCTTACTGTCGACCAAAATATTATGTGCACTAGAGTTTGAAGGTTATTTGCGAAGTAACCAATAGACCTACATAAAATCCAATAACACCATCATTTTCGTCGTTCTATTTTACGTTAGTTCATGTAGGTTTGGAATTTTTAATTTATATTTTAATATTTTTTATCGCAGTTGAAACACAAAAAGTGCCCGTTTTTAAGCTTGTATTGACCATGCGTCACATTTAAGAATTATTATCTCAAAAACCCGTCATCAGATCGAATCCAAATTTTAACACACTATACATAGGAATGTTGTATAACTGGTTTATCAATTTCAAAATTTTGCGTGTCCAAGAAAAAAAAGTTGTTATTATTTTTGTAAGGTAACTTTTTCTCGGCTCGGGGTCGTTGGAAAATGTAGTTCTTGGTTGCGTTGTAATCCTTATAGATCAAAATGTCATGCTGTATGACTGTAAAATACGTAAATTAATTCACTTATTTTATATCGGTTTGTATTTGTACGAGGAATTAAGCCATGGTTCACCAGCTAGCCGCTCCGGAAAATGCTGTACAGCGTTGCTGATATGGAGCCCATCACTGCCGAGCGAGGCGTGCCATGAAGCGTGATGGAGCCCACCTTGGCAACGCTGTACAGCTTTCACCGGAGCGACTAACTGGTGAACCATGTCTTAATTCCCCATACAAATACAAACCGATATAAAATAAGTGAATTAATTTACGTATTTCACAGTCATACAGCTTAACTTTTGGATCTATAAGGATTACAACGCAACCAAGAACTATATTTTCCAACGACCCCGAGCCGAGAAAAAGTTACCTTACAGAAATGATAACAACTTTGTTTCTTGGACACACAAAATTTTAAAAATAATAAACCAGTTATACAACATTCCAATGTATATTGTGTTAAAATTTGGATTCGATCTGATGACGGGTTTGTGAGAAAATAATTCATAAATGTGACGCATGGTTGAAACACGCTTAAAAACAGGCACGTTTTGTGTTCCAACTGCGATAAAAATATTAAAATATAAATTAAAAATTTCAAACCTACATGAACTAACGTAAAATAGAACGACGAAAATGATGGTGTTATTGGATTTTATGTAGGTCTACTGGTTACTTCACAAACAACCTTCAAACTCGAATACACATAATATTTTGGTCGACAGTAGTCAGTCGGTTCTCGTCCATTCTCACCAAATGTCCGTAGAATTTCAACCTTCGCTTCCGCATTGTGACAGTAATTTTATTATTGTAATTTTATTTTCATAATTTTTAGCCTATTTTCAATTTTGAAAAAATAGGCTTATGAGATCACCTTTTGTCCGTGTGTGTGTGCGTGTGTGTGTGTGGGGGGGGGGGTGTGTCCCCTAATAAAATCTAAACGGCTGGAGCGATTTCAGTGAAACTCGGTAAGTTCATAGCACTATTCCCGGCGACCTTGACCGTGCCTTTCAAATTTTGTTACGTCTCACCAATCCAACATGGCGGCTGTGCGAAATATTTCACTAGCATTCAATATCTCCGAAACTATTACCGATATCGCCTTGAAATTGTGTACGATGATAAAGGGCACTACTAGAAGTTCACCTATGAGACTTTCAAAAATCTGGTGACTACAAAACCAACATGGCGGCCAAGCGAAGTTGAGACTTTTAAATAGACTTTTCTCGCGATTTAACTATCAAAACGTAATGAAATTTGGTACAGCAAATGTTTATACACATTGCAAAGCACTGGAGTCTAATTTAGTCCAATTGTTTACATAGCCTCAAAATGGCGGCTGTGCGAAATATTCACTGACATTCTATATCTCCGAACTATTACAGATATCACCCTGCAATTTTGTACGGTGATAAAGGGTACTGATGCAAGTTTACGTATGTATAATTCATAAACCAGTGAACTACAAAACGAACATGGCAGCCAAGCGAATTTGAAATATTTTAATAGATTTTTTTCTCGTGAGTTAACTCTCTGAGCGCAGTGAAATGTGGTACAGTAAATGATTTTGCAGATTGTAATATACTGCCATCTAATTTAATTCAATTGTTTACATAACCTCAAGATGGCAGCTGTGCGAAATTTTAAAATTAAGTTTTTATTTCTTGTGTCGTAATCATGCGATCGAAGTGAAAGTTTGAATAATGAACCTAGGCAATAAGTGTCCTTGAATGGTACATAACTCTATGGCCTATACATATAACAATCCTAAATGGCGAGCTTCCGAAATATTTAGACGGTTCTCAATAACTATGAATCTTTTACAGCAACCAAACTGAAATTTTTATGTTCATAGAGACTATGAACATATGTTCAACTATGGGACTTTCAGTAACCTGGTGAGCACATCCAACATGGCGGCGACGCGAAGTATAAATATTTAAATGGACTTTTCTCGCGAATTAACTATCCGAGTGCCGTGAAACGTTGCACGTTAAATGCTTACACAAATGTTGATCCACTGGCATCTAATTTATTTCAAATGTTTGCATAATCACAAGATGGCTGCTGTGCGTAATTTTAAAATCTCGGTTTTACTTCTTGTGTTCTAATCATGCGATTGAAGTTTGAATACCATACGTACACAATAATCTTAATATAATAGTACAAAAATAAAAATCCATCCTGGCGACCATCTGAAATATTTAGACGGTTCTCAATATCTACGAATCTGTTACAGCAATTAAACTGAAATTTTGTATGTTGATAGAGACAATTAACATAAGTAGGATTTATGAAAATAGGCTGTATAGTTCTTCACGGAACTACTTGTTAATGTTTTTAGTTTTAAATTGTTTAAAATTTTATACATTGCATAATGTCAAGTAGATAAGTAGGCCTATATAATATTTGATTTTTAGAAAATACTAGCACTTTGGCATGAAAATTCTCTGAGATTTGGCAGAAAGGTTCAACTATCAGCATCTTTGAAAGCATAAACTGTCCTTATGACAGGTGGTTAATATAGATACCACTATCCCTTAAAGGTTTAAGTAAGGTACCATCACGGCAATTGCCTGGATCAAGTGATGACAACCCGATGGAAAACCATTCTCAGTATGGCCATTGTCAGCACCGGAACTTGAAGAGCACTGCTTATCGGCGGGGTAGAAAATGACGCTGCCGACAAGAGGCTACTATACCAATGTTAGCTAGCATTATTAAAACAAATAAAGCATTGTAATGAGTTGCTAGAAAGCCAGCTGAGGTTATTCTCTCTGTAATCAACCGAAAGGGGGCGGTAACAACAGATACAATTTACTACTCTTCCTAGAAAATTGCCTTATTTCTTTTCCACCAACATTTTTATTTCATCGTTTACCTCTTCTGCCATCATTTCTTCTCTCTCCCTTACTCTTAGGTACAACATCGTTGCAGTATCATTATGTCCCATCCCAAAGGTTAATAACTGATCTAATTATGATGTCTGGAAAACCCTGTTGTAGTTGTTGTTGATTCATTTAGTGGCCTTGTGACATCGCAGTCATGTAGCCCCGTGTTGGTTGGTTGGTTCTTAAGTTTAGGGGCTGCGACAACGCGGTCATGTTGCCTCGTGTACTTTGGGTGTGTTTAGAATCTGCCTGATAATCAGTGTTAATTGTGATGACTGTATTAGTGTGTGTTAACTGGTTTTTTTTTATTCAAGTAAGGACTGCAGACTTATGAATTTTTCAAATAGTTCCTACTTTTGCCGCCAAACGCCACTGTCGACGACTACTAGTTCAGAACTTAGCTACCAGACGCCACCGCAGTTGGCTCTTGGCAACGAACGTAGGAACCTAAGAGCGTTGTTTACATTCTTAAGCTATACAATTTAGCTTCACACAGGTGTAATTAGTGGAAGGTTCTTTAACATGCCATAAATCTATGACAAGGGACCGCCGGCTTTACTTCCCCTCCGAAGGAAGCCATACTGAGGGATTTTAACGCTCTTAAAAAATCCGACGACTTCGGCCGGGTTTGAACCCGCGATCTTGGGCATAGAAGCTCAGCATGCTACCGACTACGCCCCGTCTATGTGTAAGTGAAACTTATCTGATAACATATGTTATTATCGTGTTGGAAACTGTTTTTCAGTGTTGCCTTTGTCGCGGGTTCAAACCCGGTCGAAGTCGTCAGATTTTTAAGAGCGTTAAAATCCCTCAGTATGCCTTGCTTTGTAGGGGAAGTAAAGCCGGCGGTCCCATGTCATAGATTTATGGCATGAAAAAGAACCTTCCATCAACTATACTTGTGAGAAGCCAAAATTTGTAGGTTAGAATTGATAACGCTTTATTAGTTCCAACGTTTGCCGCCAGGTCCTGACTACGATGCCATCTGGTAGCCAAGTCCACAGCTAGGGTCGTGGACGGTAGCATTTGGTAGCGAAAGTAGCAACTACTAGAAATTATTGTCTGCAGTCCTTACTTGAATGAAAGCAGATAACACACACTAATACAGCCATCACAATTAACACCGGTTATCAGACAGTTTCTACACACACCCAAAGTACACGGGGCGACATGACTGCGTAGTCGCAGCCCCTAAACTGAGGAACCAACCAACCTCTGTTGCCTTAGTAATCGAGATTAATGCTTTTCAGCAGGACAACATGATTGTACCAAATTGTAATAGGTGTTTCCCTAAACAAGAAAAAATGTACATGAGATTAAATAATAAATAAATTCAATTGGATGACCAGTTTCGATCGTCAAGCGATCATCATCAAATCCTTTTCACTTAGGTAAGATCAGACCTGTGATGTGGATAACCTAACAACTACCAGAATAGTTGCTGTCCTTATCGTAATCCCAGGGATTTCAGTATTTTCTTGCACCTCAAGAAATAATTCCTGTTCTCCAGTCAGCATTTTCTAATTAAAGATACAACATTAATTAATGATTAATAGTTTTAGTCTCGCAGAAATATTTCATCAAGAAGAATCTAAATAAATCGTTCTAGTACTGTTTAGTGTCCAAAGCTCTCTGGATGATAACCCTTGTTAAGGGGGGACCTACATCTTTAAGAATCAAAATTTGTCATTTTTCAATTTTTTTTCTACGTTTATTGATTATTCCTCTTCAAATCACTGCAACAATTTCTTTGATATGTATAATACTTTTGAATTTATGACCAAAAACGTGCAGGTGAGTTTAGGAAGATTGCCTACACATTGGTAACTTTGTTGCTCGTTTCCCGAAACTTTGGATTTTCAAATCCGTTTCCTTAGTAACTGCCAGAGTTTTCAAGATAATGAAGTGAAATTTAGTATACAAGTGTATCTTATAGGGAAGAACAATATGACTTAGAACTGTTGTTGTACATGTCATAGTTTCGGTTTAAAAAAATATTAAGTGAAAAAAATTGCAAAAAAATTACACTTTAATATATGCTTTTTTCTTTTCTTTTTTCTTTATAGATTCCAATGATTCTAGGTCAATCTCTAGCTACCGTATTAGTAAATACAATGAAAAAAGAATGATATTTGTGTAAAATATTAGGGAAACGGTGGATCAGTGCACAATATGCAGCCGCCATTTAAAATGCCTAATTTTTTGCCTACTTTTCACATTTTGCAAAAATGAGGAAAAAGTAGACTTATGAGATCCATCCGGGAAAATGTGTGTCTGTCTCTGTCCTTCTGTCTGGCTGTGTGTGTGTCCCCCCCCTATCAACTCCTAAACGGCTCCAGCAATCAAAACGAAATTTAGTATGAGTAAAGATGTGCACCGGAATATCTCACGGCCATATTTGAAAATGATGTCAGTGCTACCAACGGCTGAAAAAACGCACTAGAAATTTGAGCTCCATGTTGGATATCTCGCAAGGTATGCATGGGAGATATTCCAAAACCGGTACACATGCAGATAATACTATTTCAGTTTAATTTCCAGGAGGCCAACAATGACAGTGTTGCCAAAATAATTTTAAGCCTTCTGATAGGTCCAATATTTAAATGCATATAACTTCTACACCATCAATTGGATTTCAACCAAATTTTGTATGTAATATCTGTCCATAAACATATATGATTGAGCGTATTCTTAAGAGCCACCAGGGCTGCCAACTGTTAATAGTTCCTCACTCTATTTTTTTTATCCAAATACCAATATATCAAAAAGTATGCAAGCCAACAGCTTTAAACTATGCACACGTATATTCTGACATTTTAGATTAATTTGGAGTAACTTATATACATCAGTTCTACCAACATGATTATAAGCCTGCTGATAGTACCAATTTTTAAATACATGTAACTTCTATACTATTTGTTCGATTTCAACCAAATTTCGTATGTGCTATGTGTACCATAACAGATATGACTGTAAGTATTGTTAAGAGCAATCAGGGCTGCCAACTGTTAATAAATTCTGTCTATATTTTTTTACCCTAATATCAATATATCAGAAAGTATGCAAGCCAACAGCTCTATACTTTGCACACGTGTAGCACCTGACATTCTAGATTAATTTGGAGTAATTAATACAAGGCAGTGCTGCCAACATGATTCTATGCCTGCTGATATGTCCAATTTTAAAATACATGTAACTTCTATACTAACAAATGGATTTCATCCCAAATTGGCACAACAAGATATCATAATATTTCAGATTATTTCTGACCAGCACACGCATGGTATTGTTGGCAACATGCTTTTACGCGTGCTGATAGATCCAGTGTCTAACTGCATGTAACGTCCATTGGACTTCAACCTAATTTTGTATTCTGTACCTTAAGAGATGGAACTAAGAATATATTCAGTCACCAGGGCTGCCATCTGTAGTGCTCTATTAGGCTACATTATACCAGGTATATTTTGAACTAATTTGATATTTCGATATTACCAACTTAATTTCGACATTATTCTAGATAGGTTCATATACTGTAGAATAATCATTGGCATGAAAAGTAGGCTGTATAGTTTTTCACGGAACTTCTTGTTGGAAATGCATTCGCCATATGACTTGTAAATACACGAACATATTGGCAAAGAATAGTGTGATTGGCAGAAAAAATTACAATTCTTTAGTCCTTTCTGTTGCTGAGGAATAAAAAAGTGAAGTATACATGATTTTCGGATCCTTAAAGGTGTAGGACCCCCCTTAACCAATCGCTAATTTATAATGAAAATGACGATAACAATAATATTAACAATAATAATAATGATAGTAATAATGATAATTCGTCACGACAACGGCTGGCACAACAACTAGTATAATAATAGATTTTTTTTTTGCCTTTGTGGGAACAAGAATCTCTTTTGATGAAGTATTGCAGGTATTATTTAAAAAAAATTACCGTGACATTTTACTTGTTAGCGCGAAAAGTTAACACGTTTCCGGGTTCGAGTTAAGAACTTAAGGAGAGATCACCAGATTTCAAAACCCTCGTTGCAGGGAAAGTATTATTGCTGCCGTAAGAATTCAATTCACCGCGGTTGAACACAAGACAATGGGTTTTGGAATATCATGAGTGTATTATAGCATTCTGTTCCTTGAGCAATTTAACAGCTACGGTTCTGTTTATAATGTTTTAGAAAGTGAATTGTCTTCTATCGTTGAAACAAGAATGTGAAAAATATGACGTTATACAGGGTGTTTCAGAGATAAGCACATAAATATTTTCTGCTGTTTTTGGCATGTTCCTGAATACATGCGACGAGGAAATTATTTCCTATTTCAAAAATTGCAGAAATAAAAGAAATATGTTGTAGTGATGGATGCCATTTCTAGGTGTTGCCTATTTCTATTAAAGAAATATTTTCAGTCGGTCAACACAATTTGTGCCCAATTACATTAGGTGGGAATTAGTAGGTATTTGTACATAAAATTAATTTATTAAGATGCACTCAAACGAGCATTAGATAGTAGGTCTACTTACAACGAACATATACATTATGCCAATAAACTGTTACGGCTGTGAGTTTGTGTCATCGCTCGCCGCATGAGTCACAACTGCCCCAGGGCTGGGCTGTGCCCTGCCTCGTGTATTGCGTGCGCCTTATGCAACAGGGCTACTAGGACAAAGGGATGGTCCAGAATATTCGTGACCCAGCCAGTGATGGAAATCTCTCGAAGCCGTGTGTCCTGGACTATTCTAGAATTCATTGAGTCACCAGCCTGCTATATAAGCGGCCTCTAAGTGAGGGGACTGAGCTTTCTGTGGGTGTGTGTTTCTGAGCTAGTGCGTGTTTTCCCGAGCGACAGAAGTGTGGTGACGAAGTGCCGTGCGAGTTACGAAATCCAGTGACATTGTTTCTCCCAGCTTGTGAACAGCCTGCAGCAAGTAATCGTAAGTAACTGTTGTCGGTGTACAATAAGGGAGAGGAGCAGGTAGTTTCTGTCAAGGCCACCGTACTCATTAGGACGGATTAACTTCTGTGGTCTGTTGACAAGTGAAAGGGCCAAGAGCGCTCAAGGAAGAGACTTGAGGAAACTGGAGTAAGGTTCCAATTGCCTGTATTTGCTGATGAGTAGTGTAATTTTCTGGCCGCAATAAAGTTAATTATTTCTTTAAAGAAACATTCTGTGTTGTGCTTCAACCCACCGTAATCCAGTTAACAAAAGTGCCACTAGGGGGGTGGCACGTAACAATACTGTAGTTAAGGCCTCTTTCACACGGGCCACCATGGCCGCGTCACCACGTCTTTGCAATATTTTCTCTAGCCACCAAACACGCCACCAGCCATGAGCCAGTCTTGAAATGGAGGTGGAAGAAGCAGCACTTGCTGTTTTTCTATATATCAGGTTGCGTAAGCGCCGAAAACGGGGAAATAGAAGATTTTGGGTTTACCCACTTTTGCAGGATCGATCAACAAAAGGTATATTTTGTATTCTGTATATTGATCTTAGACAATCCAGTCAAATTCTTCACCTTCCTACGAATGAACATATCATCTTATGATGAGCTACTGCAGTGTTCAAAAGATCAACTGACTGGTGTAGACACAAATATGAGAGATAGTACACCTCCAGAGGAAAAACTCCTAGTGACACTGAGGTAAGAAGAATTTGCACATTTTCGATTTGCAGTGTACTCCCGATAATACGTTACATTATACTTTCACGGAGATAAGCATATAAACAAGTGAATGGAACGCAATTGTGTGTAGTCATGGTTACAGCCGGACACGGACATCTGTTTATCTTTTTCACAGGGTGAGATAATCACAAGAGATACTAAATGTATTCATCAGCCGGGAGATAAGAGCAAACTTAAAGCGATTTAAATTGATTTTAATCAAAAGTAATTTCGTTACAGTTATTGTTACTTACCAAAAATAGTGACAGAATTACCATTACGGTTGTCAAAGTAACAAATAGTTACTTTTTCGTTAGTTATGTTTTATTTAAGGGTCGGAACAGCGATGACATGGGCCCTTACGATTTCGTTACTTTGTATAAACATAATAGTTGCCTAATAACATTTACCCCGCTGCTGGCCTGGCCGCACAGAAAGTCGCGTCTCGTGTGAAAGGCTCCATTTGACTCAATGTAAACATGTGGTGGCGGCTTGACCACGCCAAAAATCGCATTGCCTGCCACCACGAATTCTGGCCGCGCCACCAGGGCCGCCACCACCACCACGTGTGAAAGGCTCCATTTGAATCAATGCAAAGACGTGGTGGCGCCACCGTGGTGGCCCCGTGTGAAAGGAGCCTGACTCTTGTTATATTCAGCAAAAGACATTTCTCTCTTAGCACACAGTCAAATGGTATCTTTCACAAGGTTGATTGCACAGTACACACACGTTTGGCTCATGAAACTTCTTGTTTTGACAGATTTTGTGGTGGAAGCCGTGAATCGCGATTCTGCTGAGGACATTCCTTAACTTTTGATTTTCGTTCGCCCATCTTCTGTCGATCATTGTAGAGTAAAATTCTGGATGTATTTCTTGGTGTTTCTTTACCCTAGTCTCGATAAGAGTCATCGCTTGATTAGTGTTTGACAGAGATAACTGAATTCGTTGTTCCTGAGTTATATTCCTCGTCGGGAATAGAACCCGCAACCACAAATATTAATGGATTCAGCTTCTAAAAGCTACATTATTATTAGTATCATTACTACAAGAGTGTCAGCCGAGTTTCAACAGACAGTATGTTTGCTAATTTCTCAATATTAGTGACTCGAGCTGTGTATAATCCGATAACAACTCAAAGTCCAGATGACGCACAAACTCGTGCCTCGCCAGCTATGAATAATTTCTCAGTATAATATTTAATAACAATTCGAGGTCCAAATGACACATACCCTTGTGCCTAGCATGCTATGAATAATTACAATAACAGTTCAGGGTTCAGATGGGACAGAACATCGTGCATGGCAGAGTCCAGCCAGATATTTCCGTGACGTATGTTCCCTACTCCCGGCCACAAGCAGTCCCTTCCAAATGTGTCCCCCTCTACCCTGGTAACTAGCCAGTAAGATTGTACTGTATCCCACCCAGAGGGACTGACATGTGACTTCTTTAATTGCTATAAAACCCTGGACTCACAGAGCTCCAGTCCCTTGTAACTCAGTAATCTTAAGACTAACCAAAGGTTCGTCTCAGACTCGTAAGAGGAAGGACACCTTGTCAGTAGCAGCAGCAGACCAGCAAAGTTGTTCTAACAGCTCACCAGGATGGAGACTACGAGCAGCGGGACCATCGAGTGGAGGAAGCAGCTGAGGACCGGCGAGCCAGCCAGGGGCCAGGGCAGGCGCAACCGCACCCGGAGAGGTAGAGGGCCACGATCGGCAGGCTCCTTGGGTGGGGAGTTAACCTCCACAGGGCCCTCTCCTCCGGTCACGCGGGCACGGCAGCAGGCCCTTGGTGAGAAGACGTCAGCGGCGCAGAAGCCGCCAGCCGTTGAAGAGGTAGGGGTGCCTCAAAGCCCGGCTGGCGCACTCAACGCTGGAGTAGCTCCCGGCCCGGGGAGCACAGGTAGCCCGGACATAACGCAGATGTCCCTGCGGTCCGAGTCAACCGACGCCTCCCCTGGGCCCTCTGAGCTAGCCGAGTCCGAGAAGAGTTGGACGCCAGGACAGGCTAGCTCCCCGCGACAGGAGAGCAGCAGCAGCCCGGACGCCAGGTTCAGCTGGGCGAGCGATGTGAGCTCGGACACCGTGCATGGGCACCCTGGGGCCACTTCCCCAGGCTCCGAGCGAGCAAGTGGCTACGACCCCAGCCTCCTGGCTCTGTTTGTCTATTACAGGCCAGGCGTCAACCAGGAAGAAGAAAGGTACGTCATCTGGGCCTACATGGACCAGGCCCATGAAGTCACGACGGGAGGAGCTGAACGTGTCCGCCCGGACATCGAAGCCTACCTCCCCACCGGAGTGCTGATCAGGCCACACAAGGACGTGGTTATCATCTACCTGGCAGCAATTTCCAAGATCTGGCAGGTCGCGGTGGTACCAGGCTGTGCGCCAGGTGCCTCTCCGCACATCCTCCGCCACGCGGGGGAGACTCGCCCAGACTTTGGAGAGTGGAGGGCCACCACGACGCAGGCAGAGGTTGGGACCCAGGTGGGCCCCCTGACCTTCTCCAAGACGACGCAGGCGCCACTTCCAGCACCTCAGGCGGTGCCATTAGCGGGGCAACCCGCGCCCGCCATCCAGGAGGTGCAGCAACCAGAGCCCCAGGTGGGGCCTTTAGCAACTCGCGCCCGCCACCACCACCAGGCAGGGGACTCCAGAGACGGCCGGGGCCACCAGGACGGCCCCAAAGCAGCGGAAGAAGACGAAGCGCAGCAGCCCAGAGGACCGTCGCCCGCAGCGTCCCCAGGAGGGGGAGCCAGGACGCCGAGAGGTCACCAGCCGCAGCCAGGAACAGCCGCTACAATCAGGTCGTATGAAGCCCCGCTCAGGCCAGCTTTTACAGTGTTTCCGCTGTCCTAGATGGGGCCACTCCCAGGGATCCTGCGGCTCTCCAGTCCGTTGTAACCGGTGCTCAGGTGGCCACCACCACACCGGCTGCACGGTGCCGCGGGACGCGCCAGTGTGCGCCAACTGCATGGGTGACCATCCGTCATCCCATCGCAGTTGCCCTGTATACAGGTCCATGGCAAGAGCAGAGAGGAAGGTGGCTCGTTCCCATGGTCCGCCCTCTAGGCTCCTGCTTCGGCAGGCGAGGGCCCCCCCTCCACTCTCCGGTGTCGGAGGCTAGGTACCAGGGACCCCATGGAGATCGGGTAGTGGCGCAAGTTCTCCGGATACTTGTACCATTGCTCGGTAGCCGGCAAGGCCCGCGCTGATCCCAGCAGTGCCGAGTTCTAACGGATTCCCCGGAGACGAACTGGCGAGAAGACGGACATGGATCTGGTGCATGATACCTTCTCCCAACTAACATACCTACTCATTTCCATACCCACATTATCCTTGCATGTGGCAATAACCAAGCCGCCAGGTTTTACGTGTAGGCAATCTTTCCTTTCTGCCTATGCGGTTTTCCCTGGCCCTACAATCTTACCCTTATATATGAGTACATATTTATATGTGCTCATATATAATATATACCTATGTTAATATCTATTAATTATGCCTGGTAGATCGCGACCGCGTTGGGACAGGCACTAAGTCCTAAAATACATTCCTTTTATCCAATCCCCTATGCTTTCTCTTCTACTATCGTAGATTAACTGCATGTCGGAGGCACCAGTAGTAAGGTCGGGTGTCACGCGGGGGGTGCGGGTACTCTTTTCGCCCCCCCTCCCGAAAAAAAAGACGAACCAACTGAACTGGTTGGCAGTCGGGCTCCATGCCTCGGCACTTGTAAATAACTTCAAATGTATTAGTGACTAGTCGAAACAATAAATAACAAAGTTGAACTCTTCGCTTCATTTGAAATAGATATCACTCAGACTCGTGAGAACCTGTGATGACCTAGCTTAACATACTAGCAACGAACAATTGTTAAGCGACAAACTTAACTCCTGTACATTAATAGGGTTCTCTCGCTAATTCGTAGACGAGTCTGGAGCTGATTTTGCGACTCCTAGAGTTCTTTTTAAGAATCGGGCTTGTACTTTCTCTATTGTTTTTAGATCCGTTAGGGATAGCTTTTCCCAAATCACTTCAAAACCATACGTTAGGGCTAGGCTTCTTTTCGCGTTGAATAATGCCATGGCACTTTGTAAAGAGAGAGACGTTATATTTTTATGTCTTACATAAAAGCGTGTTAGTTTGTAGGGTAGGTAAAGACTTGTTTCTCGCCTAATGTAAATGGGCACAATTTGTTTTGACCGACTGGGAAGCTCTCTTTAAAAGAAATATGTAGAAAATATGTTGTTTTTAGCTCAAGTGTAGGGGCAGATGACCTCGTAGTTCCACCCCTTAAAACAACAATAACTAACCAACTAACTAACTTAGCTCAAGTAATATAATGATGAATGACGTAGTGCTTTACTGACATGGTAAATTACATAATGTCCTCGTGTGAAACCATTTGCTGCTTGTGCAGGGAACGCAAAACGATCTGACGGTTTTTGAATCACAACAACACACACATTTTAAATGATACAAACTCTTTTATTACTTATAACAGCAAGGTGTACATGTCAATTAATGGAAAACATGAAAGAACAATAGATTTTAACTTTTAAGATTTGAAGATAACGTCTTTCAAATGATGCCCATCTTTTGCCATGCGGCAAAAAGATCTGACGGTTTATGTCGTTGTACGGCTGAGCGAGTTAGTGGTGGGGGGTAGTAGGGATTGGCGCGATGATGAGCCTACGTGATGCCATTTCAGTAGCCATGGAGCTGTAGACAAGTGAACAACGTGCGTTTGTTGTCGAGGCATTTTTTAAAAGTGGTGAGTCTTGCGTCGTTACTCAGCGTCAGTTCCGTCAACACTTAAATGTGGGTCGAAGAGGACGCGTTCCATCTTGTAACACAATTTTGTTATGGGTGAGTAATTTTAGAGCTACAGGTTCAGCCTTAAAACGTACGTCGACAGGCCGTCCAAAGTCAGCCAGGACACCAGAAAATGTTAAGCGAGTGAGACAAGCTGTGGAAACCACTCCACGGCGGCCGGCTCGTAAACAAGCTGCTGCTTTGCAAATGTATGATAGAACAGTGAGACGAATATTGCGTTTCGATTTGCATTTTCATCCGTATAAATGGTTATTTTCCAGCAGTTGAAGCCTAATGACTATGCAAAGCTTCAGTGCAAGACTGGAAGAATGCATGGCAAAAGATGGGCAGCCTTTGAAAGACGTTATCTTCAAATCTTAAAAGTTAAAATCTATTGTTCTTTCTTTTTTTCCATTAATTGACATGTACACCTTGCTGTTAAAAGTAATAAAAGAGTTTGTATCATTTAAAATGTTTGTGTTGTGATTTAAAAACCGTCAGATCTTTTTGCCGCTCCCTGTATAAGGTGTGATCAAAAAGTTTCCGTTTGAGGGCTACAGGAAGGTCTGTAGCCAGTGGATACCACGGGCGTTCAATGCCGAACCAAAATCACACCGAATGGCTGTTTGCCTGCAGCACCTGATGCGTTTCAGTGATGAAGATAACACGTTCATGGAGCGTATTTCTGTGGGCGACGAAAGCTGGTGCCACCAATGAGAACCAGAATCGAAAGCGTCAACAGAGCAGTGTTCATCCATCGTCCCCTCGTCCCAAGAAGTTCAAGAGCCTTTCCTTGCTTCTTTCATTAATTCCATCTTCCTTCCTTCCTTTCCTAACATCCTTTTTCCTTTCTTTCATTCTTTCCTTACATCCTTATTCCTTTCCATACTTATTTTCTTAATCCCTTTAACCTTTCCATACTTCTTTCCTTAATTACTTCGACCTTTCCCTGCTTCTTTCCTTAATTCCTTCTACCTTTCCCTTCTTTCCTTAATTCCTTCTGCCTTTCTATGCTTCTTTCCTTAGTTCCTTTTACCATTCCATACATCTTTCCTTGCATCCTTCTACCTTTCCATGCTTCTTTCCTTAATTCCTTCTACCTTTCCAAAATTCTTTCTTTAATTCCTTCTAAGCCCTACCTTTCCATACTTCCTTCCTTAATTCCTTCTGCATTTCCATGCTTCTTTCCTTAATTCCTTCTACCTTTCCCTTCTTTCCTTAATTCATTCTGCCTTTCCATGCTTCTTTCCTTAGTTCTTTTTACCATTCTATACATCTTACCTTGCATCCTTCTACCTTTCCATGCTTCTTTCCTTCTACCTTTCCATGCTTCTTTCCTTAATTCCTTCTACCTTTCCCTTCTGTCCTTAATTCCTTCTGCCTTTCCATGCTTCTTTCCTTACCTCCTTTTACCATTCCATACATCTTTCCTTACATCCTTCTACCTTTCCATGCTTCTTTCCTTAATTCCTTCAACCTTTCCATGATTCCTTAATTCATTCTGCCTTTCCATGCTTATTTCCTTAGTTCCTTTTACCATTCCATACATCTTTCCTTGCATCCTTCTACCTTTCCATGCTTCTTTCCTTAATTCCTCCTACATTTCCATGCTTCCGTCCTTAATTCCTTCTACATTTCCCTTCTTTCCTTAATTCCTTCTACCTTTCCCTTCTTTCCTTAATTCATTTTGCCTTTCCATGCTTCTTTCCTTAATTCCTCCTACATTTCCATACTTCCTTCCTTAATTCCTTCTACCTTTCCATACCTTTTACCTCAATTCCTTCTACCTTTCCCTTCTTTCCTAAATTCCTTCTGCCTTTCCAAGCTTCTTTCCTTAAATTATTCTACCTTCCCATACTTCTTTCCTTAATTCCTTCCACTTTTCCATGCTTCTTTTCTTCATTCCTTCTACCTTTCCACGCTTCTTTCCTTAATTCCTTCTACCTTTCCATACCTCTTTCCTTAATTCCTTCTACCTTTCCATACTTCCTTCAAGAGTCAACCATCCGCTGCAAAGGTGATGCTCACCTTGTTCTTTGACTACCTAGGCCCATTGCTTATAGATTTCAAGGAATCATGTGTCTCCATGACTGGGGAACGGTACTACGCATCACTGGCAAAATTTTGGCGTGCAATTAAGGTGAAATATCCGATCCGGGAAAGCATGCGATAAGGTGTGCTGCTGCTTCATGATGATGCACGTCTCCATACCACAAAGGTCGTGAAGCAGAAGGCACACCAACTCTAGTGTGAGACACTCGAGCACACGCCCTATAGTCCTGATCTATCCTCATGCTTTCATCACGCCTTAGGTCCCTTAAAATTAGGCTTTAAAGTGTCAATCTTTACTGTCGGACGAGGATATGAAGCAGGCTGTTAAGACTTCTACGCGTGGCAGGACATGATGTTTTACCACACGGGGATCGTGGATTCAAAACCGGCCGAAGTCGTCGGATTTTTAAAAGCGTTAAATATCCATCAGCATGTCTTCCTTCAGAGGGGAAGTAAAACCGCTGGGTCCATGCAATAGATTTAAGGCATATAAAAGAACCTTCCACTAACTGCAATTGTGTGAAGCTAAATTTATATGTTAGATTTGATTAATGCTCTGTAAGTTCCAACGTTCCGTTGCAGTGGCATCTAGTAGCTATGTTAACGGCTAGGTGTCGTTGACTGTAGCATTTGGTAGCAAAAGTAGGAACTACTTGAAATTGATCGTCTGCAGTCCTTACCTGAATACACACTAATACAGCCATCACAAATGAGGCAGTGAGTGAGAGAGGGGCTATGCCGAGATTTTGTCAAAATTGAGTTATTGGTACCATTGTGTAGGGCATACATTCATCTTTCAGTGTGCATAATATCACAGACATCCGCAGGCTCCTTCCCTTGTTTTGTGAAGAATGTAGTTTCTGTGAATCACGTTTATGCTGCGAGAGAGCAACCGCAAAACTCCAAATATCTCAGTTCCATCCAACTCCGGCATAGCCCCCTCTCTCACTCACTGTTAATTATTAACACCAGCACACACACTAAGCTTATCGACACTCAGCTTAACTATACAATGCGCCTTATAACTGGCACAATCAGACCCACGCCGACTTTCTGGCTACCCATACTTAGCCACATACAACCTCCATCTCTGCGTAGGAAAAATGCACTATTACGCGAGTACAAAAAGATGTACAAAAATCCACACCTTGCTGTTCATGAAGACATACCAAACATCGGAAGAGGAAGGCTTCGCTCTCGTCATTCATCCCTTGAAACCGCGAGAACTTTAGATGCCAACAACTTTAATACTGATGACAGCTGGAGGCAAACATGGCAGACTAACGCAACAGCAGAGCAATTGAAGGTGCCATGCATATCAACGAAGCCACCCGGTTTTGAATTACCACGCAAGGATTGGTCGGTACTTAATAGAATATGAACCAACACTGGAAGATGTGCAGACCTTCTGTACAAGTGGAAGAAATGGTAAAAGGAAGTAAGGAAAGAAGCATGGAAAGGAAGAAGAAATTAAGGAAAGAAGGGAAAGGTAGAAGGAATTAAGGAAAGAAGCATGGAAAGGTAGAAGGAACGAAGCATGGAAAGGTAGAAGGAAAGAAGCATGGAAAGGTAGAAGGATGCAAGGTAAGATGTATAGAATGGTAAAAGGAACTAAGGAAAGAAGCATGGAAAGGCAGAAGGAATTAAGGAAAGAAGCATGGAAAGGCAGAAGGAATTAAGGAAAGAAGGGAAAGGTAGAAGGAATTATGGAAAGAAGCATGGAAATGCAGAAGGAATTAAGGAAGGAAGTACGGAAAGGTAGGGCCTAGAAGGAATTAAAGAAAGAATTTTGGAATGGTAAAAGAAACTAAGGAAAGAAGCATAGAAAGGCAGAAGGAATTAAGGAAAGAAGGGAAAGGTAGAAGGAATTAAGGAAAGAAGCAGGGAAAGGTCGAAGTAATTAAGGAAAGAAGTATGGAAAAGTTAAAGGGATTAAGAAAATAAGTATGAAAAGGAATAAGGATGTAAGGAAAGAATGAAAGAAAGGAAAAAGGATGTTTGGAAAGGAAGGAAGGAAGATGGAATTAATGAAAGAAGCAAGGAAAGGCTCTTGAACTTCTTGGGACGAGGGGACGATGCCAACTTAAGCGACAAATCACTAAAACTAGAATATTTGAGACGTCCTTTAACGACATTTATAAAGAAGCTGTGACTGCGGTGCTGAAAAGCAGACGGTCTTCCATGTTGTGCACGAATGTCCCTTGAGAGCTTTCGCTGGCGACCAATCAGAGTTCCTGGTGATGACGGAGGGATCACTGGACTATATTCATGGACTTGATATTAGTTTGTAGTCTGTTATAATTATCTTTATGATTGTAATATTATTTAACTGTACATTTTGTAATGTAGCCATACGCTAAATAAATAAATTAACACCAGTTATCATACAGATTCTACACACACTCAAAGTACACGGGGCTACATGCCAGCGTTTTCGCAGCCCCTAAACTGAGGAAGCAACCAACCAATCAACTGGTATCCAACCAGAGACCTTAACATCTGAAGTTCTTTGGCACTGTTATAATTGATTGAAGAGACAAAGTCTCGTACGCAACTAATAGTAGGCTATAGTTGTGTTTTCGTCTTATGCCACACTCCAATAAGCAAGATATGAGTGGGGGTTAATGAAATATGTGACTTATTAACTAACCTTCTTTTTAGTGAGGACCAAATTATAGCATTCACTTGTAATTGGATGGCAAGGCTGCAATGTTGGGACCACAGGATGGTAATTATGGACTCTGATACACATACCACTGATATTTGTCGTCTTTCACTCGATTGACCTGGCATCAAGTGCTGCCAACTTAAGCGACAAATCACTAAAACTAGAATATTTGAGACGTCCTTTAACGACATTTATAAAGAAGACTAGGCTCAATATACAGGCTTTATAGATAATTAATAATAACAATATGTGGCATGGCGCTCTTCCTCTTCAATTGTATTGTGGAGTAAGTTGCAAGAATTTGGTACAAAGCATTAGAAGAACTGAAAATTATTTTGTTAATTTTGATTAAAAAATCCCTCTCGGTGCGCCGAAAGGTGGAGGTAGATTTCACCGGGCAAAGAAAAATATCTCGAATTCACTAAATATGCCAATTGCTGTAGGCCTGTACCTACAAAAGTTCCACATGTTAAGCATACGAGATGCCCCATCTGCACATAATTCCGAATATATTTTACTCATCCCTTGACATAAGGGTGGGTCATATCAAAATTTCTTTCAGACGAAAGATTTGGGTAATTTTTAACTCCCTATTGACCATTTTAAACGGTTTTTATAGCCTACTAGCTGTACCCGGCATGCATTGCAATGCCGATCAAAGAATGTGTTGGCGATGTGACTTTGTTGAACTGCTTTTGGATTCCAAAAATATTTTTCTTTTTACGTGAACCACATCTAAACTATTATAAAATTGATTTACTATCTCAGAAACATTCATGGGAAAGTGCTCAACAACTCACCAAAGTTTCATCGCAATGAAATGTATGGTATTTGAACGCATACGGGTCATTGTTGAAACGATTCGAGTGCCGTCACCCATTTGTTGAATATACTCATACGCTACCTATAGTAAAATGGATTTACTAATTCGTAAACTATCCCAGGCGTGTAAAAAACAACTCATCAACATTTCATGCAATCGGTTGAATAACATATGAACGCATACGGGATTTTGTTTAACCCTTTATAGGTCCTTGGGATACTATCTTCCCACCATGTATTTATAGAAAGGTGATAGGGAGAGAATCTTCCCACCCCTTTCATTTCAAGCAGTTCCACATGCATACAAGGGCTAGCTGCACAGAAAGAAATGCATTGTTTTACAGAAGAAGGTGTTTTTATTGAAGATAAGAGATTTGTAAACATTGGTATATAACTGAAATACAATGTTAATAATGGTTTTGGTCACTTGAGTAAATATATTTAGGCTAGAATGGATATAATTATCCTGCTCAGGGTGTTTGCCATAGAGTAGAAGATTTTTAAAATTAATTTTTTGTGTTCTTAGTAAATACTATTTTGAAATTATTGAATTATATTCGAATATACTAACTTTTAACATTCCAAAATCGCTTTTTTGTGCAGTTTTCGGCAAAGAAGATATAGGTCACTGACCTTGTGTTGCGTGGGAGTTACGTTTTTTTAAATTATAGCGCGTGATGGGTGTTTTTATATATTATATCCTGTTAAATAAACCTCAATATTGAGTGATAAACACAGTATCATGATAATTTGGAGGTGGGAGATTATTACCCCATTGCTCATTTAAGAAAAGATACTGTCGGGTGTGGGCAGTGGGATAATAATTTCCCACCCCATATTTCATAAAATAGAGTCCATACCCATAAAAGTGTTGCATATTCCTACTCATCTATCACCCCCAATTACAAATGTGCAAAAAAATCAAATATTTTATACCCCCAGTCTTTTGCCCTATAAAGGGTTAAACGCTTCGCGCGCCGTCACTCATTTGTTGAATCTACTTGTGCGCCACCCATTGAAAAAACGGATTTACTAATTCATAAACCTTCGCAAGACAGTACTCAACTCACCATAGTTTTATCACATTCGGATGAATGATACATGAACGCATACGGGAATTTGTTGAAACGATTCACGCGCTGTCGCTCATTAGTTGAATCTACTCGTGCTTTATCTATTGTAAAATGGATTTACTAAGCCACAAACCTTCACGGATGTAGTACACAACATCTCACCCAAGTTTCATCGCTATTGGACGAATGGTATGCGAACGCATACGGGACTTTGTTGAAACACGTCGCACGTCGTCGCTCATTTGTTTAAGGTAAGAAAGACCTGCCTATCTCGCCCATGTTAAATCTTGAAATTTGTGGTACACTTTACTCAAAATCTGTTTGGGTTAACCAATTGAAAACTTTCAGGGATTACTGTTTGGATCATTATCTGCAATAATAATAAGGATTATTGACAAAAACTAAATACTTTTGCCAATATGAATTTTTGTTTAAGGTACTAAATTTTAATCCAAAATTATGTCGAAAAATATTTATAATTCAATTTGTATATAACTTAAAGGGATATCCCTTCTTATTACTGTTCATTAGGATGATGTTGATACATTAAAAAAAATATGGACCTATCTTGATTAGTGTTCTTACAAATGGTACCAAAGTAGTGAAAAATGTTAAACTGAGAGAAATGAGGTTGAAGTTTTTCATTATATTTTGTTACCTCTGACAAATCTTAGAACATTCCTGCCCCTTAACTTGCATCATTTCGTCCATCACTGGTTATTTTGCTTCTCCTACTTCCTTTAGCTTTTAAATAAATAAATAAATGAACAAATAAATAAGTAAATAAATAAATAAATAAATAAGTAAATAAAAAACAATATAAATAAATACAAAAAGTAAAGAAATGCGTATTTCAACTTATCTGGTTGCAAATAAGTGGACTTGTTTCCCTCTTCAAATCAACGATTCAATTATTAATAATTGGGGGCAGATTACCTCGCTGTTCCGCCCCTTAAACAATATTTCTTCAATAGGTCAGTGAAAAATCACAGTGATGACGATGTTCAATAACCGCTAGTAACTTAAACAATGCAGAAAGTTGTCATTGTTACCAACACAAAGTCTGCGCTCAACAGAGCAGACAGGAAGTGAGATCAGAAATCTATCTATAATAGTTCAGAAGTTATACGCACAAACATAAATCTCAGTAAAAGTGCGCGTTGCCATTCATGGTGCAGCATAGTCATTTATATCTTATAAAATTACCATTTTTCATATTTTTTCGACTTTTTTGACCAATTCCTGTTCTCTACATTGTATGTAACTAAAAACACCAAAAAAATAATTTTTAATTTTTTTTTCGCCCCTAGACGGGTCTTTCTTACCTTAATCTACTTGTGCGATACCTATTGAAAAGTGCATTTACTAAGTCAGAAACCTTACATGAGGTGTACACAACATCTCACCCAAGTTTCATCGCTATCGGACGAATGGTATATGAACACATACGGGACTTTGTTGAAACGCTTCGCGCGTCGTCGCTCATTTGTTGACTCTACTCGTGCGCTACCTGTTGTAAAATGGATTTACTAAGCCAGAAACCTTCCTTGGAGTGTACTCAACATCTCACCCAAGTATCATCGCAAACGGATGAATGGTATATGAACGCATAGGAGACATACACACACACACAGACAAACAATCACGTAACATTGATTTTTAGCCTACTTTCGATTTTTGCAAAAAATGAAAGTAGACTTATGAGATCACTACAGGGCGAAAAAAAGTGTGTCTGTCTGTGTGTGTGTGTGTGTATGTGTGTGTGTGAGTCTGTGTGTGTGTGTGTGAGTGTGTGTACTCTGAATGTCTGTCCCCCCCCCCTATCAATTCGATCACGGTGAGCGCAAATTCAACGAAATTTGGTACAGAGGTAGTACTAGCAAAGGGCACCCCAGTGTCATGTTTTATATCGCCGCCATCTTGACGGAAACGTAATGGCGGCCACACAAATGTTCAAAGCTTAAATCAAATTACGACTAACCTAATAATCCGATCTCTACCAAATTTTGCAACAACATACCTTTATGGAGGAAGCATCCTTTGACAAATCTAATAGGTCATTAGCCTAATAGTTTGCGGATGGCGGCCATCTTTGTGTCAAAATCGATTACCCCTATTAATTCGAACACGGTGAAACCGAATGGAATGAAATTTGGTACAGAGGTAGCACTAGCAAAGGGCACCTCAGTGTCATGTTTTATATCGCCGCCATCTTGACGGAAACGTAATGGCGGCCACACAAATATTCAAAGCTTAAATCAAATTACTATTAACCTAATCATCTGATCTCTACCAAATTTTGCATCAACATACCATTATGGAGGGAGCATCCTTTGACCAAACTAATAGGTCATTAGCCTAATATTTTGCGGATGGCGGCCATCTTTGTGTGAAAATCGATTCCCCCTATTAATTCGAACACGGTGAAACCGAATGGAACGAAATTTGGTACAGAGGTAGCACTAGAAAAGACCACCTCAGTGTCATGTTTTATATCACCGCCATCTTGACGGAAACGTAATCGCGGCCACCCAAATGTTAAAGGCTAAAATGTAATTACGACCGACCTAATAATCTAGTCTCTACCAAATTTTGCAACAACAAATCTTTATGTGGGAAGCATATTCTGACCAAACTGCTAGATCATCAGCCCAATAGTTTGCAGATGGTGGCCAAGTATGTGTGCAAATCGATTCCCCCTATCAATTCAAACACGGTGAAACCGATTTGAACGAAATTTGGTACAGAGGTAGCACTAGCAAAAGGCACCTCAGTGTCATGTTTTATATCGCCGCCATCTTGACGGAAACGGAATGACGACCACCCAAATGTTCAAAGCTTAAATCAAATTTCGACCATCCTAATAATTTGATCTCTACCGGATTTTGCAACAACATGCCTTTTTGTGGAAAGCATCTTATGACTGACTACAAGGTCATCAGCCCAATAGTTTGGAAATAGCGGCCATGTATGTGTGCAAATCCATTCCCCAGATCAATTCAAACACGGTGAAACCGAATTGAATGAATTTTTTTACAGAGGTAGCACTAGCAAAGGGCACCTCATATTCATGTTTAATATCCCTATAGCACGTTGTATTTCAACAAGCTACTACAACCAACATTCAATTATACTCCTTGAAAAGGACAAAGAGTTATAACAATACCCCTGCATTTAGGAGAAAGTAGGCTATATGTTCTTTACTGAACATCTTGTTATATATAGAGACAAGCTGTACCCGGCATGCGTTGCAATGCCAATCAAAGAAAGTGTTGGCATTGTAATTTGGTTTCATGAAGTGCTTTTGGATACACAATTTTTTCTTCAATTTCCATTAACTGCCTCTAAGCTTCGTAAAATGGATTTACTAATTTTGAAACATTTGTGGGAGAGTGCGCAACAACTCACCAAAGTTTCATCGCAATCGGATGAATGGTATATGAACGCAGATGGAACTTTGTTGAAACACTTCACGGGTCATCACTCATTTGTTGCATCTACTCGTGCGCTACCTATTGTAAAATGGATTTACTAAGTCGAAAACCTTCCCTGGCGTATATACAACAAATCATCAAAGTTCCATCGCAAACGGATGAATGGCATATGAACGCTTACGGGATTTTGTTTAAACAATTCGCGCGCCGTCACTCATTTGTTGAATCAACTCGCGCGCTACCAATTGTACAATAGATTTACTAAGTCAGAAACCTTCCCTGCAGTGTGCACATCAACTCACCCTAGTATCATCACAATCGGATGAATGGTATATGAACGCAGATGGAACTTTGTTGAAACGGCTTTTGCGCCGTCACTCATCAGTTGAAACTACTCGAGCGCAACCCATTATACAATGGACTTACTAAATTAGAAACGTTCCCTGCAGTGTGCACAACAACTCACCCAACTTTAATCGAAATTGGATGAATAGTAGGCCTATATGAACGCATACGGGACTTTGTTGAAGCGATTCGCGTGCCTTCGCTCATTAGTTGAATCTACTCGTGCACTACATATTGTTTTAGATCCCTTAGTTGGGGGTAGTTGGATCTAGAACGGATGTGTTATTGTGTTAATTTATAAAGTGATGCCTAGGAGGGGGTAGCTTCCCGTAGCTGTGTAAGCTGACCAGTGTAGAGTGTTGTTTAGTGTTAGGATGCTAGGGGATGCTCCTATAAAGACGCAGGTGTATTTCAGGGGATGAAACTTTGTGTACAGGTGAACGTACTGGCCTGTCAGCTGGTTGGAGTTATATAACCGACGTGCGTGCGTCAGCGATGTTGCGGCTCGATGCTCTGGCAGTCGGGCCGCTGCGTGAAGTGCAAGGAAGCTTGCGCTAGCAACTATTTGGCTACTGTATGTCACGT
This sequence comes from Meconema thalassinum, assembly GCA_946902985.2. Lineage (NCBI taxonomy): Eukaryota > Metazoa > Arthropoda > Insecta > Orthoptera > Tettigoniidae > Meconema > Meconema thalassinum. Next base: position 69,416,470 of record OX336399.1, on the reverse strand, counting down.
CTAATCGTTACGGGAGTCAGGAAGGACTTTGGGACGTAAAGAGGCGTGTAAACAGTAAGACAAGTGTAGTGTACTGACCAAGTATTTATTGGTCAGTGAATATGAAATTATGAGTCCCTTTTAAGGGAATGTAATGAATCTTATAAGTATAAGTGTACAAGTCTGTGAGGTAGGTCACAAAATATAGGAACTCTGAACACTGCTGACTCACCTGATGATAACGGCTAGGGCCTTCGGCGGACGCACTGTATAACTGGTAATTGAGAGGGAGCTGTCCTCCTTAAGGCCTCCTCTTATAGTCTTCGGTGTTGTGCCGTCAGCATTCCGCTGGCATAGATGCCCCAGTTAATTATGTGTAGCTGTTTGTGGTGTGATGCAAGTATTTGGCAAGCTTTCCAGGCTGGTTAGCTGCCCTTGCGGTGTTAAAGATGTTGTTCTGGACTTACGAGATTTGCCAGTTAGGGGTGGTTTAAATAGATGATGGGGGGATGGCCTCCAGGGGGTGCAGACCCCTGGGGGACTGTACAATATTGTGAATGGATTTTCTAAGTCAAAAACCTTCCTTCGACTGTGCACCACATCTCAGCCAAGTTTCATCGCTATCGGACGAATGGTAGGCCTATATGAACGCGTACGGTACTTTGTTGAAACGCTTCGCGCGTCGTCGCTCATTTCTTGAATCTACTCGTGCGCTACCTATTGTAAAATATACTTGCTAAGCCAGAATCCTTCCTTAGAGTGTATTCAATATCTCACCCAAGCTTCATCGCTATCGAACGAATGGTATATTGAACCCTTTATCCACAGGCTGTATAAAGGATTCTAATAATTATTCATCATCTTTTGATACATTTCTACAGACAGCAGATATGAGAGCCAGACGGCGTTGGGAAATATTGAGAAATCAGTGGCCGAGAGGACACAATGGTTTAAGCTCCTGTGGTATTTTAGGAAGTAGCATAAATATTCTTGACACATAGGACAGGTGCAACTTTTAGCGCGGAGACGGCTTAGGCACGCACATTATGGCCTGTTGCTATGAAGGTTGGCGCCAAGAAGAACAAATGCTACGAGGCAATTGGTCAATCATCATGTTAACCACTCCCTACTGCAGAAATACATGTAAAAGCGCGCAAAGACATACAAGAGTCTGGGCCAATAATATCAAGACGCCTTGTTTTAGCGGCAACTCGGCTTGATAACGCATCCTGGTAAATTAACGCGGGAGTTATCTACAGATTAATTCCACTATCGATTCGAGCCGGTTACAGCATAATCGTAACCTCCACACTGCTACGAACTCAATGATACCGATCGCATGCTAGTCAGATAATTATTATGGAATATTTTCTCATAAATCCCCTTCCACACCTACCCTAGTCAGTTTCATTTATAAGGATCCAAAACACTTCGAGAGAACACTTATTTTCGTGCGTCTGAGAACGTAACGTTCACTCACTTATTTTTGTGCGTCTGAGGACGTAACGTACACATTATTTAATTTGTGCGTCTGAGGACGTGACGTTGATTTTTATTTGAATATGGAACAGTTTCGTCAAGTTATAAGTGTAACTTCAGTGATTTATTTGTAGTCCCAGCACTATCAGTAGGACCAGTTCATCGAAATAATTCACCAAATAGACTGTCAAGGAATTTAGTACTTGATAGGTGAATGTAGTAGGAAATATATCGTGCGTGTATCTGACAAAACTTCATTTAATTCAGCACGAGATGACGTCTAGGAACGAGACTGGATCTTGGAACCAGCAGGACATTTGCCAGAAGATGTCGATGACGAGATAAATATCTTAAAGGAGATGGCTGCAGACGTTTCCTTGACGCTGTTTTAAAAGGATTGAGTACAAATGAATTTATTTATTTATTTATTAAATCAGCTATGGTATTATGGGACATATTTTGTAGATATTTGTTTGCTTGTTTGGTAATGTAGATTCTTAGTTTTTGTTTTACTGACACGTTAAGTTATGGGACTAGCCGAGCGTTGTGTAATTTGTAAATATTGTGATTTGTGTTTGTTCAAATTTACGGGGCGACGCGCAGCCCGTGCTCGCGTTCGCTTGCCTAAATCGCGGGCAAGCATTATTATTCGGAGGTATGACTTATAACAGAAATGGAACTGAATTATTTTTGAGATTAAAAATAGAATTTGGAGGGTAAAGATTATTTGTGAGTAGAATTCTATGACGGATCAGGATTATTTTGATAGTTGCTTTTCAGCAGAGCTGAACGGGATGGCACTTTGCACCCGAGTTTTTGTTGTGTATATTTTTAAAATGTGTCAATGGACGCAATATTGTTGATCTGTTTTGAGCCGACCCGGTGGTAAGTGTATGAGAGTCAGTCCAAGCTTTTGGTGCGTAGTGTGATTTCTATGATGTGCTAGCGAGAATATATCACGGTGATTATTCTGACTTGCTCCACATTAGCCCAGTTCATGACCTCGCGAGGCTGGACTTGTGGTATATATTTGTGTTTTCTTGCCATCCAAGGGGATGAGTGAGATATGTTTGCGTTTCCAGACGGAAACTGCACCTGGCTTGAGCGACTGAGAGAGATATTGGAGACAGCGATGACTCATACAAGAGGGGGCGCGCTCAAATCAGATAACGCGACTTGTCATTAGTAACAGGCTTGGTTCCTGTTCTTCAATTTTAGACGTTGTTTAAATTCACAAAACCTGATCGGTTATAATGAGTATTGATTGATTAAATGGGTGCTGTCCATAGTTGTAAGGTAACTTCCGAGACTCCTGTTTGTCTGGCAATTTATAAAAATGTAAACATAGTTTTTCAGCCGTTAGGCTTGTATTTTGTTGTTGTTGGTTCAATGTTTGTGTGTTTATTTTACGCGTTCAATGACCCGTGTCAACCTAGGGTGCGCGAGGCTATGTTCCCAAGTAGTGATGAGAGCGTTTTGGCCTATTTCTGGCATGCTCTTTTTGTTCATTTATGTGCTCTGGCACCAGTAGAATCTCAGGGAGATTCTTCATCTTTTTGTAGTATTAGATCTTGCATGTGTCAGTAGCAATTATAGTGTATTAATTAAGGGTGGGTCCCATAGCCATAGTGTGATTTAAAAGATGCAACTCTGTGAGTAACATGACTTTCAGTTGTAAACGGACTCACATCATTACTCAGTTTCTTATTAACGATCAGTATACCACACATTATATAACTTCTTGACCAGGAAAAATGGACTTGTATCCATATGTTGTGACGAGCGAGTTCCTACCGCTCAGTGTTATATTTATTTTATTAGGGGGTGAAAGTCAGGGAGGATTTCTTTTATTTATTATTATTATTATGCACATAATTTTCAGTCATTAAATATCTTTTATTCTACTTGTTATTCATTTTATTTCTAGTATAGCCTCTGTCATGGACCTTTCTATTCATTAGAGCATGTGTTTTTAAGCGAACTTTGCTGTGTAACGCAGTCTGGACTGAACACGACCCCGTAGATGACTCTTGAGAAAACCATGCTTTATTGAAGGGTGCAATATGAACGCATACTTTACTTTGTTGAAACGCTTCGCGCGTCGTAGCTCATTTGTTGAATCTACGCGTGCGCTGTCTATTGTAAAGTCGATTTACTCAGCCAGAATCCTTCCCAAAAGTGTACACAACATCTAACCCAAGTTTCATAGCTATCGGACGAATGGTATATGAATGCATACGGGACTTTGTTGAAACGCTCTGCGTGTCGTCACTCATTTGTTGAATCTACTCGTGCGCTATATACTGTGAAATGTATTTACTAAGTTAGAAACCTTCCCTGGAGTGGAAACAACGTCTCACCCAAGTTTCATCGCAATCGGATGAAAGGTTAACGAACAAATACGGGACTGTGTCGAAATGCTTCGCGCGTCGTCACTCATTTGTTGAATCTACTCGTGCGCTGTCTATTGTAAAATGGATTTACTAAGCCAGAAACCTTCCTTGGAGAGTGATCAACATCTCACCCAAGTTTCAGCGCAATCGGATGGGTGGTGTATGAACGCATAGGAGACATACCCACCCACATACATACTATCAAGTAACATTGATTTATATATATATAGATTGAGGGAGGTATGATTATTCTTTTTCTCTCAAACTTCAATTTTTCCCACCCTTTTAGTCAATGGTTGGTGCTCTCAAAAACGTTTAATGAGAAACGTTTATGGCCCTTATCCAAAGAATATTACGAACTTTGAATGGATTCAATTTTTCTCTTACTAAGTGGCATTTCAATTTTTCGAAAAAATACCTGCCATTTCCCATTTCCATTCCCTTAGTCCAAATTTGCCCATTTACGAACTTGACCGAGGTTTTTAATGGTTATATTTTTTGTACCGTACTATATAATTCAAAACCGCCTTGTCAAACACTAAAGAATGTAGTATAATTACTGTTTTGGTGTTCAATGACACCCTCGTCAGCATAGATTGAATTAAAATAATCTTTAAACTAAGTATACAAAGATAAAACAGAAAATGTATATCCTTAAAAAACACTATTAGAAATTTAAACAAAAAAAGCTCACAAAAGAATTAAAAAACAAATGAATAAATAGGAAAAAACTACGTATAAACAGTAATTAAACTACGCATTTTATATTTTACCTATACATTTATTGGTGCAAAATGACGGTCGTTATTGAGTCCATAAGAATGTGATATAATTATATATATATATATATATATATATATATATATATATATATATATACATACTGTATAAGAAATTTTTTAACATCATTAATTCAAGTAAATTAAAGACCAGTTGGATGAGAGAAACACAGGAGGATCTGCAACGATTCAAAACCTCTGCAGACGACATTGAGGACAGAAATCAATTCAGAAATAAAATCAGAAACAAGAAATTCGAACAAGTCCCAAGGAAAGAATCGATAGGGAAACAAGATGTTCAGTAAAGAACATATAGCCTACTTTCTCCTAAATGCATGGGTATTGTTTTAACTCTTTGTCCTTTTCAAGGAGTATAATTGAATGTTGGTTGTAGTAGCTTTTTGAAATACTACGTGTTATACGGATATTTACCATGAATATGAGGTGCCCTTTGCTAGTGCTACCTCTGTAAAAAAATCATTCAATTCGGCTTCACCGTGTTTGAATTGATATGGGGAATCGATTTGCACACATACATGGCCGCTATCTGCAAACCATTGGGCTGATGAGCTTGTAGTTAGTCAAAAGATGCTTCTCACAAAAAGTATATTTTGCAAAATTTGGTAGAGATCAAATGATTAGGTTGATGGTAATTTGATTTAAGCTTTGAACATTTGGGTGGCCGCCATTATGTTTCCGTCAAGATGGCGGCGATATATAACAAGACACTGAGGTGCCCTGTGATAGTGCTACCTCTGTACCAAATTTTGTTCAATTCGGTTTCACCGTGTTTGAATAGATAGGGGGAATAGATTTTCACACATACATGGCCGCCATCCGCAAATTATTGGTCAGATGACCTTGTAGTTTGGTCAAAAGATTCTACATACATAACGGTATAATGTTGCAAAATTTGGTAGAGATCAGATGATAAGGTTGGTCGTAATTTGATTTAAGCTTTTAATATTTGGGTGGCCGCCATTACGTTTTCGTGAAAATAGCGGTGATATAAAACATGACAATGAGATGTCCTTTCCTACTGCTACCTCTGTCCCAATTTTCGTTCAATTTGGGTTCACCCTGTTTGAATTGATAGGGGGAATCGGTTTGCACACATACATGGCCGCCATCTGCAAACTATTGGGCTGATGACCTTGTAGTTTAATCAAAAGACGCTCGATGTTGTTGCAAAATTTGGTAGAGATCGGATGATTTGGTTAGTCGTAATTTGATTTAAGCTCTGAACATTTGGGTGGCCGCCATTACGTTTCCGTCAAGATGGCGGCGATATAAAACATGACACTGAGGTGCCCTTTGCTAGTTCTATTTCTGTACCAAACTTCGTTCAATTCGGTTTAACCATGTTCCAATTGATAGGGGGGGGGGGGGGGACATTCAGAGTACACACACTCACACACTCACACACACACACACATAGACAGACATACAATTTTTGGCCCTGTGTAGATCTCATAAGTCTACTTTCATTTTTTGCAAAAATCGAAAGTAGGCTAAAAATAGACAGAGGAAAGGAAGAAAAAAACACAGTGATTTAATGAAGATGTTTCGGGAAGAAAAGAGAAAGGGAAAAGGAAGTGCAGCTGTGATTGGCTCAAGTTCGCACGCTCTCCCAAAGGGGAAAATTCGATGATTAATAATAATAATAATAATAATATGCTGTATATACTGTAAAATTTTGAACTGACGGTGGATTTGGAGTTTATCTGTGTGGGAGCAAGATTCAGACACACTTCCTGTTATTTATTTAGGAATGTATTATTGACTATTTGACGACACTTTAGAAAATGTTCAATGTTGAACTGAAAACAAATTAATTCCTCCAGCAAATCTTCTAGGTTTTGACTGTGTCTTTTGCGTTGTCTCATCTAGGTGCTCAAATACAGGCTCATTAGCAGGCTCTCGGTCTGGGCAAGGCGTACCTAGAGCCCGCTAAATAGCCGGAATTAGTGCTCCAAGGCAAAATCCCACGACAGATACGGCAAAACATAGAAGATTTGCTGGAGTTAAATTAATTTCTGTTGGTATAGGCTAATATTATTTTGCACCGGTTGCTGGTCAAGAGCGCTAACGTGCTAGCTCGTGCCTCGCTTTTATCAGAAGAGCATAGGTTCGAACCCCACTTCAGCCGTCCTGAAATTGGTGTTCCTTGGTTTCCCATTTTCACCCCCTCCCTCAGGGATATACCAGGACGGTTCCTAAACTGAAGGCCACGGTCGCCACCTTCCCAATCCTCACCTGAATTACTAATACACAAACTATTACAGACAACACAATAACAGAGATTTGCAGACAAATTTCACACTTGCACTTGGCCAAATGACCACGATGTCCGAGCCCCTCAACTGACACAGCAACAACACCAACAGTACTTCTTCCTGGTCTACCGCGTGACTGCTGAATTAAGACATTAAGACATGAGGTGAAGGGGCAATGTTTACTCTGCCACCTCTAAAAATATAAATAAATAAACGACAGAATATATAATAATAATACAATAATAAATAAATAAAAAAATAATGAAGTAAATACATAAAGAAAGAAATAAGTGATAAAATGATTAAATAACTAAATACATAAATAAATGATAAAATAAATAAATATATAAATGAAAAATAATTAAATAAATACATACATAAATGAATGATAAAATAAATCAATTATAAAATAATTAAATAAATAAATAAATAAATAAATAATTGATAAGAACTCCACTATACCGGTGGCAAGTCCGGGGCCCTATTCGCAAGAAATGGGGAAGGAGGAGTCGGAGGAGTAACACCTCGTTAAAAAACCTAGGTCCAGCTGACCCGGCTGGTAGTACCTTGTAAGGGTCCCTTGCCAGGGTTACGGTGAAGTCCTCAACGGCATTGTTGGTGGAGCGGTTGAACTGCGGTACAGTTATAATGGCGGAAGGGGCCTCCTTGTGCTCGGGAGATTAGGAGTAAAAGGTATATGGTCCACATATATCAGGGTAGCGTCTGTCTCAGATTGAGCGGCTACAAACAGCGTCTGTTCCAGATTGGGCGGCTGATTTTAATACTGGGAGGCTTACTACCTTATCAGTTATAACCCCGATATCCTTCGGAATAGCCTTTCTCAATTCTTTTCTTCACTCATGATGGAAACACAAAGTATTGGATTATCTACCCCAGGTGGTAACTACCCAGGTGGTAATAAATCCACCTCCACGTATTGTGGAGTTAGTAGGCCTGCGGAGTCTGGGGAGCCTGCAATGTCATGTAAGAAGAAATATATTATGTACTTAGGAACACTTAACATAAACTCACTCCTTCAGATAGGAAAACTAAAGCAAACATTGGATGCTCTGGAGAAACATAACATTGTCATCACTGCATTGCAAGAAACACGATTTTGTGATGAAGAAGCTTTTGAGTCTCAAGGATTCAGAATTTATAAAGGAATACCTGGCACAAGAGTTACACAGAACATCCCTCATCTTGGTACAGGTTTTATAGTCCACAAGAAAGCTGTTGAGTCAGTGCTGGATTTTACATCATTCAATGGAAGACTATCCACATTGTCATTTAGATCACTTAATAAAGCCTACACCGTGGTCAATTTTCATGCACCGACGAACTTGTCAAACAAGAAAGACCGAGAGCAAACTATTATGGGAACAATTAGAAGACGTGATTGACAATATTCCAGCGCATCACACCACCATCCTACTCGGTGTTTTTAACGCTCAAGTAGGAGGAGAGAAAAAGTTTAGGAATATAGTTGGAAACTATCCCGCACATAAACGAACAAACAAAAATGGCGAACGGCTGATTGACCCCTGCAAAAATAACAACCTAGTTCTGAAATCTACTGCGTTTAAACATCTTCCTCGGAAAGCAAAGACATGGAGACATCCAAATTCACTTATGGGTGAATTTCAACTGGATCATGTTGCAATATCAACAAAATCAGATCGTGAAATCCAAAATGTGAAGGTCCTGCGTAATGCGAATATAGATTCAGACCATTATCTGTCCCTTATTAAAATGAAAGGTATTCCGTTTAGGAACAATAGAGTGAATGTTGAAAAGGGAATGAAAACGCAAAAGTACAACATCGGTGGTCTGAAGTCAAGTAACACCTTTGCGGAAACACTCCACAACAAACCAAAAGATGGAACATGGTCTACTTTAAGGAACGCCATTGTTACTGCGGCTTCGGAATCCATTCCTCCTGATAGAACGTGCAAGCACCCTTGGTGGAACGATCAATGTGATCACGCAATAGAGGAAAGAAGAAAAGCTTGGATCAAGTGGAATAACAAGAAAGACGATGTGAACCTTGAGAACTTTCTCTGCATCAGGAAAGAAACATGTAAAATTTTAAAATTGGCAAAAAGGTATTTCCACAAATCACAAATTATTCAAATTGAAGATGATTTTCAAAGACACAAAACAAGGGATTTCTATCAAACTTTTAAGCACCAACTGTCCAAATACGTCACCCCTACTCTTCACATCCGAGGATCTGATGGTAAACTTAATCTCAATAATAAAGACTGTGCTAAAGCCTTTGGAGAATATTTCGAAACCCTTTTGAACACGGACATACCTACTGAACAACTTGCTTTCTATCCTAGCGTTGCATACTACGACAGCTCACCACTCTCTGTCGAAGAAATAACACAAATCATCAAGGGGCTAAAAAATAATAAGGCCTCTGGGGAGGATAGTATTGTGGCTGAATTATGGAAATTTGCAGATAATGGCTCCATCATTTGTCTCCAGAAAACCATTGAAGAAATATATTATATTTATTAAACACAATGTGTACTGAGAGAAAAAATAAAATAAAAATGAAAAGTTACATTGTCGTGATTTCACCAATCTTTAGATAGCTCAATTAGTGAAACAGTCCTATTTTTACACTCCTGCAGGTGATATTTCGGGCACCGTTCATTACATAGCTTACAGATGCAGCTGTCCTTAGGATCATGGTAGGTGCTTTCTGTGCAAATCTTTCCATGAAAGCCGTGTACTGCAAATCGTGTGTACAGGTGTCGGAGTTGGAAGTTTGGTCCTTTCCAGCAGTCTGATGTCATTGCGTCTGTTTCTCTAATCCCCTCCGGTATCTGTCTTGCTTTGCTGCTCCTCTCTCTGATGAAGGTTGTATATGCTTGTGTCTCCGATAAACTAAAGCAGTGTTTTATGTCATCCACTAAGAGAGATTCCTGCGCAAGGATATAAGCATAACTATTTCTTGAGAATTTTGAGATGGATAACACTCTTTTGAGGAAGCTAGATTTAACGCTTTCCAGCTTTCTTAGATTTCCGACCGTCAGGTAGTTCCAGATTAGTTGTATTCCATAGGTGGCCATCGGCATGACTTTGATCTTGAATAGTGCCTTTGCTGTTGAAACTGACAGTAGTTGTAATTTGGGTATGTCATATATTGCTTTTGCTGCAGCTGCTGTTCGTTCTTGTATGTGTAGTGAAAACGTAATTCCCGTAGTTTGGAGGGTGACCCCCAAGTATTTGAAATTTGTTACGAATTCTAAGGGAGAGTTGCCACAAGTGAAATGATCCCCCTTTGCAAGTTTGCCTCCTCTCCTGAATTTCATTGCTTTGGTTTTCGAGCCATTTATTTCCATAGAGTTGTATGTTGCCCAGTTCCTGATGTCGTCTAATGCCGTTTGTAAATGTTTAGGGCTTTTGGAGAGAATGGCCATGTCATCCGCGTACATCAGTAGTTTTACATTGACGTTTATAGCGTTGCCGATATCCGCTGTCATGACGTTGAATAAGACCGGACTCATCGGATCTCCTTGCAAGACCCCTCGTGTTTGTATGATGTCATTCGATGTAGTTATGCCATCATACACCGCTATATGGTTTGCATCAAGGATAGACTTGATGGTTTGGAGCTCCTGATTTGATTTGCCTAATATGCTCTCCAATTTGTTTACCAATGTTGATTTGCTGATGCTATCAAAAGCTTTGGAGTAGTCTATGAAGATTACATATATCGGGGAGTTGCGATGAGCTAGAGATAGAGTTATTTCCTGAATAATTTCTTGCACCGCGTGCAGTGTTGATCTGCCTGGAGTGAATCCATATTGAAATGTAGGTATATTTGCATAAAGGTTTTGCGCGATGCGTCCTAATAGGACTTTGGAGAACAGTTTAAACATTACACTCTCTAGAGCAATTCCTCTATAGGAGTTCGGGTCTTCTTTCCATCCTTTGCCTTTGTAAAGTACTATTATAGTTGATCTTCTCCATTGATGCGGTATTGATTTCATCATAAGACATTTGTTGAATAGAGCAGTTAGAGGTTCTGCTATGTCTTGTAAGGTGTCTTTTAGATGCTCCATGTAAATATGGCATAGTGAAAAATTGCCGGAGGATTGGACTTCCGCCATCATTCATCCTATACATAAGAAAGGGGATAAATCCGACCCAAATAATTATAGAGGTATTTCACTGGTATCTGTAACGTACAAAATATTTGCAAGGGCTCTTCTCAACAGAGCAGAACCGATATTAGACCGTCAGTTAGGGGAATATCAAGCTGGTTTCAGGAAATCAAGATCCTGTCCTGAACAAATTCATAACATTAAGACCATAATTTCCTACTGTACGGTACGATCAAAACCTTATGTTGTGATTTTTGTGGACTTTCAAAAGGCTTATGATTGCATTCATAGGGACACAATAATTAACACCTTACGTGAGTTTGTCCTAGACAATAAATCAATTAATTTGTTCAAAGCAAGCTTAGAAAACACCATTTCTAAGGTCAAATTTCGTGGTGAATTGTCCGAAGCCTTTGCAATCAAGACTGGCTGTAGACAAGGTGATCTGGGATCACCGATGCTGTTCAACTGTGTCTTGGAAAAAATATAAGAGAATGGTTAACAATCTTACCAAATAATTATGGTATTCGAATTGGTTACAAAAAATAAGACCTGAATATAAACTGTCTCGATTTTGCAGATGACATTGCTTTGTTCGCTAATACAATGGAAGAGGCCACTGACCAACTTAATAAACTACAAACCATAGCTGCTAAAACTGGACTTAAAGTGGCCTTCCATAAAACTAATTTCATCACAAATGTCAAAGATGCCTCAAAATTCATCACGATTGGTCTGCAAAAAATCAAAAAAGTCCGAAAATTTAAATACCTAGGGGAATGGATTACCCCTAATAATTCAGAAATAGCTGCCATTGAGAGCAGATGTAACAAATTGGAAGGTGCCTTTCTAACCTGCAAAAACATTTACAAAAGTAAAAGCTTGTCCCGGAATGTCAAACTTTGTCATTATAACACAGTAATTAGGCCGTCAGCACTGTATGCCGCAGAATGCTTACAGATGACAAACAAAGGTCCATTGAGAAAATTAGAACTTAAGGATCGGAAAATTCTAAGGAAAATATTCGGACCCGTTAATGATAATGGTACTTACAGAAGAAGACATAACAATGAATTATTTGAACATATAGAAGATTTGGTGAGTGTGATGAGAAAAAGGAGAATGTCTTTCTTTGGACATTTGGAACAGATGGAGCATCATCGACTTTCATATCGAATCCATTCATCAATATATAAAAAAAATCCTATTGTAAATGGTCGATGCAAGTTAAAAAGGACCTAACAGAAGCTCGAATCAATCAAGCTATGGTTTGGGATAGGAACCTGTTCAGAAAGGCGGTTAAATCAACCAGTAATCTACACCCTTTAACATCTGTGATGCCTCGCCCTCACTGCAAGTGGACGGAAGAAAGGAGAGCAGAACATTCGTCAAGAATGAAGACAAAAAAACAGGCATTACAGTGATCATATGAGTGAAGAACATCGTGGTCCATTGATGGCCGAAACGTCTAAAAAAAGATAAAATAAACTATAAATACATGATTAAATAAACAAATAAATAAATGAATGATAAAATAAAAAATGTTATAATAAATAAATAAATAATTAAATGAATACATGATAAAATAAAAATATTAACAAACAATATGTAAATACATGAATGGTAAAATAAATACATAATTAAACAAACAATTACATGAATGATAAAATAAATAAATGAATAAATGAATAAACAAATAATTAAATAAATTATAAAATAAGCAAATAAATTAATAAATAATTAAATAAATGAAATATACAATTAATTAATTCTTTCATTCATTAAAAATAAATAAAATTATGGTAGTCGAAATTAAAATGTAAGAAGAGAAAATTAATTAATAGTTATTTCATTAATTAAATAAAGGAAATTGTCCCCAATTGTACAATAGTTTTTATCGTCTGAAAATCGTTTAAATTTCGTTATTTAATTAACTTTTTCTGTTTTGCTTGGTGATATGTTTAGTTATAAGTGGCATTGCCATTTTATTTTATTAGGTGTTAAATTTGGCCTTGGTATCTTGTACAATTTGTTTAAAATGAAATCAAATTATATGCTACATAAAATGGCTCATTTGCCGAAGTGGCATTTCTTTGGCTAATAAATTCAATTTATTTAATTTAATTTCGAGTCTTTCTCATATTCAGTACATCATTTAATTAGATTTTGCGACTCAATTCTCCGGAGTTGGTGACTTTAACGTATTGCCTGTTGGTAGCAATGTCTAGCACGCTCACGGGGAAAATACCAACATGTTTCAATGAAATGAACTGTTATGTATAATAACAGTGTAAATAAATACAGCACCATTTTATTGTCAATGTGTGTTTATTTCCTTCATTGGCTTCCAATCAATTTTTGTTTTGTTTCTTGCTTCTCGTCTTGTCATGTCACGTATGTCGAAGATGATATACTTTGCAGTGCGTCCTTCGAATAAGGAATATTCTTTTTCAACATGTGCATCCTATTCTAAAGGATGATTAGAAACGGGTTTAACTGAAGTTAAAGTCAGGGAATTCAAGAGTCACTGTTAGTAGTTCGTCATTGTTGCTCATAATAATAATAATAATCATAATATATATATTTACGAGGGAAGTGGAAAATTCTTGAGAAGGGTCCGCGCTCCTCAAGAGTGTGGGATTCTTACCCACTAAAAAACCACATCCTGTACTCTTGACAAAACCCATCCCGGGACCACTTTCGTATTACTTCAGGATGGAGCCATTTTCTTTGCTTCACAAGCACCATCTTACTTCTTAATTCATAGTCCGCGGATCGCAGACTTAATCAACTAAATCGAGCAAGTCCCCATCCGACTTCTTCTGACGAAGGACCACCTCAACAAAGAAAGCGACCGCATCCCAGCTGAGCTCGTCCCTTAGCATAATTCCAACTATATTGTCCGGCGTTATTGGACCAACCTCAGCTTCAAGTCGTTGTTTTTCCGCTGCCCAACGATCGCAGACGAAGAACGTATGATATACGTCATCTCGTTCGTTCTCGCAGTAAATACATACTGGACTTCTTACTTTGGCCATACGATGAAGGTAACACCGAAAGTAGCCATGACCTGTCTACATCTGAGTCAGAAAGTAATTAGTTTCTCCATGTTTTCTACTCGTCCATACGACCAGACTCGGTATCAGCCGAGCTGTCCATCTTCCTCTGAGATCGTCATTCCACCTCTGGTGCCAAAGCTCCATCTTGCGTGCTACGGCTTCCTTCCGGGCTTGAGCCTTGCCCAGTTCTACTCGTCGGAAGTATACGTCTTTACGTTCCTGTGCGAGTAAGTCTATTGGCGCAACACCTGTGACAACCAGAACTGCAGGTTCCGAAACTGTACGGTAAGCACACGCCACCCTCAGAGCTCCTCTCCTCTGAATTGCAGCTAGGTGTTTCCTATACTTCTCTATCCTCAGCGAATCAGACCAAATCTCAGCTCCATACATGAGAATAGACTGCGCTTTGGACAACAGTAGTCGACGCTTGCTCTGTCTAGGACCATGCACATTAGCCATGAGGGAAGTGGAATATCTTACATAAGGCACTAGAGAAGGATCTGCACTCCCCAAGCGTGTGGGATTCTTATCCACTAAAAACCACACCATATCCTCTTGACAAAATCCATCTCGGGACCACTTACGTATTACTTCAGGATGGTATATGCTTCTCGACCACCTTCTTACTTCCCTATTGATACGCAATCCATAAATTGCAGCCTTACTCCCTTAAATCATATACTGTAAGTCTCCTTCTTACTTCTTATGACGGAGAACCTTTTCCAAGAAAAAAATTCCTCTCGGCACGCCGGAAGGCGGAGGTAGATTTCACCGGGCAAACTAGGGGATAGGCTATAATAGGCAAAATATGCAGGTTTTCGTAGGAGGATGAGACCTCATATATTGCGAGAAAGTATTTTACAATTGGAGGTTAGTTAACATTTTGTCGTCTTTCTATGCATATTTTTAACATTTTACTGTCTTATGGGGATGGTAACCTTCTTGTCATTTGGGGTTCATTTTTATTTATTATACTTGTGATCACACTGTCCTTATGCAAGGTTTGGAACTAATGTGTAACTATCTAACAGTCTGTTACTTCTTCACGCAAAATTTTATCTCCCGCAGAGATGTTGGTTAGTTCCTCAGTTTAGGGACTGCGACAAGGTGGTCATGTAACCCCGTGTACAGTACATTGGGTGTGTGTAGAATCTGTCTGATAAACGGTGTTATTTGTGATGACTGTATTAGTCTGTAATTCAGGTAACGTCTGCAGACGGTCAATTTTAAGTAGTAGTACCTAATTTTGTACCAAATACTAACGTCAACGACACCTAGCTGTGAACTTGGCTGCTAGATGCCACCGCAACCAGCAACTTGCAACGAACGTTGTAACTTCCCCTCCGAAGGAAAGCATGCTGACGGATTTTTAGCGCTCTTAGAAAATCCGGCGACTTTGGCCGGCTTTGAACCAGCGACCTTAGGCATAGAAGTTCAGCATGCTACCAGTTAGCCGCTTCTCTAATAGTCAGATGGAACAAGAAGTTCCGTGACGAACTAAAGAGCCTACTTTTCTTAAAATTAAGATTCATGCCATAGATTAATCTACAGTATATGAAACTATCTAGAATAATGACGAAATTAAGTGGGTAATATCGAAATGTCTTAATTAGTTCGAAATAAGGTATACTAGGCATAATGTAGCCTAATAGAGCAATACAGTTGGCAGCTCTGGTGACTGAATATATTCTCACTTCCGTCTCCTAAGGTACAGAATACAAAATGTGGTTGAAGTTCAAAGGACGTTACATGGATTTAGACATTGGATCTATTAGTACACGTAAAAGCATGTTGGAAACAATGTCATGCGAGTGCTGGTCAGAAATAATCTGAAATATTATATCTTTTTCTACCAATTTTGGACGAAATCCATTTGTTGGTATAGAAGTTACATGTATTTAAAAGTTGGTCCTATCAGCAGGCTTAGAATCATGTTGGTAGAACTGACGTATATAACTTACTCCAAATTAATGTAAAATGTCAGGTAATTTACGTGTGCATAGTTTAAACCTGTCGGCTTGCATACTTTCAGATATATTGGTATTTAGATAAAATAATAGAGATAACATTTATTGACAGTTGGCAGCCCTGGTCGCTCTTAAGAATACACTGAGTCATACCTGTTTATGTACACATATTACATACAAAATTTGGTTGAAATCCAATTGATAGTGTAGAAGTTATATGCATTTAAATATTGGACTTATCAGAAGGCTTAAAAATATTTCGGCAACGCTGTCATGTATGGCCACCTGGAAATTAAACTGAAACTAGTTGAAACCCGTCAAAAATGACGGTCAATAGAAAAATATTTACTGAAGAATTTTCTTATGTAGGCCTACTGTATATTCTTTGTACGATGATTTTTTGGCTCTATTGAAACTATAAGGGCGTCAAAAGATTGCACTCTCAACATTGCAAAATACTGCTGGCCATGACTGAAAAATTGATGAGGCAAATTGAGACCTATACGTTCCAGAGTTTTCCCTTGAGCTTCATTGATTGTGACAGAGTATGCCAAATAAATTGGAAAATATTGCCTCTTAAAACAAAATGATAGTGTTTTATCGGATGCTGTTAAATCAAGTAGAAGGATTCAACCTCTCTGCCTAATTTTAACTGCATTTATTATTTCCAAATCCAAGCAATATGGTTGCATTTAAGAGCCCTTGGGAAACGTTCAGATTTCTAAGCAGCATAACGGTTCAAGCGTTTGGAATATGTGGAGGCAAGTCATTTAGTTCCAAGGAATTCAAGAACTCTGAGGAGTCTAATAAAACTGGCCGCAAACCGTCACATATAATTTTGGAATATAACGAAGAAATGCGATGATGTGCACCTCCATACATCTTAAAACAATGTGGACCGTATGGGTGTGGCACAGTAACATTGGCACCAAATGAAACGAAGGACATAGCATTGTACTGCCGATTAGTCTCTCTGAAATTCCTTGAGATATCATCTCCAGTGAAAAATAATTGTTGCAGCATGTCAAATGTTTTATATTTAGTCAGATTAATTTTACATTACAACAGCAAAGCTCAAAGTAACCAAGTGAAGATTTCTCTCAAGAGAAATACAGTGCAGAACAATGTTTAAATTTGTTCGTCAAGGACCCTACACTGTAACGGTATAGTATCTGGAATTGTATCTGAAATGCCGTATTCATATTGGAGTTTAAAAGTGGCTTCGTATTTTTCTCCGATTTCCCACTTGTTTGCGGCTAATGTTCTATTTCGTAAAATGGGTTTATTTATAGCAGCATTTCTCCCCAAATTAACGTCATAGCTTATTAAATAACACTATAGTGGCCTGCATCAACGCAGCTGCCAAATATTAAATAGCAAATAATAACTTACTTCCATTGCCAAAATCAACTGCGTGGTTAGACTCATTGTTATGTACTCTAAAAAAATAATCAATAAACAACAATATTCACTTATACAACTAAGTTCAGAGACTTCCATTCTCAAGTTGGTTGCTGATGAGAATGCGATGAGACTGATCGCCAATAATAAAATCCTTGCAATTTTTGCAATTTGCTTGCAAACGCAACTCAGGATGACGAACTTCATTTTGAAATAAACAGAATGAAACTGCTCTAAATAATCAATTTCCATCACCTGTTGAAGGTACAATACTTTGCATTTCCATGACAGTAAATTATGCAAGGGAGCATAGAATCACTTCGCCACTACTGGAATGAGCATGGACTCACTTCGCCAGCCACCGTAATGGAGGGAGTTTTAGAATTATATGTTCAGTGTTTTTCAAAGATCGTATTAACACAGGGAAGCCCAGTCTTAAGGCTACATTCTGAGCTATCGCCCCAGATTCCAGGTTCGATCCCTGCTCTGCCAAGAAATTTAATTCTGGTCTGAGGGCTGGAACGGGGCGCACTCTTGAGGCAAACCTAAGAAGAGCAAAATTTGATTCCCATCTCAACAACCTTGGATGTGGTTTTCCGTGGTTTCCCACTTCCACTCCAGGCAAATACCGGGATAGTTCCTAACTTAAAGCCTCAGTCGTCAACTCTCCATTCCCCATACTAATTACAAATGCACACATCAATACAGTCATCACATTAACACAGGTTATCAGAGAAAGGTTTACACTCACACACCAAAGTAGACGGGGCTGAGTGACCACGATGTCTGAGTCCATCAAATGAATTATGTTCGACAATTTTCTCTCAAGGCGAAGCGATTGTGCCGATATTTATTTAATAATTTAAAAGTATCTGGGAACGTAAATCATGGAGAATTCCTTACCTTACGGGAATAATAAACGTAGCCTAACATATGTTTAGACAATGTAATACCAATTGCAAGATAGAATAATTGGGAAATAGAATTACATGTCTGAGGTGGGAATCAAACTCCTTCGACGATGCATAATCAATTTCGTTGTCCACAATGTTAGCCGCTGAGCCACCCAGACAACGAAATTAGAGTGCAATATTAAGAGACGTAAACAACAAACGCACTTAACTGCCAGTTACAGTTCATCAATATTTCCCTTATTTCATGATTCTCAACTCCCTATTCCCCATACTAATTACAAATGCACACATCAATACAGCCATCACATTAACACAGGTTATCAGAGAAAGGTTTACACTCACACACCAAAGTAGACAGGGCTGAGTGACCACGATGTCTGAGTCCATCAAATGAATTATGTTCGACAATTTTCTCTCAAGGCGAAGCGATTGTGCCGATTTTCATTTTCAATTTAAAAGTATCTGGCAACGTAAATCATGGAGAATTTCTTACCTTACGGGAATAATAAACGTAACATATGTTTAGACAACGTAATACCAATTGCAAGATAGAATAATTGGGAAATAGAATTACATGTCTGAGGTGGGAATCAAACTCCTTCGACGATGCATAATCAATTTCGTTGTCCACAATGTTAGCCGCTGAGCCACCCAGACAACGAAATTAGAGTGCAATATTAAGTGACGTAAACAACAAACGCACTCAACTGCCAGTTACAGTTCATCAATATTTCCCTTATTTCATGATTCTATTCCAGTATATATCGGGATACAACATAAGCGATATTTCCCTTTTCAATTCTCATAAACAAAGATCACACTACGATACGGTGGATCTTTTATCCGCCATTTCTCTCATGAAGAAACGCAATTGTGGCAACGCGCAATTGCCACATATATTACCTTTTTCTTTAAACATATAAAAATATACCGTAACATATATTTTCCTTTTAAAGACACACTGCAAATCTGCATGCCAAGAGCTTTCGTTAGAATGCCATACGAAGCCAATCGGTTAAGTCGTTTTCAAAATCTCGTGTGTACAAAAAATACATTAGTGTTTTAAATATATATGGCAACCGAGAATTCGTTACTTTACAGGAATGATAAAAGTGAAATATGTTTCTACACTCTAATACCAATCGTAGGAAGGAAGAAAACAAAAAAAAAAACATATCCGAGGTGGGAATCGAACCCTCTCGACCATGCAAAGGATGGCAACAGAGAATTCGTTACTTTACGGGAATGAAAAAGTGAAATATATCTCTACAATGTAATACCAATCGTAGGAAGGAAGAAAATGAAAATAAATAAACGTATCCGAGGTGGGAATCGAACCCTCTCGACCATGCAAAGGATGGCAACAGAGAATTCGTTACTTTACGGGAATGATAAAAGTGAAATATGTTTCTACAATGTAATACCAATCGTAGGAAGGAAGAAAACGAAAATAAAAAAAACATAACCGAGGTGGGAATCGAACCCTCTCGATGGGAACAGAGAATTCGTTACTTGACGGGAATGATAAAAGTGAAATATGTTTCTACAATGCAATACCAATCGTAGGAAGGAAGAAAACGAAAATAAAAAAACATATCCGAAGTGGGATCGAACCCTCTCGATCATGCATAATACAAATTTCTGGCCAGTAACCTTATCCCCTTGGCCAACCAGACAACTATGTGACACTGCAGTATTAAGTTATCTAACCAGTATACACACTCAACCTGCACTTTATGTCCTTCAATTCGTGGTTTATTTAATATAATTCTATTTCAATGCATATTGTAAAAACATAACTAACATTATTGGAGACCCTTTTTAATTCTCATAAACAAAGATCTCAGTTAGACGCGACCGGAATCGCCATTTTCCTTGTTGAGAAAGGCCATTGTGCGCATGCGCGAGAGTGTCAATATTTTCCTTTTAAAGAAACTCTGCAAATCTGCATGCCAAGAGCTTTCTACAATGCAATACCAATCGTAGGAAGGAAGAAAATGAAAATAAAAAAACAAATCCGAGGTGGGAATCGAACCCTCTCGATCATGCATAATACAAATTTCAGGCCAGTAACCTTATCCCCTTAGCCATCCAGACAACTATGTTTCACTCCAGTATTAAGCTATCTAACCAGTATACACACTCAACCTGCAGTTTATGTCTTTCAATTCGTGGTTTATTTAATATAATTCTATTTCAATGCACATTGTAATAACATAACTAACATTATTGGAGATCCTTTTTAATTCTCATGAACAAAGATCTCAGTTAGACGCGACCGGAATCGCCATTTTCCTTGTTGAGAAAGGCCATTGTGCGCATGCGCGGGAGTGACAAATATTACATATTTCCTTAATCATTTAAAAATATACCGTAACATATATTTTCCTTTTAAAGAAACTCTGCAAATCTGCATGCCAAGAGCTTTCGTTAGAATGTCTTACGAAGCCAATCGGTTAAGTCGTTTTCACAATCTCGTGTGTACAAAAAACAGCTTAGTGTTTTAAATATATAGATAGTATTATCTACATGTGTGCCAATTTTATAATAGCTCCCATGTATACCTTCCAAGATATCCAACTTGGAGCTCAAATTTCTAGTGCGTTTTTTTAGCAGTTGGTAGCACTGGCATCTTTTTCAAATATGGGCCTGAGATATTCCGGTATACAACTTTACTCATACTAAATTTGGTTTCGATTGCTGCAGCCGTTTAGGAGTTGATAGAGGGGACACACACACACACACACAGCCAGACAGACAGAAGGACTGACAGACAGACAGAAGGACAGACACATTTTCCCGGATCGATCTCATAAGTCTACTTTTTCCTCATTTTTAGCCTACTTTCGATTTTTGCAAAAATTAAAGTAGAATTATGAGATCAACACAGGGCGAAAAAAGTGTGTCTGTCTGTGTGTGTGTGAGTCTGTGTGTGTGTGTGTATGTGTGTGTGTGAGTCTGTGTGTGTGTGTGAGTGTGTGTACTCTGAATGTCTGTCCCCCCCCCCCCCCCTATCAATTCGAACACGGTGAATGCGAATTGAACGAAATTTGGTACAAAGGTAGCACTAGCAAAGGACACCTCAGTGTCATGTTTTATATCGCCACCATCTTGACGGAAACGTAATGGCGGCCACACAAATGTTCAAAGCTTAAATCAAATTACGACTAACCTAATCATCCGATCTCTACCAAATTTAGCAACAACATACCTTTATGGGGGGAGCATCCTTTGACCAAACCAATAGGCCATCAGCGTAATAGTTTGCGGATGGCGGCCATCTTTGTGTGAAAATCGATTGCCCCTATTAATTCAAACACAGTGCAACCGAATGGAACGAAATTTGGTACCGAGGTAGTACTAACAAAAGGCACCTCAGCGTCATGTTTTATATCGCCGCTTTCTTGACGGAAACGTAATGGCGGCCACACAAATGTTCAAAGCTTACATCAAATTACGACTAACCTAATCATCCGATCTCTACCAAATTTTGCAACAACATACCTTTATGAGGGGAGCATCCTTTGACCAAACTAATAGGCCATCAGCCTAATAGTTTGCGGATGGCGGCCATCTTTGTGTGAAAATCGATTCCCCCTATTAATTCGAACACGGTGAAACCGAATGCAACAAAATTTGGTGCAGAGGTAGTACTAGCAAAGGGCACCTCAGTGTCATGCTTTATATCGCTGCCATCTTGACGTAACCGTAATGGCGGCCACACAAATGTTCAAAGCTTAAATCAAATCACGACTAACATAATCATCCGATCTCTACCAAATTTTGCAACAACATACCTTTCTGGGGGGAGCATCCTTTGACCAAACTAATAGGTCATCAGCGTAATAGTTTGCGGATGGCGGTCATCTTTGTGTGAAAATCGATTCCCCCTATTAATTCGAACACGGTGCAACCGAATGGAACGAAATTTGGTACAGAGGTAGTACTAAAAAAACGCACCTCAGTGTCATGTTTTATATCGCCGCCATCTTGACGGAAACGTATGGCGGCCACTCAAATGTTCAAAGCTTAAATCAAGTTACGATTAACCTAATCATCCGATCTCTACCAAATTTTGCAACAACATACCTTTATAGAGGAAGCATCCTTTGACCAAATGACTAGGTCATTAGCCTAATAGTTTGCGGATGGCGGCCATCTTTGTGTCAAAATCAATTCCCCCTATTAATTCAAACACGGTGAAACCGAATGGAACGAAATTTGGTACAGAGGTAGCACTAGCAAAGGGCACCTCAGTGTCATTTTTTATATCGCCGCCATCTTGACAGAAACGGAATGGCGGCCACACAAATGTTTAAAGCTTAAATCAAATTACGACTAATATAACCATCCGATCTCTACCAAACTTTGCAACAACATACCTTTAAGGAGGGAGCATCCTTTGACCAATCTAATAGGCCATTAGCCTAATAGTTTGCGGATGGCGGACATCTTTATGTCAAAATTGATTCCCCCTAATAATTCGAACACGGTGGAAAGGAATGAACGAAATTTGGAACAGAGGTAGCACTAGCAAAGGGCACCTCAGTGTCATGTTTTATATCGCCACCATCTTGACGGAAACGTAATGGCGGCCACACAAATGTTCAAAGCTTAAATCAAATTACGATTAGCCTAATCATCCGATCTCTAGCAAATTTAGCAACAACATACCTTTATGGAGGGAGCATCCTTTGACCAAACTAATAGGTCATCAGCCTAATATTTTGCGGATGGTGGCCATCTTTGTGTGAAAATCGATTCCCCTTATCAATTCGAACACGGTGAAACCGAATGGAACGAAATTTGGTACAGAGGTAGCACTAGCAAAGGGCACCTCAGTGTCATGTTTTATATCACCGCTATCTTGACGGAAACGTAATCGCGGCCACCCAAATGTTAAAAGCTAAAATGTAATTACAACCAACCTAATAATCTAGTCTCTACCAAATTTTGCAACACCATATCTTTATGTGGGAAACATATTCAGACCAAACTGCAAGAACATCAGCCCAATAGTTTGCAGATGGTGGCCAAGTATGTGTGCAAATCGTTTCCCCCTCTCAATTCAAACACGGTGATACCGAATTGAACGAAATTTGGAACAGAGGTAGCACTAGCAAAGGGCACCTCATATTCATGTTTAATATCCCTATAGTACGTTGTATTTCAACAAGCTACTACAACCAACATTCAAACATACTCCTTGAAAAGGACAAAGAGTTATAACAATACCCATGCATTTAGGAGAAAGTAGGCTATATGTTCTTTACTGAACATCTTGTTGAAAAGTGTGAAAAGTAGGCTAAAAATGAATGTGATCTCGTCAATGGCGTTGTCTTGGCAACCTCTGATAGATCATCCCTTATCAATTTAAAAAGCGTTGTTATGGTAACCTCTGATGGCACTTGGCATTTTTTTAAATTCCGAAATCATTTTTCTCATCCCTTGGCGTAATGGTGGGTCATATCAAAAATTCTTTCAGACAAAAGTTTTAGGTAATTATTAGGGGAATATTTTCCATTTCGTACGGTTTTGATATTGTGCCTATTGAGAGAGATATGATTAATGTTTCCCGAAAAACCCACTTTTTTCCACCCCTTTGGTCAATGGTTGGTGCTATCAAAAAACGTATTTGACATAAATTTTTGGCACTTATCCGACACATATTATGAACTTTGAATAGATTCGATATTTCACGTATTAAGAGAGTTATAGCGAAATTTCACTTTTTCGAAAAAAAAAGCCCCCCATTTTCACCCCCTTCGACCGATTTTGCCCATTAACGAACTCGACCGAGATTTTATAGGGATACATAGCATGTAAAAAATTCAAAGTGATTGGTACAAAATTACGGCAGTTATCGTGTCCACAAAAACTGATATATAAGTTATATATAGATAGATAGATAGATAGATATACATATATTATGTATAAACTTTTGAACTGACGGTGGTTTTGGGGTCTGGGGGATGTGAAACGCGAAGATATGTCGAAATTTTCCGGAAGTCGAAACATGGTACCCATTGCAATAGTTAGCTTTCTAATGAAATCTACCTAAAATGGGACCTTGTCCCAGCTGTACTGGTTCCTTAGCATAATTTTGACGATGTTGTCTGGAGTTAATGAACCAACTTAAGTTTCAAGTTGTTGTTTCCGCCGTCCATCTAATGCAGACGAAGAACGTATGATTTATACGGATTATTTTCGCAGTAAAGGCATACAGAACTCCTTACTTTGGTCATTCGATAGTGGTAACTCCGAAGTAGCCAACGTCTGAATCAGTTAGTAATTGATCTCACTATGTCTTTTGGAGGTTAACTCAACCATTCGGTATCAAGCGATCTGCCCATCTTCCTCTAAGATCATATTGAGATTCCTGAGCTGGGTCCGTTTTTCTTCATTTTCATTGACTTAGGGGCGGAACCCCACTTATTACCCTTTCCTATCTGCCTTTCTTCGCTCTAATTCCCTCCACGTCCCTCTGTCCTCATTCTTTCTTTTTTACCTTATCGCAAAGAGAAATTATATATAGGCTTAACTTAAAAATATCGCCTAGTTGTGTAGTTTTAATTGCTAATGGAACTAAGTAAGTGTATACTAGCGGACCGATGCGAGAATCTCGCAGGTTCATAAACCACACTTTCCCCAATAGGTTTATAATGAGAAACTTAAGGAGAAAGTGTGTTATGTTTTTATTTCAACCAAATTATTATAGAACACTATTTACATTTTTCCAACTTCTACGTTCCCTAACTTAAGAAGGCAATCACTGTAAATTGGATCATCATAACACTCACCGGTTATTCAACATTTATGAAATTATACGATTTGAGTACTCATTCCTTTGATTTACTGTTTCTGAAATCCATGCTAAATGATAAAGGGAAGACCTCAGAGTGTTAAAATTACTTGAAACAGGCATCACAGCGGCCAAAATATGTAGTGAACAGCAATTATGGAACGTATTTTCCTACAGCAACAGAACCTGCAAATCGCACACTTCATACATTTTTAAAGTCTTTTTAATATAAATTATAGATATTTATGAAATTAGAGTGCAATTTGTCACTGCTAATGTTTATTTTCTTTCATTTGAATGCTAATTTGTCACGATCGGTCGCTTGTGAGCGCCGCAGGAGGAATCTATACTACGGAAATAATATATATCACCCATACTTGTAGACAGAGATTTAGTAGCCTAAATGTAAAGAATCCGATGATGATCGCTTGACGATCGAGACTGGTCATCCAAGTGTATTTATTAATCTCGTGTAGTGTATTTTTCTTTTCAAGATTAAGCAACTACCCATTACAATTGGGTACAATCGTGTTGTGCGACTGAAGAACATTAATTTTCGACTACTAAAGGAACAATGAAAAAGTAGTTACGTGAATAATTAAATGCCCTATTTTCATATATCCTACTTATGTTAATTCCCGTTATCAATATACCAAATTTCAGTTTGATTGCTGCAATAGATTCGTAGATATTGAGAACCGTCTAAATATTTCGGATGGTCGCCATGTTGCATTTTATAAATGTAGGTCTGTACAGTTACATGAAAATTATTGTGTAGGTGTAGTATTCAAACTTCAATCGCATGATCAGGATACAAGAAATAAAAACGAGATTTTAAAATTTTGCTCAGCCACCATCTTGTTGTAATGAAAACAATTGAAATAAATTAGATCTCAGTGGATTAAAATGTGTATAAGCATGTACCGTGCCGAGTTTCACTGCACTTGGATGATTAAATCACGAGAAACGTCCATTTAAATATTAAAATTTCGCGTCGCCGTTGTGTTAAATGGTTTTCAGTGGTTCCCCATTTTCAACTCCAGGCAAATGCTGGGACGGTACCTTCTAACAGGCCACGGCCACTTCCTTCCACATCCTTGCCCAGTTTCATTCATTTTATTTATTTGTAATTGGGTGTGTGTTCCCCGCTGGCAAATTGGGTAAACATAACAAATAAACAATTATACATAACAATAACAATTATTCATAACAATTCAATAACAATTAAACTGGAGTATTTACCCAAATTGTTAGTCTTTTCTTCAACACACATATCGTATGGTTGAGGAAAGGCTCTAAGACTGCGGTAGGTAGAGAGCTCCAGTCATCAATGGCATGGTTTACGAAAGAATATTTACCATAATTTGTTCGCTGTGATCGGCCCTTAACTTTGAATGGATGATCACTACTACTCATGTAAGTGGGCTTCCCATTCGTTTGCTAAGCTCACCCTATGCTGGTTGATTTGTATACGTGTTGTACATAGCACAGAGCCTAGAATTCAATTTCCTCACCCCAAGTGATTCTCTCCCAAGTTTCATCTTAATTTATTTAATCTCTCATTAACTCCTCTCATGAGGTTGACATCAGGAACGGCATCCAACCGTAAAGACCATCCGCCACATAGACCTTCATCGCATCTCATCTCCGACCCCTTTGGAAAGGGGAATAATAATAATAAGGGTTTGACATACAGGTATGGTTCTGTTGTAGTTGTATAATTGGTACGCCCTTGTTCGCACAGCCACCAGACAGGTTATCAGTAGCAATATTATACAGATAGAAAGCCCTAAACAGAGTATTATCAGCTACAGAACCTATGGGCGGCCGTCACATTGAACAATTTTAATCTGAGCTATGGCTACTTGTACAGTGACGGCTCAGTTCCAGGCTGCCAGGTGCGCATATGTAACTTACAGCAGAATACCGTGCTTAAAATCGGTATCATGCATTTTTACTCACCATGTTTACAGTTGAGGCTGAAAATGTTCCCCATTCGCTGACAAACATAATCGGCCTCTACTGTCGACCAAAGTACTATGTGTTTGTTTTTTTTTTTTTTTTTTTTTAGCGTATGGCTTTTGGTGCCGGGAGTGTCCGAGGACATGTTCGGCTAGCCGATTTTGTAGCTGCTTCGAGACGGACACCCAATGGGTGAGCTACAAGTACCGTTGGGGAGGAATGTTGGATGGAAGGGTCGAGGAGTTGGAAGGTAGCGGCTGTGGCCTATAGTTAGGGACCAACCCCGGCATTTGCCTGGAAGGAAGATGGGAAACCACAGAAGACCATCTTCAAGGTTGCCGGCGGGGGGATTCGAACCTCCTCGCCTCCCGGATGTGAGCGACTGCCAACAGTCATGCCGCAACGACCTCGGCTAACTCACCAGTACTATGTGTACTCGAGTTTGAAGGTTGTTTATGACGTAACCAATAGACCTACTTAAAATCCAATAACATCATCATTTTTGTCGTTCTATTTTACGTGAGTTCATGTAGGTTTGGAATTTTTAGTTTATAATTTAATATTTTTGATCGCAGTTGGAACACAAAAAGTGCCCGTACTTAAGCGTGTTTCAACCATGCGTCACATTTGATAATTATTATCTCAAACACTCGTCATCAGATTGAATCCAAATTTTAACACAATCTACACTGGAATGTCTTAAGCCAGGTTTATTAATTTCAAAATTTTGCGTGTGCAAGAAACAAAGTTGTTATCATTTTTGTAAGGTAACTTTTTCTCGGCTTATGGTGGTTGGAATATGTAGTTCTTGGTCGCGTTGTAATCCTTATACATGAAAATGTTATGCTGTATGACTTTAAAATACGTAAATTAATTCACTTATTTTATATCGGTTTGTGTTTGAACGGGGAAATAAGACCTCGTCTCGCTCGGCAGTGATGGGCTCCATCTCAGCAACGCTGTACAGCTTACCCCGGAGCGTATTTCCACGAACAAATACAACCCGATATGAAATAAGTGAATTAATTTACGTATTTTACAGTCATACAGCATAACCTTTTGATGTATAAGGATTACAACCCGACCAAGAACTATATTTTCCAACCACCCCGAGCCGAGAAAAAGTTACCTTACAAAAATGATAACAACTTTGTTTCTTGGACACACAACATTTTGAAATTAATAAACCTGTTAAACAACATTCCAATATATATTGGGTTAAAATTTGCATTTGATCTGATGACGGGTTTGTGAGATAATAATTCTTAAATGTGACGCATGGTTGAAACACGCTTAAAAACAGGCACATTTTGTGTTCCAACTGCGATAAAAAATATTAAAATATAAATTAAAAATTCCAAACCTGCATGAACTAACGTAAAATAGAACGACGAAAATGATGATGTTATTGGATTTTATGTAGGTCTATTGGTTACTTCACAAGCAACCCTAAAACTCGAGTGCACATAATACTTTGGTCGACAGTAATTATGAAGTTTCCTGGTTACTCCGGTTGATTTAGCTTCAGTAAGGAAATAACGATCCTTACGCCTATTTTTATTGTTTACTGAACCTGGGCGTTTGAATCTCTTAGCCAGTTGTTTTATTGTGATTGTGTATAGTGCTGTAATGCCTGATGTGAAATATTCGTTACTTGAATGTGTATATCTGCACAATACGTACATAAAGTGCAGGAAATCGTGCGCTGGAACAAGACAAAAGTTTCGAATGAAATTTCCAGGGAGATCCATTCCTATAAATTGGTCAATAAAACAACTGGCTAAGAGATTCGAACGTGCAGGTTCCGTAAACAATAAAAATAGACGTAAAGTTCGTTAGGCCTATTTCCTTACTGAAGCTAAATTAACCGGAGTAACCGGAAACTTCATAAGGAGATGTCGATTATGTTTGGCAGCGGATGTGCAACATTTTCAACATCTACTGTAAACATGGTGAGTAAAAATGCATGATACTGATTTTAAGCACGGTATTCTGCCATACATACGGGCGCCCGGCAGCCGGCAACTGAGCCGTCACTGGCGGAGCGCGTGAGCGAGAATGTCCTTGCCAAGCAAATATAAAGACCCTGTATGTTGTAGCTATTAGGTGCATGTTGTAGGTATGAGGTGTAAATCATTTATGGAAATAATTTCCAACATTTCGTTCACTTCGGTTGGTTCCTCAGTTTAGAGGCTGCAACGACGCGGTCATGTAGCCCCGTGTACTTTGTGTGTGTGTAGAATCTGTCTGATAACCGGTGTTAATTGTGATGACTGTATTAGTGTGTGTTATCTGTAACTCAGGTGAAGACTGCAGAGGATCAAATTCAAGTAGTTCATATTTTTGCTACCAAATGCTACCGTCAACCACACCTAGCCGTGAACTTGACAACTAAAGTCTGTTCGGCGAGTCGAGATAGTGGAAGTAAACACAGTTATACACGTGGTTGCAGGGCTGGCCGCAAGGGGTGCATAGAGCTGTGTCTGTTGAACGTACGCCAACTTCAGTGCTGTGTATAGCCTACAAGTGTAACCTATAGCCGGCAGAGCCGATGACGTGAACTGGGCGTGTTTTCCTGTCCAGTCAGTCAAGTGGCCACGTGCAAGTATTTACGTGCACTATCTCGGCTCAGCGAGCAGACTTTAGATGCCACCGCAACAATTTTTTTCAGGGGGGGGGGGGGGGGGGGGCTGACTATCCTGGAAAATTGTGAGTATTCTTAGGGGATTGTCACCGTAAAATACCCAGAAATATCTTAGAGCACATAACTTGGTGTAGACTAATTATTTTAGAGAAGATTTTAAGTTTATATAGTCTACAATTTCTGGCAATACAAAAAAAGTTGCAAATACAACACAATACACAAAATGTTATACTTAATGAATTTTCTATTATGGCCTATGGAGTATGGAGTATTTACTAAGTAGAAAGGAAAACAGTTTTTTTCGTTTCTACAAGTTGATAATTTATTTCTCAAAAGTACCGCACTGTGGAATTCGCAGTTTTGCCTCACAAGGCTGAGTGTACCACGTTCCGGCCCACAGACCAGAATTAAAATTTCTTGGCCGAGCCGAATTCGGACCTCCGGGGCGGCAGCCAAGAATGCTAGCCACTACACCACGAGTTAGTCTAATTTCAATCTTAATATTGTTAATAACTTAGCCAATAAGTTAAGATTAGGGTACAACCAAATTTACAATTATGTTATGCTCTTACTAAACCAACACTTTCGTAATAGTTATTGGCTTTTTCGGGGGAGGGGGGGGGGCTGGAGCCCCCTCAGCACCCCCCTTATATACGCCCCTGGTTTAAACCCGGGATCTTGCCATAGAAGCTCAGCATGCTACCAACTACGCCACCGAAGCCGCTTTGATTCTTTTCTTCCAAATAACTTTAGTTTCCCCTACCAACTGTATATTTTTGGACTCAAAAGGTTTGAGGCATTCTGTATACTGTATGAATGGTCGGTGGTAATAGAACCACCAAAGAAAAGTAGAAAAGTACAACATACCGACAACTCTCGAGCAGAGAGAATGGAAATATCGGGTGTGGCATCCCCAGTGCGTGTGATCGGTTGTTTCTTGTTCTCACGACTGATCAATGGTCGAGTATCCCCGCTGGACCTGCGCTTGACCTGCATTGTTCCCAAATAAATTAGGCGCTAATTGTAATTGCGGGGGAACAATGAAGCCCCCCTTCTCTCCAACAGATGAACTTCATAATTGAACTCCCACATTCTCGAAACTTTATTTAAAGATCGCCTGCTAGCATCCTAATTGAGTCTTATCGTTTCAGTAACACTGAAAGAGACATCACCCGTACGATAAAAAATTCCTGAAGTACTGAAATTAGCCGAAATATATTATCTAATGATGCAAAATGTTGCCTCCGTGGTGTAGTGGTTAGCGTGTTTATCTGACACCCCGGAGGTCCACGGTTTGATTCCCGGCTCTGCCACGAAATTTGAAAAGTGGTATGAGGACTGGAACGGGGTCTACTCGGCCTCAGGTGGTCCAAATGAGTAGAGGGGGTTCAATTCCCACCTCATCCATCCTCGAAGTGGTTTTCCGTGGTTTTCCACTTCGTCTTCGGGCAAATGCCGGGATGAAATCAACCGTCAGGCCATGGCCGACTCCTTCCCTCTTCTTTGTCTATCTATCCCTTTCTTCCCCTCCCATCCCACCCCTCATGAGGTCCCTGTTCGCTTTGCAGGTGAGGCCACCTGGGCGAGGCGCTAGTTCCACCTCCCCAGTTGTATCCTCAGATCCGATGTCAAGCTCCAGGGCACTGCCCGTAGAGGCGGTAAAGGTGGGATCCCTCGCCGAGTCCGTGTAAAAAGCCTACCTGGAGGGTAAATTGACTGCGAAAAATAAATGATGCAAAATAAATCAAGATATGATGCTGTAATTGATGTTTACTCCTCCGCTGTCCATAACCCACCCACCATCCCTTATTTAGATCATGACTTAAATAGTAGAATTCCAGCGGTGTTCGCCTTTATGCGCGTGAATTATCGTCAAGCAGTAATGACTAGGGCTCGGATTTTTAGGTACATAAATATTTTTTTTATGTAAATACATATTTTAAGAATTTTTCTATAAATACATAAATTCCTGCTTTTCACTTATGTAACACATAAAAATACATAACATTTACATTTTTTAAAATCAGTATGCTAGATCTTTCAGTTTATATTAATTTTGTTCTGTGTTACTTCAATGGGGAAGAACCTGTGAGCTATCTAATCTTCATGCAGAGCGTATGTCAGCTTGCAACTGTGTTATTCTTAACTTGTCGCCCCGTGCCACTCACTGTGGAAGCTGGGAATTTCCTTGTCCATAGCCACATTGCACCACGTGCTAGACCTCCCCCTCCCAGCTACCTGGAACCAGTGTCACTCACATGCAGTTTATTTCTGGAACTGTGCACTGTAAGGCAGATCTATGATGCCTAAAGTAAAAACAACTACAAGTTATCGTCTGTGGCAGAATTTAAAGATAATTTTACTTCTGATGGGGGCGTTCTGTTCTGCCAAGCATGTGGTAAAGCAATCAAGGCTGAACAGCGATCTCAAGTTACACAATACCTCAAGGAGAAGAAATATATTGCCACAGTTTTGCGCCTTCAGAAGAAGTGTTTCGCGATAATCGTCGGTCATTTGTGATGGACAACTTAAAGATGTATCTCGTTGTGTATTGTAATGCTTCAGCTGTCAGTGAGGCATAGCATAAATTGCATTCGTGAGTAGGCCTGAAGCATATTGTTCGAATTCACATTAATAAACTAAATTATAAATAAATATTTTTACTTTTTTTTGTCACATTTTCAGGTATTTTTAATACATAAAAAATAAATATTTTCGCGATTTTTAGCATCTAAATATCCGAGTCCTAGTAATGACACCCCGCACTTAAGGTACTAATAGGGTATTGACAACTCCGCGTTTGAGGTATTACTGTAACATTTTGTATCATACATGTTGGCAACAATGTGTGCGCCTCACGCGCTATCGAACATCGCTGCCGTTGTTAAATGAGCAGTAAATAAAAATACGTATTTACGTAATTTAGTACTTATATCCGGTGCAGTGAAGCCTCCGTGGCTTAGGCGGCAGCACGCCGGCCTCTCACCGCTGGGTCCGTGGTTCAAATCCCGGTCACTCCATGTGAGATCTGTGCTGGACAAAACGGAGGCAGACAGGTTTTTCTCCGGGTACTCCGGTTTTCCCTGTCAAAATTTCATTCCAGCAACACTCTCCACTATCATTTCATTTCATCTGTCATTCATTTAATCATTGCCCCAGAGGAGTGCGTCAGGCCTCGGCAGCCGGCACAGTTCATATCCTCGCCGCTAGATAGGGGCTTCATTCATTCCATTCCTGACCCGGTCGGAGACTGGAAGCAGGCTGTGGATTTTTCATCCGGTGCAGTAGTGACTGACGGCCAGAGAGCAGAGAGGAATATTGCCACGCGGGTGATAACAAAGGGAATACTGTAAATATAGGCGTAATACAAGATTTTTCTCAACATTTTCCTTTCTTTGGCCACCAGTTTTTCGACCAAGCCTTCTTTGTTCATCGATATTATTATTAGCCTACTTTCGATTTTTGCAAAAAATGAAAGTAGACTTATGAGATCAACACAGGGCGAAAAATTGTGTGTCTGTCTGCGTGTCTGTGAGTGTGTGTACTCTGAATGTATGTCCCCCGATATCAATTCAAACACGGTGAAACCGAATTGAACGAAATTTGGTACAGAGGTAGCTCTAGCAGAGGGCACCTCAGTGTCATGTTTTATATCGCCGCCATCTTGACGAAAACGTAATGGTGCCACCCAAATGTAAAAAGCTTAAATCAAATTACGACCAACCTAATCATCGGATCTCTACTAAATTGTGCATCAAAATACCTTTCTGTGAGAAGCGTTCTATGACCAAGATAAAAGGTCATCAGTAAAATAGTTTGCATATGGCGGCCAATTATGTGTGCAAATAGATTCCCCCTATCAATTCAAACACGGTAAAACCGAATTGAACGAAATTTGGTACAGAGGTAGCACTAGCAAAGGGCACCTCACTGTCATGTTTTACATCGCCACCATCTTGACGGAAATGGAATGGCGGTCACCCAAATGTTCAAAGCTTAAATCAAATTACGACCAACCTAATCATTCCATCTCTACCAAATTTGGAACAACATACCTTTTTGTAGGAAGCATCTTTTGACTGAACTACAAGATCATCAGCCCAATAGTTTGCAGATATCGGCCATGTATGTGTGCAAATCGATTCACCATATCAATTCAAACATGGTGAAATCAAATTGAATGAAATTTTGTACAGAGGTAGCACTAGCAAAGGGCACCTCATATTCATATTTAATATCCATATAACCCGTTGTATTTCAACAAGCTACTACAACCAACATTCAATTATACTCCTTGAAAAGGATAAAGAGTTATAACAATACCCATGCATTTAGAGAGAAAGTAGGCTATATGTTCTTTACTGAACATCTTGTTTTTGTTATTCCTCTTCTTCTTTCTTCGATTCGGCCAACTAGGGGCCACGTCAGTTCAACTGTCTCTTCTTGCGAGCTCTAACTACCGCCCAGTGTTCCCGCATTCGTTTCCGGTGTTGACCTTTTCTCACGCCTTCCCTGTCTTCAGCTTCGGCTTTTCCTGGAAACCTTTGTGCCTACGTAGTTTTTCCTGAAGTGGAACACGCTCCTGGATATCTTTAGGGGAAATTTCCATTTCACGTAGATCTTTCTCAACTTCCGTGAACCATGCCCCATTGGTTTTCTTACCTTGAAAGTACGTCAATATCCGTTTTGTTATTCTGCCTGGGTTCATTCGTGTCACGTGGCTATAAAAAGCAATCCGTCTTTTTCGAATCTCGTCATTGATCTTCTCCACGTGCTTATATAATTCGTGGTTGTGGCGCCTTCTGTACTCGCTGTCATTATTATTATTATTATTATTATTATTATTATTATTATTATTATTATTATTATCATTATTATTATATGAAGCGAATTCTCCCAATACATAGAAGAATTTAAGCAAATGACTCAATCAATTTTTCTTTTGGTTCCTCTTGTTGTTCCAATAGACTTTCATTCATTCCGAGAAGGCTTGTTTGCGTTGTTCCCACAACTTTGGTCTGTACTGTCTTTGTTGTGGTTGCTCTGATATAACTTCCCATTTTTAGCCTACTTTCGATTTTTGCAAAAAATGAATGTAGACTTATGAGATCACTACAGGGCGAAAAAAAGTGTGTCTGTCTGTTTGTGTGTGTGTGTGTGTGTGTGTGAGTCTGTGTGTGTGTGTGTGTGTGTGTGAGTGTGTACTCTGAATGTCTGTCCCCCCCCCCCTATCAATTCGAACACGGTGAGCGCAAATTGAACGAAATTTGGTACAAAGGTAGCACTAGCAAAGGACACCTCAGTGTCATGTTTTATATCGCCGCCATCTTGACGGAAACGTAATGGCGGCCACACAAATATTCAAAGCTTAAATCAAATTACGATTAACCTAATCATCCGATCTCTACCAAATTTTGCATCAACATACCATTATGGAGGGAGCATCCTTTGACAAATCTAATAGGTCATTAGCCTAATAGTTTGCGGATGGCGGCCATCTTTGTGTCAAAATCGATTACCCCTATTAATTCGAACATGGTGAAACCGAATGGAATGAAATTTGGTACAGAGGTAGCACTAGCAAAGGGCACCTCAGTGTCATGTTTTATATCGCCGCCATCTTGACGGAAACGTAATGGCGGCCACACAAATATTCAAAGCTTAAATCAAATTACGATTAACCTAATCATCCGATCTCTTCTAAATTTTGCATCAACATACCATTATGGAGGGAGCATCCTTTGACCAAACTAATAGGTCATTAGCCTAATATTTTGCGGATGGCGGCCATCTGTGTGTGAAAATCGATTCCCCCTATTAATTCGAACACGGTGAAACCGAATGGAACGAAATTTGGTACAGAGGTAGCACTAGAAAAGGCCACCTCAGTGGCATGTTTTATATCACCGCCATCTTGACGGAAACGTAATCGTGGCCACCCAAATGTTAAAGGCTAAAATGTAATTACGACCAACCTAATAATCTAGTCTCTACCAAATTTTGCAACAACAAATCTTTATGTGGGAAGCATAATCTGACCAAACTGCTAGATCATCAGCCCAATAGTTTGCAGATGGTGGCCAAGTATGTGTGCAAATCGATTCCCCCTATCAATTCAAACACGGTGAAACCGAATTGAACGAAATTTGGTACAGAGGTAGCACTAGCAAAAGGCACCTCAGTGTCATGTTTTATATCGCCGCCATCTTGACGGAAACGGAATGACGGCCACCCAAATGTTAAAAGCTTAAATCAAATTTCGACCATCCTAATAATTTGATCTCTACCGGATTTTGCAACAACATGCCTTTTTGTGGAAAGCATCTTATGACTGACTACAAGGTCATCAGCCCAATAGTTTGCAAATAGCGGCCATGTATGTGTGCAAATCCATTCCCCAGATCAATTCAAACACGGTGAAACCGAATTGAATGAATTTTTTTTACAGAGGTAGCACTAGCAAAGGGCACCTCATATTCATGTTTAATATCCCTATAACACGTTGTATTTCAACAAGCTACTACAACCAACATTCAATTATACTCCTTGAAAAGGACAAAGAGTTATAACAATACCCATGCATTTAGAAGAAAGTAGGCTATATGTTCTTTACTGAACATCTTGTTTTAACTTTGTGCCTGAAGGTATCCCTTTCTAAAATGTCAGGTGAACTTTGTTTGCGATTTTGAGGTCCTTTCGTAGTTCCTCTAACCAAGGTGTTGAGTTCTTGAGTGTGGTCAAATAATCTATTATCCTTTTCGTCAATCGATTTTTTTGTTAGTCTAGTGAGATGTCCAAAGAATTTAATTCGTTTTTTCTTAATGTCAATTTCGATGTTTGAATACTTTTCTGTTGTTTTTATTGATTGTAGTCTGTAACCATCTTGCGTATATCTTGCTCCTAAAATTTTCCTAATATATTCCTCTCTTCCTTTTTGATGTCTTCAAGTTCATGTTTGCTGTTAAGTGTCAGAGTTTCGCTTGCGTAAAGGACTGTTGGTTTTATGACTGTGTTGTAGTGTCGAATTTTTGTGTATATTGACAAAGATTTTTTGTTGTAGATATTTTGGACTAACCCTAATGCTTTTTTTACTTTTTGGAGACGATTTTGTTGCGAGAATTTTTCAATGCCTGTCGGTTCGATAATTTCTCCGAGGTATTTAAAGTGTGGTAACCTTTCGATTTTACCATATTTTGTTTTCAGGCTCGTTGATATCTGTCTTTGAACAGAATAATTTCGTTTTCTCAAACGAGATCTGTAGTCCCACCTTTGCTGCACTTTCTTTAAGTATCTCGGGCTGTTTGACAGCAGTCTCCTCATCCTCGGATAGTATCGCCAGATCTTCCGCAAATTATTATTATTATTATTATTATTATTATTATTATTATTATTATTATTATTATTATTATTATTATTATTATTATTATTATTATTATTATTATTATTATTACTAAATCCAAATGAAGACTCCACGGGAAAAACGGGGTAAGTCATATTGTGTAAATTTTTCAGGAGAGTGAATTTATAATTTCAACACTAAAAAGAAATACTTAAAACACCCCAATTGAGGGCAAGCAATATAGTTTCTTGCCAAATTTATTTCTTACAAAGGAAGTACATGTAAAACAAATAAAAACCAAACTTAGAGTTATAAAGTGAGAGGGTATGGGACGTTCTTTCCAATTCCACTAAATTTAAAAACCTCTGTATCTCGTTGACATTCCGCTTTATTTGAAACTAGCAGTAGTGCCCGGCTTCTCCAGGTGGATTTATTTGTTTTACAGTACTGAAGCGCCCAAGGATTAGGATCGGAATAATTGAAAGTAAATTTGAAAGCGCCAACACTTATTGCAGCTGATAACCACAGTATACTGCACCAACACCATCGCCCTTATACAGAGGCATGCTATTGTGATGATGATAACTGTTTTAAGGGGCCTAAGAAATCTTTTTGCACTAATTACTCCCCGTGACTGCAATTTATAAGCAGCTCGCAATTCTGCACCAGAACACTGGTAGGGGCAACGTGATGCGGCCCGCATTACATGGCAACAATAGACGTCGGTATTATTGAAGCCGTTCTGGGGCGCTTGTTCTTCCGACTTATTGAACAAAAACCAATCTCTAAGGTTACCTGAGAGGTGTAGCCTAAGATACATAGCCTAAACTATTCCTCTTGAATCAGGCTATCATATACAAAAGGAAGATTTCGAATCCCAATGGTAGTTACAGAGATTAGCGTGTTTAAACACATAAACAAAAACACAAACCCTTCAGCTTTATTATATTAGTATAGATTAATTTCAACTGATCTGTAGTGACGATGGCTGGCCACCAGAATGCGCCATATCTCATTTTCGAAAAAAAATGGACTTATCCCGTTCTTTCCGTGGGGTCTTCAAATACATAACTTGTACCTCTCGCCAAGCAAAGACAGACGCCCTGGCGGTTAAATCAATAAGTATTAAACATAAAAATAAATATCAAATTACAATAATTTAAAACATTATTATTTCCCCAGAACAGACAGCGATGGCTATGCTCGCTAAAGCGCAGCGTTAGGTCATGGGGCCAAGCTCTCCGCGGACTCTGTAGATGTGGGATCAAGCCCCACCGTCAGCCGTCCTTGAAATTGTTTTCCGTTGTTTCAACTCCAGGGAAATGCTGGGAGGGTACCTTCTGAAAGACCACGGCTGCTTCCTTCCACACCCTTGCTTAGTTTCATTCATCTTCATTTCATCTCTCATTAATTCCTCTCATGAGGTTGGTGTCAGGAAGGGTATCCGGCCGTAAAAACCATCCGCCACCTTAGTATTCATCACATCTCATCCCCGACCCCGTTGGAAACGGGAATAATGAGGGCTAGGACATACACTATTATTTCCCAAAAATTTCAGAAAAACAGGGAGAGTAGCCCCAAGAGCGCAACGGTACCTGGCCCTCTGGATTCGTTGGCTAGTTCGCTTTGCTCGCAGCCAATGATAATGACTGCGTCAAAATATAGACTTCCTACTGTCGACCAAATCTTATGTGCACTCGAGTTTGAAGGTTGTTTGTGAAGTAACCAATAGACCTACATAAAATCCAATTACATCATCATTTTTGTTATTCTATTTTACGTTAGTTCATGTACTGTAGGTTTGCAATTTTTAATTTATATTTTAATATTTTTTATCGCAGTTGAAACACAAAAAGTGCCCGTTTTTAAGCGTGTTTCAACCATGCGTCATATTTAAGAATTATTATCTCACAAACCCGTCATCAGATCGAATCCAAATTTTACCACAATATACATTGGAATGTTGTATAACTGGTTTATTAATTTCAAAATTTTTGTGTTCAAGAACGAAAGTTGTTATCATTTTTGTAAGGTAACTTTTTCTTGGCTCGGGGTCGTTGGAAAATGTAGTTCTTGGTTGCGTTGTAATCCTTATACATCAAAAAGTTATGCTGTATGACTGTGAAATACGTAAATCAATTCACTTATTTTATATCGGTTTGTATTTGTACGGGGAATTAAGACATGGTTCACCAGGTAGCCGCTCCAAGAAAAGCTGTACATCGTTGCTGATATGGAGCCCATCACTTCCGGGCGAGGCGCACCATGACGCGTGATGGAGCCAGCTTGGCAACGCTGTAGAGCTTTCACCGGAGCGGCTAACTGGTGAACCATGTTTTAATTCCCCGTACAAATACAAACCGATATAAAATAAGTGAATTAATTCACGTATTTCACAATCATACAGCATACCTCTTTGATGTATTAGGATTACAACGCGACCATGAACTACATTTTCAAAACACCCCGAGCTGATAAAAAGTCACCTTACAAAAATTATAACCACTTTCTTTCTTGGACACACAAAATTTTAAAATTTATAAACCAGTTATACAACATTCCCATGTATATTGTGTTAAAATTTGGATTCGATCTGATGACGGGTTTGTGAGATAATAATTCCTAAATGTGACGCATGGTTGAAACACGCTTAAAAATGGGCACTTTTTGTGTTTCAACTGTGATAAAAAATATTAAAATATAAATTAAAAATTCCAAACCTACATGAACTAACGTAAAATAGAACAACGAAAATGATGATGTGATTGGATTTTATGTCGGTCTATTGGTTACTTCACAAACAACCTTCAAACTCGAGTACACATAATATTTTGGTCGACAGTAGGTGCTATGGACGTAAACGTGTGTAACACAAATAAGGTGTCCTGCACGGTTATTGTTTATTTGTTCTCTTTTGTTTATTTACAGTATATGTACGGATTATTACACAGCTAGCACTGTAACTGGCTATCGTGGCGTAAACGGACGAGAGTTACTTTATCAGTGTGTACAAGAATATGAATAGAATACCTACTGTTCTGTATCTCGTATAACCAGAGATTGTGACGAGAGTATTATTTATTGCAACTATCACCTATACATGTGTTATTATAAGGTGCGTTCAAAAAGTAATGAGCTGGAGGCTGTAATGCGCAAACCGGTGACGACGTCGGCTAATCGTGGGGTGTGCAACGAGGTGTGGTTCCGACCAGAGCGTGGAAGGTCACAGCCCGTCGCTAGAGGGCACGCGTGCACGTCACGTGACGATACAAAGCGAGCAGCAGCATGAATCAATCGTCCAATGCTGCCAGTCGCATTGCAAACAGTGACATGGAGGCGTCAAACGAAGAGCAAAGAGGTGTTGTTCGGTTTCTGACTGCGAAAGGAGCAGGGGGAACGGACATTCATCGCCGAATGTCACAAGTGTACGGCGAACACTGCATGTCCCTTGGAAGGGTCAAGGCGTGGCACAAGCGCTTCAGGGAAGGACGGGTGTCATTAGCCGATGATGCCCGGTCTGGGGCATCCCCCTGCATTACCGATGACATCGTCCAGCTGGTTGATGGACTCATTACCCAGGACCGCCGAGTGACAGTGAACGCCATAGCCGCCGTGGACGGATTGCGCGTCGGAAGTGTGCACACCATCATGAAGGAACGACTGCACTTGCGGAAAGTGTGTGCCCAATGGGTGTTCCACAGTCTTCAACCACATCAGGAAGCATGTCGAATGGCCTACTGTCTTGGTTGGACGATTGATGCATGCTGCTGCTCGCTTTGTATCGTCACGTGACGTGCACGCGTGCCCTCTAGCGACGGGCTGTGATCTTCCACGCTCTGGTCGGAACCACACCTCGTTACACACGCCACGATTAGCCGATGTCTTCACCGGTTTGCGCATTACAGCCTCCAGCTCGTTACTTCTTGAACGCACCTTATAATTTCAGTAAAGGAGATTGCCTCGCACCAAGGTGGACCGGTTTTGATTCCCGGTCAGTGCATGTGAGATTTTCGAAGTGCAAAATCACGTAGATCTACAGTAATTCGGATTCCACGTAAATTGGAGGTCCGTGGCTCCTGATCGCGAGATTAACGGTCGCCTAAAACTGCAAGATTCCTTCCTTTTTAATTTGCTTTGATCATATCTTGACTTTTTTTGTTGTTCGTGGGGCCTCCTGTGAGGCCGAGTGCAGGTCTTTCTAGTCGACGCCTGAGAGTGACCTGTACGCCGGAATGAGAGATGAAACTGGGCAAGGATGCGGAAGGAAGCAGCCGTGGCCTGTCAGAAGGTACCGTCAATGAAATGTATTCTTAGATACCAGCCTGAGTAAGGCGATATCTTAGCACCGGAGTAGGTTGAAAACATGGTATTATTACCAAGAATACTCGTTATATAAAGCATGTAACAACAATACCTTTGCTATAAATATTTCGAAGAATGCGAGCCGAAATTGAAACTAATGTCGAATGTTTTTTAAAATGTGACAGAGTCTAATATTATGTCAAGGTACTTTATATGGTACACTAGCTTGCCACGGTCGGTGAGTGGATAGCGTGTCGGTCTACTAACCCCCAAGATTGCAGGTTCGCTCCTGGCCGTGGTAAGTGATTTTTGAAAGGCGGCAAAAATTCGACACGCATGTCATACTATGTTGGCATGTCAAAGAACCCATTTGAATTCAGTAGGCCGCGTTCATAATGGCAAAATTAATCTCGGGAGTTTCCGCCAACACAAAGTTCCTCATCTCTCTACTAGAAAGCGCTATAGTATTCAATGAGCTTAGATATCTAACCTCCTTGACTTTCATAGTGATTCAAGGAACAACGAAATTTGCCATGCAAGCTACCCTCTGGGTGTCAAATATCAAAGATTGTACCCGTCACCCGAGGCCATACGATATTATTATTATTATTATTATTATTATTATTGTTATTATATGGTACACTGATGCAGGGAATGGATTGTCAGTCGCTCTTAGGAAGAAAAATAACCAGTGATGGATGAAGCAAAGAGGGTATAAAAAGTAGGTTGGCTCAAGCAAGGAAAGCATTTCTACTGCAAAGAAATCTGTAACATCAAAATTAAGGTAATAGAAAGTCATTTTTGTAAACCTTTGTCTCGCGCGTTGCTCTATGGAAATGAAAGTTGGACTATTGGTGCAGCAGAAAAGAGGAGAATAGAAGAGTTTAAAATGTGGTGTTACACGAGAATTACAAAAAATCAGATGGATAGATAGAGTGACAAATGAAGAGGTATGAAGGCGAGTGGAGATGTTTCTGGCGGCTGCTAATGAAGAGAGGAGATAGGTTGGTAGGACACATACTTAGACACCTAGGAATACCAAACTTAGTTATGGAAGGAAGGAAAAATGGAAAAAAAACTTATAGTTTTATATGACCGTTAATCTCGCGATCATGTGCACGGGGCCTCCATTCTTATATGGAATCAGAACCACAGAACGTGATATTTCACTTCAAAAATCTCACATGTATTCATTGACCAGGAATCGAAATCGGTCCGCCTTAGTGAGAGGCAAGCAGCTTGACCACCTCGCCACCACAAGGAAGGGTCGAGGACAAGAACTGTAGTGGTAGACCAAGGCTAGAATATGTTTAAGAGATTGATTCGGATGTAGGATGTGGTAGCTATATAGAGATGAAATTATTAGCTCCGGACAGGGAGGCATGGAGGGCTGCATCAAAGCAGTCAAAAGTTTGAAGACTCAAACTAAAACATGAACAAAACCACCAACAACGTGGGGCTAAAGAGATCAGCTCAAGATTGCGATCGTTTGCTATCTGCTGCCAAACTTTTACAAGATAAACAATGTTTCAAAGTTTTGGAATTCGTTATTGGGTAGAGATCAAATGCTGAGCCCATACAATTCCCAAGAAGTGGAAGTCAACCGGCATAATTTCGACGGATATTTATAAATATTTATGTTAGAACATATAATAAAGTTATAATTATCGTCGAACATAAACAGTCGTATGCAACTCACTCCGCTCGTTTTATAAACATACTCGTGTCTTAATTATTGCCATTATAGGTTCGTAACATAATGTACGATTCTTCTTCTTCTTCTTCTTTTGCATTTTGCCCACTATAGAGCGCGCTTGAACTTGTTTTTCGGCTTGATGATATTCGCCTTCCTATCTTCCCAAAATCTCTTCAAGAAGTCACTGTGCTGCTTCTTTCGTTCTTCTGTCCACTTGGTTCCAGTCCTGCCACTAGTTTTCACCCTTAACTTGTGCTTTGTTACTGCGGTCCTGAAGACTTTGCGGTTTCTCAGAATATTTTCTCCGATGTTCAACTCTTACAGGTCCTCTCTTGATTCATCCAGCCAGGCTATCCTTGACTTCTGAGAATTTATTAGATTGAATAACCTTTTTGTAAGTCTATAATCGTCCATCCGGGAGAGGTGTCCATAATGTACTATTATAATACCACTTTCAAAACGTGTACATCTTTCTCTAACTGCTCTCCAAAGATGTCCATTCACTGACATAACACTGTCCCTTCCACACAGCCTTCTTGTTCTTTGGTCCATTCTCATAACTTCCAGCTTCTGCGCTCGTTAGGATATTCATGATTATGTTTGCTAGAAGATTGTGGACTATTACAAGTATACTAGTTTCATAAATCAACTAGTCAACAACAGGTACGCTGCTATTGTAACATTTTGACACCCCTTGGGTTGAAAACAAAAAAGTGAGCCTCCTACAATTTGGTGATGTAACATTTCTTTGTCTGTTTCTTTGATTGTCTCCCTAATTGCTTGACAGCGGGCCCTGTCGTGCACATGACGGCTAGTGTGCTTTCATTACCTCGTCATGAGGACATTAACGTGAGAACGAAGCCGAAAAAACAATTTTTCACTTTGATCTGGACTTAGACATGATAAATAACAGAGTGGAAAACTTCTCGCTAATAACTGACAGTCACCTAAGGAAGGCTCTCACGTGATATAGGATGCACAAGTTGTGCGGCTGATGGATGATGCTAGTGTAATCAAATACTCCACTAGCAGTGTGTGAATATGGACAGTATGAACCGGTACCAGTACTCGGCATCTACTGCAGAAGATTGCAGTTTAATCGGACAAATGTAGAAGGAAGGAAAGGGAAGGAATGGGTCAGGCGCGGATTCAAAGGGGGGGGGGGGTCACGGGGTTCATGAACCCCCCCCCCCCACCAATCGGAGACCAAATTTTTTTACAAACTCAAAAAACGAAAGACAAATAAATGTTAACGAATTTTAACTGAAAAACAGTTCTTTTTTTTTTTTCATTTTATTCAATACTGAAAATATCTTTATTACAATTATTATGTTCTGTTACAACTGTACATATTTACAACTTCAAACCTCTTGTATAAAAACTATTAGTTATACAACAAAATCAAGTCGTCTATTTTGTTTAGCAAACCTTGTGATTACCGAATCGATGTCTATAGTGATGTCACGATAAATGTGCAGCAATGTACGGATAGGAATTTGGGGCTTTTTTCGCACCAAAATATTTTGCTGACTTCCAAACTGCAAGCTTGGTTGGCAATTTACGCTGTGA
The DNA here is from genome assembly GCA_946902985.2 of Meconema thalassinum. Lineage (NCBI taxonomy): Eukaryota > Metazoa > Arthropoda > Insecta > Orthoptera > Tettigoniidae > Meconema > Meconema thalassinum. The sequence continues at coordinate 69,371,788 of OX336399.1, read as the reverse complement.
CTTTCTCGCTTTGTCGGTACCAACTCGACTTGCCGAAACTGTAACGTACCTTGATACTTTTCTCCAAGCTCGATGTAGAAGTCGCAAAATACGCCGTTGCAATTTGTACGAATATTTTTGGGGCGCTAAACGCATCAAATTTCTATCCATGTAGCATGAAAAAAAAAATTGGGCTGATTTTGCACGCTTGGTTATTTTGTGATTGCGTTGTTAGTGATACCATTTTTAGCCTACTTTTCACATTTTGCAAAAATGAGGAAAAAGTAGTCTTATGAGATCGGGCAAATGTGTGTCTGTCTGTCTGTCTGTCTGTCTGTCTGTCCTTCTGTCTGTCTGTCTTGCTGTGTGTGTGTCCCCCCCTATCAACTCCTAAACGGCTGCAGCAATCAAAACCAAATTTAGTATGAGTAAAGATGTGCACCGGAATAGCTCACGTCCATATTTGAAAATGATGTCAGTGCTACCAACTGCTGAAAAAACGCACTAGAAATTTGAGCTCAATGTTGGATATCTTGCAAGGTATACATGGGAGCTATTCCAAAATTGGCACACATGTAGATAATTCTATTTCAGTTTAATTTTCAGGAGGCCAACCATGACAGTGTTACCAAAATAATTTTAAGCCTCCTGATAGGTCCAATGTTTAAATGCATATAACTTTTACACTATCAATTGGATTTCAACCAAATTTTGTATGTAATATCTGTACATAAACGGATATGATTAGGCGTATTCTTACGAGCCACCAGGGCTGCCAACTGTTAATAATTGCTCTCTCTATTTTTTTATCCAAATACCAATATATCAGAAAGTAAGCAAGCCAACAGATTTAAACTATGCACACGTATATTCTGACATTTTAGATTAATTTGGAGTAACTTATATACGTCAGTCCTACCAACATGATTATAAGCCTGCTGATAGTACGAATTTTTAAATACATGTATCTTCTATACTATCAGTTGGATTTCAACCAAATTTCGTATGTGCTATGTGTACCATAACAGATATGACTATAAGTATTGTTAAGAGCAATCAGGGCTGCCAACTGTTAATAAATGCTGTCTATATTTTTTAACCCTAATATCAATACATCAGAAAGTATGCAAGCCAACAGCTCTATACTTTGCACACGTATAGTACCTGACATTCAAGATTAATTTGGAGTAATTAATACAAGGCAGTGCTGCCAACATGATTCTATGCCTGCTGATATATCCAATTTTAAAATACATGTATCTTCTATACTAACAAATGGATTTCATCCAAAATTGGCAAAACAAGATATCATAATATTTCAGATTATTTCTGACTAGCACACGCATGGTATTGTTGGCAACATGCTTTTACGCGTGCTGATAGATCCAGTGTCTAACTGCATGCAACGTCCATTGGACTTCAACCTATTTTTTTATTCTGTACCTTAAGAGATGGAACTAAGAATATATTCAGTCACCAGGGCTGCCAACTGTAGTGCTCTATTAGGCTACATTATACCAGGTATATTTTGAACTAATTTGATATTTCGATATTACCAACTTAATTTTGTCTATATTCTAGATAGGTTCATATACTGTAGAATAATCATTGGCATGGAAAGTAGGCTGTATAGTTCTTCACGGAACTTCTTGTTCTTAACAATTTCGATTCTGTGACCCCCCCCCCCCCCCAAAGTCAAACTCTAGATCCGCGCCTGGAATGGGTAAAGAACGGGAACGGGAAGAACAGGGAAGGGAAAGGTAAAGGAAAGTAACGTAAAGTAAAGTAAAGGAATGGAAAGGGGTAAGGGAAGGAGAAAATAATAATAATATTATTGGTTTTACGTCCCTTTTAACAACTGCGGCTTTTAGAGACGCCGGGTTTCCGGAATTTTTCCCCGAAGGGGATCTTTAACATGCCAGTAAATCTACTGACACAGCTCCCTCGCATTTGCGCTCCCTCAAATGCCAACTGACTGCGCCAGGATATGGAAGGGGAAAAGGAAGGAAATGGAAGGAAAGGGTAAAGGAAAAGGACAGGAACGTAAAGGAAAGAGTAAAGGGAAAGGAAAGGGGAAAGGGAAGGGGTGAAGAGAGGAAAGGAAAAGAAAGGACAGGAAAGGAAAGGGCAAAGGGAAGGGGAAAGGGCAGGAAAGGGAAGGGAGGACAGGAAAGGGTAGGGGAAATGAAAGGAAAGGGTAAAGGGAAATTACAGGAAAGTAAAAAGAAGGACAGGAAAGGAATGGGAAAGAAAATGGAAGGAAAGGGTAAAGGGAAGTGAAAGAAAAGGAAAGGCAAGTACAGGAATGGAAAGACAGGGAGGGAGAGGGAAGGGGAAATGTAAGGAAATGAAAGGGGAAATGAGAGTAAAGGGAAGGAAAGGACAGAAAAGGAAAGGAAAGGGGAAAGGACAGGAAAGAAGAAGGGGAGAAGGAAAATCCCTTTTACGTTACGTCTGAACCACAGTACGTGATATTTTTACCTCAACTATCCCATATGCATTTACCGGGAATCGAAACCATTTCCCCTTGGTGAGAGGCATGGAGCTTTTGACTGCTGTGAATTTAAGCTCCATAAGGAGCATGCATCAAATTACAAAATTTAGGTACTGAAGTTGCCTTTTCTGTATTTTTTCATAATTTCTAGGTTCCTGAAACTTATGTTCATTCATCTCTATATGGTGAAAAACCATAGCTACCGTCGGCAACTATTAATAAGAATTATTGTAAATCCACGACCGCAATGTAAACGCAAATGCCGATATGGTTCCTTACTTATGGCTACGGCCACTTCCTTCCCAATCTTCACTTACATTTCTATTACACTCACTGATACAGCCTACCTAAATAAATAAATAAATAAATACTTCTCTACTTAGTATAAAACTAAGTCCCCGATTCTTGGATGTCACGGGTAATCTCGAGAACCACTGGATGGATTTTGATGCGGTTTTCACCATTCTGTAAAGGATATCTCGAGAAAGGTGTCTGTAGAAAATAATTTATTTATGATCAAAGGAAGCCAAGCAGTAGCGATTTCAGTGTAAAGGTCGAAAAATAAAACCTGGCGTCCGTGAGTTTTTTAAGCTTACGCTGGGCAAACCGTTAAAAATATCAATATACTATTAGTGTAATAATTGTTCAGCATGAAAAGTTCTACAAGAGCATATCTATATCTTCAATACATCGCCCACTATAAGTGTTTTTACGTTTTCATTTCTTCCAACAATCTCCATTCAATTACTGAAGCGACAGTTTATGAGCTAGCTAATCACCCCAGTTACAGCCTAGCTAGCGGGCGAACCTATTACCTCAGATACAGCCAGCAGCAAACTGTTGAGTCGTATTGAGTTAAGACTTCTGGGGAGAATGGTTATGTTTGGAGTTTCCCTGGAAGTGCACCGCGGCTTTTCTTAATTTCGTCTGTGAACTTTTCGTTCCGCAAAATACACAGTCAAATTAAGATTGGACGGAAGGGGGATTTATGTTTCATGCACCTCGCCATTCTTAAATTACGTCTGACAAGAATTCGTTGCACATGCATATCCATGAGGCGCAGATGACCTCGTAATTCCGCCCCTTAAAGCAACAATAACTAACTAACTAACTAACTAAATGCATCTCCATGATAATATAATTAATAGTCCAGTCAGTGATTTCATACCGAGACGCAAAACAGAAATAGGTCGTAGTTCATTGACATCGAAAAAAGGCGCTTAGCACGTAATGCATTCAAACTGTTCCCGGGCGAAGCCGTGGTGGGTTGCTAGTTAAATAGATAAATAAATAAATGAATCTACCACAACATTATGACTACTGGGCTTGGAAATCATCATCATCATATTCTTTTCCCCTTTTGCAGCTGACACTGGGTGGGGGCAAATATGGTTCCTCTCCACTTTGTTCTGTCGTTCTACCATTCCCCTTCCTACACGGTGTTCCAATCCAGGTTCCGGTTTCTAATGCTATACTTCACCGAGTCCATCCAACGCATTCTTGGTCTTCCTCGTCCTCTATTCCCTGTCATCCGTCGTTCCAGTGCTCGTCTTGGTAGCCTTTCTTCAATCATCCGTTTGACATGTCCAAAACCATCTTAATCTGTTTTGCTCCAGTTTGTCATTTAGTTTCTGATTACATTATTTAAATGACTCATGGTGGTTCCGTATTGATATGCTAGAATAGTTATTAACAAGAAAAGTACATCCGCCTGAATCAATACTATAAAGAAAAATTTAATTATTAAACTTGTTTTCAGTACATGTTTCGAGGATTAATTACATTTTATCCCCTTCATCAGCTATTGAAAAACACAAAACAAATCATTTTCTGAATGTAACATTGTCCTAACCTCATACACCTTATGCTTCCAACTAACCTCTCTTTGCCAAGAGATCACATTCCATCACGTCGATTTTCTTGAAGCCACTTTGTTTTGAAAAGGCTAAAATTGGATACAGGCTCTTCATTTATTATAGATCTACACGGGTTGGTGAAGTATTGGTGTTCCATATCTACCGTACCGTTGCAAGCTTCAATGCGGAACTATTATTTGTCACAAGCACCTGTAAGCTGATCACCATCACCTTCTATTTCATTTCGTTTTACTCTCTTCTTATAACCTAAATTATATGGTGCACCATATTAGATTTAAATACGTATCATATTACTGTGCTACGCTTTGTTTTGTGATTTCAATAGCTGATGAAGGGGATAAAATGTAATTAATCCTCCAAACATGTACTGAAAACAAGTTTAATAATTATTTTTTTCTTTATAGTATTGATTCAGGCGGATGTACTTTTCTTGTTAATAACTATTTAGTTTCTGTACTCCCAGTTCTTTCCGTATATCTTCATTTCTCACTCTTTCTCTCCTCGTTTTCTGGACCATACTTCTCAGGTATCTCATCTCAGCTGCCTGCACTCTGCTCTCATCCCTCTTAGTCATTGCCCAAGTTTCTGCTGCATAACTTATGTCATTATAGGAACATAATATGCTTTGTACATAACTTCTTGGAATATCGGTAGAAAAAGAAAACTCCTCCCACGACTCCACCACGGTGGGAATTCCGTGGCTTTCTTGACAATAAACCACTTGTTTTCTCGTCTTGTGCCTTAAAGTAGCAGCCATCTCCCGACACATAATAAGTCTGAAATAAGACGAGCAGCTCATGCGCAGACAATCACATTAGAAATGGTCTAACCCCGTCTATCGCCTATTGGTTGTACACCCTGCTGCAATTACATTAATCATTATGATTATTTTTGTGAAAGTACATTTGTTTCGTTGTAATTACAATTTGCCAACGCTTAATCATAGAGCACTTTATTTCCTCTGTACGAAATAATTTTTCTCTCCCGCCACACCATGATCAAGAAGTTGCAGCTAAAAGCCGTGAACTCCTCTCCCAGTTGAGTGCTTGAGTAGAAGCTGACACGCAGAACATTTCTGAGCACAGAGATTCTCAGCCAGATAAAGCGATGGAGAACATCTGAATTATGTAGCCTACTTTATGTACAGTACGGTTCTTACTATAGGAATTGGTTGTAAGTCACTATTCAAGTTTGATAGTAGGATATTTTGCATTCTTATTTTACGCTTCGACAGCCTCTCTGGCATCGGGAGCGTGGTTTTCGTGGTTTCCCATTTTCACCACCAGGTAAATGACGGGACGGTTCTTTTCAACGGGTCCACTGCGAATTTCCTTCTAAAAGAACTTCCTTAATTAGATCCAAGTTAGCGGTCACCATCTGCGTCCCACCATCTCCAGTATTATTATTATTATTATTAATCGTTTGGCGTACAGTAATATTAGATATCACAGAAGAACAACATATTTACAACATATTTACAACGTAATGTCCAAGTTCCTCAAATAATCCACTGAATCTGTAGTCACACGCACAAAATCCCCGAGGGCGCTTGGATATGCCCTCAGAGATCAATCACGTACAATATGGGGAGATAGTCTGTCTCTCATCACCACAACCACATGCAAGAGATGGTATTTTTAGCCTACTTTAGATTTTTGCAAAAAATGAAAGTAGACTTATGAGATCACTACAGGGCGAAAAAAAGTGTGTCTGTCTGTGTGTATGTGTGTGTGTGTGTGTGTGTGAGTATGTGTGTGTGTGTGTGTGTGTGTGTGTGTGAGTGAGTGTGTGTACTCTGAATGTCTGTCCCCCCCTATCAATTCGAACACGGTGAAACCGAATTGAACGAAATTTGGTACAGAGGTATCATTAGCAAAGGGCACCTCAGTGTCATACTTTATATCGCCGCCATCTTTACCAAAACAGAATGGCGGCCACTCAAACGTTCAAAACGTAAAATCAAATTACGGCTAAACTAATCATCCGATCTCTACCCGTTTCCCGGTCAATGCATGTGAGATTTTCGAAGTGAAATGCCATGTCCTGTGGTTCGGATTCCACGTAAAAAGGAGGTCCCGTGGCTCATGATCTACAGATTAACGGTCACGTTAAACTACAAGCTTCCTTCCTTTCCTTTTCCGATCTCTACCAAATTTGGTGAAAACATACCTTTATATAGGACGCGTCTTTCATCCAACATTCAAGGTCATCGGCCGTACCATTTCAGGATGGCGGCCGTGTGAATTATTCAACCATTTTAATCAATGGCTTAAGACCCACCAATTTCGATTATCGAGCCTAGGGTGATTTAAGCTATCCTGAAGGCCGTGATCCGTTATTCATTATAATTTAATATTATAATATTATACTGTATGAGTGGCTTAAAAGAGCTGAGCTGTCTGTGTCACACGACAAGATGGCAGCTGTCCTCATGTGCCTGTCTTATATTTCAATAGTTTTAGTATGTTGTATGTGATATACCCTACTGATACAATAATATAAACTTTGTATGAAATTATCTTTAATGAAGATGTACTGCTGTGAAGAAATCGTTTATTTAAAGTCATTATTTGCCAACAGGTTGTATCTAATGTCAGTTAAGAACACCATGTTGTTAAGGATAGGATTAGCTCTGGGCTAGCGTATTAGTCTATCACGCAGTCGACTGGGGATTGAGTACTGCTGCAGTTAACTTTTTTTTTCTTGAATTCTTTTACAAATGATGTGCACGAGCTCTTTCCACAGATACTGAATAAGATGTCATTTAGCTCAAAGGAGAGGCTAATGTATACACTCGTTTATTAGTAAAATCTCAGCCCCAGCATCGCAAATAAACAGAAGACATTAGGAAAAGGAGAATAGAAGAACTAGATACACGTTGTCATTAACCACAGCCTTCTTAATGCCTCTGTACGGTGCTGTCCTCTTGTGGGTTATGTGGGTAATATTGTTCCAAACTTACCGCTGTGTAAATACCTGGCCTCCTGAAGTATGGCAATTTTGTAATACTGGTAGTTCAACTATTAGCCACGATCGCGCTCCGATTACCTTTAAACACTGCCAGCTGGATCGCCTCCCTCTTGGCTACTTTAAACTGTCTACTCATTCAACACTCTTAGGCCACTGCCATCGTAGTACATTACGATGGCAGTGCATAGGCGTACAACATAAAGATTAATTCACTGATAGGTCGCAGCACCAACCTACTGTGATCGGCGTGGATTTTTAAAGGGGAAGATACCCAAAACGGAAGATTCTTAACTTAGCAGGCTGGCTTAATATAGAGATTAACGGACGTGAATGCATTACAATAAGTTAGTAGTTTTGTTATTCAATCATCATAAAGTATACAATATTGATTTTGACACTTACTGGCTAATTATCAATATAAAAGAAAACAAACAATACATTGTGGTAGAGGTGATTGTGTTAAGGATGAGGACAAAGAGTCATAAATATGCCCATACATTTAGGAGAAAGTAGGCTATATGTTCTTTGCTGAACATCTTGTTTTCCATTTGAACATCGCATCAGCACAAACACCATGGCCAGTCCGTATTCTGTTCAGTCTAGTCCATGTCCTTCTGGCTCTGGGTAGATTGAATCAAGGGTCCTTTGCAGTTACGGATGTCATATCACGGAGCTCTGCAGTACAAGTTGAGTTCCAGTCCGTAGTCCATTGATTCATGACGTCAACGTTTCCAACCACTAGTTTTGGAGTTGTATGTACTGTTCGGATCTAAGCTCTGTGAACTTGCGGGGTGAGGGGAAGGGGCAGGGAAGGGTCAGACGAGAAGAGAGGGGTCTGTCAACAGCCCGCCTTGATATCTGGTATTCCTTTCTATTCCAATGCTGCTAACACAGGCTACGACCGTTGCGCAAACCACTGTGGTGTTGCGAATGAGTGAGTGAGTCACCGACCTATGTATTTGGTTATGTTACTACGCACGTACCGGGAAACCTCATCACTCGTCACCATCACTTCTCATAGTCCGCGATCCACATTCCTCTCAGGTTCACGCAGCTTAGACCCGAGCAGTAATGGTGGGTTCCTCGATTTGAGCCTCCTAAGCTGTAGATCAGCAACATCAGAATGAATAGGCAACTGTTGATTAATTGATAGCCTATGATATTCCCTTACCAAAGCATGATGTCTGCGAATTTGTTGAAGAGGAATGAGACTGAGCACAGGAAGCCATTCAGTTGTATCTGCTGACAAAGTGTATTCAGCCCCAGACACCGTCCTTGCGACGGTAGAGGAATGATCCCTCGCAGAGCTTGTGCGTGTAGCCAAGCTCGGTGGAGAAGCGATTTTTTTAATACCATTTTTAGCCTGCTTTTTGCATTTTGCAAAAATGAGGAAAAAGTAGACTTATGAGATCGACCCGGGAAAATGTCTGTCTGTCTGTTTGTCTGTCCTTCTGTCTGTCTGGCTGTGTGTGTGTGTGTCCCCACCCCCTATCATCTCCTAAACGGCTACAGAAATCGAAACCAAATGTAGTATGAGTAAAGATGTATACCGGAATATCTCACGTCCATATTTGAAATTGATGTCAGTGCTACCAACTGCTGATAAAACGCACTACAAATTTGAGCTCCATGTTGGATATTATGGAAGGTATGCATGGGAGCTATTCCAAAATTGGCACACATATAGATAACACTATTTTAACTTAATTTCCAGGAGGCCATGCATGACAGTGTTACCAAAATAATTTTAAGCCTTCTGATAGGTCCAATTTTTAAATGCATATAACTTCTACACTATCAATTGGATTTCAACCAAATTTTGTATGTAATATGTGTACATAAACAGATATGACTGAGAGTATTCTTAAGAGCCACCAGAGCTGCCAACTGTTAATAATTGCTCTCTCTATTATTTTATCCAAATACCAATATATCAGAAAGTATGCAAGCCGACAGCTTTAAACTATGCACACGTATAGTACCTGACATTTTAGATTAATTTTGGAGTAACTTATATACTTCATTTCTACCAACATGATTCCAAGCCTGCTGATAGGGCAACATTTTTAAATGCAGGTAACTTCTATACTATCAGTTGGATTTCGACCAAATTTCGTATGTGCTATGTGTAACATAATAGATATGACTATAAGTATTCTTAAGAGCAATCAGGGCTGCCAACTGTTAATAAATGCTGTCTATATTTTTTAAATCTGATATCAATATATCAGGAAGTATGCAAGCCAACAGCTCCATACTTTGCACACGTATAGCACCTGACATTCTAGATTAATTTGGAGTAATTAATATAAGTCAGTGATGCCAACATGAGTATATGCCTGCTGATAGGTCCAATTTTAAAATACATGTAACTTCTATACTAACAAATGGATTTCGCCCAAAATTGGCACAACAAGATACCATAATATTTCAGATTAGGCTAGTTCTGACCAGCACACGCATGGCATTGTTGCCAACATGCTTTTACGCGTGCTGATAGATCCAATGTCTAACTGCATGTAACGTCCATTGTACTTGAACCAAATGTTGTATTCTGTACCTTAAGAGATGGAACTAAGAATATATTCAGTCACTAGGGCTGCCAACTGTAGTGCTATATTAGGCTACATTATACCAGGAATATTTCGAACTAATTGGACATTTCGATATTACCAACTTAATTTCGACACTATTCTAGATAGGTTCATATACTGTAGAATAACCACTGGCATGAAAAGTAGGCTCTTTAGTTCGTCATGGAACTTCTTGTTACGATATAATAACCCTAATACTCGGGATACAATAATTATTAAGTCGACCTTCACACAAACAATGTTTCAAATATACACTGCTCGTTCGATATTAAGATGCTCCAGAAACTCTCTCTGGGCACTGCATTAAAACTTTTCAATATCAAAGTTGGCCCGATTGTGTGTTACGCGGTTAGCACAATATGGGTTCACAAAACTACTGCGAATCTGAGGAGACTTGAGGCAATGAATGCATCCTTCATCAAGAGAGCTCTCTAAGTATCTAAATCAACTAAATCGAGGATAATCTATTTGGTAGCGGATAGGCCTACAGACTATTTTCCGAGGCTGAACCTTATTTGCTTTCACTTTTTTTTTTTGGGGGGGGGGGGGGGCTAGGATGAGATGGAGGTACAAGAACAGTTAGACGTAATAAATGAAGAGATTGAGCAATGGGCATTGAAGATAAATGTGGAGAAGAGTAAAACAGTTGTGATGAGTAGAATTAATAAAGAAGGAAAAAGAGTACCAACAGGTACGGGGACTAGTATGGAACAGGGATACAGGCCTACCAATTAAGGCCCAAGAATTTATGTACAAAGCATATTATGTTCCTATAATGACATATGCAGCAGAAACTTGGACAATGACTAAGAGGACTGAGAGCAGAGTACAGGCAGCTGAGATGAGATTCCTGAGAAGTATGGTCCAGATAACGAGGAGAGATAGAGTGAAAAATTAAGATAAACGGAAAGAACTGGGAGTACAGAAACTAAATGACAAACTGGAGCAAAACAGATTGAGATGGTTTGGACATGTCAAACGGATGAATGAAGAAAGGCTACCAAGACGAGCACTGGAACGACGGATGACAGGGAAGAGAGTACGAGGAAGACCAAGAATGCGTTGGATGGACTCGGTGAAGAATAGCATTAGAAAACGGAACCTGGATTGGAACACCGTGTCGGAAGAGGAAAGGTGGAACTACAGAACAAAGTGGAGAGGAACCATATTTGCCCCCACCCAGTGTCAGCTGGAAAAGGGGAAATGAAAATGATGATGACAGATTATTTTGGGAAAAAGATGAAACAGGGATACGGTCTTCCAGTTACATTGGCATTGCCTTATGCAGACCACATCAAGAACAGAGAAAATAAAGCTACAAACATAGACCCGAGATTCTAACTAACCCCAGCCATAAACACTGAAGATTGGAAAAAGTCTAACTTCGAGTTAAGACATTCACGAGAACAGCAGCTCATAGATTCCATTATAAAATCTGTGGACTACGAGGATATCACTTGGCGTCGGACTTGTGTACTTACAATCTTTGTGGGCAATGTCATATACATGCAAATCAAAGACTAAATCATTGGCAGCTTGTGGAAGCGACGATAAAATTTCAAAATGACCATACCATTCTATTCTCCATACGTACACATTGTGTTCAATAAATCTTGTAAATATGCTGTACACAGCTCTAAAAAAGTTTGGGGGTACCGTCATCAATTGTATGCTGACACTGCCATAGAGGAGTGAGACCTCTTACCCCAATATAAACCTGTTGGTCTCATTAAGAGCATGCCTCCTTCGTCTGCGGGGAGGACTACTAAAGACTGATACTGATCATCATGAGATACCAATTTGCAATGTTTTTGTTTTCAAAAGGGACACTTAGAAGCGAGTCCGTTTTGTTGGTCGAACATCAATTACGCCCGATTTTCCTCGATTCCACCCGGTCCTCCAAGGGACCCAAAAATAAGTTCCTCAACTCCGCTCAGGCTTTGACAAGGGGTCGGCAAAGGGGTTATCCCCAATGTCGTAAACAAATATCATAACCCTCCTGCTCGCATACCAAGGGCCGGGTCTAACACCTTATGCAGCGCATGAGTGAATTCTTGAATGCAGCTGATTTTTCCATTCTAGGCTGGAAAACAGTATTTTCAACATCCGCAGCTGATATCGAAAGTATTCTTTTAGGTTCAAATTATACACCTATTATTATCTAAATTTAATTTAATAATGTCTGACGAGGTCAAAAAACATACAAACATTTAATTATGCACATATTAAAAACAATGTATAAAATTTGTAGAAAAAAATAGAAAACTTGGCAGACTTATTTAAAAGAATATTATGATCAATTTTAAATCACTTGTATTTTCTGCCATATAAGTTATAATGTGCCAACCACTTTATACCTGATTAAACGAATGAGCGTACTTGACATCAGAGCAGTTGACCAATGGCACAACAACGTCTTGCAAACACCACCACGCCATCGGTCAAACGCCCTGAAGTCAAGTCCGCTCATTCGTTAAATCAGATATAAACATAAAGAGCTAGATATTAATCACTGTTGTTAAATAAAAATATGGGCAGGAAATGTAATAAAATAAGAAAAATCAGTATGTTAAAATCACATAAATCTTTACTTCATTTGGTATGCGAGCAGGAGGGTTATGACATTTGTTTACGTCATTGGGGAAATGCCTGGGCGGGGTTGAGGAACTCATTTCTGGGTCCCTTGGAGGACCGGGTGGAATTGAGGTAACCCTGGCTACCTGACTGCAACTCCCGGGTGGAATTGATGCCCACCCGTTTTGTTTGTACCGCTTCATTGTTTTCTAACCACGATAGTTATTTCTTTCAGAAGGACTGACGTTAAGTTTAGTTATTGTATGAATCACAATGAGTTTACTATAAGAAGTTATTGTACTAAAATATACAGGCTATATTGAGCAGTGTAACTGGATTCTTTCGAAGTATGGTAGGCCTATTACTATACTGTAAATATTCATATCCTTAGTCTATTTTCATTTTATGAAAAAAAAAAAAGCTTATGAGATCACCTTTTGTCCGTGTGTGTGTGTGTGTGTGTGTGTGTGTGTGTGTGTGTGTGCATGTGTGTGTGTATATGTATAGGTTTATTTCGGATGGTCGCCATGTTGGATCTTTATATTATGTAGGTCTTAGAGTTATGTACTAATACATGAAGATTATTGTGTTAGTGTAGTATTCAAACTTCAATCGCATGGTTAGGACACAAGAAGTAAAAACGAGATCTTAAAATTTCGCACAGCTGCCATGTTGTGGTTATAAAAACAATTGAAATAAATTAGATGCCAGTGGATTAACATTTGTATAAGCATTTGCCGCACCAAGTAACTCGGATGGTTAAATCGCGAGAAACATCCATTTAAATAATAATAATAATAATAATAATAGACTAATAATAATAATAATAATAATAATAATAATAATAATAATAAATAATAAATGTTTATAATTCGCGTCGCAGCCATGTTAGATTTGTGCTCACCAGGTTATTGAAAGTCCTATAGGTGAATACCTCGACCTTGGCTTTCAAATTTTAATACGTTTCACCAATCCAACATGGCCGCCATGCGAAATATTTCACTGGCGTTCTATATCTCCACAACAGTAACATATATCACTATGAAAATCTGTACGGTGATAAAGGGTACTACTAAAATTTCATCTATTTGACTTTCATAAACCTCTTAAGTACAAAACGAACATGGCTGCCAAGCGAAGTTGAAACATTTAAATAGACCTTTCGCGCGATTTAACCATCCGAGCGCAGTGAAACTTAGTACAGCAAATGTTTATACACATTGTAATGCACTGACATCTAATTTAGTTCAATTGTTTACATGACCTCAAGATGGCGGCTGTGCAAATTTTAAATATTAAATTTATATTTCTTGTGTCATAATCACGCGATCGAGGAGAAAGTTCGAATAGTAAACCTACGCAATAATCTTCATCTAATGGCACATAGCTCTATGGCCTACATATCTAACAATCCAACATGGTGACCATCCGAATTATTTAGACGGTTCTCAATATCTACGAATCTATCACAGCAATCAAACTAAAATTTTGTATGTTGTTAGAGGCTATATAAGTTCACCTATTGGACTTTCAATAACCTGGTGAGCATGATACCAACATGGCGGTCAAGTGAATTTAAAAAATTTAAATGGAATTCACTCGCGATTTAATCACCCAAGTGCAGTGAAACTTGGTGCGGCAAATGTTCATACAAAATTTCATCTACTGGCATCTAATTATATTCAAACGTTTTCATAACCCCAAGATGGTGGCTGTGCGAAATTTTAAAATTGAGTTATTATTTCTTGTGACCCAATCATGCGATCGAAGTGAACGTTTGAATAATGAACCTACGCAATCTATGCCCTGCATACAGAACAATGTTCTGAGCTTGAATCAAATTACGACCCCCCCCCCCCAGGGGCTCACATCTAGTGGGACATGGGTTGGCGACCACGGGGCCCAAGCTGAGTCCGGCATTGCTTCCACTTACTTGTGCCGGGCTCCTCTCCGTTTTCTTTCCTGTCGACCTCACTTGGTCAACTCTTGTTCTCTTCCGACCGCCACGGTATTAGGGTATCCGATGCCTAGGGAGTGTCTTCCTTTCCTGCCTTAATTGGCCCTTGTCTCATCTTTTCGGATACCCTCCTTCTGCGAGAGGTCAGCCCCAGCCTTCTTTATATTTTCGTATTATCTCTTGCCTTCTGCTCAAGGCCCTCAACGAGGCAGGGTGTATGTAGCCCCACCACTTCTGGTGCACCCTGGATAGTGCTACACCCTCAGGGGCTCATGGCTGGTGAGTTCGGGAGTTGGCGACCCAGAGGGATTCCTGAGCTGGGACTGGTTTCCCCCCTTTCATCCATTATATCTGAAGCGGACCCTCTCCTTTTTCACTTTCCTATCTGCCTTTCATGGCCCTCCTTCCTTCCAAGTCCCTCAATCCGCATTCTTCGAGGGTTGAGGGCATTTTTTTCCTCCTGTCCTTTATTTGTCTTATTCTCCTTTTGTTTTCCATTTCTTCTTCTAGTATATAAGTTAGTAGTTAGTTTTAGTTATAGATAACATTTCATTTTCATCTTCACGAGCACCCAAACCATTAGGCGCCGATAACCTAGATGTTAGGCCCCTTGAAACAACAATTATCATCATCATCATCAACATCATCATCAAATTACGACTAACCTAATCATCTGATCTCTACGATATGTTGCAACAATGTACCTTAATGGGGGAAGCGTGTTTTGCCCAAACTACAAGGTCATCAGCCAAATAATTTCAAGATGGTGGATGTATGAATCATGCAAGTATTATAGCCTAACCGTAACTTACGATTCAACAAGGCCCGGTCCTACCAAGTCCGCTCATCGTATTTCAGTATCTTCGTAAGTTTACATCCTTTTAGGAATGTACTGAACATAATAATACATATTTAGTTTCAAAATGTTTATAAAAACGGCAGAAAACGCTAATGAAATCGATGATTCCAAGACAAAATATGTTATGTAGTTATACTAAACCATTTGTTAACCTAGTGTTAGTTTGGCCGTGTGTAACATAGTGGTAGCGTCCTGGACTCATTATCTAGAGGTTCGTGGATCAAATCCAAGCAGGATCAAATTCTTTTTCTTGATTTTCTTTTGTATTTATTGAATTATAACTCTCACACGTTATAATGTTAAGCATATAGTGTGTATTTTCATTCGAACATATCTAATATATAAAAGTCTAATATATAAAGTTAAAGTCTGTATGTGGGTATGTATGTATATTTGTCCCTTATACAAACCTACACCGTTCCACCAATCACAACCAAATGTTGCATACACATAGTTCCGAACCCAGAAGAAACCGCTGGCTACATGCATTTTCGATAGTCTTTCTCATTCTTTTGATTTCGGCATTTTGGCACTCCAGCAAAGGCTAATAAAGTCTGAAAATAAACTCATGAAAGAATGGCAAGGCCGGTCGTTTCTATGGCAATAGTAGTTCAAGACGATACTACCAAGTTTCCATCTATCTCTGTAAGAGGCCATACCACTCAATTTCCTCCACGACAACACTAGCTCAAGCTATGACCACCAGATTTCCATCTATCTCTGTATGAGGCCATGGCACTCCATTTTTTCCATGACAACAGTAGGTCCAAGACATTAACACCAGGTTTCTATCTACTCTGTAAGAGGTCATTGCACTCCATTTTCTATCCAAACCACGATAAGGACATTAGGAATCTGAACGCCATAAAAATCTGAATACGTAGTTTTTAAATGTTATTAACAGGCGTCGTTGTAGCGAGTTAAAATTAAAAGAAATACATTGGCTAACCCGGCATGTGGCGTAACGTTACAACAGCTCGAGATTTCACCACGAAACTTAGTATTAATATTAAATGATTCTGTTGTTGTTGTTGATTAATTTAGAGGCTTTGCGACATCAGTCATATAGCCCAATGAACTTGAATGTGTATGGAATATTTCTGATAACATATGTTACTGTGATGGCTGTAGTGGTGTGTGTATTTGTAATTCAAATAAGGATTGGAAATGAGGTTGCTGTGGCCTTCAGTTAGGAACTATGCCGGTATTTGCTTCGAGTAAAAGTGAGAAACCACGGAAAAGAAATACCAAGTTTCGCCTCGGGAGGCACAGTATAGCCCATTCCAGCTCTCAGACCAGAATTAAAATTTCTTGACATAGCTGGGATTCATACTCGGACCTCCAAGGCGAAATCCGAGACACGTGTTCGACTGAATGATTTTTGCATTTTATGTATAATTTTATTTAATTTCTAGTCTTTAGGGCACCGAAACCTATGTGACATTTTGAGTCTAATTTTGCACTCTTGATACCGCTGCTTTTACGGAAGATTTTGAATCTTTACCTTATGACGAAAGGTAACACGCGCAATATATTGTATGTAATATCTACTAGAATTGAAGTGTTATACACACTATTAAGGTGTGTTCTACAACTGATAAGTTGACGTTTATGTTTTATTAATCATAATGTCTTTATGCTGCATTTTTTTATTCTTGACAGTGTTTAGCTCTACAAGCTGTCTTTTGTATTACAAATCAGAAATACAGTAAGTTTTGCGTGATATTGCAGATTGTTCTATGAATAGTATTTGCCTTTCTTATTCGGGTTATATTGTAATTGGTAATTACTCTGCTCTATTTTGTAATGGAACCGGATGTTAAATTATTAATTTAGTTGATAACATGTTAATAACATAATTAAACTACTAAACGTTCACAATGTTTTTCCTATGTTTATGTATTTATATTCGCCATTTTAGTGCTTACTGACAAAATTTATTGAATAGCCTAATGTTATAGTTGTCATGAGTTCTAATCAAACTGGATTCCACTATAGCATTTTAGAGATTATTAAGGATTGAGTTTAGAGAATGTATTTCTTATCTTACGAAATACTTTAGAGGCTAAGGAAGTCCAATTTGTGCAGAATGTAAGCATCATATTTGACAATGTACTGGGATTATACTTTGCTTAATTTACTTTAACTTGATGTGGATACGATCATATGCATATAAATTATTCTTACAGCAATAATGTTCCTTAATATGCTGTTTCTAGTATAGTACACACAGACCTACGTACAGGAATAAGTCATTTGTCATTATTCACGTAATCTGTGCGGGGTTAAAATCATAAGTATATTTGACTCCACAATGATGACTTTATCTTCCAATCATTCAATAATTTAAATATT
Organism: Meconema thalassinum; assembly: GCA_946902985.2. Classification (NCBI taxonomy): domain Eukaryota; kingdom Metazoa; phylum Arthropoda; class Insecta; order Orthoptera; family Tettigoniidae; genus Meconema; species Meconema thalassinum. The sequence continues at coordinate 69,354,129 of OX336399.1, read as the reverse complement.
ATTTCCTAACAAGAAGGTAGTTGCTGTATTTGAAAAATAATAAAGATAACTATGTGAACACTGCTATAAGACGTCTTACTTTCCTCATTAAATCAAAAATAAACACTATCAGGAAAGTAATTGTGAGACTGAGCTCTCAGGAAATTGTGTATATACATCCCGTTTTACTACTGTTGCATGCTCAGCTACGTTATTGTATCCACTGTACTTTTCGACTAGGTTTACATTGAGTTAATATTGCACTTGATTAACATGAGAGTCGAGGAGAACTGTGCTCTAAACTCATTTAGGGGCAGAATGAATATAGTCTGCGAAATATATTGCTATGTATCTTTCTACAACATATAAAGACACCTCCCGGGCAACGCCTGGCACAATAGCTAGTTATATATATACAGTAGGCCTACTTACATTATAACACCGCATAGCCTATTTCAACACTCGTCTACAGCGATTAAATTTCGTTGTCCTTGATTACGGTAGAGTCTATTGTTGTTGTTGTTGTTTTTGTTGTTAATTCTTTAGGGGTTTTGTGGCATCATGATCTTGTAACCCTGTGTACTTGGGTGTGTGTAGAAGTTGCCTTATAACCTGTGTCACTGTGATGTCATATGCTTACTAGTGTGTGTACTTTTATACGAGGAAGGATTTGGGTAGGAAAATGTTGTTGTTGTTGTTTCATTTGCGATGCATGGGCATAATGGTCATTTAGCCCCATGCACTTGGGTGAGTGTTGAATTTTGTCTGACAACCTGTGTTATTGTGATGGCTGTATTAGTGTGTATATACAATTCAGGTGAGGTTTCAATCAACGTATGATATCCGTATAGCACGTTGTATTTCAACAAGCTACTACAACCAACATTCAATTATTCCTTGAAAAGGACAAAAGAGTTTAACTATACCCATGCATTTATGGGAAAGTAGGCTGTATTTTCTTTACTGAAAAATAATTTTAGTTTTTGCTGAGATCTGCGTCTTTCACGTTTCATGTTACCTCCCTCTTTGCTTTTGCTTGGATCGTATGAGAATAATAGAGCAGTGAGAGAAGCCAGTCATGGAAATACCATCAATTAGTGTTGACTTTTGCCCAAAAAAAAGGAAGTCCTTTATACTTGCACTTACCTGCGTGGGTATATCCGGCGACTAAGTAAGTGCTATAATTAGCTATTTCACTCGCCCTTACTCAGACGGACAAAACCCGGTCAACATTGTCTTGCGATTAACACATAGCCCAGGGGAACGAATATCTCCTCAAATGTCTAAAGGTGTTGCTTAAATACTTAATGTTTGAACTTATAACTTAATAGTACATTATGAAACGAGCCTATAATGGCAATAATTAAGACACGAATATGTTTATAAATTCATTCGTTTTATAATTTCCATACGACTGTCTTAATTACCATTATAGGCGAGTTGCATATGACTGTTTATGTTCGACGATAATTATAACTATTTTATGTTCGAACATAAATACTCATAAATATCTGTCGAGATTTCGACAGTTTTATGTACTGAACAGAGCGCATGGGATGCAGAGAATACCTTGTATTTGACCATGGCCTCCTCTTGTACCCCACTATGACACTAGCGACACAGTGAAATTTATATAGGAGGCCGTGGAAGTCTGCGCAGATGCGATGCTATCCTTTCCTAATTTGTCACACAACTATTTCTTGAGCTCAGATTGGTGGGAGAAACTGTTTCATAATGAAAAACAGTGTTATAATGACCCTCATTATGATACAGTTTTCTGACATATAATATTTACATTTCCACATCGTCGAACATAATATTATTGTAATGTCAGGGGATTTGGATAACACACGTGCGGATGCGGATAAAAGTCATGCGGTTGCGGGGTGGAAGCGGATAACGATTTGTTTATCCACTCAGGTCTCTAGTTATAAGCCCATGATGGACCATGCCGTAGACCTCCCTTGCTGTCATCATCTCCCAGTCACAATACAGTTGTAACATTGAAGTTAAACTGTCAACTAGGTGGGGTCAGTTTCAACTAATAATAACAGTCTGATGGTTGAGGGGTGTGCCGTAGCAGGGTCGCAGCGCTAATAACGGGTGTGAAGAAGACCTTTGAATATGAAGTGGATACACCTTCTCTCAAATACTGGATAGCCTATACTCATCTTGTACATTTAATAATGGATTCCTCAATTGAACTACGGTATATATTATGAGACATATTATGGTGTAGCGTTCATGGCTGTCGTTTCAGAGGTCCGGGTTCAATTCCCGGTTCTGTCAAGACATATAATTCTGGTAGAGGGATGGAACGGAGTATACTCACACTCGTAAGGCAGAAATGAGGTGGGATTGATTCAGTGGCGAAATTACGGGAGATGATCAGGGGGATACCCCCCAGAGTCACCCATTTGTTGAATCTACTCGTGCGCTACCCATTTTAACATGGATTTACTTATTCAGAAATCTTTGCAGGAGTGTAAACAACATCTTACCAAAGTTTAATTGCAATCGTATGAATGGATCATGAACGCATACGGGACTTTCTTGAAAAAATTCACGCGCTGTCGCTCATTTGTTGATTCTACTCGTGCGCTATCAACTGTGAAATGGATTTACTATATCCGAAACCTTAACGGGAGTGTACACAATAACTCATTAAAGTTTCAGCGCAATCAGATGAATGGTATATGAAAGCATACGGGATTTTTTGATACGATACGCGTGTCGTCACTCATTTTTTGAAACTGCTTGTGCGCTACCTGTTGCAAAGTGGAATTCATGAGTCAGAAACATTTGCAGGAGTATACAAAACAACTCACTAAAGTTTCATCGCAATGGGATGAATGGTATACGAAAATATGAAATTTCGTGAAGCCTTTAAGTTTGAATGAAACCAATCATCGCATTGATGACAAATGATTGGATTGTGTTTGAAAGCATTTCCTTTCACTTGTGTAACATTTTTAGTGTTACCCTAACTTAACACTTACTGAAAGAGCAAAATGGTCAGCTGCTCAGTTAGCTAGAGGGGTGAAAGATAGATAGGCTAGATGAACAAAGAAATGAATCAACTAAATAATTAAATAAATTAATTAATACATAAATAAATAAATAAATAAATAAATAAATAAATTAAAACAAGTAGTTCCGTGAAGAACTAAATAGCCTATTTTCATATATCCTACTTATGTTATTTGCTCCTATCAACATACAAAATTTCAGTTTTATTTGTGTAGACTAATAGATTCGTAGATATTGAGAACCGTCTACATATTTCGAATGTTCGCCATGTTGGATTTGTATACTGTATATGTAGGCAATAGAGTTATGCACTATTAGATGACGATTATTGCGTAGGTTCATTATTCAAACGTTGACTTCAATCGCATAATTAGGACACAAGAAATCAAAACTTAATTTTAAAAATTCGCACAGCCGTAATTTTTAGGCTATGTAGACAATTGAACTAAATTAGATTTCAGTTCATTACAGTGTGTATAAACATTTTATGTACCAAGTTTCACTGTGCTCGAATGGTTCCATGTTGGATTGGTGAGACGCATTAATATTTTAAGGGCTTGGCCAGTCTATGTCCTTACCGAGTCTCATTGAAATCGCTCCAGCCGTTTATATTTTATTAAGGGGTGAGAGGACATACACACACACGTAGACAAAATGTGATCTCATAAGCCTACTATTTTCATAAATGAAAAAAGGCTAAAGAAATAAAATAATAATGATTACAAATTATAATTTAAAAAATATCAAATGTGCCTTGGCGTTTTTAGTACCAGATATTGGTCGAATAGAAAAAGTAAAGAAATTAAAATATTTGGGAGAGACAATTCAAGAAAATTGTTTAGAAAAATCTGCTATAGAGGTGAGGATACACAAGATGGAAATAGCGTAGGTATAACTGAGAATACCTACAACAAAGAGTGTTTGTCCAACAATCTTAAAGTAGAGCACTATAGCACAGTAGTGAAACCAGAATGCCTGTATGGCAGGGAATGTCTAGTATTAAATTACAAGCTTTATAAATTAGAAGTATTAGAAAGAAGAATTATAATGAAAATATTAGGTCCTATAAAAATTGCAGAGTTTTGGAAATTAAGAAGTAACAATGACATTTATCATAACATAGAAAACATATCAGAAACAATAAGGAAAAGAAGATTTATATTTCTTGGACATAATTACAGAATGGTTGACAATAGACTAACTAAAGGAATTTTCAAATAACTTTGGGAAATCAACCACCATCTGGATTCAAGAAGACAAAGATCTGGAAAGGAACAACATAAGAGAAGAACAATAATTAAAAAAAGAGGTTTTTAGGGCAAAAGTCTTGCAACTGGAAGGATTCCAACGGAGGAAGGAAAATAACACAGGCGCAAAGTGGACTGAAGAGAGGAAAATGATGCATAGTGCAAAAACGAAGGAATAGTGGAAAAAAGGAAAGAACAGCTAAGGTGGACGAATTGAAATTGTAACGTGGTCCTTAGAAGGCCGCGACGCAATAGGAAATAAATAAATAAGTAAATAAATAAATAAATACATTAATTAATTAATTAATTAATTAATTAATTAATTAAATAAATATTTAAGTAAATACTTAAATTAAATAAAATAAATAAAATAAATTTAATTAAGAAATCAATAAATAAGTCAATACATAAATAAATAAATAAATAAATAAATAAATAAATAAATAAATAAATAAATTGCTCAACATCCAACGGGCAGACTGAAATTATTGTTAAATCTTGAACATCTAAAATGTAAACCTCAGAAAGGGATAAACGTTTCTAGGAAGGTAGGTATTGAACTCTCAATTTAATATACTACTGTATAGCATCTGGATCCGTACAGCTAGTGCGAAAATTTGCCGTGAGCGGACGTGACAGTTCGCCTGCAAAGGAGCTGACCACAATCCCCTTATTATACGGCTCGGCTTTAATATTGTCGTAGACAAATAACAGTCATTAGGAGAGCACAAGTAAATAGCTGATTCCTGCAAGAGAAGAATTAAAATGTTATACAGGAATTAAAAGAGATACTGATAAAGCCTTTCTATTTTATTTTCTCTCGTGTAATTACGGTGGAAAGTACGTGGGGTCGCTCCCTTAGCACTGGTATCATTAATTAGACATTCCATTGTTAGTAGATCATTTCCAAGAATGGGATATCACCAGCGGCGTACTCATGTGAACAGAAGAGCAAAGAGCAGGGAGTACCTCTTGCACGGTGACCATAAGACTTCCGTTCCCCGGTCAGGCCTTCCTTCTAGAGAAATTAAGTGCGTAAGTAAATCAGTGAGTAACCAAATAAATAAATAAATAAATAAGTGATCAAGTAAATAAGTGAGTAACTAAAGCAATAAATAAATAAGTGAGGAAGTAAATAAGTGAGTAAGTAAATACATCAATAAATAAGTGCGTATGTAAATAAGTGAGCAAGATAATCAATCCATAAATAAGTGCGTATGTTAATAAGTGAGCAATAAATCAATCAATCAATAAATAAATAAATTCGTATGTAAATAAGTGAGCAAGTAAATCAATCAATAAATAAGTGCGTATGTAAATAAGTGAGCAAGTAAATCAATCAATAAATAAGTGCGTACATAAATAAGTGAGCAAGTAAATCAATCAATAAATAAGTGCGTTTGTAAATAAGTGAGCAAGTAAATCAATCAATAAATAAGTGCGTATGTAAATAAGTGAGCAAGTAAATCAATCAATAAATAAGTGCGTATGTAAATAAGTAAGCAAGTAAATCAATCAATAAATAAGTGCGTATGTAAATAAGTGAGCAAGTAAATCAATAAATAAATAAGTGCGTATGTAAATAAGTGAGCAAGTAAATCAATCAATAAATAAGTGCGTATGTAAATAAGTGAGTAAGTAAATCAATCAATAAATAAGTGCGTATGTAAAAGAGTGAGCAAGTAAATCAATCAATAAATAAGTGCGTATGTAAATAAGTAAGCAAGTAAATCAATCAATAAATAAGTGCGTATGTACATTAGTGAGCAAGGAAATCAATCAATAAATAAGTGCGTATGTAAATAAATGAGCAAGTAAATCAATCAATAAATAAGTGCGTATGTAAATAAGTAAGCAAGTAAATCAATCAATAAATAAGTGCGTATGTAAATAAGTGAGCAAGTAAATCAATCAATAAATAAGTGCGTATGTAAATAAGTGAGCAAGTAAATCAATCAATAAATAAGTGCGTATGTTAATAAGTGAGCAATAAATCAATCAATCAATCAATAAATAAGTGCGTATGTAAATAAGTGAGCAAGTAAATTAAGCAATAAATAAGTGCGTATGTAAATGAGTGAGCAAGTAAATCAATCAATCAATAAATAAGTGCATATGTAAATAAGTAAGCAAGTAAATCAATCAATAAATAAGTGCGTATGTAAATAAGTGAGCAAGTAAATCAATCGATAAATAAGTGCGTAAGCAAATAGGTGAGCAAGTAAATACATCAATAAATAAGTGCGTATGTAAATAAGTGAGCAAGTAAGTCAATCAATAAATAAGTGCGTATGTAAATAAGTGAGCAAGTAAATCAATCAATAAATAAGTGCGTATGTAAATAAGTGAGCAAGTAAATTAAGCAATAAATAAGTGCGTATGTAAATAAGTTAGCAAGTAAATCAATCAATCAATAAATAAGTGCATATGTAAATAAGTAAGCAAGTAAATCAATCAATAAATAAGTGCGTATGTAAATGAGTGAGCAAGTAAATCAATCGATAAATAAGTGCGTAAGCAAATAGGTGAGCAAGTAAATCAATCAATAAATAAGTGCGTATGTAAATAAGTGAGCAAGTAAGTCAATCAATAAATAAGTGCGTATGTAAATAAGTGAGCAAGAAAATCAATCAATAAATAAGTGCGTATGTAAATAAGTAAGCAAGTAAATCAATAAATAAGAGCGTAAGCAAATACGTGAGCAAGTAAATCAATCGATAAATAAGTGCGTAAGCAAATAGGTGAGCAAGTAAATACATCAATAAATAAGTGCGTATGTACATTAGTGAGCAAGGAAATCAATCAATAAATAAGTGCGTATGTAAATAAATGAGCAAGTAAATACATCAATAAATAAGTGCGTATGTAAATGAGTGAGCAAGTAAATCAATCGATAAATAAGTGCGTAAGCAAATAGGTGAGCAAGTAAATCAATCAATAAATAAGTGCGTATGTAAATAAGTGAGCAAGTAAATCAATCAATAAATAAGTGCGTATGTAAATAAGTAAGCAAGTAAATCAATCAATAAATAAGTGCGTATGTAAATAAGTAAGCAAGTAAATCAATCAATAAATAAGTGCGTATGTAAATAAGTGAGCAAGTAAATCAATCAATAAATAAGTGCGTATGTAAATAAGTGAGCAAGTAAATTAAGCAATAAATAAGTGCGTATGTAAATAAGTTAGCAAGTAAATCAATCAATCAATAAATAAGTGCATATGTAAATAAGTAAGCAAGTAAATCAATCAATAAATAAGTGCGTATGTAAATAAGTGAGCAAGTAAGTCAATCAATAAATAAGTGCGTATGTAAATAAGTGAGCAAGAAAATCAATCAATAAATAAGTGCGTATGTAAATAAGTAAGCAAGTAAATCAATAAATAAGAGCGTAAGCAAATACGTGAGCAAGTAAATCAATCGATAAATAAGTGCGTAAGCAAATAGGTGAGCAAGTAAATACATCAATAAATAAGTGCGTATGTAAATGAGTGAGCAAGTAAATCAATCGATAAATAAGTGCGTAAGCAAATAGGTGAGCAAGTAAATACATCAATAAATAAGTGCGTATGTAAATAAATGAGCAAGTAAATCAATCAATAAACAAGTGCGTAGGTAAATAAGTAAGCAAGTAAATCAATAAATAAGAGCGTAAGTAAATAAGTGAGCCAGTAAATCCATCAATAAATAAGTGCGCAAGCAAATAAGTGAGCAAGTAAATAAGTGAGCAAGTAAATCAATAAATAAATAAATAAAGTTCATCATCAGAAAATTACGGTATCTTAACAGAATGTAAAATTTGCTCCAAAATGTGATGTCTGATTGCGTCCCGTTTCCCCGTGAATGTATCAGGTGGTTGTTTAGTAGGTGAGGTGTGGGAACCATGAGCGCAATAACGATTACTGAGATGTTAAAACACGTTTCTTTCCTAACAGGCTCTTCATTGAATGCACTTGACATTCTTGTGCTGCTTGTTCCTCAGGTCGGGACATGAAAGACATTCCTCATGGTATTTGATGCACTCGGTAACACCCACCACTCTTATTGTTCTCAGATGTCATCCTCCTCGACAAGTTACCTTCTTATAACACCACTTAATAACACGCATTTAGATGACAGTCTAGGAGTTCTAAAGTCTCACGATAATCAGTGCACATTATGGTAGGAATGATGTAACACGCAGTCATGCACGGTGTAAGCTAATCATGCTTGTTCCTAAAGCATTTACAGTAAAAGAAAGTAGAGAAAGATTTGAAGCCAATAGTTTTATTGTTGACTTATAGTGCCAAGGCCCGATATATCGGCCGAGGGAGTTTTTGCTAACAATAGTTTTTGATGTGTAACATCATTCCGCTCGGTTGCTGGATAGTTTTGTGGGAGTGATTTTGAAAATTGGGGACGAAAGTGAATCGGGCGGAAGTGAATCGAATGGAAGTGGATCGGACGGAAGTGAAGACGCACTGCCAGAAAAATGGGACGGAAGTGAATCGGGCGGAAGTGGATCGAAAGGAAGTGGATCGGACGGAAGTGAAGACGCACTGCCAGCTGGATGTACAATTGGAAATGTGTGTATTGGAAACAAGGCAGTGTGTGCTCTGTAGCGCGAGAATCTTATGGCAATACAGTAGGCAGTGCATTTAGCAGGCACTGGTTTGACGAGCACAGTGGCAAATGTTTCACCGACTTTCATTTGTCATTGAGAAGTTTATGAAGCTTCACGTTCAAGGTTGAATATCACATGGGGTAGGGCAAAGACGACAAATGACATTTAAGTAAGCGGGATTATTGTCAAGCTGTGGGTGAGTAGTCAAATATTAAATGCATAACAGAATGTTGTTATATGAGTGGAATAAAAGCTGTATTTTCATCATATGTGAGACTAGGTCATTTCATGATTGTAGGAAGCCATGTTTTGATTGTTTACGACGAACTGTATGAGAGCCTTGAGAATAAAGAATGTTATGGCTACTGAGGAATGTGCTCACAGTATTTGAGAGTACTGTCGACGTTGTGTGTCACTTTGTTATTATGAATTATTAATGTAAAAGGAAGGAAGGAAGCTTGTAGTTTTGCGTGTCCGTTAATCTCACGATCATGATCCACGGTACCTCCCTTTTACGTGGAATGCGAACCACAGGACATGGTATTTCAATTCGAAAATCTCACATGTATTGACCGGGAATGAAACCCGGTCTACCTTGGTGAGAGACTAACAGCTTGACCGCTGCGCCACAAATGTGACAATAGCATATCTCTAATTCAATCTATACATTCATCATAGTACCAGTATTAAAAATGGAGTGTAAATTAACATTTTAAGAATGTCCCAGCTGTGTAGTAGACGAGTAGGATAACATGTCAGATGTTACACATCATATGCGACTACTGTAAGGCTCGTATATATATATATTTATATGATCTAACATAAGTATTCATAAATATCTGTCGAGATTCTGACAGCTGACTTAAGTGAAGAGCGCATGCGGTGGATTCCCAGTTAGGATCAAAGTCCTTCCAAAGCTCTGTTCTTCTTTCTCTTGGGAATTGTGTGGGCTCAGTATATGCTCTCTACCCAATAAAAAATTCGAACGCTTTGAAATACTGTTTATCCTGAACTAGCACCAACAGATAGCGCACATCTACTATGTAGGATCATTTTGTTATTTTGATCAAATAACACAAAACAAGATGTTCAGTAAAGAACACATAGCCTACTTTCTCATAAATGTATGAGTATAGTTATAACTCGTTGTTATTATCAAAGAGTATAATAGAATCATTTCTTGGTTGAAGACCTTAGAAACTATTTACCTCTACCAAACGCCACAACCTAGAAAAAAATTACTACCATCATTGAAGAAAGATAGATAAGAAGTATCTCAAGAATGTTATGGATCTGGAGACATAATCGACCGGACTGGCTGCGTGGCTCAGCGGTAACGTTCTCGCTTGCTGGGCCCTAGGTTGCAGGTTCGTATCCTGGCGCAGTCAGCTGGCATTTGAGGGTGCACAAATGCGAGGGAGCCGTGTCAGTAGATTTACTGGCACGTTAAAGATCCCCTTCGGGCCAAAATTCCGGCACCCCGGCGTATCTAAAAGCAGCAGTAGTTAAAAGGGACGTAAAACAAATAACATTATTATTATTATTGTTATTATTATTACATATACGACCTGCCGTGGGCAACATCCAACTTTGAGTTGAGGCATGTCTTTACACGTCTGGTTGTGCATGGCTTTCACAACCCTAATTGAATTAACAAACTTTTCCATGACCCTACAGAGACGTGTGTATACAAACTATGTGGATATTTTCGATTGCTATTTGCCTGAAATAAAAGTATTAATTAATAACCTGAACTAGCACCAACGGCTAGAATTCAGTTACTATGTGAAATCGTTTTGTGCTTTACTTCAAATAACATTTTCAAATAACGCACAATAGGCTGTTACAAACCCTTTAAAATAAAAAAAATTATCGTAGTATCATCTTGCCATTCTTCAAGTTCGATGCGCTTAGAATGCCAATGGTATACGGTACTAACCAATGGAGTCCCACGTAGACCTGTCGTGTCATCTAGTGGAGAAGTATCGAACAATATAACCCTAACAGGGCGAGTGCATTCTAGTGGCCAAAAGAAGAAACTTTTCAATAAAATCTTGAAGTTAATAAGTAGGCCGGCGTGCAGTTACCTTTTTGGCTGCTAGATGTCTCGAGCAAATCTGCTGGTGAATTATGTTTTAATTAAATATATATTTTCCACCGTAATATGCAAAATATAACTCTTAATTTTAAAACGTCTGAATCATTACAAAACAATAAATATATAAAATTTCAAGCAAAAAAAAATACTCTGATGGGGTTTGAACCAAAGGCATATGAGTGATAGTCCAACGCTTTACCACGGAGCCATTTGTGCCGACGAACATTGTTCTATATAAAATGACTTAGATATAACTTGTTAGCAAATAATGATTTAGACTAAACGATTTCATCAGTGGAGTATATTATTTACTTATAAAGCATTTCATACAAAGTTTATTTATTTTGTATCAGTACGCTCTATTGCATGCAATACTCAAATTAGTGAAATATAAGTCAGGCACAAGATATCCGCTGCCATCTTGTCTTCTTACCGAGACGGCTTAGCTTTTTAAAATCACTTCTGCACTATAGTATTACAACATAAACTTTTAATTTCGAACGTGCCTCTTCCTTTAGAACAGTTAAATCGATTCTCGGCTCGATAATCGGAACTAGTGGGTCCCATGATATGGATTATAAAGTTTGCATAATTCGCACGGCCGCCATCCTGAAATGGTACGGCGGATGACCTTGTAGTTTGGTCACAAGACGCGTCCTATATGAAGGTATGCTAATACCAAATTTGGTAGAGATCGGATAATTTGGTTAATCGCTATTTGATTTTACGTTTTGAACGTTTGAGTGACCGCCATTCAGTTTTGGTAAAGATGGCGGCGATATAAAACATTACACTGAGGTGCCCTTTGCTTGTTCTACCTCTGTACTAAATTTCGTTCAATTCGGTTTCACCGTGTTCGAATTGATAGGGGGACAGACAAACAGAGTACACACACTCACACACACACACACAGACTCACACAAACACACATACACACACACAGACAGACACACAATTTTTGGCCCTGTAGTGATCTCATAAGGCTACATTCATTTTTTGCAAAAATCGAAAGTAGGCTAATAGGCTGATACAAACGCTTTAAAATTAAAAAAGTGTCGTATTATCAACTAGTTATTCTTCAAATTCGATGCGTATATAATGTCAGCGGAATGCAAATCAATCGAGTCCCAAACAGAACAATCATTACATCCGGTGGAAACGTTCGCATAAGAAATCCCTTTATTTCATAGTAAGCCGAATAAGTATACAGAAAATTGTGAGGCAAGTCTGCATCTTATCGCCCATATTAGCCTACTTTCAATTTTTGCAAAAAATGAAAGTAGACTTATGAGGTCAACACAGGGCGAAAAAAAAGTGTGTCTATCTGTGTGTGTGTATGTGTGTGTGTGTGAGTGTGTGTGTGTGAGTGTGTGTACTCTGAATGCCTGTCCCCCCCTATCACTTCGAACACGGTGAACGCGAATTGAATGAAATTTGGTACAAAGGTAGCACTAGCAAAGGAGACCTCAGTGTCAAGTTTTATATCGTCGCCATCTTGACGGAAACGTAATGGCGGCCACACAAATGTTCAAAGCTTAAATCAAATTAGGACTAACCTATTCATCCGATGTCTACCAAATTTTGCAACAACATACCTTTATGAGGGGAGCATCCTTTGACCAAACTAATAGGCCATCAGCCTAATAGTTTGCGGATGGCGGCCATCTTTGTGTGAAAATCGATTCCCCCTATTAATTCGAACACGGTGAAACCGAATGCAACGAAATTTGGTGCAGAGGTAGTACTAGCAAAGGGCACCTCAGTGTCATGCTTTATATCGCCGCCATCTTGACGTAACCGTAATGGCGGCCACACAAATGTTCAAAGCTTAAATCAAATCACGACTAACATAATCATTCGATCTCTACTAAATTTTGCAACAACATACCTTTATGGAGGGAGCATCCTTTGACCAATCTAACAGCTTAATAGTTTGCGGATGGCGGCCATCTTTGTGTCAAAATCGATTCCCCCTATTAATTCGAACACGGTGAAACCGAATGGAACGAAATTTGGTACAGAGGTAGCACTAGCAAAGGGCACCTCCGTGTCATGTTTTATATCACCGCCATCTTGACGGAAACGTAATCGCGGCCACCCAAATGTTAAAAGCTTTAATCTAATTACGACCAACCTAATAATCTAGTCTCTACCAAATTTTGCAACAACATATCTTTGTGTGGGAAGCATATTCTGACCAAACTGCAAGAAGATCATCAGCCCAATAGTTTGCAGATGGTGGCCAAGTATGTGTGCAAATCGATTCCCCCTATCCATTCAAACACGGTGAAACCGAATTGAACGAAATTTGGTACAGAGGTAGCACTAGCATAGGGCACCTCAATGTCATGTTTTATATCGCCGCCATATTGACGGAAACGGAATGACGGCCACCCAAATGTTAAAAGCTTTAATCAAATTACGACCATCCTAATAATTTGATCTCTACCAGATTTTGCAACAACATGCCTTTGTGTGGAAAGCATCTTATGACTGACTACAAGGTCATCAGCCCAATAGTTTGCAAATAGCGGCCATGTATGTGTGCAAATCCATTCGCCATATCAATTCAAATACGGTGAAACCGAATTGAATGACATTTTTTTTACAGAGGTAGCACTAGCAAAGGGCACGTCATATTCATGTTTAATATTCCTATAGCACGTTGTATTTCAACAAGCTACTACAACCAACATTCAATTATACTCCTTGAAAAGGACAAAGAGTTATAACAATTCAATCATTACATTGAACAAGAGAGAAAATTATAGAAACATTTAATGTAGGAGTAAAGATTCAAAGGGTAATAACCTCAACTCTGATATTTGCTGTTGACATAGTCATCTTGGCTGACACTCCAGAGGATTTGAATGAGTTTTTGAATGGTATGGACTCCGTCTTGAGAAAGAATTCATGATGAAAATTAATAAATGTGGAACATCTTGGGGAGCTTCTGCCACTACAACAAGATGCTCTGCCTTAGGTCTAGCCTTCTCTGTGGCTGAATACTGCGCCCCAGTTTCGCGCAATAGCACACATGTCAAACTCGTTGACACCCAGTTGAACAACACCATGAGACTAATCACTGGTTGTATAAGAACTACACCAGCATACTGAACCCTTTATCCACAGGATGTATAAAGGATTCTAATAAATTATTCATCATCTTTTGATACATTTCTACAGACAGCCGATATGAGAGCCAGACGGTGTTGGGAAATATTGAGAAACCAGTGGCCGAGAGGACACAATGGTTTAAGCTCCTGTGGTATTTTAGGAAGTAGCATAATATTCATGACACATAGAACAGGTGCAACTTTTAGCGCGGAGACGGCTTGGGTACGCACAATATGGCCTGTTGCTATGAGTGTTGGCGCCAAGAAGAAAATCGAATGCTACGAAGTAATTGGTCAATCTTCATGTTAACCACTCCCTGTGGCAGAAATACAAGTCAAAGCGCGCAAAGATCTACAAGAGTCTGAACCAATAATATCAAGACGCCCTGTTTTAGCGGCAACTCGGCTTGGTAACGCACCCTGGTAAATTAACGCGGGAGTTATCTACGGATTAATTCCCCGATCGATTCGAGCCAGCTACAGCATAATCGTAACCTCCACACTGCTACGAACTCATTGATACCGATCGCATGCTAGTCTGATAATTATTATGGAATATTTTTCCATAAATCCCCATCCACACCTACCCTAGTCAGTTTCATTTATAATGATCCAGAAAGCTTTGACAGAACACACTTTCATTTGTGCGTCTGAGGACGTAACGTACACTTTCATTTGTGCGTCTGAGGACGTAACACACACTTTCATTTGTGCGTCTGAGGACGTAACGTCGATTTTTATTTGAGCATTTGAGGTCGTAAGGTGTCCGAGGACACGAGGCATACTCTGCATATTTTTCATGTAGTTGAACATGGAACATTTTCGTCAAGTTAGAAGTGTAACTTCAGTGATTTATTTGTAGTCCCAGTACTACCAGATAGGACCAGTTCATCGAAATAATTCACCAATAGACTGTCAAGGAATTTAGTACTTGATCGGTGAATTTAATAGGAAATATATCGTGAGTGTATCTGACAAAACTTTATTTAATTCAGCACGAGATGACGTCTAGGAACGAGACCGGATCTTGGAACCAGCAGGACATTTGTCAGAAGATGTCGATGACGAGCTAAACATCTTAAAGGAATGATGGCTGCAGATGTTTCCTTGACGCTGTTTTAAAGGATTGAGTACAAGTGAATTTATTTATTTATTTATTAAATCAGCTATGGTATTATGGGACATATTTTTTTAGATATTTGTTTGCTTGTTTGGTAATGTAGATTCTTAGTTCTTGTTTTACTGACACATTAAGTACGGGACAAGCCGAGCGTTGTGTAATTTGTAAATATTGTGATTTGTGTTTGGTTCAACTATACGGGGCGACGCGCAGCTCGTGCTCGCATTCGCTTGCGTAAATCGCGGTCTAGCATTGTAATTCCGAAGTCTGCCTTATAACAAAAATGGAACTGAATTGATTTTGAGATTTAAAACAGTATTCGGAGGGTAAAGATTATTTTGAGCAGAATTTTACGACGGATCAGGATTATTTTGATAGTTGCTTTTTCAGCACTACTGAACGGGATGGCACTTTGCACCCGAGTTTTTGTTGTGTATATTTTAAAATGTGTCTATGGACGCAATATTGGTTGATCTGTTTTGAGCCGACCCAGTGGTATGTTTATGAGAGAGAGTCAGTCCAAGCTTTTGGTGCGAAGTGTGATTTTATGATGTGTTAGCGAGAAAATATCATTGTGATTATTCTGACTTGCTTCATATCAGCCCAGTTCATAACCTCGCGAGGCTCGACTTGTGGTATATATTTGTGTTTTCTTGCCATCCAGGTGGATGAGTGAGATATGTTGGTGTTTCCAGATGGAATTTGCACCTAGCTTGAAGGACTGAGAGAGATAATTAAGCAGCGATGATTCATACAAGAGGGGAGCGCTCAAATCAGATAACGCGACTTGTCATTAGTAACAGGCCTGGCTCCTGTACTTCATTTTAAGACGTTGTTTTAAATTCACAAAAACTGATCAGTTATGAAGAGTATTTGATTGATTAAATGGGTGCTGTCCATAGTTGTAAGGTAGCTTCCAAAACTCCTGTTAGTCTGGCGTTTTATAAAAATGTAAACATAGTTTTCAACCGTTAGGGTTGTATTTTGTTGCTGTTGCTTTAAATTCTTGTGTGTTTATTTTACGCGTTCAATGACCCCGTGTGGCATTAGGATGTGCGAGGCTGTGTTCCCATTTTGTGATGCGAGCGTCTTGGCCTATTTCTGGCATGCTCTTTTTATTTCGTGTGCTCTGGCACCAGATAGAATCTCAGGGAGATTCGTCATCTTTTGTATTATTAGATCTTGCATGTGGCAGTAGTAATTATAGTGTATTAATTAAGGGTGGGTCCCATAGCCGTAGTGTGATTTAAAAGATGCAACTCCGTGAGCAACTCGACTGTTTCAGTTGTAAACGGACTCGCATCAGTACTCATTTTTTTTATTAACGAGCAGTACACCACGCATTATATAACTTCTTGACCAGGAAAAATGGACTTGCATCCATATGTTGTGACGAGCGAGTTCTTAACGCTCAATTTTATGCTATTATTTATCATTTTGAGTGAAGCTGTATTCACATTGTTTTGTTGTGTGGAGCGAGTCTTACCGCTCAAATATATATTTATTTCTTAAAAGGGGTGAAAGTCAGGGAGGATTTCTTTTTTAATTATTATTATTATGCACATAATTTTCAGTCATTAAATATCTTTTATTCTACTTGTTATTCATTTTATTTTTAGTATAGCCTCTGTCATGGACCTTTCTATTCATTAGAGCATGTTTTTTTAAGAGAACTTTGCTGTATAATGCAGTCCGGACTGAACACGACCCCGTAGATGACTCTTGAGAAAACCATGCTTTATTGAAGGGTGCATAGACAAGCTGAAGCCGCACGTGGGGCCTTTCGCTGTTTTAGGCTTTTCTAGCGGATCATAGACAAGCTGTTACCCTACATGTGGCGTTTCGCTCTTTTTGACTGTTTGAAATCACCGGAAGTGATATTTTGTTAACGTAATTACGGCGAAGAGAAATACCGCTAAGAAAATGGAATATACAGTAGAATCACGAGTTTGCAAGTTATATACGATTCATGTTTTGTTTATTGATGTAATTATTAAAGTAGTGTACGTGAAATCGGGCGCCCATTGATTTCATATAAAATTAGATTTGTTTAGAAAGTCAAACTCATGAATATGTTAGGAGGCTGATAGCCTTAAATGACAATTAATACTTTGTTAATTAGTCAGTGTTAACATCAGATCTGGATAGTAATTTTATGACTGAATATGTGCGGGGTTAAAAATTTATTAAGTAAAATTAGAACCATTCAGTGATGATTGATTTGCGGGAGTAAAGGGAAAAAGTTTAAATGAACTGAAAGTGGTCAAATGAAGTAAATGTATGTCAAGAATTATATATGTGTGTGTCAGGGAGACATTTGCATGCCATCCTCCTGTTTTCTCAGTGATATATATTTTTGTGTGTGATAATGGCAACAGTGGCGGATATCCAGGCGATCATTGAAAGTGCCACGGCACGAACCATGAAACTATTAAAGGAACAGAGTGAAAAGTTAGACATTAAGTTATCCGAACAGTCAGACGAGTTTAAAACACAACTAAACGAACAGAATGAGTAATTCCAGACTCAAATGAATGACACTATTAAAACACAATTATATGAACAGAAGGCACAATTATCTGAACTGAATGAGTCATTAGAAATTAAATTAATTGAACAGGGTAACTCATTACAAGTGCAAGTAAATGAAAATATAAACAAACAATTAGAAGCGCAAGAAAGTAGAAATACGAGTCAGTTAGCCTCATTATCTGCAGAGATGAAAGAGTACACTACACAGCAGATGGTTCAATTCGCGCTTGATATAAGTAAGAATAACGACAAACAGCTAGGTCAGATACAAAAATTAGAGGACACCTTCAACCGTAAATTAAATGATTTGGACGAAACTGTATTAGCAAAACTAGCTCAGATAGAATTAGCATGCACGGTAAATAACAGTTAGGTTAAAACGGCACAGGATGGTCTTGAAAAGCGGTTTGATAAGATGGAGGAGGATTCTACGTTTATCCAGGGACAATTGTCAGCAGTAAATGAAAGTATTACGGGCCTGATAAAGGACATGGATAAATTAGAAATACAATCAGCAGAGCGATGGCGAAACATAGAATCGGACCAGGATAATTTGAAGAGTACGATAGATGAGAATAATCTACGTCTAGAAGACAGGCTTGAGAAGATAGAATCGAATCAGGAGGACACGAAACAGCAGATGGAAGAAAAACTGGGAGCGATTAAAGATAGCATCAGAAAGGATTGGCGTAAGTTGAGCAGTGACTCTAAAGAAGAACGGTTAACGATCATAAATACCGTAGGTGATAACCATACACGCATTAAAGCACTTGAGGAAAAAATCAAGAGTAAAATGAAAGAACAGTCGGACAGAATCATAAAAGCAGAGTTGCGTTCACTAGGACAGAACACGTTATTTCAGACAGAGCACGCTAAAGATAAGGAAGTTGACTCAGCAAGCCAGGGGGCAATTAGCGCGGCGAGTAACCACGGACTGACAGGCAGCCCAATAACGACTAACACATAGGGATTTCACAACAACGTTGGAGGAACCTCTACTCCTCAGCATGGCTATCAGCACCCTCAAGTCGTACAAGTAATTCGATCAAATGAATTTAAACCAAATAAATTCACAGAAAATTCTGGTGTCACACCGAAGGCATATCTTAAGGAGATGGATGACTACTTTAATGACAATAATATACCGCCCGCGCGTCGTTTAAGACTGATGGAACGATTTCTTTCGGGAAATGTACTTACGTGGTTCTTGAGCTTTAAGTATACTTTCGGAGGGATGGATGAGTTCAGGGATGCGTTTCTTAGAAAGTATTGGTCGGCTTCTCTTCAATAAAGCCTTAGAATGGAACTTTATTCGAGAAAATATCAGTCAACTCAGCAGACGAAATACTCAGATTTATTTTCGTTACAATTGTTGAAATTTCTGGATCTCGATCATCCTTTAGAAGAATCGGATCTGGTTATGACGATTGCACGGCAGTTGCCAGTTAATGTTCAGCAGGTATTAGTGGCAGCAAACGTGGACACAGCGGTTCGAGCCGAACAAATCTTACGTCAGATTGACGAGACAACATCTCACTTGCAGCAGAGAGGGGGACGACAGCTGGAACTTGTAAACACAACGGAGGTGGTTAAACCCACTCAAGTACACACCAGGTCGCAGGCCACAAATACAAGTGTGTCAACAACACCAAGACGAGGTAAGGAGGGCGACGAAAATAGGTCACACCAGCGACATGATAATAATAATGATAGGCAGACCCAGGGCAACAATAGGTATCAACAGCGAGGGTACCAACAATGGAGAAATAATAGGAGAAATGAGGGACCCTACAGACAGTACGAAAATAAAAATAATGAGAATCGACAGTGGCGTGAAAGGAGATACCAGAACCAGGGGGACTATCAAAATTATAAGAAAGAATGGAACGACAGGCACTCCGAATCGCAGCGTTATCTGGAAGAATTACACGCCAATGGAGGGGACGAACAAGGACATTGGGAACGTGCCATAAATAGGAGGTCGAATCCTGACACCTTTAAGGAAGAAATTGGAGAGGAAGCAATTATATCAGCCAGCCAGGAAGACGAACGAAGCTTGCCAGAACGGGGTATGAGAGAACGTAGCCCGGTAGGGAAGAGAAACACCGGTGCGGTACGAAAAACGAGTCAATACTAGAAGAAGACGACAGCAAGGAGGAGAAGAAGAGGATGGTAGCAGAACGGAGGAGAAGAAGGAGGTGGCAGTACGGAGAATTGGAGAGGACCCTTCTGTATTATACGTAATCTTGGTAACAACGCATATAGAGTAAAAGAATTGAGTACAGGTACAATGTCTGTCTACAATGCAGCGAAATTTAAAAAGTGTATTTTTCTAGCGAACCTTGGGAACGCAGAAATAATGCTGCAATTTAAATATATGGCAGTACTTTTGCACATCCGACTATACGGGGGTCAGTGAGTACGTCAGTTGAACGAGGAAGTTGGGATCAGCCTGTTGTGGTCGAACACTGGTGAGCTCTGACGATCATGACACAGCGAGCGATCGAGCGAGAGAGATAAGGATACTGGACGGGAGAGAGACTAGCCTTAGGCGATCAGACAAGCAGGCAGGCTTGGAATGTCTGAATGAATGAGGGAGCAGGAAATAAACACGAGTGCGTGTCGGCACTCAAACGACAGTGGCGGCTAGACTAGACTGATGGAGATTTCTCTAGGATTGGCAGAAATGGATTACAGATGTTATGTGTTTTTAAAAAATCGACTATATGCTATGTTCGATTTTTTCCATGCAGGAGGATTGTGAACCCTTTATCCATAGGCTGTATAAAGGATTCTAATAAATTATTCATCATCTTTTGATACATTTCTACAGACAGCAGATATGAGAGCCAGACGGTGTTGGGAAATATTGAGAAACCAGTGGCCGAGAGGACACAATGGTTTAAGCTCCTGTGGTATTTTAGGAAGTAGCATAATATTCATGACACATAGAACAGGTGCAACTTTTAGCGTGGAGACGGCTTGGGTACGCACAATATGGCCAGTTGCTATGAGTGTTGGCGCCAAGAAGAAAATCGAATGCTACGATGTAATTGGTCAACCTTCATGTTAACCACTCCCTGTGGCAGAAATACAAGTAAAAGCGCGCATAGATCTACAAGAGTCTGAACCAATAATATTAGGACGCCCTGTTTTAGCGGCAACTCGGCTTGGTAACGCACCCTGGTAAATTAACGCGGGAGTTATCTACGGATTAATTCCCCGATCGATTCGAGCCAGCTACAGCATAATCGTAACCTCCACACTGCTACGAACTCATTGATACCGATCGCATGCTAGTCTGATAATTATTATGGAATATGTTTCCATAAATCCCCTTCCACACCTATCCTAGTCAGTTTCATTTATAATGATCCAGAAAGCTTCGAGAGAACACACTTTCATTTGTGCGTCTGAGGACGTAACGTACACTTTCATTTGTGCGTCTGAGGACGTAACACACACTTTCATTTGTGCGTCTGAGGACGTAACGTCGATTTTTATTTGAGCATTTGAGGTCGTAAGGTGTCCGAGGACACGAGGCATACTCTGCATATTTTTCATGTAGTTGAACATGGAACATTTTCGTCAAGTTAGAAGTGTAACTTCAGTGATTTATTTGTAGACCCAGTACTACCAGATAGGACCACTTCATCGAAATAATTCACCAATAGACTGTCAAGGAATTTAGTACTTGATCGGTGAATTTAATAGGAAATATATCGTGAGTGTATCTGACAAAACTTTATTTAATTCAGCACGAGATGACGTCTAGGAACGAGACCGGATCTTGGAACCAGCAGGACATTTGTCAGAAGATGTCGATGACGAGCTAAACATCTTAAAGGAATGATGGCTGCAGATGTTTCCTTGACGCTGTTTTAAAGGATTGAGTACAAATGAATTTATTTATTTATTAAATCAGCTATGGTATTATGGGACATATTTTTGTAGATATTTGTTTGCTTGTTTGGTAATGTAGATTCTTAGTTCTTGTTTTACTGACACATTAAGTACGGGACAAGCCGAGCGTTGTGTAATTTGTAAATATTGTGATTTGTGTTTGGTTCAACTATACGGGGCGACGCGCAGCTCGTGCTCGCATTCGCTTGCGTAAATCGCGGTCAAGCATTGTAATTCGGAAGTCTGCCTTATAACAAAAATGGAACTGAATTAATTTTGAGATTTAAAATATTATTTGGAGGGTAAAGATTATTTTGAGCAGAATTTTATGACGGATCAGGATTATTTTGATAGTTGCTTTTTCAGCAGATCTGAACGGGATGGCACTTTGCACCCGCGTTTTTGTTGTGTATATTTTTAAATGTGTCTATGGACGCAATATTGGTTGATCTGTTTTGAGCCGACCCAGTGGTATGTTTATGAGAGAGAGTCAGTCCAAGCTTTTGGTGCGTAGTGTGATTTTAAGGTGTGTTAGCGAGAATATATCATTGTGATTATTCTGACTACCTTCACATCAGCCCAGTTCATAACCTCGCTAGGCTGGACTTGTGGTATATATTTGTGTTTTCTTGCCATCCAGGTGGATGAGTGAGATATGTTGGCGTTTCCAGATGGAATTTGCACCTAGCTTGAAGGACTGAGAGAGATAATTGAGCAGCGATGATTCATACAAGAGGGGAGCGCTCAAATCAGATAACGCGACTTGTCATTAGTAACAGGCCTGGCTCCTGTACTTCATTTTAAGACGTTGTTTTAAATTCACAAAAACTGATCAGTTATGATGAGTATTTGATTGATTAAATGGGTGCTGTCCATAGTTGTAAGGTAGCTTCCAAAACTCCTGTTTGTCTGGCGTTTTATAAAAATGTAAACATAGTTTTCAGCCGTTAGGGTTGTATTTTGTTGCTGTTGCTTTAAATTCTTGTGTGTTTATTTTACGCGTTCAATGACCCCGTGTGGCATTAGGATGTGCGAGGCTGTGTTCCCATTTTGTGATGCGAGCGTTTTGGCCTATTTCTGGCATGCTCTTTTTATTTCGTGTGCTCTGGCACCAGCTATAATCTCAGGGAGATTCGTCATCTTTTGTATTATTAGATCTTGCATGTGGCAGTAGTAATTATAGTGTATTAATTAAGGGTGGGTCCCATAGCCGTAGTGTGATTTAAAAGATGCAACTCCGTGAGCAACTTGACTGTTTCAGTTGTAAACGGACTCGCATCAGTACTCATTTTTTTTTATTAACGAGCAGTACACCACGCATTATATAACTTCTTGACCAGGAAAAATGGACTTGCATCCATATGTTGTGACGAGCGAGTTCTTACCGCTCAATTTTATGCTATGATTTATCATTTTGAGTGAAGCTGTATTCACATTGTTTTGTTGTGTGGAGCGAGTCTTACCGCTCAAATATATATTTATTTCTTAAAAGGGGTGAAAGTCAGGGGGGATTTCTTTTTTATTTATTTATTATTATGCACATAATTTTTAATCATTAAATATCTTTTATTCTACTTGTTATTCATTTTATTTTTAGTATAGCCTCTGTCATGGACCTTTCTATTCATTAGAGCATGTTGTTTTTAAGCGAACTTTGCTGTATAATGCAGTCAGGACTGAACATGACCCCGTAGATGACTCTTGAGAAAACCATGCTTTATTGAAGGGTGCAATATTGGCTTCCAGCCCTCTGCAATATTCATCCACCCCACCTTCGTAGAGAAGTTGACTTGCTACGGGAGTACTTCAAGATTATGGATCACCCTACACTACCTATTCATGAAGTCTCTTCAAATGAACAGGCTCAAATCCAGGAAGCCACCCATTTGTCATGCCCAGAGGCTTGTAAGGAACCATTTTGATTCCAGCATGCAGTGGATTAGTGAATGAACACTAAAAGCTTGTCCTGAGTCGAGCTCCTTCCTGGACCCTGCAAGAACATCCACTCCAGGTTCCGATCTGCCTAGGAGGGCTTGGGCAAATCTCAATAGGATTCGGACAAACCACGGAGTATGCAATGGAACTTTGTTCAAATGGGGAACAATTTCGTCTCCTCAGTGTGATTGTGGTGCTCCTAATCAAACCATCCAACATATTACAACTGACTGTCCTCTGAGAGCATATGGAGGGGACTGGATCGACTTGCTGTTGGCGACACCTGACGTGTTCCAATGGATAGACTCATTAGACCTGAGACTGCAAATAGTGTAAATAGTAAAAAGTAATATACAGTGGATTTTAATGTGATTTTCATTGTACTCTGAAATCTTGTATTGATTATATTGCCAAACGATACATAAATAAATAATTGGAGTGCAGCCGAAATAAATCAGAATCCTCTATGGACATCAAATTGGCAGGTGAAAAACTAAAGGAAGTAGGAGACTTCTGTTACTTAGGAAGCAAAATAACCAATGATGGACGAAGCAAAGAGGATATAAAAAGTAGGTTAGCTCAGGCAAGGAAAGCATTTATAAAGAAATAATAAATCTGTTTGCATCAAATATAGATTTAGGTATTGAAAAGTCATTTTTGAAAGCCTTTGTCTGGAGCGTCTCACTTTATGGAAGTGAAACTTGGACTATTGGTGCAGCAGAAGAGAAAAGAGAATAGAAGCATATGAAATGTGTGTTACAGGATAATGATGTAGATCAGATGTTTAGATAGGGTTACAAACGAAGAGGTATTAAGACTAGTGGGAGAGGAGAGATGTTTATGGCGACTGCTAATGAAGAGAAGAGATAGGTTGGCAGGACACATACTAAGACACCCAGGAATAGCAAGCTTAGTTATGGAAGGAAGGGTCGAGGACAAGAACTGTAGAGGTAGACCAAGGTTAGAATATGTTAAACAGATTGCCTTGGATATCAGATGTGGTAGCTATGTAGAGATGAAACGATTAGCTCAGGATAGATAGGCATGGAGTACTGCATCAAACCAGTTTACTGAATAATAATAAGAAGAAGAAGAATTATTATTATTTATTTACCAAGCATATGGCTTTTAGTGCCAGGAGTTTCCGAGGAAATGTTTGGCTCGCCAGAGTTTGTAGCTGCTTCTACATGGAAACCCATAGGGTGAGCTACAAGTACAATCGCGTGTGGAGAGATGAAATGAATGAAGATGAATGAGCAAGTTCAATTTCAAGTAGTTCCAAATTTGGCTACTAGATGCCACTGACACATAGCAATGAACGTTGGAACTTTATAGAGAGTTTCTAGCCAAATATCCTACAATTTTAGCTACACATTACCAATTGTAGAAGCCTCCGTGGCTTAGGCGACAGCTCGGCGTCCTCTCACCGCTGGGTCCGTGGTTAAATCCCGGTCACACCATGTGAGATCTGTGATCGACAAAACGGAGGCAGAAGGTTTTTTTCCGGGTACTCCGGTATTCCCTGTCAAAATTTCATTCCAGCAACATTCTCCACTATCATTTCATTTCATCTGCCATTCATTTAATCATTGCCCCAGAGGAGTGCGTCAGGCCTCGGCAGCCGGCACAGTTCATATCCTCGCCGCTAGATGGGGGCTTCATTCATTCCATTCCTGACCCTGTCGGAGACTGGAAGCAAGCTATTGATTTTCATTTCACTACCAATTGTAGTGGTAGGTTCTTTTTCATTCCCTTCCGAAGGAAGGCATACTGAAGGATTTTAACTCTCTTAAAAAACCGACGACTTCGGCCGGGTTTGATCCCACGATCTTGGGCACAGCATTTTAACAAGCTACCGACTAATAATAAGCCACAACTACTTAGTGCAGAGGGGCACCCCTTAAAACAACAAAAACTAACTACTTAGTGTAGGTCGATTGAAGTTGTGTCATCCACACGATCGTATTACTGTATATTTAGGCCTACTGTCGACCAAAATATTATGTGTACTCGAGTTTGAAGGTTGTTTGTAACGTAACCAATAGACCTACAGAAAATCCAATAACATCATCATTTTCGTCGTTCTATGTTACGTTAGTTCATGTAGGTTTGGAATTTTTTAAATTTATATTTTAATACTTTTTATCGCAGTTGGAGCCCATCACTTCCGAGCGAGGCGCGCAATGACGCGTGATGGAGCCCATCTTGGCAACGCTGTACAGCTTTCACCGGAACGGCTAACTAGTGAACCATGTCTTAATTCCTCGTACAAATACAAACCGTTATAAAATAAGTGTGTATGCTTCAACTGTGATAAAAAATATTAAAATATAAATTAAAAATTCCAAACCTACATGAACTAACGTAAAATAGAACGGCGAAAATGATGATGTTATTAAAATTTATGTAGGTCTATTGGTTACTTCACAAACAACCTTCAAACTCGAGTGCACATAATGTTTTGGTCGACAGTAGATATTAGGTTTCCGTAACTATTTACAGAAAACTCCCTGAGGGCGATCTGTGCATGAGACTGTTTTTGTCTTACAGTCGTCCAATGGGAAAGAGGAGGTCTGTAGTGCAGGGGTGCCCAACCTTTTTTTTTTACTAAGGGCAACATTTTAAATAGTTGGGGGAACTTGCGGGCCAATAACACTCCGGGAGGTTTAGGGGGGCTGGAATGTTATTTAAAATATAGGTGCAATATGGTGAGATTTGTGGCTGTCTGAGCTAGTTTTCTTAGTATCGTTGCAGTTTCATATATTTATTTGTAGTGGATAAAAAAACATATTTTTAATAAATCCCTTTAAAATAGAAGTACGATGATATTCAATACACATACAGCATGAATAACAAAGAATTTAAATATCTTGGGGAATGGATCGGCTGGAATGCGCTAGAGAAAAAGGCAATGGAATCTAGGAAAAATAAAGTTGAATTGGACTTCCAATTTACGAAGGACACTTATGACAAGAAGTCTCTTTCCTGGAATATCAAGATAAGACATTATAACACGGTAATTAAACCAGAAGCCTTACATGCAACCGAAACATTGTCTCTCACCACCCAGGGACCGCTTGAAAGGCTGTAGGTCAAGGAAAGAATGTTAATATGCAAAATCTTAGGCCCCAAATTTCATAACAACAAATTAATCCATGTCAGGAACGAAACTCTTTACCAAAAGACTGCAAAACTGTCGGACACAATAAGAAAGCGGAGAATTGATTTTTATGGGCACATCCTCCGAATGAATTCAAATAGACTAACCAAAAAGATCTTCGACAAATTTCGTAATATAAAAAAACAAAACTTCTTTGGTTTAAGGAAACCGAGAAAGACCTCGTGGAACTCCAAATTACAGACACCATGCTCATGGACAAAACAGCCAAAACCATCACCAAGGATAAGAAACAACGGTTCCAAGTGAAACTCAAACAAAAGCGTACGATCCACATCTCTGCCAAAGAAAGGGAAACAAGATCTCAAAGGATGAGGCAATACTGGGCCAAAAGGAAAGCTCAAAACAATAAAAAGTGATTGATTTCATGTACCCCAAAGTTGGGTGAAACAAATAAAGAAGAAGAAGAAGTACGATGATATTCAATACACATACAGCATGAATAACAAATAGTGAGTATTTTTGTTCATTTGACACAATTAATAATCAAATTATGAAATAAAGTTCATGATAATTGAGTTTGGTGCGACGACTGGAACTGCTGCTTAGGGGTGCGCGCGCACTTCATTGTCCAGCTGGCTTTAGTTGCGGAGCGGCGGGCCGGAGTAAATAGTCTCGCGGGCTGTAGGTTGGGCTGTAGGTTGGGCTGTCCTGCTGTAGTGGATGGACATCGTAAGGTTCCACGTGGCGTTGATTATTTCCACCCTTCCAAATTCAACATGACTTTTTCATGATTCCAACCCATGGTCATAGCATGGTATTATGATCCACGCACACGTACGGGGCTACTTTTTTTAGCGTATGGCTTTTAGTGCCGGGAGTGTCCGAGGACATGTCCGGCTCACCAATTTAATAGCTGCTTCGAGGCGGACACCCAATGGGTGAGCTACATGTACCGCCGCGTGTGGAGTGTTGTCTGGGGAGGAACGTGTGAATGTAAGAACAAGGAGTTGGAAGGTAGCGGCTGTGGCCTATTGTTAGGGACCAACCCCGGCATTTGCCTGGAAGGAAGATGGGAAACCACAGAAGACCATCTTCAAGGTTGCCGGCGGGGGGATTCGAACCTCCTCGCCTCCAGGATGTAAGCGACTGCCAACAGTCATGCCGTAACGACCACGGTTAACTCACCCGGTACTCTGCTACCTATGCTCTGAGACAGCAAGGAAAGTGGATGATAAGCCATGAAAACCATTTTCAGGACGGCCGAGGGGGGTTGACAATATTATATATGAGCAAATTCCTTATTTTTAGAGACACATCCATCTTTAACCTTGCCGTGTAATTTCCGGAATATTCCGTGAGGTAATTCCCGCTCTTGCGGGTCACATACGGAATATTCCGCAGTAAATCATAAGTTAACATTTAATTACGGTAGGTGGCAGGAGTGTATTAGACAACCTGGAACCGGGTTCAAACCCGGCCGAAGTCGTCGGATTTAAGAGCGTTAAAAATCCTTCAGTTTGCCTTCCTTCTGAGGGGAAGTAAAGCCGGCGGTCCCATGTCATAGATTTATGGCATGTAAAAGATCCTTCCACAGACTAAACTTGTGTAAAGCTAAATTGTTAGGTTAGATTTCGTCGGAACGCTTTATCAAAGTTCCAACGTTCACCTTTAGGTATCATTGATATCTGGTAGCGAAAGTTGGAACTACTTGATATTGAATGGAACTTGTAGCTCACCCTAATAAGGGTGTCCGCTGGAAGCAACTACAGACTGAGGCAGGCCGAACATGTTCTCGGACACTCCCGGCACTAAAAAGTCATACGATAAATTAAACAAGTAGTTCCGTGAAGAGATTTACAGCCTATTTTCATATA
Organism: Meconema thalassinum; assembly: GCA_946902985.2. Lineage (NCBI taxonomy): Eukaryota > Metazoa > Arthropoda > Insecta > Orthoptera > Tettigoniidae > Meconema > Meconema thalassinum. The sequence continues at coordinate 69,325,573 of OX336399.1, read as the reverse complement.
TCCTACTTATGTTAATTGCCACTATCAACATACAACATTTCAGTTTGATTGCTGTAATAGATTCGTAGATATTGAGAACCGACTAAATATTTCGGATGGTCGCCATGTTGGACTTTATATAATTATGTAGGTCCTAGAGTTATGTACTGTTACATGAAGATTATTGTGTTCGTGTAGAATTCAAGCTTCAATCGTATGATTAGGACACAAGAAGTAACAACGAAATTTTAAAATTTCACACAGCTGCCATCTTGGGGTTATGGAAACAATTGAAATAAATTAGATGGCAGTGGATTAATATTCGTATAAGGATTTACTGTACCAAGTTTCACTGCACTCGGATGGTTACATTGCGAGGAACGTCCATGTGAATATTTATACTTCGCATCGCCGCCATGTTGGAGTTGTGACACCAGGTTTTTGAAAGTCCAATAGGTGAACTTATGTTCATAGCCCCTATGAACATAAAAATATTCAGTTTGATTGCTATAATAGATTCGTAGATATTCAGAGCCGTCTAAATATTTCGGATGGTCGCCATGTTGGATTGTTAAATGTATAGGCCATAGAGTCATGTACCATTAAATGAAAATTATTGCATAGGTTCATTATACAAACTTTCACTTCGATCGCATGATTACGACACAAGAAATAGAAACTTAATTTAAAAAATCGCACAGCCGCCATATTGAGGTTATGTAAACAATAGAAATAAATTAGACATCAGTGCATTACAATGCGTATAAACATTCCCTGTACCAAGTTTCATGGCGTTTGGAACATTAAATCGCGAGAAAGATCTATTTAAATTTTCAAATTCGCTTGGCCGCCATCTTCGTTTTGTAGTTAACCGGTTTTTGAAAATCTTATAGATGAACTTCCAGTAGTGCCCTTTATCTTCGTACAAAATTTCAGGGTGATACCGCTAATAGTTTCAGAGATATAGAATGCCGGTGAAATATTTCGCACAGCCGGCATCTTGTAGTTAAGTAAACAATTGAACGAAGTTAGATGTCGGTGCATTACAATGTTTATAAACATATACTGTACCAAGTTTTATTGCGTTTGATTGGTTAAATCGCGAGAACTTCTATTTAAACATCGCAACTTCGCTTGGCCGCCATGTTGATTTTGTAGTTACCAGTATATCAAGAGTCACATTGGTTAACTTCTAGTAGTTCCCTTCATCACCGTAAAAATTCCAGGGTGATATCGGTAATAGTTTCGGAGATATTGAATGCTGGTGTAATATTTCGCACAGCCGCCATGTTGGATTGGTGAGACGTAACAAAATTTGAAGGGCACGGTCGGGGTTGCCCGGAATAGTGCTATGAACTTACCGAGTTTCATTGAAATCGCTCCAGCCGTTTAGAATTTATTAGGGACACACACACACACACCTCACACACACACTCGCACACACACGAACACACAAACGGACAAAAGGTGATCTCATAAGCCTATTTTTTCAAAATTGAAAATAGGCTAAAAATCGGAAAAGACTACGTGAATAATTTCATCTTCATTTTTCAGGATTGGTTAGATAAATAATTGCGTTCACAGTATCAGCTGATGTACGATGTAAGATACATATGTAGCTATGATTAGAAGGTATTTGGGCTAATCGGATTGTGATTATAGTAAATTTGAAGACAGTGTTGAAGAGATTTAAGTTTTTTTCAAGTAACATAGAAACTTATGGTGATGAGAGCACTGGCGATTCAGGTACCGTACTAAAAGAGTACAACTGTAGTATTTCAAAGTATGTTTGCTTTTCGCGATGTAAATTCAATGGTTTCCCTGAACTGATGAATATTTTTTTTACTATTTTTCCTCTCTTTATTTTAAATGTCTTTCTAATCAATACAAAAAACATGTCTTAAATATTTTCCGTGAAAAGAATAGTGCAACATTATTTCAATGACACTGGAAGGGTTAATTTTCCACTTCTTCAGTGAATAAGAGATCTTTCATTTGAAAACCATAATCAAACATCAATTAATTATGGCCATAGCAATGCACATTGCCATATTTGCCTACATTAGATTTCTTCTAAAAATGAAAGTAGACGTATGGAATCTACAGGGGCCAAATGTACGTGTGTCTGTCTGTCCCCCTATCAATTCAAACTGGTGCAGTGGTCAAGTCATTTGCCTCTCACCAAGATAGACTGGGTTCGATTCCCGGTCAATGCATGTGATATTTTCAAGGTGAATGTAGCCTATAGTGGTTCGGAATATATGAAAGAAAGAGGTACCGTGGCTCATTTTCGCGAGATGAACAATCACGTAAAACTGCAAGCTTCCTTTTCAATTCAAATACTACGAAACCAAATTGAACCAATTTCTTTACTGAGGTAGCACTAGCAAAGGACACCTCAGTGTCGTGTTTTATATCGCCGCCAACTTACCCAAAACAAAATGGTGGCCACCCAAATGTTCAAAGTTTAAATGAATTTACGACTAAACTAATCATCGGATCTCTACCAAATTCTGTACATTCATGAGGGAGGGATAAGCCTCCGTGGCTTCGGCGGCAGCACGCCGGCCTCTCACCGCTGGGTCCGTGGTTCAAATCCCGGTCACTCCATGTGAGATCTGTGCTGGACAAAACGGAGGCAGACAGGTTTTTCTCCGGGTACTCCTGTTTTCCCTGTCAAAAATTTCATTCCAGCAACACTCTCCACTATCATTTCATTACATCTGTCATTCATTTAATCATTGCCCCAGAGGAGTGCGTCAGGCCTCGGCAGCCGGCACAATTCATATCCTCGCCGCTAGATGGGGGCTTCATTCATTCCATTCCTGACCCGGTCGGAGACTGGAAGCAGGTTGTGGATTTTCATTTTCATGAGGGAGGTATGTGGCACCCAAACTACAAGGATTTCAATCACATAATTTCAAGATGGTGGTCGTGTGGAATTTGCAAGCATTATAATCCATAACTTATGATCCAATGAATCAATGTTCACAGTATTGTTCATATATAAGGACCTTCTGTTGTCAACGTGATAAACACACGACACTGTATGTTGCACGCAGCCGCCATCTTGAAATTATAAAATATAAAAATAAATAACTCTCAACACCTTCAGAAGGCGCATGATGAACGATTCCATACATTCAAGATGGTGGATGGCCGTACTTTACTAATATTCCAAATATTTCCTCTGGATGCAGAATTAGAATTACAAAGAAACTTAGTAAACGGGGAGCCATATATAGGGTAAAACTCTTGACGTTCGTCACAAGAACATTCAATTCTTGATTAGAGAAAGAGTTATAACTATACCCATACATTTAAGGAGACCGATGACTGAAATTTTGTGATTTTCTTTAAAAATAATCGAATTTCTGAATTATTGTTCAAAAATCACTTCAAACCTTGTAGTGTCCGAAAATGGCAGAATATTTCAGGTTCCGCCATTTCTAAAGGCTATACGGACATTTTAATGAGCTGCTGTATGGCCATTTAACTCTTAAATGGTTCGCAAGCAGCAGGATGACCAACGTTGCATCCAGAGCAAAAAAGGAAGGGTTGAAGAAAGAATGAATGAAAGAAAGAAAGAAAGAAAGAAAGAAAGAATGAAAGAAAGAAAGAATGAAAGAAGCAAATAGTCCACAAATGACACAAGATAGCACTTAAAAAGAAGTAGAAGTAGTTTGAAGCGGCCACATACAATGCAGGTTAAATAAAGAGCTTATTTCCAAAGTGACATAAATCCAAAATTGTCGGTTTTTCAGCTTCTTCTTTCATAAGCAAGTCTATAGGTTCTCTCAACGTATAGAAAAGGTTTTAAGTCGCAATACTTCGTATATCCCATATTAACAGAGATCTAAAAAATAAGTTTATTTGCAAAGTGACGTAACTCCAGCGTGTATTTATTTCAAATGAGTCTTATATCCAAGCTGACGAATCCGTTGGCTCTCTGGGCATCACCTGTTATCACGTGATAAACCAGGGCCATGGCTAACTTTGAAGAATATGTAGAGCATCAGTTTGTATTTGTTGTGTTTAAACCATTTAAATGTTCATAAATGTCACTCAAAGCGTATGTCAATATATGTTTTAATACCAAAACGCCCTAACTCCAAATTACAGGAGACGATTACCACCATTTCCATTGATAGTAGATTTATAAAGCACTATGTCAGGATGTGGATAAAGGTAAAGAATGGAATTACATTATATTCATAATCATATCTGAATTTAATTATACGAAGAATCAAAAACGCGATTTCTGAAGATTTGCATTTCATGGATATACGTCACTTTGGAAATAAGATCTTCAATTCTGAAGTGTATAATGTACATTCAAAACTATAAATGTCTTTCTCTCATCTTTCAAATTTACAGTACTCTGCTTCTTGTAAAAGCTCCATGCAGAACAGTTCATGATTGATTAGTTGATATGAAACTTACTTATACTGAATTGTATTTGTTGATTGAAAACAAATGCTCGCATTTAATTGAGACTGTATTTCTTTCTTCAGAAATTAGCCCACCCGAAATTCAAACATCTTTACTGTTGAACATACTAAATAACTTTATTAAGTAACTTGTACTTGTGTATGTGAGTAAAAGTTGTTGTCAAATCTTGAAGTACAAAAATTGAAAATTGTGACGTAAGGAACTTTTTCAGTTTTGCACACCAAAAAATTAAACAATATTTAATTAGAGGAGTTTGAATCAAGCTTTTTATTTGAAACATTGTATGACACGTAATATTTAATGTATGAATGTACTAACGAAATATCGTATTTCATATTTGCAAAATTGTAGAAATTGGAAATTTTACTCAAAGCCCCCTTAAGAGAATGTTCTTTACTGTATATCTTGCTTCCTTACTCTCCTCTGTCATTACCGTATACTTGTCTATCTTCCTCACTCAATAATCTCGGCACTTTTACTGGAAGCCATTTAGATTGAGAACTTGTAGTTATTTCTATCATTACCGCCAAGTAATCACGGTCCAATCTATTGAGAAGGGAGTGGGGAGGATGTGGCCCCCTCCCCCAATTTAAAGTTGTTCACCTCCCTCCAGGAGGAGACTGCATCTCGAAGGTCGCTCAAAGCAGATTAAGATGCCCACCAGGCTACCTTAGAGGCATCCGCGCGTTGTCTTAGCTTCAACCTCTACTCACCTGATACTCCATTAAGACTTCCCAATTTGCGATCTGGACCAGGAAGGTTGGTTGGATGGTTCCTCAGTTAAGGAGCTGCGGCAACGCGGTCATGTAGCCCCGTGTACTTTGGGTGTGTGTAGAATATGTCTGATAACCGGTGTTAATTGTAATGGCTGTATTACTGTGTGCTATCTGTAATTTAGATAAGAACTGCAAACGATCAATTTCATGTAGTTCCTACTTTTGCTACCAAATTCTACCGTCAATGAGCCATAGCTGTGAACTTGGCTACTAGATGATTACACAACCATCACCTGGTCACGAACTTTGGAACATAGAGAGTTAATCAAATCTAACCTACAAATTTTAGCTTCACACAATTGTAGTTAGTGTAAGGTTCTTTTACATGCCATAAATCTATGACATGGGCCCACCGGCTTTACTTTCCCTCAGAAGGAAGGCATACTGAGAGATTATTAACTTTATTAAATATCCGACGACTTCGGTCGGGTATAAGTAGAGAAGCTTAGCATGCTACCTACTACGCCACCCAAGCCGCAACTTACTTATTTCCCTAAACTCCTGTTGAGGAGCATTGGGCCGAAACAAGGGCTCGCCATCTGGTTCTTTTACGTGCTGTGGATTTTATCTTTCCCCGCGAGTATCCAAGCTGCTCACTCTCTTCCTCCACTGAACTCCTCCATGTCATTCTAGGCCTTCCTCTTCTCCTTGGGCCCTGAGGACTCCACTCCATCTACCCTAGCCGCAAGATTCTAGGTAATCCCGACGTCAGATAGCGTGCAATATGACATTTTAAAAAAAGATACGAGCCTCACAGTAGTCGCATATGATGTGTAACATCTGACATTTTATCCTACTCGTATACTACACAGCTTGGACATTCTTAAAATGTTAATTTACACTCCATTTTCATACTGGTGCTATGATGAATGAATAGATTGAATTGGAGATATGCTACTGTCACATTTGTGGCGCAGCGGTCAAGCTGTTAGTCTCTCACCAAGGTAGACCGGGTTTGATTCCCGGTCAATACATGTGAGATTTTCGAATTGAAATACCATGTCCTGTGGTTCACATTTCACGTAAAAGGGAGGTACCGTGGATCATGATCGTGAGATTAACGGACACGCAAAACTACAAGCTTCTTCCTTTTGCATTAATAATTCATAATAAAAAAGTGACACACAACGTCGACAGTACTCTCAAATACTGTGAGCACATTCCTCAGTAACTATAACGTTCATTATTCTCAAGGTTCTCATACAGTTCGTCATAAACAATCAAAACATGGCTTCCTACAATCATGAAATGACCTAGTCTCACATATGATGAAAATACAGCTTTTATTCCACTCATATAACAACATTCTGTTATGCATTTAATAATTGACTACTCACCCACAGCTTGACAATAATGCCGCTTTCTTAAATGTCATTTGTCGTCTTTGTCCTACCCCATGTGATATTCAACCTTGAACGTGAAGCTTCATGAACTGCTCAATGACAAATGAAAGTCGTTGAAACATTTGCCACTGTGCTCGTCAAACCAGTGCCTGCTAAATGCACTGCCAACTGTATTACCATAACATTCTTGCGCTACAGAGCACACACTGCCTTGTTTCCAATACACACATTTTCAATTGTATATCCAGCTGGCAGTGCGTCTTCACTTCCGTCCGATTCACGTCCGCCCGATTCACTTCCGTCCCATTTTTCTGGCAGTGCGTCTTTCACTTCCGTCCGATCCACTTCCTTTCGATCCACTTCCGCCCGATTCACTTCCGTCCCCAATTTTCAAAATCACTCCCACAAAACTATCCAGCAACCAAGCGGAAAGATGTTACATATCAAAAATCGCTTATCCTAGCAGCTCGGCTTCCCGCATGGACTCTGCGAGAGAACATTCCTCTACCGTCGCAAGGTCCGTGTCTGGGAGCTGAACAAACGTTGACAGCTGCTGGGGATGGTGATGGACCGATCACCCAGGTGACCGCTAACTTTGGTCTAGTTAAGGAAAGGTTAGGCCGTGGACCTGTTGAAAGAAACCGTCCCAGCATTTGCCTGTTGGTGAAAATGTTATGCCACGAAAACCATTTTCAGGACGGTCAAGGTGGGATTCGAACACACGTTCTCCCGATGCCAGCAAAGCACGAGCTAGTGGGTTAGCGCTCTCTGCCGATGCAATATGACAATGCTACATAAAAGAGCGAGGTAAAAGCACGGGGTACACTCAGCCTCGTGAGGCAAAACTGAGAAGAAGTGACTTCGATTCTTACCTCAGCCATCCTGGAAGTGGTTTTCCGTGGTTTCCCCACTTCTACTCCAGGCAAATGCTAGGATGGTTCCTAACTTAACCCATTAATGCTCATGATAGTATTTATAATACCTTATGCTTAACATACTTTATTTTTGGCGACTCCACGTTGAGATATTGTTTTGTTACTGGATGTTAGAATACGTTTGCTGCTGCCTTTATAATGATTTTCTGTTGTGAACACTTTGTCTCTCTTACGACAGACCTGTTTGAACTTCGTCAACAATTGCCGAAAATGATGCTCAGAGAATAGTAATTATTGTATGCTAATTGTTAGTACTAATTTTGTAATTGTTGTAAATAATGGTAGTCGATAATACCTACTGTATTTGATATAATGATGATATTTCATTTGTCTTCATTAGTGTCTGAAGAGATATAGGTTGGCGTAGGATATATCATACGGGTCGTAATTCTGGAATTAATTATCAAAATTTAAAATATATTGCTGCTATTTCCTACATCACATCTGACCTAATAAAGAACAGTGAGAGTTTCGAATAATTTGGAAGAATTATTTTTATCTGGACATTAATGGATTAAGGCCACGGCTGCCTCCTTCCCAATCCTATCCTATTAGTAAACGCACCAAAGTACATTTTTATTTTCATTTCTATTAGACGATAGATACAAGTAGAACGTTTAAGAATGAGGGCAAATGGACATGGAACAACACCAATATGGATGCTAGTGCTTCAAATGGAAGAAGAGGAATCCTATGATAATGGCGTGTTCTCAAATACGGAAAATTCTGATTCCCATTTCGGGATAAAACGCTTATCTAGATGTACAATTTCCCTTTTATTTCTCGTAACTTTTCAACATTATACAGGCTCAAGTTTTTAGATGCAATTCTTATTTATATTACAGTATGTACTGTATATCCACACGTCTGATTTTCATAATTTACTTTAGTTTTATTTTGTTAAGAAATGTTCCTTAAAAGTGCTGTTATTTTGCAATTTTTTATAGATTCATGAAAATTCAAAAATATATTTATTTTGATAAAGCCTGTGTTAAAGAAAGGAGAGTACTTTGAGGAGCATCCATGAAACAATCGATTAGTTCCTGTTAATTATTGTTTCTCAGAAAATTGTATGAACAAATTTGGAAATTAGCGTGGGCATTCCAGAGTCCATTAGTTGTATTACTTTTAAGATTTTAATTTTCGAACAATTTGTGCTAAAGAATAACATACTGATGGTTCAAAACATATACACTGAATTTTAATTAGGTTATATGTTAAATAACAACCCACACCGGCTTCGTCCTGTATCTTTAACGGTTTACCCAGCGTAAGCTTAAAAGACGGACGGACGGCAGGTTTTTCTTTAACTCTATTCACAGAAATCGTTACTGCTAGACTTCCTTTGGCCATAAATGAATGTTTTTCCACAGAAACCTCCCTCGAGAAATCCTTTAGGGAATGGTGAAAACCGTATCAAAACCCATCCAGTGGTTCTCAAGATTACCCATTACATCCAAGAATCGGGAACTTTGTTTTATACTTTAGGTTATATGTTAGTAAATGTATTGATAGGTGTTCATTGTCATCTTTCAAGAGTTGTTCATTTTTAATGTCAATCAAATGTCGCTACAACCAAGTTGTTCATTAAATTTCCGCTAATTATATTGTTGATCAGAATATCCTTGTTTCCAAATGCGGTAAAGTTCTTTCGTAACATTCTAGCAACATCTGTTAGCTACTAAGAAAATAACACTATAATTCCCAGACCATATATCAAGCAGCAGGCTGATTACTTCCTTTAGGTCTAATTTCTGGCACGAAATACACAGGCGTGTAAGCACCCCTGACTTAAAATTTTATATACCTATACAAGCAGGACGAAAAACTTGATCATTAGCCGTTTTCGGCACACCTGAAAGACAGCAATTACATTGGTTAGAAAAAGAGAGGGATCATTTTCAAGATCTAATGTGTGTCGTTGCCTTCTTCAGATTTGAGAAGGATAAAACCAAAAAGAAAAAGATGAAAGAACACTGCAATGCTCAGATAACGAACTCCTGAGAACCATTTGTGTGGTGAGTATGGGTGGTAAACTGTCATTTCTAGTCCTCATTTGGCCCCTAATCTATTTATAATGACATGTGTAATGAGAGAGAGGTCCCCACAAAGGTTATACCCTTCTGTCGTTGTCCTAACAATACCTCAAGAAAGGATTCTCTCAAGGGAACTCGTGTTTCATGTAATATAATTCGTTCTAAGTATCCGTTTGATCAGAAAGTGGTGAGCTACTGTTCGATAACGTAGTTTGTTTGTTTTGAATGGTTATTAATGTGTATCTCTTAATGATGTGTGGAATTTGCAAGGATAGCAGGTGTCCTGAAAGCCTCAGTCCCTACTCCCCTTTCGATCAAAAAAGTAGTCTAGTAAATGTGTTTATAATAATACTGTCCTTGCTGACATTCAGACGACATCACATCTAGCCTGCCCCAGACGTCTGGGACTCCATTCAAGGATCTCTAGTGGCATTCTATTGTGTAGCCATTTTTAGCCTATTTTCAATTTTGAAAAAATAGGCTTATGAGATCACCTTTTGTCCGTGTGTGTGTGCGTGTGTGTGCGTGTGTGTGTGATTCGTGTGTGTGTCCCCCCCCTAATAAAATCTAAACGGCTGGAGCAATTTCAATGAAACTCGGTAAGGTCATAGCACTAATCCGGGCGACCCAGACCGTGCCCTTCAAATTTTGTTACGACTCACCAATCCAACATGGTGGCTGTGCGAAATATTTCACCAGCATTCAATATCTCCGAAACTATTTGCGACATTACCCTGATATTTTGTGTGGTGATAAAGGGAACTACTATAAGTTCACTTATGTGACCTTTGAAAACCTGGTAACTACAAAACCAACATGGCGGCCAAGCGAATTTGCGACTTTTAAATAGATGTTTCTCGCGATTTAATCAACCAAACGCAATGAAACGTGGTACAGTATATGTTTATATAAATTGTAATGCACCGACATCTAACTTCGTTCAATTGTTTACATAACCACAAGATGGCGGAAGTGCGAAATATTTCACCGGTATCTCCCTAAAATTTTGTACGGAGATAAAGGGCACTACTGGAAGTCCATCTATAAGACTTTCAAAAACCGGTTAACTACAAAACAAACATGGCGGCCAAGCGAATTTGAAAATTTTAAATAGATTTTTCTCGCGATTTAATGTTCCAAACGCAATGAAACTTGGTACAGGAAATATTTATACACATTGTATTGCACTGGTATCTAATTTAGTTCAATTGTTTACATAACCTCAAGATGGCGGCAGTGCGAATTTTAAAATTAAGTGTTTATTTATTGTGATGTAGTCATGCGATCGAAGTGAAACTTTGAATAATGAACCTACGCAATAATTTTCCTTTAATAGTACATGACTCTAAGGCCTATACATTTAACAATCCAACATGGCGACCATCCGAAATATTTAGACGGCTCAGAATATCTACGAGTCTATTATAGCAATCATACTGAATGTTTTAATGTTCATAGGGGCTATGAACTTAAGTTCACCTATAAGACTTTAAATAACCTGGTGATCACAAATCCAACATGGTGGCGACGCGAAGTATAAATATTCACATGGACGTTTCTCGCAATTTAGCCATCCGAGTGCAGTGAAACTAGGTACAGTAAATCCTTATACGTATGGTAATCCACTGGAATCTAATTTATTTCAATTGTTTCCATAACCTCAAGATGGCAGCTGTGCGAAATTTTAAAATCTCCTTGTTACTACTTGTGTCCTAATTATGCGATTGAAGTTTGAATACTACACGTACACAATAATCTGCATGTAACAGTACATAACTCTAGGACCTACATATGTAAAATCCAACATGGCGACCATCCGAAATATTTAGTCGGTTCTCAATATCTACGAATCAATTACAGCAATCAAACTGAAATTGTGTATGTTGATAGTGGCAAATAACATAAGTAGGATATATGAAAATAGGCTCTATAGTTCTTCACGGAACTACTTGTTATTATTTATTTATTTATTTTTCCTGAGCCGTATTCCACCTCCTACGCTGAGAATAAAGAATATCCTCCTGAGATTATAACAAAATCAGCAACAACCAACAATTCGAATTCCATGACGACATACCTGCCATTAAAATCAACAGACTCCGCTCCTGCAATCAACCTGGCAGACCATAACTTCAATCTTCATGAAGGTTGGTTGGTTCTTAAGTTTAAGGGCTGCGACAACGCGGTCGTGTAGCCCCGTGTACTTTGGGTGTGTGTAGAATCTGTCTGATAACCGGTGTTAAATGTGATGACTGTATTAGTGTGTTTTATCTGTTTTTTTTTAAATTTAAGTACATACCGCAACTTAGAATTTTTCAAATAGTTCCTACTTTTGCCGCCAAGCGCCACCGTCAACGACTACTAGGCCAAGTTCAGAACTTAGCTACTAGACGACACCGCAGTCGGCTCTTGACAACGAACGTAGAAACCTATCCAATTTAGCTTCACACAGGTGTAATTAGTAGAAGGTTTTTTAACGTGCCATAAATCTATGACATGGGACCGCCGGCTTTACTTCCCCTCCGAAGGAAGGCATACTGAGGGATTTTTAACGCTCTTGAAAAATCCGACGGCTTCGGCCGGGTTTGAACCCGCTATCTTGGGCATAGAAGCTCAGCATGCTACCGACTACGCCACCGAAGCCGCTAATCTTCATGAAGCCTGGGCACAATAATGGTATAATAACACTCCAACAGAGCTACACAGGAAGCAGCAACAAACCATGGGAACTTGATTTGCCCCGTAGGACATGGTGTACTCTGAATAGGATACGTACCAACCATGGGAGATATGATGATCTTTTTCACAAATGGGGAAAGCTCGCCTTTCCTGGTGCACAAGTGGATACCAGCGTCAGACATTCAGACATATAGTCGAATAGTGCCCTCAGAACTTGTTTTGTGGTAACCTTTAGGACTTTTTGCATGCTACAGAAAATACGATTAACTATGTACATTATTTATCTGTAAGTTTGTAAATCATATATATAATTTTCTTTGCGTTCCAAAAGTGATGTGTAAATGCCATACGATTAATAATAATAATATTTATGTATTTGATAGCACTTATAATAGGTTATAACCTACTGTAATTATGAGAAGCACATATAAAAATAATATAGGATATAGGATACTGGTCTATATATTAACCACCTACAATAAAAAGAGTTTGTAGGCTATTATCAAAGGTGGTAATAGTTGAAACATTCAGCCTAATTACAACAAGATTCCTTGTAGATGTAATATTTCTGATCAGCAAATATTATATCTGTCTAGTTTCATGGTGCTGGATAAAATTTCAACTAGTAAATATAATCAAAAATATTAAAATTAAACAATGAAATAAATAATAAATATTTAAATTGAGGGGTCTATATGCAAAACTCACATTCTCCACTCTTGTTCGAAATTGAGTTAGCAAGGCATTCTTATTCTTCGTTCCAAACTACCCACGACTATCTTAGTGCTGACAAGCAAAACTCACAATATCCAGTGGTTTTCAAATGCCTAAAACTCAATTTAGATGAAAAACTAACATTCTCCACACTGTTTATTTGCAAAGAGCACATTCTCCCTGTTGGCCAATCACAAGACAGCTTCTGGTCATGTGACTTTCTACAGCTGCAAGCCAATATTATTATTGTATGTTCAACTCGTAGCCTCTACATAATAAATAAATAATATGTGCATTCCAACAATGCAATTGGTTTCATTTGTCTAAATTTTTCACAAATTTGGCCAACTTGTCTATTGTTTTGTCTGAAGTAATTAATTTTGTTTAGTGTCAAATGTAACATTCTCCAACATGTTCAGATACAAAACTCACAGTCTCCAATGTTTGGATACAAAAGTCACATTCTCCAAAATTGAAACCTATTTTTCAGATAAATTAATATAAACAATGAAACATAGTTTATACAAGAAGGTGTAATTAAGTATAGCCTGCAACAAAGGCAACAAAGTCTCTTAGAGATTCCATTAGTTACATACATTTAAGAAGTCTTTTTTAGTTCCTGTAAAATTAGAAAAAGTGGAGAACGTGAGTTTTGCATCTAGACCCCTCAATTAAAATAAAACACAATATGAATTAAAATAAAAGATTTAAGATTATAAAAGATTATAAAATTAAAAAGTTATATAATAATATAAATATTATAATAAATTAAAAAAATACTATTGATAATTAAAAATAAATATAAAATAAATATTAGAGCTGAAATAAAAATTTAAATTAAAGAAATTATAGTAAAAATTCAAAAAAAGTAGTCTGCCCTATAGGCTAAAGGGTATAGCCTATACGTTTAGGAATAAAATTCACGTTTTTGAACCGATTCCTCTGAAACTTTAACCACATCACACATGAAACCCAACCATCAGTTTTTTAGCCTATTTTCAATTTTGAAAAAATAGGCTTATGAGATCACTTTTGTCCGTGTGTGTGTGCGTGTGTGTGTGTGTGTGTGTGAGGTGTGTGTGTGTGTCCCCCCCTAATAAAATCTAAACGGCTGGAGCGATTTCAATGAAACTCGGTAAGTTCATAGCACTATTCCCGGCGACCTCGACCGTGCCCTTCAAATTTTGTTACGTCTCACCAATCCAACATGGCGGCTGTGCGAAATATTTCACTAGCATTCAATATCTCCGAAACTACTACCGATATCGCCCTGAAATTGTGTACGGTGATAAAGGGTACTACTATAAATTTACCTATGAGACTTTCAAAAACCTGGTGACTACAAAACCAACATGGCGGTCAAGCGAAATTGAGACTTTTAATCGACATTTCTCGCGATTTAACTATCCAAACGTAATGAAACTTGGTACAGCTAATGTTTATACACATTGTAATGCACTGGAGTCTAATTTAGTTCAATTGTTTACATAACCTCAAAATGGCGGCTGTGCGAAATATTTCACTGACATTCTATATCTCCGAAACTATTACAGATATCATCATGAAATTTTGTACGGTGATAAAGGGTACTGATATAAGTTTACCTATGTATATTTCATAAACCTGTAAAGTACAAAACGAACATGGCGACCAAGCGAATTTGAAATATTTTAATAGACTTTTCTCGTGATTTAACTCTCTGAGCGCAGTGAAATGTGGTACAGTAAATGATTTTGCAGATTGTAATGCACTGCCATCTAATTTAATTCAATTGTTTACATAACCTCAAGATGGCGGCTGTGCGAAATTTTAAAATTAAGTTTTCATTCTTGTGTCGTAATCATACGATCGAAGTGAAAGTTTGAATAATGAACCTAGGCAATAATTGTCCTCGAATGGTACATAACTCTATGGCCTATACATATAACAATCCTAAATGGCGAGCTTCCGAAATATTTAGACGGTTCTCAATATCCCTGAATCTTTTACAGCAACCAAACTGTTTTTTTAATGTTCATAGAGACTATGAACATATGTTCACCTATAGGACTTTCAGTAACCTGGTGAGCACAAATCCAACATGGCGGCGACGCGAAGTATACATATTTAAATGGACGTTTATCGCGAATTAACTATCCGAGTGCCGTGAAACGTTGCACGTTAAATGCTTGTACAATTGTTGATCCACTGGCATGTAATTTATTTCAATTGTTTGCATAATCACAAGATGGCTGGTGTGCGTACTTTTAAAATCTCGTTTTTACTTCTTGTGTTCTAATCATGCGATTGAAGTTTGAATACCACACGTACACAATAATCTTAATGTAATAGTACAAAAATAAAATTCCATCCTGGCGACCATATGAAATATTTAGACGGTTCTCAATATCTACGAATCTGTTACAGCAATTAAACTGAAATTTTGTATGTTGGTAGAGACAATTAACATGAGCAGGATATATGAAAATAGGCTGTATAGTTCTTCACGGAACTACTTGTTTCGTATCAGAAACTTTGCTTTCTGTTTTCAGTTCTCAGGATTTTTGAATCTAAAATAAAAGTGACAATTTTTCAAATTGCCCTAACATTTTTAAATGTTATTCAATCATCAAATTTCCCTTTCTGAGTTCTTCTATTTAACGCATATAATGTTCTGAACTAGAATTGTGCAGTTATCTGCAACAGACAGAGTGTAGGAGATTTATTTTCACTTTTCAAAAAATAAATTCAGATGTATCATTGCTTAAAATAATCAAGGTGGCTAAGTATCCAAAATTCCCTAGTTAAGAACATTCCTTTAATTTATGTATCAATAATATTCCTATGTCAATTTTTGATGGTGATTTTGTTGATTTAATAGGTATGAAATGTTAAAGATTTTAATTCTGAGAATGACGTAAATGAAGTTACACATTGCTGATATGACCAAATACAGTAACTTGACATATTAAACACAGTAATTCTTCGGTAGTGATGAACCTGGATCATCTACTTGCACTTAAGAATATATGTCATTTTTTATAATTTTCATACCTTATTTGATATTCCAGGATATTCAGCTGCAAGTAAGATGCAGCGGGGTCACGCCCCCCAGACCTGCGCACACGAGCCCCCTTAAATAGTGTTTTAACTATTTACAGATGGAATATCGACATGAAATATATGTTTATTTGAAGCAGACAAATGGGGCTTCCTCTTACAATTATGTGTTAGTGTGAGAGTTATTTTGAAAAGTGAATAATATTGCGAAAGATCTACGGGCCCGTTGAGAAAGATGGAACATGGATAAAGAGACCGACAATAGAACTATACAAACATACAGAAAATTACAAATATCAGGAAAAGAAGGGCAAAATTTTATGGACACATACATAGGATGATGATGATGATGATAATTGTTGTTTCAAGGGGCCTAACATCTAGGTTATCGGCCCCTTATCGTTTGGGGGATCGTGAAGATGAAAATGAAATGCAAACTTAAAACTAAAACTAACTACACACTTATATACTAGAAGAAGAAATGGAAAACTAAAGGAGAATAAGGCAAATAAAGGACAGGAGGAAAAGAAATGCCCTCAACCCTCTAAGAATGCGGATTGAGGGGCTGGGAAGGAAGGAGAGCCATGAAAGGCAGATAGGAAAGTGAAAGAGGAGAGGGTCCGCCCCAAAGGTAAGGCACAAAAGGGGAAAACGGACCCAGCTCAGGAATCCCCTGGGGTCGCCAACTCCCGAACTCACCAGCCGTGAGCCCCTGAGGGTGTAGCATTATCTAGGGTGCACCAAAGGTGGTGGGGATACATACACCCGGCCTCCTTGAGGGCCTTGAGCAGAAAGCAGGAGATAACATGAAAAGAAAATGGGGCTGACCCCTCGCAGAAGGAGGGAATCAGAAAAGATGAGGCAAGGGCCAATTAAGGTGTGAAATGAAGAGATTCCCTAGGCCTCGGATACCCTAATACCGTCGGGGTCGGAAGAGAACAAGAGTTGACCAAGTGAGGTCGACAAGAAAGAAGACGGAGAGGAGCCCATCACAAGTAAGTGGAAGCAATGCCGGACTCAGCTGGGGTCCCGTGGTCGCCAACCCACGTCCCACTTGATGTGAGCCCCTGGGAGATACATAGGATGAACGAAGACAGGCTGACCAAGAAGATTTTTAATATAGTTATGAATAGTGCACTGAAAACCCATTGGGTAAAGGAAACCGTGGAAGATCTCAAGAAACTAAACATATCTACAGAAGACATGACAGACGAGAAAATATACAGAGACAAAATCAGAGAACAGAAATTTGAGCAAACGCCCAAATAGAAAAATAAACAGGAAAGAAATGGACAGAAGAGAGAAAGAGGAAACACAGTGAATATATGAGATTTTTGGGGGGAGAAAGAAGAAAGGGACAGAAAGAATCATGAAGATTGATTGTGTTTTAACGCTCTCCTTAAGGGAGAATTAAGGAAGATAATACTAATAATATTTGTGTTTGTGTTTTAAGTTAAACTTTAGTTGTAAAATGTAGTTTAGACAATGTCGGGGAATAGAAAAAAGCAGATGATTTCGCGAAGGAAATTGGACTTTGTAATTTTATATCAACAAAAGTGTTAATATACGAATATTTGCACAAAGATAAATATTATTATTATTATTATTATTATTATTATTAATCGTATGGCATTTACACAACACTTTTGGAACACAAAGAAGTATATACAAGATTTACAAATTTACGAATAAATTATTTACATAGTCAATCGTATTTGCTATAGCGTGCAAAAAGTAGAGCTGGTTACCTCGAAACAAGTTCGACTATCGTATGTCTGATTGTTTGACGCTGGTATCCACTTGTGCACCAGGAGAGGCGAGCTTTCCCCATTTGTGAAATAGATCACCACATCTCCCATGGTTGGTACATAAGCTATTCAGAGTACACCATGTCCTACGGGGCAAATCAAGTTCCCAATATTTGTTGTTGCTTTGGAGAAAACTATGTAGCTCTGGTTATTATACAACGTATTAAATGCGAAAAGTCATGAAAATGACCATGTCTTACTAAAAATATGCATTTGAAAAAGTATAATAAATTCGGAAATTAGTACCGCAAGTCAATAATACATTATTCTTAAGTACAGTGCACATTGTGACGTTCGTCAGCAAAAATAATAGTTAATACAAATGAAGTTGCAAGACTTAAACTAAAATGTTTAAAATGGCCGATTTCTAAACTATATCAAAACAAGTAGTTCCGTGAAGAACTATACAGCCTATTTTCATATATCCTACTTATGTTAACTGCCACTATAAACATACAAAATTTCAGTTTGATTGCTGTAATAGATTCGTAGATATTGAGAACCAACTAAATATTTCGGATGGTCGCCATGTTAGATTTTATATAAGTAGGTCCTAGAGTTATGCACTGTTACATGAAGATTATTGTGTATGTGTAGCATTCAAACGTCAATCTCTTGATCAGGACACAAGAAGTAACAAGGAGATTTTAAAATTTCGCATAGCTGCCATCTTGTGGTTATGGAAACAATTGAAATAAATTAGATGGCAGTGGATTAACATTCGTATAAGGATTTACTGTACCAAGTTTCACTGCACTCGGATGGTTAAATTGCGAGAAACGGCCATGTCAATATTTATAATTCGCGTCGCCGCCCTGTTGGATTTGTGATCACCAGGTCATTTAAAGTCCTATAGGTGAACTTAAGTTCTGATTGTTTGACGCGGGTATCCACAAAAAAAAATCAGTTTGATTGCTATAATAAATTCGTAGATATTCAGAGCCGTCTAAATATTTCGGATGGTCGCCATGTTGGATTGTTAAATGTATAGGCCATAGAATCATGTACCAAAAAAGGAGAATTATTGCGTAGGTTCATTATTAAAACTTTTACTTCGATCGCATGATTACGACTCAAGAAATAAAAACTTAATTTTAAAATTCGCACAGCCGCCATCTTGAGGTTATGAAAACAATTGAACTAAATTCGATACCAGTGCATTACAATGTGTATAAACATTTCCTGTACCAGATTTCATTGCGCTCGGAACATTAAATTGCGAGAAAGGTCTATTTAAAATGTTCAAATTCGCTTGGCCGCCATGTTCGTTTTGTAGTTAACCGGTTTTTGAAAGTCTTATAGATGAACTTCCAGTAGTGCCCTTTATCTCCGTACAAAATTTCAGGGTGATACCGCTAATAGTTTCAGAGATATAGAATGCCGGTGAAATATTTCGCACATCCGCCATCTTGTGGTTATGTAAACAATTGAACGAAGTTAGATGTCGGTGCATTACAATGTTTAGAAACGTATACTGTACCAAGTTGTATTGCTTTTTGTCGGTTAAATCGCGAGAAACGTCTATTTAAAAGTCACAAATTCGCGTGGCCGCCATGTTGATTTTGTAGTTACCAGGTTTTCAAATGTCACATAGGTAAACTTCTAGTAGTTTCCTTTATCACCGTGATAAATTGCAGGGTGAGAACGGGAATAGTTTCGGAGATATTGAATGCCGGTGAAATATTTCGCATAGCCGCCATGTTGGATTGGTGAGACGTAACAAAATTTGAAGGGCACGGTCGGGGTCGCCCGGAATAGTGCTATGAACCTACCGAGTTTCATTGAAATCGCTCCAGCCGTTTAGAATTTATTAGGGGGGACACACACACACCTCACACACACACACACACGGACAAAAGGTGATCTCATAAGCCTATTTTTTCAAAATTGAAAATAGGCTAAAAATACTATCTAAATTGTTAAAAATACACTAAAATTTAAAAATCTAGATCTGTTACATTTTTTGCTTAATGTTGCAAGAACAGCTCGAAGTGGAAATAATCAATGATGTGGACATGATGTATTGGTGCATTGAAATTTAGAGGTTGGAATGATTTGTGTTATGATCATAATTATGTATACGTGAAAATAATAGTACATTATGCAACGAGCCTATAATGGCTATAATTAAGACGCGAGTATCTTTATAAAACGAGCGTAGGCGAGTTTTATAATTTCCATACGAGTGTCTTAATTACCATTATAGGCGAGTTACATACGACTGTTTATGTTCGACGATAATTATAACTTTATTATATGTTTTAACATAAATATTCATAAATATCTGTTGAGATTGTCACTAGAATTTTGTGATCGGGTGCTGCACTGAGTATAGGATATCTCTGATTTCCAAGCTCTCTGACCGACCGACGCATACGCTCTGTGTGCTTCAATGCCATATGTGCAGATTGAGCACCAGTATTCAGTAAAAATGTCACCGAATGCGTTTGAAAACAACGCGCTGTGTAGAAATTGGATTCGGAGATATTAAGGTACAGTGCTTTTTCTTGTCTCATATTCACCAGTTTATTTACGCGAACATATGGACAGTGCACTTTCGGTAATTTATACAGACATGTTGGATTTTGAGCGCATGCGCGAATGTATCCTTATCTAATTGGTCAAACAACTGTTTCTTGAGCTGTGATTGGTGGGAGAAACTGTTTCATAATGAAAAATAGTGTTATTATGACCATCATTATGATAAAGTTTTCAGACATATAATAGTCATGGTCGAACAAAAATGCTTTATGATAACGATGGTGTAAAATAGATACATTGTTCGGTTTTTCCCAATTAATTGGGGTCATCGGAGCCAACCAGGCTCATTTTGGTTTTGGCCGGGGATTTAAGGCCGGATGCCCTTCCTGACTCCACGTGATTTTCAGGTGAAAATTACACCCCACTGTCACCGAGATTCGAACCCCGGCCGTCCGGGTAAAAGGCGAGCAGCTAAGCCACTGCGCCACCACGCTCCCCGATGGTGTAAAATAGATAATCCAAGAAAATATTGAGTAGTTACAAGTTAATGTAAAACATTATGTTTAATTACCCAATTCTTTCATAGGCAGTTAATATTTTTTGAAATAGTTATGAAAACAGCCTTTAGTATTAACTATACCCTACTATCTTTTGCTGAAGATGACTATGTGTCCGAAACCAGTACACTGAACTGAAGAATAATAACTTATTGATTTACGGTATTAAATTCCTAATTTTTTACGTATCAAATGCTTACGAAATCAAACACGAAACACGACGTTCAGTAAAGAACTCATGCATGGGTATAGTTATAACTCTTTGTCCTTTTCAATGAGTATAATTGAATGTTGGCTGTAGTAGCTTGTTGAAATACAATTTGTTATATAAAACGTTGATTGAATGAATCCTCACCTGATTTATAAATATACAAACTAAGGCAGCCATCACAATTAACACTGGTTATCACCCAAGTACACGGAGCTGAATGATCACGATGTCCAAGCCTCTTAAAATGAAACAACCACAGCATCCTAACCAAATCCTTCCTCGTATAAAAATGCACGAACTAGTACAGACGTCACAGTGACACAGTTTATCAGATAACTTCTACACACACCTAAGTACACGAGGTTACATGGTCACGATGCAGCAAAGCCCCTAGAGAATCATCAACAACAACAGACTCTACCACGGATGAAGGACAGCTTTTTATACAAATCCTACCTCATTTACAAGTACACACACTAGTACAGACATCACAGTGATACAGGTTATCAGACAACTTCTACACACACCCAAGCACACGGGGCTACATGACCCTTATGTGGCAAAGCCCCTAAAGAATAAACAACAACAACAGACTGTTGCTAAATTTGGCAGAGTTCGGATGATTAGGTTAGTCGTAGTTTGATTTAAGCTTAGAACATTTGGGTGGACGCCATTTCCTTTTCGTTGTGATGGCGGCGATATACAACATGACACTGAGTGGTCCTTTGCTAGTGCTACCTCTGTACCAAAGTTGGTTTTATTTGGTTCTGTTGTATTTGAATTACTAGGGGGGTATTGGTTTGCACACATATATGGCCACCATTTTCAAACTATTTGGATGATGACCTTTTATTTCGGGCAATAGATGCTTCCCATATTAAGGTATATCGTTGAATACTTTGGTAGAGATCAGATGATTAGGTAAGCTTTGAACATTTGAGTGGCCACCATTCCATTTCCGTCAAAATGGCGGCGATATAAAACATGACACTGAGGTGTCATTTGCTAGTGCTACCTCTGTACCAAATTTGGTTCAATTCAGTCTCGTCGTGTAATTTGGCCCCTGTAGATCTCATAAGTCTACTTTCATTTTTTGTCAAAATTGAAAGAAGGCTAAAAATATAGAGACGAGGTTTTGTTGAAACTTCGGGACCGTATATTAGCGTTCATTGATTATGTCTCGTTATGTCTGAGCTCCCCGCCCCCCCCCCCCCCCCCCATCACCCTTCTTCTTATTTATATATCTTTTTTTTTCTTGTCAATGTAAGTTTGACTCTGTTTATACTCCTCCAGACGCAAACCCTAGTAACAGCAGATCATGCTTTGGTGGTCGAGGCACTTGGAAGAATTAGATGGAAAATATCTGCATCTCACTGCGAAGTTCACGATAAATCCAAAATACCCCCTCCTCTTTTGAAGTTTTTGAAACATCAACACCGAAATCTACCGGCCGCTACTGAGTCTTCCAGTGACAAGATGGACACGCCGTTGTAGAAGCAGGCGAGTTGGCTGTGATGACCGCCAGGCACGAGGTAGCGGGTATAATGGCCGGAAGAGCGTGTCTTCTAGCTCAGCCTGCCCCGGGCGCGATGGCCGCCATCTCGCCACTTATAGTGCACTTTATATCAGGGTTGGGGAGTGACGTGTAACTTGTAACGCCCCTACTAGTAACCGTAACGAAGTAAAGCAAATGCCCGTTACTTTTTCAAATTGGAGAAATTTGAGGATTAGCCTAGGCGCATGAAACGCGGAGAGCCGTGTCTTGTGTGGGGTTTCGCCTAGGACACCAAGCTAGCTCATCAGCGGGCTCTTGGTGAGGTCGTGAAAGCCAATATAGACTACTGTACTATCTTTTTGGAAGCCTTCATCGGGAGATTATGGCTGCTTGAGCTTTCAGTTCTCGTAGAAAAGAGGCACAGGAATGTAGCGGGCAGTTCGCTACTCCTGTGGTGGTGCGGGTGGGGACCCCAAGGGCCCGCTGATGAACCAGCTTGGTGTCCTAGGTGAAACCCCGCACAAAACACGGCACAAACCTAGAAGAATTGCTGAGTTTTAATTCACTGGCCGTGAAAGCCAATATACCATCTTTGGGAAGCCTTCATAGGGAGGTTATGGCTGCTTGAGCTTTTAGTTCTCGGAGTAAAGAGGCGCAGGTGTGCTTTATAAAATGGGAGGCAGCGCGCTGCTCGCTACTCCTTTTGGGGTCCGAGCGGGGACACCAAGAGCCCGCTGATGAGCCAGCTTGGTGTCCTAGGTGAAACCCCACACAAGACACGGCACAAACCTAGATGAATTGCTGAGTTATAGTGGTGAATAACCTTTAAAGAAAGCCGGCACTGGGGATTTATTGTTGATTCATTTAGGGCTTGTGACTTCATGGTAGGGTTGGGGAGAACCACGTTACATGTAACAGTTATTAGGCCTACTGTTCAAGGCAACGAGAGAGTAACGACGTTGCTTTTTAAAATAAGCCAATGTAACTGTAACATCGTTACGAGTAACTAACATGGTGCAGTCATTTGTCTACAACAGGTGGGAATGGAACCAACAACCAGCCCATCTCTATATTCAACACAAACTATAACCATACACGAACCGTGTTGAGTGTCTCAGGATTTTGAAAGTTACATATATATATCACCATAGGCTACAAAATTTCAGTTGCATTGCTGTAATAGTTTCTGACATATTGTGAAACGGTTAATTAATGTATCGCATGGACGCCATGCTGGATTGTTTTATAGATGCTATAGAATTATATAAAATGCGTATACGTTAAACATTTTAAATTGGTAAATATTTTATTCGTATTGAGTAATGGTCTTCTACTACTACGTTTTTCACCTCATTATTTATCTGGAAGCGGCGTCTTCTCCTACTACGTTAATAAACCAAATTAAAGGAGAGTGACTTGGGCAGTTTCGTAAGGTAGATTTCTAAAAAAGAATTATAGTAAAGCCATCATTACTTCCGACTTGACGTTTCTGTGCTTGGCTAGAGTTTCGTTCGCTAAATCGCGACATCGCGAATAAAACTAGATTTGTCGTGATATATCGATTTGAATGGCTGCCTGTGATTGGCTAGTTAAAGTGATTTTCCTTCTGACCGCTAGATAACTCTAGGGTAACACTGAAACGTCAAGTCGGTAGTAATGATGGCTTTACTATAATTTATAAATGTCACCAGTATTATTCGGAACTTCATCTTTAGTAGCCTAACTACTTTTTCTATTGTATAAAATTTAATTTGTATTTGAACTTTTCATCTTATTTTAAATCAAAATTTTGTTAGGATATCCATTTTACTTTATCATGTTAAACTATTAAACTATCAACGCTGACGAAGATATGATTGTTATATCTAAACATGTAGTCTACGTTTAAAATATTTTATTAAACATCATTTCATAGTATTGACAAGGGGGGTTACACAATTAATTACATATTACAGAATTATATGCCAGCAGATAAATATTATATTGGTGAATCAATATTCTAATCAACATTTCTATCGCTTGTTTAGCACACAGGAAATAACAAGTAGACCGTGACGAACTACAGAACCTACTTATCTTAAAATTTAAGATTCATGCCAAGGAATAATCTATATATCTGAAATGAAATATTACATTGGAACTATCAGCTCTCGTAAAATAATTTTGGCAACAGTGTCGTGTAAGTGTTGCTTAGAATTAATCTGAAACATTATGATCTATTATTGTCCCAATTTTGGATAAAATCCATTTGTTAATTTAGAAGTTACAAGTATTTAAAACATTGGACTTATCAGCAGGCTTAGAATCATTTTGGCAGCACTGACATATATCAGTTATTACAAATTAATCTAGAATGTCAGGTACTATACGTGTGTAAAGTTTGGAGTTGTTGGCTTGCATACTTTCTGATATATTGGAATTGGGATACAAGTCTAGAGAGAGCACTTATTAACAGTTGGAAGCCCTGATGGGTTTTAAGAATACGTGAAGTCATATCTGTTATGGTACACAAAACATATACGAAATTTGGTTGACATCCGATTGATAGTATAGAAACATGCGTTTAAATGTTGGACATATCAGCAGGTTTATAATCATATTGGCAACACTGTCATATATGCACTCCTAAACATTATTTTGGTATGTCATTATCTCTGTGTGTGACAATTTTAGAACAGCTTGAATGCATAAATTCTGAGATAATACAACTTTGAGCTCAAATTTCAATTGTGATTTTTCAGCAGTTGGTAGCATTGATCTCATTTTCAGACATGGCCGTGAGATATTCAGGTATAGATCGTAACTCATATTAAATTTGGTTTTGATAGCTGCAGCCGTTTAGGAGTTGATACGAGGGGACACACACACACACACACACACACAGAGACAGACGGACACACAGACAGACACACATTTTCCCGGATCGATCTCATAAGTCTACTTTTTACTCATTTTTACAAAATGTGAAAAGTTCTCATAAATATTGAATTAAATTAGATGTCAATATATTGAGCCTTGTATGAATATTTACGGTACTACGTTTCACAGTGCTCAGATGATTAAGTCGCGAGAAAAATTAATTTAAATTTTAAATTTCGCGTCGCCACCATGTTAGTATTGTGTTGATCAGGTTATTGAAAGTCCCATAGGTGAATTTATTTTAATGGCCTCTATAAACATACAAAATTTCAGTTTGAATGCTGTAATAGATTCGTAGATATTGAGAACTGGTGAATTATTTCGGATGATCGCCATGTTGGATTGTTATATATGTAGGTTATAGAGTTATGTACCAGTAGATGAATAGCATTGCTTTGATTCTTTATACAATCGTTCACTTCGATCTCATGATTAGGACACAAAAATTGACTTAATTTTTGCACAGTTGCCATCTTCATTTTATGGTAATAATTGAATTAAATTAAATGCCCAATGAATCTTGATAAACATTTACCGTACCAAGTTTCACTGTGCTTGTTTGAATAAATCGCGAGAAAAGCCCATTTAAATATTTTAACTTCGCTTGGCCACCATTTTATTTGTGTACTTAACAGGGTTTTAAATGTCACATAAATGAATTTATCTTAGTGTTATACCAAATTTCAGGTGATATCAGTACAAGTTTAGGAGATATGAAATGCTGGTGAAATATTTCACGTGGCCACCATGGTGGATTGGTGAAACGTATACAAATTTGAAAAGCACGATCGAGGTTGGGCGGGGTAATAGTCTGCAGTAGTATGTTCTTAGCAAGTTTCATTGAAATCGCTTCGGCCATTTAGATTTTATCCACGGTGGACACACACACGAACAGAAGTTGATCTCATGAGCCTATTGATAATAATACAGTAATAATGTTATTGGTATTACGTCTCTTTTAACTACTGTGGCTTTTACAGCGGCCGGGGTGCCGGAATTTTGCCACGAATGGGATCTATAACGCACCAGTAAATCTACTTACACGGCTCCCTCGCACATTAGCCGGGATTCGATCCTGCAACCTTGAGGATAGCAGGTGAGAACGTTACCGCTGAGCCACGCAGCCAGGCCCTATATGATGAAAATAGGTTAAAAATTAGCATCTAATAATAGTAACAGAAAAGAAATGACTTGTTACTTCGGTCATTTTAGTCTTCGCCCAAAGCACTGTAGCTGTAATTTCGTTACTATTATTTCGTAATTAACGGTAGATGTAATTTCATTACTATTTTGTCGTAATTAACGGTAAGTGTAATTTCGTTACTATTTTGTCGTAATTAACGGTAAGTGTAATTTCGTTACTATTTTTTTTTCTCGAAATTAACGGTAAGTGTTTATTCGTCACAATTTTAGCAATTAACGGTAACTGTAATTTCGTTACAAATTTTTCAGCAATCAACGGTAATTTTAATTTCGTCAGTATTTTTTCGTAATTAACGGTAATTGTAATTTCGTTACAATTCTGTCGTAATTAACCGTAGCCAATTTCTTTTCAATTTTCCGCAATTAACGCTCGCTGTAATATCGTTACAATTATTTCGTAATTAATGGTAACTGAAATGTCGTTACAATTTATTTTCTTACTAGGGTTTCATCTATTAATTTGTTGCTTTTAATAACTATTTAACTTAACCCTTGGGGCAGATGACCTCGTTGTTTCTCCCCTTAAAACAACAATAATTAACATAACTCAACCCTGGTTTCTTGTGTCGCGTCTGCTTTAAAAGCAATGCAACGATTGTAATCTCTGACTGACGTGGAACACTGTTTTTATAACTATTTGTCGTATTGTATCCCAATATCTTTATTTCTTTTCTGGTCAAATAATGAACATAATGCAATAAATTCCAGAAATTCCCTTTCTGCATAGTTCATTCGTCATAGCTTATCTGTGGTAATTGCCCAATTCTCACATCTACCGTATTCAGCGGCTGCTACAACGTAATTACCTAATAAAACTTCAATAATGTTGTTTTTCTTCCTTGTCTTTATTTTCTTCAAATATTAGTTGTACACGGCTTTTCCCAGGGAAGCAATAATCAGGGGAGTAGAATCGACTAGAATCCCCACGGTCGCGTCGCAATGGTTAGCTGCAGCAAGTCGGGAGATTGTAGGTTTCAATTCCGGCGTTGATAGTGGCTACCGTGAGTGTTTTATACGTTTTTTAATGGGCTAGGGTTCCGCCTGAATCAATACTTTTATTGAAAGTGATCACTTATGTGGTCATTAGAAATGGTACATGTTTCGAGGACTAATAGACATTTTTTGTCCCCTTCATCAACCAATATTAAGCACTAAGTGAGAAAATTATTTGGTTAGCGTAGCACTAAAATGTCAATAGCCACTGAACCTAATATGGAAAAAAGGAAGGAAGCTTGAAGTTTAACGTGACTGTTAATCTCGCGATCATAAGCCACGGAACCTCCTTTTTAAGTGGAATCTAAACCACAGGACATGGCATTTCACTTCAAAAATCTCACATGCTTTGACCGGGAATCGAACCCAGTCGAACCTAATATGATACCATATAGATAGGATATTTGAAATGATTAAGGCACAAAACACGAAAAAACACTATTAACTGGGTCAGTTCAATTCAATGTAGTTGTTATCGACGTGATGTCTACGAAAAGAATATGCGGAATGCTTCTTTATGGTTTCCAAACGTCATTGAAGACGTATAAGTATTCAGTTGTCGATGCAATCACAGTTCTGTTATGAATCAATAAGTAATATGACGGAAATATTAACATGGTATTTCAATACATCACCATTGTGCAGAAAACCAATGAAGATGCTTTGATGAAGTGATGTGAATGCCAATATCAAGTTCATTCATTCATTCATTCATTCATGTTCTCAATCCGTAGATTGGTCGGCAGCAATCCTCCTCTTCCATTCTTCCCTGTCGCCAGTCAGTCGGCTCATGTCTCTGTATGAATGGACATTGACATCTGTTATGATCTGCTTGATGTATTGCAGTCTCGGTCGCCCTCTTCCACTCTTGCCCCGAATTTTGCCATCTAACACAGTTAGCATAACGTTATTGTGGCGATAGAGATGTCCTATCAGTTGGTCTCGTCGTTTCCGTATTGTTTTGAGAAATGCTCTCTTTTCATTAATGTTTTTGAGCATTTCGCCATTCGTCACTCTTGTTGTCCATGGAATTTTTCCCATCCACCGCCAACACCACATTTCAAAAGCTGCAAATCTTCTTTTATGAGCACATCCCATTGTCCAGGCTTCTGAGCCATACAAGGCTACACTCCACACATAACATTTTATAAATTTAGTCCTGGTCTCAATAGATATATTCTTTGAAGTCAGAAGGGATTTTTTGCTGTTAAATGCAATTTTGGCTTGGGCAATTCTAGCTTGAATATCAGTTGAACTTTTTCCAGTGGAAGTCATTTTACTCCCTAGATATGTGAAAATGTTAACTTGCTTAAGCGGAGCACCAGCATTATGAATAGCTTCATTAAGTTGTTCTCTAGCGCATACCATTATTTCCGTCTTTTTAGCCTATTTTCATTTATGAAAAAAAAATAGGCTTATGAGATCACCTTTTGACCGTGTGTGTGTGTGTGCGTGTGTGATGGTGTGTGTGTCCCCCACTAATAAAATCTAAACGGCTGGAGCGATTTCAATGAGACTCGCTACGTTCATAGCACTACTCCGGGCGACCCCGACAGTGCCCTTCAAATGTTGTTACGTTTCACTAATCCAACATGGCGGCTGAGCGAAATATTTCACCAGCATTCAATATCTCCGAAACTATTACCGATATCACCCTAGAAATGTGTACGGAGATAAAAGAAACTACTAGAAGTTCACTCATGTGACGTTTGAAAACCTGGTAACTACAAACCCAACATGGCGGCCATGCGAAGTTGCGACTTTTAAATAGATGTTTCTCGTAATTTAACTAACCAAACGCAATGAAACTTGGTACAGTATATGTTCATACACATTGTAATGCACCGACATCTAACTTCGTTCAATTGTTTACATAACCTCAAGATGGCGGCTGTGCAAAATATTTCACCGGCATTCTATATCTCTGAAACTATTACCGGTATCACCCTGAAATTATGTACGGAGGTAAAGGGCACTACTGAAAGTTCATCTATAAAACTTTCAAATACCAGTTAACTACCAAACGAACATGGCGGCCAAGCGAAGTTGAATATTTTAAATAGATTTTTTTCTCGCGATTTAATTATCCAAACGCAATGAAACTTGGTACAGGAAATGTTTATACACATTGTAATGCACTTGTATCTAATTTAGTTCAATTGTTTACGTAACCTCAAGATGGCGGCTGTGCAAAATTCGAAAATTAAGTTTTTATTTCTTGTGTTCTTATCACGCGATCGAAATCAACATTTGAATAATGAAACTACGCAATAATCATCATATAATAGAACATAACTCTATGGCCTACATATATTAAAATCCAACATGGCGACCATCCAAAATATTTAGACGGTTCTCAATATCTATTAATCTACTACAGCAATCAAACTGAAATTTTGTAAGTTTATAGAGGTTATATGCATAAGTTCACCTATGGGACGTTCAATAACCTGGCCAGCACAAATCCAACATGGCGGCGACGTGAAATTTAAATATTCAAATGGACGTTTCTCGCGTTTTAACCATCGGAGCGCAGTGAACCTTGTTTCGGTATATGCTTATACAAATTTTAATCGACTGGCGTCTAATTCATTTAAATTATTTTATAACCCCAAGATGGCGGCTAAGCGAAATTTTAAAAACACGTTTTATTTCTTGTATCCTAATCATGCGATTGAAGTTTGAATATAACACCTACACAATAATCTTCATGTAATAGTACATAAATCTAAGGCCTATAATATAAAAAACCAACATGGTGACCATACAAAATATTTAGACGGTTCTCAATATCTACGAATCTATTACAGCAATCAAACTGACAATTTGTATGTTGATAGAGGCAATTAATATTAGTAGGATATATGAAAATAGGCTATTTAGTTCTTCACGGAACTACTTGTTAATATTGATTTTCATATTATATTTTTCATGTAGATTCAAGTTCGGCAGAAGTAAAAGGAATACAAAGAAGTAGGAGTGGGTCTCCAATCAGCATGAGGTTGGATCGAATGTTTAAGTGAGTGTGGTTTTAACAGGGATGTGTTCTTGGGCTGGAGGTCTAGCTGGAATTGGCATCATCAATTTCCCGACATCATGGTTGCCATAGCAACTAGTGTTCGTCATCTATCTATACTAAATCAGTAGCGTCATCTACAACACAGATGTGTGAAAATTATTAGAATCAAATAATGGAATTAAATCAGTCTCAATTTTTTATTCAAATTCATTTTATCGACCATCTACTGGCATTTTTTGTAACCCTACTTAGTAATGTTCTCTCCCTTATCAACATACACATTTTCCCATAAGGAATAGTGTCTGGATACTTTCTGAATTGCTGAGCTTCTACGCCCAAGATAGCGGGTTCAAACCCGGCCGAAGCCGTCGGATTTATTAAGAGCGTCAAAAATCCCTCAGTATGCCTTCCTTCGGAAGGGAAGTAAAGCCGGCGGTCCCATGTCATAGATTTATGGCATGTTAAAGAACCTTCCACTAATTGCACCTGTGTGAAGCTAAATTGGATGGGTTAAGAATGTAAACAACGCTCTTAGGTTTCTACGTTCGTTGCCAAGAGCCGACTGCGGTGGCGTCTAGTAGCTAACTTCCGAACTTGGCCTAGTAGTCGTTGACGGTGGCGCTTGGCGGCAAAAGTAGGAACTATATGAAAAATTCTAAGTTGCAGTACTTAAATTAAAAAACAGATAACACACACTAATACAGTCATCACAATTAACTCTGGTTATCAGACAGATTCTACACACACCCAAAGTACACGGGGCTACATGACCGCGTTGTCGCAGCCCCTAAACTTAAGAACCAACCAACCAACCTTTCTGAATTGGGTATTCCGAGGGATACCTGAGCTTGGCCCGTTTTCTATTCTTTCATTGAGTGGTTATCGTGTCGGACTACCAACCCCAAGCTTTCAGGTTTGCTCCTGGCCATGGTAAGTGATTTTTGAAAGGCTAAAAAAATCACGACATGCATGTCATACAATGTTGGCATGTTAAAGAACCCATTTGAATTCAGTAGGGCATGTTCACAATGGCAAAATTAATCTCGGGATTTTCCGCCAACGCAAAGTTCCTCATTTCCCTACTAGAAAACGCTATAGTGTCAAGGAGTTTAAATATCTAACCCCTTGAATTGCATAGTCCTTCAAGGAACTACAGGGTCTTTCATATAAAGTAAGAACGCCAAGCGGCGGGTTTGTTATCCGCTAGTGTGGTGGCCTTGACCGAGCCTGTAGCGAGCCGTGGCCCCCTGCTCTAAGCGTGTGTACAATCCTCTATGAAATACTACCTTATAAAAGTTGCTGGAAGTGTCGTCCTTCCTGGATTATACAGGCATTGTATCTGGTAACCACATTTTGGCTGACGCGAGTGAGTCATGCCACTGCATTTTTTCTGATTTTTTATTTTGTGTTTTTTATTGAGCACTGAACCAGTAGTGTCAAAGTTATTTGCAATTGCGTGAATCTGTGCTAGTGAAGGTGGCACTTCATCAGGAAATTGCTGAACAAATGCATCACGTACCCGCCGAGCCGAATCGTAATTAAAATAAATTTTACATACAAAAATACGATGTTGCAATGATAACTGTCTCAACATGTTAGCAGCTGTGGTTCAGACTGGCGACTGACAACACCTGCACGCTTATTGCAAGGTCAAGTTTGTACTATGCGCGCGCTTTCAATACTACAGCAGGGGGCCGTGGTGCGTCACAAGCTCGGCCAAGCCGGCTTCGGCAGCGAATGACAAAACCGCCGCTCGCCGTTCTTACTTTATATGAAAGACCCTGTATAATATTCGACATGCAAGCTGCCCTCTGGGTGTCAAATAACCCGGCACCGAGGCCGTACGATATTATTATTATTATAATTACCCTCTAAGTTCATGAATCTTTGTATAGTTCAAGAGTGGATCATCAGTAAGAAGACTCCAAATCCCTCAGCTCTAAATTCACATGAAAGTAGAGTGAAGTTATCAAAACAAAATGCTTTGCAGTAGCAAAGCTTAGTGGAAATTCTAAACAATAATTTTACATTGAGTTTCTTAAAGGAAATCCGGCCCCGTAATATTGGGGTAGCGCGCCTGCCTCTCACCCGGGTTCGATTCCCGGCTCCATCAGGGATTGTAGAAACTGACGTGAGGGCTGGAACGGGGTGCACTCAGCCTCGTGAGGACAATTGAGTAGGTGTCTGACAGTATCACAATTAATACCGGTTATCAGACAGATTCTACACACACACAAAGTACACGGGGCCTAAACTGAGGAATCAACCACCTGTCTGACAGTGAGGCAGCACCCCGATCACGAACATCAATATTAACGGCCGAAGGGACCCGATGCACTGATCACGCGTCACCCCGATATCAGCAGGCCAAATGGCTGGACAGCGGTCGCTTGGTAGGCCTAGGCCCTTCACGGGCTGTAGTGCCAGGGGTTATTATTACTGTATTATTCTTAAAAGAAAACATAATTATGACTCTTGGTTAAATATTGGATGTAATTTCACCGCAACAAATTTAGTGCATTAAGCCGAGATAAGTACAAATGTTATTTTGGGAAACTGGCGTCGAGTCTATAACTTGAACACCTCTGTTTGTTACTGTGTTTCACGGCGTAGACTTGCTCGTTAAATCGTGCTACAACAAGTCCGGAGATCACAGATTCAAATCCTGGTGCTGACAGCGGCTACCCTGAATGTGTTTTTCGACACTCCTTCAGGCAAATGCCGGGATAATACCGTATTCACTTAATTCATTTAAATGAATTAACTACAACTCTTAGTTGCATGTCATACTTACGTACTGTATTATTTTCGTTAATAATTTATTTGTTTGGTATAATACGGTATTAAACTCTAAATATTGTAAAAATATCGCGTAAGAAAGCGTGTAAAGATGGACGAAAATGATTTTAAAAGAATAAGTTTTCCCCTCGACACGCAATTCTCGTTTTGAAGACGTAAAAATGGCAGCTGTGCAAAATATAATGATCCACTATTATAATATTCATCTGCTGGCATATAATTCTATAGCTTATATATATATTTTTTTTAGCGTATGGCTTTTAGTGCCGGGAGTGTCCGAGGACATGTTCGGCTCGCCAGTTTTTGTAGCTGCTTCGAGACGGACACCCAATGGGTGAGCTACAAGTACCGTTGGGGAGGGAAGGAGGGAAGTTGGAATGTAAGGACGAGGAGTTGGAAGGTAGCGGCTGTGGCCTATAGTTAGGGACCAACCCCGGCATTTGCCTGGAAGGAAGATGGGAAACCACAGAAGACCATCTTCAAGGTTGCCGGCGGGGGGATTCGAACCTCTTCGCCTCCCGGATGTGAGCGACAGCCATCAGTCATGCCGTAACGACCACGGCTAACTCACCCGGTAGCTTATATATGAAACAATCCAACATGGCAGCGATTGATGTACTTCAAGGGTTCAAAATATCTCTGAAACTATTCAAGCTATCAAAATGAAATTTTGTATGCTGATACATAGGCTAACTGTCCGTGGGTGTCACTGTGGGTTTGGTAGTGTTTGATACAGCTATTTGTCTTGCATATTTACATCTGATGATGCTCGCTTGACGAGCGAAACATGTCATCCCTTAATTTTCTTCTTTTTCAATATCCGTAACAATATACACCCCGTGACAATAAAGTTCGGTGAATAGTCATGTACTATCAACATAGATGAACAATGCACGACAGTGACCATATTGTCCATCGAAATAGTCCCCTCCTGTAACTATGCAATGCTGAGCTCGGCAATACATGTCCTGAAGGCAAAAAAAAAAAAAACAGCTACAAACACTGTTCACTAAATACAATTCCCACCTCAAGGTAATGTTCTAAGTTCATAGTAGTCTTTGAGAAAAAAAAATATAAAACACACAAAACACAACAACAAAACACCAAGCATCATAAGACTGTAGCACAATGATGACCACACGTATGTTGTTAGAATGTATATAAAAAGTTTCCAAAAGCACTGTTGAGACACTTCCGCTGTACGAGTTTCCATCGTTCTTTCCGGAGGTGATCCAGAAAACCAGGCAGGGTAGTCACCAGGGGTGTCCGGTAACCAGTAAGGTTGTAGTGGATTGCTGCAGCTGCAAGCCATAAGATGGCATTCCTTTTCGGCTCCCCAAGTACATCCCGTAATTCGAAGTTCAAGATCTCCTCGTCCCTCTTGCGTGTTAGCCCGG
Source organism: Meconema thalassinum (assembly GCA_946902985.2). Classification (NCBI taxonomy): domain Eukaryota; kingdom Metazoa; phylum Arthropoda; class Insecta; order Orthoptera; family Tettigoniidae; genus Meconema; species Meconema thalassinum. The sequence continues at coordinate 69,290,738 of OX336399.1, read as the reverse complement.
TTATGCTGTGGATAGCATTCATCGTTCATCGCCACACGCCGTTCGCACTCCCACATGTAGTGATGCGGTGGATGAGGGTGTCAGTCCTGTTGCACACAGGACAGGCATCATCAGCTACTTGTTCGTGCCGCTTCATTTCTTCACCAGTGGGGATGATTTCATTAATGCAAGCATATACAGACAGTCGCCATTCTAAGGGAAGCCATTTGTTGCGCACATTGTCCCAGATATGCTTCCAGTCTTAGTTGGGGTATTTTAAATGCACCAGGGGTGTGAAATTACGGAGTTGCAATAAAAAAGCATAAATGTGTTTTGCTGCATTTAAGGAACCATCGGAGATGTGGGCAGTGGGAAGTTTTAGCAAAAGGGCCAGGGCTTTCCTGAACAAAGCCCGGAACGGATGGGGTTGTCGTAAAGGAAATTGCGTTCGGTGAATAAAGTCAGAACGGTCGACCTGGCAACATTGGCGCCACACAACGCAACGTGTAAGATCTGTTTGACACAGTGCGAGTTTAGAAAGATGAATTTATGCAACCTACCATGCACAACTGTTAGGGGGGTGGCAGTGAGAAAGATGAATTTATGCAACCTAACATGCACACCTGTTCGGCGGGTAGCAGTGAGAAGGGTGAATATTCTGTGGAATGAAATGGCTCTCAAAACCATCGTCATGGGCGACGAGACCTGGTGTCTGAGGTAGACCCCGAAGTCAAGCGTCAAAGTATGGAGTGGCGGGGTCCAGGTCCAGGGTCATCGAAAAGCCCTGAAGGGCCAGAGGTTTTCGGACATTTCGGACATCCAACGTAATGTGACGACCCGAATGATAGCTATCCCTAAAGAGTTTCCAGGACTTGTACAGACATTCTCAGAAGTGCGTAACCATCCACGGGGATTACTTCGAAGGACAGTAAATGCTGTTTCAGGTAAGCCATCAATCCAAAATTTTCGGTCAGACCGAACGCAATGTGACGAGGCTTTTGAACGCCATCCCAAAGGACAGAATCTTGCAACGTTTCCAGGACATGACTCGCCGATCTCAGCATTGCATAGTTACGGGAGGGGACTATTTCGAAGGACAGTTGGTTCACTGTCGTGCATTGTTCATCTATGTTTATAGCACAGGACTATTCACCGAACTTTATTGTCACAGGTTGTATATACATCTTGAAAATGAAAATGTAAATCCACAGCCTGCTTCCAGTCTCCGACCGGGTCAGGAATGGAATGAATGAAGCCCCCATCGAGCGGCGAGGATATGAACTGTGCCGGCTGCCAAAGCCTGTCGTACTCTTCTGGGGCAATGATGAAATGAATGTGAGATGAAATGAAATGATAGAGGAGAGTGTTGCTGGAATGAAATTTTGACAGGGAAAACCGGAGTTCCCGGAGAAAAACCTGTCTGCCTCCGTTTTGTCCAGCACAGATCTCAGATGGAGTGACCGGGATTTGAACCACGGACCCAGCGGTAAGAGGCCGGCGTGCTGCCGCCTAAGCCACGGAGGCTCTGTATATACATCTTGATCACATGTAATTTATTACAGGTTATTTTTTACATATTCCAGTAATTGGAATGGTGTTTGTATGGACCGACTGAAAACTACATTATTAGGCCTAATTGTTAATAAATTAATTAATTTAATAATTGCAGCCAAGTAGCCATACATAGCAGGAGGATCATTTAAAATACATAATTAATTTTCAACACTGAATTTAGTCACTGTTTTTGGGCATTTCTTAAAATGTAACACATGATATTGATGTCATTGTATAAGGTGCGTTAAAAAGTAACGAGCCGAAGACTGTAATGCGCAAACCAGTGACGACATCGGCTAATCGTGGCGTGTGTAACGAGGTGTGGTTCCGACCAGAGCGTGGAAGGTCACAGCCCGACGCTAGAGGGCACACGTGCACGTCACGTGACGATACAAAGCGAGCAGCAGCATGCATCAATCGTCCAACGCTGCCAGTCGTATTGCAATCAGTGACATGGAGGCGTCAAACGAAGAGCAAAGAGGTGTTGTTCGGTTTCTGACAGCGAAAGGAGTAGGGGAAACGGACATTCACCGCCGAATGTCACAAGTGTACGGCGAAAACTGCATGTCCCTTGCAAGGGTCAAGGCGTGGCACAAGCACTTCAGGGAAGGACGGGTGTCGTTAGCCGATGATGCCCGGTCTAGGGCACCACCCTACATTACCGATGACAACGTCCAGCTGGTTGATGCACTCATTACCCAGGACCCCCGAGTGACAGTGAACGCCATAGCCGCCGTGGTCGCTCCACGACAATGCACGACCTCATACGGCCAACACAGTCGCGGCACTCCTGCAGAAATTCAAATGGGAGGTTCTCGGCCACCTTCCATACAGACCAGACCTCTCTCCCTGTTATTATGCCATGTTTGGTCTACCGAAAAAGGCTCTGCGGGGCCAACGATTCACCTCGGACGTCCTGCTGTACGTGCGGAATTGGTTCACATCGCAGCCCAGGGAATTTTATGAGACAGCCATTCACCGCCTCGTGTCACAGTGGGACAAGTGCCACAAAAGCCAGAGCGAATACTTCTAACATACAGGTACTGGTTTCTGTAATTATGCCTCCGGCTCGTTACTTTTTGAACGCACCTTATAGTTTACAAAATTGACATACACACTTATTCGTCACTAAATGAAAACTGCTTATGGCACATATTTTATGGTGAAAACCATGAACTGCCAGTTGCGTTACAACATTCCTCATGCTTTTATTCGGTCCTGTCCAGCTCTTGTCTAACATAGCAGCTGTTGCTTAGAAATCTTCTTCAATTTCTCCTCTCTTCTTCATATTTTCCGACATCAGCTCGCTATACGCCACAGTTTCTAGAAGTGGGAACACATAATGCAGATCTTCCTACAAAAATGACTCCCTCGTCAAGATGTGTACATATCTTGATGGGGTGTAATTGGACACCCCAATTACTCGCTTGAGAAAGATCGCATTCTCTTTCTCCCATTCTTTTAGGTAATTTTTAGCCTATTTTCAATTTTGAAAAAATAGGCTTATGAGATCACCTTTTGTCCGTGTGTGTGTGCGTGTGTGTGTGTGTGTGTGATTCGTGTGTGTGTCCCCCCCTAATAAAATCTAAACGGCAGGAGCGATTTCAATGAAACTCGGAAAGTTCATAGCACTATTCCCGGCGACCTCGACCGTGCCCTTCAAATTTTGTTACGACTCACCAATCCAACATGGCGGCTGTGCGAAATATTTCACCAGCATTCAATATCTCCGAAACTATTACCGATATTACCCTGAGATTTTCTATAGTGATAGAGGGAACTATTATAAGTTCACTTATGTGACTTTTGAAAACCTGGTAACTACAAAACCAACATGGAGGCCAAGCGAATTTGCGAATTTTAAATAGACGTTTCTCGTGATTTGACCAACCAAACGCAATGAAACTTGGTACAGTATATGTTTACATACATTGAAATGCACCGACATCTAACTTCGTTCAATTGTTTACATAATCACAAGATGACGGATGTGCGAAATATTTCACCGGCATTCTATATCTCTGAAACTATTAGCGGTATCTCCCTAAAACTTTGTACGGAGATAAAGGGCACTACTGGAAGTCCATCTATAAGACTTTCAAAAACCGGTTAACTACAAAACGAACATGGCGGCCAAGCGAATTTGAACATTTTAAATAGACCTTTCTCGCGATTTAATGTTCCAAGCGCACTGAAACCTGGTACAGGAAATATTTATACACATTGTAATCCACTGGTATCTAATTTAGTTCAATTGTTTACATAACCTCAAGATGGCGGCATTGCGAATTTTAAAATTAAGTTTTTATTTCTTGTGATGTAGTCATGCGATCGAAGTGAAAGTTTGAATAATGAACCTACGCAATAATTTTCCTTTAATGGTACATGACTCTATGGCCTATATATTTAACAATCCAACATGGCGACCATCCGAAATATTTAGATGGCTCTGAATATCTACGATTCTATTGTAGCAATCGAACTGAATTTTTTTATGTTCATGGGGGCTATGAACTTAAGTTCACCTATAGGACTTTAAATAACCTGGTGATCACAAATCCAACATGGCGGCGACGTGAATTATAAATATTCACATGGACATTTCTCGCAATTTAACCATCCGAGTGCAGTGAATCTTGGTACAGTAAATCCTTATACGAATGTTAATCCACTGGCATCTAATTTATCTCAATTGTTTCCATAACCTCAAGATGGCAGCTGTGAAAAAATTTAAAATCTCCTTGTCTTTTCTTGTGTCCTAATTATGCAATTGAAGTTTGAATACTACACGTTCACAATAATCTGCATGTAACAGTACATAACTCTAGGACCTACATATATAAAATCCAACATGGCGACCATCCGAAATATTTAGTCGGTTCTTAATATCTACGAATCTATTACAGCAATCAAACAGAAATTGTGTATGTTGATAGTGGCAATTAACATAAGTAGGATATATGAAAATAGGCTGTATAGTTCTTCACGGAACTACTTGTTGTTTATGTGTAACATCTTTCCACTCGGTTGCTGGATATTTTTGTGGGAGTGATTTTGAAAAATGGGACGGAAGTGGATCGGAACAATCGAGGTGGCACCAGGGGCTCAAACGGAAGTGTGCTAGCTGGCAGTGGTGGATCGAACGGATGTGTAAGACGCACTGCCAACTCGATCGATCGATCCAGTTGGCAGTGGTAAGAGAAACAATGAGCGCATGGTGTCGGAAAATGATACCATGACGAACTCTCGGCCATGTGGAATGTATATGACATACTGAACGGTAAACGCTCATGCGAAATCTGGTGTCAAGTGATTGAAACAAAGCTCATGGTACATGTTCGAAGTCTTCGTATCAGTATTTAAATGGTAAAATGTCTTAATATCAAACATTGTAAGTAGTCGGCATTGCCGGTATTATGTTTTTCCACAATGGCTATTCAAATATTAACCCACATAACGGTAATGCAGTCATCAATATAATATAATCGTTGTGGTTATACGAGAATTAAGCAAGTATTCTTGAACTATTGCTGAATACATTCTCTTTTCTCACAAAAGGGCCTATTCATAAGGCATTTTAAACTCAATTTCACGCAGGAACATTATCGAAACAAGCAAAATATAAATGAAACTTAATTCCGTAATGCATTATTACTGGAACGTGGAAATAAGTCACCATCTTGTGCACAATATTTGCGTAGTCGAAATAGCCATGGGGTTAGCGCCTACGACTGTGAATCTAGAGATTTCGGGTTCTAATCCCGGACGGGATAGGTATTTTTGCTACCAGAGTATCATATTAAACGATATTTATCATATCAATATGACTCATTTTAACTGAATCCATATTAAATTACGTGTTGGTCTGTGAATCAAGAGTTCCTGTTTATAAGGAATTTAAGGTTATGAGCGGTTTCGCGTCTATTAATCTAGTTGATCCATATCGTATTCTTTATTTAGGCTAATGCTGGTGGAAGCTGCAAAATCATCTAATAAAATGAGTTTCGTATTATAAACTACAATATCTGTAAAACACTCCCTTTTACAATACTGTAGATTAATATTTGTGCCAATAATAGTATAAAATACCGATGTATCAACAATTTCACGTGAGGTTTCTTCTATGTCAGATGTTACATATCATATGCGACTACTGTAAGGCTCGTAATTTTTTAAAGAATTCCCATACTAAGTGTGCCATGTCAAAATTGGGACAGTTTTCACTCGAAAGAGCGTCATTGCCGTCTGAATGGAGATTTGTTGTTTTTCAAACCAAACAGAACTCAATATGGTCATTCATTGCCCAATTAGGTAAGGATAGCGTCTGACATGCACTCAAAATCCAACATGTCGGACATGAATTACATGATTAGAAAGTTGACAATGTAGCCTATATTGGATCAACCATTTTTGTTACAATGCCATGACTTTTAAGGCAATTATGGCATTTTCTTTACCATGTATTCGAAATGATATCGCAGTTATTTGCAAGGTTACTCCTAAGTACTTAATAAATCAACACTGAAAAATGGCTTCAAAGCTATATTTGATTTAGATGTGTCTGGTAAAATATTGAGTGCTTTAATTATATACTCTTAAATCAATGCCATTGCTTTCTGATAACAGTAGAGGGTCCATATGACTTGGTAATAATTTTATGAAAATTACGAGTATGCAAAGGATTAATATTTTTTTAGCCTTTTTTCATTTTATGAAAAAAAAATAGGCTTATGAGATCACCTTTTGTCCGTGTGTGTGTGTGATGATGTGTGTGTGTGTGTCCCCTAATCACTTCTAAACGGCTGGAGCGATTTCAATGAATCTCGGTAAGATCATAGCACCATTCTGGCCGACCCCGACCGGGTCCTTTAAATTTTTTTGTGTCTCACCAATCCAACATGGCGGCTGTGCAAAATATTTCAACAGCATTCAGTATCTCCGAAACTGTTACCGATATCACCCTGGAATTGTGTACGGTGATAAAGGACACTACTAGAAGTTCACCTATGAGACATTCAAAAACCTGGTAACTACAAAACCAACATGGCGGTCAAGCGAATTTGAGACATTTATGTAGACTTTTGTCGCGAATTAACCATCCAAACGTAATGAAACCTGGTACAGCAAATGTTTATATACATTGTAATGCACGGGCGTCTAAGTTAGTTCATTTGTTTACATAACCTCAAAATGGCGGCTGTGCGAAATATTTCACTGGCATTCTATATCTCCGAAACTTTTACAGATATCACCCTGAAATTTAGTACGGTGATAAAGGGCACTAATACAAGTTAATCTATGTAAAGTTCATAAACCTGCAAATTACAAAACTAACATGGCGGTGAAGCGAAGTTGAAACATTTTAATAGACTTTTCTCGTGATTTAACTCTCTGAGCACAGTGAAATGTGGTACAGTAAATGATTATACATATTGTAATGCACTGGCATCTAATTTAGTTCAATTTTTTACATAACCTCAAGATGGCGGCTGTGCGAAATTTTAAAATTAAGTTTTCATTTCTTGTGTCGTACTCATTCGATCGAAGTGAAAGTTTGAATAATGAAGCTAAGCAATGATTTTCCTTTAATGATACATAACTCTATGGCCTATACATATATCAATCCAAAATGGCGAGCATCCGAAATATTTAGACAGTTCTCAATATCTACGAATCTCTTGCAGCAATCGAACTGAATTTTTTAATGTTCATAGAAGATATGAACGTAAGTTCACCTATAGGACTTTCAGTAACCTGGTTATCAGAAATCCAACATGGCGGCGACGCAAATTAAAAATATTTAAATGGACGTTTCTCGCGATTTAACCATCCGAGTGCAGTGAAACATTGCACGTTAAATTCTTATACAAATGTTAATCCACTGGCATTTAATTTATTTCAATTGTTTTCATAACCACAAATTGGCAGCTGTGCGAAATTTTAAAATCTCGTTTTTACTTCTTGTGTTCTAATCATGCGATTGAAGTTTGAATACCACACGTACACAATAATCTTCATGTAATAGTACATAAATCAAAATTGAACCTGACAACCATCTGAAATATTTAGACGGTTGTCAATATCTACGAATCTATCACAACCTTCAAACTGAAATTTTGTATGTAGATAGAAGCAATTAACACGAGTAGGATATATGAAAATAGGCTGTATAGTTCTTCACGGAACTACTTGTTATATATTTTTTGCCGAATCTAATAAATTGTCGATGCACCGTAAGTTAGTCAAGGCTGAAATGGATGAAAAACTTTTTTAGTGGTTGACCTGTGGGATTAATATGTGCATATTTCTATCGAAAGAATGGTTTCATGGTCAAGTACTGATATGTAATTATATGCATATAATGGGTCATGAAAATGACCATGTCAGCCCTGTTCCTAATTGACGAAGTATAATAAGTTCTGAGGGGGCGTGGTGGCTCAGCGGTCTAGCTGTATGCCTCTCACCAAGGTGGTCCGGGTTCGATTCCCGGTCAATGCATGTGAGATTTTCGAAGTGAAATGCCATGTCCTGTGGTTCGGATTCCACGTAAAAAGGTGGTCCCGTGGCTCATGATCTCTAGATTAACGGTCACGTTAAACTACAAGCTTCCTTCCTTTTTATAGTAAGTTCTGAAGATTAAAAACCTTATGTACAGGAACAGTTGGACGTGCGGGAAGGGATAATACAAGGATATGGGATGAAATTTAGCATAAATATGAGTGAGATGGTGATCACAACACGGAAGAAGGAAAGAACCACAACGGGAATAACAATTGGTGGGGAACAGCTGAAGAAAGTGGAGAGTTTCAAGTATCTGGGAAGCCTGATACAAGATAATGGAAGAAACGATAGAGGAATAAATGAGCGGGGGAGACAAGCAGAAGCATTTCGGATGAGTGTGAGAAGCATGTTATGGAGCAAGGATGTCCCTAGGAACAGCAAAAAGATCATATATCGGACGTACTATGTCCCTATCCTGACGTATGCCTCGGAGACCTGGGTTATGAAAGAAAGGGAGAAGATAAAAATACAGGCCAGTGAAATGAGTTTCTCGAGAAGCAGTATTGGAGCTACAAAGATGGACAGAATAAGAAATGAGTGGACCAGAGAATTAATGAAGGAGGAACCATTACAGGATGGTATAGAGTAATCTAGACTTGGATGGTATGGACATGTAAAACGAATGGAGGAGAAGAGGATACCCAGGAGAGAACACGATACGAAGTGGGAAGGAAAGAGACCGAGAGACAGGTGGCTGAAGGGGGTGGAATAAAGCGTGAAGAAGAGAGGAGAAGACTGGACAAGGGTGGAGGCTGAGAGATGGTGGGAAGACAGAAGACGTTGGAGAGGCTTGTGTTCCAAACAGACCCGGCCAGTGGCTGGAAACTGTGCAAGATGATGATGATATCAATATTAATTTATACTTTTTACTGGACCGGTTTCGGTCACATTGCGATCTTCCTCAGCGCAAATAATAATATGAATAGAAAAGCAAGACTTACAGTACATGAAAATTTTTACCACTTTCCATCATAACACAGTTTTTCCAACCAATCAGAACTCAAAACTTTCATTCATTGACCAATTAGGTAAGGATAGTGTCTGACATGCACTCAAAATCCAACATGTCGGTCATGAATTACATGATTTGAAAGTTGAAAATGTAGCCTATATTGGATCAACTATTGTAGGTACAATGCATAAACAAACTGGTCAATAATGCAAAAGAAATAGCACTGTACCTTAATATCCGCAACTCCAATTTCTACACATTCGTAAGATTTCGCCAACAATTTAAGTAAATGGTTTTCTTTACATATACACACCAGAAACGTCACGTAAGAAACAAGCGTATGACATTAGTTCCACGGAAGTTATAATCCAGCTCTCTGTTCAGTAAATGGATTTCTTATGCGAAACTTTTCCGCCAGATACCGTCACTGTTCTATTTGGGTCTAAATTGATTTGCCTTCCGTTGACATTCTATACGCATCGAAATTGAGGAATAACTAGTTGATACTAGGATACATTTTAATTTTAAAGGGTCTGTAACAGCCTAATTTGTGTTATTTGACCAAAATAACAAAATGATCATACATAGTACCTGTGCGCTATCTGTTGGTGCTACTTCAGGATAAACAGTGTTTCAAAGCTTTGGGATCCGTTATTGGGTAGAGATCAAATGCTGAGCCCACACAATTCCCAAGGAGAAGAATTCAACCGACAGAATATCGACAGATATTTATGAATATTTATGTTAGAACATATAATAAAGTTATAATATCTTCGAACATAAACAGTCGTATGCAACTCGCCTATAATGGTAATTAAGACACTCGTATGAAAAATTATAAAACTCGCTTCGCTCGTTTTATAATCATACTCGTGTCTTAATCATTGCTATTATAGGCTCGTTGCATAATCTCTTACAGTATATAAAACAAGTGTCCTGACTGACTGACTGACTCATCATCGCCCAGCCCAAACTATTAAAGTTAGAAACATGTAATTTTGGGGATATGATCGTTGTAAGTCAAAAACGCCCACTAAGGAAGGATTTTTGCATATTCAGGTTCTAAAGGGGTGTTAAGGGAGTACACCTGCATTTCATTGAATAACAATATCTCCGGATTGGTTTCATTGAGGGATGTGATACTCGGCATATAAACACACCATTAAAAACAAGTAGTTCCGTGAAGAACTATACAGCCTATTTTCATATATCCTACTTATGTTAACTGCCACAATCAACATACAAAATTTCAGTTTAATTGCTGTAACAGATTCGTAGATATTGAGAACCGTCTAAATATTTCAGATGGTCGCCAGGTTGGATTTTTATTTTTGTACTATTACATTAAGATTATTGTGTACGTGTGGTATTCAAACTTCAATCGCATGATTAGACAACAAGAAGTAAAAACGAGATTTTAAAATTACGCACAGCAGCCATCTTGTGATAATGCAAACCATTGAAATAAATTAGATGCCAGTGGATCAACATTTGTATAAGCATTTAACGTGCAACGTTTCACGGCACTCGGATAGTTAATTCGCGAGAAACGTCCATTTAAATATTTATACTTCGCGTCGCCGCCATGTTGGATTTGTAGTCACCAGGTTCCTGAAAGTCCTATAGGTGAACATATGTTCATAGTCTCTATGAACATTAAAAAATTCAGTTTGGTTGCTGTAAAAGATTCATAGATATTGAGAACCGTCTAAATATTTCGGAACCTCGCCAATTAGGATTGTTATATGTATAGGCCATAGAGTTATGTACCATTCAAGGACAATTATTGCCTAGGTTCATTATTCAAACTTTCACTTCGATCGTATGATTACGACACAGGAAATTAAAACTTAATTTTAAAATTTCGCACAGCCGCCATCTTGAGGTTATGTAAGCAATTGAATTAAATTAGATGGCAGTGCATTACAATCTACAAAATCAATTACTGTACCACATTTCACTGCGCTCAGAGAGTTAAATCACGAGAAAAGTCTATTAAAATATTTTAAATTCGCTTGGTCGCCATGTTCGTTTCGTACTTTACAGGTTTATGAAATATACATAGGTATACCTGTATCAGTACCCTTTATCACCGTACAAAATTGCAGGGTGATATCTGTAATAGTTTCGGAGATATAGAATGTCAGTGAAATATTTCGCACAGCCGCCATTTTGAGGTTATGTAAACAATTGAACTAAATTAGACTCCAGTGCATTACAATGTGTATAAACATTTGCTGTACCAAGTTTCATTACATTTAGATAGTTAAATCGCGAGAAAAGTCTATTTAAATATCTCAACTTCGCTTGGCCGCCATGTTGGTTTTGTAGTCACCAGGTTTTTGAAAGTCTCATAGGTGAACTTCTAGTAGTGCCCTTTATCACCGTATATAATTTCAGGGCGATATCGGTAATAGTTTCGGAGATATTGAATGCTAGTGAAATATTTCGCACAGCCGCCATGTTGGATTGGAGAGACGTAACAAAATTTGAAGGGCACGGTCGAGGTCGCCGGGAATAGTGCTATGAACTTCCCGAGTTTTATTGAAATCACTCCAGCCGTTTCGATTTTATTAGGGGGACACACACACACACACACACACACGCACACACACACGGACAAAAGGTGATCTCATAAGCCTATTTTTTCAAAATTGAAAATAGGCTAATAAGAAGACATGTGTCTCAGGGTTTTTCGATGTGGTGTATATTATAAGGTGAAAGGGGTGAAAAGTGGAGGTTGAAGGATTCCTAACGGAGCGTGTATCTCTTAAACGACATATGCGAGGAGTTTGAAACTCAGTGAAAAAAAAACCAGCTTAAAAATAAGTAAATCGGTGTTTGACCGTTCTTTCATGAATTCAATTTAAGGGGCCAATGGGGTGGGGTGAAATTCTGGGGAAAGAATTCCACTAAGGAAGGATTTTTGGATATTCACTCATCATCCCCAGCCAAACATATTGCAGTTAGAAACTTGACATTTTGGGGATATGTTAGTTGTATGTCGAAAACGTCCAAAAAGGATGGATTTTTGGATATTCATGTTCTGAAGGGGTGTTAAGGGGGTTAAACTTGCATTTCATTGATTAACAATATCTCACGAGTTGTTTCATTTGGGGATGTGATATTCGGCATATAAATTAATCAGTAAAGATAAGCAGACATATGTCTAAGCGTTTATCGATATGATGTATATGATGAGGTGAAAGGGGTGAAAATTGGTGGTTGAAGAATTCTTAACGGAGCGTGTATCTCATAAACGACATAAGCGAGAAGTTTGAAATTCAGCGGAAAAAATCCGTTTAAATAATAAGTAAATAGGTGTTCGACCGGTTTTTTTTTCATAAATCCCATTTAAGGGGTTCATGGGGAGGGGTGAATTTCTCAAAAATAAATGAAATAAAATGTCCTGACTGACTCACTCACTCACTATCGCCCAGCCAAAAGTATTGAAGTTAGAAACATTAAATTTTGGGGATATGTTTGTTGTATGTCGAAAACGTCCACTAAGGAAAGATTTTTGGATATTCAGGTTCTAAAGGGGTGTTAAGGGGATAAACGTGCATTTCATTGAATAACAATATATCACGAGTGGTTTCATTTGGGGATGTGATACTTGGCATATAAACTAATCATTAAAAATAAGCTGACACATGTCTAATGGTTTTTCGATGTGGTGTATATTATGAGTGAAAGGGGTGAAAAGTGGGGGTTGAAGGATTCCTAACGGAGTGTGCATTTCTTAAACGACATAGGCGAGGAGTTTGAAACTCAGAGGAAAACAATCAGCTTAATAAAAATATAAAATAATTAAATAAATAGGTGTTCAACCGTTTTTTCATAAATCCAATTTAAGGGGCCCATCGGGAGGGGTGAAATTCTGGAAGAAAAACGTCCACTAAGGAAGGATTTTTGGATATTCACTCTCATCGACCAACCAAAACTATTAATGTTAGAAGAATGATATTTTGGGGATATGTTTGTTGTGTGTCGAAAACGTCTACTAAGGAGGGATTTTTGAATATTCCGGTTCTAAAGGGGTGTTAACGGGGTTAAACCTGCATTTCATTGAATAACAATATGACACGACTAAGACGCGAGTGACGCCGCGGGTACCTGCTAGTGTACTATAATTGAATACCAGCTTTGGCCACACTATTGCCTTCGTCAGTTTTTCAAAGAAGAAAAAAAACTCTAATGGAAAACTACGAGCAAAGCTTTTGAAACAACATTTTAACTTGGTTTTTCCTGTTAAAATCTATATATATAAAGGAAGATGTCCTGACTGACTGATAATCAACGCACAGCAAAAACTACTGGATAATTGCATGAAACTTTGGAGATACGTTTATATCGTAGTGTAGATGCGCACTAAGAAAGGATAAAAAAAAACGATTTTAAAGGGGGTGAAAAGGGGTGAAATGTGATTTTTACTTTTTTTGTTATACTTAACTGGGACAAAATATCGAAATTGTCACATAAATACCGGACATAGCTCATTTTAAGCCCCTCGATGCGAGAAACAATTCTACGGGACACCGAAAACCTCATTTTAAGGCCCTAAAACCAACAGTTTCGAAGATATTTCCAGAAAACTATCTTCGCTCTGATAAACTGATGAATTAATCGCAAGTACGTATCCATGACAACTGTAGCTCAAGACATGACATCCAACTGTCCATCTATCCCTGTAGGAGGCAATGCCAATCCACTTATTATCTAAAACACGATAGACTAGCTGCGAGGCTCAGCGGTAACGTTCTAGCTTGCTGGGCCTGAGGTTGCAGGTTCGTACCCTGGCGCAATCAGCAGGCATTTGAGGGTGCGTAAATGCAAGGGAACCATGTCAGTAGATTTACTGTCACGTTAAAGATCCCCTTAGGGGCAAAATTCTTGCACCCTGGCGTTTCGAAAAGCCAGGGTAGTTAAAAGTAACGTAAATCCAATAACATTATTATTAAAACACGAAAAGAACATTAGAAATCTAAACGGTAATCCCTATTTCAAGATAATCTAAACCCGATAAGAGCATTACTAATCTAAACGTTCATCCCTCTTTCAAGATATATCTATATCATAATATAAAAATAACTTTCTAGGTTTTAGAACTACAATAATACCACCTTTAATTTTGTAACACTACAGTAGCGACTACTAAATAAAGGAAGCGATCAAGCTACGTTCAATTTCATAAACACAGGGCTCACAAATCCCGTATAGTTGAGTACAAACATATCCGTCTGGTCGCTATGTCAGTAGCAACGAAGCTATGTGGTGGCTATTGCCGTTTCCGTAACACTAAAGGCACTACATCCCGTGAAGGGCCTTGGCCTATCAAGCGACCGCTGCCCAGCCAATTGGCCTGCAGATATTCAATTCAAGCTACTCAATTGTACTCACGAGGCTGACAAAACTCAATATGCACTTACAGAATTGTGAATCAGTCTATTTTACTGAAAATAATTTCTACGAGCGAGTATCCATTCCGCCAAAAACCACATTCACTACCTTTCCCAACATTACACAAGACGTGATTTTGAAAGCACTTTTCTGTATGTTGAGGTACAGAGATATTACACATGGAAATTTACTGTAAAATGTTGGCAAATCTGAATTCAAGGAACTGCTGTTCAGAATAGGCCTGGTGTTAAATCTGCAGAAGCTTTCGGTAGAGGTTATACGGCTCATGTTTTCCTTTGACAATGCATTGATATAGCGCCCGGAGATGGCAGTTGGGTTTGAACTGCGGATGTCTTCTCGCTCACTGCGTATCGTGCATTCCAAAACACAAGGCCAAAGTTTAACATTTGCAGGAATCGACCTACGCGAAGACTGTTTCTCCCACATGCAATTTTATGTTGCCTGTTCCAGAGTACGTTCTCCAAGTAGCTTAGTCATTTTGGCACCAGAAGGAAGAATTGCCAATATTGTATATAAAGAAGTTCTAAACTAAACTATTATATTATTCTTCTTTATTATGTGACGTACGATTTTACGTTACTTATACATTGATTAAGTATAATAGAGATCATGTTTTCAAAATATATTAAAGTTATTTATGGTTAGGTTAATGATATAGTCAATTATAATACGTTTCTTTAAATCTAAAAAAAAAACAGTTCGATAGCAAATATTTGTATTTTAACACTGTATTTTGATTTCATATTTAAAAGTTAATTTTCAACATTAAGAAAATTTAATTAAGATCTTTCATATCTTTAATATTTCATTATTTCTTTCCATTCATAAAGCAGGCAAAGAAATTGTTACAGAAGAAGTAATGTAAAATATTATTATATTTGCATTTAGATATCACGAAGAATTATAAATTTCATTTAACAGAGAACTTGGAATGATAATCGGTTTAAATAGAATATATCTCTTTATGATATAAGTGTTACATAACACGTGAAACTTTTCAATTCGGACGGGAAAACACATAGGCCTAATTTACGAAAGTCGATGAACATCTAACGCTTGGTTCGGTGGCATTCAAAAGAAAATGGGAAATAATAAAATATATAATGGGACATAACTCAACTATGACGCGATCGAAGCCGCGGGTAGCTGCTAGTATGTTAATAATAATAATAATAATAATAATATAGTATGGCCTCGGTGCCGGATGCAAGCTTTGTTAATTGACACCGAGAGGGTAGCTTGCATGTCGAATTTCGTCGTTCCTTTGAACGCTATGAAAGTCAAGGAGGTTAGATATTTAAGCTCCTTGACACTACAGCGCTTTCTAGTAGAGAATGGAGGAACTTTGTGTTGGAGGAAAATCCCGAGATTAATTTAGCCATTGAACACAGCCTACTGAATTCAAATGGGTTCTTTAACATGCCAACAACGCATGACATCCATGTCGTGTTTTTTGTCGCCTTTCAAAAATCACTTACCACGGCCAGGGTCGAACCTGCAAGCTTGGGGTTGGTAATCCGACACCTTAACCACTCACCCACCGTGGCAAGAAACCTAGTATGTTATAAAATAGTACATTATGCAACGAGCCTATAATGGCAATAATTAAGACACGAGTAGACCTATGTTTATAGAACGTGCGAAGCGAGTTTTATAATTTCCATACGAGTGTCTTTATTACCATAATAGGTGAGTTTATTTTCGACAATAATTATAACTTTATTAAATGTTCTAACATAAATATTCATAAATATCTGTCGAGAATCTGTCGGTCGACTTCTTCCTCTTGGGAATTGTGTGGGCTCATCATTTGCACTCTACCCAATAACGAATTCCAAAACTTTGAAACATTGTTTATCTTGAAGTAGCATCAACGGATAGCGCACAGGTACTATGTGGGATCATTTAGTTATTTTGGTCGAATAACACAAAATCGTCTGTTACAAACGCTTTAAAATTAGAATGTATCGTATTATCAACTAGTTATTCTTCACATTCGATGCGTATAGAATATCAACAGAAGGCAAATCAATGGATTCCCAAATAAAGCAGTCATGACATCAGGCGGAAATATTTCGCATAACCCAGAGAGCTGGGTTATAATTTTCGTGGATCAAATGTCATATGTTTGCTGCATCCATGACGGCGTGTTTATAGTAACAGCAGCATTCACTAAAATTGTCGGCGAAAACGTACGAATGCAATGCCCTATGTAGAAATTCGAGTTGCGGATATTATTTTGTAATATTCCTCATTTTTTATTAAAATATTATGGACGGTGCGCACTTTCCATGCCGGTAATTTTTATAGGCTAGGGCAGAAGGATGGAGGGTTGCAAACTTCTGGACGTAGATTCCTAAATTTCTTGCATACAGTATTTCATAGTATTTTCTTGTTACCGCAAAGATTCGTGCTGATTTTTTATTTGTGTTTGGGATTGTAACTACAATGGTTGATCCGATATTCTTTACATTCTCAACTTTCAAATAATGTAATTCATGTCCAACATATTGCATTTTGAGCACATGTGCGAAGGGTCGTTGGAGAATTTCAATTCCTGGGATGTAACACTGGAAGAGGCTGCATAATGTGCATCAGTGGCCAAGGTGAGAGATATTTTACTATAGGCCTAGGTCTATTAATAGCGACATGTTGAAGTTTAAATCATTAAAAATTGTGGGTAAATTACACCCTGAATAGATTAAGGAAAAATACTTTTAAAGAAAACTTTTAATTCCCCATTTTCCGATAGATTTGCCATTCTAGTGTGCAAGAGTGCAGTTCTTCTTCAAACAATATTCGCAAATACTATTAACAAAGCGCAATGACACACTCTTAACAGCAGCAGGTGTACATTTAGACTAAACCATTTTTGATGTGTAACATCTTTCCGCTCGGTTGCTGGATAGTTTTGTGGGAGTGATTTTGAAAAAAGGGACGGAAGTGGATCGGAACGATCGAGCTGGCAGTGGTGGATCGAAAGGAAGTATGCACTGCCCGCTCGATCGATCGAACGGAAGTGTACTAGCTGGCAGTGGTGGAAAGCGGAAGTATGCACTGCCCGCTCGATCAATCGAACGGAAGTGTACTAGCTGGCAGTGGTGGAAAACGGAAGTATGCACTGCCCGCTCGATCGATCGATCCAGTGAGCAGTGGTAAGACCCAGCTGGCAGTGGTACGAGAAACAATGAGCGCGCGGTGTCAGAAAGTGATACTTTGACGTACAATCGGCCATGTGGAATGTATATGACATATTGAACGGAAAACGCTCATGCGAACTCTGGTGTCAAATGATTGAAACAAATGACATGGTACATGTTCGAAGTCTTCGTATCAGTATTTAAATGGTAAAATGCCTTTATATCAAACATTGTAAGTAGTCGGCATTGCCTGTATTATATTTCTGCACAATGGCTATTCAAATATTAACCCACATAACGGTAATGCAGTCATCAATATAATATAATCGTTGTGGTTATACGAGAATTGAGCAAGCCTTCATGAACTATTACTGAATACATTCTCTTTACTCACAAGAGAGCTTATTCATAAGGCATTTTAAACTCAATTTCACGCAGGAACATTATCGAAACAAGCAAAATATAAATGAAACGTAATTCCGTAATGCAGTATTATTGGAACGTGGAAATAAGTCACCATCTTGTGCACAATATTTGAGTAGTTGAAATAGCCATGTGTTTAGTGCTTATGACTGTGAATCTAGAGATCTTGGGTTCGAATCTCGGACGGGGTAGATAGTTTTGCTACTAGATTATCATTTTATTCGATATTTATCATATCAATATGACTCAATTTAACAGAATCCATATGGAATTACGTGTTGGTCTGTGAATGAAGAGGGCCTGTTTATAAGGAATTTAAGGTTATGAGCGGTATCGCGTCTATTAATCTAGTTGATCCATATCGTATTCTTTATTTAGGCTAGTGCTGGTGGAAGCTACAAATCATCTAATAAAATGAGTTACGTATTATAAACTACAATATCTGTAAAACCCTCCCTTTTACAATAGATTGATATTTGTGTCAATTATAGTATAAAATACTGGCGTATCAACAATTTCACGTGAGGTTTCTTTTATGTCAGATGTTACACATCATATGCGACTACTGTAAGGCTCGTAATTCTTTTTTCCCATGGGCAACTATAGGCTATGTGGCGTGCTCACGAGTATCCAGTCAACAAAATCGTTATGTATCAGCAAAGCATGCCAAAACCAAAAACGTAATTTTAAATTTGTTCACATAAGGTAACATCGTACCCCGTAGACTTTATCAACTGTATGGAATTACCATTTTGCGGCTCATACTAATATACTGTAGGCATCAGAATTTTCTGAATTGCTGTAATAGAATAGACCAAATGACAGAAATCTAAAAAAAAAAAAAAGAATGTGTTTGTATTCCCATAAAAGACTAAAAACTGTTCTTTACAAATTCTTGATATGGTCTTTCAATGAGATGAATAAACTCTTTGCTGAGTGCAGCATATGTTGGAATGATTATTGTAATTATCCCCTGCTCCAATGAAAATTTTTGATGGGCTATGGAAAATGTTGATTGTCCTTGACTAATAACTGTTGTGATGTAATCTATGGTCGATTTTGACATTTCTTAGGCCTATTGTATGCGTTGGCTTTCATTAGTAGTGTACTGATGTATCAAGAATAACGTATACTTGGATGATAAGAATCGAAGAGAAGTAAATTAATTTTTTGATCTAAGCGGTCAGTGAATATTATCTCTGAAGATTTTAGTTGGGATTGTTGACTGGTAGCGTCGTGGAGCCTGGCCCGAGTGGTTAAATGTAGGCTTGGGGGTTATTAATTTAAAAATTAAACTCGCTGTACATACTAATTACTTTTTCATTCGAAAAATAATATGCTCCCTGAAATGAGGTGGGCGTTCTAATAGGCCCTGTCACACAAATGGGCATCATTTGATTCGGACATCGATATACACAGATTAAAAAAATTAAAGCATTTTTCCAGTCAGAGAATTGTGATTGGACGAGATGAATCTCTAGACTCTGAGCATAGTGTTGCCATTGTTCAAAAATAAAATATACCTGATTTAACTGAGAATTGCACCAAATTGTTCAGATTACCTTCTTTTCTTGTGACAATGAAGAAGCTGTTATATAGAGACCTCTGTTCTATAGAAAATGTCGAAGTTTCCTGAAAGTCGCTCTTGGAATCTCAAAGTTCACAAGTTCAAGATTTGATTTTGAACTCGCAAGAGAATCCTTCCTAATACAAGATCTGAGATGAGAATTTGACTTGCCCTCTACAAACATCTGGGAAAAATTGCTGGAAAACAGGTAACAGGAAAGAAAGGATAACTGGCCAGAATTTTACACATCTCAAGCTATGCTTTACCGATCATGGACTGGTACAAACCTGAAACTCCGCCATTTTGTAAATTCCATGGCAGTACGGTCTACACACATCTGGGAAAAATTGCTGGAAGACAGGTAACAGAAAAGGAAGGATATCTGGCCTGAATTTTACACATCTGAAGCTATGCTTTACAGATCTTAGACTGGTACAAAACTTGGACTCCGCCAAATTTTTCAACAAGTTACATTTATGTAAGAAGCGCCTTTTGTCGAAAGAAAAATGTTATCAGCCAAATAGTTTGAAAATCGCCCCATATCAATTCAAACATGACGAAACCGAATTGAACGAAATTTGGTACAGAGGTAACACTAGCAAAGGACACCTCAGTGTCATATTTTATATCGCCGTCATCTTAACGGAAACGAAATGGCGGCCACTCAAATATTCAAAGCTAAAATCAAATTACGACTAACCAAATCATACGATCTCTACCAGATTTTACAAAAAATTACATTAACGTGGGAAATGTATTTTACCAAGATGGCGTTACTTACGATTCAACAAGGCCCGGCTTCACCAAATCAGTTTATCGTACAGATAGTGGTTTAAACTGTCCTCAAGGAGGTGACTTGTAGGATATTAACATCTTAGGCCTATAATAGAATTATTGTACCATAGCAGTGACTAACATTTCAAGCCAACCGTGCCCTATCATGCTGGGCCGTGCCATCCCGTTGGGTCCAAATGGAGCCTATTGTTTGCTCGCTAGTCCATATTTTAGGTGATGATTCAATCAATCAACAGGCTATATAATAATATAGCACGCTGCTATTTAACAAGCTACTACAACCAACATTCAATTATACTCCATAAAATGGACAATGAGTTATGACTATATCCATGCATTTAGGAGAAAGTAGGCTATATGTACCTTACTGAACATCTCGTTTATTTTTAGCCTATTTTCACTTATGATAACATAGGCTTATGAGATCTCCTTTTGTAGGTGTGTGCGTATTTGGGTGTGTGTGTGGGTATGTGTGTGTGTGTGTGTGTGTCCCTCTAGTAACTTCTAAATGGCTGCAGCGATTTAAATGAAACTCGGTAAGGTCTTAGCACCATTTTGGCCGACCGCGACCGTGCCCTTTACATTTTATTACGTCTCACCAAACCAACATGGCGGCTGTGCGAAATATATCACTGGCATTCTATATCTCCGAAACTATTACTGATAACCCTGAAATTTTGTACGGTGATAGAGGGCACTACTAGATGATCTACTATGAGACATTCAAACACCTGTTAACTACAAAACGAACATGGCAGCCAAGCGAATTTGAAACATTTAAATATACTTTTCTCGTGATTTAACCATCCAATCGCAGTGAAACTTGGTACAGTAAACGTTTATACACATTGTAATGCACTGGCATCTAATTTAGTTCAATTGTTTACATAACCTCAACATGGCGACTGTGCGAAATTTTAAAATTAAGTATTTATTTCTTGTGTCATATGCGAGCGAAGAGAACGTATGTATAATAAACCTACACAATAATCGTCAACTAATAGTGCTTAACTCTATGGCCAACTTATATGAAAATCCAACATGGCGACCATCCAAAATATTTAGACGGTTCTCAATATCTATTGTTCTATGACAGCAATCAAACTGACATTTTGTATGTTGATAGAAACTATGAACATAAGTTCACCTATGGGACTTTCAATAACCTGTTGAGCACAACTGCAACATGGCGGCGACGCGAAATATACATATTTAAATGGACGTTTCTGGCGATTTAACCATCCAAGCGCACTGAAACTTGGTACGGTAACTGCTTGTACAAATTTTAATCCACTAGCATCTGATTTAATTCAATTGTTTTCATATCCACAAAACTCCAGCTGTGCGAAGTTTTAAAATCTCGTTTTTATTTCTTGTGTCCTAATCATGCGATTGAAATTTGAATAATTTACCTACGCAATAATCTTTATGTAATCTCTCTATATATAAAAATGAAAGTTTGTCTGTTTTTTCTGAATTTCCACGGAAATTTGAGTTATTAACGCGTTTCAGACTGGTTTAAGACGGTTGCGCGCAAAAACAAAATTTTTGTTTGTCTGTCTGTGTGTCTGTGTACAACTATGTAGACTACGCGCATCACTCGAGAACGGCTGAGTGGATCAACGTAAAATTTGGTATAGATGTCCATCATAGGCACGAAAGTAATCATTGATGTAACTCTTCTCCACACCTCTCATAAAAGAGGGCCTACCCCCTTAAAATGCATGCTGAAATGGGCGTAGAAAGACGAGAAAAAGCTCATTTTCAGCGTCTCAATGTGAGAAACCACATTTTAAGGTTCTAAAAACAACAGTTTTTGAGATATTCCCGGAAAACTAATTTCATTTATTAAGCTATTGAAAGAATGCAAGCCGGTAACCATGGCAACACAATCTCAGAAGTCCATCTATTTCTGTAAGACGCAATGCCATTCCATTTATTACATTACTGTGAACGTTAGCAAACGGCTATAAGGTTATCACTAAGGTTCGGATGTTAAGGAAAAGTCATATTATTTTCCTGTTCTCATTTTAATCGAAATCTGAAAAATAAATTTGAATGACGGGTCCCTGACCACGTTTAAAAGCAATTTGATGTTGCCTATAAATGCATATTTCAGCCATTTTTATTGTTTTGGTCATATTTTAGTGATATAAGGTCATATTTGGTTATAATTTCATCATTTTTGTTTTTATTGAGGGGTCGTTAACAAGGTACGTGTTATCTGCGTCGAGTTTCAAACACAGGATTTCAGAATAGTGTAGTAGATATATTTTTATTTATTTTGTTTTAGGAAAACCGAGCAAGAACTGCAAGTCAAGGATATGATACTGAACGAATGTTGAAAATTTCAATGTAGGCCAACTGTAGCTCTCTGTCAGTTTGTATGATTAAATGTGTCTGGTGTATTATCCCTGATCACGTTTTGGCACTTAAGACGTTTACTACACACATCAAAAAAAGTTTTGCATCACCTCGGTTCCCAGATCTCCGGCATATAGACGTTGACTGTGTATATTGTATCCAAGATACAGTCCCTTTGACTGTTCATAGATGTCACTAAAACTGCTCAAAGATGTAAACAACCATGCATGAGCAGGGCCTATTAGACGGAGGGGGTACGACAGCCGATCAGTTCCAGTCATTCCACCAAGACGAAGGTACGCTGCTCATGTTGTCTGTAGTTCTACCATGCCTAGAAGGTCAATACCGCAGTTCGATCGCGTCCGCATTATTACTTTGTGTCAAGAAGGGCTCTCAACAAGGGAAGTTTCCAGGCGTCTCAGAGTGAACCAAAGCGATGTTGTTCGGACATGGAGGAGGTACAGAGATACAGGAACTGTCGATGACAGGCCTCGCTCAGGCCGCCCAAGGGCTACTACTGTAGTGGATGACCGCTACTTACGGATTGCCGCTCGGAGGAACCCTGACAGCAATGCCACCATGTTGAATAATGCGTTTCGTTCAGCCACAGGACGTCGTGTATCAACTCAAGCTGTGCGCAATAGGCTGCATGATGCGCAACTTCACTCCCGACGTCCATGGCGAGGTCCAGCTTTGCAACCCCGACACCATGCAGCGCGGTACAGATGGGCCCAACAACATGCTGAATGGGCCCCACGGAATTGGCATCATGTTCTCTTCACCGATGAGTGTCGCATATGCCTTCAACCAGACAATCGTCGGAGACGTGTTTGGAGGCACCCTGGTCAGGCTGAACGTCTTAGACACACTGTCCAGCGAGTGCAGCAAGGTGGTGGTTCCCTGATGTTTTGGGGTGGCATTATGTGGGGCCGACGTACGCCACTGGTGGTCATGGAAGGCTCCGAAACGGCTTTACGATACCTGAATGACATCCTCCGACCCATAGTGCAACCATATCGGCAGAATATTGGAGAGGCATTTGTCTTCATGGACGACAATTCTCGACCTCATCGTGCACATCTTGTGAATGCGTTCCTTCAAGATAATGACATCGCTCGACTACAGTGGCCAGCATGTTCGCCAGACATGAACCCTATCGAACATGCCTGGGATATGTTGAAAAGGGCTGTTTATGGACGTCTTGACCCACCAACCACTCTGAGAGATTTACGCCGAATTGTCGTTGAGGAGTGGGACAATTTGGACCAACAGTGTCTTGATGAACTTGTGGATAGTATGCCACGGCGAATACAGGCATGCATCAATGCAAGAGGACGTGCTACTGGGTATTAGAGGTAGTGGTGTGCACTGCAATCTGGACCACAAATGCTGAAAGTCTAGCTGTATGATGGTACAACATGCAATGTGTGGGTCTCATGAGCAATAAAACGAGCTGAAATGTTGTTTGTGTTGATCTCTATTCCCTTTGTATTTAACGGTTCCGGAACTCTTGGAACCGAGGTGATGCAAAACTTTTTTTGATGTGTGTATATGTTAGTGATACTCTACCTATCCCAAAAATTCATGTCATATTTCATAGTTCTTTAGGTCATATTTTATAGTTTTTAGGTCATATTTAGCAAGTTTTTAGGGCATATTTGCTTGCATATTTTGTTCTTCTTTAGATCTTAAGCTTCCGAACCCTAGTTATCAAAGAACCAACTTAAGCTGTAAAATTCATCAATACGTATATAATGCGCTTAAGGGGGTCAAGGGGTACTCTTGAATTTTTTCACGTGATTTACACGTGCGGGTGTGGTACTGAAGGTATATTATATCCCCATCCCTATATTATTAAATTATTATTATAATTGTTTTTGCACAGGAACTAACTGAGAACCAGTTTAATCCATTCAACGAATGGAAAGGAGAGTGGACTCGCAATACTGACCACCTGCTTTGGCCTCTACTTTCCAAAAACAGTCCAGTTCCAGGATTTCACCTCCCAAGGAGGGCATTGACTGCTCTAAATAGGATCCGCACAAATACCGGAATCTGCGCAGAGTCCTTGTTCAGATGGGGCAAAGTTCCGTCCCCCCAGTGTGACTGCGGTGCTCCTTCCCAGTCTATACAACACATTGCATTCGAGTGCAGACTGCGGGCCTATGAAGGTGATCCACTGGACTTTATTCAGGCCACACCTTCTGTGATACTGTGGCGGGATAGTTTGGACTTAAAAATATAGATATGTTGCTGTTTCTTGTCATGTGTATTTATGTATATATTGTATATAGTACTTTCTGTCATCTTTCAATCTTGTTTCTGCATACAAAAGTCATACGATAAATAATAAATTATTATTATGATTATTATTATATTATGACGTACAAGGACGAGACAAAATTCATTTTTAGCCCCTCGGTGGCTCGGAGGCTACAACGTTTTAAGGTTCTAAAACCATGTTTCTGAGATATTCCCAGAAAACTAATTTCAGTTAATAAACTAATAAATATATGACAAGTACAGAAGAAGATCAAATCAGGAGCTTTATAGATATACTGAGAAAATCACAGATGTGGCTAGGAAGAGACGTCTGGCTTTCTACCGTTAAAGATACTGGGGAAGTCGGGACGGGATTCTAGTAAATAAATAAATAAATGTCTGATAACCTGTGTTAGTATGGTGTCTGTAATAGTGGGTATACTTATAATACAGGTGAGAAATGGGGAGGAGGCAGCTGTGGTCTTTAGTTAGGAACCATCCCGGCATTTGCCTGGAGTAGAAGTGGGAATATACGGAATACGACTTCCAGGTTGAATGAGATGGGAATCTAACCCACCTCTTCGTTTGCCTCACGAAGCTGAGTAGACCCCGTTCCAGCCCTCATACCAGAATTAAATATCTTGGCAGAGCCGGGAACCAAACCCGGGCTTACCGCAGTGACAGCCAAGAATGTTAGACATAGAAGCTTGAAATTGGGACCATATATTTTGTACGTGATGAGTGCTGATAAGTAAAATTATGCAGTTAGGTCCAATAGGTTGTGAGGTACGTTATCATCATCATCATCATCATCATCATATATTATTTCAGTAGTATAGATCCCTCCTGCGGTACTCACAAGCGACCGATCGTGAAAATGAGCATTCAAAAGAAAGAGAATAGACATTAGCAGTGACGAATTGCACTCTAATTCCATAAATATCAATAATTTCTTAAAAAAAATGGCTTTTAAAAAATGTACGAAGTGTGCGATTTGCAGATACTGTTCATGTATGAAAATACGCTCCATAATTTCTGTCCACTTCACATTTTGGTCGCTGTGACGCCCGTTTCATGTCATTTTAACATTCTGAGATCTTTCCTTTATCATTTTGTATGGATTTCAGAAACAGTAAATCAAAGGAATGAGTAGGCCTACTCGAGTCGCATAATTTCATAAATATCGAATAACCGGCGAGTGTTACAGCACACAAATGACATTATCAGTGAAAAATTGCATTCTGATTTCTTAAATATCAATTTTTGTAAGAAGTGTTCGATTTGCAAAATCTATTGGGGAAAGTGTGGTTTATGATCATGCGATATTTCTCGCACGGATCCGCTAGTTTACCTTTATTTTGAAGAATTTGGCAGATGTTATTTTGCACAAGATAAGTATTTTATTTACAGAAATATAACAAGACTTAAAACGCATGGAAGCTATGGAAATGTGGATATGGGGAAGGATGCTAAAAATAAGCTGAATAGAGAGAAAGACAAACCAAAAGGTCCTTAAGGATGTAGATGAAACAAGGGAGTTGATCAACATTATACAGGGTCTTTCATATAAAATAAGAGCGCCAAGCGGCGGCTTTTTTAACCGCAGCTGCGGTCACCTTGGCCGAGCTTTTGGCGCGCCATGGCCCCCTACTTTAAGCGTGTGTACACTCCTGAATGATGCAGCGGCCTTGCTAGCGTGTGTACAATGCTGAAATCTTACTTTAGTTAGTTAGTTAGTTATTGTTGATGAAACCGAAATCCCTACTTGTGCTAATTTTGTGAGTGATTTATTCGGAGACCGATCAAGATTCTCGCCAATGTCATCTAGCTCATCCTCTGTTAAAACTGTTCGTGTGCGGGCATGTTTTTTATTGAGCACCGAGCTAGTATTGTCAAACTTATTTGCAATTACGTGAATCTGTGCTAGTGAAGGTGGCACTTCATCAGGAAATTGTTGAACAAATGCATCACGTACCCGCCGAGCCGACACGTACTTAAAATAAGTTTTACATTTAAAAAATTACGATGTTGCAATGATAACTGTCTCATCATGTTAGCACTTGAGGTTTAGACTGGCGACTGAGCAACTGCACGCTTATTGCAAGGTCAAATTTGGTAATGTCAATCTGTTATTTTTATACAGTCCATCGGGGGAAAAAAAACAGCTATCGTATGTACTATGCGCGCGCTTTCAATACTATAGGGGTTTCGGTTTCATCAACAATAACTAACTAACTAACTAACTAAAGTAAGCTTTCAGCATTGTACACACGCTAGCAAGGCCGCTGCATCATATAGGATTGTACACACGCTTAAAGCAGGGGGCCTTGGCGCGCCGAAAGGTCGGCCAAGGTGACCTCAGCAGCGGTAAACAAAGCCGCCGCTTGGCGCTCTTATTTTATATGAAAGACCCTGTAGAAAAGAGGAAAACAGCATTTCTTGGACACACACTATGCCATAACAATTTCCTAACGATCGTGTTGGAAGGAAGGGGTTTGGGGAAGAAGGGAAGAGGAAGACCAAGGAAGTAGTATCTGTATTCTGTGATGGACAGACTACATTTCCAGTAATATGCTGACTTGAAACGTTCAGCGGAGGAGAGCCAAATAATATGGTCGCAGCAACAAGGGCTTGTCTTTAGGATATGATGACTTAAATATATATATTGCAGTTAGGAAGTTGAACTTTCTTACCAAGGACAAGTAACGATGATTAAAAAATATTCAAAAATCACTGAAACACTTTCACAGAAATTGGACCTAAAATAAAGATAGCTTTGAAACCATTTTTAAGGGTATCCTTATTGACAATTGGTATTGTAACTTATTTTACTATTTCTTCGTCCGTTATCAGCTGTTTTATATTGTGGGCCATGTGTTTATCTTCGCAATTAAATTTGAATCATTTTTCCAACATTGATACTTCCTCCCTTTGAGAAAAACTCGTTTATTCTATTGTGTAGCCTGTTGTGAAATTTTGCGCATTTGGTGTTCGCTTCCCCCATTGAAAATTGTCTATTGTTCTTAGCTAGATTTTTCAATTTCTTCTTATTGGTTTGTGTTTTCTAATTGCCTGAACGTTAACCTGTATTGTGAAGTTTTCTTCAAATGTTGCCCATTGAGTGGGATGCCAAAAGTGACTCAACTCTAATTGAATGTTGAGCATTTGGTGGTTAATTTTCTGCTTCTTTATGTATGCAAATTTGATTTCGCTTTATGTACAGTTTGTTTGGTTGACAAGATTGTTGCAGGTGTTTTAGGGGTGTCTCTCATTCACTCATTCCTTTCCGTGTCCGGTCAACATTTGAAGAACGTAGCAACTCCAATAGCCCTATTATTGGCCTTGATCAAGTCCTGCGTTGTGCAAGGTTGTTCCAGTTGAGGGCATATGAGCAAGTGGACCGGATCTTGTGTTGCTCCGCACTCGCAGGACACGTCTCAGTCAGCTGGAAGGATGCCCCATATTTGCATGTTAGTCTTGCAACGGGGTATGCCCACACTAAGACGATTGAGTGATCTCCAAACAGGGTAGGGAACATCGCTTCCTGGGGCTAGCTCTTCATTTGCAGGGATATCCAGAGGCAACTTACTCTTCCATCTGGTGATGCGGTTAGACTCTGGAGTTCCCGCCAGTGGTTGAGTTCTAGCGATGAAGCTCTTTCTGGATTTCAGACGACAAACTACAACTTGATGATCATGCAGTGGGTGGTGGGGATCATTGGTCTGTTTCGCCCTCTCCGCATCGGCAGCAACGGTCCTTCTGAGATTTGGAGAAGCTATTCCAACAATTGGGTCGATTTGTATCTGGTTGATACGTACTTAGGTGTGAGTTTACGTTCAATGAATGTCCTATTGAACCATATTTTATTGTCCAAAGTTATAGTTTTTAGTTTAAGAGATTTGAATATATTGCCTTCTCGATTTGCCTGACTGGTATTGCGTTACGATATCAATGGACCTAAAATGTCTAAGATATTTTGATATTTCAGTAAATCTATGATTTTCTTACTTAGAAGTATTTAGATCTACATTAATTACATTGTGTAGACACGGAGGACAGACTTGGATGAAATAATAAAACAAATTTCAACAATCTTCAATGAAAACGCTTTAAAAAAAAGAATGATATTACAAAGACGAGCATTTCTCAGCTCAGAACACTTCTGGTACTGATAGGGTTCACCATAAGTCATTAAAATTTTAACAAAAAATTAAAGGCCGTTAACGGATGATGACTCCAAGAATATGTTGTCCTGAATGTTAAATGTATTGCCATCAGCATTGTCAAAGTTACGTTTGAACATTAATGTTAAGAAGACCAAGGCATTAGTTGTGAGTAAACATCCTGAAAGTATTCACACATACATTACGCTTACTGACAAGATAGTGGAACAAGTCGCCAGTTTATTTTATTTGAGAAGTCTAATCACCAATGACAACAGGTATAGTAAAGAGATTAGAAGACGAATAGCTCTTGCAATACAGGCGTTCAATAATAGGAACAATCTTTTGATTAATGCAAATTTGGATATTGTAATTAAAACGAAATTTGCCATGTCCTTTATATGGAGTGTGCTTCTGTATGAATGTGAATCTTGGATGATTAGAGATTATGACTGGAAGCGACTTGAAGCGTTTGAGATGTGGGTCTGTCGGAGAATGTTACAGGTTAAATGGATTGAAAAGATGACTTACATCAGGATCTTGCAAGAAATTCAAGGGAAGAGAGAACTGAGACCAACGGTCCATAAAAGAAAAGCTAAATTAACAGGCCACATTTTGCGACATAACGCTCTCCTAACTGATCTCCGAAAGAAAAATCATAGGGAAAAAAGGACGAGGATGACCAAGAAAATATTTACTTCAAGACATCACATTAACTCTTATGGTTTCTACTTCGAAATGAAACGAGGTGCTAAAGACAGAGAACAATGTTTACCTTTGGAAGTTGATGATGAACAGATGATTACTGAAGTGTCATGGTTCACCCGACTATATCAATACATTAGCATCCAAAAGGAGCTATTAAAGGTAACTACTGTGTCTACATACAATTAACGGCTGACGGTCGATTTACGTAGCATTCGAATAAAAAAATGAAGCATGCATTAAATTTCATGCTCAACGATGACGATGTTCTTGATGGCATGCAAGATATTCTTCGAACTTTAATTTATAAAGCGGAAACATTAATTTGATGAATACGACGACACAGAATTTATTAAGAGATTTCAGTTGTCAAAACCGTATGTGTTGAATGTTCTACAGATGATAGAACCTGACTTCGAATTCCTATCTGACAAGTAAGATATGTACGATTTCTTATGTATGTGTAATATTGTGTGATGCATTACGGTATAGTACATGTAGTTAATTTAATAAAGGACTATCTAGACGTCACAGGATCAGTCTCATTTTCAACGATTTAAACGTTTCTTTCAAGCAAAGAAAAATGCAGTCCCCGGCTCTTATTCCTCTTTTCATCGGCCATATTTGTTTTTAACCAAGGAATATATAACTTTCGATCTTTCTGCAATTCACGGCCTGCTTGATTAAACCAATGAATATACAAATACCGCCACAATCATCTTCCAATAAGTTGTGTACTCTCTCTTAAGTCAACAGCCCTGGGGCTGGTTTGCAGCAACTCGCCAATCTTCTCTATTCTCCGCCATCCTCTTCAATTCAAGATATGATTTTGTGTTCGTGTCTGTCATTAACTGTGTGATGTATGCAAGTGGTGGTCTTCCTCTTGTGTTTTTCCCTTCTAACATCCCTTCGATGACTCTTGCTAGCAGGCTATTATGTCTGAGAATATGGCCCAACATATTTGCTCTTCTTGTTTTCAGGCTCTTCATAAAGCTTCTACTTTCTCCTGCTCTTCTGAATACCTCTTCATTTGTCATATGTTGAATCCAACTGATCTTAAGCATTCTTCTCCAGCACCAAGCCTCAAAAGCCATCAACTTCCTTTCTTCTGACTTCCCTATTGTCCAGGTCTCACTACCATACAAAGCCACACTCCACACGTATGTCTTCAACAGTCTTTTCCTTATTTTTAGGTCTATACTTCTGGATGTGAAGAGATTCTTCTTTCTATAAAAGGCGTTCTTTGCCTGACTAATTCTACTCCAAATTTCTCGTTTGCTGGTTCCATCATACGTTATGAAGCTTCCCAGATACTTACATTCCTTCACATGTTGTATTCTATCATTCTCGATATAAATTGCTGGTGCTCTTCTATGATCTTCCTGGTTCCGACTGCATACGAGTATTTTTGTTTTATTTTTATTCATCTTCATGTTAAATTCGTTTTTAAGGATGTTATTCATTACATGAAGTATCTGTTGAAGATCATCTTCATTATCTGTTGTTAAAGCAATGTCACCTGCGAATCGGAGCATGTCAATCTTTTCCCCATGTATATTTACTCCAACTTGAATCTCTTTTCTTATCCTATTTATGGCATCTTGGACGTACAAATTAAATAAGTAAGGAGGTAGCGAGCATCCTTGTCGTACTCCTTTTCTTATTTCAACCTCTTCCTGGTTATTGCCAGATCTTATTATTCCCCTTTCATTCTTATACAAACTATGTATTATTCTTCTATCTCTATAAGAGATTCCCACTTTCTTTAGTAACTTGAACAGTATATTCCAATTCACGTTGTCAAAAGCTTTCTCCAGATCCACGAATGCTAGATATGTTGGTATTCCTTTTCTATTTCTCTTTTCAATTATTTGTCTTAGAGTTAATATTGCTTCTCTTGTCCCAATGCCCCTTCTGAATCCAAATTGGTCATCTGTAATGTAGTTATCAAGGTTGTTCTCTATTCTCCTAAGTATAATACGAGTAAGAATTTTAGATGCATGTGTTGTCAGGCTTAATGTCCTAAATTGATCGCAATTTTGTGCTCTGGCCTTCTTTGGAATTGGAATTATTATGCACTTAGTAAAGTCAGTTGGTACTATTCCAGTGTCATACATTTTGCATATCATTCCATACATTGCATCTTCAGCTTTCTCTCCGCAGTTATTTAATAGTTCTGCAGGGATTTTATCTACACCGGGTGCTAATTTGTCTTTTAAATCTTTCAGTGCTCTTTGAAATTCCGATTTTAGTATTTGGTCACCTCTATTCTCTGCATCTGTCTGGTCTTCTTCCTCTATTACTTCCTTATTCATAACTTCATCTCCATAGAGGCTCTCTAGATATTATTTCCATCTCTTCCCAACCTTTCCCTCTTCATACAGGTATTGTCCATTCTCATCTTTAATACCACATGTCTTCTGTTTCTTCTCACCAAAAAATTGCTTCACATTTCCATATGCTTTTTCTAAGTTATTTGCTTTAAAATCGGTGTCTATTTCATCACATATATCACATAAGTATTTTTCTTTGTCTCGCTTGCTTTTCCTGACGATTTCATTTCTCAGTCTTCTATATTGTTATTTCCCTTCGTCACTTGTGGCGTTTTTGAACCTTCTTCTTTCAGTTATCATTTCTACAACTTCCTCACTTATCCATGCTTTCCTGCTGTTCTTATTTTTATTTTTCAGCAGTTCCTCTGCAGTTCCTAGTATTTCCTCCTTCAGAATTCCCCTCTGACTTTCTATTGGTTTCTCGAATATGTCAGTATTTCTTTCAATCATTTCATCTGTTCTTCTTTGGAACTCATTTCTAATATTTGGCATCTTAAGTTTTGTCACCTGTAGATACTCAGTTTTTCTCGTAATGATTTTCTTATATTTGAGTTCCGCATGCATCATGACTAGATTATGATCGCTTACGATACCTGCACCTGGATAACTTCTGCAATTTTTAACCTGGTTCTTAAACCTTCCTTTTACCATTATGTAATCCAATTGCGCCATTCTCGTGTCTCCAGGAGCTTTCCAAGTGTATCGTCTTCTCTTGGGATCGTTGAAGAGTGTATTTGTTATGACTAATTTATGCCTAGTGCAGAATTCGATCAATCGTTCACCTCTCTCATTTCGGACTCCCAGTCCACACTGCCCAACAGTTGTTCCCTCTGGTCCTTCCCCTACCGTTGCATTTATGTCCCCCATAATGATTACATTGTCTTCTGCTCTTGTTCCTTCTATCAGGTGATTTAGATCTTCATACATCCTTTCAATTTCCTCGTCATCTTCATTTGTAGTTGGCATATATGTTTGAAGTATAACAGTATTGTTTGGCTCCGTATTTATCTTGACTATAATTATCCCATCACTATGCTGCACATATCCCGCTACTCTGAGTCCCATGGATTTTTCCATAATCACTCCTACCCCATTTCTTCCGAGCGGTCCGTCTTCCGACCCTGAGTCATTTCAGAAATACCGAGAATATCTATTGTTTAATCTCTTCATTTCTATTTTCAGGTTTTCCAGCTTCCCCACCTTTAATAATGTGTTAACATTCCATGTTCCTATTTTCCTTACGCATTTCTGTTTCTTGCGTATGTTAATAATACCATTATTTCCTTTAGCTGCCCCCACCCGGAGATCCGAATGGGGAGCTATTTTTCCTCCAGAGAATTTAACCAAAGAGCTTTCCATCATAAGCTGCTGATTCTTGGGATATCCAGTCGGATCTTTAATGGAGTGGTTTCCCGTTGCCTTCTCCATTCTATGCCGTTGGCCATCTGTTGGCTCTTACGCCTTCAGGAGCAGTTTCCCACCCCAAGGGCAAGAGAGTGCCCTTCTTCTACCCGCTCATCCACCCTCCTAAAAGACCGTTGGCACTTCATAGAAGATGGTCTCCTTATCCCGGGAAAATTTCGGTGTCTGATATATGCCTATTATATGGATATATACCTTTTACTCATTATCCCGAGTACTGGGCTGCCTCTTCCGCCATCTACACTGTTCCGTAGTCCATCTACTCCACTGCCTATGCCGTTGAGGACTTCACCGTAACCCTGGCAAGGGACCCTTACAAGGTACTACCAGCCGGGTCAGCTGGACCGAAGTTTTTTAAAGAGGTGTTACTCCTCTATCACTCACCACTTTGTCCTGGCTTGTGACAGGCAGAGCCTGGCTTCCAAAACATTGGGCCCAGGTTGGCGCGGTTAAGTTTTGTACAGCAATCAAAAATATAACGATTCGTTTGCTAATGCGAATCGGCAAATGTTCTGGTGAAACGCCAACGAGTTTAATTCCGATGTTAAAATTAACGAGGCATTTACTGACGACATGTTAACGCTGCGTTGATGAACCGGCCCTTAAGGGGCTCCAGACTGAAGAAAAGCTTCAAATTTTTCGAAACTTCGTGTTTATGTCATTATAATTATGCTACAGAACCTTATCTTCATTTTCTTAATTGCTCGTTCCTAGGCTATTCTCCGTATACTTTCCGACAATCGTGCGTCCTATTAGTAAACCCACTAATAGTTTTTTCCTTCCTATTTCTCACCATATTTCCCTCTGTTAGACAATATACATTAACAAGAAACATTTTAAAGAAAGCTAAACGAGTGTCGCGGTGTCCGTGCGTATGTCGTCCTAAAACCTAAGCAGTCGCTGGTCCCTCTGCTAGGGAGAAATAAATGATTCCAGTTTCTCCCTAAAATGCAAAATTAATATGCAAATATTCTCTTTTCTTCGGAACTTTTCAACTTACAGAAGTGATTTATTAGAAGTATGTTATTGTTGTATGTGTTATATTTTAACAAAACCGTTTTTCAAAATGTACTTTAGTTTGTATTTTCCTGGTGAAAATGTTCATGAGAATGCGTCTAAAATCATCCACCATTTAAAAGATTAATAATTAATAAATCAAAAGTACATCTATTTTCAAAACGCCTGTGTTAAAGTAGGGAGATAGCTTCAAGGAATATCCGTGAAAAAATTAAATAATTCATGTTAAAAGTTTCTGGGAAATGAAAAAATGAAAATTAATTTGGGCAGTATATGACATTGCTGAGTCACTTAACCCAATATCACTATTGTTATGATATTTGACCACGTCCGTATCGTACATCACGTTCTGTGAAATAAGGCAATTTATGAGTATTAAGCCTGAATTGTCTAACGAAAAGAGAAATGAGAGGGATTTTATTTATTCTCGTGTCGAAAACATACAAATGTACAGTTGCTATATATATACGAGTAAAATTGTCTATTTATATAGCACGTGCCCAATACTGAGCAACATCCAAGGAGCTCAGAGCGGCTTTCAGGAGATCCTCCTCTGCATAAGATGAAGGGCACAGAGGGCAATGAAGCATGTGTTTTGGGGTTTGTTCTTGCCCACATTTGGTAGTCTTGTCACCTGCACTGAGGTCCCATCTCCTCAGATTGTCTCGGGACCTTCCAACTCCTGATCGTAACCTGTTCAGGGACTTCCACATCTATCAGCTTTCGTTGTGTCCGAGTGGCAGTTCTTCAGCTTTTGGCATCCAACTGCAGGGGTGAGGGGTCGTTTTCTTCTATAAATCCAGCCTTGCCTTCTCCGGTGAGACGGTAAGCATCTCAGATGTCCTCAGGAAGCTCTTTCCTCGGCCGTTGTTGTGGAGGATTATATCCATGCAGTGGGTGGGCGCTGTTCTCTTCCACTCTAAGCCTCTCCCTGTTGGCAGCCAACTCTCTGCGTACACAAGCTGGTGCTATTCCAGCCAGGTAGTAGAGCTTATCTGTAGGAGTAGACTTTAAGCAACCTGTTATCAACCTGCAGGTTTCGTTCAGAGCTGTATCTAAATGTCTGACATGAGATGACCTGTACCAGGCTGGGGAAGCAAATTCAGAAGTAGAAAAGCACAATGCCATTGCAGAAGTGTGAATAGTCTCTGGATGTGAGCCCCAATGTGTCCCTACTAGTTTGAAAATCAGGTTGTTTCGTGTGGAGATTCTCATTTTGTTATTCTTACAGCGGATTTTTAAGCTCTATCAACTGTTACTCCCGGGTATTTGGGAGTGTGACAATGCTGCAATCGGATACCTGATGATTCTATGAGTAACTCACGATGAGCTTCCATGTTCCTTAAGTGGAAGGTCCTTACTTGTGTCTTGGATTGATTTGGTCTGAGTTGGTTCCAACTGTAGTAACCTGATAGATTACTCAGGGCAGATATCAGATTTCTTTCACCTGATTCAGAACTTGCACTCTGCGCAGCAAGGGCTAGGTCGTCTGCATACAAGAAGCTTCTTGTGTCTGGGGTCAGTGGATGATCTTTGGTATAGATGTTGAAGAGAATTGGAGCCAGGATGCTTCGCTGAGGTAGGCCATCTTTCTGTACTCTCCAAGAACTGCGTTGCCCTGGAAGTCCACAATCGACAGTGTCGTACGCTGCTGAAAGATCCACAAAAACCACGCCTGTCATCTGCCGAGTTTCAAACCCATCCTCTATGAACTTAGTAGGGTTTAAAAGTTTCCCTGTACAGCTTATGTTTGGTCGGAATCCTGCTTGTTCAGGTATGAGAAGAGGGTCAATTACTCGTAGAATTCTATACAAAATCATAGTTTATAGTTTATAGAGGTGGCTCAGAAGACTATTGGCCTGAAGTTCTTAGGATGGTTTGCTTCCTTATCAGGTTTGGGAAGGGCTATCACCCGGCTCTTTCTCCAGATCCTTGGAATTTAGCACTTGCCCATGCAATTATTGAAAAGCTACAGGATCCACTTTATTGTCGCTGGCCCGACATTCTTAATTTCTTCCATATGGATGTCATCTAAACCGGGTGCTTTACCAGTTGCTCTCCTTGAT
The DNA here is from genome assembly GCA_946902985.2 of Meconema thalassinum. Classification (NCBI taxonomy): domain Eukaryota; kingdom Metazoa; phylum Arthropoda; class Insecta; order Orthoptera; family Tettigoniidae; genus Meconema; species Meconema thalassinum. The sequence continues at coordinate 69,254,014 of OX336399.1, read as the reverse complement.
AGCCTTGTTTAGTTCTGCTATCTCGAATGAGAGTGTACGATCACACCTTTGCGCCTGGACCTCTTGGTGTATTTTAGGTACTTTAATTCTGTGACTGCCTTTTCCATTCATGAGTAACTGGTGGGCCATCTGATCTGCAATGATGTTGGAATGTGCATTGGATCAAGTTGGGTCATTATTAAGTCGGTTAAATAATCTCCACGCTTTATGACTGTTTCTGAATAGATTAAGTTCTTCTACATTTTTTTATCCAAAACTCCCTTCTAGATTCTTTCAGAGATGTGACGAGTTTATTCGCAGCCGCCAATGTTAACTCGCCGAATGGATCAAATAACACCTTATACTCTGTATATTGAGCAGTAAGTTCTGAGGTAGAACCGGGGATGTATGATGTTCGACACCCCCGAAGAATGGTCATACTGGAACATCTCTTTACAGCCCCCACGAAAGTATCATATGATTCAGGTGTAGATTCTATAGTGGAAACTGCAGCATCCAGCATATCTGTTAACTTCGGCCGGTTGGCTTTCCGGAAGTTAAACCTCCTTCTGGACGAAACTGTCTGTGGTCTTACTGCTGCGTATATCTTTCAAATTATAGGCTTGTGTTGTGTATTTGATATAGGGTTGCAGACTGTTTTTATGCACTGTTGTGAGATGTTTTCAATGCTGAATATCAGATCTGGGTTATGGCCGCGTTTCCATCGCCGTTGTTAAGAGATGCAGGCTGCTTAGGATCATGTATATAGCTCAGATGATTGCATTTCGCCCATTCTCGCAATGCTACCCCATTCTCATCATCAAGCTCATAGCCCCACATGGTGCTGTGGCAGTTAAAGTCACCAATCACTATTTGTGTATGTTGATTATAAAAGTATTCAGGTACATTGGTTTTGAAATCATCCTGGTGGTTTGTATATGGATGTGATTGTACAGCCTCTGATTTCCAAACTTAGAACTTCGAGATCATTTTCCTCATAAGTGGCTGTTGATATCACTTGTATATCCGATTAGACAAATATAGTACTTACGTATTTGAAATGAGGTCTTTCGAGAGCCAATCACATTCCACTTATTTTCGGTCGGCGCATTTCACAGCTTCTATGAGTCTCCAGTATGCACAATACAACGCACTTGGTTTGCCTGCACAGATCTTGTAGCAGTTCTTCTTTTAGCGATGATATGACCTCTATATTCACTGATATTATGGTCAACTGTGGTCCTAAACAGGACTTAGATGATGTTTCTGGTGTGTAAGGATTATCGGACGTTTTCACCGTGGCCCAGGGAACGCCAGATTGCTTCATAACTTTAGGTCACAATATTCGGGGAGGCACCTTTCTTGTTCCCCATGAGAGGGATGATTTGGTGGTTAATGGGGGTGTATAAGAACAAAACATTGAGAGTAGTAGGAAAAGAGGACCTTTTTTGTGGGAAGGTTATCGGTCCAACACTCCTGATCAGCGAATGCAATAACAGAAATAATAAGAGCAAAGTTTGTAGAATAGAAAGTGAAAATCAATATCACACTTTAAATAAAATTACTAAAAGGGGAATGGAGGAATCCAGGTTAATGAGAAAGACTGTTTAATTTTATCAGGGGGATGTGGGAAAGGAAAATTACAGATGAGAACCACAAACAAATATAAGGGTACTGGAGACGGTATCCTAAATTATAAAACTAAGTTTAAGTCAGGGATAGCCTCTCAGTATCAACTATAATAAGATTAAGTTAGTACATAATTAAGAGCCATTATTAGTGTTTTGATAATTGTTTAGAACATTTAATACCGTGTAAATTATTTGTAGCTTCTGTGACTTATATTTAAATACGTGTTGCGATTCATTAATCTTACTGAGAAGGATTTTTGTATTAGACTATTGGGGAATCACTGTAACTAATAATCACATGTATCAGGTGATGGTTGTAATACATAATACTCTCACCCCAACCTCTGGCTGTCGGATATTTGGAATAGAGGGTATGCTATTCCATTCCATTCTATTCTACATCAAGTGGCTGCAATTAAATTTCTTCCAACCTCACTCCAGGGTTGTTCACCACATCCGTATACAGTATTTCGTAATCTTACAAAACAGCAGTAACTCTGATTTAATATTAGTAATTTTGCTTGTCCCCAGAAAATTGTTACATTAATGTTCAACTGTATTAATTTTATCACCTATATTAAATACTTTTTCTCATTCTTTAATTAAATCATTTCCGTTTCATTTCATGAATCTAAAGATAACGAACAATTCGTTGGATATATATTTCGATTACTGTATTTTAAAATTCATTATAACTTCTTTCTTTTGTGATCATCTGATTAGGTATATCGTTCAAGCTCTGTTGAAAGATTAGTTTAGCAATGGGACCTCAAACATGATAAGCGGTTGATGTCCAACCGCATCTTTCTATAACATCATATTAGTTGACTTGAAATTAAAAAGATGCGTACACCAAGCACTCTGATAACCGTCCTCATATAAAACGTGGTAGAAATAATAAGATATAAAAGAAATTGATAAAAGACAAAAAATAATGAAGACTTGAAAAAGACACACACTCACATCACATCATATCACAAAGTTTCTGTAATATTATTATCCGTCGATAAAGCCAAGGCTACGTGACGGTACGGGATCATGCCTACGCTTTTAATCTCCACGCTACCGACCCGCCCTTGCCTTTCTAGAAGAATTCTCATTATAAATATCTCTGTCTTTTTCTTTCCGGACTTAAACGAAGCAGAGTAGAAAGGAATGAAAATTAATTGTCCAAAGATTTCATTGTAGATTCCTTTACAAAGTTTTTAATATTTCCAGAGACCTTCATTCGCCATAAGTGTATGGTGTACTTAACTCTATATAAACTCTTTTTTTTTGTTCTTTATTATTCTCTTCCTTTTAAAGCAAGGAAGGGAGGGAGACGGGAGGAACAGTGGGGAAAGTGGGTGGGGGGAGAAGGTAGGAGAAGTTGATGTTGTCCCCGGTTTTGTACACCATTTAAAATTTAATTTCCAAAGAAAAATTATATAAGCTCTAATAGTGCGTGTTTTCAATCTGGAAGAAAGGAAGGGAGGGAGGTGAGGTGCGGTGGTCTCTCAATTCCATTTAACGAAGTTACGCTGTGTAGGCCGGTGGGAGGGGGAGGGGCACAGAGGGGTGGGGTAGAGGAGGAAAGGGGGAGGAGTCATTTAAAATGTTAATTTGCCGGACCAGCGCATCAGCATTGATGAGACCAACTTGTGTGTAAGTACCAGTTGATCCAGGGAACCCTCAAAAGAGAAGCACCTGAGTTTTCGATCATTTCCTGTATCTTCCTTCTCATGATAACAATTTAAAAAGAATATTACAAGAGAACTGGACATATTTACTCAATTAATTAAATTGATATTTTATTTAAAATGCATGCATGAAGTATGTGCCATGATTCAAAAAGTGCAGGCAGAAACAAAAAGAAAGCAAAACCTCCACAGCTTTGATAAGTTCACTGAAAACTAGGAGTACAAAAGGATGGGGGTGAGGTGGTGAAAAGTCACCAACACACACACAATAGGCTAATATTTAATGAAAATAATACGCCTATCAGTACAATTCATGAAACATATATTGAATTAAAATACATGTTTCGATCGTTCGATAGAGTCTTCAGCTTAAATCTAAAACAAAACAAAGACTAATTAAAACTTATAAATAAAAAGATGTTTAAAGTTATATCTACGTTGAAATAAACTGCAAATAAATAAATAAGTAAATATTTAGATAAATGGATACGGTACCCTTAAAAACATTACATTTAAATACAATTAAAAATTTAAACATTGACGAAAATACATGAAAATAGGCCATGTATGCCCAAAATACTTACTGACAAAGTTTAATGAAATAGGAAAATAATAGAGAAAATAAAGTAGTTAACTATTTTATTGGTCTAAGTATTTTCACAGTAACATATCATAAATCTTTTTATTCTATCGTTAACATAAAATGATCACAATTACAAATCATCCCAACCTCAAACATTTCAATGAGCCATTACATCAGTTCCACATCATTGCCATTTCCACTTCGAACTGTCTTTTCAAGAGATTTATCGTTCATCGTGAATCTAAAAATTGTAACAGATCTGATTTTTAGTCTTTTAGAGCATTTTTAATCATTTTAGATAGTATTTTGGAGATAATTTTGAAATCAGCCCTTTTATAAAATGTTGTGTTAATCTTGCTACTTCATTTGTATCATCTACTGTTTGCTGAAGAAGGTTTTAATGTACTCAAGAATTGCGATTTATTGATTTAAGGTATTATTTTCCTATTTCATTTAAAAATTGAATTGAAACATTATTATTCTGATTTCTGTTAATGATGTCAAAAGCTAATGAAATATTCTGAAAAACAACGTGACGCGCAGTGAGTTATTAAAACTGAAAACTTTTTGAAATATTTTTAAAATAATGTGCATTCACTTAACCCTTTAAAGGTTAGTAATCTGCATATTAACCACCTGTTATGTCAAAGATGCTGATGGTTGAATCTTTCAGCCATTATGTCAACGAATTTTCTTTTGAAAGTCTTAATATTTCAGAAAAAACATATTTTTCTATCCTCTTCACCTGGGATGCTTAATCATTTTTCAACAAAAACAATTAAAACGTAAATAATGAAATATGAAATATATTTTAATTGAAAATAAATAAGTTGTAAAAATTAATAAGCTGATAAGATTACAATTTAAATAAATTAAGCTTATAAAATAGAATTATAAAAAATAAGATACGGTAATGAAATCAATATTTAAAAAAAATATAAAAACATTTAAACATAAAAATTAAAAAGATTACACAAAATAAAATTAAAAATTAAAATTTGGCTAAATTTAATTTAATTTAAATAAATACAAATAATGTATTTTAATAATAGTTCTCTCCTATAAAGGGTTAAAGGATTGAAGATGTTTTCAATATTGATAACTGATTGCACATCATTTAGAATATATTTCAAGAAGTTTTAAATTTGTTAACTGTCCTCGCGTTGTTTTTGAAAAAAATTATTTAGCTTTTAACAAAATTAAAAATAATAATGTTCAATTCATTTTTTTAATTTAATGTTTTGTAAGGATATTTATTATATCTGTATTAATTATGTTTGTTCTTCTTGCTTCGTTACGGCCAACTAAGGACCTCGTCATGTACACTGATTCTTCTGCATTTTAATGTTGGCCCAGTATTCTTTCATTCGTAATCGATGTTGCACCCTTCTCTCCGTCCTCCACGACTTCCCCGTTTTTAGTTTCGGCTTAGGTTAAAAAATCCTATGTTTTTGAAGTTTTTCCCTAAGTGGCCACGCTCCTGGATATCTTGACATGTTATCCCAATCTCCAACATATCTTTCTATACTTCACTGAACCAGCCCCCCCCCATTATCACTTTCTCATGGAGAAAAGCAAAAATTCGGTTGGATAGCCGTGTTGATTTCACTCGGGTTATATGTCCATATAAAGAAATCCTCCTTTTCCTCATCACGTCAGTTATTTGCTCTACGTGTGTGTACAATTCATGGTGTGCCGTCTTTGGAACTCGCCATGTTCTTTGACTATATTATATTTATTATTATATATCTAACATAAGTTTATGATGGTAAGTACAGTAGCTTGGACAATATAGAAATGGATGTAACCAATCATAAAATGAATCAAATAGAAGTTAAGACCAACTTCTTTGGCACAGCAATGTATTTCTTCGTAAATTTACAATGTAATGTTGAAAGCATTTCTCAGCAAAGTAGGGACCATCTTAACACAAGCGTAAAATTAAGCAATTTCCTCAAAGTTGAAGGGCTAAAGCGCACGGAAAGGTTTCAAATTGTGGGTGTAGGAGAGCTATATGAAACTAAAAAACAAATTTTGAACACTTCCGGCCTAAATTCCAATTCTTCTACATCATTCATCTGCCTTCAGTAACTCTTTCCTCGTGTCGTGAACTAGAATTTGGAGTAATTGTCCTCGTGACGTTAGAAATTGTACATCTCTAACAGCCTTCAAATGTGCATGTAAAGATTTCCTCTTGAATTCCTAGGCCAACCAGAACAATTTATGTATGAATGTGTGAGTGATTGACCATACTAAAATTTTGTCAAAACTCCATGTATTGTTATTACTATATGTAATTTTTATAGCTTAGTTAATGTATCACGCAGTTGCCTGTATTTAAAATTTCTAGTATTTAAGTTTGGAAGGTTAAGAATAACATATGTGAGTATTGATGTAAGTTAATGTGTGTGGTTAAGTGTAAGAGAGGACCTCGAATCCTAACTTCGCCACGATAAAGGCACCAATAAATACATAAATAAGATGGAGGTTACAAGCTCTTGAGCAATTCAGAAATATACTCCCACACTGAAAATATCTAAAGTGTTACCCGGAAGCGGAGAATAACATTCTATGCCCACCTCCCCAGAATGTCAGTCAGTAGATTCTCCAATCGTCTATTATCATACTTCCGAGGTTTAAAGGTGACGCCTCTTTGGATGGTGGAAGAGGATAAGGACTTGTTAAAGTTTGAAATTTCTGAATCAGATATCTTGCTCAGAACCCCATTGATGCAAAAACTCGGTCAGGTTCATCAAGAGGAAGTAAAGCCCATCAAGAGATATGTTCACTCGGATGAATGGAAGAAATCCCATTCCGAAAGGATGAAGGCGTGGTGAGCTAACAAGAAGAAAAACAGTTGAGATCTCGCCGTCCCTAGTGGTCACAACGATAAAAGTAAGTAAGTAAATAAATAAATGCTGTTCCGGAAAAACAACCTTAAGTCGCTTGTTTCTTTACTCGCTTTCTTTTTGATTCAAATCCTAGCCAAATTAACGTATTTACATAATTATTTATTTAATGTATTCCTTGGTTTAATACCCCCAGATGCATTTTGTTTTTTTTGAAAAATCTTCACAGTGCACAATGGGTCAAAATCAAATTCTAGGGCGACAAAATTATTTTTACGTTCTAATTATGAATTTAGAGTGAAAGCAACGTATATAATTTGTTTACTTCGTAATAAACATCAGTTAAGACATTTTAAGCTACGTCTACACATGCAAGGAATTGTATATGACTAGGAGTTGGATAGAGCATTCAGTTATCTCTTCAGAACAATTTGCTACCCCTAATTTACTTTTAACAAAGCCACAAAGTTCCACTTTTGACATAATCGTCGAACCCAGTGCTTCAAACAGTTGTAAACGTGTGAGAACTAGTTGCGCGGCATCTTCTAAAACGTAAAATAACCAATTAAGTTGCAAAAAGATGCAAAATATCTTATAACAGGCGTAAACTACAAGACATTATCTACATTTTAACATTAAGTAGAAGGTGACGCTGAGTGACGCAACATACTAAAAATCTAAGTGAAAATATAATTTTAAAAATAATAGTTTAACATTATATAATGAAAATATAGCCTAAATTACGTAACAATTACGCCCATTAATAACTGAAACACGTTACAAAGATCATACCTTCAGCTACATGTTCCATCTTAAAGCATCACACTAACCACAAAGACAACCAAACCACAGCCACTTACATTCACCCTCCAATTCAGACTGCTCGAACAGTGGTGACAGATTTACACTAAGATGCGTTTATATCCCAGAATAGTGAGCGGTAATTATATGAGAATGCTGTAGAAGTAATACATTTTAATTTTTTAACTATGAAAATAAATAATTTTGTCCTCCTAGATTTCGATTTTGACCCACTGTGCAGTGGAAGTAGTTATAAGAGCTTAAGTTGAACTCTGCATTGACTCACTCTAGCACTCGTAGTGGTAAAACGCCAAATGCTAATCTAATCGACCAGATATGGTTGAGTTTCATTGACTCATACTAGCGCTAATAGTGGTAGAAAAGGCAAACTGCTAATCTAATCGACCAGATATGGTTGAGTTTCATTGACTCATACTAGCGCTCATAGTAGTAGAAAAGGCAAACTGCTAATCTAATCGACCGGATATGGTTGAGTTTCATTGACTCATACTAGCGCTCATAGTGGTAGAAAAGGTAAACTGCTAATGTAATCGATCTGATATGGGTGAGTTCCATTGACTGACACTAGCGCTCATAGCGGTAAAAAACGCAAACTGCTAATTTAATTGACCATATATGGTTGAGTTTCATTGACTCATACTAGCGCTCATAGTGGTAGAAAAGGCAAACTGATAATCTAATCGACCAGATATGGTTGTGTTTTCGGTGAACAATCACAGTCTACCGTGTGTTATCATGCCGACACCTCGTAAGAAACGTTCAGTGTGTCCTTTACGTTTGGAAAAGTGGAGAAAACAACGAAAATTAATTCGAAATGCACCAAAAAAGGAACAGTGTTCATGGAAGTTCCAGTCTATGATATTAGAGAATGTTTTCTGAAGGACTAGAACTGTGTATGTTTGCTTTCTGGAAGGCCAGCGCGATATTAGACCGAACCGTGTAGTGCCAAGAAGTGAGAGGACCCTTCCCGAAATTGTTCCTGGTTACTGGTACACATAGTTTTGATCTTCCTAAAACCTTCACTGAAACATCTGCCATTGCTGAGCTGGTAGGATCAAATTTGCATCTACAGGAACCGTGCATATGGCTGTTAACACTTTATAGTTAGTGGCCTATTAATTTTTTATCGTATGGCTTTTAGTGCCGGGAGTGTCCGAGGACATGTTCGGCTCGCCTGAGTCTGTAGCTGCTTCCAGCGGAAACCCTAAAGGGTAAGCTACAAGTTCCGTTCAATTTCAAGTAGTTCCAACTTTCGCCATCAGATATCAATGATACCTAGTGGTGATCGTTGGAACTTTGATAGAGCGTTCTGACGAAATCTAACCTAACAATTTTGCTTGACACAAGTTTAGTCTGTGAAAGGATCTTTTACATGCCATAAATATATGACATGGGACCGCCGGCTTTACTTCCCCTCCGAAGGAAGGCATACTGAAGGATTTTAACGCTGTTAGAAAATCCGACGACTTCGGCCGGGTTTGAACCCGCTATCTAGGGAACAGCAGTTCAGCATGCTACCGACTACGCCACCGAAGCCGCTGTCTATAAAGTAACCACCTACTATAAGGACAGTTTATATTGTCAATGATCCTGATTTAATCTTTCAGCCATACACCAACAAATTTTATTTTGGAAGTCTTAATATTACTGAAAAACCAAATATTATCTCTTCATCTCCTTGACATGAAACACTTCTTTAATAAAAACAATTAAAATTAAAATGATTTAAGAATGGTAGGCCTAATAAAATTATAATTAAAAAAATACAAAATACGGTAAAATCGCACAAGTCTGCGGTTTTAAATACCTTGGCGAAATTATACAGCCCTCAGGACTTAATCGAATCGCCAATGAAGACAGAATCACTAAGCTCCAGAAGGCCTACAGGCTAACGTGGGCCCATTACAACAAGAAACGCATTTCGACGAACGCCAAATTACGACATTATAAAACAGTTATTCTTCCAGAAGCAACATATGCGGCTGAAACAATAGTAATCGATGGCCATTCCAAGATTAGGGAACTGGAAAAGCAGGAACGAAAATTTTTCCGGAAGATCTACGGAACAATCACAGGAAGCGGCATTTGGATGAAGAGACCTAGTACTGAACTCTATTAAAACACCATTGCGATAACAGACGAAATTAGAAAACAGAGAGCCAAATTTTTCACTCACATCCACAGGATGGCCACCGCCAGATTGCCCAAGAAACTACTAGGTATCATAACACAGAGCAAATGCGGTACAGAATGGCTTAAAGAGGTACAGAGAGACATACAAGTAATCAGTATACAAAACTTCGAAGACCGGACTGAGTGCCAGACGAAAATCGCGAATGTTAAGTTCGAACCAAGATCATTACGAAAACCTGGGAAAAATTGGACGGATAAGAGGAAGAGGGAGCATTCCGCGTGAATGACGAGATTTTGGGAGGAGCGGAGGAAACACACCTCCAAATGACATCATGTTATCAAGTTTAATCGCTCTCCTGTAGGGGAATTTTCGCTTAAATTTAAAAAAAAAAAAGCTCATAAAAATTAAAATTATAATACTTCTATATCCTTCATTTTAAGAACATTAAAATGTTAAAGAAAATAAATAATAAAATTATTAATCAATAGTAGGGTGTAACAATTAAAGTTAAACATTTAAAAAATGATAATAAAATTAGAATTAACAAGTAGTTCCGTGAAGAACTATACAGCCTATTGTCATATATCCTACTTATGTTAATTGCCACTATCAACATACACAATTTCAGTTTGATTGCTGTAATAGATTCATAGATATTGAGAATCGACTATATATTTCGGATGGTCACCATGTTGGACTTTATATATTTAGGTCCTAGAGTTATGTACTGTTTCATGAAGATTATTGTGTACGTGTAGCATTCAAACTTCAATCGCATGATTTGGACACAAGAAGTAACAAGGACATTTTAAAACTTCGCACAGTTGCCATCTTGTGGTTATGCAAACAATTGAAATAAATTAGATACCAGTGGATTAACATTCGTATAAGGATTTACTGTACCAAGTTTCACTGCACTCGGATGGTTAAATTGCGAGAAACGTCCATGTGATTATTAATACTTCGCGTCGCCGCCATGTTGGATTTGTGATCACCAGGTTATTGAAAGTCCTATAGGTGAACTTATGTTCATAGCCCCTATGAATATGCAAATATTAAGTTTGATTGCTATAATAGATTCGTAGGTATTCAGAGCCGTCTAAATATTTCGGATGGTCGCCATGTTGGATTGTTAAATGTATAGGCCATACAGTCATGTACCATTAAAGGAAAATTATTGCGTAGGTTCATTATTCAAACTTTCACTTCGATCGCATGACTACATCACAATAAATAAAATCTTAATTTTAAAATTCGCACTGCCGCCATCTTGAGGTTATGTAAACAATTGAACTAAATTAGATACCAGTGGATTACAATGTGTATAAATATTTCCTGTGACAGGTTTCAGTGCGCTTGGTACATTAAATCGCGAGAAAGGTCTATTTAATATTTTCAAATTCGCTTGGCCGCCATGTTCGTTTTGTAGTTAACTGGTTTTAGAAAGTCTTATAGATGGACTTCCAGTAGTGCCCTTTATCTCCGTACAAAATTTCAGGGTTTTGCCGCTAATAGTTTCAGAGATATAGAATGCCGGTGAAATAATTCGCACATCCGCCATCTTGTGATTATGTAAACAATTGAACGAAGTTAGATGTCGGTGCATTACAATGTATATGAACATATACTGTACCAAGGTTCATTGCGTTTGGTTGGTCAAATCGCGAGAAACGTCTATTTAAAAGTCGCAAATTCGCTTGGCCGCCATGTTGGTTTTGTAGTTACCAGGTTTTCAAAAGTCACATAAATGAACTTATAGTAGTTCCCTCTATCACCATAGAAAATGTCAGGGTAATATCGGTAATAGTTTCGGAGATATTGAATGCTGGTGAAATATTTCGCACAGCCGCCATGTTGGATTGGTGAGTCGTAACAAAATTTGAAGGACACGGTCGAGGTCGCCGGGAATAGTGCTATGAACTTTCCGAGTTTCATTGAAATCGCTCCAGCCGTTTAGATTTTATTAGGGGGGGACACACACACGAATCACATACACACGCACGCACACACGGACAAAAGGTGATCTCATAAGCCTATTTTTTCAAAATTGAAAATAGGCTAAAAATAAATAATCTTATACAGATTAAATTCTAATATTTAATATTCGCACAAAACAATTAAAATTAAATTAAAATAAACACAAATAAAAGATCTTCAATAATATTCTCTCCTATAAAGTGTTAAAAACCAAGCAGGTCACATTTTACATTTAGAATACCTATTTTATTTATACGTAGATGAACAGTTTGGAGTCTCTGAGGCAAGTAAATTATATGAAATTCCTTTATAAAGTTGTTAACGGTCAAATTGATAACTCATTCTTCCCATCACTCCTAAATTCCAATATCCCTCGCTTAGCTACAAGATCAACCATAACATTCAAAGGTGATATAAACAAGTAGTTCCGTGAAGAACTAGAGCCTATTTTCATATATCCTACTACCGGGTGAGTTAGCCGTGGTCGTTACGGAATGACTGCTGGCAGTCGCTCACATCAGGGAGGCGCGGAGGTTCGAATCCCCACGCCGGCAACCGTGAAGATGGTCTTCTGTGGTTCCCCATCTTCCTTCCAGGCAAATGCCGGGGTTGGTCACTAACTTTAGGCCACAGCCGCTGCCTTCCGACTCCTTGTCCTTACATTCAAACTTTCCTCCCCAGACAACACTCCACACACGACGGTACGTGTAGCTCACCCATTGGGTGTCCGCCTCGAAGCAGCTACAAAAACTGGCGAGCCGAACATGTCCTCGGACACTCCCGGCACTCAAAGCCATACGCTAATAATAAAAAATAAAAAATATCCTACTTATGTTAATTGCCACTATCAACATACAAAATTACAGTTTGATTGCTGTAATAGATTCGTAGATATTGAGAATCGTCTAATATTACAGATGTCGCCAAGCTGGATTTTTATATACAGTATATAGGTCTTAGAATTATGTACTATTACATGAAGATTATTGTTTACGTGTAGTATTCAATCTTCAATCGCATGATTAGGACACAAGGCGTAAAACGAGATTTTAAAATTTCGCTCAGCTGCCATCTTGTGGTTATGAAAGCAATTGAAATAAATTAGATGCCAGTGGATTAACATTCGTATAAGCATTTACCGTACCAAGTTTCACTGTACTCGGATGATTAAATCACGAGATACGTCCATTTAAATAGAAATACTTCGCGTCGCCGCCATGTTGGATTTGTGCCCACCAGGTCATTGAAAGTCCCATAGATGAACTTATGCTCATAGCCTCTATGAACATTAAAAAATTCAGTTTGATTGCTGTAAAAGATTCGTAGATATTTCGGATGGTCACCATTTTGGATTGTTATATCTATAGGCCATAGAGTTATGTACCATTAAAGGAAAATTATTAAGTAGCTTCATTATTCAAACTTTCACTTCGATCGCATGATTACGATACAAGAAATAAATACTTGATTTAAAATTTCGCACAGCCACCATCTTGAGTTTATGTAAACATTTGAACTAAAGTAGATGTCCGTGCATTTCAATATGTATAATCATATACTGTACTACATTTCACTGCGCTCAGATAGTTAAATCGCGAGAGAAATCTATTAAAATGTTTAAACTTCGCTTGGCCGCCATGTTCGTTTTGTACTTCAAGGGTTATGCAAAGTTACATAGATGAACGTACAGTAGTGCCCTTTATTATCCTACAAAATTTCAGGGTGATATAAGTAACAGTTTCGGAGATATTGAATGCTGGTTAAATATTTCGCACAGCCACCATGTTTGATCGGTGAGACGTAGTAAAATTTGAATGGCACGGTCTGGGTCGGCCAAAATGGTGCTATAATCTTACCGAGTTTCATTGAAATCACCCCGGCCGTTTAGAAGTTATTAGAGGGGGACACACACACACACATCTCACACACATATGCACACACACACACACACACACGGACAAAAGGTGATCTTATAAGCCTAGTTTTTCATAAAATGAAAATAGGCTAAAAATACTACATCACATAATAATTCACCTGTATGAAGGCTTTGCAGTATTTACAACGATGCAGTTCGTGTAAACTGGGAACTAGAATTCTGTCTCTGAATTAGACCGTTGTTGGAAAATATAATCCTGTCGCTGAATTCATATTTAAAATAAAATTATCATTGTATGAGTTGAAGTCCGTCTGATCAATACTATGAGAACGTCGTACATGTTTCGGAATATCAATGATTCCATCATCAGCGTGAAACATATAAGACCTTAAAAAAACTAATTAGTCGCCTCCGTAGCGTAGCGGTCAGCATGGTTAGCTGCCGCCCCGGAGGTCCTAGGTTCGATTCCCGGCTCTGCCACGAAATTTGAAAAGTGGTACGAGGACTGGAACCGGGTCTACTCAGCCTCGGGTGGCCCAAATGAGTAGAGGGGGTTCGATTCCCCCTCAGCCATCCTCGAAGTGGTTTTCCGTGGTTTCCCACTTCGTCTTCGGGAAAATGCCGGGATGGTCCCTACCGTAAGGCCACGGCCGCCTCCTTCCCTCTTCCTTACCTATCCATCCCAATCTTCCCCTCCCTTCCCTCATGAGGCCACTGTTCGCTTTGCAGGTGAGGCCGCCTGGGCGAGGTGCTAATCCCACCTCATCAGTTGTATCCCTTCCGATTAGATGTTCCCAACTCTAGGACACTGCCTGGATAGGCGGTAGGGGTGAGTTTTTTCGCTGAGTCCCTGGGAGCCACCACCCTGGAGGGTAAACACGATTTAAAAACAAGATGTTCAGTAAAGAACAAATAGCCTACTTTCTCCTAAATGCATGGGTATTGTTATAACTCTTTGTCCTTTTCAAGGAGTATAATTGAATGTTGTTTGTAGTAGCTTGTTGAAATACAACGTGCTATAGGGATATTAAACATGAATATGAGGTGCCCTTTGCTAGTGCTACCTCTGTAAAAAAAATTCATTCAATTCGGTTTCACCGTGTTTGAATTGATCTGGGGAATGGATTTGCACACATACATGGCCGCTATTTGCAAACTATTGGGCTGATGACCTTGTAGTCAGTCATAAGATGCTTTCCACAAAAAGGCACGTTGTTGCAAAATCCGGTAGAGATCAAATTATTAGGATGGTCGAAATTTGATTTAAGCTTTTAACATTTGGGTGGCCGTCATTCCGTTTCCGTCAAGATGGCGGCGATATAAAACATGACACTGAGGTGCCTTTTGCTAGTGCTACCTCTGTACCAAATTTCGTTCAATTCGGTTTCACCGTGTTTGAATTGATAGGGGGAATCGATTTGCACACATACTTGGCCACCGTCTGCAAACTATTGGGCTGATGATCTAGCAGTTTGGTCAGAATATGCTTCCCACATAAAGATTTGTTGTTGCAAAATTTGGTAGAGACTAGATTATTAGGTTGGTCGTAATTACATTTTAGCCTTTAACATTTGGGTGGCCGCGATTACGTTTCCGTCAAGATGGCGGTGATATAAAACATGACACTGAGGTGGCCTTTTCTAGTGCTACCTCTGTAGCAAATTTCGTTCCATTCGGTTTCACCGTGTTCGAATTAATAGGGGGAATCGATTTTCACACAAAGATGGCCGCCATCCGCAAAATATTAGGCTAATGACCTATTAGTTTGGTCAAAGGATGCTCCCTCCATAATGGTATTTTGATGCAAAATTTGGTAGAGATCGGATGATTAGGTTAGTCGTAATTTGATTTAAGCTTTGAACATTTGTGTGGCCGCCATTACGTTTCTGTCAAGATGGCGGCGATATAAAACATGACACTGGGGTGCCCTTTGCTAGTACTACCTCTGTACCAAATGTCGTTCCATTCGGTTTCACCGTGTTCGAATTAATAGGGGCAATCGATTTTCACACAAAGATGGCCGCCATCCGCAAACTATTAGGCTGATGACCTATTAGTTTGTTCAAAGGATGCTGCCCCCATAAAGGTATGTTGTTGCAAAATTTGGTAGTGATCGGATGATTAAGTTAGTCATAATTTGATTTAAGCTTTGAACATTTGTGTGGCCGCCATTACGTTTCCGTCAAGATGGCGGTGATATAAAACATGACACTGAGGTGCCCTTTGCTAGTGCTACCTCTGTACCAAATTTCATTCCATTCGGTTTCACCGTGTTCGAATTAATAGGGGTAATCGATTTTGACACAAAGATGGCCGCCATCCGCAAACTATTAGGCTAATGACCTATTAGATTTGTCAAAGGATGCTTCCTCCATAAAGGTATGTTGTTGCAAAATTTGGTAGTGATCGGATGATTAAGTTAGTCGTAATTTGATTTAAGCTTTGAACATTTGTGTGGCCGCCATTACGTTTCCGTCAAGATGGCGGCGATATAAAACATGACACTGAGGTGTCCTTTGCTAGTGCTACCTTTGTACCAAATTTCGTTCAATTTGCGCTCACCGTGTTTGAATTGATAGGGGGGGGGGGGGGACAGACATTCAGAGTAAACACACTCACACACACACACACACACACACACACAGACTCACACACACACATACACACACACAGACAGACACACTTTTTTTTCGCCCTGTAGTGATCTCATAAGTCTACTTTCATTTTTTGCAAAAATCGAAAGTAGGCTAAAAACTAATTAACAGTGTCAAGATATTGGATATCCTTACAAAACAGTGTAAAATTTTAAATACTGTAAGCTTTCAAACATACTAATTGGCATGCCAATGGATAAATACCTTTAAAATGCTATTGGGATATTCTATTAATATCTCGAATAATATAGGCTTCTCTTTTAGTAAAATCTAGATATGTAAAAAGTTCCGTAAATTGTCGGTCCAATTGGATTTTTTTTTTTTCGAGAAAGAAAACGAAAACAAATATTGTCAAAAAATCAGTCGAAAACTTCAAGATGAACTAAGAAGAGAGGAACAATGACGAGAAGTCGCGGAGTCATTGGAAAGATCACCAACGAAGTCAACTCGTAAACGATGCGCGGAGCTGGGTATACCCCGGTTAACTCTGCGCAAACACATGAAACATGACTTAAAGTTGCACCCATATCGACCAAAGGGTGTTCAAGAATTATCTGACAATGATTTAAATCGAAGGAAGGTAGCTTCTGACGCACTTTTGCAGGTGTTTGACACAATCCCGAAACTGGGTAAAGTGATTTTTAGCGATGAATGTGCCATATACCGAAGCTCCCATTCACGCAACACCGTCTTCTGGTCAAAGGAGAACCCTTTCTTTTACAAGGAGATTGAGAATAACCCTCCACATGTCATGCATGATATGGGCTGGTATCGACAGCAGACAAATTTACGGTCCATATTCTTTTGATGGACCTGTCAACCAACATGCATATCTTGCTATGCTAAGGGAGCGGTTCATTCCCCTTTTGGAAACTAGACAGGTGAAGGATGAATGTTGGTTTCAGCAAGATGGAGATGTAAACAATTGAACTAAATTAGATGCCAGTGCATTACAATATGTATAATAATTTACTGTACCACATTTCACTGTGCTCAGA
This sequence comes from Meconema thalassinum, assembly GCA_946902985.2. Taxonomy (NCBI): domain Eukaryota; kingdom Metazoa; phylum Arthropoda; class Insecta; order Orthoptera; family Tettigoniidae; genus Meconema; species Meconema thalassinum. Next base: position 69,236,832 of record OX336399.1, on the reverse strand, counting down.
TAGTTAAATCACGAGAAAAGTCTATTAAAATATTTCAAATTCGCTTGGCCGTCGTGTTCGTTTTGTACTTTACAGGTTTTTGAAAGTGACATAGATAAACTTGTAGCAGTGCCCTTTATCACCGTAGTGAAATGCCATGTCCTGTGGTTCGGATTCCACGTAAAAAGGAGGTCCCGTGGCTCATGATCACAAGATTAACGGTCACGTTAAACTACAAGCTTCCCCTTTTCTTTATCACCGTATAAAATTTCAGGGTGATATCATAAATAGTATCGGAGATATTGAATGCCAGTGAAACATTTCGCAGAGCCGCCATTTTGAGGTTTTATAAACAAATGAACTAAATTAGATGCCAGTGCATTACAATGTGTATAAATATTTGCTGTACCATGTTTCATTACGTTTGGATGGTTAAATCGCGATAAATGTCTATTTAAAAATCTCAACTTCGCTTGGCCGCCATGTTGGTTTTGTAGTTACCAGGTTTTTGAAAGTCTCATAGGTGAACTTTTAGTATTTCTCTTTATCACCGTACAAAATTTCACGCTGATATTGCTAATAGTTTCGGAGATACTGAATGCTGGTGAAATATTTCGCACATCCATCATGTTGGAATGGTGAGACACAATAAAATTTGAAGGGCACGGCCGGGGTCGGCCAGAATGGAGCTATGATCTTACCGAATTTCATTGATATCGCTCCATCCATTTAGAATTTATTAGGGGAGGGACACACACACACACACAGACAGACACACAGACAAAAGGTGATCTCACTTTCGATTTTTGCAAAAAACGAAAGTAGACTTACGAGATATACACAGGGCGAAAAATTGTGTGTCTGTCTGTGTGTGTGTTTGTGTGTGTGTGTGTGTGTGAGTCTGTGTGTGTATGTGAGTGTGTGTACTCTGAATGTCTGCCCCCCCCCCCCCCCCCTATCAATTCAAACACGGTGAAACCGAATTGAATGAAATTTGGTACATAGGTAGAACTAGCAAAGGGCACCTCAGTGACTTGTTTTATATCGCCGCCATCTTTACCAAAACTGAATGGCGGCCACTCAAACGTTCAAAACGTAAAATCAAATAACGACTAACCAAATCATCCGATCTCTACCAAATTTGCTAACAACATACCTTCATATAGGACGCGTCTTGTGACCAAACTACAAGGTCATCCGCCATACCATTTCAGGATGGTGGCCGTGCGAATTATGCGAACATTATAATCCATATCATGGGACCCACCAGTTCCGATTATCGAGCCGAGAATCATTTTAACTGTTCTAAAGGAAGAGGCACGTTCGAAATTAAAAGTTTATTTTGTAATACTATAGTGCAGACGTGATTTTAAAAAGCTGAGTCGTCTCGGTTATTTGACAAGATGGCAGCGGATATCTTGTGCCTGTCTTATATTTCACTAATTTGAGTATTGCATGTAATATAGCGTACTGATACAAAATAAATAAACTTTGTATGAAATGCTTTATAAATAAATAATTTACTCCACTGATGAAATCGTTTAGTCTAAATCATTAATTGCTAACACGTTCTATGTAACTCATTGATATCGGCTAATGCCCGTTCGCACGTTTGGCTCCGTGGTAAAGCGTTAGCCTATCAATCCTATGGCTATGGCTATGGTTCAAACCCTATCAGAGTTAGGTTTTTTGCTTGAATTTCTTTATATTTATTGTTTTGTAATGACTCAGACGTTTTAAAATTAATCGTTATATTGTGCATAGTACGATGGAAAATATATAATTAAAACAAAATTCGCCAGCAGATTTGCACGAGACATCTAGGAACAAAAAAGTGAATTATCATGGCGAACTGAACGCCGGCCAACAGATTAACTTACAGATTTTATTGAAAAGTTTATGTTTATGGCCGCTAGAATGCACTTCCCCTGTCAGGATTATCTTGTTCGATACTTCTCCATTAGATGTCACGACTGGTCTACATGGGACTCCATTTATTAGTATACCATCGGCATTCTATGCGCATCGAATTTGAAGAATGACAAGATGATACTACGATACATTTTTAGCCTACTTTTCACATTTTGCAAAAATGAGGAAAAAGTAGACTTATGAGATCGGGCAAATGTGTGTCTGTCTGTCTGTCTGTCTGTCCTTCTGTCTGTCTGTCTGGCTGGCTGTGTGTGTGTCCCCCCCTATCAACTCCTAAACGGCTGGAGCAATCGAAACAAAATTTGGTAGGAGTAAAGATCTATACCTGAATATCTCACGGCCATATTTGAAAATGATGACAGTGCTACCAACTGCTGAAAAATCGCAATTGAAATTTGAGCTCCATGTTGGATATCTTAGAAGTTATGAATGGGAGCTACTTCAAAATTGGCACACGTATAGATAATATTATTGCAGTTTAATTTTCAGGAGGCCATTCATGGCAGTGTTGCCAAAATGATTATAAGCCTGCTGATAAGTCCAATTTTTAAATGCATATAACTTCCACACTATCAATTGGAATTCAACCAAATTTCGTATGTTGTATGTGTACATAACCAGATATTACTGAGCGTATTCTTAAGAGCCACCAGGCCTGCCAACTGTTAATAAATGCTCTTAATTTCTTTTATCCAAATACCAATATATCAGAAAGTATGCAAGCCGACAGCTTTAAACTATGCACACGTATAGTACCTGGCATTCTAGATGAATTTGAAGTATCTAAAATACGTCAGTGCTGCCAACATGATTCTAAGTCTGCTGATAGGTCAAATTTTAAAATGCATGTAACTTCTATACTTACTAATGGATTCCATTCAAAATTGGCACAACAATCCCTATATCCCTATAATTGTGAAAGTCTGTGTGTGTGTGTGTTAGTTTGTTACCTCTTGACACTAAAACGGCTGGACGGATTTGGATGAAATTTGAAATGGAGACAGCTTATACCCTGGGATAACATATAGGATGCCTTTCACCCAGAAATAAATCATTGTTCCCGTGGAACGAGCAACATAACTGAAAAGTCACTAAAAATACTCAACTGGGACAAAATATCGAAGTTGTCGCATAAAGAGCGGACACAGCTCATTTTACGCCCCTCGATGCGAGAAACAATACTCGGTGGGTCCCTACGGGACACCGAAAACCACATTTTAAGGCCCTAAAACCAATAGTTTCAAAGATATTCGCAGAAAACTATCTTCGCTCTGATAAACTGAACTAATGGCAAGTCCGTTTCCATGGCAACACTACCTCAAGGTATGACATCCGATTTTCTATATATCCCTGTAGGATGCAATGCCAATCCATTTGTTATCTTTCTCAAGATATATATAAAGACAATAAGACCAGGGTAGCGCGCCTTCCTCTCAACCGGAGGCCCTGGGTTCGATTCCCGGCTCCGTCAGAGATTTTTGACACTGACGTGAGGTTTGCAACGGAGTGCATTCAGATTCGTGAGGACAATTGAGTAGCTGTCTGATAGTGAGGCAGCGCCCCGGTCACGAAGAACAACATTAACGGCCAAGGGACACGATGCACTGACCACGCGTCACCACAATATCTGCTGGCCAAATGGCTGGGAAGCGGTCGCATTATAGGCCTAGGCCCTTCATGGGTTGTAGTGCCAGGGGTAAAAAATTAGAGGAAGCGCCTTATAATACCACCTTTAATTTTTAAACACTACAGTAGCGGCTACTAAATAAAGGTAGCGATCAAGCTACGTTCAATTTCATAAACACTGGGCTCACAAATCCCGTATAGTTAAGTACAAATATCAGTCTGGTCGTTATGTCAGTAGCAACGAAGCTCTGTGGCGGCTATTGCCGTTTCCGTAACATTAAAGGCATCCCGACGTCACATAGTCAATGTGCACTTATAAAATTGTGAACCACACTCACTACCTTTTGCAAAATTTACACAAGACGTGATTTTGAAAGCACTCTTCTGTATGTTGAGGTACAGTGATATACCACATGGAAAGATACAATAAAATGTTGACAAATCTGAGTTTAAGGAACTGCTGTTCAGAATAGTCCTTGTGTTAAATTTGCAGAAGCTTTCGGTACAGGTTATGCACCCCATGTTCTTAACATAGAATGTTTTCCATAAACAATGCATAATTATGAAAATCTGTGTGTCCGTGTGTGTGTGTGTGTGTGTGTTAGTTTGTTAACTCTTGACACTAAAACGGCTGAACGGATTTGGATGAAATTTGAAATGGAGACAGCTTATACCATGGGATAACGTATAGGCTGCCTTTCGTTCGGAAATAAATCATTGTTCCCGTGGAACGGGCAACATAACTGAAAAGTCACCAAAAATACTCAACCAGGACAAAATATCAAAGTTGTCGCATAAAGACCGGACAAAGCTCATTTTACTCCCCTCGATGCAAGAAAAAATACTCGGTGTGTCCCTACGGGACACCGAAAACTACATTTTAAGGCCCTAAAACCAACAGTTTCAAAGATATTCGCAGAAAACTATCTTAGCTCTGATTGATGAACTAATAGCAAGTCCGTTTCCATGGCACCACAACACCACGGTGCCGGCATAACTACTAACTTATATACTAGAAGAAGAACTGGAAAACAAAAGGAGAATAAGGCAAATAAAGGACAAGAGGAAAAGAAATGCCCTCAACCAACGAAGAAAGCGGATTGAGGTCCTTGGAAGGAAGGAGAGCCATGAAAGGCAGATAGGAAAGTGAAAGAGGAGAGGGTCCGCCCTAAAGGTAATGGATAAAAGGGGGAAAACTGGACTCAGCTCAGGAATCCCTCGGGGTCGCCAACTCCCAAACTCACCAGTCGTGAGCCCCTGAGGGTGTAGCAACATCCAGGGTGCACCAGAAGTGGTGGGGCTACATACACCCTGCCTCATTGAGGGCCTTGAGCAGAAGGCAGGAGATAACCGAAATGAAAAAGAAGGCCGACCCCTCGCAAAAGGAGGGTATCAGAAAAGATGAGACAAGGGCCAATTAAGGCGGGAAAGGAAGAGACTCCCTAGGCCTCGGAGACCCTAATACCGGCGAGGTCGGAAGAGAACAAGAGTTGGCCCAGTGAGGTGGACAGGAAGGAAGACGGAGAGGAGCCTGGCACAAGTAGGTGGAAGCAATGCCGGACTCAGCTTGGGCCCCGTGGTCGCCAACCCACGTCCCACTAGATGTGAGCCCCTGGGAGTGAATGATGATCAGATGGGTAGATAAGGTAACAAATGAAAAAATATTAAGACGAGTGAGAGAGGTTAGATGTTTCTGGCGACTGCTAATGAAGAGAAGAGATAGGTTGGTAGGACACCTATTAAAACCACCAGGAATAGCAAGCTTAGTTATGGATGGGAGGGTCGAGGACAAGAACTGTAGGGATAGACCAAGGTTAAACAGATTGCCTCGGATGTAGGGTGTGGTAGCTATGTACAGATAAAACGATTACCTCAGTCTGGTTGTTATGCCAATATCAACGAAGCTTTGTGGCGGGTATCGCCGTTTCCGTAACACTAAAGGCATCCCGCCGTCACATACCTGAATGTACGTGTACACTACCCGATCCCCTTAAACGATCATCCCTCTTTCAAAATATTTATAAACACGATAAGAACATGAAAAAACTAAACGGTTATCTTTTACAACTACATTAACGAAGATTAGTTTGGGATAGCGCCTGCTAATACCACCTTCAATTTTGTAGCACTACATTAGCGACAACTAGCGGTCTGAAGTGTGTACTTACAGAATCTTTGTATATTTCAGTTCAGAATTGAAGAATAATTTTAATTGTGATTTCCATTTCTGGGATTTTGTAGATTAATCGGGATGTATTAAAAATAGTTTGGTAAAGGTGAAAGAACTTGCAGATTTGTAAAAAAAAAAAAAAAAAAAAAAAAAAAAACACGAATGTGAACAGGCGGTAGTAACACAATTTAACACCAGGCCTGGTGGGCGGAAGTACTACAATTTGACACCAGACATCGCTACAGGCAGAAATAATGCAAATACGTCTACCAGTTGCCATGACTACACTGTTTGTTGACAAATGAGTGCTGTTATTTCGGTTGCCATGACTACAGTTTGAATGTTCATTGTTGACGACTGCTCTTCTTTGTACATCTGCATCTTGTGGTTCTTCGAAGTGTGTTCATCCCACATTTAATTGTGTTTTCCGACAGATCAGTATGACTCACAAACGCAAGTCTAATCTTTCGCAAAGCTCAAAACGAGCTCGAGCTATGAAAATAGCTAGACAGCAGGAATCGTCAGTTCATGCTCAACAGCGGAGAATTGAACAGGCGGAACGTCAGGCGAATGTTCGAGCAATTGAAACCTCACCGAAGGCAGATGCTCGACGACAGGATATTTCAGAACGCATGGCGTCTCACCGTGCCTCTGAGTCGTCCGAGGAGGCGGCTTCTCGCCGTCAGAAAAACGCTGCACACATGGCTTCTCAGCGTGCCTCTCAAACTCCCGAGGAAGCGGATTCTCGCCGTGAGGTGAACGCAGCACACATGGCTTCTCAGCGTGCCTCACAAACATCTGATGAAGCGGATTCTCGCCGAGAGGAGAACGCAGCACGCATGGCTTCTCAGCGTGCTACGGAAACATTCCAAGAGGCAGACACGCGCAGATTAGCTGATGCTCAACGACACGCTGAACGTAGGCAAATATTTACAATAAATAACTGGGGAGTTTTAAAAAACTCTGCTTTTATCTATGATGCAACGTTAGATTACAGCAACAGTAGACTACTCAAAATAGACCGTATGGACAAGGCATGTAGATTTTGTGGTGCACTAAAATGGAAGGAGGAAACGCCGGGAATGTGTTGCTCTGGGGGTAAGGTAGCCATTCCCACATTAGAGGAGCCGGTCTATCCTTTAAAGGAATTATTTTCTGGTGAAACTGATGAGTCACGGCGCTTCCTAAACCATATCACAAAATATAATTCATGTTTTCACATGACCTCCTTTGGGGAAGATAAAATTCTCGCAATGCCTGGGTTTTCACCTACATTTATGGTGCAGGGACAAGTTCACCATAAAATAGGGTCCCTTTTACCACCGTCCAACGGTCAACCACAATTCTTGCAAGTTTACTTTATGGGAGATAATGAGGCGGAGACTGATAGACGGTGTCAAATTATTCAGGGAGTTCAACGGTCGACTGTACTGAAGATACAAAGAGTCATGCACGATAACAATGTTTTGGTGCAACAGTTTAAAACAGCTCTAGAAAACATGCCCGATGAGACTTGCAAAGTGGTGATTCACGCGGACCGAGTTCCGACCGGCCAACACGAGCGTCGCTACAACGCACCGGTCTCACCCGAGGTCGCGGCTGTGGTCGCTGGCACCGACCCCACCGCCCCGAGGGATATCGTCCTGCGCAAGCACGACGACTCCCTCACCAGGATCGCCGACACGCATCGCTTCTACGATGCTCTTCAGTATCCCGTTATGTTCTGGAAAGGACAAGAGGGATATAACTTCGGTATCCCTCAAATAAATCCTGCGACTGGGCAACCGAAACCAAACAAAAAAGTGTCTTGCATGGATTTTTACAAGTTTCACCTGATGGTTCGCGAACACGACTTCAACTTACCGCTGCGTTGTAGAGTACTTCTGTCCAAATTTTTGGTAGACATGTACGTGAAGATGGAAAGTGAGCGTCTGAGGTTCATAGCGCGAAATCAAAGAACGTTGCGTGCAGAGAATTACATCCACCTGCAAGATGCCATTGCAAACGACGGTAATGCGAATCCGAACGACTTAGGACAGATGGTGATTCTACCGTCGTCGTTCGTTAACAGTCCACGTTACCTCCACGAATACACCCAGGACGCGTTCTCCTACGTCCGGAACTATGGGCGGCCGGACTTATTCATTACCTTCACGTGCAATCAAGCCTGGCCCGAGATAAAGGAAGAACTGATGGACGGGCAGAAACCCACAGACCGGCACGATATCATAGCGCGAGTTTTTAAGATTAAAGTGCAAAAGCTCATGGCCCTCCTTACCAAAGGGCAGGTTTTTGGTGAGACCCAGTGCTTTATGTATTCTATTGAGTGGCAAAAGCGCGGCCTGCCCCACGTACACTTCCTTCTCTGATTACGTGACAAATTGCGGCCTAACCAAATCGATGAAGTGATATCGGCAGAGCTGCCCGACCACAACTTGGACCAGCAGCTATATGACACAGTCACTAAAAGCATGATACATGGTCCTTGCGGATCGTTTAACCCTACGTCCCCGTGCATGAAAGACAGGAAATGCACCAAAAAATATCCTCGGGCACTACTAAAAGAGACACAAACGAACCAGAATGGGTATCCGTTGTACAGACGCAGAGCTCCTGAGGACGGGGGACGTACGATCACAATTAAAATAAGGAGTACCGCGCAAGACGTCGTAGTGGACAACCACTGGGTGGTCCCGTACTCTCCGCTCCTTTCCAAAATCTTCAATGCCCACATTAATGTGGAGTTTTGTAACTCAGTCCAGGCAATTAAGTACATTTGTAAGTACATAAACAAAGGCAGTGACCAGGCAATATTTATTGTGCAGCAGTAGGGCAACGCTCATATTAACACAAGAGACGAAGTGCAGATGTTTAGAGCTGGTCGATATGTTAGCAGTAACGAAGCTGCATGGCGGATATTGGGCCTTCCGATACACGAGAGACACCCGACAGTGACACATCTTGCAGTGCACCTTCCCAACGGCGAGCGAGTTTACTTCACGGAGGACAATTTGCGCAATCGAGTAGCGATACCGCCCACGACCTCTCTCACCGCGTTTTTCCGTTTGTGTCAGACAGACTACTTTGCTCGAACATTGCTGTACGCAGAAGTTCCAAAGTATTACACTTGGAGCACGGCACAGAAGGAATGGAAGCGTCGTGAGCAGGGAATCCCCGTCGAAGGCTGGCCTGGAGTAAAGGCGTCAGACGCCCTGGGCAGAATATACACCGTACACGTAACCCACTTTGAGTGTTACTGTGTACGGTTGCTGCTGACCCGCGTCCGAGGCCCCACCAGTTTTCAGGCCCTGAAAACGGTCGACGGACAGGAAAAGGCCACGTTCCGGGAAGCGTGTGAGGCAATGGGTCTTTTGGAATATGACGGCCACTGGGACGCAACCATGGAGGACGCCATATTGTGCCGGTCTCCGGTGAAGTTGAGAGAGCTCTTCGCTATCATGTTGAGCACCTGTGGACTTTCGAACCCCCTCCAACTTTGGAACAAATATAAAACCGCTTTATCAGAAGACATCGCACACAGGTACCAAGGAACACCACAGGCCAACGACGAAATATATTTCAACGAAGCGCTGACATTTATTGAGGACAAAGTCTTCTCAATGGTCGCGAAAAGACTGTCCGATTTCGGGATACCCAGCCCACAACGAACAGGAGAGTTGTCCAGTGATTTGCTCAGGGAGCTTAGTTATGACACCACAGCGTTGGGGGTTCAAGTCGCCCAAATTGAGCCCCAGCTATTACCAGAGCAAAGGCACATTTTTAATTTAATTGTGAGTCGCGTGGAAAGCGGAGAAGGAGGTGTTTATTTCTTGGACGCACCAGGTGGCACTGGCAAGACATTCCTGTTGAATTTGCTGCTGGCACAGTTGCGCAAAGACATGAATGTCGCGGTAGCTGTTGCGTCCTCTGGGATAGCCGCGACCTTGCTCAGCGGAGGAAGAACAGCACATTCTGTGTTCAAACTTCCACTGAACCTTGCGAGTGAGGAAACGCCCACCTGCAATATAAGCAAGAGCAGTGGTCGTGCCGCTCTGTTGCAGCAGTGCAAATTGATCGTTTGGGACGAATGCACAATGTCACACAAACGTGCAATCGAGGCGCTCGATCGTACCTTGCAAGACATCCGCGGCAACCAAATGTTGATGGGTGGAATGGTCGTCTTGCTCGCAGGCGACTTCCGACAGACGCTGCCGGTCATTGAGCGAGGCACTCCGGCAGATGAGATCAACGCGTGCCTCAAAGCTGCGCCGATGTGGGCTAAAGTAGAGAGATTGCACCTCACAACTAACATGAGAGTCCACCTATACAACGACCGAGAGTCTGGGCTCTTTGCTGAAAACCTCCTCAAGATCGGCGAAGGCCGCATGCCAATGGATGCGGAAGGCCTAATGAAATTTGAAAGCCACTTCTGCAATGTTGTAAACTCGGAAGATAACCTAATTAATGAGGTTTTTACGGGCTTACAACAAAACTTGAGCAACGAGGAGTGGTTATGTGAAAGAGCAATAATGGCGCCTAAGAACGAATCGGTCGGAAACATCAATAAAAAAATTATTGATCAAGTACCTGGTGAGGTGACCACTTACACGTCAATCGATACAGTTATGACGACTGACGAAGCAACCACATACCCTGCAGAGTTTCTAAACTCAATCGAGCTGTCGGGGGTTCCGTCCCACAAGTTGGAGCTAAAGGTGGGTGTGCCTGTCATACTCATGCGTAACCTCGATGCACCAAGATTGTGCAATGGCACCAGGTTACGCATCAAAGAGCTGCAAAGGAACATCGTGCAGGCTACAATCATCACCGGAGGTGCCAAAGGAGAAACGGTATTGATACCTCGAATACCTATTATCCCAACTAACTTGCCTTTCCAGTTCAAACGCTTGCAGTTCCCCTTGAAAGTGGCCTTCTCGATCACAATCAATAAGAGTCAAGGACAAACCTTAAAAGTGGCAGGTATTCATCTGGGCACCCCATGTTTTTCGCACGGACAGCTCTACGTTGCCTGCTCGCGTGTATCAAGAGCCAGAAATCTCTACATATACGCAGAGAATAACAAGTCTCGAAACGTTGTTTACAAAGACGTTTTAAATTAAATTTCTGAATATTCATGCACATCGAAACAATTATAATCGTTTCCATGCTGAAAGAAAGTGTAAAATAATCCAGCATTTACTTCCTTTCGTGAAACATTGTGTAATTCACTACGAGGTCGCGTTGAAATATTGTCAGTGAATTAAAAGCATTTCCTGCGAGCAGTATGAGTTCTATCACCTATGGTGGTTTTCTTTGACGTCGCGCGGTTTGCAAGAGAACAGCATTACCATTACGTACTACATGCATATCTAATTACATCATCATACAAATACAATTAAATGCGGTGTCTACCTGTCGCAGAATCACTTCATTAACATTTATAATATCAAAAGTATGTAGTTACTGATTGTGTAAGGTTCAATCACGCAACACACGCAGCACCTATTGAACTTAAATGTGCCATGCGTAATAGCTTGATCTTTGTAATATATAACAATATTGTCAGATCAAAAACATGCATTCAATAACCTTCACATTTCTGGCATTACCTTGTAACAGCTCATCCAAACTCCCTAAACATTCTCATTGCAAACATTACAAATAATTTTTATGAACTTGGAATTATAATCATGTAAAAATCTTCATCATCCAGGCGAAGAATAGGTACTTCTGCTGTTAGAATACAGTATATCTTAAAACATTAAAAATAAATAAATAGAGGTAGCGATCAATTTCATAAACACAGGGCCCATAAATCCCATATAGTAAGTACAAACATATCAGTCTGTTCGTTATATCAGTAATAACGAAGTTGTGTGGCGGCTATTGGCGTTTCCGTAACACTAAAGGCATCCCACCGTCACATACCTCAATGTGCACTTACAGAATTGTGAACCAGCCTCTTTTACTGAAAATAATTTCCACGAGCCAGTATCCTCTTCACCAAAAACCACACTCGAAACCTTTTTTCCAAAATTTACACAAGAAATGATTCTTAAAGCACTCTTCTATATTTTGAGGTACAGAGATATTGCACATGGAACGATACACTACATTTTGGCAAATCTGACTTCAAGGAACTACTGTTCAGAATTGGTCTGGTGTTAAATTTGCTGAAGCTATCGGTACAGGTTACACGGCCCATGTTCGTAGCATGGAATGTTTTCCATTGACAATACATCTACACTATGTGCGTGGGCAACCTCTTTCAAAAATCTATTTTCAATGTTTAAAGAGGCATGTCAGACAAAAGGGTTGTTGGAGAATTACAAATCCCTGGAATATAACACTGGAAGAGGCTGCACGATGTAGATCAGCGGCCAATGTGAGAGATATTTTAGCTATAGGACTCTTAATAGCGACATGTTGATGTTCTAATCCCAATAATTGTGGGAAAATTATACCCTGAATAGCTTAAGGAAAATTACTTTTAATTCCCCATATTCAGATTATGCCGATAGATTTGCCATTCCAGTGTGAAAGAGTCCAGTTCCCTCTTCAAACAAAATTCCCAATTGCTTTTAACAAAGCGCAATGACACACACAACAGCAGGTGTACATTTTCGAGAAAACCAGTTTTTGCCATGGGCAACTGTATTCGGCGTGCTCACGAGTATCCAGACAACAAAATCGTTATGTCTCAGCAGAAGATGGCAAAACCAAAAACGTAATTTTCGAATGCTTTCACATAAGATAACATCGTACCCTGTAGACTTTCTCAATCCTATGGAATTCTCATGTTGCGGCTCATACCAATATACCCTACGTGTTACAATGTAGCCACCTGTAACCGAGATTGCTGTAATACAATAGACCAATTATCAGCAATAATGCACCGTCTTCATTTTCTTCATCGCGTGCGAAGCCGCGGGTACCTGCTAGTAGATCATATTATTTCTGACCAATACATGCATGACATTGTTGCCAACATGATTTTACGCACGCTGTTAGATCCAATGTTTAACTGCATGTAACATCCATGCTATTCATTGGACTCCTACCAAATTTTGTATTCTGTACCTTAAGAGATGGAACTAAGAATATATTCAGTCACCAGGGCTGCCAACTGTAGTGCTCTATTAGGCTACATTATGCCAGGTATACAGTATTTCGAACTAATTAGAAATTTCGATATTACCAACTTAATTTCGTCATTATTCTAGATAGATCCATATAGATTAATCATTGGCATGAATCTTAAATTTTAAGAAAAGTAGGCTCTTTAGTTCGTCACGGAACTTCTTGTTACTTTTTATTTTAACGGGTTTGTAACAGCCTATTGTGCGTTATTTGAAAATGTTAATTGAAGTAATGAACAAAACGATTTCACATAGTATCTGAACTCTAGCCGTTGGTGCTAGTTCAGGATATTAATTAATACTTTTTTTGCACCCAAATAGCAATCGAAAATATCCACATAGTTGGTATACACACGTCTCTGTAGGATCATGGAAAGATTTGTTAATTCAATTACGGTTGTGAAAGCCATGCACAGCCAGACGTGTAAAGACATGCCTCAACTCAAAGATGGATGTTGCCCACGTCAGGCCGATTATATAATAATAATAATAATAATAATAATAATAATAATAATGTTATTGGTTTTACGTCCCTTTAACTACTGTTGCATTTACAGACGCCGGGATGCCGGAATTTCGCCCCGAAGGGGATCTATAACGTGCCAGTAAATCTACTAACACGGCTCCCTCTCATTTGTGCACCCTCAAATGCCAGCTGACTGCGCCAGGATACGAACCTGCAACATAGGGTCCAGCAAGCGAGAACGTTACCGCGGAGCCACGCAGCCAGTCCGGTCGATATGTCTTCAGATCCATAACATTCTTCAGATACTTCTTATCTTTCTTTCTTCAATGATGGTAGCAGTTGTTTTCGAGGTTGTGGTGTTTGGTAGAGGTAAATAGTTTTTAAGGTCTTCAACCAAGAAATTATAGTCTTCTATTATACTCTTTGATAAAAACAACGAGTTAAAACTATACTCATACATTTAGGAGAAAGTAGGCTATATGTTCTTTACTGAACATCTTGTTTTTTTTTTCATAAAATGAAAACAGGCTAAAAATGAGGAAAAAGTAGACTTATGAGATCGATCCGGGAAAATGTGTGTGTGTCTGTCCTTCTGTCTCTCTCTCTCTCTCTCTCTCTGTGTCTCCCCGTATCAACTCCTAAACGGCTGCAGCTATCGAAACCGAATTTGTTAAAAGTAAAGATTTATAACTGAATATCTCACGACCATATTTGAAATTGACGTCATTGCTACCAACTGCTGAAAAATGGCAATTGAAATTTGAGCTCTATGTTGGATATCTCAGAAGTTATGCATGCAAACTATTCCAAAAGCCTGCCGATAGGTCCAATTTCTAAATGCATGTAACTTCTGTACTATCGATTGGATTTCAACCAAATTTCGTTTGTACTATGTGCACTACAACAGATATGACTGTGCGTAAAGGGCCACTTGGGCTGCCAACTCTCTATGTTTTAACCCTAATATCAATATATCATAAAGTATGGAAGCCAACAGCTCTAAACTTTGCACATGTATAGTACACAACATTCTACCTTAGTCTGGTGTACCTTATATACATCAGTGCGGCCAACACGATTCTAAGCCTGATGATAGGTCCAGTTTTTAAATGCATATAACTTCTATAATAACAAATGGATTTCAACCAAATTTGTTATAAGCTTTGTGTACCATAACAGTTATGACAATGCACATTCGTAAGAACCAGAAGGGCTGCCAACTGTTAATAAATGCTCTCTCTATTTGTTTAATCCTAATATCAATATATCAGATAGATTGCAAGCCTTCAGCTCTAAACCTTGCACACGTATAGTGCCTGGCATTCTATATTAATTTGGAGTAACCAATATACCTCAGTGCTGCCAACATGAATCCAAGCTTTCTGATATTTTCAATTTTTAATAACATGTAACTTCTATACTAACAAATGGAATTTATCCAATATTGGCACTAGAATAGATCGTAATATTTCAGATTAATTCTGAGCATCACATATATGCCATTGTCCCCAACATGATTTTACGCGCACTGATAAATTCATTATCAAACAGCATGAAACGTCCATACTACCCATTAGACTTCAACCAAATTTTGTATGTGTACCCTATACCTTAAGAGATGGAACTAAGAATATATTCAGAGTCAGGGCTGCCAACTGTAGTAAGTTACTGTAATAGGCTACACTATTTCAGGTGTATTTCGAACTGCAGTACTTAGAAATGTTAGTATTACCAACTTGACTTCGTCATTATTCTAAATAGGTCTATATAGATTGGTATGGATCTTAAATGTAAGAAAAGTAGGCTCTTTAGTTCGTCACGGAACTACTTGTTCTTCTTTCTTCTGCCCATGCAGTGGTGGCTCTCATTCAGGGGTTTGCAGCAAAATTATGTTTGTTCAGCAACGTTTTGAAGCTAGGTTTGTCCTATAAGATTTCGTCTATTATGTTGATATCTTTAAAGTCATTTTCAATTTCGATTATTCAATTCTTCTTTTCCTTTAGTGAGGGGGCATGAATAAATATCCTTTTAGTAAATCTTTCAATATCCAGTCTTTGTTACAAAATTCACACTCCATATTTTGGAAGAAGATTTGTTTTACTCATTTCAAGCATTCAAGCATTCATTTCAAGTTGATATTCGGCACTTGTTTTTCTAAATTATTTAATTGTCTATATTTTTGAATTAGCTGCACTTACTATTACAAAATTTCTTTTTTTTTTTTTCTAACTGTATTTTGAAGATTTTATGTAAAGCCCAATATTATATTTTATTTTATTTCATTTAATTTATTTAAAATTAATATTACATTGAAAGGATATCCATTTTATTATTTTATTTAATTATTTTCATTACAATTTATATCATGAACATTTCGCATCAATCATACATTTGACTTAAGTACATCTTTAGTATTTTATTTTTATTCTTATTTGATTTCATTAACCTACTTTTCACATTTTGCAAAAATTAGGAAAAAGTAGACTTATGAGACCGATCACGGCAAATGTGTGTCTGTCTGTCCTTCTCTCTGTCTATCTGTCTGTCCTTCTGTCTGTCTGTCTGGCTGGCTGTGAGTGTGTGTCCCCCCCACTATCAACTCCTAAACAGCTGCAGCAATCTAAACAAAATTCGGTAGGAGTTAAGATCCATACATGAATATCTCAATGCCGTATTTGAAAATGATGTCAGTGCTACCAATTGTTGAAAAATCGAAATTGCATTTTGAGCTCCATTTTGGATATTTTGGAAGGTATGAGTGGGAGCTATTTCAAAATTGGCACACGTATAGAAAATAATATTTCTGTTTAATTTCCAGGAGGCCATACATACAGTGTTGGCAAAATGATTCTAAGCCTGCTGATAGGTCCAATTTTTAAATGCATATAATTTCTACACTATCAATTGGAATTCAACCAAATTTCGTTTATGTTATGTGTACATAAACAGATATAAATGAGCGTATTCATAAGAGCCACCAGGGCTGCCAACTGTTAATAAATGCTCTCAATTTATTTTATCCAAATATCAATATATCAGAAAGTATGCAAGCCGACAGCTTTAAACTATGCACACGTATAGTACCTGACATTCTTTATTAATTTGGAGTAACTTATATTCGTCAGTGTTACCAACATGATTCTAAGCCTGCTGAGAGGTCCAGCTTTAAATACGAGTACATACTTTTATACTATCATTTGGATTTCAACCACATTTCTTATGTGCTATGTGTACAATAACAGATATGACTATGCGTATTCTTAAGAGCAATCAGGGCTGACAACTGTCTCTATTTTTGTTACTCTAATATCAATATATCAGAAAGTATACAAGCCAATCGCTCTAAACTGTGCACACGTATAGTACCTGGCATTCTAGATTAATTTGGAGTAACTAATATACTTCAGTGCTGCCAACTTGATTCTAAGCCAGCTGATAGGTTCAATTTTAAAATGCATGTAACTTCTATACAATCGAATGGATTTCATTCAAAATTGCCAAAACAATAGATCATATTATTTCAGATTATTCCTGACGAATACATGCATGACATTGTTGCCAACATGATCTTACGTGCGCTGTTAGATCCAATGTTTAACTGCATATAACGTCCATGCTGTCCATCGGACTTCAACCAAATTTTGTATTCTGCACCCTAAGAGATGGAACTAAGAATATATTCGGTCACCAGGGCTGCCAACTGTAGTTCTCTATTAGGCTACATTATGCCAGGTATACAGTATTTCGAACTAATTAGAAATTTCTATATTTCCAACTTAATTTCGACATTATTCTAGATATATCCATATAGATTAATCATTGGCCTGAATCTTAAATTTTAAGAAAAGTAGGCTCTTTAGTTCGTCACGGAACTTCTTGTTTCTTTTAATTTAGTTAGTGATCTGTCTACAATGGTCAGGGTTTCTGATGCGTTTAATGCTTCACTTTAATATACTGCTTTCCTTGATATTGATTTATTTTTCTTCTTTTCTTCGTCTTGCGTGTTGGCCAACTAAGGACCACGTAATTTCTAATGGTTTTTGCTTCGAGCTTTAATATTCACCCAGTACTGACGCATGAATTCTTGATGTTGTTGCTTCCATCCTTACGTTCACCTCATGCCTGTTTTAAGCTTAGTTCTTTTTAGGAAACTTCGGTGAGTTGCTAGTTTTATCTTAAGTGACACATGGTCACATGAAAAAAAAATCATGTAAATCTCTGCCTACCTCAGTGAACCAAGCCCCCTTAGTTTTCTTCTCTAGAAAGTAGGTAAAGGTCCTGTTTGTCAATCTCACACAGCTCATTCGTGACATGTGGCCATGAAATGATTTTTAGCCTATTTTAATGTATTAAAAAATAGGCTTATGAGATCACCTTTTGTCCGTGTGTCTGTCTGTGTGTGCGTGTGTGTGTGTGTGTGTGTGAGAGAGAGAGGTTTTTTGTGTGTCCCCCCAATAACTTCTAAACGGCCGGAGCGATTTCAATGAAACTCGGTAAGTTCATAGCACTATGCCGGGCGACCCCGACCGCCTTTCAAATTTTGTTACGTTTCACCAATCCACCATGGCGGCTGTGCGAAATATTTCACCAGCAATCAATATCTCCTATACTATTGCCCATATCACCCTGGATTTTACTACGGAGATAAAGGGAACTACTAGAAGCTCACCTATGTGACTTTTGAAAACCTGGTAACTACAAAACCAACATGGCGGCCAAGCGAATAGACGTTTCTCGCGATTTAACCAACCAAACGCAATGAAACTTGGTACAGTATATGTTTATACACATTGTAATGTACCGACATCTAACTTCGTTCAATTGTTTACATGACCTCAAGATGGCGGCTGTGCGAAATATTTCACCGGCATTCTATATCTCTGAAACTATTTCCGGTATCACCATGAAATGTTGTACGGAGATAAAGGGTACTACTGGAAGTTCATCTACGAGACTTTCAAATACCGGTTAACTACAAAACGAACATGGCGGCCAAGCGAAGTTGAAGGTTTTAAATAGAGTTTTCTCTCGATTTAATGATCCAAACGCAATGAAACTTCGTACAGAAAATGTTTATACACATTGTAATGCGCTGGTATCTAATTTAGTTCAATTGTTTACGTAACCTTAAGATGGCGGCTGTGCGAATTTCGAAAGTTAAGTTTTTATTTCTTGTGTTCTAATCATGCGATCGAAATCAACATCTGCATAATGAACGTACACAATAATCATCATATAATAGTACATAACTCTATGGCCTACATAAATTAAAATCCAACATGGCGACCATCCGAAAAATTTAGACGGTTCTCAATATCTATTAATCTACTACAGCAATCAAACTGAAATTTTGTAAGTGTATAGAGAATATAAGCATAAGTTCACCAATGGGACGTTCAATAACCTGGCGAGCACAAATCCAACATGGCGGCGAAGCGAAATGTAAATATTCAAAAGGACGTTTCTTGCGTTTTGACCATCCGAGCGCAATGAAACTTGATACGGTATATGGTTATGCAAATTTTAATCGACTGGCATCTAATTCATTTAAATTATTTTCATAACCACAAGATGGCGGCTGAGCGAAATTTTAAAATCCCGCTTTTATTTCTTGTGTACTAATTATGCGATTGAAGTTTGAATAAAACACCTACACAATAATCTTCATGTAATAATACATAAATATAAGGCCTATAATATAAAATCCAACATGGTGACCATCCACAATATTTAAACGGTTCTCAATATTTACGAATCTTTTACTGCAATCAAACTGAGAATTTGTATTGAGATAGAGGCAATTAATATTAGTAAGATATATGAAAATAGGCTGTATAGTTCTTCACGGAACTACTTGTCTCCTTTTTCTCATCACATCAGTTGTTTTTTCCACAGTTGCGTAGAGCTCGTGATTGTGGTCAACTGTATTCACCATTTTCTTTTACTGGGTCCAAGATTTTTCTTAGGATTTTCCTTTCTTTCTTTCTTTCTTTCTTTCTTTCTTTTACTTCCAGTTTCTCCATAAGTCCTTCCCTATGCATTGCAAGGTATTCCGCAGAATATAATGCCTCCGGGCGGATGACTTTGTGATAGTGTCTTAGCTTGGCATTCTGGGATATTGATTTCTTGTCGTAAACACCCTTTGTTAGATGATAAGCTATTTCCATTTTTCTGAAGCGTGATTCAAAAGCTGCCTTATCGGTGGTGTTGGACTCTATACACTCACCTAGATATTTGAACGATTCAGTTCGTTTATTCTGTCCCTCGCCCACGTCTAGTTCTTTGGGTGCTTGTTAAATGTTAGTGTTAAACACTGCTTCCTCAAAGGAGATCTTAAGGCATGCTTTTGCCGCTTAAGTCTCAAGTTGGTTGATTTGCACTGCTGCTGTGACAAGGGAATCTGATAAAATCGCGTGGTCATCTGCAAAGGTTAGGTAATCAACTGTCAAGTTCAGGTCTCTGTAACCCAATCTGACTCCATTTACAACCCCGTCGTTGTTAATTTCTTCGTGCCACTCTCGGATGACTTTCTCGAGTTCACGATTCAAAAGTAGAGGTGATAATCCATCTCCCTATTTTATTATTATTAGTCTATTAGTAGTAGTATCATTACTCTTCAATTAATAACTGAATCCTTGATAAGCCTGGGTGCGGGTGTCTAGTATGGAATATTAGCTTTCATAGCTAAGTAATTAATCAAATCATTCTCCTTTTATTGTGTTGCTCATTTTGGCTTGTATGGACGAAGAATCGGCCAGCTGTTCGAAGTGGGACTCATCAGCTGACGCTTGATACACCCACAATAGATACGGCAAGAAACTTTGTTGGAGTTGAACATATCAATATTCAATGTGTTTTGAAAGCAATCGTGTAATAGTTTCTCTCGATCAGGAGGTCAGCTACAAGGCTAAGCTTCTATATACAGTTACTCGCTATGATAATAGACTGTGAAATTGCTAATGCTTTGTAATTCGTATATATTTCAATATTCAATTAATATTGCATTAACTGTACTGCCTATATTAAGCTCTGTTCCAATACTCGTAACTACTTTAATGTCTTTATTAGCAAGTATTACAATATCTCCTCTTGCCAGGGAACTCAGCATGATTGAACTCTCACCAAGGAGGTTACTATTCACAGAACCCGGGGATGATGATTGATTTAGCCCTTTCTATGCCAAGCATTATCACCAAAAGGTGCTGAAGGTTGAATCATTCACCCTCATATTTACGAATTTCCTGGATCTCCTATGAACAAAACAAAAGCAAAACAAAAATAGAAAAGCAACAACGTAATCAAAAGCAGAATATAACAAAAGAAAAAACAACAGCAAAAACAAAATCGAAAGCAAAAGCAAAAACAAAAGCAAACGCAAAAGCAAAAGCAAAAACAAAATCAAAATCTAAAGCAACAGTAAATTCAAAAGCAAAAGCAAAAACAAAAGCAAAAACAAAAGCAAACACAAAATCAAAAGCAACAATAAAACCAAAAGCAAAGTCAAAAGCAATAACAGAATCAAAAGCAAAGGCAAAGGCAAAATCAAAAGCAAAAACAAAGGCAAAAACAAAAGCAAAAACAGAAGCAAAAACTAAAGCAAAAACAAAAGCAAATGCAAACGCAAAAGCAGCAAAAACAAAGGCAAAGGCAGAAGCAGAAGCACAAGCACTAGCATTGAAAAAATTGTTTTCTCCTATAAAGGATAAAGGGGCGGAACAGTGAGGTCATCTGTCCCTCGTTTAACAGTTATAATCCAAATGTTGATGATTTAGGAATTTTGTGGTAGATGTCTTAAGAAGAAAAAGAGCGTTGACCTAATATAAATAATACAAAAAGTAAAACATAATAACAAACAAATGAAGAGTTACTAGGCCATGTGGGAGAGCAGTGATGACTCTGGCGACTGCTAAGGAAGAGAAGAGATAGGTTGGTAGGACACTACGTAAGGAACCTAGGAATAAGAAACTTAGTTATGGAAGGAAGGATCGAGGACAAAAACTGTACGGGCAGACCAGGGTTAGAATATGTTAAACAGATTGCCTCATATGTAAGGTGTTGTAGCTATGTAGAGATGAAACTATTGGCTTACGACAGGGAGGTTCGGACATTGGCATCAAACCAGTCAATAGACTGAAGACTCAAACAACAACAACAACAACAATCTAGTAAACAAGAAAGTACAGAATACCAAAAAAAATGCAATTTCAAATAATAAGAACGAGTTCTTTGCAAATAATATCGGAAAATTATGGTTGGGGAAACTAACCCATTCCTTCCTAAGCGGATGACGTGATCAGTAACCACGGCGTTATCTGCTAATAGGCCTATAAGATCGAGTGTGTCCTTCAGATTAAGGTTTCTTCATAGAACAGCAAGATCCATAAACTTCTTCTTCAATTCCCTTGTGCCTTCAAGCGTCGGCGTCGTTTGAGCCATTTCTGCCATTCCGTTCTATTTCTGCACAATCTCTTCATTTCCACAACAGTTTTGCCCCTTTCGTGTTCCGTTTCCACCCCGGTCGTCCATCTCCAGGCGGCTTCGGTGGTGTAGTTGGTAGCGTTTCCATGCCCAAGATCGCGGGTTCAAACCCGGCCGAAATCGTCGGATTTTTTTAAGAGCGTTAAAAAATGCCGCAGTATATCTTCCTTCGGAGGGGAAGTAAAGCCGGCGGCCCCATGTCATAGATTTATGGCATGAAAAAGAACCTTTCACTAACTACACTTGTGGAAGCTAAAATAAGTAGGTTAGTTTGATAACGCTATATTAGTTCCAACGTTCGCCGCTAGGTACTGACTTCGATGGCATTTAGTAGCCATGTCCGCAGCTAGGTGTTGTGGACGGTAGCATTTGGTAGCAAAAGTAGGAACTACTTGAAAAAATTAATCGTCTGCAGTACTTCTAACTGAATCACAGATAGAGGGGGCGTGGTGGCTCAGCGGTCTAGCTGTATGCCTCTCACCAAGGCGGTCCGGGTTCGATTCCCGGTCAATGCATGTGAGATTTTCGATGTGAAATGCCATGTCCTGTGGTTCGGATTCCACGTAAAAAGGAGGTCCCGTGGCTCATGATCTCAAGATTAACGGTCACGTTAAACTACAAGCTTCCTTCCTTCCTTTGAATCACAGATAACACACAAAAATACAGCCATCAAAATTAACGTCGGTTATCAGACAAATTCTACACACACCCAAGGTGTACGGGGCTACATAACCGCGTTGTCGCAGCCCCTAAACTAAGGAACAACCAACCAAGGCTACTTGTTGTTCTCTGAATCACTTTACCTCCACTTGGGTGATTAGCCCAACGTAGAGTGATTAGTTGAGTTACGGTACCATTCCATCCTCCATATTTATCCCCTGGAGACAGGGTGCCCCAGATGGTCCGGTTTTGGGCAGCCATTTCCTCCTTACCCACTTAGGTATGGTTTTCCCGCCAATACTCGGGTGGCTGATTGCAGTGGTTTTCCACTGGGCGATGGCGCCGGCACATCACTACGCCGGAAAGATCCATAAACAATCGATTAAATTGTGGGCCGCGGTGAGTACAACTCCACAGGTCCAACGTGGGTCCGGTCTCCCGTTGTCTTTAGGTACGAGTGGCTGGCATATTCTTGATCTGCACAAAATGATGGGACTCTTACCGTGCGAGAATCGAGCGCCGCCACTTGTGAGTAGCTCCCTGTATCGTTCTCATATTGGATCCAGTAGCCACTGAGTTTCCTAGGCAGCGTAACTGAGAACGAATATCTCTCTAGACGGTACCTCAATAGATCAAGGTGGTAGCAGCTTGATCGACTAACTCATTCCCTCCAATTCCCATATCTTCTGGTCTGAAAACTCTTCGAACACCATCCTGGTTGGTTGATTGGTTCTTTAGTTTAGGGGCTGCGACAACGCGGTTATGTAGCCCCGTGTACTTTGGGTGTGTGTAGAATCTGTCTGATAACCGGTGTTGTGATGACTGAATTAGTGTGTATTATCTGTTAGGTAGATTTCATTAGAAAGCTAACTATTGCAATGGGTACCATGTTTCGACTTCCGGAAAATTTCGACATATCTTCGCGTTTCACATCCCCCAGACCCCAAAACCACCGTCAGTTCAAATTTTATATATAATTTACGTATATATATATGTATACAAGCTGACCCGGCAGACGTTGTCCTGCCAATCAAAGAGAGTGTTGTAACTTTGTTTCTTGAAGAGCTTTTGGATACACAATATTTTTTCAATTTCGGTTAACTGCCTCTAAACTATCGTGAATTGAATTAACTAATTTAGAAACATTCGTTGGAGCGTGCACAACAACTCTCCAAAGTTTCATCGCAAACGGATAAATGGCATTTAACGCATACGGGATTTGGTTTAAATGATTCGTGCGCTGTCACTCATTTGTTGAATCTACTCGTGCTCTACCAACTGTGAAATGGATTTACTAAGTTAGAAAGCTTCACGTAAGTGTACACAACAACTCATCAAAGTTTCATCGCAATCGATTGATAGTATTTGAACGCATACAGGATTTTGTTGGGACGCTTCGTGCGTCGTCACTCATTTATTACATCTACTCGTGCGCTACCAATATTGTAAAATGGATTTACCAAGTTGAACTCCTTCCCTGGCGTGTACACAAAAACTCATCAAAGTTTCATCGGAATCGGATGAATGACATATGAACGCATAAGTGATTTTCTTTAAACGATTCACGTGCCGTCACTCATTTGTTGAATCTACTCATGCGCTACCTATTGTAAAATAGATTTACTAAGCCTGAAACCTTCTCTGGCGTGTACTCAATGATTCACCAAGGTTTGATCGCAATCGGATGAATGATATATGACCGCATACGGGACAGTGTGGAAATGATTCGCGCGCCGTCGCTCATTTGTTGAATCTACTCGTGCGCTACTTACTAAAAAGTGGATTTACTAAGACAGAAACATTTCCCGGAGTGTACACAACAATTCACCAAAGTATCATTGCAATCGGATAAATGGTATATGGACGCATACGGTACTTTGTTGAAATGATTCGCGTGCGGTCACACATTTGTTGAATCTACTCGTGCGCTACATATTGTAAAATGGATTTATTAAGCCAGAAACCGTCCGTAGGGTGTACACAACATCTCACCCAAGTTTCATCGTAATCGGACGAATGGTATTTGAACGCATACGGGAGTTTATCGAAACACTTCGCGCGTCGTCGCTCTTGTTGAATCTACTCGTGCGAAACCTCCTGTGAAATGGATTTACTAAGTTAGAAACCCTCACGTAAGTGTACACAACATCTCACTCAAGTTTCATTTCAATCGGATGAATGGTATATGAACGCATACGGGACTTTGATTAAAAGTTCGCGCGTCGTTGCTCATTTGCTGAATCTACTCGTGAGCTACCTGTTGTAAAATGGATTTACTAAGTTAGAAACCATCACGTAAGTGTACACAACAACTCACCCAAGTTTCATCGTTATCGGACGAATGGTATTTGAACGCATACGGGACCTTGTTGAAACGCTTCGCACGTCGCCGCTCATTTGATGAATCTACTCGTGCGCAACCTCCTGTGAAATGGATTACTAAGTTAGAAGCCTTCACTTAAGTGTACACAACAACTCATCAAAGTTTCATCTCAATCTATGAATGGAATATAAACTTATACGGGATTTTGTTGAAACGCTTCGCGCGTCATCACTCATTTGTTGAATCTAGTGGTGCGCTACCTAATGTGAAATTGATTTACTAAGCCAGAAGCCTTCTCTGAAGTGTACACAACATCTCACCCAAGTTTCATCGCTATTGGACGAATGGTATTTGAACGCATACGGGACCTTTTTGAAACGCTTCGCACGTCGTCGCTCATTTGTTGAATCTATTCGTGCGCTATCTATTGTAAAATGGATTCACTAAGCCAAACACCTTCCCTGGAGCTCACTCAACATATCACCCAAGTTTCATGGCAATCGGATGAATGGTATATGAACGCATACGGGACTTTGAAACGCTCTAACGTGCAGAGACAAACAGTAGAATTCGACATCACTGCCACCTTTGGTATAAAACACAACTTTTCGCCACGGGCGGAGTGTATGTAATGGCGGTAGTAGTACAGGTTGCAATCAGGTGGCTCTAACGTGCAGAAACAACCCGTCCAAAGACATCAGCTTTCACGAAGGCCAAGGCTAGTGGTTTCCATGACGGCTGTTTTTGACTGTATATTGTGGTTCTAAAATTGTGTGTAAATTGTGGTTCTAAAATTGTGTTCATTCCACCTACCGGGTCAGATTGTGAATCTAAACCATAGATAGCCCCACCCTAATATACATACCAAATTCCATCAAAATCGGTTCAGTCGTTTAGGGGGAGTTCAGTCACATACACACGTGTCGAAAAAATTATATATATAAAGATACATATGTATATCAGTTTTTTGTGGACACGATAACTGCCGTAATTTTACACTAATCACTTTGAATTTTTTACCGAATGTGTATACCTATAAAATCTCGGTCGAGTTCGTTTCTGGGCTAAATCGCTCGAATGGGGTGAAAATGGGGGGCTTTTTTTTTTTCGAAAAAATGAAATATTCCTATAACTCTCTTAATATGTGAAATATCGAATCCGTTCAAAGGTCATACTATGTGTCGGATAAAGCTTAAAAATTTATGTTTGAAGAGTTTTTTATAGCACCAACCATTGACCAAAGGGGTGGGAAAAAGAGGGTTTTTCGGGAATCATTAATCATATCTCTCGTAATAGGCACAATATCAAAACCGTACAAAATGGACAATATTCCCCTAATAATTACCTAAAACCTTTGTCTGAAAGAATTTTTGATATGACCCACCATTACGCCAAGGGATGAGAAAAATGATTTCGGAGTTATAAGAAAATGCCAAGAGCTATCAGAGGTTGCCATGGCAACACTACTAAATTGATGAGGGATGAGCCATCAGACGTTGCCATGACAACGCACTTGCACGAGATCAGATTCAGATTTCCATCTGAAGTGTGAAGCGGCTTCGGTGACGTAACTGGTAGCATGCTGAACTTCTATGCCCAAGGTCGCGGGTTCAAAGCCGGCCGAAGTCGTCGGATTTTCTAAGAGCGCTAAAAATCCCTCAGTATGCTTTCCTTTGGAGGGGAAATTTCAACGTTCGTGGCGAGTTGCTGGTTGCGGTGGCATCTAGTAGCCAAGTGCACAGCTAAGTGTTGTTGACGGTAGTATCTGGTAGCAACATTAGGAACTACTGCTTGAAATTGACCGTCTGCAGTCCTTACCAGAATTACAGACTAATACAGCCATCACAATTCATACCATTTATCAGACAGATTCTACACTCACCCAAAGTACACGGGGTTACATGACTGCGTTGTTGCAGCCCCTAAACTGAGGAACCAACCAAAATCTTTGCGGGAGATATAATTTTGCGTGAAAAAGTAACAGACCGTTACATAGTTACACATCAGAGTCGAAACCTTGCATAAGGACAGTGTGACCACAAGTATAAAAATTGGACCCGTAATGACAAGAAGGTTACCGTCCCCATAAGACAATAAAATATTTAAAATATGCATAAAATGACGAAAAACAAAGTTAATTAAGCTCCAATTATAAAATACTTTCTCGCAATAAATGAGGTCTGATCCTTCTACGAAAACCTGCATATTCTGCCTATTTTCGCCTATCCCCAAGTTTGTCCGGTGAAATCTACCTCCGCCTTCCGGCGTGCTGAGAGGACTTTTTTTTAAATTGAAGTAAGTACTGAAGACGATAATGTCAAGTAGTTCCTACTTTCGCTACCAAATGCTACCGTCCACGACACCTAGCTGGGAACTTGGCTACTACTAGATGCCATCACAACCAGTGCCTGGTGACGAACGTTGGGACTTAAGAGCATTAATCAAACCTAACCTACAAATTTTGCCTCACACAAGTTTATTTAGTGGCATGTTCTTTTGCATGCCTTAAATCTAAGACGTGGGTGCACCGGCTTTACTTCCCTTCCGAAGGAAGGCATACTGGGGGATTTTAACGCTCTTAAAAAATCCGTCGACTTCGGCCGGGTTTGAACACGCGACCTTGGACATAGAAGCTTACCTTGCTACCAACTACGCCACTGAAGCCGCTCATGATTCATAGATATGGACACGATTATAAAATAATAGGTTGCGTGTTGAATTTGACTTAACATTTTGTAGATTTTCTGTTGTACTTCAGAGACGAGGAGTCTCGCAGCATCTGTGCCAGCGTTCATTGGGTGTCATAGAATTTAACTTTCAGCTGTGTAGTTTGGCATGATATATATATACGAGCATCAAATATCTATTTTATCTTTTTATCATTTTAAACTATTATGTCGACTTCGCTGGGGTCTGGCGTTACGTTACGGTGACGGGACGAAATGTACCCAGATGCACTGAGGTCTATGACGTCATAGTACTGCTTGGTGCATGTGTACCCCGACAATCTCTACTTCGTTAGTATAAGACAAAAAATCCCCGATTCTTGGATGTCACGGGTAATCTCGAGAACCACTGGATGGATTTTGATGCGGTTTTCACCATTCTGTAAAGGATATCTCGAGGAAAGATTCTGTAGAAAATAATTTATGTATGATCAAAGGAAGCCAAGCAGTAACGATTTCAGTGAAAATGTCGAAAACAAACTTGGTGTCCGTGCGCTTCTTAAGTTTACGCTGGGCAGACCGTTAAACATATCAATATACTATGAGCGTAAGAATTGGTCAGCATGATAAGTTCTAAAAAAAAGTCCGCGAGAGCATATCTCTATCTTCAATACATGGCCCACTATAGGGCCTAAGTGTTTTTAGACTGGATGGAAGGGGCACGTCCCCGCGCGCTCCGGTGAGCGTGACGGCATCCCGCGTGCTTGGCCTTGCTTTGCCCTTGGTTTGCACTTGCTGTTCGCGAGTTATATGAAACAAGATAACCAAGATAAGTATTATGCAGATCATTTTCTAACATGATAAGAGTCTTTCTAGCATTTTTCAGCATTAGTAGCATTTAAAATGATACAAAGTCTAGTCTTTCAGACTGACTGTCACTTTTTTTATTATTATTTTTATTATTATTTTAGCCAACTTTTCACATTTTGCAACAAGAAGTTCCGTGACGAACTAAAGATCCTACTTTTCTTAAAATTTAAGATTCATGCCAATGATTAATCTACATGGATCTATCTAGAATAATGACGAAATTAAGTTGGTAATATCGAAATTTCTAATTAGTTCGAAATACTGTATACCTGGCATAATGTAGCCTAATAGAGCACTACAGTTGGCAGCCCTGGTGACTGAATATATTCTTAATTCCATCTCTATACAGTCACCAGGGCTGCCAACTGTAGTGCTCTATTAGGCTACATTATACCAGGTATATTTTGAACTAATTAGATATTTCGTTATTACCAACTTAATTTCGTCATTATTCTAGATAAGTTCATATTCTGTAGAATAATCATTGGCATGAAAAGTAGGCTGTATAGTTCTTCACGGAACTTCTTGTTTTATTTGAGTTCACGCAGCATTTGTAGCATTTGTAGCATTTAAAATGATATAACGTCTAGTCTTTCAGACTGACTATCAGTGTTTTTTCTGAAACTAATCTTTACGATGACCCATTTCTTTCCAAATCTACGTGTTAACTACAAGAGGGAATCATGGAGGTGATTTGTTCCCTGATAGAGGCTAGCAGGCTAGACCAGACGCTGAAAGGCAAAACAGGCTCAAATTAAAATGAATGAATGAATGAAAACCAATCGCATCGTCAACAAGTAGTTCCGTGACGAACTAAAGAGCCTACTTTTCTTAAACTTTAAGATTCATGCTAATCTATATAGACCTATCAAGGATAATGACGAAATCAAGTTGGTAATCATCCTAAGTACTGCAGTTTGAAATAAATCTGAAATAGTGTAGCCTAATAGAGTAACATACTACAGTTGGAAGCCCTGTTAACTCTGAATACAGTATATCCTTAGTTCCATCTCTTAAGGTGTAGAATTCACATACACAATTTGGTTGAAGTCTAATGGATAGTATGGACACATGCTGTTTGGATTTGTCAGAGCGCGTAAAATCATATTGGGAACAATTTCATGTATGTGATGCTCAGAATTAATCTGAAATATTACGACCTATTACAGTGCCAATTTTGGATCAAATCCATGTGCACAGTCATATCTGTTGTAGTACACATAGTGCATACGAAATTTGGTTGAAATCCAATCGATAGTAAAGAAGTTACATGCATTTAGAAATTGGACCTATCGGCAGGCTTAGAATCACGTTGGCAACACTGGCATGTATGGACTTCTGAAAATGAATTTGAAATGTTATTATCTATATGTGTGCTAAGTTTGGGATAGTTCACATGCATAACTTCTGAGATATCCAACATAGAGCTCAAATTTCAATTGCAATTTTCCAGCAGTTGATAGTACTGACGTCAATTTCAAATATGGGTGTGAGATATTCAGGAATATATCTTGACTCTTACCAAATTGTGTTTCGATAGCTGCAGCCATTTAGGAGTTGACAGGGGCGGACACACACCCGAACAGACAGACAGATGGACAGACACACATTTTCCCGGATCGATCTCGTAAGTCTACTTTTTCCTCATTTTTGCAAAATGAGAAAAGTAGGCTAAAAATTCTCTGTTCTTCGAACCATGCAAAACGCCCACGATACGTGAACATATTGGCCCAAAAGCAAGAGAATCTCTCAGTTTCTTGCAAAAAATATTGAATATTGATTGAAAAGTGCGCTCGCTTGTGCATGGAACCTTCAATAAATAGCGTAGGCTATACTATTTCTTTGAACTTTATTGAAAGCAATCTACTAAGAAAATTACATGAATCATATTACCATTAATTAAATATATAATTTCCTTTGTACAAGACTCCGTAACTCAATAATACACATTATTCATGACTGTGAAATCGCTAATGTACCATATTTCGCATTTATTTCAATGCTCAGTTAATAAGCTTCTGAATGAATTGAATGTCATCTTGTATTGGTAATCATGTCATAACCATATTAAACTTTGTATCAATACTTGTAACTGTTATGTCTCTATTAGCGAGTCTTTTAATCGCAAGATTATACAGTTAGCAAATTCCACGGAGAACGTGTGGTGACATTAACAGAGGAAGTCCTTGTAACATATAAAGAAATTGAATTAGTTGGATATCAAAACCCACGTGATTATACACTTCGAGTTCAGACTGGATTGTAATATTATTTTAATCTATACTAATATAATAAAGCTGAAGAGATTGTGTGTTTGTGTGTTTGTGTGTTTAAACGCGCTAATCTCTGGAACTACCAGTCCGATTCGAAAAAAAAAATTATACGATAGCCTGATTCAAGAGGAATAGTTTAGGCTATGTAGCATTAGACTACACCTCTCAGATAACCTTCGATTTTGATTTTTGTTCAGTAAGTCGGTAGAACAAGTGCTCCCGAACAGCTCTATCCGCATGTGCTGGCTTTAAGGTTTGGAACCCTGATGGTAACACTGTCTACGTGAAATTTATGACAGACCAGTCCATTCCCTGCATTTCGGCCCTTTGGTTCAAATCTACACCTTTACCCCGATCCGAACCAAAATGTGTATACTTACCCTTTGGAACCCTGCGAGTAACACTGTTTACATGAAATTTCGGACAGACCACTCCATTCCTTGCATTTAGGCCCTTTGGCACAAATCTACTCCGTTTCACCGATCAGAACCAAAATTTGTATACTTACCCTTTGGAACCCTGCATGAAATTTCGGACAGACCACTCCATTCCCTGCATTTAGGCCCTTTGACACAACTCTACACCGTTTCACCGATCTGAACCAAAATGTGTATACTTACCCTTTGGAATGTGTGAGTAACACTGCCTACATGAAATTTATGTCAGACCAGTCACTTCTCTGCATTTAGGCCCTTTGGCACAAATCTACACCCTTTCACCAATCTGAACCAAAAGTTGTGGACTATACTTACCCTTTGGAACCCTGCATGAAATTTCGGACAGACCACTCCATTCCCTGCATTTAGGCCCTTTGGCACAAATCTACTCCGTTTCACCGATCAGAACCAAAATTTGTATACTTACCCTTTGGAACCCTGCATGAAATTTCGGACAGACCACTCCATTCCCTGCATTTAGGCCCTTTGACACAAATCTACACCCTTTCACCAATCTGAACCAAAAGTTGTGGACTATACTTACCCTTTGGAACCTTGCGAGTAATCTCTTAATTGCACCAAATTTTACATACACTTTGAAACCCTGCTGGTAAGACTGTTCACTTGATATTTTGGACAACGCTCCCCATTCCCTACATTTAGAATAACAGACAAAATGAACTTGAAAACCACGTAGTAAGG
The DNA here is from genome assembly GCA_946902985.2 of Meconema thalassinum. NCBI lineage: Eukaryota > Metazoa > Arthropoda > Insecta > Orthoptera > Tettigoniidae > Meconema > Meconema thalassinum. The sequence continues at coordinate 69,205,111 of OX336399.1, read as the reverse complement.
CCCTAGAACCATTCATGTCCGTAGTAGTGTAACTGTAAGAGTATTTTAATAAGTCTGTTGTTGACGGGCAATTCGGGCTGCATTACGTCACCCCTACCAGTGTTCTGGTGCAGAATTGCGAAAATAGTTGCATCTTGCGCTGTTTATAAATTGCAGTCCCGGGGGGTAATTAGTACAAAAAGATTTCTTAGCCCCCTTTAAACAGTTATCATCATGAAAATATTATGCCTCTGTATAAGTGCAATGGTGTTGGTGCAGTACATTGAGGTTATCAGCTGCAATAAGCGTTGGTGCTTTCAAATTTACCTTCATTTATTCTGAAACTTATCGTTAAGCGCTTTGTGGCGATAAATGATACTATTGCTACCGCAGTAGCTCGGGACAACCGAAGTTTGCCAAAGAGTTCTGATTATTTTCCTACGGCGCTATGCGACAAAAGACGACACTATTGGTCTCTACATTTCTAACAGCCAATGAGATATAGGCCCTAGGCAGTGTCTTTTGTTTCACTTACAGCTCTTTCTATTTTTTTTTCTTTTTGTAAATTTATTTGTAAATTACATGTGTCAGTGCTGTAGTTAGTAAATAGCTGTTTCACTATTCATAATTATCATTACGGGAAATTGACCTGAATGTTACGTCCATTATACTGTACTACTTATCACCACCACCACCACCACCACCACCACCACCACCACCACCACCACAAAAATATATATTTTTAAAATATTGGCTTCTGTTAGTTTAAGTATCATGTGCCAGTTCTCTAGTAGTATTCATTATCATCCATAATACAAATAAATCAACCGGGCGAAGCCGGGCACTACTGCTAGTTATAAATATAGGGAGTTTTATATCCTCAGGTATTCCTTTTATTTTGCTTTCTTTGCAGGTTAATCCAGGTATTCTCAAACTTTTTGTGTCGCCCCCTCCTTTAGAAACATAAAATATCTAGCGCCCCCTCCTCCTCACGTCTTCTTTCATTTTTTTAGCAAAACGTTATCCACATCCGCCCCGCATCCGCACAACTGTTATCCGCATCTGTACGACTTTTTTCCGAATTCGCACGGTTGTTATTCGATTCTACTGGCATTGCAATATTATTTTTAATTAGATAAGGCATAAATTAGTAGCCTCCGTGGCTTAGGCGGCAGTACGCCGACCTCTCCCCACTGGGGTCCGTGGTTCAAATCCCGGTCACTCCATGTGAGTTTTGTCCTGTACAAAACGGAGGCAGACAGGTTTTTCTCCGGGTACTCTGATTTTTCCTGTCAATATTTCATTCCAGCAACACTCTCCACTTTCATTTCATTTCATCAGTCATTCATTTAATCATTGCCCCAGGGGAGTGCTACAGGCTTCGGCAGCCGGCACAGTTCATATCCTCGCCGTTAAATGGGGGCTTCATTCATTCCATTCCTGACCCGGTCGGTCGACTGGAAACAGACTGTGGATTTTTTCAGATAAAGCATAAATTACTAAAGACATTTGAGAAGAAAATCGTTCCCTTAGGCTTTGTTTGTCATGTGCTGTTTGAAATGAATGTTACACAGCCAGAATTGCAAATCTTTCCTGTTCGGATTGTTAGCCTAATTATGCTTAATGACATAATTTGAACGAGATTAGCTTAAATCATCATCTTACATTAATTATTTTGTCATGAAAAAAAAAAACATAACGGAAAATATCATGTCATAAACACCCGGGTCCTAATAATGATATTAAGTTCGGATTGTAATCTAAAAACTATCCACAAATTTACTCCAAACATTATCCGCAGTTTATCCGCTATCCGCACAGCCATGCAAACTTTATCCGCATGGCAAAAATATTTGCGGATATCCGAGGATTTATCCGCGGATATCCGCATCCACGCAGGGTTTTACTCATAGGCTACTTCACACACACAAATACGGATCACAAGATCAACAGTATTTGCTTCTGTCTAATTACTGCAACTACCAGTTACAATAAGAATAAGAATAAAAGACACATTAAAAAAAAGTTCTGCATATTGCTAGCCAAGAGTCGTGATGGTCTCACACCCATCAGTCGTTCTTGAGTGTTGAGTATATCAGCTATGTACAGAATAGGTATGTGCGAGTGTGGAGACCATTACTGCCGATACCATTACCAACAGGAAGGAGATGGTGCAATGTTTTAGGCTGATCCTACATTGGAAGCGGCCACCAGACCCGACCCGGCCAGACCAGACCAGACCAGTCCAGACTCGGCGCTCCTACATTGCAGCTAGTTTTCAGCGGAAAAACCAGTACTGTGTCAACTCTCGACGAGCAAATTTGTCTATTATTACAGTTGAAAAATGGACGAGGAACTAATTGATTTTATGTTATTGGACAGGAATATATTATTAAACTCGTGTAAAAGAAAATGGGTTCACGAATTCAATGAAGACCACCGTCAAAATTAATTTTACATAACCATAATACAACTCACTCACGCACTAATTCAATTATCATTCATTTGTCTACCATTATGGCACAATTCCACACAAAAACCAAGTTCAATGATGTTAAAACGCACCAGCTCCACCAGAAGGTTCCATGCAACTGGAAGAAAAAACAAACCTGTTTGATTGCTGTCAGACCAGTCCAGACCAGTCCAGACCAGACTCCCCTCCCCGGAACGAGCACTGGCTCCAGTGGTGGAGGGCGGACGGTGCGCCATGTGTTTGTTTTCTTCAGACCCGACCAGACCCGCTCAGACCGTCTTGTCTGGTCTGGTCGGGAGAAATTCCGTTTCCAATGTAGGAGCGGCCTTAGGGTGGCATCATGGTCACCGAATCCCTCTAGTGCAGTGTTTCCCAAACTTCTTTGTGTGTGTACCACTGTAAGAGATGAGAATCACTCGCGTACCACCTAATGGTTGGGAGATATAGTAATTATAACCCCCCACCACCACCACTACGTACCAGACCAAAATACGGATTGTAAATTGTGTTTGTTAGAGTTAGACTGTTAGAGTTAAAGTTCAAATAATAAAAAGTGTGTCCAGTTGTTTTATTATTTATTACAAGAAGTATTCAATTCAAACATTCAGAAATGACACTATACAGTACATATGAAATGAAAATCCACAGCCTGCTTCCAGTCTCCGACCGGGTCAGGAATGGAATGAATGAAGCCCCCAACTAGCGGCGAGGATATGAACTGTGCCGGCTGTCGAAGCCTGTCGCACTCCTCCGGGGCAATGATTCAATGAATGACAGATGAAATGAAATGATAGTGGAGAGTGTTGCTGGAATGAAATTTTTGACAGGGAAAACCGGAGTACTCGGAGAAAAACCTGTCTGCCTCCGTTTTGTCCAGCACAGATCTTACATGGAGTGACCGGGATTTGAACCACGGACCCAGCGGTGAGAGGCCGGCGTGCTGCCGCCTAAGCCACGGAGGCTCTTACTATACAGTACATATAATATTAATAAAAGAACTCTTAATAATTAAACATAAAAACCAAAGTACAACTAACAACTTCAATGTGAAGGGTGAGCTTGAAGATTAGAAGCCAGTTTAGGAATGACTGGTTTAAGATTGCTGAGGCTCAAACGAAGATCGTTTTCCACTGTAAGTAGCCTATTCCCGTATTTATTCTCGAGATAAACAAGTGAAGAAAATGCAGTCTCACACAAGTACGAAGTAGTGGAAGGCAGTAAAAATCTAACTGCTTTGTCAGCTAAGTCTGCATAGTCTGCACGCCTCTCAACCCAAAACTTCACAAGAGCCATTTTTGAAAAAGTTTGCCTTAGTTCTGAATCAAAATTCAATTCATAAAACTGCTCCCTATCTTGGGCCTTAAAGGCCTCCAGCAACATATCAATATATTTATTTATATTTTTCGTAACGTATCTACTATTTTTTATATTTTTCATAACATCACCGCGTACCACTGCAGCAGTACGAGTGTACCACCAGTGGTACGCGTACCACAGTTTGGGAAACGCTGCTCTTGTGTATATCCCAGGGCGATGACAGGCATAAATTACAGGGATACTATCCTGGCATCTGTAGTGAAGCTTACCACGGTGGGTGAGTGGTTACAGTGTCGGACTACCAACCCCAAGCTTGCAGGTTCACTCCTGGCCATGGTAAGTGATTTTTGAAATGTAAAAGAACCCATTCGAATTCAGTAGGCCGTGTTCATAATGGCAAAATTAATATCGGGATTTTCCGCCAAAGTTCCTCATTTCTCTATTAGAAAGCGGTATAGCATCAAGGGGCTTAGATATCTAACCTCCTTGACAATCATAGCGCTCCAAGGAGCATTAAAATCGACATGCACGCTGCCCTCTGGGTGTCAATTAAAAAAAACTTGCACCCGGCATACGATATTATTATTATTACCTGTATTGAAAAGGCTATGCTGACAATTTAGGCCCAAATTTTACTTTTGTGGATGATGACGCACGCCCACACAGAGCTGGCATTGTCAATGAGTAGTGGTTTTTGAGGGGTTCTGGCACCACCTCCACCGCCCCACCTCACAAGATGGCGGCAGCCCGATATCTCTCGAACGCATGGTGGGATTTTGACAAATGAGGTGTCATTGAACTCGGGCTAACACCCCCTTTCCAGTGGACAACATATTTCAACCCCAAAAATAAAACCTACCCCTACTAGGGGGTGAAATTGTAATTTTTTAGAGAATCTCTCTTTCCAATTGCAACATGTGAGCGTTTGAATGCCGATATGGATTTAAACGTTGTTTCACATAAAGTGCATGTGTACGGTGGATAGCCACTATGAATTAACATGCTTGTTTTTTGTTTTTACGCATGCCCAGTCATGGCTTTTATAAGAGGGTGGGGGAGTGGTTCCCTGTGGACAGGTTATTGTTGACGGGTCATTGTTGGCGGGGTCATTGTTGCCGGGTCATTATGGACAAGTCCTTGTGGACAGGTCCTTGTGGACAGGTCTTTGTGGACGAGTCCTTGTCCCTTTGGACTGATCCCTTTAGACCGGTCCCTTTGGACTGGTCCCTATGGACTGACCCATGGTCTCTAATGCTATGATGAAATTAAACGTTGTTCCACATGAAACGCATGTGAAGAGCCGATTGCTACTATGAATTAACATGTTTGTTTTCTGTTTTTACGCATGCGCACTTGAGGTTTTCGTAAGAGGGCGGACTTTTTAAATAAAGATTTATAGATGAGTTATTAAAAAAATAACCAAATGATCCAAAACTAATAGGTCATTGGCTTTTTAATATCTCATGAACCAATAAAGCTAGGGACTTGTATGAGGGGTCGTTGGACTTGGTATGACGCCCCGTATTTCAATGTATTTTTGATTTTTGTCAAAAGGGCCTAAGTACACTTTTGTTAATATCTCGTGAACCAATAAGGCTAGGGACTTGTATGAGGGGTCGTAGCACATGGGATGACATTCCCTTTTTAAATGTATTTGTTGAAATTTTGACAAGGGGCCTAACTACACTTTTGTTGATATTTCCTGAACCCATGATGGGATTTTGACCTGTGAGGTGTCGTTGGACTTGAGCAGATACTCTCTTTTTGAATGTATTTTTGACATTTTAACAAAGGGCCTAACTACACTTTTGTTAATATTTCGCGAACCAATAAGGCTAGGGACTTGTATGTGGGGTCCTAGTACTCGGGGTGACGCTCTGTTTCTAAATATATATTTAATGTTTGTCAAAAGGGCCTAATTGCACTGTTGTTAATATCTCGATAACTAATAATGGGAGAGAGTCAAGTGAGGTGTTATAATACTAAGGATGGCCAACCCTTTCCCATGACCAACGAATTTACCCCAAATATTCAAAACAACAAGGACATTGAACTGAGATTATATAAACTAATACTCGGATATCGACATATGAGGTGTCATAGGACTTAGAATGGTCAACTCTTTCCCATGACCAATGAATTTACCTAAAATATCCAAAATATTAAGGTCATTGACCTGAGATTTTATAAATTAATAATTGGATACGGACATGTGAGTTGTTTACCGTGAGTGATGAAACATAGCTAGGCAGAGAAAGAACTAGTGTAGGCAACATGTATGGTGACTGACAAGTCTTTCACTATTGGAACTTGTTTTCAGATCAGACTGTAGTACAGAGAGAGTATAGGTTGCAGGCATGGGTTAATAAATGACAAACGGTGTATACAAAATCGGATTTATTGATTCATGAATTAAGAGTAGACTATCTTTAATTGATTGGTTAAAGAGGATAGCTAATGAAACAAAATGGTGACTACATTGAACTAAACTGAACCAAGCTGAATCAAACTCAACCAAACCGAACCAAACCTAATCGAAAACGAGCCAAGGGTTTAAGTGTAAAACTTGTGGGTGGATGTGGTCATTGGTAATGTCAAAAAGGAAAGGGATAACGCTCTACCTATAGAGGGTAAGGTAAAACTAGTGCATGGTGCTAATGCACACACCCAAGTACATGAACCTCACCCATCTATCCTATGCAGTTTTTATGGGTTGACTGTTAAAACTTGCTCAGTGGTTACTGGGACAAGATGGTCACTACACACAACAAGCTTTAAATACCTGAGGCTAATAATCTATACACACACACTTGTTCTAAACTAAGCTGTCTTGCTGACAGTGCTCACGCTGTAGGCAGATGACAGAAATGCTTAGCTAACAGAAATACAATCATTTCCGGTTGTCTAATGTTACCAGCTAACCATTTTTTGCTGCAGTGGCGCGCACATGTGCCACTTACACTAGAGAGTTTAACTCGATTTCAAGCTCTAAGTCCTAGAACGAATCAAACTAAGAAAAAAAGGCATAGTGGCGTAGTGGTTAAGCTGTTAGCCTTTCACTAAAGTGGACTAGGGTTTGATTTCAGGTTAATACGCATGTCATAAACATATAAAAAGCAGAGATAATGTTTTAAACCGATTACACTCGTCTCTTTTCAAATTATTACTTGGATTACAAATACAAAGGTGGACTGGGTGTGATATACAGTTAATGCTGTCTATCGCACACTAGCTGTAAGGAAGCCATATGTAGAGCTATATGTAGAGAACTACCTAGCGATTTCATGAACCGGTATAGCTATGTCGCATAAACGGTGCAGGATACAATCCAGCAACTTATTTGTATCTTGTGGAACAGAGAAAATGCACTTTTGCTTTAATGGATAACAAATGTGTGCAGATGAATGACCTACACATTAGCCTAGCAAGGGGTTATAACCACGTGGAGGAGGTGTGATTTCTATATTTTATTGTTTAGAGACATGGCTTTTGTAACCAGTAGATTTAATTGATTTAGTATTTTGTAAATAATTATTTTTGTAATTGTAAATAGTTAATTTTTTGTAAATAGTGGAAACCATTTATTTTTGTAATGGTAAATGTTAAATGTATAATTAAAGTTCTTTGGGATGAGTGTGCATGTCAATGATCTTTTTAGGGATAAATAGAGTGGTTGTGTGTTTGTTCTCAAAGACAGGCAAGGTTGTGTGGATGTATGACTACACAGAAAGAGAGAGAGAGAGAGAGAGAGAGAGAGGGAGAGAGTAGAAACAGCCTTACCTTCAGTAGTAATAGTAGACCTCTATGTTTTGCATACACATAGACAGACTTTAAGATCGCAATGGCCGAGCACTCACTTTAACACCATTTACAAAATCTTGAAATGAAAAAATCATGTTTCGCAAATATGAACTTTTGACATAAACAAAATAAAAATAAAATGTGTAAACTACAAATTGGAAAATCCATGTTTCCATATCATGAAATTCAAAAACTTTAAACTGACATTTAAAAGAAATGCAAATGGAAAATTGACAAATTGTAATGTGTGAAATGTGAAAATGAACAAATGGCTATCATTATTTAAAAATAAAAATAAAAAAAATGGTGCTGTATGGTTGAGGTGTGAATCAAACCCTACTTATTTTTGACCACCCGAGACTGAGTATACTTGTTTTAGTCCTCATACCACTTTTAAAATTTTGTGTTAAAGCTAGGAATTGAACCCAAGAGCTTGTAGGGGGAGACAAAGGTTAGAATATGTTAAACAGATAGCCTTGAATGTAGGATGTGGTAGCTATATAGAGATGAAACGATTAGCTCGGGACAGATAGACACTGAGATCTGCATCAAACCAGTCAAAGGACTAAAGACTCAAACAACAACATATACGTTCACCAAAATAATGCTGTGTAACGGTAAATGTTAGTCAACGAACAGTAATGTATTACTAAAACCCATGACACGATACCTAAGAGCTTTTCTAAAATGATTTTAAAATGCCTTTAACCCTATATTGAACACCCATTTCACAAGACTCATAACTGCAATATTATGGTAAAACAAAACAAAATCTATATTTCAAAACAAGCAAGTGGTTTAGGCAATGTATACTGGAAAAAATGTTTTGTAAACACTCAAGTCCTCAAGACCAATTAAATTAGTAACTGTCAGGTTGGCCGAGTGGTTAAGGTGTTTGACTTAAGATCAAATTTCTGTATAAGGAAGCAAGGGTTCGAATCCCTTACCTGACATAACTATTGCCTTAACATGGCTTGGCCACACTGTATTATTATGATACTCGGTACACAAACCATAGATATAGTGTATTGTTTAAGGCCACTCCCTTTCTGAACATAGTCAGAGACTGTTGATGGTTAACAATTGTATTAATAGTGGGACATGGGGATAGCAATTAAGAAAAAACAGCCAATACCCATACAATATTTTTATTCATTTAGTTTTTTTATCTCTTTACCATTGTTTGACATAGATTTTAAACACAACGCTTGTTGTAGATCTTTTTACAACTTTCTCCAGGTACTCTTGTTCTTAAAAACTGGGGAAGCCGCAATGGTTTTATAGACATTAAACCCTCATTCTCTTCTTTTTCATCATCATCATCATCATCAACATTATCATCATCATTATAAATATTATCTTTATAATTATTATAGTCATTGTCACCATCATTATCATCATCATCATCATCATCATCCTCAACATCACTAGAACTATCCAATTCCTTTTTTTCCTTTTCAAAAGGGGCCTCTTGAAGAGTCTGTGTTGCTTTTGATAGTGTTACGTTTTTATTGAACGTTGACAACTGTCCTAACATGACTTTTTGAGGAGATAAATGTTTTTTCACAAGGAAGTCACTATGTAGAGTAACACTATGTTTTTGTTGGACTTGCTTTTTCTTGTTCTTTTGATCATGTTTTGTTAACACTAACGGTGTTTCATTTGGTATACCACATTGATGAGTACCCACACTTAAGACCTCACTATGTTTACTTTTTAGATGACCTAGACATTTTGTTGTTCTTTGTTTTGAGCACTGCCAAAATATGATGCCATTCGCATTTTCTCGCTTATAGTTATAAGAGTACCCATGATACAGGGCACGTGGTTTACCTTTATTGGTTATAGTATATTCCATAGTAGCCACTGACTTGTATACTCGATCCGCTTACTACAAAGGTCTGAACACTTGTGGTGAAAGAATGATGTTGTGTTGACGTTTTATGCAGGATAATGTTGGTGGCATATGCGGGTGGCTTATGTGGGTGGCTTATGTTGATGACATGCATTGTTGGCTGATTTTGGTGGCTTATGTTGATGGTTTATGGTGGTGGCTTATGATGGTGGCTTATGTTAGTGGCTTATGTTGGTGGCTTATGTTAGTGGCTTATGTTGATGACATATGTTGGTGACTTATGTTGATAGCTTATGTTGGTGGCTAATGTTGATGACATATGTTGTTGGCTTATGGTGGTGGCTTATGTTGATGGTTTATGCCGCTGGTCTATGTTGATGGTTTATGTTAATGGCTTAGGTTAATGTCTTAGGTTGATGGCATAAGTTGATGGCTTATGTTGGTGGCTTACGGGGGTGGCTTATGATGGTGGCTTATGCTGGTGGTTTATGGTGGTGGCTTATGTTGATGACATATGTTGGTGACTTATGTTGGTGGCTTATGTTGGTGGCTTATGGTGGAGGCTTATGATGGTGGCTTATGGTGGTGGCTTATGATGGTGGGTTATGGTGGTGGTTTATGGTGGCTTATGGTGGTGGCTTGTGGTGGCTTATGATGGTGGCTTGTGGTGATGGCTTATGGTGGCTTATGGTGGTGACTTATAGTGGTGGCCTATGTTGGTGGCTTATTTTTGGTGGTTTACGTTAATACCTTATTTGTAATGGCTTATTTGACAAGTTATTGTTGTCAATGTATTTAGAGGATTTTTCTCTTGGTCTTGGCAAGTATCTCAACCCTTTTTTTATGGTAGCATAATGCTTACCGCCATGTTTGTAAGCAACAACAACACACTAAAATTCCAAGAATCCAAAGTACTCTAAGGTTAATGATTGTCTCTCAACTCCATTCAGCGTCTAGTCAAAAACATTATATATTTTACACATTTTTCAAAAAAAAGGTTATTTGGGAAAGTAGGCTATATGTTTAAACTAAAAATCATATCAAATCATATACTAACTCCAACACCTACGTCTATCCCACTCTCAGTCAAAAAAATATAATATTCTTCAAATTTTTCCAACACAGTATTTGGAAAGTAGGTCATATTTTGAAAACTAATCATCCTATAAAGTCATATATATATATATATATATATATATATATATACTCAAACCAATGGCTTTTATATCCTTAATCGTAAGAACAAAATATGGAATTTTTGTCATTTCTTCCAAAAATGTTCATTTTAAAACGGGGCTATATTTTGGAAACTAGGAATTTTACAAGAAAGTTTGTTTAACGTAAATGACAGGTATTTACCTCCACTACCCACAAACCAAGTCCCAGGTCTCTGGGACAAAATCCAAAAAAAGTTCAATTTGGAAAGTAGGCGATATTTTGAAAACTAATCATCCTAAAAAGTCATATATAGACTCAAACCAATGGCTTTTATATCCTTAATTGGTAAAACAAAACAAAACTTAACATTTTTCAGTTTTTCCCAAAAAGTCCAATTTCCAAAATTGTCTATATTTTGGGAACTAAGAATTTTACAAAAAAGTTTGTTTAACGAAAATGAAAGGTCTTTACCCCCCCCCCCCTCTACCCAAAACATAAATTTCAGGTCCCTAGGACAAAAACTGTGCAGTAGGTTTTTTTTAAGTGACCAGAACCACTATATATATATCATTTTATTCTATGAGCTTTCCATGATGATAAGAAAAAAAGAGCTTACCATAATGATGGATTGAGTGTAAGAAAACGTCTTTTGCTGCTTGATGTCACTACTCAAGTGATACTCTTACAACAGACAAGTGAGATCGTGTTTCGCTGACGTAATCGTATGTTTCCACGCACTTCCTGTGTTGAGCGCGTCATAGTGGCTAAATTTAAAACTCTAGATGAGATGTTTTGTTGACGTAATCGTATGTTCCCCGCACGTACACTTTGGACGGGTCTTTTTGAAGGGAGTCATTTTTTTACGGGCCCCGGAGGACGGGTCCTTGTTGACGGGTCCCTGTGGCGGGTCCCCTTTGACATAATTTGGATAAAATGCAAGGGCCAGTCCATAGGGATCAAAGGACTTGTGAGGTGGGGAGGTGGAGGTGGTGCCAGAACCCCTCAAAAACCACTACTTCAATGCCTTTCTTCAGGAGAATGGTTTTCACAGAATGGAATGGCCTGCCTATTCTCCTAATCTCAATTGTGTAGAGCAGGCGTGGACACTGCTTAATAAATAAGTCCGTCCTCACTGTGCCCATGGCAATATGCAAAACTTGTTTGATGTGTGTAATAACACAAAATTAACTATTCTTAGAGTACATCAAAGTTCAACAACTTTTTTTTTAATAAAAAAGAACAATTGATTTATTTAATCGTATGGTAATTTATACAATATACAATTATTCATAACAAGGTAGAATCAAACTTTAAAGTCCATCCTTCTCAACCATTCAGTTAAATCGGGTGTGAGTGCGAACAAATCGTCAGGAATGACAGGGCACGAATAAACAGGACAGAGTTGGTCCAGATGTTCGATCGTCTGTTCTTCCAGGTTACACTCACACATTGGTGAGCTAATCCAGCCCCACTTGTACCTGAAATAATTGCAGCAGCCATGTCCAGTCCGCAGCCTGTTGGTGCGGCACCAGAAGTTCCTCGGTAAGTCAAAGCCGTTTGGTTTCTTTGTGGGATCAAGATGTTTTAGTTGACCACTCATGCTTCCAGCTTTTATTTAGGTCAAATCCACCAGCAATGAGTTGCCCCGCAGTGACACTTGACTTGTCTTCTAGATTGCAGTCGTTGCTGTGATGGATGGCAGAATTCTTGGTGCAATGGCAAAGAGGGTGTTGCAAAGATTTTCTTAGCTTCCCTTAGAAGAGCTTGCTTCCTCCTTAAGTGAGGTGGATGGATGTGACTGAGAATGGGTAACGAGTGACATGGAGAAAAGGACAATGGACTTGGTTTATATTCGGATCATGTTCTTTATTAGGATTGAATATTTCCAAAGGAGAGCAAGCACTATCAATTTCATGGAGTTTCTCTTTACCACTGCTTTTGCTTTAAGGCCTCCAGAGAGGCCGAGTGCAGGTCTTCTAGTCGACGCCCGTTGGCGACCTGCATGCCGGGATGAGAGATGGAATGGATGAAGATGGATGAAACTGGGCAAGGAAGTGGAAGGACGCGGTCGTGGCCTGTCAGAAGGTACCGTCCCAGCATTTGTCTGGTGTTGAAAATGGGAAACCACGGAAAACCATTTCAAGGAAGGCCGACGGTGGGGCTCGAACCCACCCGTCTACCGAGTCATCAGAGAGGTTGGCCCCATGACCAAACGCTGCGGTTTAGCGACCGTAGACACCGCTGTCAGTTTTACCACTGTTAATAAACCACTTATCCATGGGTAATGACGCTACTTGAATCAGCTTATTGTAAATCGGGCTAACTAACCACTTCCACTGAAAACGCATTATAATTCACCTGTTCACTCACTGCTTTTTAACTGACTGCAAATACCTGGCTGGATTCGAATCGACAAAGCAGAAAGAGAAGAATCTATTCTTGCGGTCACATTATCAAGCGGCTTACTGTCATTATTGGTTGTTAAGTGTTTGGTAAGGGGATATCGCTGTGGGTGGCGGGTGAAAGGGTGCTCTGTGGGAAATGTTACTTTACACCTTTTCTCAGAATTCCTGCTGGCAGGATCTACTGGCCAGTTCTTGTGAAATATAAGATGCGTTCAAAAAGTAACGAAACGGAGGCTGTAATACGCAAACAGGTGACGACATCGGCTAATCGTGGCGTGTGTAACGAGGTGTGGTTCCGACCAGAGCGTGGAAGGTCACAGCACGTCGCTAGAGGGACGAGTGCACGTCCCGTGACGATACAAAGCAAGCAGCAGCATGCATCAATCGTCCAACATTGCCAGTCGCATTGCAAACAGTGACATGGAGGCGTCAAACGAAGAGCAAAGAGGTGTTGTTCGGTTTCTGACAGCGAAAGGAGTAGGGGGAACGGACATTAATCACCGAATGTCACAAGTGTATGGCGAACACTGCATGTCCCTTGCAAGGGTCCAGGCGTGGCACAAGCGCTTCAGGGAAGGACGGGTGTCGTTAGCCGATGATGCCCGGTCTGGAGCACCCCCCTGCATTACCGATGACAACGTCCAGCTGGTTGATGCACTAATTACCCAGGACCGCCGAGTGACAGTGAACGCCATAGCCACCGTGGTGTGCACACTATCATGAAGGAACGATTGCACTTGCGCCAAGTGTGTGCCCAATGGGTGCCCCACAGTCTTCAACCACACCAGGAAGCATGTCGAATAGCCTACTGTCTTGTTCTTGGTTGGACCATTGATTCATGCTACTGTTCGCTTTGTAACGTCACATGACGTGCATGCGTGCCCTCTAGCGACGGGCTATGATCTTCCACGCTCTGGTCGGAACAACACCTCGTTACACAGGCCACGATTAGCCGATGTCGTCACCGGTTTGCGCATTACAGCCTCTGGCTCGTTACTTTTTGAACGCACGATATAAGATAGCAAAATTACGAGTTTATTAGTCTTGAATGGTGTTGGGGGCTTCCTACCTATGATAGGTTCATGGATATGTGGATAGCGATATTTGTTGCAGAATATGAAATTTAAATATTTCAAACAGAGCCGCCGCACCCCCACTCCCCTCCCCCCCCCCCCCCCCTTGAGGACCTTTGCTGAAAGGACACATTTTTCTCTGTTTCTGCAGCAATTTTCAAGCAAAATTTCAAGATATTTGAGAATTTGTGAGAAAGTGTATAAGCAGACACAGGCGGGAAAAGTATATTGAACTTGTAAAGTTGTACTCCAGAAATTTATATTTTTCATAGCAGGAAACATGATATTTCATAACCTAATTGAATTATTGGTTTTACAACGTTTCCGTCGGTCAACAGTAATTCCAATCACTGGAAAATGTGTAAAACAGCCTTAACAAGTAGTTCTGTGAAGAACTATACAGCCTATTTTCATATATCCTACTTATGTTAATTGCCTCTATCAACATACAAAATTTCAGTATGACTGCTGTAATAGATTCGTAGATGTTGAGAACCGTCTAAATATTCGTATGGTCGCCATGTTGAAATTTTATATATGTAGGCCATACAGGTATGTAGTATTACATGATGATTATTGGGTAGGTGTATTATTGAAACTTCAATCGCATGATTAGGACACAAGAAATAAAAACGAGATTTTAAAATTTCGCACAGCCACCATCTTGAGGTTATGAAAACTTCTCCTTTATTAGGAATATTCTACAATACAGTAGTTTTCCTTCAACCCAAAAATACTCTTCTCCTCCACAAATTTCGGTCTCCAGCTTCTTCTTCGGTTAAGCCTCTGGTAGCCATGCTTCTCTTTACACCATCCATCCATTGTTCTATTGATTTACTCCGTTTCCGTTTGCTTTCAGCTTGCCAATGTAACTTTAAATTTGGAATTCTACTACTCAGTATCCTTTTCACATGTCCAAACCATTCTAATCTTCTTTTTTCAACCACTTCTAGTACATTTTTAGCCTACTTTCGATTTTTGCAAAAAATGAAAGTAGACTTATGAGATCGACACAGGGCGAAAAAAGTGTGTCTGTCTGTGTGTGTGTATGTGTGTGTGTGAGTCTGTGTGTGTGTCTGTGTGTGTGTGTGTCTGTGTGTGTGTGAGTGTGTGTACTCTGAATGTCTGTCCCCCCCTATCAATTCGAACACGGTGAATGCGAATTGAACGAAATTTGGTACAAAGGTAGCACTAGCAAAGGACACCTCAGTGTCATGTTTTATATCGCCGCCATCTTGACGGAAACGTAATGGCGGCCTCACAAATGTTCAAAGCTTAAATCAAATTACGACTAACCTAATCATCCGATCTCTACCAAATTTTGCAACAACATACCATTATGGGGGGAGCATCCTTTGACCAAACCAATAGGTCATCAGCGTAATAGTTTACGGATGGCGGCCATCTTTGAGTGAAAATCGATTCCCCCTATTAATTCGAATACGGTGCAACCGAATGGAACGAAATTTGGTACGGAAGTAGTACTAACAAAAGGCACCTCAGTGTCATGTTTTATATCGCCGCCATCTTGACGGAAACGTAATGGCGGCCACACAAATGTTCAAAGCTTAAATCAAATTACGATTAACCTAATCATCCGATCTCTACCAAATTTTGCAACAACATACCCTTATAGAGGAAGCATCCTTTGACCAAATGAATAGGTCATTAGCCTAATAGTTTGCGAATGGCGGCCATCTTTGTGTGAAAATCAATTCCCCCTATTAATTCAAACACGGTGAAACCGAATGGAACGAAATTTGGTACAGAGGTAGCACTAGCAAAGGGCATCTCAGTGTCATGTTTTATATCGCCGCCATATTGACAGAAACGTAATGGCGGCCACACAAATGTTCAAAGCTTAAGTTAAATTACGACTAACATAACCATCCGATCTCTACCAAACTTTGCAACAACATACCTTTTTGGAGGGAGCATCCTTTGACCAATCTAATAGGTTATTAGCCTAATAGTTTGCGGATGGCGGCCATCTTTATGTCAAAATTGATTCCCCCTATTAATTCGAACACGGAGGAACCTATTGGAACGAAATTTGGTACAGAGGTAGCACTAGTAAAGGGCACCTCAGTGTCATGTTTTATATCGCCGCCGTCTTGACTGAAACGTAATGGCGGCCACACGAATGTTCAAAGCTTAAATCAAATTACGATTAACCTAATCATCCGATCTCAACCAAATTTTGCAACTACATACCTTTATGGAGGGAGCATCCTTTGACCAATCTAATAGGTCATTCGCCTAATAGTTTGCGGATGGCGGCCATCTTTGTGTCAGAATCGATTCCCCCTATTAATTCAAACACGGTGAAACAGAATGGAACGAAATTTGGTACAGAGATAGCACTACCAAAGGGCATCTCAGTGTCATGATTAATATCGCCGCCATATTGACAGAAACGTAATAGCGGCCACACAAATGTTTAAAGCTTAAATCAAATTACGACTAACATAACCATTCGATCTCTACCAAACTTTGCAACAACATACCTTTATGGAGGGAGCATCCTTTGACCAATCTAATAGGTCATTAGCCTAATAGTTTGCGGATGGCGGCCATCTTTATGTCAAAATTGATTCCCCCTATTAATTCGAACACGGTGGAACCGAATGAACGAAATTTGGTACAGAGGTAGCACTAGCAAGAGGCACCTCAGTGTCATGTTTTATATCACCGCTATCTTGACGGAAACGTAATCGCGGCCACCCAAATGTTAAAAGCTAAAATGTAATTACGACCAACCTAATAATCTAGTCTCTACCAAATTTTGCAACACCATATCTTTATGTGGGAAACATATTCTGACCAAACTGCAAGAACATCAGCCCAATAGTTTGCAGATGGTGGCCAAGTATGTGTGCAAATCGATTCCCCCTATCAATTCAAACACGGCGAAACCGAATTGAACGAAATTTGGTACAGAGGTAGCACTAGCAAAGGGCACCTCATATTCATGTTTAATATCCCTATAGCACGTTGTATTTCAACAAGCTACTACAACCAACATTCAATCATACTCCTTGAAAAGGACAAAGAGTTATAACAATACCCATGCATTTAGGAGAAAGTAGGCTATATGTTCTTTACTGAACATCTTGTTTTACCAGTATAATTTCTCTGAATCTCGTATTTCTAATTATATCCAATCTTCATTTCCTTGCCACCCTCCTCCAATAATCCATCTCTGTTACTAATATTTGTTTTGCTTGCTGTCTGTTTAACGTCCAAGTTTCTGCTCCATATACAAAATACTTTGTCCCAATGGACTGGAAATAAGTTGCTTAGTTTTGTTCAAAATATTTCTTCCCCATAAAACGGAATTTAATGCTCCAATTGATATTCTAGCCCCACTTACTCCTTTCTCAATTTCAGATTAATTGTTCCCCCAGCTTCTTCTTCTTCTTCTTCTTGGTCATCGTTTGGGTCTACTGAGGACCACGGTGCTCGTATCTCCTCGTCGCTTTGTCTTTTCTCTTCTTCCAGTACATTTTCATCATCTGACTATGAGCCAGCTTTCTTTCCTCCGTCCATGGTGGTCTGCTGACACCAGTGTTCTTCCTAGCTGTCAGTGATACAGGAAAAACTCCCTGTCGGATGGCTTGCCGGAATTGTTGGTGGTCCTGTATGGAATCAAGTGGGATCCCTAGGTGGTCTAAATCCGTCCTGACCGTAGAGATCCACTTGGTCCTAGAGGCCTTCCCTCTTCCTGCCACTGTGAAGATCTTACTGGTGAGCCTGCAAGGGACCATGCGGGTCAAGTGTCCATAGAAGGCCAAGCGCATTTTTCTTATACAAGTCACAATGTCTTCTTGATGGCTGTAAAGCTCATCATTGTGCCGAATTCTGTAGGTGCCTCCCTCTTCCCGTATAGGTCCTAGTATCCTCCGCAGGATCTTCGTCTCCTTGAGTTCAAGTTTCCTGAGTGGGCCTTTCCTGGCCATCACGAGGCACTCAGAAGCGTACAGAACATATGGTTTTACTACTGAATTGTGGTGTCTGAGTTTGAGGTTTTTGGAGAGGAACTTTGATGCGTAGATGCTGCGGCAGGAGTGGTAGGCCAGCCCGAACCGCTACATCGTGAAGACTCTCTAGGTGGTGAGTAGCTTCCTCTATAGTGTTGGTCAGTATGGCGAGGTCGTCGGCAAAGGCCAGGCATGACACATGAAGGTTATCTTTCTTGTATCCAAGCTGCAGACCAGTCCTTGCTGTTAGTCGCACCATCCAGTCCCTTATGATCTTCTGCAGGATGCAATTGAAGAGGATGGAGGAGAGTCCATCGCCCTGTCTAACTCCCGTTTTGATGGGGAAGCTCTCGGATAGTTCACCTCTGAACTTGACTTTAGATGTTGTGTTTGTCAAGGTGGCCTGGACTAGTTTAATGTTTTTTTCATCAAGGCCAAATTCTCGCAAGGTGGAGAAAATACTCTCTCTGTCCACCGAGTCGTATGCCTTCTGAAAATCCACTAAGACAACTACCCAGGGTTGTCCCCCACGACTCTTATAAGTGAGGATGGTCTTCTATTATTGAACCCAAATATTTAAATTAAGTGACTGTTTGATTTTCTGCATTTCCGATCCGTAGTTTCTCACCACCATTACTGTCTAATGTTACGTATTCCGTTTTGTTGAAATTGATATTTAGTCCCCACATTAGATATTCGTCAATCGATTTCCTCATCATATAAGAGGCATCGTCTATATCTTGAGTCAATATCACCTGGTCATCAGCAAAAAGAAGATGATGTAAGTAATACTCCTGGTTCATCTGTAATCCCATTGTACAACATTTCCTGGACCATTTTCTTAAACAGACGTCTAAATAAATCTTGAACATCAACCTTGTAATAGACCCTTGGTTGTATATATTTCCTTGGATACATAATTTCCAACTTTCGAATACATTGATCGTAGTATGTTAGTGACGTCTACACTTATTGGTGCTTTTCTTAGAGCTTGCCATAATAGCTTCCTGGGCACACTGTCATATGCTTTTCCCAGGTCAAAAAACACCATTCCGATCTATTTAGATCTTTCTATACATTTTTCCAAGAGCAGTCTTAATGAAGAAATGTGATCAATACACAATCTACCTACCGAAAACCCGCATTGTTCTTCTGTATCAATATATTGTTTTTCTAAGCGTGTCTTAACTTTTCTGGAAAAGTTTTCGTTATAGGATTCTGTACAAAAATTCCACGATAATTTTGACAACATCTCCTATCTCCTTCCTTGTATTCAGTATAGAGCTAATATACCCTAATTTCATTTCCTGACCCCATGTCATAGATTACACCTGTGTGAAGCTAAATTATAATAGGTTAAACATTCGACAAACGCTCTTAGGTTCCGACGTTCGTTGCCAGGAGCCGACTGCGGTGGCATCTGGTGATCAAGTTCAGAACTAGTAGTCGTTGACGGTGGCGTTTGGCGGCAAAATTAGGAACTACTTGAAAAAATCAATGTCTGCAGTCCTCACTTGAATTAAAACAGATAACACACACTAATACTGTCATCACAATTAACACCGGTTATCAGACAGATTCTACACACACCCAAAGTACACGGGACTACATGACCGCTTTGTCGCAACCCCTAAACTGAGGAACCAACCAACCATCATTTCCTGAGTTATATATGACTCCTCCTTTCAAAATCTATCTACACAATTTTGACAACAATGTTATTATTTTATTTCCTCCTTACTTTAGCATTTCTAAGTGTATCTTACCCGGACCAGGCGCCTTTCCATTTTCAGCCTATTTTCAGCACCTTTTGTCCGTGTGTGTGTGTTTGTGTGTGCGTGTGCATGTGTGTGCCTGTGTGTGTGTGTCGCCCCCTACCCTAATAAAATCTAAACGGCCGAAGCGATTTCAATGAAACTCGGTAAGTGCATAACACTACTTCGTCCGACCTCGATGGTGCCTTTCATATTTTAATACGTTTCACCAATCCAACATGGTGACGCGCGAAATATGTCAGTGGCATTCTATATCTCTGCAATAATAACAGATATCACGATAAAATTTTATACTGTGATAAAGGGTATTACTAGAAGTTCATCTATGTGACTTAAATAAAGCTGTTAAGAACAAAACGAACATGGCGGCCAAGCAATGTTGAAACATTTAAATAGAATTTTCTTGCGATTTAACCAGTCCAGTACACTACAACTTGGTAAAGCAAGTATTTATACACATTGTATTGCATAAGTTCACCTATGGACCAAGCAATAACCTGGTGAGCACAAAACCAACATGGCGGCGACGCGAAATTTAAATACTGTATTTAAAGGGCTTTTTCTCGCGACTTTTTGTCCAAGCACTGTGAAACGTGGCACGGTATATCTTCATACAATCCTTAATATACGGACGTCTAAATTAATGGATTTATATGAGAACTCAAAAATAGCGGCTGTGATTTTTTTTAAAATCTCGTTTTCCTTCGTGATTTCCTAAGTAAGACCAGTAGGAAAATGGGCTCTTTAGTTCCTCACGGAACTACTTGTTTCCTATTACTACGCAATGTTTAACATCCTCCTCATAGAGATCCCAATTTACACTGTTATGGGTGAACATCCCTTCTTCTTTAAAGTCCGACCTGGTCTCATTTAATAAGCCCTCATAATAATCCACCTATCGTTCTGGAGGTATCAGTCTAATTTTCATGTTGGTCGTTGTATTCCTTCTTAGTCACTGTACATACTGCAGTTGTCTGCTTAAATCGTAGTTGACAATTTACTTCAGCATATAATTTCTCCCACTGTTAATTATTGACCTTTCTTGCTTCTGTAAACACAATGTTTCTCTGTTCATTATACGCTTTCCTATCTTCGTCTGTTTTTTATTTATCCATTTATGGTATGCTTTGCGTTTATCCTGAATCATTTTTCTCAAAACATCTTGATTGATCCAGTTGTTTAATTTCCACTTCCCCTGTACAGATCCTAAGACTTCATGTGCTATCTTCCTTACATCTTTAACTATGTAATTATATATATCTTCGGTATTTGCGTTATACTGTACATCTACTTCCTTATCCATTCTTTGTTTGTAGAGTATCTTAATACTGCCATCATGAAAAAGTGTAACATTAAAACTGGCATTTTCCAGTTTTCATTCTTTTCCTCATTAATCTCCTTAAATTTATTTTCTCCTGTCCACTTAAATAATTGTGTTCCTTTCACCGAATAGTGATCAGAACCACATTCAGCACCCCGATAAACTTTTATATCTATCATTTTAGTGGAGGCTATTTGTTTAGTTATAATGTACCCTAATTGATGATAGACTTTATATTTCTCGACTTGTGGACCCACGTATACTAATGAATTTGTTTGTGTTAAAGATATCCATTAGCAATTCTCAAATCAAATTGTTCACAAATCCCTCCCTATATTATTCTTCTAAGGTCCCATTCCAGTTTTGTACCGAAAATAAGGTCCCATTAACACCAACCTACACATATGGTGTACCTACAGGTTCAGCATAACCCAATGCGTAAGCGAAACGCACTCACTTACTCTTTAAATGCCTCACAATTAAATAAATACCTTAAAACACGTATATTTACAATGAAATAATGAAAGAATGCAACACGGTAACCATGGTAACAGAATCTCACAGGTCCATCTATTTCTGTAAGACGCAATGCCATTCCAATTATTACATTACTGTGAAAGTTTCCAGACGATTATAAGGTTATCAGGGAACCAAATTAAGCTGTAAAATTCATCAATACATACAGTATAATGCGCTTAAGGGGATGAAGGGGCAGTCTAGATTTCTTTCACGCAATTTTCACGTGTGGGTGTGGTACGAAAGGCCTTTTTCACCCGACTATAAAGGGTCTCCGAAAACCACATTTAAAGGCCCTTAAATTAACAGTGTCTGTGATATTCCCAGAAAACTAACTTCGCTCTGATATACCTATGAAGGAATGACAAACCCCTAACCACTGCACCAGTAGCTGAATTGATAAAGTCTGATTACTCATACCAAGGATAAATCAGTCATAGCATTCATGATTGAGATTTTGCTAAGTGTACTCTTTACAACTAGAATATTCGCGGGCGAAGCCGCGACGGGTAATGCTAGTGTCTATTAATCTATTTGCATTACCGTTCTTTTCTTCCTCTCCAAATTTCCCAACAACAGTAGACTACTGTTTAGTTCATACTCTATTCTTGCATTTATATCTCCCACGATTGTTATGTCCTTCTTGGGATATATTCTAAAACATCTCGAAATATATCCCAGTATTCGTTCTTCTCAACGACTGAAACATGCTGTATAGGTTCCCACTATAACTACTCCTCTTCCAAATATCAACAATTCAACTAATAATATTCTCTCATTAACGAATTTTCAATTTCGAAAACAATTCAGATAAATTAGATGTCAGTGGATTAAGATTTGTATAAGCATTTGCCGTACCAAGTTTCACTGCGCTAGGATGGTTAAATAACGAGAAACGTCCATTTAAATATTTGAATTTTGCGTCGCCGCTATGTTGGATTTGTGTACTCCAGGGTATTGGAAGCCCCATGGGTGATCTTTTGTTCATAGCCTTTTTCAACATACAAAAATTCAGTCTGATTGCTGTCATAAATTAGTAGATATTGAGAACCGTCTAAATATTTTGGAATGCCGCCATGTTGGAGTTATATATATATGGAAGTCATAGAGTTATGTATTATTAGACGACTATTCTTGCGTAGGTTCATTATTCAAATGTTGACTTCGATCGCAAGAACTTAAAAGGTAATTTTAAAATTTTGAACAGTCGTCATCTTGAGGTTGTGTAAACAATCAAACTAAATTCAATGTCAGTGCTTTAAAATATTGTAACGAATGCTAGACAGTTTCGTCGTCAGCGCGTGACTCAGGTCGCTCCAGGCTATTCCAGACTGTGTGTTACCAGCGCCTTACGCAACGGGGCTGTAAGAACAAAAGGGCACGGTCTAAACTACGCATCCCACCCAGAAATAGAACTTTCGAGAAACCGTGAACCCTGGTCCACTCTAGAAGCATCAATTGAGTCATCAGCTCCGATATATAAGAGCGACCATGGCCGGTGAGGACGAACTGTGTTTTTGAGGAGTGTGTGTGTTTGACTGTGCGACAGAAGTATTGAGGCGAAGTGCCGAGCGAGTGTGTTTTCCAGTGCGACGGAGGTTATTTTGGTGAATTGCGAAACGCAGTGGACTGTTCCCTAGCCTGCGGACGGCAAGACTGTGGCTTGTTTACAAGACGAAGAGTGCAGTTATTTCTCTCCAGCACATGGGTCTACCTCATTAGTGAGAGATTAATGTCTGTGAGTGAGTGAATGAAGGTGAGTAAGCTCCATAAGGGAGGAACTTGACTGAGACTGCTAATTGGTTTCCAAGTGTTTATTGTGTGGTGTAACTTTCTTGACCTGCAATAAAACTATATTTCTTTAAAGGACCAAACTGTGTTGTGCTTTTAACCACTGTAATCCAATTAACGAACGTGCTACTAGGGGTAACACGTAACAATATGTATAGACATTTGCTGTAACATTTTTCACTACGCTTGGGTGGTATTATCGTGAAAACAGTCGATTTAAATGTTTGAACTTTGCTTGGCCGCCATGTTCGTATTGTACGTAAAAGGTTTCTGATAGTCCCGTAGGTGAACTTGTAGTAGTGCCCATTATCACCGTACAACATTCCGGGGTGATATCAGAAATGGTTTCGTAGATATAGAATGCCAATGAAATATTTCGCACAACCGCTATGTTGGATTTGTGTGGCATAACAAAATTTGAAGTGCACGGTCGGGGTCGGAAAACATAGTACTATAACCTTACCGAGTTTGATTGAAATCGTTCGAACCGTTTAGATTTTAATAGGAACACACATACGCATACGCACACGCACACACACGGACAACAGGTGATTTGATAAGTCTATTTTTAGCCTATATTCAATTTGGAAAAAATAGGTTTATGAGATCACCTTTTGTCCGTGTGCCTGTGTGTTCGTGTGTGTGTGATGGTGTGTGTGTCCCACCTAATAACTTCTAAACGGCTAGAGCGATTACAATGAAACTCGGTAAGTTCATGGTACTATTCCGGACGACCCCGACCGTGCCCTTCAAATTTTGTTACGTCTCACCAATCCAACATGGCGGCTGTGCGAAATATTTCACCAGCATTCAATATCTCCGAAACTATTACCGATATCACCCTGGAATATGTTAGGGTGATAAAGGAAACTACTAGAAGTTCACCTATGTGACTTTTGAGAAACTGGTAACTACAAAACCAACATGGCGGCCAAGCGAATTTGCGACTTTTAAATAGACGTTTCTCGCGATTTAACCAACCAAATGCAATAAAACTTGGTACAGTAGCCTACATGTTTATACACATTGTAATGCACCAACATCTAACTTCGTTCAATTGTTTACATAACCACAAGATGGCGGCTGTGTGAAATATTTCACCGACATTCTATATCTCTGAAACTATTAGCGGTATCACCCTGAAATTTTGTACGGAGATAAAGGCACTACTGTAAGTTCATCTATAAGACTTTCAAAAACCGGTTAACTACAAAACAAACATGGCGGCCAAGCTAATTTGAAAATTTTAAATAGACCTTTCTCGCGATTTAATGTTCCAAACACAATGAAACTTGGTACAGGAAATGTTAATACGCATTGTAATGCACTGGTATCTAATTTAGTTCAATTGTTTACATAACCTCAAGATGGCGGCTGTGCGAATTTTAAAATTAAGTTTTTATTTCTTGTGTCGTAATCATGCGATCCAAGTGTAAGTTTGAATAATGAACCTACGCAATAATTTTCCTTTAATGGTACATGATTCTATGGCCTATACATTTAACAATCCAACATGGCGACCATGCGAAATATTTAGACGGCTCTGAATATCTACGAATCTATTATAGCAATCAAACTGATTTTTTTTATGTTCACAGGGGCTATGAACTTAAGTTCACCTATAGGACTTTATATAACCTGGTGATCACAAATCCAACATGGCGGCGACGCGAAGTATAAATACTCACATGGACTTTTCTCGCAATTTAACTATCCGAGTGCAGTGAAACTTGGTAGGCCTACAGTAAATCCTTATACGAATGTTAATCCACTGGCATCTAATTTATTTCGATTGTTTCTATAACCACAAGGTGGCAGCTGTGCGAAATTTTATAATCTCCTTGTTACTTCTTGTGCCCTAATCATGCGATTGAAGTTTGAATACTACAAGTACACAATAATCTTTATGTAACAGTTCATAACTCTAGGACCTACATATATAAAATCCAACATGGCGACCATCGAAATATTTAGTCGGTTCTCAATATCTAGGAATCTATTACAGCAATCAAACTGAAATTTTGTATGTTGATAGTGGCAATTAACATAAGTAGGATATATGAAAATAGGCTGTATAGTTCTTCACGGAACTACTTGTTTTTTTCATAAATGAAAATGGGCTAAAAATGTACATGTGATCTATCTTTAATGGTTTAACGACGCACGGACGGCAGGTCCCGGACGCAATTCAGAAAAGCCAACTAGAACAGCGAAACTCCAAACACATATACAGTACTCTTCTCTGAAGTCTTAACTCGAAACAACTCCACAGTTTGATGCTGGCCGAAGCTTGGGTGATAGGCTAGCTGGAAAACTCGCTCCGAAACTAATAATTTAAATTTCCACTGAATGGAGATTGTTGGAAAAAGTGAAAGGTAAATACACTTATAGTTGACGATGTATTAAAGATTAAGATATGCTGTCGAGGACTTTTTTGTAGAATATTATTCTTATACTCAATAGTTTATATAGATTTTTAACGGTTTACACAGCGTAAGCTTAAAATGCGCACGAAAGGCAGGTTTTCTTCGACTCGATGCACTGAAATCGTTACTGCTCGGCTTCCTTTGGTCATAAATTAATGCTGTTTCTACAGAAACCTTCCTCGAGGAATGACGCAAACCGCAACAAAATCCATCCAGTAGTTCTCGAGATTACCCGTTACATCCAAGAATTGGGGGCTTTGTTTATACTATGTACTGTAATGATGAATATTATTATGAGACAACATTTGTTATAATCCATGCTGAGAGCCTTCCTGCCTTGGTAACTACATAGACCTAGATCACTCGCGCACCTAAAATGATACTTTCGAATAAATTTGAATTTAGGAACTTTTTATGTATATTTTGTTGGCATTTAAATGTTATGTTGGTAGCACTAATTTTGTAATGTGGAAATTCGAAGCCATTCTTTTTTTTCTTTTGCTGCTTTTCAGTCGGTCAACACAATTTCGCCCAATGAATTGGGCGGGCTACAAGTTATAAATATGTAAACACACTCCTGGAAAAAATTATATGTATTAGTTAATTATCACAATTAAATGGGCAATTAGAGCCTCCGTGGCTTAGGCGGCAGCACGCCGGCCTCTCACCGCTGGGTCCGTGGTTCAAATCCCGGTCACTCCATGTGAGATCTGTGCTGGACAAAACGGAGGCAGACAGGTTTTTCTCCGGGTACTCCGGTTTTCCCTGTCAAAATTTCATTCCAGCAACACTCTCCACTATCATTTCATTTCTTCTGTCATTCATTTAATCATTGCCCCAGAGGAGTGCGCCAGGCCTCGGCAGCCGGCACAGTTCATATCCTCGCCGCTAGATAGGGGCATCATTCATTCCATTCCTGACCCGGTCGGAGACTGGAAGCAGGCTGTGGATTTTCATTTTTCAAATGGGCAATTAAGGATTACGCCTTTCGACCCTCAAATGTCCATCATCAGATCTTGTTCACTGTAAAACTACAATCTTCCTTCCTTCCTTTTTAGCAATTCGCTTTCAAACATTGATATATTCTCTTCTTATACAACATTCTAGCAAACCATTAGGAGATCTTTTTCATCCTCAATTCCTACCCCCTACCTCTCCTGATCGCGCATTTTCTCAATCATTCCAAAGAGGTGGATATAGCTCTGAATGAGACTTCCAGGATTGTACCTGGGTGTCTGAGACCAACACCACTTCAGCAGATCTACCCTCTTATAGGAATTTCTCCACCTCATGTCCGAAGAATGGTAGCAGCAGCATCTGAGAAGAAACGGCAAGAAACCTATTCAAGGCATCCACTCTTCGGCCAACAACCAGCCCGACAACAGCTTTTTGAGGGGAGTAACAACCCTCGAAGGCTCACAAGAAGCTGCCCGTGTGAAGATATGGAAGACAGACCCAACTATTCCTCTATCAGAAAAAATGGCACCTGGTCACAACTTGCCATATGGAATTTAAAAATCATTGAACAGGCTGAGGAAGGGGTTTCACGCTGCAAGAACAATCTCAAGAAATGGAACATGCTCGTTAACAATGATGGATTCTGTGACTGCAGCATGTTACAAGATCCAGAACACCTGGTGATCTGCCCCTTGATGGAGGACATATGTTCAAAAGACGATCTTTTGGCTGCAAATGCTATTGCTATAACTGTTGCTACTTACTGGCAAATCTAATTTGATTCGGCCACGGAAAATAAATAAATCAATCATTCCCTGCGGCTTTCCCGAAAGTTGTCCCCTGTTGTCATCACTGTCATTTGTACTTGTTGTTGTTGTTGTTAATATTATTTAAGATTTGTTAAACCATTAGAGTAAAATGAACCTATCATGGTTGTATCTAATCTCTACATAGTATAGAACAAAGTCCCCGATTCTTGGATGTAACGGGTAATCTCGAGAAGCACTGGATGGATTTTGATGCGATTTTCACCATTCTGAAAAGGATTTCTCGAGGAAGGTTTCTGTAGAAATACTGCTTACGCTGGGAAAACCGTGAAGATATCTATATAGGCTTACTATGAGTGTAAGAATTGTTCATGATAAGTTCTACAAAAAGTCCGTGACAGCATATCTCTATCTTTAATACATCACCCACTATAAGTGTTTTTACGTTTTAATTTCTTCCAACAATCTCCATTCAGTGGAAATTTAAAATATTAGCTTCGGAGAGAGTTTATGAGCTAGCGAAAGAGCCTATCACTCCAACTTCGATCAGCATAAAACTGTCGAATCGTGTCTAGTTAAGACTTCAGATAAGAGTAGGCCTTTATGTGTTTGGAATTTCGCTGTTTTCCTCAGCTTTTCTGAATTGCTTGTGGGACCTGCCGTCCGTGCGCCTTTTAAGCTTACGCTCGGTAAACCGTTCAAAGATACCGGGCAAATCCAAGAAGCTAGTTTGGAATAATTAAATGGACCCCTAATGATGTGGAAGATAACTCCGTTACTCACCAAATATGGTTTTATGTGTAAAAGTGGGGGAAAGAAAGAGTCACTCATAATTTAAAAGAAATGTATTTCAATAAAAAAAAACTAGGCTTGCAATAAATATCTTGTAATTCTAATGCAATAATAAAATAAAATATTATGAAAATATACCCAGTTTTTAGCATAAGGGGAGTCGTATTCTTTTTCTCAGTAATGGTTGATTAATCTTTAAATATTAAAATTCAGTTAAAAATATTGTTAATTGTAATCGAAAATACCGTACTGTCTAATTAGAATAAATCGTTAAAATATGGAAAGTTATAATGTAAATTTTCTTAAAAAAATAGATCTGTTAAAATTGAATTATTATTGACATTTAAAAAAAACATATACAAATATTGCTTATAAATTATTTGTTGAAGTTCTTCTATGGAGTAGGAAACGGTATTGAAAGATGTTCCTATGTTTTCAAAATGTTAGTCTATTATCGTCGAATAAATTGGTCATTAATTTAAATGAATTGTACCTTCTGTGGAAAAAGATCAAATTGATGGGGCTGTGGATGCAGAATCTTATTGAAATGCCACCTTCAACAGAATGGTTGTTTTGATATTGATGATTTGTACCTTCTTTTGAGAATCGAAATGATGTGGCTATGGATGTATAAATGTTATAAAAATAACCTTAGATATCTAACCTCCTTGACGTTCATAGGTTGACAAGGAGCGATAAAATTCGACATGCACGCTGCCCTCAGGGCGTCAATTTACAAAGCTTGCACCGGGCACCCGAGGCCAAACGATATTTTTATTACATGAAGATTATTGTGTAGGCGTTTTATTCAAACTTCAATCGCATGATTAGGACTCAAGAAATATAAAAGGACATTTTAAAATTTCGCACAGCTGCCATCTTGATGTTATGTAATCAATTGAACTAAATTAGATATCATTGTATTTCAATTCGTACAGTGATTTGCTGTACCAAGTTTCAATGCGTTCGGATGGTTAAATCGCGAGAAATGTCTATTCGAATTCTTCAACTTCGCTTGGCCGCCATGTTTTCCTTTTTGTAGTTAAGAGATTTTTGAAAGTCACATAGGTGAACGTCTATTAGTGCCTTTTATAACAGTACACAATTTCAGGGTGATGTGAGTAATAGTTTCGGAGATATAGAACGCCGGTGAAATATTTCGCACAGCCACCATGTTGGATTGGTGAGACGTAATAAAATTCGAAGGGCACGGTCTGGGTCGGCCAAATTAGTATTATGACAATACCGAGTTTTATAGAAAGCGCTCCAGCCGTTTAGAAGTGATTAGGGGGTGGGGGGAAGGGGGGCACACACACGGATGCACACACACACACATACACACACGGACAAAGGGTGATCTCTTAAACCTATTTTTTCATATTTCATTAATTAAAATAGCCTAAAAACCCAGAAAACAAAAATTTGAGCAAACACCCAAAGAGAAAAAAAATAACAGGCAAGAAGTGGACAGAGGATTGAAAGAGGAAACATAGTGAATATATGAGTGGTTTTTGGGAAGAAAGAAAAAAGGATGAGAAAAATAATGAAAATTTATTATGTTTTCACGCTCTCCTTAAGGGGGATTTTAACGAAAACAATAATAATAGTGTATCTACACAAACTTATTATACGATAGGTGTTCTGAAAAAAGACATACAGTAGGCGTATACATATATCTTTTTATTATTATTATTATTATTATTATTATTATTATTATTAATATTACTAATATTATTTGCAGTGTAGCCAGTATAAGCGAGAGAACGTTATCTGTAAAACAAGAAGAGTAGACTAGTAAGGGGTCTGCAATATAGAGAGACATTTCAGGAGGGTTTTAGAATATTTCTTCTGCACAAAATGAGTTTTGGCGGCAATTTGTACTAACTCAATTTACTCGAAATAACATTTTTGTGCAGAAATTTCCCGATATCTACGAAACTGCCGGTTATGTCTCCAATCTGCTTTTACTATACTGTATGTACAGATCAGGACTTTCATGTTGTGGACCAATTGCAAACAAGTTTAGTTCAGTAAATTATTTAAGAAACTCAAAATGTCAAACATTATTTTTTTTAATTGGAGCTCCTTTTAACAAATCACAGCTATTTTTATAATACATGTAATACATATATTTTAGGGATTGTAAATCAGTGTCATTTGTCATGAACACATCTCAATAACCTATCCAAAATATCCTGACAAAATGGGGCATTTATCTCTCCATTTTACCAATGGGCTTTGCAACTCCCTTGAACGCAGAACAAATGAAAGATGCATTGGGAATGAGAGAGTATCTCAGCACAAGAAATAATTGAAGTGAGAGAGATGACAAGCAAATAGTCTTGCGCATAATAGTTCGCGGCTGGGAGCGATCAGTTTAGTTCGCAGCTCCTTAGCGAACTAGTTCGCTCTTTTAGTTCGTTAGCTCACTTCTCGAATTCCCGGTAAGACAGATCGTTCTCTCGTCTTGCTACTGCCACTGCACGCGCTCTTTGTTTGTTACAGCAGTCTGTCACCAGTGATTACTCGTCACCAGTGATTGCTCATCCACATTGCTCTCGTTTCAACAGTAGCGGCTATTCAGGTGAAGGGAGTGAAGAGCCTCTTCACTAGCATCTCGTAAGATAAACATTATATTTTCTTATTTAAATGAAAATGTTGCAGTTGTCTTGCGCTATTTTATCGTGTATTTTTTATAGTGTACTGTTATTTCTACAGTCCGTTGCTAGAAGGTACGCAAGCGAGGCTCACAGATTACCTACCATGGCAACCTGACATCGGGTGTGACGTCATTACCTGCCGTTAGACAGTCGAGTGAAGACTTTGCTGTGTCTCCAAGCCAATACGTCAAGTCCAGTTGTTGAAAGTTGGCGTTGCGTCAGGCTTATTTTCTTTTATGCTGAAGCTTGTATTTATTTTCCCAATAAATAATATTCATTTATTACGTTACTTACCCTGTTGTTGATGAAAGTTGATGGCTTTTAGTGTAATAATATTTCCAGTGAAAGACACGGTATTACATTTATTAGAAATTCCCTTCAGTAGGTGGAAAGACGAAGACAAAGGGGAGTTATTAAATTGTGGACGGCCAAATTAATTAATAGAACTGTGTACTAAAAAGATATTAAGAAACCCGGCAAATGTTATAGCCTTCATTGCAAGGGATCTTGGTTCGAGCAGTTCACATGCTTGTGCAGTAGTTGTATTCTTAAAAACAACCTGTTCTGTTAGCCTTGCTTACTTTTTAGTAACAAATGTGGTGTGTGGAATCAACAAGTTTCGGTGATTTCCAAAACATTAGGCCTACGCGCGGGTTGAACAAACACAAAGACAGAGAGGAACATTTGAAGTGCCAGTTACAGATTAGAACACTCAAAAGAAACACTACCACGTTATCTGACGCCTTGAGGGAAAATGCAAGACTACAGTGCTTGCAGAAAGTTTAGGGACATGTCTAAATTTCGTTTGATGCACATTTGTCCCTAAAGTAACACCATTTCAGTCATTGTTTTACTTGATATTATTAGTCATCTATATGAGGGGTTTTCGTTTACAATTTCGCTGCTCTAGATCTAATACTTTTGGAGGCGGAATGTTTTTTTTTTGTAAACAAGGCTAAAAAACTGTTTTTCTTACTAAAATGTTTTCTTTCTCAAAAACTGCTAGTCCTACTGCTATGAAATTTTTACTGCTGTTTTTCTACTATATAGCAATCATAAAAATAACAACCTTGGAAAATATACTACTTATTTGGTCGCCTCTCAAACAAACTTTCTTCCCCAGTACGGTAATTGTGGCGGCAAAATTGGTCAATTTCGTTTCGCGATAACTTCCGATTGGAAGCACTTCGAGCTATTCTGACTACGCAGTTGTTTTCTCCGAGTCTTGTTTGTGATGGATCGGCTGTGGGTACTTTCTCGAAATGTTGCCAATCGGAAGTTATCATGGAACGAAATTGACCAATTTTGCCGCCAAAATTACCGGGGAAGAAAGTTTATTTGAGAGGCCATCAAATGAGTAGTAAATTCTCTACCTAGGTTGTATTTTTATGTTTATGATTGATATATTGTAGTAAAACAGCAGTTAAGATTTCATAGTTGTAGGATTAGCAGTTTTTGAGAACCAAAACATTTCATTAGTAGGAAAAACAGGTTTTTTTGCCCTGTTTACAAAAAGGTAAAACATTCCATCTCCAAAAGTATTAGAGCTAGAGCAGCGAACTTTTTAATGAAAACCCCTCATATAGATGTCTAATAACATAATGTAAACCAATAATAACTGAAATGCTGCTACTTTTGGGACAAATGTGCATCAAACGAAATTTAGGCCTGTCCCTAAACTTTCTGCAAGCACTGTATGTGGAGTTAGATATAATGAGAATGTGACTTTAAATAGGCTTGTAATTGGAGTTGTTCTATACTTGAGGTCTCACTCTCGTCATAATCTCTGGAAGAGAGTTCCTATGAACTTTAAACTTTACTGTAACTCGTGGGAACTTTAAGGAATTATATTAATTCTATCAATGCAGGCAATGGCCATGCATTTTCTTTGCAGGGCGGGTCAGGGAAGGTATTTTGGAGGGAAATCGGCCGTGGACCTATTGAAAGGAACCATCCCAGCATATGCCTGGTGGTGAAAATGAGAAGTCACAAAAATCATTTTCAGGACGACCGAGTAGATATTTTAGCTTTAAACTACGAAAAAAAAAAACCAATATTCACAAAAGCAATCAAGCACTGCTGAAATTAGAGTTTCGCTCTTCACCTGATTTTTCATCTACGAGCCGCCACTGCGTTTCAAGCAATTCTGTAGGCTACTGTAACAGTTACTATGCTGCACGTGCAGTTCGTGTATTAGATATTGACATGTTGCGTGTGTAGTAATGTGTTTTACATTTTGATATTCGAAGATAAAAAAATACAAAAATATGAGTATTGAAAGATTAGTGAAATGCCTTATTCCTTCCTTATTTCCTTTTATTCCTTGTAGGAACATAGGGTAGCTACCAACTTCTTCCATCTCACTCTATTGTTGGCCATCCTTTTAATTAGGGTCCATGTCTTTCCTTCTGAGACGACTTCTCTTTCTATTGTTTATAAAGCCAAAAGTCGTCATTTGTTTATCATTAGTGAAATACCGGTACCGTACCTAAAAGAAAAACAGTATGGACGATGTGTTCGTAGAAGGAGTACACTTATTATCCTCTTTATTTTTTTCTCGCGTGGGGCCGATAACCTAGATGTTAGGCCCCTTAAAACAACAATTATTATCATCATTTTTCGCGTATATCGGCGCGTCACCATCCGATTCCATTTTCTTCTTGTCACTAGGTGATGATAAGACGTACCCCCTTCCCCCGCAATTATCGTTTCATTTATTACTTGCTTCGTGATATTCATTATTTGGCTGCTCTGAAACCGTTGGGTACATTATCTTTATGGCATAAATGGGAGGAATAGTTTTTTTTAGTTCAGAGTTTTTGTCCATAGAAGTTCGCTTTTCTTTGTGAATCATCATCATAATGTTAATTTCTTAAAAAAAGGTAAAAAGTAGTTGTATCACCACGTATTGACAAAAATAAATATCAACCAGTTCATTAAAATGGGTAATGTTGATCCAGTTCGCCGCTTTTCTAAATAATTGGACATATTTTCAAATAATCCAAAATTACTAAGTTAAATAAAACTGTGGAATTATCCCCACGTCTAAATCAGTTAAGTTAACTATCAGTAACTTCAATTTATGAACCGCCACTGTATTACATTACAAATATAAGGTAGTTATTACCTATTAGCGTGTTAGCACTAGTAGTGTGTTATACTGTTATTATTATAAACCAACATTGAACAATCGCCGCACCAAACCTTGACAATCTTGCCACTAACAATAAATACACTCATTCAACTGAACTGACTGAACGAAAGAAAGCGCATGTGATTGTGCAATGAGTGGTGACGTGACGAGCTGACGAGCTATGGCGGACCCGCTCTCTCGCGCTGTTACAAGTCGGTCAGCGGAAAAAGATCGAACGAACTAACAAGCGAGGGATCTGGGAACTAGTTCGGTAGTTCGTCTGTGGGACCCGCTCTTCCGAACTAGTTCGTTCGCGAACTACACAAGACTACAAGCAAATGGTTGTTTGGACAGTGGCGACAGTAGTGGCGAGTAACAGAAGCTTCCTCACGTGACATGCAATGGCGGGAGCTTGCTCCCTTGTTCGACCTTGGCCAAGTCCCTTGTACTCCATCGACGTTTGGTCACGACATAGTGGCGACCATTAGAGGAAAACAGTGCTAGAGAAAAGAAATAGAGTAATTATAACGAAAAATAAAACCACGATTATGTGTAAAAACCCAGAGATGTATAGGATGGCTAAGAAGTCAGGTCTTAATGATATATACATTACGAAGCTTTAGCGTGGAAACTTTTAAACTAAAACTGGTTCTTAATCACGCATGTATGAATTGAGAAGAAAGATTATATTTTTCGTTGGTCACGAAATCATACGGCATGTATACTAATAGCATAAAGGTATAATTTCCAGTATACCACGAAACTTCAGTGGGAAACAAATATGTTTACATCATAACTGAACGCTATTTATTATTATTATTATTATTATTAATAGGCCCATTATTATTATTATTATTATTATTATTATGTTGTTGTTTGAGTCTTCAGTCTTTTGACTGGTTTGATGCAGCTCTCCATGCTCCCTGTCCTGAGCTAATCTTTTCATCTCTACATAGCTACCACACCCTACATCCAAGGCAATCTGTTTAACATATTCTAACCTTGGTCTACCCCTACAGTTCTTGTCCTCGACCCTTCCTTCCATAACTAAGCTTGCTATTCCTGGGTGTCTTAGTATGTGTCCTACTAACCTATCTCTTCTCTTCATTAGCAGTCGCCAGAAACATCTCTCCTCTCCCACTC
This sequence comes from Meconema thalassinum, assembly GCA_946902985.2. Lineage (NCBI taxonomy): Eukaryota > Metazoa > Arthropoda > Insecta > Orthoptera > Tettigoniidae > Meconema > Meconema thalassinum. Next base: position 69,169,789 of record OX336399.1, on the reverse strand, counting down.
GTCGTAATACCTCTTCGTTTGTAACCCTATCAACCCATCTGATCTTCATCATTCTCTTGTAACACCACATTTCAAATGCTTCTATTCTCCTCTTTTCTGCTGCACCAATAGTCCAAGTTTCACTTCCATAGAGCGCCACGCTCCAGTCAAAGGCTTTCAAAAATGACTTCCTAATACCTAAATCAATATTCGATGTCAACAGATCCCTTTTTTGTAGAAATGCTTTCCTTGCCTGAGCCAACCTACTTTTTATATCCTCTTTGCTTTGTCCATCACTGGTTATTCTGCTTCCTAAGTAACAGAAGTCTCCTACTTCCTTCAGTTTTTCACCTGCCAATTTGATCTCCATAGAGGTTTCTGATTTATTTCGGCTGCATTCCAGTAAGGTAAAGGCACTTAAGATTGCGCACTTAGTGTATTTATGTCCATAGATAAACTACTTTTGTGACCAATTTAACACAAAATTTATTAACAAGACTTCAATTAATTGCGAACACAATGCGTATACAAAGAACACTTAAAATAATGTATATTAAATGTAAAAAAATGTTTTTTAATTAATTGCAAATGCGCAGTCTTAAAGGCACTGTCCTTTAAGAATGCGCATGGCGTCCTGTAAGAATACGCATTAGCACAATTCGAATTTGAAGAGTCCTATGCCTTCATAGTTCGAACACCCTTCATGCCACCACTGTTTGCACCTACTACATTGCACCCAGTCTTCAATAATTGGTTCCTCATACTCTTCGTCACAGCAAGGACACACGATTTTCTCTTCTTCGGCAGTTGTGACAGCTGACGAAGTTGACGCTACTGAACTTACACCGAAGTGAAGAGTTTTCCTGCCCTGTTTTTTTGCTTGTTCATTCTTCGTTGCAAGAAGGCCATTCTTATAAGGAGAGGAAGATAGAACTTCAGACCTTTTGCAAGTTCTCTTGCGTTTGGTTGCTTGAGCTGCCTTTGGTAGGGGAGATATCTTAGCAGGTGACACCTGTGGCTCGTAAACTTTTGCATTTTGAATTTGCTCCTCTACAGCAGGTTCATTTTCCTGCACAGATGGGCGGAATGTTACCTCCGAGGGAGCAAAGTCGTCATCCAAAAATACATTCCGGTTAAACGGATGAATTCCAGTTTTGATGAAAGCTTGAACGGCTGTCTCCATCTTTGCTGCTCTCTCGTAGGCTGATTTGAAGATCCTGGCCACGTTGGCCTGTGTAATTGCAGTGCCAGGATGATTCACCAACCACGTATCAGCTTCTTGAGAATAGGCTTTCTTCAGAGGCCCAAAAAAGCCAACATCCAAAGGCTGAAGCCTGTGGCTTGCATGGGGTGGTAGTGAAAGCAAGGTGATGCTGTGTTCCCTGCAGTAAAGAACAGCATCAATGCTGCAGTGGGAAATGTGGTTATCCAGTATAAGGAGAACTGGATCCTCTTTTGATGGCTTTACAAAGTTTTTGAAATGTTTGAGCCACTCTACAAAGAGCTCAGTGTTCATATAGCCAGAGTCGGATATCATTGGCAATGTCCCTTCAGGAGCATCCATGTACAGATCTGGCTTCATTCTCTTCCTCGCAAAGATCATCGCTGGAGGAACAAATATGCCTGTAGGCCCCATACAACACACTACGGTAACTGCCTGCCCTCTCTCTCCCGATGTGGCCTTACAGACTATTTTCTTCCCTTTAGGAGATATAATTTTAGGAACAGTATTAGGCACGGTTGATATACCGGACTCGTCCATATTAAATTTCCTATGAGCTGGGAACATTTCATCAACACACACACTTGCCAAATTATCATAGAATCGGTCACATTGGACTCGATTGAATCCAATTGCTCTTCCTATGCTGCACTTCTCTGGTGTGCGTAATGACAGCTTTTGCCTCTTACAAAAGGCCAAAACCCAGTTCTTTCCTGCTAATCTAGTTTTCTTATTGAACCTATGTTCAATCTTATTCCTCTCAGCAAATTCGTACGCTAAACTCATCAGCTGTTTTCTGGTAATTCCATAAAACCTTTTGTCCAGTTCCCTCAAATGGTCGGCCAATTTTTGTTCCTGTTTTGGCGTGAACACAGGTTTGTGACGTCCCAAGGAAATTGGTACAGTCCCCTGTAAATTAACGAAGAAATATATTACATAACGTAGGCTACTCGAGGAATAAATATTAAACATTGGAGTTGAAAATATTTATGTACTGTAGTAGGCCTATAATATTTGTTAAATATTTTTAATTGAACTTAATTTTTAAATATAATTTACTTAATTTAGTTAATTATGAATTGCCATAAACAATTATTAACCAACTACCGTAATTATTTTTTTCCTTACCAATTTTAATCTATTTCTCAAAGTGGATTCCTTAGTACCCAATGAAGTAGCCACTTTTCTTTGACTTTCACCATTTTCAATTCTCTTTCTGGCTTCCTCTAAGATTTCTGTCGTAAATATAAGTTTCCTCTCTGATTTTCTTGAGTATGTTGAGCTCATACTGCCGTTAAATAGACGTCTGAAAGAAAGAATATCGTAGATATGAACGATTTCTACAGAACAAGAATGTGCCTGCAAGATGGCGCACAGTTCCTCCAAGACTGCGCAGAGCGCGCGGTCTTGCAGGTTTCTGCGTAGTTCAACACTTTCGCTAACAGATGGCAGAAGCAGTTACGTATACGCACATCGAGCCGCTCACAGTCTTTGTTAGGAGTTCCCATTGCGAGAGGATTATTTGTTTCAACTAAATCATAATTTAAAGGATCTCTAAGGCTTATTTCCTGAAGAATACAAATTACATCAAATAGGATGATTAATTATTCTTACCTCTTAATACTTTATACAAGTAGAATCAGCAAAATCGTTCACACTTTCGAAGAGCACTTTGCAATACACGTTTCTCCACAGAATGGCTTGGGTCACCAGTGCTGCCAACTGTAAGAAAATGCCACTGCGCAATCTTAAAGTCTGCGCAATCTTACCTGCCTTTACCTTATTTTTGTTTTACATTTATTAATTTTCATCATGAATTCTTTCCGTGAGACGGAGTCCATACCATTCAAAAACTCATTCAAATCCTCAGGCTTGTCGGCCAAGATGACGATGTCATCAGCAAATCTCAGATTTGAATTATTTCTCCTTGAATCTTCACTCCCACTTTAAAATTTTTCTCCAATTTCCTTCATTGCTTGTTCAATGTAAAGATTGAAAAGTATGGGTGATAAGTTGCAGCCTTGCCTTACACCTTTGTGAATACCCGCTTCTCTCTTATTATTATTATTATTATTATTATTTTTTTTTTATTTCTTTTGCGAATTGACCACTTCGGATCACGCTACAATTTCATTTTTTCTTTGCCTGAAGTTTCCTCTTCCTCCAGTACTCCTTCATATGGGCGCTATGCTGTTTCTTCTGCTCATCCGTCCAGGCTCTTCCCTTCTTTGTGGTTCTTGTGACGTGAAACCCTTCCAAATTTTGAATTATGTACCGAAATGTTTCCCTGTTTGACATCTGAACTTCCTGGATGTTGGAATTTTCGAGATCTTTTCGAACTTCCTTAATCCATCTCGTTGTTGTCTTCTTGTTCGACAGGTAGTCGAATAATTGTTTGGTTAGTCTAGTTTTGTCCATTCTGTACAAATGTCCGAGAAACGATAACCTCATCTTCTTCATGGTCTCTGAGATTCTCTCCACATTTGTATAGACTTCATTGTTGCTCCGAAGTTTCCAGCCGGTTTATTATTATTATTATTATTATAGATAATTGGAATATATCCACTGCCGATTCGTGGGATACATTGCAATTGAATACAATGTATATACTTACTTAGAGAGTAAACTAAATTAAATAATTCTTCTTCCCCTTCTCTTTGCGTTACGGCCTTCTAAGGACCACGTTACAATTTAATTTCGTCCTCCTTTGTTGTTCTTTCCTTTTTTCCAGTATTCTTTCATTGTTGCACTATGTTTCTTTTTCCTGTCTTCAATCCACTTTGTACCTGATTTCTTTTCCTTCCTCCCTTCCCTTGGAATCTTTCCAGTTGCAAGACTTTCACCCTAAAATCCTGTATTTTCAATAATTCTTCTTCTCTTATGTTGTTACTTTCCAGGTCTTTCTTGGCTTCTTGAATCCAGGTGGTGTTTGATTTCTTTTCCAAAGATATTTGAAAATTCGTTTGGTTAGTCTATTGTCATCCATTCTGTAAATATGTCCAAGAAACATCAATCTTCTTTTCCTTATTGTTTCTGATATCTTTTCTATGTTCTGATAAATTTAATTGTTACTTCTTCATTTCCAAAAAATACTCTGCAATTTTAAGAGGACCTAATATTTTTCTTATAATTCTTCTTTCTAATACTTCTAATTTATCAAGCTTGTAATTACTAGACATTTGCTGGCATACAAGCATTCTGGTTTCACTACTGTGTTGTAGTGCATTATTTTAAGGTTTTTGGATAAGGAATATTTTGCCTCCGTGGCTTAGGCGGCAGCACGCCGGCCTCTCACCGCTGGGTCCGTGGTTCAAATCCCGGTCACTCCATGTGAGATCTGTGCTGGGCAAAACGGAGGCAGACAGGCTTTTCTCCGGGTACTCCGGTTTTCCCTGTCACAATTTCATTCCAGCAACACTGTCCACTATCATTTCATTTCGTCTGTCATTCATTTAATCATTGCCCCAGAGGAGTGCGTTAGGCTTCGGCAACCGGCACAGTTCATATCCTCGCCGCTAGATGGGGGCTTCATTCATTCCATTCCTGACCCGGTCGGAGACTGGAAGCAGGCTGTGGATTTTAATTTCATTCTTTCTTATAACGTAAGATCTTTCCATCTTGTGTATGCTCTCCTGGAAGCAGGCTGTGGATTTTAATTTCATTCTTTCTTATACCGTAAGATCTTTCCATCTTGTGTATGCTCTCCTCTATATCAGATTTTTCTAAATCATTCTATTTAATTATCTCCCCGAAATATTTGAATTTATTTACCTTTGATATTCGAACAATATTTTTTCCCATGCAAATTGACCACTTAGTCTTAGAATCACGCAACAACTTCATTTATTAGCCTATTTTCAATTTTGAAAAAATAGTCTTATGAGATCACCTTTTGTCCGTGCGTGTGTGTGTGTGTCCCTAATAACTTATAAACGGCTGGAGCGATTTCAATGAAACTCGGTAGGTTCATAGCACTACTCCGGGCGACCTCGACCGTGCCCTTCAAATTTTGTTACGTCTCACCAATCCAACATGGCGGCTGTGCGAAATATTTCACCAGCATTTAAAATCTCCGAAACTATTACCGATAACACACTGGAATTTATTACGGTGTTAAAGGGAACTACTAGAAGTTCACCTATGTTACTTTTGAAAAACTGGTAACTACAAAACCAACATGGCGGCCACGCGAATTTGCGACTTTTAAATAGACGTTTCTCGCGATTTAACCAACCAAACGCAATAAAACTTGGTACAGTATATTTTAATACACATTGTAATGCACCGACATCTAACTTCGTTCAATTGTTTACATAACCACAAGATGGCGGGTGTGCGAAATATTTCACCGGCATTCTATATCTCTGAACCTATTAGCGGTATCACCCTGAAATTTTGTACGGAGATAAAGGGCACTACTGGAAGATCATCTATAAGACTTCCAAAAAACGGTTAAACTACAAAACGAACTTGGCGACCAAGCGAATTTGAAAATTTTAAATAGACCTTTCTCGTGATTTAATGTTCCAAACGCAATGGAATCTGGTACAGGAAATGTTTATACACATTGTAATGCACTGGTATCTAATTTAGTTCAATTGTTTACATAACCTCAAGATGGCGGCTGTGCGAATTTCAAAATTAAGTTTTTATTTCTTGTGTCGTAATCATGCGATCGAAGTGAAAGTTTGAAAAACGAACCTACGCAATAATTTTCCTTTAATGGTGCATGACTCTATGGCCTATAAATTTAACAATCCAACATGCGACCATCCGAAATATTTACACGGCTTTGAATATCTACGAATCTATTATAGCAATCAAACTGATTTCTTTTATGTTCATAGAGGCTACGAACTTAGGTTCACCGATAGGACTTTCAATATTCTGGTGATCACAAATCCAACATGGCGGCGACGCGAAGTATAAATATTCACATGGACGTTTCTCGCAATTTAACCACCCGAGTGAAGTGAAACTTGGTACAGTAAATCCTTATTCGAATGTTAATCCACTGGCATCTAATTTATTTCAATTGTTTCCATAACCACAAGATGGCAGCTGTGCGAAATTTTAAAATCTGCTTGTTACTTCTTGTGTCCAATTTATGCGATTGAAGTTTGAATGCTACACGTACACAATAATCTTCATGTAACAGTACATAACTCTAGGACCTACTTATATCAAATCCAACAAGGCGACCATCCGAAATATTTAGTCGGTTCTCAATATCTACGAATCTATTACAGCCATCAAACTGAAATTTTGTATGTTGATAGAGGCAATTAACATAAGTAGGATATATGAAAATAGGCTGTATAATTCTTCACGGAACTACTTGTTTTTCTTTTTCCTTTGACTGGAGTTCCCTCTGTCTCCAATAATCATTATGCGGTCACTGGCGCGTTTCCTTTGATCTTCTGTCCAAATTCATCCACTTCTCTTAGGTCTTCCATCATCTTGACACCCTTCCAGATTTTTCACTTTACTCTTAAATTCACTTCTTTGTAGCATTATTATTGTTAATATTTTTTTCGTTGTGCCCAACTAAGGAGTGCGCTAAAACTTATTTAGCAAAATGTTTCCTCTTTTTTTCTCAATATCTCTTCATCCTTTCACTGTGGTCTCTTTTGCGTTCTTCTGTCTATCCTGTATTCTTCTATGTTGGTATCTCGACAAATTTGTGCCTGTTAATTAGGTTTCTAAATTATGGCCTATTGTGAATGATTTGCTCTTTGATACAAATTTCCTGTAAATCTTGTGTTATTACTAGTCTACCATTGAAGTGAGAGAAGCCATTTTCCAGTTGCCTAATGCTGTTAAAGAAAGCTTCGAATCGGTCAACACAAAATCACAAGTGATGTTTAGCCAATTTTCATTTATGAAAAAAATAGGCTTATGAGATCACCTTTTTGTCCGTGTGTGTGTGTGGGCATATGTGTGTTTGTATCCCACTAATAAAATCTAAACGGGATGAGCGATTTCAATGAAACTCGGTAAAGTCATGGTGCTATGTTGGTCTAACCCGACCGTGCCCTTAAAATTGTATTACGTCTCAAAAATCCAACATGGTGGCTGAGTGCAATAATTCAACTGTATTCCATATCTCCGAATCTATTACTGATATCGCCTTGCAATTTTGCACAGGGATAAAGGGCATTGCTAAAAGTTCACCAATGTGACTTTAGAAATCCTGTTAACTAAAGAACGAACATGGCGGCCTAGCAAATTTGAAACATGTAAATAGACTTTTCTCGTGATTCAACTATCCGAGCACAGCGAAACTTGGTACGGTATATGCTTATACAAATTTGAATCCACTGGCATATAATTTATTTCAATTGTTTTTATTACCAGAAGATTGCGGCTGTGCAAAATTCTAAAATCTGGTTCTTATTTCTTGTGCCTTAATCATGCGATTGAAGCTTGAATGATAGAGCTATACAATAATATTCATGTAATAGTACACAACTCTAAGACCTTCATAAAAATCCAACATGGCAGTCATCCGAAATATTTAGACGGTTCTCAATATCTATGAATCTATTACAGCAATCACACTGAAATTTTGTATGTTGATAGCGGCAATTAATATAAGTAGGATATATGAAAATAGGCTGTGTAGTTCTGTATGGTACTACTGTACTTGTTGATTAAGAAATTCCTTCTTTTATTCCCTGTATTCTTCTTCTTATTTTATGTATTGCTTTTTTATCGCTTATCCTCCCAGCTCGATTTCACCAACAGACTGTGCAAGGGATCATTCCTCTACCATCGCAAGTATGGTGTCTGGGAGCTGAAAATACTAAGCAGATACAACCAGGGATGGTGACAGTCCGATCGTCCAGGCGACCGCTAACTTGGGTATAATTAAGGACGAGCCTGGGATGGGATTTTGGAAGGAAGTCAACCGTGGACCTGTTGAAATGAACCATCTCGACATTACCTTGAAAATGAGAAACCACTAAATACAGCTGAGGTGGGATTCGAACCCACGTTCTCCCTATGTCAGTGAGGCACGAGCTAGTGAGTTAGCGCTTTTGGCCACTGTAGCTGGTTTTATATTATTTCTTGTTTTATTAATATTAAGCTTTAGATCGATACGAAAATAATTATATTTAAAGTGGGTCCTAATTGAGAACTAATTCATTAAATACCAATGGGATTAAACGTAATCCACCAAAGTCAATAAGATAAATAAATTTCTATAGAAGATGCTTATTGTGGTCTTCATCAGCATTAAAATGTAATTGGTATTCTGCGCAAAGGCAGGTCTGAGCCTCCGAAGAGGCTATCCTCAGCCGGAGTTTACGTGTGGTAGGGTGACCAGGGCCTTTCCGCTCCTCCTTGTGTCGGCTAACAGTTCCGACCACGCCCAGTGCTGCTTAACTGTGGAGTTCTCATGGGATCCGGTATTTCAACATGGCCAGGCAGTTGGTCTTCTTCAGCGTTAACTACAATTAATCATAAGAAACAATTGGTAATAAAACTATTCTAGTCAACTACTGTAAGTAATGTCGTCTCCTTTTTAGCGTGTATCATTTTTTTTTTTTTTAAGGAAGCTTGGGTCGCCTCCGTAGCGTAGCGGTCAGCTGCCGCCCCGGAGGTCCTGGGTTCGATTCCCGGCTCTGCCACGAAATTTGAAAAGTGGTATGAGGACTGGAACGGGGTCTACTCAGCCTCGAGTGGCCCAAATGAGTAGAGGGGGTTCGATACCCAGCTCAGCCATCCTCGAAGTGGTTTTCCGTGGTTTCCCACTTCGTCTTCGGGCAAATGCCGGGATGGTTACTACTGTAAGGCCACGGCCGCCTCCTTCCCACTTCATTGTTTAACCATCCCACTCTTCCCATCCCTTCATCAGGCCCTATGTTCGCTTTGCAGGTGAGGCCGCCTGGGCGTAGATCTGGTCACACACCCCAGTTGTATCCCTGACTCAGAGTCTCAAGCTCCAGGACACTGCCCTCAGTGGCGGTTGAGGTGGGATCTCTCGCTTAGTCCATGGGATAAGCCAACCCTGGAGGGTAAAACGATAGCGAAAAAAAGAAAGCTTTTTACTCTAAAGCTAAATAACCTTATGTGTGCTAATTTTCAATTAAAGTTGTTAATTCAACATAGATTGTTAGTGGAATGTCCTTAAAATTATATAAGACTAGCAGAAGTACTCGTTCTTCGAACGGTGTTCGGTGTTAATACCAGATATTATCAATTGAGCTACTGTTGCAATGGTTAGCGGTTTGTCATTCCTCCATAAGTTTATCAGAACGAAGTTAGTTTTCTGGGAATATCACACACACTGTTAATTTAAGGGCATTAAATAGTGGTTTTCGGAGACCCTTTATAGACTCGCAAATTTTGTGTCTAACATTGAGAAGCGCAACATATGCTTTGGTCGTCCTTCTAGGATAATTTTTATATTTCGCCTATTTTAGCATGTATTTTGAGAAGTTTTTCCCTATATCCACCCTTCTACTGTATGAAAAGTACGGTGAAGTGTTTTATAAATGTTTGGTGTATTGACTCATGTTTACCATACCTAATTTTACGAAGCACCAAGCATCCGAACACGAGTTACAGACGTACATAAAGATACACAGAAAGACAGACAGATAGACAATTCTATTGTCTACAACATATCACCCAGATACCCAAATATGGATATATCTACCACGCAGTATCAAAAAATCATCCTTACGATGAACCCTTATGTCGACAAAAAAAAAATAAGATTAGTTAAAATGTGCTCTCAAACTCAATTCACCTAACGTGCACTTCCTGACGTGAAATAGAATTGATAGCCTTGTAGACGAAACGCAATACACGTCTCATACAAACTGACCCTCTACCTTGTGTTAGGTCCCCATACACAGGAAGACCTCTTTCATAAATTATAAAGACTTGTGGTGTATGAAAATTCAGGTTCTTTAGCCTCAAATGGCCCAAATTCCAAAAAGTCGCAAAAAAAAAGCTGATTCAATTCAGGAATTTTTGATAATAATGTTGCTGTTGGAGATATAATAGACCTTCTGTACTATATGTCGCACGCGAAAATTGCATGAAAAAAATCTAGGTTACCCCTTGACCCCCTTAATTGCATTGATGAATTATACAGTCTACGTTGGTTCCGTGATAACCTTATAGCCATTTACAAACTTTCACAGAAATGTAATAAATGGAGTGGCATTGCTTCTTACAGCATTAGATGGAAAGTTGGATGCGACCCCTTGAGATAATGTTGTCATGGTTACCGATTTGCTTTACTTCATTGGTTTGTTAAATTAAATTAAATCAGTTTTCTGGGAATATATCAGAAACTGTTGGTTTTAGAGCCTTTTAATGTAGTTTCCAAGGACCTTTTAGGGCCCCCGAGTTTTGTTTCTGGCACAGAGGGACTTTGTCCCGTCGTTGTGCGCCATAAAATAATACTACTAATAATAATAATATAATATAGGGATAGGAATATAATAGACCTGCCGTACCACACCCGCAGGTGTAAATCGCGTGAAAAAATTCCAGAGTATCCCTGACCCCCTTAAGCGCATTATATGTATTGATTAATTTTACAGCTTAATTTGGTTCCGTGATAACCTTCTAGCCGTTTGCAAACTTTCACACTAATGTTATTAATGGAACTGCCGTCTTACAGCAATAGATGGACCTCTGAAAATCTGTTGCCATGGTTACCGGCTTGCATTCGTTCATTAGTTTGTAAAATGAAATTAGGTTTCTGGGAATATCTCAAACAACGGTTGGTTTTATGGCCTAAAATTTGGTTTTCGGGGACCCTTTAGGGCCCCCAAGTTTTGTCTCTCACAAGAAGGGCCTGAAAATGAGCTTTGTCTCGTCCTTCCACTCGTATTTGAGCATGTAATTTAAGGCGGTAGGCCCCTATTTATGAGAGGTAAGGAGAAGAGTTACATCAATGATTAGTGTCGTGCCTATGATGGATAAGTGTACCGAATTGTACGTTGATACACCCAGCCGTTCTCGAGTTATAAGGGAACAAAGTTGTCCAGAGACAATCAAACAAACAGACAGACCAAAACATTATTTTCGCGCGCATCTATCATAAAACAGTCTAAAACGTGTAAATAACTAAAATTTCCGTAGAAATTCAGAAAAAAAAACCAGACAAATTTTCTTTTTTATACATGTAGAGATATACTGCACCGCTCGGTGTTGACCGTGTTTTATTGCACAAATGTAGGTTTTACTCGCTAACCGTTGGAGATACACGAAAAGGGATAAGAACCTTTCGGATAGAAAATTAAATGCCAAAGCTCGTGTATACCATCAAAAGTTTGCTATTTCTTAGCGTTCTCTTTTTATTTGAAATGGAAATATGAAATCTTGAAACCAAAGGGTGTAGTGACGTCACAAAAGTAGGTTTTACTCGCTAACCGTTGGAGATACACGAAAAGTGATAAGGACCTTTCGGATAGGAAATTAAATTTCAAAGCGCATATGTCCCATCAAAAGTTTGCTATTTCTTAGCGCTCTCTTTTTATTTGATATGGAAATATGAAATATTTAAATCAAAGGGTGTAGTGACGTCACTAAAAAGGTCGCCATTTCATAATAGTGCAAAATATCGAAATTAAAAGTATCCTATATGTAAACCTGGTATTTCAGCTACATCCATGCAAAATGTCATTTAAATCGGACCAGTGGTACTTGCGTTATTGAGTAACAGACAGACAGACAGACACACACCATCTCATTTTTATATATTGTTACGTGCCACCCCCCAGTGGCACCTTTGTTAACTGGATTACGGTGGGTATAAAGCACAATACCAATTACTGCTTAAAGAAATAATTAATTTTATTGCAGCCAGAAAAATACACTACTCAACAGCAATCATTACCTTACTCCAGTTTCCTCACGTCGAGAATACTTTCCCTTTCACTTGTCAACAGACCACAGTTAATCCTCTTCGCTAATGAGTCCGGTCCCGTACGCTCGCTGGAAATAGCTGCACTAGGTCTGTCACTGTACTATACACTGTTTCATAAGCACCACAATCACTTCCTCGGTGTCAAGAGAATCAGCTTCACTAGGGGTTTCGCAAGTCACCACACTTCTGTCGCTCAAGATAATCGCTCGCACTAGCTCGTAAAACACAACAACAACAACAACAACTGCTTGACAGGTCACACTTATATAGCAGGCCGGTGACTCAATAAATGCTTCTAGATCCATCCAGGGTTCACGGGCTCTCGAGGTTTCCATCGCTGGTCCAGTCACGAATATTCTGGACTATCCCTTTGTCCTAGTAGCCCTGTTGCATAAGGCGCACGCAATACAGGAGGCAGGCCACAGCCCAGCCCTGGGGCAGTTGTGACTCATGCGGCGAACGATGACACAAACTCACAGCCGTAACAATATTAGTACTAGCAGAAGTACCCGTTCTTCGAACGGTGTTCGGTGTTAACACCAGACATTATAATAATAATAATAATAATAACAATGTTATTGGTGTTACATCCCTTTTAAGTACTGTTGCTTTTAGAGACGCACCAGACATTATCAATTGAGCTACTGTTGCAATGGTTAGCGGCTTGTAATTCCTTCATAAGTTTATCAGAACGAAGTTAATTTTCTGGGAATATCACACACACTGTTAGTTTAAGGACCTTATAATGTGGTTTTCGGAGATTCTTTATAGACTCGCGAATTTTTTGTCTCACATTGAGAAGTGCAACATATGCTTTGGTCGTCCTTCTAGGATAATTTTTATATTTCGCCTATTTTAGCATGTATTTTGAGAAGTTTTTCCTTATATCCACCCTTCTACTGTATGAAAAGTACGGGGAAGAGTTTTATAAATGATTGGTGTATTGACTCATGTTTACCATACCTAATTTTACGATGCACCAAGCATCCGAACATGAGTTATAGGCGTACATAAGGATACACAGAAAGACAGACAGACAATTCTATTGTCTACAACATATCACCCAGAAATCCAAATATGGGTACATCTACCACACAGTATCAAAGAAAATCATCCTTACGATGAACCCGTATGTCGACAAAAAAAAAGAAAAGAAAAAAGATTAGTTGAAATGTGCTCTCAAACTAAATTCACCTAACGTGTACTTCCTGACATGAAATAGAATTGAAAGTCTTGTAGATGAAACGCAATACACGTCACATAAAAACTGACCCTCTACGTTGTGTTGGGTCCCCATACACAGGAAGACCTCTATCATAAATTATAAAAGCTTGTGGTGCACGAAAATTCAGGTTCTTTAGTCTCAAATGGCCAAATTCCTAAAAGCCGCAAAAAATGCGGATTCAATTCAGGAATTTTTGAAAATAATGTTGTTGTTTGGAGATATAATAGACCTTCTCTACTATATGTCGCACGTGAAAATAGCATGAAAAAATCCTAGATTACCCCTTGACCCCCTTAATTGCATTGGCGAATTATACAGTCTACGTTAGTTCCGTGGTAACCTTATATTTGCAAACTTTCACAGAAATGTAATAAATGTAATAAATTGCTTCTTACTGAAATAGATGGAAAGTTGGATGCCACCCCTTGAGATAATGTTGTCATGGTTACGGATTTGCATTCCTTCATTAGTTTGTTAAATTAAATTTAATTAGTTTTCTGGGAATGTTTCAGAAACTGTTGGTTTAAGAGCCTTATAATGTAGTTTTCGAGGACCCTCGAGTTTTATTTCTGGCACCGAGGGGCTTTGTCTCGTCGTTGTACGCCATAATATAATACTACTAATAATAATATAATATAGGGATAGGAATATAATAGACCTTCCATACCACACCCGCAGGTGTAAATCGCGTGAAAAAATTCTAGACATACCCCTTGACCCCCTTAAGCGCATTTTACATATTGATGAAATTTACAGCTTAATTTGGTTCCATAATAACCATCTAGCCGTTTGCAAACTTTCACACTAATGTATTTAATGGAATTGCATTGCATCTTACAGCAATAGATGGACCTCTGAGAATCTGTTGCCATGGTTATCGGCTAGCATTCGTTCAGTAGTTTATTAAATTAAATTAGTTTTCTGGGAATATCTCAAAATCAGTTGGACGTAGGACCTTAAAATGTGTTTTTAGGGCCCCCGAATGTTATCTCTCACATTGAGGGGCTGAAAATGGGCTTTGTCTCGTCCTTCTACTCCTATTTCAGCATGTATTTTAAGGGGGTATGCCCCCTTTTATGATTGGTACAGAGAAGAGATACATCAATGATTAGTGTCGTGCCTCTGATGGATATCTGTACCAAATTTTGCGTTGATGTTTGGAGGTATAATAGTCCTTCTGTACTATATGTCGCACGTGAAAATTGCATGAAAAAAATCTAGGTTACCCCTTGACCCCCTTAATTGCATTGATGAATTATACAGTCTACGTTGGTTCCGTGATAACCGTATAGCCATTTGCAAACTTTCACAGAAATGTAATAAATAGAGTGACATTACTTCTTACAGAAATAGATGGAAAGTTGGATGCCATCCTTTGAGATAATGTTGTCATGGTTAGCGATTTCCATTCCTTCATTAGTTTGTTAAATTAAATTAGTTTTCTGGGAATATTTCAGATACTTTTGGTTTTAGGGCCTTATAATGTAGTTTTCGAGGACCCTTTAGGGCCCCCAAGTTTTGTTTCTGGCACCGAGGGGGCTTTGTCTCCTCGTTGTACGCCATAATATAATAATAATATAATATAGGGATTGGAATATAATAGACCTGCCGTACCACACCCGGAGGTGTAAATCGCGTGAAAAAATTCTACTGTACCCCTTGACCCCCTTAAGCGCATTATACGTATTGATGAATTCTACAGCTTAATTTGGTTCCGTGATAAACTTCTAGCCGTTTGCAAACTTTCACACCAATGTAATTAATGGAATTGCATTGCGTCTTACAGCAATAGATGGACCTCTGAGAATCTGTTGCCATGGTTACCGGCTTGCATTCGTTCATTAGTTCATTAAATGAAATTAGTTTTCTGGGAATATCTCTAAAACGGTTGGTCATAGGGCCTTAAAATGTGGTTTTCGGGTACCCGAGTTTTGTCTCTCACATCGAGGGGCTGAAAATGAGCTTTGTCTCGTCCTTCTACTCCTATTTCAGCATGCATTTTAAGGGGGTAGGCCAACTTTTAGGAGAGGTACGGAGAAGGGTTACATCAATGATTAGTGTCGTGCCTCTGATGGATATCTGTACCAAATTTTACGTTGATACACCCAGCCGTTCTCGAGTTATAAGGGAACAAATTTGTCCACAGACAATCAAACAAACAGACAGACCAAAACATTATTTTCGCGCGCATCTATCATAAAACAGTCTGAAACGTGTAAATAACTCAAATTTCCGTAGAAATTCAGAAAAAAAAACAGACAAATTTTCTATTTATATATAGAGAGATATACTGCACCGCTCGGTGTTGACCGTGTTTTATTGCACTAATTTAGGTTATACTCGCTAACCGTCGGAGATACACGAAAAGTGATAAGAACCTTTTGGATAGAAAATTAAATGCTAAAGCTCGTGTATAACATCAAAAGTTTGCTATTTCTTAGCGTTCTCTTTTTATTTTAAATGGAAATATGAAATTTTGAAACCAAAGGGTGTAGTGACGTCACACTAGTAGGTTTTACTCGCTAACCGTTGGAGATACACGAAAAGTGATAAGGACCATTCGGATAGGAAATTAAATTTCAAAGCTCGTGTGTGCCATCAAAAGTTTGCTATTTCTTAGCGCTCTCTTTTTATTTGATATGGAAATATGAAATTTTGAAACCAAAGGGTGTAGTGATGTCACTAAAATGGTCGCCATTTCTTAATAGTGCAAAATATCGAAATTAAAAGTATCCTATATGTAAACCTGGTATTTCAGCTACATCCATGCAAAATTTCATTTAAATCGGACCAGTGGTTCTTGCGTTATTAGGTAACAGACAGACAGACAGACAGAGAGACAGACACACACACACACCGTCTCATTTTTAGCCTATTTTCAATTTTGAAAAAAATAGGCCTATGAGATCACCTTTTGTCCGTGTGTGTGTGCGCGTGTGTGTGTGTGTGTGTGTGTGATTCGTGTGTGTGTCCCCCCTAATAAAATCTAAACGGCTGGAGCGATTTCAATGAAACTCGGTAAGTTTATAGCACTATTCCGGGCGACCTCAACCGTGCCTTTCAAATTTTGTTACGACTCACCAATCCAACATGGCGGCTGTGCGAAATATTTCACCAGCATTCAATATCTCCGAAACGATTACCGATATTACCCTGACATCATGTATGGTGATAAAGGGAACTACTATAAGTTCACTTATGTGATCTTTGAAAACCTGGTAACTACAAAACTAACATGGCGGCCAAGCGAAGTTGCGACTTTTAAATAGACGTTTCTCGCGATTTATCCAACCAAACGCAATGAAACTTGGTACAGTATATGTTTATATACATTGCAATGCACCGACAACTAACTTCGTTCATTTGTTTACATAACCACAAGATGACGGATGTGCGAAATATTTCACCGGCATTCTGTATCTCTGAAACTATTAGCGGTATCTCCCTGAAGTTTTGTACGGAGATAAAGGGCACTACTGGAAGTCCATTTATGCGACTTTAAAAACCAGTTATATACAAAACAAACATGGCGGCCAAGCGAATTAGAAAATGTTAAATAGACCTTTCTCGCGATTTAATGCTCCAAACGCACTGAAATCTGGTAGAGGAAATATTTATACACATTGTAATGCACTGGTATCTAATTTAGTTCAATTGTTTACATAACCTCAAGATGGCGGCTGTGCGAATTTTAAAATTAAGTTTTTATTTCTTGTGATGGAGTCATGCGATCGAAGTGAAAGTTTGAATAATGAACCTATGCAATAATTTTCCTATAATGGTACATGACTCTATGGCCTATACATTCAACAATCCAACATGGCGACCATCCGAAATATTTAGACGGCTCTCAATATCTACGAATCTATTGTAGCAATCAAACTGAATTTTTTATTGTTCATAGGGGCTATGAACTCAAGTTCACTTATAGGACTTTAAATAACCTGGTGATCACAAATCCAACATGGCGGCGACGCGAAGTATAAATATTCACATGGACGTTTATCGCAATTTAACCATCCGAGAGCAGTGGAACTTGGTACAGTAAATCCTTATACGAATGGTAATCCACTAGCATCTAATTTATTTCAATTGTTTCCATAACCTAAAGATGGCAGCTGTGCGAAATTTTAAAATCTCCTTGTAACTTCTAGTGTCCTAATTATGCGATTGAAGTTTGAATACTACACGTACACAATAATCTGCATGTAACAGTACATAACTCTAGGACCTACATATATAAAATCCAACATGGCGACCATCCGAATTATTTAGACGGTTCTCAATATCTACGAATCTATACCAGCAATCAAACTGAAATTGTGTATGTTGATAGTTGCAATAAGTGGTCTATATGAAAATAGGCTGTATAGTTCTTCACGGAACTACTTGTTATATATTAGTATGATGATGATAAACGGTATCTAGGAAAGCATATCTGTTACAAAATAATTTAAGTTGGTTATTAATATCGACAACAGGCAACTAACGTGATGTATCATCATATTACGTAAGTTGTGCCTCATTTCTTTTTAGTAGCCTACTGGCATTAGTCTAGCTGTATGCCTCTCACCAAGGCGGTCCGGGTTCGAGTCCCGGTCAATGCATGTGAGATTTTTGAAGTGAAATGCCACGTCCTGTGGTTCGGATTCCACGTAAAAAGGGGGTCCCGTGGCTCATAATCACAAGATTCACGGTCACGTAAAACTACAAGTCGGGTGAACGCGCAGGCCAAGCAATCGGGCCACCACAATCTATCCACTGTTGCCAAAATCTGTGGTGAAGATGATCTCGGGCGGCTTCTGTGGCGTAGTTGGTAGCATGCTGAGCTTCTATGCCCAAGATCGCGGGTTCAAACCCGGTCGAAGTCATCGGATTTTTTAAGAATGTTAAAAATTCCTCAGTATGCCTTCCTTCGGACGGGAAGTAAAGCCGGCGGTCCCATGTCATAGATTTATAGGTTAAACATTTGACTAACGTTCTTAGGTCCCTACGTTCATCGTCAAGAGCCGACTGCGGTGGCATCTGGTAACTAAGTTCTGAACTAGTTGGTCGTTGACGGTGGAGTTTGGCGTCAACAGTAGGAACTACTTGAAAATAAATCATGTCTGCAGTCCTTACTTGAATTAAAACAGATACACACACTAATACAGTCATCACAATTAACACCGGTTATCAGACAGATTCGACACACACCCAAAGTACACGGGGCTATATGACCGCGTTGTCGCAGCTCCTAAACTGAAGAACCAACCAACCAAGATGATCTCGCACCGCAGATGAAATATGAGGTGGTACGCCATCATGCTGAAACCACATGTTTTGACGCACATGCAGTGGCACATCGCCTAAGAACTCATGCAATACGTCTTCAAACCAAGTACGATTTCGTGGATGAAGGTAGGGGATATGGGACATCAGGTGATCGTTCAATGACGTACGTATTCTAGTCAGTGGCGCCGAAAATGCGAGAGATTTGAACATGTGCTGCGATGGAATTTTGCGATTAGAGGGAATCTGGTCACAAATCCCTGTGCTAATCCTGGTCCCCACTACAAGCCCTCAAAGTCTGTAATGGAGACTTAGAAACACCTGTATATGATGCTTTCCACTCTACACAGTTCATGCAAGTTAAGAAGAGTATTTACAGAGTTAATAAGAGGAAAACTCATACCCCTTTCTTCAAATTTGTCGACTTTTTGAATTTAAATTTTACAACTTGATGAGTATTATCATTTATAGAAGAAATTATCTCTTAAAACATCACATACCGGTACTAATAAACAGCATTTTCTGTTGCACAGCATTATTCATATTGTCAGAAAATCATAATTAATATAATGGTTTTTTAGTAATCGATTAAACAAACATCGCTCATTGCCAGCTCTAATACAGTGCATATATATATTTGTTTGTTTCTTTATTTGTTTCACCCAAATTTGTGGTACATGAAATCGATCTTTATTAGCCTATTTTCAATTTTGAAACAAGATGTTCAGTAAAGAACATATAGCCTACTTTCTCCTAAATGCATGGGTATTGTTATAACTCTTTGTCCTTTTCAAGGAATATAATTGAATGTTGGTTGTAGTAGCTTGTGGAAATACAACGTGCTATAGGGATATTAAACATGAATATGATGTGCCCTTTGCTAGTGCTACCTCTGTATAAAAATTTCATTCAATTCGGTTTCACCGTGTTTGAATTGAAATGGGGAATTGATTTGCACACATACACGACCGCTATTTGCAAACTATTGGGCTGATGACCTTGTAGTCAGTCATAAGATGCTTTCCACAAAAAGGCATGTTGTTGCAAAATCTGGTAGAGATCAAATTATTAGGTTGGTCGTAATTTGATTTAAGCTTTTAACATTTGGGTGGCCGTCATTCCGTTTCCATCAAGATGGCGGCGATATAAAACATGACACTGAGGTGCCCTTTGCTAGTGCTACCTCTGTACCAAATTTCGTTCAATTCGGTTTCACCGTGTTTGAATTGATAGGGGGAATCGATTTGCACACATACTTGGCCACCATCTGCAAACTATAGGGCTGATGATCTTGCAGTTTGGTCAGAATATGCTTCCCATATACAGATATGTTGTTGCAAAATTTGGTAGAGATCGGATGATTATGTTAGTCGTAATTTGATTTAAGCTTTGAACATTTGTGTGGCCGCCATTACGTTTATGTCAAGATGGCGGCGATATAAAACATGACACTGAGGTGCCCTTTGATAGTGCTATCTCTGTACCAAATTTCGTTCCATTCGGTTTCACCGTGTTTGAATTAATAGGGGGAATCGATTTTGACACAAAGATGGCCGCCATCCGCAAACTATTAGGCTTATGACCTATTACATTGGTCAAAGGATGCTCACTCCATAAAGGTATGTTGTTGCAAATTTTGGTAGAGATCGGATAATTATGTTAGTCGTAATTTGATTTAAGCTTTGAACATTTGTGTGGCCGCCATTACGTTTCCGTCAAGATGGCGGCGATATAAAACATAACACTGAGGTGAGCTAGTGCTACCTTTGTACCAAATTTCGTTCAATTCGCGTTCACCGTGTTCGAATTGATAGGGGGGACAGACATTCAGAGTACACACACTCACACACACACACACACACACACAGACTCACACACACACATACACACACACAGACAGACACACTTTTTTTCGCCCTGTGTTGATCTCATAAGTCTACTTTCATTTTTTGCAAAAATCGAAAGTAGGCTAAAAATAGGCTTATGAGATCAACTTTTGATCGTGTGTGTGTCCCCCTTATAACTTCTAAACGGCTGGAGCGATTTCAATGAAACTCGGTAAGTTCATAGCACTATTTTGGAAGACCCCGACCGTGCCCTTCAAATTTTGTTACGTCTCACCAATCCAACATGGCGGCTGTGCGAATTATTTCACCAGTATTCAATATCTCCGAAACTTTTCCCGATATCACCCTAGAATTTTTTACGGTGATAAAGGGAACTACTAGAAGTTCACCTATGTGACTTTGAAAAACTAGAAACTATAAAACCAACATGGCGGCCACGCGAATTTGCGACTTTTAAATAGACCTTTCACGCGATTTAATGTTCCAAACGCAATGAAATCTGGTACAGGAAATGTTTATACACATTGTAATACACTGGTATCTAATTTAGTTCAATTGTTTACATAACCTCAAGATGGCGGCTGTGCGAATTTTAAAATTAAGTTTTTATTTCTTGTGTCGTAATAATGCGATCGAAGTGAAAGTTTGAATAATGAACCTATGCAATAATTTTCCTTTAATGGTACATGACTCTATGGCCTATACATTTTACAATCCAACATGGCGACCATCCGAAATATTTAGACGGCTCTGAATATCTACGAATCTATAATAGCAATCAAACTGATTTTTTTATGTTCATAGGGGCTATGAACTTAAGTTTACCTATAGGACTTGAAATAACCTGGTGATCACTAATCCAACATGGTGGCGACGCGAAGTATAAATATTCACATGGACATTTCTCGCAATTTAACCATCCGAGTGCAGTGAAACTTGGTACAGTAAATCCTTATACGAATGTTAATCCACTGGAATCTAATTTATTTCAATTGTTTCCATAACCACATGATGGCAGCAGTGCGAAATTTTAAAATCTCCTTGTTACTTCTTGTGACCTAATCATGCGATTGAAGTTTGAATTCTACACGTACACAATAATCTTCATGTAACAGTACATAACTCTAGGACCTACATATACAGTGTGGTCCGCCAGCCCCTTATTTTTTTTGGAGGAAGGCAACCCAACTAACGCGTATATCACAGTCATCCTAAAAACATTAGTACCTGTTCCTTTACGTCCATTGTACAACTTTACCGTTGAGTACATCCTCGCGAATATAGTCGAAATTAATAGTGGCAGTTTTCTTTCAATGACCTCAAATATAATGCATGATTGAAACGATTAGAGCTCCGAATAACACATGCTTACGTTTTGACAGGAAGTGTCTACGAATAGATTCAATGCGTGCCAGCAATATACCATGGTTCTCGGTAGCTATGGTGGCTAAATCAAGAGTAGCGTCAACGAAGTCGCATTGTAGTACCTGTAGGTTCGAATCTTGAACTAGCACTTTTTTTTTTGCTTAATGTCGTTTATTGTGGATGTATTATGGACGCATATCTATCTATTCCAACGAGTGATTTTTTATTTGGTCCTCAAAAGGACCGTACTTATCCGATGGTACGCAGCCAGATTGGACGACGACATAATGATCTGTAGAACGAAAGCAAGGTATCCTGTATATTCAAGGTAGCAAGTGTTCGAAATTTTTACCACCTTTGTTTAAAGGAAAACTCCGAATCACTCAGACGACCCACATAACAAATAAATAAATACATCAGACCGAAACTATAATTCCTTTCAACGGCGTCTGTGCGAAAAGCGCTTGCTATACACTTACAGTAATAGTCAGTTAGTTAGTGAGGTTTTAAGGGGCGGAACTACGAGGTCATCTGCCCCAAACCTAAAGTAAATACAGATAATTATGACATTATTGGTTTTACGTCACTTTTAACTGCTCTGGCTTTTAGATACGCCGGGATGCTGGAATTTTGCTCGGAAGGGGATCTTCAACGTGCCAGTAAATCTACTGACACGGCTCCCTCGCATTTGCGCACCCTCAAATGCCAGCTGACCGCACCAGGATACGAACCTGCAACCTGCAACCTTAGGCACAGCCAGCTGAGCCTCGCAGCAAGCCAGTAAAAACAGAACGTGTCATATTATTATAAATATTGAACTATTAAAATTCTAATTATCACGAATAGAGTCGCTTCCGTTGCGTAGTAGTCAGCGTGATTAGCTGACACCCCGGACGTTCTGGGTTCGATTCCCGGCTATGCCATGAAATTTGAAAAGTGGTATGAGGACTGGGACGGGGTCTACTCAGTCTCGGGTGGTCCAAATAAATAGAGGGGGTTCGATTCCCACCTCAGCCATCCTCAAAGTGGTTTTCCGTGGTTTTCCGTGGTTTCCCACTTCGCCTCGGAAGGGGATCTTCAACGTGCCAGTAAATCTACTGACACGGCTCCCTCGCATTTGCGCACCCTCAAATGCCAGCTAACTGCACCAGGATACGAACCTGCAACCTGCAACCTTAGGCACAGCCAGCTGAGCCTCGCAGCAAGCCAGTAATTACAGAACGTGTCATATTATTATAAATATTGAACTATTAAAATTCTAATTATCACGAATAGAGTCGCCTCCGTTGCGTAGTAGTCAGCGTGATTAGCTGCCACCCCGGTCGTCCTGGGTTCGATTCCCGGCTTTGCCATGAAATTTGAAAAGTGGTATGAGGACTGGGACGGGGTCTACTCAGTCTCGGGTGGTCCAAATAAATAGAGGGGGTTCGATTCCCACCTCAGCCATCCTCAAAGTGGTTTTCCGTGGTTTTCCGTAGTTTCCCACTTCGCCTTCGGGCAAATGCCGGGATGTTACCTACCGTACGGCCACGGCTGCCTCATTACCTCTTCCTTGCCTATCCCTCCCTATCCTCCCCACCTTTCCCATCCCTCAAGATGTCCCTGTTCGCTTTGCAGGTGAGGCCACCTGGGCGAGGTGCTGATCCCACCTCCCCAGTTGTATCCCCAGTTAAGATGTTTCAAGCTCCAGGTCACTGCCCGTAGAGGCGGTAATGATGGGATCCCTCGCTGAGTCCGAGGGAAAACCTAACCTGGAGGGTAAAATCGACTAAAAAAATATTAATTATAACGAATAGTATCCATTCATAGTTTAGAACTGGATTTTTTTAAATTTTATTTAGTCAATTTACCCTCTAGGTTGGTGGTTTCCACGGACTCAGCGAGGGAACTCACCACTACCGCCTCGATGAGCAGTGTCCTGGAGCTTGGAACATCTGGTCGAGAGGGATACAACTGGGGAGGTGTGATCATCACTTCGCTCAGGCGGCCTCACCTGCAAAGCGAACAGGGGCCTCATGAGGGATGGGAAGGGATGGAAGATTGGGATGGATAGGCTAGGAAGAGGGAAGGAGGTGGCCGTGGCCTTACAGTAGGTACCATCCCGGCAATTGCCCGAAGACGAAGTGGGAAATCACGGAAAAACACTTCGAGGATGGCTGAGGTGGGAATCGAACCCCCTCTACTCATTTGGGCCACCCGAGGCTGAGTAGACCCCGTTCCAGTCCTCATACCACTTTTCAAATTTCGTGGCAGAGGCGGGAATCGAACCCAGGACCTCCGGGGTGGCAGCTAACCATGCTGACCGCTACGCTACGGAGGCGACATGGTTTAGAACAGTTTTTATTTTATTTAGTCAATTTACCCTCTAGGTTGGTGGTTCCCACGGAATCAGCGAGGGAACTCACCACTACCGCCTCTATGGGCAGTGTCCTGGAGCTTGGAACATCTGGTCGGGAGGGATACAACTGGGGAGGTGTGATTAGCACTTCGGCCAGGCGGCCTCACCTGCAAAGCGAACAGGGGTCTCATGAGGGATTGGAAGGGATGGAAGATTGGTATGGATAGTCTAGGAAGAGGGAAGGAGGCGGACGTGGCCTTACAGTAGGTACCATCCCGGCATTTGCCCGAAGACGAAGTGGGAAACCACGTAAAACCACTTCGAGGATGGCAGAGGTGGGAATCGAACCCCCTCTACTCATTTGGGCCACCCGAGGCTGAGTAGACCCCGTTCCAGTCCTCATACCACTTTTCAAATTTCGTGGCAGAGCCGGGAATAGAACCCAGGACCTCCGGGGCGGCAGCCTACCATGCTGACCACTACGCTACGGAGGCGACATGGTTTAGAACAGTATTTAGGGAAAATAACCATTTAAATGAGACAAGAAAATAACTTTCCCTATCGTCTTCGTAGATAATGTGAACAAAACCAAGTTGAAATCTTGCTGTACGAGGTAGGGAGGGTATAATAAAATAGTTAAAAAGAATTTAAAAAATCTGCCGTTGGATGGTCTTGAACCCGGGATCTTCGAAAGAGCGAGCGGGCGCAATAACACTTGCACACATTTCCAACACACTCTTGAGGTTTTTGTTGCGCTTCTTATTAACGCGTATGGTAAAATATTCAATTATTACAGTTAGATCTTAAATATTGATTGGAATGCATTCGTTCAGTACCTGGCAGGTTTTCTAATTTACTTAAAGCAATTTTCGCGACCGCTTTGCGTTAATAAGGCGAAAGAACAGCAACTAATGCCCTCAAACGACAGCCCTTCGGTTTTATTTCATACAACTTAGCGTCCAAAATGCTAGCGTGTGATACACTTCGGTCATACAAGCAGGTGTACTGACGAAGAGAACAGAATTATACAGGATTTTGTACCAGCGATCACACCAGCTTCCTTGCCAGCGAGTGTCGTGTGATACGGGCCTAATGATATGCTAAGACTTTTTGTTAAAATTTAATAACAAAACAAGATGTTCGGTAAAGAACGTATAGCCTACTTTCTCCTAAATACATGGGTATGGTTATAACCCTTTGTCCTTTTCAAGGAGTATAATTGAATGTTGGTTGTAGTAGCTTCTTGAAATACAACGTGCTTTACGGATATTATACATGAATATGATGTGCCCTTTGCTAGTGCTACCTCTGTAAAAAAAATCATTCAATTCGGTTTCATCGTGTTTGAATTGATAGGGGGAATCGATTTGCACACAAACATGGCTGCTATCTGCACATTATTGGTCTGATGACCTTGTAGTGTGGTCAACATAAAGGTATGTCGTTGCAAAATTTGGTAGGGATCAGATTATTAGGTTGGTCATAACTTGATTCAAGCTCTTAACATTAGGATGGCCGCCATTACGTTTTCGTCAATATGGCGGCGATATAAAACATGACACTGGAGTGCCCTTTACTAGTGCTACCTCTGTTCCAAATTTCGTTCAATTCGGTTACACCGTGTTTAATTGATAGGGGGAATCAATTTGCACACACACATGACCGCCATCTGCAAACTAATGGGCTGATGACCTTGTAGTTCAGTCAAACGATGCTCGCTATACAAGTATACGTTGTTGCAAAATTTGGTAGAGATAGGATGATTAAGTTAGTCGTAATTTGATTTAAGCTTTGAAAATTTGGGTGGCCACCATTACGTTTCCGTCAAGATGGTGGCGATATAAAACATGACACTGAGGTGTTCTGCGCTAGTGCTACCTCTGTACCAAATTTCGTTCAATTCGGTTTCACCGTGTTTGAATTGATAGGGGGAATCGATTTGCATACATACTTGGCCGCCATATGCAAACTGTTGGGCTGATGATCTTGTAGTTTGGTCACAATATGCTTCCCACATAAAGGTATGTTGTTGCAAGATTTGGTAGAGATCAAATTATTAGGTTGGTCGTAATTTGATTCAAGCTCTTAACAATAGGATGGCCACCATTACGTTTTCGTCAAGATGGCGGCGATATAAAACATTACACTGAGGTGTCCTTTACTACTGCTACCTCTGTACCAAATATCGTTCAATTCGGTATCACCGTGTTTGAATTGTTAGGGGGAATCGATTTGCGCACATACATGGCCGCCATCTGCAAACTATTGGTCTGATTACCTTGTAGTGTAGTCAAAAGACGCTCGCCTTATAAATATATGTTGTTGCAAAATTTGGTAGAGATCGTATGATTAGGTCATTCGTAATTTGATTTAAGCTTTGAACATTTGGGTGGCCGCCATTACGTTTCCGTCAAGATGGCTGCGATATAAAACATGACACTGAGATGCCCTTTGCTAGTTCTACCTCTGTAACAAATTTCGTTCTATTCGGTTTCACCGTGTTCGAATTGATAGGGGGGGGGGGAGGGAGGGGCAGACATTCAGAGTACACACACTCACACACACACGTCACACACACACAGATAGACACACGATTTTTTGCTAATAATACAATGGGAATTTCTACGGAATACGTATACTTCGATGCAAGCACTGGCGATCAGAATATCATTCGATA
This sequence comes from Meconema thalassinum, assembly GCA_946902985.2. NCBI lineage: Eukaryota > Metazoa > Arthropoda > Insecta > Orthoptera > Tettigoniidae > Meconema > Meconema thalassinum. The sequence continues at coordinate 69,142,971 of OX336399.1, read as the reverse complement.
TGTTGTTGTTTTGTTTCATTTGAGGGCCTAGAACATTTAGCCATGTTTACTTGGGTGTGTGTGTGTGTAGAATTTGTCTGATAACCTGAGTTATTGCGGGCTTGTAATGATGTGTGTATTTGCAATTAAGGATTGGGAAGGAGGCGGCCGTGGCCTTAAGATAGAATCCGTCCCGGAATTTGGAAACCACGGAAAACCATTTCCAGGGTGGCTGAGGTGGGAATCGAACCCACTTCTTCTCATATTTGCTGCACGAGGCAACGTGTGCCCAATTTCAGCCCTCAGACAAGTATTACATTTCTTGGCAGAGCTGGGAATCGAACCCGGACTTCCGGAGCAACACTTCGAGATGTTATGTTAATATTCATGCCAGTTTTTTAAAATTTCTGCCATAACAGGTCACGTGGCATAACTTACCAATTCAATCGTGTTCTCTTTATAAATCATCAAAATTCAACGAACTCTTCACAAAAATTCGTCGTAAGGCAATAAATGTGGCAATGTAGTTACATCCCGACTAAAATGGAATGTGGGCTTTCGTTCAAAAAAAGTATGCCTACTACTGGATTCGAAGCAGCATTCTACCCGCTCACGCCCACCAAGTACGGTCAGGCTTTAAACCTCGCAGCCACCTTCTTTTTTTTTTTTTTTTTTTTTTATTAGCTCTTTACAGAATTACAGAATTTTCAGATATGATAAATACCAGACTAATACATCACAAGAAATCCAGATAGTGTCCATATTTATCGTACAATTGTCCACTTTCACTAAGCTTCCAACGCTCTTTTTGCAGGTGATACCTGAGATCCAGGAAAGAGAAATGTTGATCATTGTCCATCACGAAGTGTACATATTGGCCCATTATCCACACAATGGCAGTCTGTTTAATTTGGGGGAAGGCGGTCACCGACAAACGAACCAACTTCCTGTCATCAAGGTCATCCGAGGGCACATTTAATAGTTGACATACTTTTCCCTTACACCACAGCCACGTGGAGGCAACTCGCGTGCAGGATGTGAAGCGGTGTATCGCCGTATCAGTTTGACCACATATAGTACACCATGGGTAAGCTTCAAGATGGATGGTATATCGCCGTAGAGCGGTTGGGATGAGATCGTTGAGGAAGATAAAAACTTGGGAGTGTACAGCAGAAGAAATGGACATAGCCCCAAAATTTTTCCAAACAGTGGGCCAATGGACATAGAGGGTGGTGGCCTCTATTCGCGGTTTGGAGTGTACCACTTGCCGCAACATGTTATAGATACTTTTCGTCGTTGGAACAATCCCTGATGGTAATTGGCGAACAGTTTCCAGAAGGTGCTGTTGATGGTCCCTAAATATCTTCGGCAAAGCTCTATCACAACCACGGGCTGTGTTTCGAATATCTTTGTATAGCGCTTTCGTAAAAGTGCCATGTTGGGAAAGAATGGTGATATCGTTCTTGCAGAGGAGTGCACGGCATTTCATGCCATGAGCTGTTAGCCCTAGCCCGCCTTGCCGGGATGGGAGATACAACTGTTCCCGTTGTACTCTGAACAAAAATCCTTGCCATATAAACCAACCTGTATATTTTGCCAATTGGCTCTCAAACATTTTGGGAAGTGGGAAAAGTTGTGCGACATACCATATTTTAGAGAGCGCAAACACGTTGAGGACCATGACCCGTTGCACTATATTGAGGTTTCTTTGACCAAATTGGATCAGGACTCCCCTAACTTTGGCAATGACCTTAGTCCAGTTAACTTGCACTGTGTCCAGAAGCGATTGCTTCCAGGTAATGCCAAGAATTTTCACCTCATTTACTATCCGGAACCAGGGCTGTGGGGTAATCACTGAGTTAGTATTGAGCGGAAGCAAAGCAGTTTTCTGGGGGTTCGATTGTGCTCCAGAGGCGATATGGTAGAGCTGAAGGACGCTATCGATGTGGGAGATGTCTTCTTCATTGCGGATCAATATTGATACGTCATCAGCATAGGCGCACATTCCAAAAACATGTGTGGACAGTTTGTAACCCTGTAGCTTCACCTGGGTAGTCCGAATGAACGGTTCAAGGCCAATGACAAAAAGTAGCATAGAAAGGGGACATCCTTGCCTAACTGATCGTTGTATTGGAATCAGAGGGGAAAGAAAACCGTTGACGAGCACTCTAGACGTAGCATTACAATTTATCATACGAATGTAGTCAATAAGGATTTCAGGAAATTCGAAGTGTTGCAAGACCATGTACAAGTATTCATGACTGATGCGGTCGAAAGCTTTATCAAGATCTAAGGTGAGAAAACTCATTGGCTCAGTGGGGAGCATTTCGGCTTTTAGGTGTAGGTCCCGTAGTATCGCTAAGTTTGTTAACAGAGTTCTTCCAGGAATACTGCAACATTGCTCATCACCAATGATATCAGGTAGAACAGTCTTCAATCGGCATGCAAGTACTTTGGTAAGGACTTTATAGTCACTGCAGAGCAGAGTAACTGGTCGGAAGTCACCAACTGCCATGGGAGAGGATGTTTTTGGTATGAGGACTATGGTACCCTCGTGATGTGATTGACAAAGAGCACGACGTTGGAGAATGGTACGCAGGACATGACAAAATTCTTTGCCAATGAGAGGCCAGAAGTGTTTATACATTTCATATGGCAGTCCAGCAATGCCAGGTGAGCGGTTGTTTGGGAGTCGTTTAACCACAGAGTGAATCTCTTCATCCGTAATATCCGCGCTGAGCAGAGTTTTGTTGTCCGGAGATAGTTTGGTACTGCAAGATGACAGCAATAGGGTCACCTGCTGTGGATCAATGGGAGCCTTAGCGTAGAACCGTTGATAAAATAATGAGATTTCACTACGTATAGCGTCAGGGGAGGTGACGACACTTCCAGTACTGGTGCGGAGGCGGTGGATATATTTACGTTGCCGCTCACGTTGTCCTTTGGCGATATGGTATACACTTGCACTTTCGTCCGGGAGCACTGTACGATCTTTTAAAGCCACGTTGATATGAGCGAGCGTCCGTTGCTGTAGAGACAGGAGCTTGGTTTTAACTTCCCGGATCTGGTCATATATACGCTCCCCAGCATCAGATCTTTGCTGGAGCTGGCGAAGAACTCGATAGTAAAATTCAACTGTATCCCGTCTTTCCCGACCTCGTTGGTAAGATATGTTCTTAAAGACGTGGCGGATCCCTGGTTTAACTAAAATATCCCACCAGTCTGTGCAGTCGCGAAATTTGCATTTTTGTTGGACCCATCGAATCCAGTGTTGTCTGAAAATATCTTGGCATTCCTCCTCCAGTAACAGCGAGCAATTCAGCTTCCAATAACCTCTTCCTATGTGAAATATGGGATGGGGGTAAGAGATTGTACATACGACAGCATGATGGTTAGTGAAACTGGCAGGAATCACTTCATATCGTCTAGGCTGGATAAGTTCCTGTGAAAAGTAGATGCGGTCAAGTCGTGATGAGGAGTTGTGACTTATACAGGTGTAATGGGGCAGGGGCACCCTTAAACTATCCACAGCATCAATGAGGTGTAGGGAGGTAAGAAGGGTCCTGAGAGCCGGGTTGACACCTCTGTATGGACTAGTGGAATCCTCTGGGCGTTGAATACAATTGAAATCCCCTGCAAGAATAAGTTTTTCCCTAACGTCGTGCAGATGAGGCAGTATACTCTGTTGAAAGAACATTTTCCGTTCCACACGTTTATTAGACCCGGATGGGGCATATACATTTATCAGGGTGGTATTGTTTATGTGTCCAGATATTATGCGTCCTGATGGATGACATAGCACACCTGCGAGTGGGATATCATGTCTTATGAGGAATCCGGTCCCTCTATTCGTATTACCGGTATTGATGTATTGTTTGTAGAAGGCAGATATGGGTAAACACGGTATAGCAACTTCTTGAATGAAAGCAATGTCAATGTCAGCATCTCGAAGGAATCTCTCCAACAGTTGAAATTTCAGAGGGCATTCTATTACATTGATATTCACAGTGGCCACAGTGAGAAATTGCGCCATTAAGAGAAGTATAAAAGCTGTGCTAGACATACTGGAAGGTGGACTCGAAGGAAGACACAGGTGAGAATTATCCTGGTGCACTATGTCAAATTAGGTTGAGATAGTTCCTTTTGACTGCCATTCATAGGCCGGCTGTCAGCGGTTGAGAGCGTTCGTGGGTCCCTAGATGACGTAGAAAGAAGATTTTGTTTCTTTTTCACAGCTGCGGAAACGTTTGTGGAGCCAGTTTTATTCTTCGGGGCTGGTACGGCAATCGAGGCATTTGTTTTAATCTTCTTAGAGACGTTCTCGGATCCCCGATCAACATTTTTAAGTGAGTCGGTAGGGACCAGTGAAGTCGGGGGCAGTGAAGACAAAATTTCTGTGGCAGCCTGTAGTAACGGCAGAGTTGGTTCTAAGGCTGCGATACAGGTTGCCGAGAGCACAGGGGCACTCTGTGTCTCGCAGCTCTGGCCAGGGCAAGGTACCCGTTCTGCGTCAGATGTATCCGAGGTCACTCCTTGTGTTGTCTCAGCTGACTGATCAATGATCATGTTTTCATATGACGTTTGCTGCGTCACAACTTCCGAGTATTGTACACGTCGTTGTTGTGTAGGAGTTATACCGAGGGGAATCATTTTCTTTGGACAGTTAATACGTAGATGTGTGGTAGCATTGCAAATTAAACAGGTCTGTTTCTGTCCATTGTACGTTATATAGCCAGAATGGCCACCAAAAGCCTCAGTGGAGGGGATATCTTGCTTGATTTCCATAGTTACGGCACGTATTCCATTATACACCGGGAACTGATAAGCAGAAGACCATTGTTCTTTCCTGACGTCACTCACAGTGCCATATTTCGACAGGACGGATTTGAAAATTTCAGGGGGTACTTCGAGTGGGACATTAAATATACGCACTGTGGTAAAATTGGAATCCGCTGTGGAGAGCTTAACATTGGTCATTTCGCCTGAATCATACTGAAATTTAATAGGATCTGCAAAAGTATTTAACAATTTCTGATAAATAGATATGGTGATTACCTTGATGTACATGGTTTTTTCGTGCGCATTTAACTGGATGGCTTCTACTTGGTCGACAGTCAACCGGAGGGTATCGCCAATCCAGCGGTGAATTTCTCCTGGTGAGGGGCGAGAACTCTGCCTGTCCCATTGGCAGCGTACGGTGTTTTTTCTCTGGTATCCGGACATGATTTTCAGCGGGGTTTTCTGGGTTTCTGGTTTTGTTGTCCTATCTGGAACACTACTTAAAAAGTATTGTCCGAATGACACACGGAAGGTCAGTACACACGTGGAACTAAGGAAGCACCGGTATTAGGACCCGTAACCTCTTCCAATGCGGACACACAGCGCGCACACACGTACCGCACTCGGCCACGACCAGTGACCAACTACCGCCACCAAGACATGGTACATACCGCACGCTAAACGTGCTTTAGTTACTGTAGCCGTCCCACCTCAAACGTTTAAGTCCATCTCAAAGTCTTCAATCACGGTTTGTGATGTTGATTTAACTTTCTACTATTACAGATCACGTGGCGTAAGCTATTATTTCGATCGTATTACGTGTATGTGTGTTATTTCAAGGAGCAGAAAGTCATATGTTAGTAGAATGGGCCGTAGTATTTGGCGGGGAAAAGTTTAAGGTCGGTTTTCCTTTGCTAGACCCATGACCCAATTACATTGCTGTCACACAGTCAGAGCGCAGAGCAATATCGACCATCGGGAGAAATGCTATGTTAGTTGGGTTTCATAAAACTAAATAATAAGGGGCGGTTGGACCACACTGTATAAAATCCAACATGGCGACCATCCGAAATATTTAGTCGGTTCTCAATATCTACGAATCTATTACAGCAATCAAACTGAAGTTTTGTATATTGATAGTGGCAATTAACATAAGTAGGATATATGAAAATAGGCTGTATAGTTCTTCACGGAACTACTTGTTTATTGTTTTGGGCTTTCCTTTTAGCCCAGTGTTGGCTCACACCTTGAGATCTTGCTTCCCTTCCTTCGGCAGAGATGTGGATCGTATGCTTTTGTTTGATTTTAACTTGGAACCGTTGTTTCTTATCCTTGGTGATGGTTTTGGCTGTTTAGTCCATGAGCACGGTGTCTGTAATTTGGAGTTCTACGAGGTCTTTCTCAGTTTCCTTAAACCAAAGAGGTTTTGTTTTTTTGTTACGAAAGTAGTCGAAGACCTAGGTTATTTGGTTAGTCTATTTGAATTCATTCGGAGGATGTGCCCATATAAATCAATTCTCCGTTTTCTTATTGTGTCCGAGAGTGTTTCGGTCTTTTGGTAGAGTTTCGCATTTTTAAATATTATGCGTTTGGCCCTCTAAGGAGCACGTAGAACCATTAGTTAACATTGGTCTTCTTGTTCTTCTTATCTTCCCAAAACTTCCTCATCCTTTCGCTATGTGCCTGTCTTCTTTCTTGTGTCCATGCAGCTTTAAGTTTCAAATTCTGTCCCGTAGGGATCTTGCGTGGAAACTTATACGAATTTACTTTTTGTCTATATGCAGTCCGCGTCGTTGTCAGTGGGTCAATATTGATTTCAGTGAGGTCCTTTTGGGTGTCTGCTAGCCAGCGTACTTTGGTTTGTCGGTTTCCATTGACTATGAGGAAGATTTTCTTGGTCAGTCGGGAGTTGTCCATTCGAGCTATATGTCCGTAGAATTTCATGCGTCTTTACCGTGCGAGTGAGGCGAATCGTTCAGTCCGTAAATACAGTTCGTCTGAGCTTTTCCTCATCCAGATACCGTTCTGAAGCTTTGGTCCAAAGATTTTTCTCAGTATTTGTCGTTCTATCTTCTCGATGTATTTGATGTTGATGGTTAACGATGACGTCTCAATCGCATAGAGTGCATATTATTATTATAAGTTTTATTTTTTGTTTTATTAATTTTAGACTGATTTTTTGACAACTACCTCATATTTGTATTTAATGTTGTATTTTCAACTATGTTACAGGGGGCAGATGACCTCACTGTTCCGCCCCTTGAAACAACAATCATCATCAATATCGGATTAGAAACCTTACGGTCGCAGACCGTGACGGTGATGCGGAAGTTATGAGTGAGTTCTATTGATACACAAATGTTTAATCACATTAGTCAGCTCTTAAAATACTCATATCATGACAAGTGAAAGGAACGTTTACTGCCTTTGTGTTTGTACAGAGGACGTTCCAAGTGCTTGCATCGTTATAGTACTTGGTTTATTTACTGCATCACCCACATGATTTAATTCCTCGTGCAAACTTTCCAACCTCAGGGGTTCACAGACAGTGGGACGTAGAGTGGCTTCGGTGGCGTAGTTGGTAACATGCTGAGATTCTGTGCCCAAGATCGTGGGGTCAAACCCGGTCGAAGTAGTCGGATTTTTTAAGAGCGTTAACAATCCCTCAGTATGCCTTCCTTTGGAGGTGAAGTAAGGCCAGCGGGCCCATACCATAGATTTATGGCATGTAAAAGAACCTTCCACTAACTACACTTGTGTGGAGCTGTGTTGTGTATGTTAGAATTGATTAACGCTATATTAGTTCCAACGTTCGTCACCAGATGTTGGTTGCAATGGCATCTAGTAACCAAGTTCGCATCTAGTTGTCGTGGATGGTTGCATTTGGTAGCAAAAGTAGGATCTACTTAAAAATTGAACGTCTGCAGACCTTACCTAAATCACAAATAACACACACTAATACAGCCATCACAATTAACACCGGTTATAAGACTAATCCTACTCACACCCAAAGTACACGGGGCTACAGGACTGCGTTGTCGCAGCCCCTAAACTAAGGAACCAACCAACGAGCCTGGAGGGACGTATCATGTTGACAACGGAACCCCAGCTTAGCCCTATATTTCTTCATTACCACGGCTGCGATGGGGAGGTGCAAAGTTAGGAGACCATAGGTTCGAAACTCGGCGCTGACCATGGATATCCAGGGTGTGGTTTCACCTTGGATATGTATTTGAACTGGAGGGGGTGGGGGGGGGGTAGAATTTGGAATTAGCGTAGATAAATTTACGTTACCTAGTTGCCATGGCACAGGAGCGTATAGTTTGCTCTGATCTTAGGCTATGTGGAGCAACATAACCTCTTATTACTCTCCAGTGCCTTCGCTCCTATGAACGTTCCAAGAACAGCAACAAGTGCCCTTGAAGCGTGTGACAAAAGTTTTTTCCCTAACTTTTATACCCTTATCAAACTATTGGCAAATTTGCCTCTCTCTGTAGTCACTGGTACTGCCGAACGGAGTTGGTTGAAAACATTCTTAAGAAATTCTACTTGTGAAAACAGACTCAACGGTCTAGTATTGTCATCTATTCACAGAGACATACACTTCACTGACGATGAAGTTATGAACCGATTTGGCAATGCTTCAAGCAACCTTGACTTTATATTTTAGTGTGAGTTGTAAATCAAAACAGTAATGTTAATTCTTGTAAACACTAACAAGTGAGTAAGATGATTGTATTAATAAACAGTATCATAAAATGGCCTTAGTTGTGTTTGACATTAACCAAACATAAAAAAAATCACAACAAATTGGTTGAAAAAGTGATGCCAGACAGCCTTAAAACTCATCATTTTGCACCAAATTATACAAAAGTTTACCTGGGATAACCCCGGACCCCCTATTCTTTGGGCCTATACCATGCCCCCTAACCCCCAGTTTGGCACCCCCCGAAATAAAACTCTATATACGCCCCTGCCATGGCAACAAGTGTTGTTGTTGTTGTTGTTGTTGTTGTATGCATTATTATTTTTACATCGTTATGCCGATCTGCGGAGTGCAATAGAACTTAGAGACTATCTAGTTAATAATGTTGTATTCTTCTCTCAAAATCTCTTCATGTAAGCACTGAAAATCTTCCTTCGTTTTCCAGTCCATGATTTCTTGGTCCTATTAGTTATTTTCTCAGGTCGACTCCAGTTGCAAAACTCCCGAGTAAGGAAAAAAGCGAATGTGTAAAAGCCAACTCGTTTAATCCACTTGTGAATAAGAATCATTTTCATGAGAAACGTCTCTCTGGACTTTACCTCACGTATCTTGTGTTTGTTGTTTTCTACTTTTTGCTGTTTGGTTTTGTCTTTGCTTTGTGCTTATGCTTTTGAATTTTACGTTTTGCTTTTCTTTCTTGGTTTTGGTTTTGTGTTTGTTTTCTGCTTTTGCTTTTGTTTTTTGAATGTTGCTTTTTGCTTTGTGTTTCTTGTTTTCTGCTTTTGTTTTGATTTTGAATTTTGCTTTTTGCTTTGTGTTTCTTGATTTTTGTTTTCTGCTTTTGCTTTTATTTTTGAATTTAGCTTTTTGCTTTGTGTTTCATGTTTTTTGTTTTCTGCTTTTGCATGTGTTTTTGATTTTGCTTTTTGCTTCGTGTTTTTTGTTTCTGTGTTTGTTTCCTGGAATATCAAAATAAAACAAAACAAATTAAAGTAAAACAACAAAACAAAATTAAAATAGGACAAAATAAACAAAAGAAAAGGAAAACAAAAAATAAAACAAAACAAAAAATAACAAATTTAAAACAAAATAAAACGAAATAAAATAAAACAAAACAAAAAATTAAAATAAATAAATAAATAAATTAAATAAATTTAATAAATAATTTTACGACGTGATCCTTATTCACAAGTGGATTAAACGAGTTTTGCAACTGGACGACTCATATTCATTTCAATTAACCAGGAACTTTCAATTGATCAACGAGACAAGTCTACAGCAGACGACTGGTTTGCATTAACAAATGGCATGTAAAACAGTCGACGAAACGAGAGTAGTCTATATAACCCCGTAACATCTGACATAGAAGAAACCTCACGTGAAATTGTTGATACACCGGTATTTTATAGTATTATTGGCACAAATATTAATCTATTGTAAAAGGGAGTGCTTTACAGATATTGTAGTTTATAATACGGAACTCATTTTATTAGATGATTTGTACCTTCCACCAGCACTAGCCTAAATAAAGAATACGATATGGATCAACTAGATTAATAGACGCGACACCACTCATAACCTTAAATTCCTTATAAACAGGTCCTCTTGATTCACAGACCAACACGTAATTTCATATGGATTCTGTTAAAATGAGTCATATTGATATGATAAATATCGTTTAAAATGATAATCTGGTAGCAAATATATCTACCCCGCCCAGGATTCGAACCCAAGATCTCTAGATTAACAGTCATACGCAATAATCCCACGGCTATTTCGACCACGCTAATATTGTGCACAAGATGGTGACTTATTTCCACGTTCCAATATTACTGCATTACGGAATTGAGTTTCATTTATATTTTGCTTGTTTCGATAATGTTCCTGAGTGACATTGAGTTTAAAATGCCTTATGCCAATGTATGCCGACTACTTACAATGTTTGATAGTAAGGAATTTTGCCATTTAAATACCCGATACGAAGACTTCGAACATGTACCATGTCATTTGTTTAAATCACTTGACACCAGAGTTTTCATGAGCGTTTTCCGTTCAGTATGTCATATACATTCCACATGGCCGAGAGTGCATCATGGTATCAATTTTCGACAACGCGCGCTGATTGTTTCTCTTACCATTCCCAGCTGGATCGATCGATCGAGTTTTCAGTGCGTCTTATACTTCCGTTCGATCCACCACTGCCAGCTAGGGCACACTTCCATTTGATCGATCGAGCGGGCAGTGCATACTTATGTTGTCCACCACTGCCAGCTAGTACACTTCCGTTTGATCGATCGAGCGGGCAGTGCATACTTCCGTTGTCCACCACTGCCAACTAGTACACTTCCGTTTGATCGATCGAGCGGGCAGTGCATACTTCCGTTAGATCCACCACTGCCAGCTCGATCGTTCCGATCCATTTCCGTCCCCAATTTTCAAAATCACTCCCACAAAACTACCCAGCAACCGAGCGGAAAGATGTTACACATCAAAAATGGAACACGTTTGGATTTGAACCACGAACCTCCAGGTTAAAATTTATAGCCGCTGGCCCGCTGCTACACAGGGCCAATAAAATAATCTGCTACTAATGACAAGAGATGTTCTAAATGTTCTCCTCCTACATCCACACATTTCCGGCATCGTCTTAGGAAACTCCGGTTCACACGCATAAGTTCGTCTTCCGTAATTGAGGCTTTATATCTCATACCCTCACACATACACACACACACACACAGACTGACAACATTTGGCCTGTGTAGATCTCTTAAGTCTACTTTCATATTTTGCAAAAATCGAAAGTGGGCTAATACTAGTAGTATGTTACAAGTACTGTATATTATTAAAGGTGAAAGACAAAACTCCTGAAAAAAGCAGCTTGAAGTTGAAAATATAAATGGAGAAAAAGAATGAAATGAGAATCAAACTATAGTAAGTCAAAAGGAAGAAGGAAAATATTAAAAGTTAGAACACTCACGTGAAAATTATAAAGTCTAGCATTGAAATTTTGAGGTTAATATGTTCATTTAAAAGTAAATATCCTTATGATTATGTTGGCTATGTGAAGAGGAAAAAGAAACAATATAATCTCTAGGGCCTATGCAATAAAATAGATGTTCGTGAATTTTAAAACATTTAAGCTGGAAAATACTTACTAATATTTAAAATGTAATGTTCGGGCAAGGAATAAATTATTAGGAGGTACTATGACACTAAAGAACTGATGCTTTCAGTGGGTATATTTTTAGCCAATTTTCATTTATGAACAAAAAGTTCCGTGAAGAACTATACAGCCTATTTTCTTATATCCTACTCATGTTATTTGCCTCTATCAACATACAAAAATTCAGTTTGATTGTTGTGATAGATTCGCAGATATTGAGAACCGTCTAAATATTTCAGATGGTCGCCAGGTTGGATTTTTATTTATGCACTATTACATGAATATTATTGTATGCGTGTGGTATTCCGGCTTCAATCGCAAGATTAGGACACAAGAAGTAAAAACGAAATTTTAAAATTTCGCACACCGCCATCTTGTGGTTATGAAAACAATTCAAATAAATTAGATGCCAGTGGATTAAGATTTGTATAAGTATTTAACATACAGAGTTTCACTGCACTCAGATGGTTAAATCGCGAGAAACGACCATTTAAATATTTATACTTCACGTCGCCGCCATGTTGGATTTATGCTCAGCAGGTTACTGAAATTCATATAGGTGAACTTATCTTCATAGCCTATATGAACATAAAAAAGGCAGTTTAATTGCTGTAAAAGATTCGTAGATATTGAGAACCGTCAAAATATTTCAGATGCTCACCATTTTGGATTGTTATATGTATAGGCCATAGAGGAATGTACCATTAAAGGAAAATTATTGCGTAGCTTCATTATTCAAACTTTCACTTCGATCGCATGATTAAGACACAAGAAATAAAATTTAATTTTAAAATTTTGCACAGCCGCCATCTTGAGGTTATGTAAACAATTGAACTAAATTAGACGCCAGTGCATTACAATGTGTATAAACATTTGCTGTATCATCTTTCATTAAGTTTGGTTGGTTAAATCGCGAGAAAAGTCTATTTAAAAGTCTCAACTTCGCTTAGCCGTCATGTTGGTTTTGTAGTTACCAGGTTTTTAAAAGTCTCATAGGTGAACTTCTAATATTTTCCTTTATCACCGTACAAAATGTCAGGGTGATATCGGTAATAGTTTTGGAGATACTGAATGCTGGTGAAATATTTCGCTCAGCAGCCATGTTGGATTGGTGAGACACAATAAAATTTGAAGCACATGGTCGGGGTTGGCCAGAATGGTGCTATGATCTTACCGAGTTTCATTGAAATCGCTCCAGCCGTTTGGAATTTTTAAGGGTACACAAACACACACACACACACCATCACACACACACACACACACACGCACACACAGACACACGAACAAAAGGTGATCACATAAGCCTATTTTTTCATAAAATGAAAATAGGCTAAAAAATAGGTTTATGCGATCACCTTTTGTGAGTGTGTGTGTGTGTGTGATGGTGTATGTATGTGTGTTTTACCCTTATTAGCTTCTAAACGGCAGGAGCAATATTAATGAAGCTCGCTAAGGTCATAGTACTATTTTGACCGACCACGACCGTATCCTTCAAATATTATTCCGTCTCACCAATCCAACATGCCGGCTGTGCGAAATATTTTACCGGCATTCTATATCTCCGAAACCATTACTCATATCACCCTGAAATTTTGTATGGTGATAAAGGGCACTACTAGAAGTGTACCTATGTAACTTTCAAAACCTGTTAACTACAAAACGAACATGGCGGCCAAGCGAAGTTGATACTTTTCTCGCGATTTAATCATCCGAACGCAGTGAAACTTGGTACACCAAATGACTATACAAATTGCAATTTACTGACATCTAATTTACTGTACTTCAATTGTCTACATAACCTCAAGATGGCGGCTGTGCGAAATTTTAAAATTAAGTTATTATCTCTTTATGGGATTTGAAGCCATTTTTCAGTTTTGTCATAGTAAACAAAAGTTTGGTGCTTTTCAGTCGGTCAACACGAATGTACCCAAACGAGTTGGGTTATGCCCTAATCCTGAAAAATTACATGTATTTATTAATCTCATGTAATTATTTTTAGGATTAGGGTATAACCCAACTCTTTTGGGTACATTCGTGTTGACCGACTGAAAAGCACCAAACTTTTGTTTTTACTTCGTGTGTCTTAATCATGCGCTTGAAGTTTGAATAATACACCTGCACAATGATCTTCAGGTAATAGTACATAACTCCAAGGCCTACTGTACCCATGGTACTTGTGCTGACTGGCGTCGAACCTGATGCTACAGAGAGAAAAAAAAACACGCATATGATTTTTCGGGGTGTCGAACCAAACGTCTTGGAGGGGGGAAAACCTCGTGGTACCCAAGCACCACATAATATAAGACTATTCATGAAATATCAGCTTAATTCCTGATATCGTATAGGAATTATAAGCAATATCTTAAAATAAAAGGTCTCCATACCACTGTAAGATACAGTATTGGAGTTAAGAAAGTACAGATTCGAGGCAAGACTGACATTTGACAAATTAGCAAAGTCAATGGAGGCGTGTCAGCTGGCGCCTAGGGACTCTTTACGTCTGCAAGGGGGAACCAAGACAGAGACTAATTGCTGTGGGGTCCACCGAGACATAAGGAAGGAAGAATGGAAAGGGAAGGACGCCGCATGAAATTAATTGATTACATGAAAACTAGGCATCCCAGAGAGTTGAAATCATCACCAAGATGAATAAAATCCGGAGAGAAGTATGCTTATTGGAGCAGATTAAGCATTTAATGGACGGAGAACGTATAAATGCGGATGTTTGACCATTGGCGTAAGACACAGAAGGGGAATCCCGGAGGTAGCGTGCCCACGCCATCACCAAGATCAATTAATATTAATTAATTGAACTATCAAATCACAGGCACGAGACTGGAAATGGAACCTCCGTGAGAAATTGGACCAGATGAAGGCAGTTACAGCCCTGCGAACTGCAGTTTTTAAGGAAAGGTCGGTCCGTGAATTTGAGAGAACTATCTTTCGAGAAGAAAGCTTTAAATAGAGCATGGAGCCACGAAGAAGTCAGTCGACTTGGAGCACTCCGACGGGGAAGGTGCTGTCCGTCCGCTCAGAAATATAAATAAAGACCGCGCAACTACAAGTGTAAAGTATTATAGAAAGTACTTTAAGAACTTAGACCGCGCAATTATAAGTAATGTACAAGTGCGTACCGGAACATTTTGACGTGTAAGGCCTATAGAAGTATTTCAGTTAGGAATGTGTTCTTCAATACTGGACTGATTGAACGAGATTACGAGTGCGTAGACGCCGTAAAAACAAAAAATCCTCTCGGCACGCCGGAAGGCGGAGGTAGATTTCACCGGGCAAACTAGGGGATATGCTATAATAGGCAAAATATGCATGTTTTCGTAGGAGGATCAGACCTCATTTATTGCGAGAAAGTATTTTACAATTGGAGGTTAGTTAACATTTTTTCGTCTTTCTATGCATATTTTTAACATTTTACTGTCTTATGGGGATGGTAACCTTCATGTCATTTGGGGTTCATTTTTATACTTGTGATCACACTGTCCTTATGCAAGGTTTGGAACTAATGTGTAACTATCTAACAGTCTGTTACTTCTTCACGCAAAATTTTATCTCCCGCAGAGATGTTGGTTGGTTCCTCAGTTTAGGGGCTGCGACAAGGTGGTCATGTAACCCCGTGTACATTGGGTGTGTGTAGAATCTGTCTGATAAACGGTGTTATTTGTGATTACTGTATTAGTCTGTAATTCAGGTAAGGTGTGCAGACGGTCAATTTTAAGTAGTAGTACCTAATTTTGTACCAAATACTAACGTCAACGACACCCAGCTGTGAACTTGGCTGCTAGATGCCACCGCAACCAGCAACTTGCAATGATCGTTGTAACTTCCCCTCCGAAGGAAAGCATGCTGACGGACTTTTAGCGCTCTTAGAAAATCCGGCGACTTTGGTCGGCTTTGAACCAGCGACCTTGGGCATAGAAGTTCAGCATGCTACCAGTTAGCCGCTTCCCTCATAGTCAGATGGAACAAGAAGTTCCGTGACGAACTAAAGAGCCTACTTTTCTTAAAATTAAGATTCATGCCATAGATTAATCTACAGTATATGAACCTATCTAGAATAATGACGAAATTAAGTGGGTAATATCGAAATGTCTTAATTAGTTCGAAATAAGGTATACTAGCCTTAATGTAGCCTAATAGAGCAATACAGTTGGCAGCTCTGGTGACTTAATATATTCTTACTTCCATCTCCTAAGGTACAGAATACAAAATGTGGTTGAAGTCCAAAGGAAGTTACATGGATTTAGACATTGGATCTATTAGTACACGTAAAAGCATGTTGGCAACAATGTCATGCGAGTGCTGGTCAGAAATAATCTGAAATATTATATCTTTTTGTGCCAATTTTGGATGAAATCCATTTGTTGGTATAGAAGTTACATGTATTTAAAAATTGGTCCTATCAGCAGGCTTAGAATCATGTTGGTAGAACTGACGTATATAAGTTACTCCAAATTAATGTAAAATGTCGGGTAATTTACGTGTGCATAGTTTAAAGCTGTCGGTTTGCATACTTTCTGATATATTTGGATACAAAATAGAGAGCAATTATTAACAGTTGGCAGCCCTGGTGGCTCTTAGGAATACACTCAGTCATATACGTTTATGTACACATATTACATACAAAATTTGGTTGAAATCCAATTGATAGTGTAGAAGTTATATGCATTTAAAAATTGGACTTATCAGAAGGCTTAACATTATTTTGGCAACGCTGTCATGTATGGCCACCTGGAAATTAAACTGAAATAGTATTATCTACATGTGTGCCAATTTTAGAATAGCTCCCATGTATACCTTCCAAGATATCCAACATGGAGCTCAAATTTCTAGTGCGTTTTTTTAGCAGTTGGTAGCACTGGCATCTTTTTCAAATATGGGCCTGAGATATTCCGGTATACATCTTTACACATACTAAATTTGGTTTCGATTGCTGCAGCCGTTTAGGAGTTGATAGGGGGGGACACACATACACACAGCCAGACAGACAGAAGGACAGACAGACAGACAGACAGACAGACAGAAGGACAGACACATTTTCCCGGATATATTTCATAAGTCTACTTTTTCCTTATTTTTGAAAAGTGTGAAAAGTAGGCTAAAAATGAATGTGATCTCGTCAATGGCGTTGTCTTGACAACCTCTGATAGATCATCCCTTATCAATTTAAAAGCGTTGTTATGGTAACCTCTGATGGCACTTGGCATTTTTTTAAATTCCGAAATCATTTTTCTCATCCCTTGGCGTAATGGTGGGTCATATCAAAAATTATTTCAGACAAAAGTTTTAGGTAATTATTAGGGGAATATTTTCCATTTTGTACGGTTTTGATATTGTGCCTATTAACAGAGATATGATTAATGTTTCCCGAAAACCCACTTTTTTCCACCCCTTTGGTCAATGGTTGGTGCTATCAAAAAACTTATTTGACATAAATTTTTGGCACTTATCCGACACATATTATGAACTTTGAATGGATTCGATATTTCACGTATTAAGAGAGTTATAGCGAAATTTCACTTTTTCGAAAAAAAGCCCCCCATTTTCACCCCCTTCGACCGATTTTGCCCATTAACGAACTCGACCGAGATTTTATAGGGATACATGTTATGTAAAAAATTCAAAGTGATTGGTGCAAAATTACGGCAGTTATCGTGTCCACAAGAAACTGATATATATATATCAGTTTCTTGTGGACACGATAACTGCCGTATATATATATATATATATATATATATATATATATATATATATATATATATATATAGATAGATCGATAGATACATATATACATAAATTATATATAAACTTTTGAACTGACGGTGGTTTTGGGGTCTGGGGGATGTTAAACGCGAAGATATGTCGAAATTTTCCGGAAGTCGAAACATGGTACCCATTGCAATAGTTAGCTTTCTAATGAAATCTACCTAAAAGCCAAGTAAAGCTGATAGTTATCAAGCCGCGCAGTAAATAGTAAAGTGGTATTGAACAGTAAATTACACCGTCACATGGGTAATTTTATAAAGCGCGCAAGTCATGATCTAGTAATCAACAATGGTCACACTATATCCATTATGATAGAACATGGGATGGGAACCAGGTCACAGTTATTGTGATATTAGGCCACTACAGACAAAGACACTGAGTAGAAGTGGGAGGAACATTCACACTAGCAGCAGTTTGAACGAGGGTTAGCCAGGTTCGCGGTTGATAGAGACTTCCATTGGAGTGATCTCAGAAATCATGTCACCTGCAGCTCTGTTATTACGAAATTGTGAAGTGTATGAAACAAATCGTGTGAAAAAGTGTCTGTAATATAAATTTTAATATGTGCCAATGTTAAAAATAATGTATTGTATGGTGAAATGTAGCAGGAAGATGTGTAAATACGGTAAATTGAAAATGTGTTTTACCGAAGTGAAAAGTGTATTGTGTCCACAAAAGGAATATAACACATCCATCATGATGCATCAGTAAGCTCCACGATGGTGGGTAAAATGTGGCATCATAGGAGTCGACCGCCAGAACAATGTGAGTACAAATTCCAGTGATATAATGTAGAAAGATAGCGATACGATACGTCTAAGTCGAAAGTCATGTCAAAATAGGTATTTTGAAGTAATATTTATACGAGATTGCATTCCTCGTTATTTGATGTAGAAGCATTTGCAATTTGAGAATGATTTGGCTTACAGCTGTTTCGTTTAAGACCAAAATAAGTCTAATAGTAAAGTTAAATAGTAACTTTATAAGCAAGAAAGTCGAAGTAATGAAATATTCAGCATGTTTGCATGAAGTGATAAAAGTTGCATCAGATCCCAGGTAATTACAAAGTAAAGATTATATGTAAGAATGATATCATAATGTGCCAGCAATTAAAGTTATACAGGATAAAATGTAATAAATGTAATTGTGGTAATGTGAAGCCAGTAGTAATGCCAGTAAACAAAGACCAGTAATGGATGAGTAATGAGAGAGAAAATCAGTAAATACGCCAGATAGGAGGGAAACTAGAAATGCCATATGATCTGCGGTATACCAACAGAGCTAGTATTTGTGCCGCTGATACGCGAGCAGTTTAAGAGTAAAATCAAGATGATTAAGTTAATTAATGCAAGGAACGTTTCTAGGACACTGTCAGGATCATGCGAGCTATTCTACGAAGGTTTGTATTGATGTATAGTCATGGGGCATATCGTGTATTGACGATAGCGGGTGGAGACAGACAGGTGTCTGGGCTGCCATACCAGCTTCGTGAGGGCAATTGAGGATTAACGTTTGCCAACTCAATTAGCTACTCCATTGCAATGATCCGCACTGTGATGCGAGAATCTATTTGTACGGAAGGGTCGTGGACGCCTTACCGAGACATCGTGCGTGAAAGTGGCAAGCAATAAGACCACCAAACCACGCCATTAAAAGCCATATGCAGTTCTCCAAGACTTTTGTGCCTAGTGAAACCCATTCCTTTGCTATATTAAGTTATTGAGCTACATTGGAGCCAATTAATGTTACCCTATCGATAGGATGTTAAATATTTGGATATCCAGTTCATATGATGAATAGTTTCGCCTTAAACTAAACACAGAATCAGAGTGAAATTGTAAAATCTGGCTGGTGTGTGTGAATAAGTAATGACAGCTGGGGAAAAGGCTGGACGACGAGGGTCGTGCCAGACAGCAGGGGTTCCTAGCGACCCAAACCATTAAGCTATTGTACTCACTGAAGGTGGTAGTTTTATGACTGACCCTTTTGTAAAGTGTACTGGAGACTACGATATCATGGTCTGGCATATTAATTAATAAGAAATTGTTTATTTTGACTGCAGAAATCAATTCTTAGCACTATAAGGATGTCATATCCATCTTTTAATTGCTAAAATCGAGTGATATTTAGCAAAGTTAGCTGTTCTGGACACTAACTGCGCTAAAAGCGACTGACACATTATTTGAAGTTTAAAACCCAGTTGATATGCATATTTGCATACGGGTACTGCGAATGTGGATTTGATGCAAACATAACTATAAATCGACTTATATTTTGAACGGCTTAGAGACGTATAGTATCGTTATAGCGGACTAGCATTGTTTATGTAGAGTAGGAATGTACTATTGTTAACGTTTGTGGAGAGGGCGGACGAAGTATACAATACACAGAAATTAAAGTACATTGTTGTACAAGTAACCTATCGCAACAATGGCTAACGCATTGTTGACACATGAAATAAAGTAAATATTCCATAAGCACTATGCACAAGTCAAGCAAATAATTACGGTAACGTAAAGAATATAGAAATGCTATTTGTGTAAAATATGTATGTCATGTTGATTTGATTTATTTTGATTATTATTTTTATTGCTTAAGAGTGTGCATAAAATATGAACATTTGTCAGATGACAGAAAATGCATTCCCATAAAGGAACAGATTTAGTGAAGTGTAGAGTAGGGTGTATTGAGACACCAGTGATAGACTCATAGACTCACAAGAAGAGATGGGGCAGTATGCCTGGTGAGGTCGGATTACGATCTCAGCCGCGGACCACAGATGATGTAGAATATCATTCATTGCCCATTTGCCATTATCATCTGTGTGATCCAAAGTGGATTTTGTAGTTTGTGGGGTAAATTAAATGTAATTGGATGTTGTAATTGCTGTATAATAAGCCATGATTTAAAATTAAATATTATCTTTAGGAAGTTGTTTACCCTTTTCTTGTAGAGTAGTACCTGGTAGTATTCGGATCCTGAATATGTGTTTGCACTGTGGGGAGACGCACCACACCCTGAAAGGACGGAGCCAGTTGGGATGTGAACACATGTTCTCCACATGATGTCATATGGGTACACTACATATAAAAATCCAACATGGTGACCGTCCGAAATATTTAGGCAAGATGGTTCTCAATATCTAGTATCTATTACAACAATCAAACTGAAAATTTGTATGTTGATAGAGACTATTAAAATAAGTAGGATATATGAAAATAGACTATATAAACGGAAATACTTGTTATGTCTCGGAGAGAATGATCATTATGAATTATAATTTAACTGAAGTGTAACGCCGCCAAAGGGGGCACATGCAGCTCAAGGAGCCACAACAATAATGATTTTAATATTATCACTGTGCCTGCCACAAATCTTGTACAACAATGATATACATCTCCAAGGAAACACACACACCTTGCTATTAGAAGCAAAGTTAAAAATTTTCAAAATTCAAATGATAATTATTTTTTTAAATTTTTTCAAAATTGATTCTTGTTTTGTGCTGATCTTCACCGTTTCCCTGATAACTCCCGTCTTAATAGGGATTTTTTGAGTTTTCTTTTTTTAATGTGGGTGTTAAACCTTCTGCTACAAAATGAATCTCACTCAAAACCGTTGTGACTTTAATTAGTCTCTCTATGAAACTTTAACATTTTTTTTTTAGTTTGCTCAGAATAGAAATGGAAATAATGACGCTTAATTAATTAATTAATAATGTGAACATATGCGAGATTCATTTTGTAGCAGAAGGTTTAACACCCACATTAAAAAAAGAAAACTCCAAAAATCCCTATAAACACGGGAGATATCAGGAAACGGTGAAGGTCAGCACAAAACAAGAACCGATTTTGAAAAAAATGATAAAAATCATTATCATTTGAATTTTGAAAATTATTAACTTTGCTTCTCCTCCGTGGCTTAGGCGGAAGCACGCCGGCCTCTCACCGCTGGGTCCGTGGTTCAAATCCCGGTCATTCCATGTGAGATCTGTGCTGGACAAAACGGAGGCAGACAGGTTTTTCTCCGGGTACTCCGGTTTTCCCTGTCAATATTTCATTCCAGCAACACTCTCCACTATCATTTCATTTCATCTGTCATTCATTTAAGCATTGCCCCAGAGGAGTGCGTCAGGCCTCGGCAGCCGGCACAGTTCATATCCTCGCCGCTAGATGGGGGCTTCATTCATTCCATTCCTGACCCGGTCGGAGACTGGAAGCAGGCTGTGGATTTTTTTATTAACTTTGCTTCTAATAGCAAGGTGTGTGTGTTTCCTTGGATATGTATACCATTGTTGTACAAGATTTGTGGCAGGCACAGTTATAATATTAAAATCGTTATTAGGGGCAGATGACCTCGTAGTTCCGCCCCTTAAAACAACAATAACTAACTAACTAAAATCGTTATTGTTGTGGCTCCTTGAGCTGTATGTGCCCCGTTTTAGGACCGAAATAACGAAGTAACTGTAACTCTTGCCGTACTGTACAAAAGATACTTGTATCTTAAGAAGATCTGAGAGCCGTCACTTTTGATGAATTTTCTTCGCCGTTATTAATTTCGTTGTGTGTGACCCTCACGCATGAGATCGCCCCTCATAGCCCAGGTGTCCTGCCAGCGCGCCAACACCCACGCAGACTCATTAAGACGGTATTCAATTTTGCAGCGGATTAAGAACAAATTAATTTATTTGCGTGCCGAATTATACAGCCATGGTTTTAAACCAGCTAGCGCATCGGAACTAAGATTCCCACTTTCTAGGTGTGACACAACCCGAGGCTTCATCATCGACCGTGAGAACATATAGGTGGGAAATATTTACATGAAGATTGATTGATAAAGCTCAAGGGCTAAACGCCTTGGTCACCAATCTCGTGAAAGGGTCTTAAAGAACGACAGTGTCATTAATGTAGATGGGCTATATGTATCGTAGGATATAGGCTACTATTTGTATCCAATTCATTCTACTTGGTCTACTATTATTATTATTATTATTATTAAGCCTACTATTATTTGTATATATTTTTTTTAAATTCTTATTTTTAGCCTATTTTCATTTATGTAAAAATAGGTTTATGAGATCACCTTTTGTCCGTGTGTGTGTCTGTGTGTGCGTGTGTGGGTGTGTGATTCGTGTGTGTGTCAATCCCCTAATAACGTCTAAATGGCTGGAGCGATTTCAATGAAACTCGGTAGGTTCATAGCACTATTCCGGATGACCCCGACCGTGCCCTTCAAATTTCGTTGTCTCACCAATCCAACATGGCGACAGTGCGAAGTATTTTACCTGCATTCAATATCTCCGAAAATATTACCGATATCACCCTGGAATTATGTACGGTGATAAAGGGAACTGCTAGAAGTTTACCTATGTGACTTTTGAAAAACTGGTAACTACAAAACCAACTTGGCGGCCAAGCGAAGTTGCGACTTTTAAATAAACGTTTCTCGCGATTTAACCAACCAAACGGAATGAAACTTGGTACAGTACATGCTAATACACATTATAATGCACCGACATCTAACTACGTTCAATTGTTTTCATAACCTCAAGATGGCGGCTGTGCGAAATATTTCACCTGCATTCTATATATCTGAAACTATTACGGGTATCACCCTGAAATTGTGTACGGAGATAAAGGGTACTGCTGGTAGTTCATCTATGAGACATCCAATAACCGGTTAATTACAAAATGAACATGGCCGACAAACGAATTTGAAAGTTTTAAATAGACTCTTCTCGCGATTTAATAATCCAAACACAATGAAACTTGGTACAGCAAATGCTTATACACATTGTAATGCACTGTTATCTAATTTAGTTCAATTGTTTACATAACCTCAAGATGGCGGCTGTGCGAATTTAGAAATTAATTTTTTATTTCTTGTGTCGTAATCATGCAATCGAAGTGAAAGTTTGAATAAAGAACCTACGCAATAATGATCCTATAATGATACATGACTCTATGGCCTATACATATAACATGGCGACCATCCGAAATATTTATACGGATCTCAATATCTACGAATCTATTACAGTAATAAAACTGATTTTTTTAAGTGCATAGGGGCTATGAACATAAGTTCACCTATAGGACTTTCAATAACCTGGTGATCACAAATCCAAGATGGTGGCGATGCGAAGTATAAATATTCACATGAACGTTTCTCGCAATTTAACCATCCGAGTGCAGTGACACTTGGTTCAGTAAATCCTTATACAAATGTTAATCCACTAGCATCTAATTTATTTCAATTGTTTCCATAACCACAAGATGGCAGCAGTGTGAAATTTTAAAATCTCGTTTTTACTTCTTGTATCCTAATCATGCGATTGAAGTTTGAATACTACACGTACATAACAATCTTCATGTAACAGTCCATAACTCTAAGACCTACATATATAAAAATCCAACATGGCGTCCATCCGCAATATTTAGTCGGTTCTCAATATCTACGAATCTATTACAGCATTTTTATTTTATTTTAGAACTTATCAGGTTCATTCTGGTGCCGTATTGTTAAACTAATCAGTCTAAACAGGATGAAAGTTCCGCCTGATCAATACTGAAATTTTGTATGTTGATAGTGGCAATTAACATAAGTAGGTTATATGAAAATATTCTTTAGTTCTTCACGGAACTACTTGTTTTATTTTTATTTTCATTTTTTTATTTTTATTTTTTTCTCATTTATTTATTTATTTTCTTTTTTGTTTTATATTTTTTTATAGCCTACTTTTCACACTTTGCAAAAATGCGGAAAAAGTCGACTTATGAGATCGGGCATATGTGTGTCAGTCTGTGTGTCCTTCTGTCTGTCTGTCGTGCTGTGTGTGTGTGTCCCCCCCCCCCGCCCCCCGCCCCCCTATTTTTAATTTTTATTATGAATGTTTTATTTTTTACATTACATTGTACATACCGGCCAAAACTAAGGACCACAAAAATATCATTTCATTTCCTTCTCATAGTTCTTTCTTCCTTTCTCTTTCTCCACACTTCCTTCATTCTTTCAGAGTGTTGCGCCTTCCTCTCTGCTGTCCATCCTCCTCCGCTGCGTTCTCTTTTTTCTCCCTCAAGAACCTTTATGTTCGAAAGTATTTCCCTGAATTGTGTTCTGTCTCGACAGTCGTCATCTGCAATTTCTAGCCTCCGGAGTTCTTCCTTCATCTGCTTGGTGAAACCCTCCCCCTTGGCTCTTCAGATTATATTTTATGAAAAATGTGTTTATTTATTCTTGTTGGATCCATTCTAACAATATGCCCATAGAAACGTAAACGTATTTTCCTAATTGTTGTTTCCAGGTCTTCCACCCTTTTATATATCCCCTTGTTTGATCTTTGTCTGTAGGTTCCCTGTACCACTTTTAGGCCGTAAATCTTCCTCAATATCCTCCTTTCAATCTCCAGAAGCTTTTCCAGGTTCATCAAATTTGCCGTCTCCACACTATATAAGATCGCCGGTTTTACCACAGCAGTTTGGCATTAACGGGGAGGTTCCTTTTGTTGTATATATTTTTAGTGGAGAAGTTGAGTTTTTCTAGTTTAAGTCTTCTGTTCTCCATTGACTCTTTATCATTTCAAATGATCTTGTCGACTCCATCGTTATGCGTTACGGTTACGGCGTGTATGACGTCATCATGTTGTTCAGTGCATATGCACCGAGTCTGCGTTTACTCCTGGGGTCTGGCGTTATGCGATACGGAGACGGCGAGTGCGTGACGTCATGCAGCAGAGTGCACCTCTCGCTCTCCGTTCCCCTCGCGGGAAGCCTAAGTTAATGGGTAATGGAGTCTGTTGAAAGAGCCCTCCTGGGCCTTTCTAACATGTGTAGCATTTGTAGAATGCGTCATTTGAAATGATATTAAGTCTAGTCTCTCAGACTGACTGTATAATTTTTAGCCTATTTTCAATTTTGAAAAAATAGGCTTATGAGATCACCTTTTGTCCGTGTGTGTGCGTGTGTGTGTGTGTGTGTGTGAGATGTGTGTGTGTGTCCCCCCTAATAAATTCTAAACGGCTTGAGCGATTTCAATGAAACTCGGTAAGTTCATAGCACTATTCCGGGCGACCTCGACCGTGCCCTTCAAATTTTGTTACGTCTCACCAATCCAACATGGCGGCTATGCGAAATATTTCACCAGCATTCAATATCTCCTACACTATTACCAACATCACCCTGGAATTTATTACGTTGATAAAGGGAACTACTAGAAGTTCACCTATGTGACTTTTGAAAAACTGGTAACTACAAAAACAACATGGCGGCCACGCGAATTCGCGAATTTAAATAGACGTTTCTCGCGATTTAACCAACCAAACGCAATAAAACTTGGTACAGTATATGTTTATACACATTGTAATGCACCTACATCTAACTTGGTTCGATTGTTTACATAACCACAAGATGGCGGATGAGCGAAATATTTCACTGGCATTCTATATCTCTGAAACTATTAGCTGTATCACCCTGAAATTTTGTACCGATATAAAGGGCACTAGTGGAAGTTCATCTATAAGAGTTTTAAAAAGCGGTTAACTACAAAACGAACATGGCGGCCAAGCGAATTTGAAAATTTTAAATAGACCTTTATCGCGATTTAATGTTCCAAACGCAATGAAATCTGGTACAGGAAATGTTTATGCACATTGTAATGCACTGGTATCTGATTTAGTTCAATTGTTTACATAACCTCAAGATGGCGGCTGTGCGAATTTAAAAATTTAGTTTTTATTTCTTGTGTCGTAATCAAGCAATCGAAGTGAAAGTTTGAATAATGAACCTACGCAATAATTTTCCTTTAATGGTACATGACTCTATGGCCTATACATTTAACAATCCAAATTGGCGACCATCCGAAATATTTATACGGATCTCAATATCTACGAATCTATTACAGTAATAAAACTGATTTTTTTTTATGTGCATAGGGGATATGAACATAAGTTCACCTATAGGATTTTCAATAACCTGGTGATCACAAATCCAGCATGGTGGCGATGCGAAGTATAAATATTCATATGGACGTTTCTCGCAATTTAACCATATGAGTGCAGTGAAACTTGGTACAGTAAATCTTTTACGAATGTTAATCCACTGGAATCGAATTTATATCAATTGTTTACATAACCACAAGATGGCAGCTGTGCAAAATTTTAAAATCTCCTTGTTACTTCTTGTGTCCTAATCATGCGATTGAAGTTTGAATGCTACACGTACACAATAATCTTCATGTAACAGAACATAACTTTAGGACCTACATGTATAAAATCCAACATGGCGACCATCCGAAATTTTAGTCGGTTCTCAATATCTACGAATCTTTTACAGTAATCAAACTGAAATTATGTATGTTGATAGTGGCAGTTAATATAAGTAGGATATATGAAAATAGGCTGTATAGTTCTTCACGGAACTACTTGTTTTAATTTTTTTTTCTTTTCGTTATTTTTCTTTTTTTCTTTGTACATTTTACTTTTATTTTCGATGTTGATAACTTATAGCTTACAACTTAGAATAACTCAGAATAAGTTAGTTTTTGAACATTACAAGAATCTTCGCCATGGTCTTACCACAAAACGAGAAAATGCTTTGTAAATTGTTGTCTGATACAATTCACATGCTCAAGACGCATTATCCTTAACAATGAGAGGTGGAAACAGAGAATGCGCGCATAAATCATACTTCAGAAGTACGTGAAGACATGAGACGTTCACAGTGAGTCAAGCATCTCGGAGGACAAACTGCTAACATTATTGAAACAGCTTTCATAGCTTTTATGGCACCAGTATTAATTTTTATGGCTTGCAGACTGGACGATGAAGCAAGCAAAACCAGTTCCGGTAAAAACTGAATGCATTTGTTTACTTCGACGAAGGATGATGTCTGGAAACCACAATTCCAGGCAAAAACGTTATCCTGAGCAAAATTGGTAAAAGCTTGCACATGAAACATCTTAGTCATCAGTTCTGAGTACGTGGGTGTGTGTTCTATACGTCTGTACCTTGTGGTGCAGTGGTTAGCTTTCTTGGCTGTCACCCCTAAACTGAGGGTTTGATTCCCGACTTTCCGAAGAAATTTAATTATGTTAAAACTCAGCAATACCTCTAGGTTTGTGCCGTGTCGTGTGTGGGGTTTCGCCTAGGACAGCCGGCTCATCAGCGGGCTCTTAGCGTCCCCGCCCGGAACCCCCCACAGGAGAAGCGAAGTGCGCGTTACCTCCCTCATTATGAAGCGCAACTGCACCTCTTTACTGCGAGAACTTAAAGCTCAAGCAGCCATAACCTCCCCATGAAGGCTCCCAAAAAGATGGTATATTGACTATCACGGCCAGTATACCATCTTTTTGGAAGCCTTCATAAGGAGCTTAAAGCTGTTTGAGCTTTTAGTTCTCGCAGTGAAGAGACACAGTTGCGCTTCATAATGAGGGAGGTAACGCGCAGTTCGCTACTCCTGTGAGGGGTCCGCGCGGGGACGCCAAGAGCCCGCTGATGAGCCAGCTTGGTGTCCTAGGCGAAACCCCACATACGACAAGGCACAAACCTAGAAAAATTGCTGAGTTTTAACTCACTGGCCGTGAAAGCCAATATAGCATATTTTTAGTTATGTTGTTGTTGTTGATCATGATGATTCATTTAGGGGCTTTGCAACAACGTGGTCATGTAACCCCGTGTACATGGGTGTGTGTGGAATTTGTTTGAAAACCAGTTCTAATGTGATGAGAGTGATGACTGTATGTGTGTATGTGTTTGTTATTCAGATGAGGAATGGGAAGGAGGCGACAGTGGCCTTAAGTTAGGAACCATCCCGGCATTTTCCTGGAGTAGAATTGGGAAACCTCGGAAAACCTCCAGGATGACTGAGGTGGGAATCAAACCCGCCTCTTCCCACTTCTGCCTCACAAGGTTGAGTGGAACCCGTTAAATTTTAATACTGGTATGAGGACTAGAACGGGGTACACTCAGCCTCGTGAGGCAAAACGAAAAAGAGGTGGGTTCGAATTCCACCTCAGATATACTAGAAGTGATTATCCGTGGTTTCTCACTTCAGGCGAATGCCAAGTTGGTTCCTAAGTAAAGGCCATGGCCGCCTCCTTCCCAATCTTCAACTTCATTTGCCTACAAATATTGATACTACTACAGACACAAAGGAATCCGAATCACCCGAATTGATATTGCACCACGGATATCCCACATTAACTTAATTAACGTGGAAATGATCCCAGTCCACACTGGTAGCAGGCAGGCAGATTGATTCCCGGCTCTGAAAGAGGACGTGTTTCAACCCATTCCACCAAATAAACTCGGGAATGTTCTCTTCCGATACCAATTATATTGGGGCATCCGAGGCCTAGGGAGTCTTTCAATTTCCCACTTTAATTTGCTCTTCTCAAATCTTACCTGATACCCTCATTCTTCGAGGAGTCCGACCTATTCTGTTTCTTTTCATGGTATCTCCTGTCTTATGCTCAAGGCCTTAAGGAGCAGCTTCGGTGGCGCAGTTGGTAGCATGCTGAGCTTCTATGCCCAAGATCGTGGGTTCAAACGTGGCTGAAGTCGCCGGATTTTTAAGAGCGTTAAAAATTCATCAGTATGCCTTCCTTCGGAGGGGAAGTAAAGCCGGCGGTCCCATGTCATAGATTTATGGCTTGGAAAATAACCTTCCACTAACGACACTTGTAGGCTAAAATTTGTAGGTTAGTTTGATAACGCTATATTAGTTCCAAAGTAGCTTGCCACGGTGGGTGAGTGGATAGCGTGTCGGTCTACTAACCCCAAGATTGCAGGTTCGCCCCTGACCGTGGTAAGTGATTTTTGAAAGGCGGCAAAAATACGATACGCATGTCATACGATGTTGGCATGTCAAAGAACCCATTTGAATTCAGTAGGCCGAGTTCATAATGGCAAAATTAATCTCGGGAGTTTCCGCCAGCACAAAGTTCCTCATTTCTCTACTAGAAAGCGCTATTGTGTTCAAGGAGATTAGATATCTAACATCTAACCTCCTTGACTTTCATAGTCAAGGAACTACGAAATTCGACATGCAAGCTACCCTCTGGGTGTCAAATAGCAAAGCTTGCACCAGGCACCCGAGGCCATACGATATTATTATTATTATAGTTCCAAAGTTCGCCACCAGATGCTAACTGCGATGGCATTTAGTAGCCACGTCCGGTGCTAGCTGTTGGTAGCAAACGTAGGAACTACTTAAAATATTAATCGTCTGCAGTCCTACCTGAATCAGAGATAACACACACTAATACAGCCATCACTATTAACACCGGTTATCAGACAGATTCTACACACACCCAAAGTACACTGGGATACATGACTGCGTTGACGCAGTCCCTAAACTAAGGAACCAACCAACCAACTAACCAGCCAAGACCCTAAGAGAGGCAGGGTGTGTGTAGCACCACCACTTACTGTGCACTCCGGTTAACGCTACACCCTCAAGGGCTCACGGTTGGTGAATTTGGAAGTTGGCGACCCCGAGGGATTCCTGACCTGGGCCCTTTTTTTCCCTTTTTTCATTGCCTTTTGGGGCGCATCCTCTCCTCTTTCCCTTCCCTGTCTGCCCTGCATGGTTCTAATTCTTTCCAAGTCCCTCAATCCTCATTCTTCGAGGGTCCAGGGCATATTTTCCCCTGTCTTTTATTTCCCTTATTCTTCTTATGTTTACCATTTCCTCTTCTAGTGTCAGTCGTTAGTTTTAGTCGAAAGTTTGTAATTAGGTTCATTTTCATTTTTCACAATCACCCAAACCTTTAGGGGTTGATAACCTAGATGTTAGGCACAAGATTTGCTTCTGGAGGAGTCAAATCCGAACTAATTACGTTTTTGGTTCTCTGCCTGCATGGCATTATTCGGATCCATTGTGGAAGGTGGAGTTCATAGAGTTATAAATATACTACGTAGTTAGATAGATACAGTCAGTAAAGAATACAGATACTTCCTATAGCAATGTTGGAAACCATTATCATGGAGGTTTTTCGCGCAAACACGGCTGTTTTGTACCTAAAGCATACCTACTTCCATTGTGTCATACCAGTACATGGAGAAATTACTGTAGATATCGCATTTGTGATAAAACTTGACAAAAACGTACATGAAACACGATGTCCAAGGAGGAACATACAGCCTACTTTCTCCTAAATGTATGGGTATAGTTATAACTCCTTGTCCTTATCACCTCCTATTATCATCGAATTCGAAGTGCAAATTGGCACACTGGATTTGAGCAGCGGCGTTCAAACAATAAATTTACCCCAGCATTTTGCAATTTCATCAGCAAACACTCCCAACAACGTACGAATTCAGTATATTAACACCGACTACTTACAATAATGGAAACTTCGTTGGTCAAAACGTATTAGGCCTAATGGGAAAAAGACGTTTAATATACAGTACATTCTGCACACTTAATTTTTAATCGCGCCTATCCTTGGGAGTGCGCTCTATCGGCAACAAGAAGAAATTTTCAATTACACCGTAGGCATGGGTTCACTAACTGGCCGGTATAAAGCGCAGCTCACATCTAGTAGGCCCTGGATAGCTCCCGCATACTGTAGTTCAACTGGTTGCTAGTAGGTGTCACTCGTGCAGATCCGTTGTAAAACTTTGTTTTAATGAAATATATATTTTACATTGCAAAATGCACAGTATAATGCTCAATTTTATAACGTCTCAGTACTCAAAAAACAATAAATAAAAAAATCAAGTAAAAAATACAACTCTGTTAGGATGAGAACCCCAGCCGGCCGGGTGAAAGACCAAAGCTCTAACCGCAGAGCCAAATATATCCTCGCAAGTTGAATGTTATCAATTTATTTAAATACAACGTCTTAGAAAATAATGACTTTGAATAAACGATTTCTTCACTGGAGTATATTTCAAACAAAGTTCATATTATTTCAATCAGTAGGCTATATTGCATGAAACATATTCAAATTAGTGAAATATAGGTTAGAACGAGAGATAAGCTGCCATCTTGTCTGTAACAGAGACGACTCATCTTTTTAAAGCCATTTCTGCAGTATAATATTACAATATAAACTTTTAATTTCGAACAGATCACGTCCTTTAGAACAGTTTAAACGATTCTCGGTTCGATAATCGGAACTGGTGGGTCCCATGATATGGATTATAAAGTTTGCACAATTCACACGGCTGCCATCCTCAAATGGTACGCTTGATTAGCTTGTAATTTTGACACATGACCAATGCCATACGAAGGTATATTTTTACCAAATTTAGTAAAGATCCGATGATTACTTTGGTCGTAATTTAATTTTCAGTTTTTACCATTTGAGTGGCTGCCAGTACGTTTCGGTAAATATGGCGGCAATATAAAACATGACACTAATGTGCCCTTTGCTAGTACTACCTCTGTACCAAATTTTGTTCAATTCGGTTTCGTCGTGTTTGAATTGATAGGGGGGTTGGGGGACAGACATACAGGATACACACACTCACTCACACTCACTCACACACAGACAGACACACAAAGTTTTGGCCCTGTGTACATCTCATAAGTCTACTTTCATTTTTTTTTTCAAAAATCGAAAGTAGGCTAAAAATTTAATTTAATTAATTAATAAAATGCAAATCTTCACCCTGAAGGAAATAGAACCGTAATAGGTTACTTGGGATGATACGGAATATTTTCACAACCATGAGTGTAACACCACGACCATGTCTCTTTGGTATTTAAGAAGTTGGTTTCAGTTTATACATGCTATGGAAGCTGACTGTTAGGGCGTAGCAATGCTAATTCAGCATGGATTTTGCCAAGCAATAAAATAATCTGCGAGATGGCATGCAGCTTGGCAGAAGCTATATGAATTATCCATGACAGAAATTCTGCCTGATATTTCTACCTCCATGTAATTGTAATGGTGGAGTCAGTCAGTTAATGTTCTTTGATCCTTGCGCACAACAATAAATTAGTAATTTCATAAGGTACATCTATTTTATTCGCTCAAGCATTCTTAGGCTTACTTTAGAGACAATGACGGCATGTGTTCATGGAAATAATTTTTCATCAAGGAGATTCTCTTCATCCCCGACCCCGTAAAATGAGGTTAGTATATTACTCTTCAACATTCATTTCACTGTGACACAATTAGGCTACAGTGAAAACAATTGTTACAGTGCATTCCTTAAACTCTGCATAGATAATATGACCAACTTACGATTTGATTACTAAGAAGTAGTTCCGTGGAGAACTAAAGCCTATTTTCATATATCCTATTTATGTTAATAGCCTCTATCAACATACACAATTTCAGTTTGATTGTAATAGATTCCTAGGTATTGAGAACCGTCTAATATTTCGGATGGTCGCCCTGTTGGATTTTTATATATGTAGGTCTTAGAGTTATGTACTATTACATGAATATAAATGTGTAGGTGTAGTATTCAAACTTCAATCGCTTGATCATTACACAAGAAGTAAAAATGAGATTTTTAAATTTCGCACAGCTGCCTTCTTCTAGTTATGGAAACAATGGAAATAAATTATATGCCAGTGGATTGACATTTGTATAGCCTAAACATTTTCCGTACCGAGTTTCACTGCGCTCGGATGGTTAAATCACGAGAAACGTCCATTTAAATATTTATAATTCGCGTCGCCGCCATGTTGGATTAGTGCTCACCAGGTAATTGAAAGTCCTATCGGTGAACTTATGTTCATAGCCTAGATGAACATAAAAAATTCAGTTTGATTGCTGTAAAAGATTCGTAGATATTGAGAACCGTCTAAATATTTCGGTTGGTCGCCATGTTGGATTGTATAGGCCACAGAGTTATGTACCACTACAGGAAAATTATTGGGTATGTTCATTATTCAAACGTTTACTTCCATCGCATGATTACGACACAAGAAATAAAAACTCAATTTTAAAATTTTGCACAGCCGCCATCTTGAGGTTATGTAAACAATTGAACTAAATTAGATGCCAGTGCATTACAATATGTATAACCATTTAATGTACCATATTTCACTGCGCTCAGATGGTTAAATCGCGAGAAAAATCTATGAAAATGTTTCAACTTCGCTTGGCCGCCATATTCGTTTTGTACTCTACAGGTTTTTGAAATTTACAATTATAAACTTGTGTTTGTGCTCTTTATCACCGTACAAAATTTCAGGGTGATATCGGAAAGAGTTTCGGAGATATAGAATGCCGGTAAAATATATTGCACAGCCGTCATCTTGAGGTTATGTAAACAATTGAAATAAATTAGATGTCAGTGCATTACAATGTCTATAAACTTTTTCTGTACCAATTTTCATTGCAATTGGATGGTTAAATCGCGAGAAAAGTCTATTTAAAAGTCTCAATTTCGCCTGGCCGTCATGTTGGTTTTGCAGTTACCAGGTTTTTGAAAGTCTCATACGTAAACTTCTAGTAGTGCCCTTTATCACTGTACAAAATTTAGGGGTGATATCAGTAATAGTTTCGGAGATATTGAATGCTGGTGAAATATTTCGCACAGCCACCATGTTGGATTGGTGAGACGTAGTACAATTTTAAGGCCACGGTCGGGGTCGGCCAAAATGATCCTATGACCCCACCGAGTTTTATTGAAATCACTCCAGCCGTTTAGAGTTATTAGAGACACACACACACACACACACACACACACACACATACACACACACACGGATAAAAGGTGATCTCGGCGGCTTCGGTGGCGTAGTTGGTAGCATGCTGAGCTTCTATGCCCAAGATAGCGGGTTCAAACCCGGCCGAAGCCGTCGGATTTTTTAAGAGCGTTAAAAATCCCTCAGTATGCCTTCCTTCGGAGGGGAAGTAAAGCCGGCGGTCCCATGTCAGAGATTTATGGCATGTTAAAGATCTTTCCACTAATTACACCTGTGTGAAACTAAATTGGATAGTTTAAGAATGTAAACAACGCTCTTAGGTTGCTACGTTCGTTGCCAAGAGCCGACTGCGGTGGCGTCTAGTAGCTAGTTCTGAACTAGGCCTAGTAGTCGTTGACGGTGGCGCTTGGCGGCAAAAGTAGGAACTATTTGAAAATTCAAAGTTGCAGTCCCTACTTGAATTTAAAAAAACAGATACACACACTAATACAGTCATCACAATTAACACCGGTTATCAGACAGATTCTACACACACCCAAAGTACACGGGGCTACATGACCGCGTTGTCGCAGCCCCTAAACTAAGGAACCAACCAACCAACCAAAAGGTGATCTCATAAGCCTATTTTTTTTTCATAAAATGAAAATAGGTTAAAACAAGATGTTCAGTAAAGAACATATAGCCTACTTTCTCCTAAATGTATGAGTATAGTTATAACTCGTTGTTATTATCAAAGAGTATAACAGAACTATTCTTTGTTGAAGACCTTAGAAACGATTTACCTCTACCAAACGCCACAACCTAGATAAAAACTGCTACCATCATTGAAGAAAGAAAGATAAGAAGTATCTAAAGAATGTTATGTATCTGGAGACATAATCGACCGGACTGGCGGCGTGGCTCAGCGGTAACGTTCTCGCTTGCTGGACCGTATGTTTCAGGTTCGTATCCTGGCGCAAACAGCTGGCATTTGAGGGTGCACAAATGCGAGGGAGCCGTGTTAGTAGATTTACTGGCACGTTAAAGATCCCCTTCGGGAAAAAAAAATTCTGGCACCCCGGCGTCTCTAAAAGCAACAGTAGTTAAAAGGGACGTAAAACCAAAAACATTATTATTATTATTATTATTATTATTATTATTATTATTATTATTATTACATAATCGGCCTGACGCGGGCAACATCCAACTTTGAGTTGAGGCATGTCTTTACACGTCTGGCTGCGTATGACTTTCACAACCCTAATTGAATTAACAATTCTTTCCATGACCCTACAGAGACGTGTGTATACCAACTATGTGGATATTTTCGATTGCTATTTGGCTGAAATAAAAGTATTAATTAATATCCTGAACTAGCACCAACTGTAGAGTTCAGATACTATGTGAAATCGTTTTGTTATTTACTTCAATTAACATTTTCAAATAACGCACAATAGGCTGTTACAAACCCTTTAAAATAAAAAGTAAAAATGTATCGTAGTATCATCTTGTCATTCTTCAAATTCGATGCGCATAGAATGCCAATGGTATAGTAATCAATGGAGCCCCACGTAGACTAGTCGTGACATCTAGTGGTGAAATATCGAACAATATAATCCTAACAGAGCGAGTGCATTCTAGCGGCCAGAAGAAGAAACTTTTCAATAAAATCTGGTCGGCCTGCAGTTACCTTTTTGGCAGCTAGATGTCTCGAGTAAATCTGCTGGCGAATTATATTTTAATTAAATATATATTTTACACCATAATATGCACAATATAACGCTTAATTTTAAAACATCTGAGTCATTACAAAACAATAAACATATAACATTTCAAGCAAAAAACCTAGCTCTGATCGGGTTTGAACCATAGGCATTTGAGCGATAGGCTAACGCTCTACCACTGAGCTAATTGTGTCAACGAATATCGTTCTATATAAAATGACTTACATAGAACTTGTTAGCAAATAATGATTTATACTAAACGATTTCATCACTGGAGTATATTATTTATATATAAAGCATTTCATACAAAGTTTATTTATTTTGTATCAGTACGCTATATTGCATGCAATACTCAAATTAGTGAAATATAAGTCAGGCACAAGATATCCGCTGCCATCTTGTCTTATTACTGAATCGGCTCAGCTTTTAAAATCACGTCTGCA
The DNA here is from genome assembly GCA_946902985.2 of Meconema thalassinum. Taxonomy (NCBI): domain Eukaryota; kingdom Metazoa; phylum Arthropoda; class Insecta; order Orthoptera; family Tettigoniidae; genus Meconema; species Meconema thalassinum. Next base: position 69,106,813 of record OX336399.1, on the reverse strand, counting down.
CTATAGTATTACAAAATAAACTTTTAATTTCGAACGTGCCTCTTCCTTTAGAACAGTTAAAACGATTCTCGGCTCGATAATCGGAACTGGTGGGTCCCATGATATGGATTATAAAGTTTGCATAATTCGCACGGCCGCCATCCTGAAATGGTATGGCGGACGACCTTGTAGTTTGGTCACAAGACGCATCCTATACGAAGGTATGTTGTTACCAAATTTGGTAGAGATCGGATGATTTGGTTAGTCGTTATTTGATTTTACGTTTTGAACGTTTGAGTGGCCGCCATTCAGTTTTAGTAAAGATGGCGGCGATATAAAACATGACACTGAGGTGTCCTTTGCTAGTGCTATCTTTGTACCAAATTTCGTTCAATTCGCATTCACCGTGTTCGAATTCATAGGGGGGACAGACATTCAGAGTACACACACTCACACACACACAGACACACACACACACACACACACACACACAGACTCACACACACACACACACAAAGACTCACACACACACATACACACACACAGACAGACACACTTTTTTCGCCCTGTGTTGATCTCATAAGTCTACTTTCATTTTTTGCAAAAATCGAAAGTAGGCTAATATTAAATGAAATGTTTTGATATGAGTCCAATATATTTCAGGGCGTATTACGTGAGTTACACATCATTTGATGCATATAACCTCTGGCTCAGTCCAATGGTAGTTTATTAAATGCGACCACGGGGCACATGACCTCACTGTTCCACCCCTTGAAGCAACAATAACTAATTAAATGTGACCTTCTCAGGCCAGTAGCTCTACCGGCACGTTAATAAATCCCTAGGAGATGGAATTCTGGAACCCCAGTGTTTCTACAGTCAAAATAGTAGCAGGGACGTTAAATGTATAACATTTCTTTACTTTCATAATATGTAAAATGCAAATACATTCGCCATTGATAGCACAAATGTTTGTAGATACCCGTACTGATAGATGAATTAAAAGTTTAAATTATATTTAGTGTAAGTAGTGATTGGTGTATAATTTAAACTTTTAATTTCATAATATGTCACAATAGAGTAAATTATGCAACGAGCCTATAATGGCAATAATTAAGACACGAGTACTGCTCGGTTCCAAGCTCTGTGAACTTGCGGGATGAAGGGCAGAGGCAGGGTACGAGCAGGCGAGAATTGAGAAGCCTGTCGCCAGCCCACCGTGTTACCTGACATTCTCGTCTATTCCAATACTACTAACATAGGGTCTTCTCTGAAATCAGTGTGGTGTTACGAGTAAGTCAGTGAGTCACCGACCAATGTATTTGGTTCGGTACTATGCACGGACCGAGAAACCTCATTACTCGTCAACACCATTTCTCATAGTCCGCGATGCACATTCCTCTCAGGTTCACGCAGCTTAGACTCGAGCAGTATGGTTATAAAACGAGCGTAGCGTAGTGCCGTTTCTTAAGACAGTATTGACATTTAAAAAAACAATACACGGACTAACAAATATCATTAGTTCTGCAAAAGTGTTGCATAAAAAAAAGATACAGTCAGTCTGAGAGACTAGACGTTATATCATTTCAAATGACGCATGCTACAAATGCTACACATGTTAGAAAGGCTAAGGAGGGCTTCTCGCTTCGCTCGTATCCCCAGGACTCTTTGCACTCTGCTGCATGACGTCACGCAATCGACGTCTCCGTATCGCATAACGCCAGACCCCAGGAGTAAACTCAGACTCAACAGACTCCATTACCCTTTAACTTAGGCTTCCCGCGCGGGGGTTGCATGACGTCACGCACTCACCGTCTCCGTTCCCATAACGCCAGACCCCAGGAGTAAACCAAGGCCGCACTAGATAGACAGGCCATAAGGCTCCCCCTCCACTTTGGTCGCTACGTCACACAAGTGGCTGGCCGCTTCACTTCTCGCCAGTAACTTATAGGCTGAGCTGAACCTCGCAGCAGTGAAGTTATCAATGGTATTTAATGATTGAAACGTGTGTGAACATAGTGAATTATGCCCACGTCGTGTTGTGTACCTGGTTGTTGAAGCAATTACAGTTCAAAACGGCCTAATATTTCAGTGTTTAAATTCCCTACTGACTTGGTTCGGAAACAAAAGTGGATCTTAGCCATCCATCGAACCAAATTTGTCCCTTTGCAAGCTCTGTTGTGTGCATAAAACACTTAGACGAAAGGTTCATAATTAGGGAGGATTCTGTTAAAAGACCCGATGTGTCCATTTTAATAAAACGTGATCATTTGAAACTCTATAATACTCTATAATAATAACAGTGTTAACAGGAAAATGTTTGAAAAGTTATGAAAAGGCAATTTTCAAACCACTTTTCAAAACCCATTTGACGAAACGCAAAAGATTTTTGTAATGTTTCATTCTGTTCATTTATTTTAAAGCTTAAGAAATAACCGTCTTAACCAAGCTGATAACTTACGAACTTTGGTGTTCCCTGACTCTGACAACCCTGAGTCAGACAAAGAAAGTTTTGCTAGTGTTGGTCACCTTAAACAGCTTTATGTAGTTAAGCTTGCTCCTGCCTTGAAACAAAAAGTTTTGTACCCAACTTCTTTAGAGCGACAAAATGTAAAACTTTGTTCTAATCTGTTCGACGAGAAGAATGTCGCCGCTTTAAAACACTTTGGCAAAATTTAAAATACAAATGATTTTAAAAGCACAGCTGTATTTTTAGAAATAATTTTCAGTGGTTGAAGATTCTTAATGTTAAGCAGGCGATAGATTTAACGGCCCTCATTGTAACGCAATATTTTCAGTTCATGACGACAAAGTTTTATTTCTGCGCAAGTTTTTAACGTGGTTAATTAGGTGGGAAAATCTGCCTGTTCAAGAGGAGAAAACACACACACACACACACACAAAAAGATACTCGTCATGGAAAACTTACTAATGAAACCCAAACAGCTTTAGTTCACACTGTAAAATCTATATTGGAGTTGGTAAATTTCTTGAAAACAAGTTTGGGATTCAAGTAGCCTATGTATTGTTCGGGAAATTTCAGACTGATTAATTAGAAGCAAGATTAGGGCAGTACAGGCAAATGAGTGGTGCCTGCTACCATATTTCAGAGAAGCAAGTCCTTGAGTCAGAACGAAAATTAAAAGTCCTAAGGGTAATAAATGCATACTCTGCTAAACACGCAGATATCCCTATTAGTAATATTTCATTAAGTAAGTACGTGGATTGCAAGAGCTCAGATTGTAAAAGCTTCAAAACTACAGAAATTTCGCATTTTGAAAGTGTGGAGGTTGAGTTTAATGATGCTATTGTATCTGAGAATATTGTGTTAGATCTAGTTTATATTGACGGATATATTTGTAAAATAATTATGAAAAACTGTACATCTACAAGTTGTCAAGATATTTTATTGTTCAATAATGATAATGTAACACAGATGCGCTAAAACCAGAAGAAAATTGTTTCAATGTAATCGACAGGGGAGGTTTGATATAACCATCAGATTTTATTGTTAACATCTTGATCACACAATTTAAATTATTTAATATACTTATAAGTGATAAGAAGTATGAATCGATGTTTTTACCTTGCGACTCTCAAAGAAACATTCTGATTTTGCTTGTCAACAATGTTCTGGAGAATGAAAACGTCGTGTTTGAAACATGCAGTGATTGTGGAACTAGTTTTAAAATATTTGTTTACAAATGTATAGGCATCTTTTGTAATATATTATTGAATAACTATAGAAAAGTTATCGAAGACAAACTCATGGCTAAGAAGAAATCCTTAAGTAAGGACACCCATAAATCGCCAAAGAAAAGGAAAACTGATGAATTGAAACCTCAGGAATTGTTAGATAAGTTTTAAGCAGAAACCTAATTTTTAAGAAAGGTTCCAGCCTATTATTATGAATTGCTATCATTTATTTGCCTAGAAACATTAAAACTATTTTATAGGTATTATGGGTTTTAACCTTTTGCATGAAACTGTGTTCCGTTACAAATGACAGTTGTCAGCGTAAATTTACGTAATGAAATGTATATTGAGGTAATATTGGTACATAAACTGCCCTGCCACTTTTACCCCGCATACAACTCGTGTAGTACACAAGCCTAAATACGACTACAATTGAAGGCCTGTTCAAATACATCGATAAGGTTCAACAAATGAACAATACCATGGTGACAGTGAGAGCGGGCCGTACCCTGCCATGCAGAACGTGGGCCACCTTTGTGACGTCACGGCCGGAGCCTTGTGGCCTGTCTATCTACTGCGGCCTTGAGTAAACTCAGATTCAACAGACTACATTACCCTTTAACTTAGGCATTCAGCGTGGGGCTGCATGATGTCACGCTTTCACCGTCTCCGTTCGCACAACGCCTGGAGAAAAGTTCTGCCCTAAAACTTCCCCATACGGGAGAACGCATCAGGCGAGAGCCTGGACAAAATAACTACAATTGGTCAAGAAAATTAGACTGAAGCGGTGCGGGGTAGTGGGCATGAAATACATCACTAGAAAACCAATGTAGGTAACCACACATTAACAATGTTTATTTCTAATAATAAATGTATAACCAATAAACAAATTGCACTTAAGTGCTTATCACAGAAATGAATAATTATAAATGGAACAAAGTGTGAGGGCCTGATGACAGAAACCCAGACTAAGGAAATGCCAATGAAACAAGCTTGCTTAATTCGAGAGAAGTTGAGCTTAACATAAAAAAATGCACCTTATAAAAAAAGAACCATAAAACTGATTAAGAGTGTAAGATAACTAGTATGATTTAAATTCTTCATAAAATTGAACTTATCTTCTCAAAGGGTTGAAGAGCCAGCTCCTTAAAAGTTCCAGCTAGCATAAGCGTTGATTAAGAAGTCCTCACAGTTTCTTCTGAAGGAGGCGTACATGGCCTAGAGATAAGTACACAATTGATAAAAAGGTCAACTCTCTCTTCTTCTCTTGCGAAGGAATGACACTTATAGCGTCCAAGTGATGATCCAGTACCATTTTGAAAATTCGTTGGCGGCCGAAAGGACTGCAGCTACTTCGAAAGACGAATCAAAGTACCCCATCTAAGGTACGGCTAGAAGAGTACGATTGCTGGCAATTATTCTTGTCATCTTGAGCAATACGTCGGGGTGCAGATCTAGTGACGTAACTGCTAGGTAGCGTAGAGACTAGCGATGGTGTCATGAGATGCAGTAGCGGTGACCAGCAGGTTGAAGTGATCAGAAGCGATGATTGATCAGAAGTGGTGAGGAACGCCAGCAAGTGGCGTCTTAAATAGTGATCATGGAACAATCTCGAAGCTGGAGATTGCCCGACCAGACAAAGACCTGCCATTGGTCGAACGAAAGTCAGGGTGACGTCAGTCGACCCTGCTCAGCAGACAGCAGATCAACCAGTAGATGCCCTGTATGTCGGGAGTGAGGACGCTTGAGGTAGCGAGCGACTGGAACACTCAAGGTGAGAACTATAATATCTATGAATAGGTGATTGATAACAAGATTATGCATATGGTTTAAGCAATTAATACATTTACAAAGAAATAATTACCATTCGGGGATCTCGGTAACAAGAAACAAAATTTGACCGACAAATGGGCCAAGGTAAACATTGAAAGTATCACGAAAGTGATCATGCTCCGAGAACTCCGAATGAAAACAAACAAAAGAATCAGTCAAAGCAAAACATGGATAACAGACGAGGAGAAACTAAGACTCGAAAGGCAAAACAGAGATAGCAGAGATGGGTCTAGTATAAAGACCTTTACTAGTTAAAACATCAACAACTCTGACGCGTTTATCACGGCCAAAGTGGCAGTGAATAACTCTGCCTAGGTTCCACACGAGAGGCGGAGATGGGTCTCGAAGAAGAACCATGTCCCCCACTCGTACATCTGGTTGAGGAAGCCGCCATTTCTCACGCCTATTTAGCAAGCTGAGATATTCTAACTTCCATCGGCGCCAAAAAGAACAGCGCAAAGATTCTACTTTTCTCCAAAAGATAGGTAGGTTAGGATCACAGCGTCGAACCAGCAAAGGCGGAATGTTGCAAGCGAACAGCCAATCAGGAAGTGACTGGGTGTTAAAGGTAAAAGATCCTTAGGATCGTTTGAAAGAGAAGTCAGAGGTCTGGAATTTACAATACCTTCGACTTGAATAATTAAAGAGTTGAATTCCTCATAAGAAAGTATGGTAGGACCAAGAGTTTTCTTAAGCTGTCTTTTAGTAAGTTTGATGCAGGACTCCCATCGGCCCCCATGATGGGGAGCATAAGGCGGGGTGAAATGCCATTTGAAACCTTTAGAATAGGAAAAGTTGGAAAATTTTTCTTTAGCAGAAGGGGAACTTAAAACTTTTTTCCAGAGATCAGAAGCGCTTACAAAACTTTTTGCATTATCTGAAAGTACTTCAGATGGGACACCCCTTCTAGCAGCAAACCTAGAAAAGGCGGCCAAAAAGTAAGATACAGAAGCGTTCGTAACCAACTCAAGGTGGATAGCTCCCGTCACCATACATACAAATAACGAGATGTAAAGTTTACCTAAGATTTTGCGCTTAGATGAAGAGGGATTGGTCTGATATAAGTAAGGACCAGCGTAATCGATCCCAGTAGGAGCGAAGGGCTTACTAGGTTCTGAACGAAATGGAGGTAAATTGCCCATAATCTGCGTGGCGGGCCGTGGTTTAACCTTAAAGCAAGGTATACATTTTGACAACAGAAGAAACCTCATGAACGCCATTGATGATCCAGTAGAGTTCACGAATTAGACAGAGCAAGTTGCGAGTGCCAGCATGAAGGTGATTATAATGAAACTTTTTTATTATAAGGGTAGTGATAGGATGCTTTGAAGGAAGGATGATGGGATGCTTTTTCCCATCCTCACAACTAGACATAGCTAATCTTCCACCCACACGTATTATGCCGTCCTGGTCTAGAAAAGGAGTGAGTGGTGAAAGCCTGCTAGACTTGGGCAAATCTTTACCACTTATAAGAGCTTGCTTTTCAGGAGCAAATACTTCCTGCTGAACAAGTAACAAAATCTTGCAAGTAGCAAATTCTAACTCTTCTCTGGTGAGAAAGGGTTGAGGCTTCAATGGTTGATCAATTACTAAATATTTCCATCGGAAGATATAAGACACTACACGAATCAATTTATCAAATGAAGAGTATCTATGAAAAAGTCTAGTAGAAGTAGATGTATGATGCGACGTGACAGGGTCATTACGGGAATCAGGTATTTCTTCTGCAAATTGATTAGCTAAGCGAGGCCAGCAAGATGATTCCTGACTTAGCCAAGGAGGACCATTCCAGTACAGGTCTGAGGAAATCAATTTTTTAGGCGTGCAACCACGTGATATTATATCCGCGGGGTTTTCACGGCTAGGAACATGTCTCCATTGTTCAGAATGAGAGACTTCATGAATCTTAGAAACGTGATTTGCCACAAAGGTATTCCAATGAGAAGAAGGCTTGGAAATCCAAGCTAATACAATAGAAGAATCGCTCCAAAAAATGTGCGGGAAAATTTTAACTTTAAACTGACATTTAGTTTAGTAGCTAATTCTGTTGCCATTAAAGCAGAGCATAATTCTAATCTCGGCAATGATACCGTTTTAAGTGGAGCAACTTTTGATTTAGCGCACACTAAATTAGAAAACCCAGGGAAAGTGGCTGAGGAACGGTCTACTATATATGCACAACAGCCATAAGCCCGTTCTGAACTATCAGAAAATACACGCAGGTCATACTGCTGGTATAAGGGATTAGAAATTAAAAGGCGGGGTATAGAAACCTTGGAGAGATCCAGCAAACTGCTGCGATACTCTAACCATTCTTCTACAAGAGGAAGGGGGGAGATTTTCATCCCAGTCTGATTTTAATGACCAAAGCTTTTGCAAGAACATTTTTGCAACAATAACTATAGGAGCAATATATTGCAAAGGATCAAAGATCTTTGCGATTTCTGACAGAACTTGTCTCTTAGTTACAGGGGGAGATTCTGAGAAATGTACCTGATAAGAGAAGGTATCAGAAGAAGGACACCAAAAAACACCCAATGCTTTTACGGCTGCTTCATCAGTAAGAATAGCAACAAATTCATCAACTGGGACCTCTGATGAAAATTTTGATATAAATTCAGTAGAATTTGAAGTCTATTTATGGACCGGAAAACCACCTCCTAGGAGCAGGGATTTCAAATCTTCGCACACAAGGAGTGCTTCAGAAATATTAGGGAAAGAGCACAAGAAATCGTCAACATAAAATGCCGTTTTTAATGACTCAGAGGCCAAAGGATGATACAGATGACCATCTTGCTCGGCTAACATGTGGAGAGACCGAATCACAAGAAAGGCTGAAGGCTTCAGGCCATATGTCACAGTCTTCAATTTAAATATATTTATGGGTTTGGAACTCTCATCGCGCCACAATATTCTTTGCAGATCTTGCTGCTCAGAATTTACGAGAATCTGCCGGTACATCTGCTTAATATCTGAGATTACAGCAATAGGAAACCGTCGAAAATTAAGCAAAACAGAGGTGAGATCTGTTTGAATCGCGGGACCACATTGCAAGGTATCATTTAAAGAGACTCCATTGGACTCTGGTGATGAGCCATTGAAAACTACTCTTATATTGTCTTGTGTTAAGGAATTTTTCCATACCGGGTGATGATTTAGATAAACTATTTCATTTAAAGGATGGTCAATTTCTTCTGATTTAGAAATTACCTCCATGTGATTGGATGATTCGTATTCCTCCATAAAGGAAGCATACTGAGTTTTAACAGAAGCATCTTGTTTGAACCGATTTTCAATAGCAAATAGTGCCCTAAGTGCTCTGGAATGCGAGCCCGTAATGGCGGGAGGATTAGGAATACGTGGAAGAGTTACTATAAATCTGCCTTCAGCAGTACGGACAGTGGTTTCCTTGTATAACTTTTCACAAATTTCGTTAGAAGAAGAAGAAGAAGTAGCCTGAACATTCTCAAGATCCCAGAACTTGGTTAGCTCTTGACTCAAATCGGTACCAACAAAATAACAATTCGATACAGTTTGAATAGGATTACGGTATATTTGGCCAGTAGCGATCCAACCAAAATCAGTTTTGCGGAAGAAAACATTAGGAGTAATTTTTACTTTATTGGAATGAAGACATTGCCAAAATACGCTTGAGCTGAAAAGAAGCTCTACGGGCGAAGCTCTGTTGAAATGAGGGTCAGCTAGCTGGACAAAATTCGGGATATTCCAACTTTGAATAGGATAAGAAGTGCCAGGAATATTGTTGCCTATAGACTTGATAATCAAACAATCTAATTGCAACTGCGTACCAAGATTATTAGAGTCCTTCAGATCCACTTTAGCAAAGCTTAAGGATTGCGATTTAGAGCAGTTTATTCCTGTAACCTCTATTGAGGTAGGATGTTTTGGGAGGCCTAACTTTTGTACCAAAGATTCATTAATAAAATTGTTGGTAGCGGCATTGTCTAATAATCCCCTGACAGATACCCATTTCCCGTGAGAATTTTTCAATAGAACCTGCACGGTAGATAATAAAACCTGGACTTTGCCAAGCGAGGTAGAACTTTGAGCATACGACTGCGCACTATTTTGAGAAGTCTCAGAATTAGACTTGGTATTGGAACTGCTTGGTCCTGATAACCGTGATCTTTCATGTCTGTGCAAAAGGGAATGGTGTCTAGCCTTACAATGAAAGCATAAACGTTGTGAACGGCAATTGTTTAACATATGCGTTCCTGACAAACAGTTGAAACAATGTTTTTTGTTCGTAATGAACTTTCGTCTTTCATCTACTGATAAAGATTTAAATTCATCACAATTGTATAAATTATGCGATTGCTGACACAGACCGCACGTTTGCATTTGGTTAGGTGACCGAGCATCAACAGGAAGAGCCTGTGATCTTAAAATTCTTTGATTAGAACTGCTAACCTTATCTTTTGAGAAGCCTTTTGAATCTAAACTACTAGTTTTTTGATTAGCTATGGCGGAAAAGACTTGGCTTCTAGCCTTCAAAAAGTTGATAATCGCCTCATAAGTGCATTGCAAATTCTGGGAAAGTTCTGTTTCCCAGGCTTTTAATGTATTTGCATCCAATCTTGCAGAAATGAGGTGAACTAGAAATAAATCCCAGTGATTTACAGATTGGTTTAAATTGGACAATGCTCTGACGTGTAGCTCTGCAGTGTCAATCAACTTACGAAGTGATAAACTGTTATCTGCTTGCACGTTAGGTAACTCGAATAAGCTTTGTATATGGCGTTGAATAGATAAACGAATGTTCCCATATCTATCCTTAAGAAGATTCAGAGCAACTTCATAATTAACACTGGTCAAAGAAAGTGCTTGAATCAGGTTAAGTGCGTTGCCTTGAACTGCCAGACGCAAGTAGTGAAATTTTTGAATTACTGGTATAGAAGTATTCTCATGTACTAAAGAATTGAATAATTCAAAAAATGGCTCCCATTCTATGTCCTTACCAGTGAATTTGGGTATTTCTAATTTGGGTAGTATAATGCGTGAAGAAGATGTAGAAGATGCTGCAGAAGTTTGATCTTCTTGTTTTTCTTTTAAAGTTAAAGCCCTAATAAGCTGTTTAGCTTCAGCAAATCCCTGATAGTATAATTTTTCAACTTCCAACCTATCACATTGCTGGTCCGGATGCTGAGTTTCTATACTGCATTGTATCTCATCATATTTCTCAAAGGCTTGTTCATAATTCTTAAGCCTCTGCGAAATTATGTCAAGATTACGCTCTTGGGGTTCAAGCTCCCTTAAGAAAGTACGAAACCGTGTGAGCTTGCCCTTACAAGAGGCTCTGGCGTTGCTGAGTTTTTCATCAAGGTTAGGCATGTTAAAAGTTGTTTGTTACTCACGTCAATATTGTGACTTCGAGTACTGGAAGCCAGAGGATGACAGCTTGCTAGGTAGTAAGGTTTAGTCTGATGCGGAAGAAACCGGCTTAGATTACGTTTCTCTCCTCCTCTGCTGAACATGCGCCTCAGGCTGAAACTTACAATGTGAATTAATGTTGAAACACAATGAACAAAAATTGTTAATGTGAAATTCAAGATATGAAACTTGTAACATTCCCAGGGTGCAACAAATATGTTTCCCGGGGGTGAGGCACCAAAAATATGGAGAAAAGTTCTGCCGTAAAATTTCCCCATACGGGAGAACGCATCAGGCGAGAGCCTGGACAAAATAACTACAATTGGTCAAGAAAATTAGACTGAAGTGGTGCGGGGTAGTGGGCATGAAATACATCACTAGAAAACCAATGTAGGTAACCACACATTAACAATGTTTATTTCTAATAATAAATTTATAACCAATAAACAAATTGCACTTAAGTGCTTATCACAGAAATAAATAATTATAAATGGAACAAAGTGTGAGGGCCTGATGACAGAAACCCAGACTAAGGAAATGCCAATGAAACAAGCTTGCTTAATTCGAGAGAAGTTGAGCTTAACATTAAAAAAATGCACCTTATAAAAAAAGAACCATAAAACTGATTAAGAGTGTAAGATAACTAGTATGATTTAAATTCTTCATAAAATTGAACTTATCTTCTCAAAGGGTTGAAGAGCCAGCTCCTTAAAAGTTCCAGCTAGCATAAGCGTTGATTAAGAAGTCCTCACAGTTTCTTCTGAAGGAGGCGTACATGGCCTAGAGATAAGTACACAATTGATAAAAAGAACAAGATGTTCAGTAAAGAACATATAGCCTACTTTCTCCTAAATGTATGAGTATAGTTATAACTCGTTGTTATTATCAAAGAGTATAATAGAACTATTCTTTCTTGAAGACCTTAGAAACGAGTTACCTCTACCAAACGCCACAACCTAGATAAAAACTGCTACCATCATTGAAGAAAGAAAGAAAGAAAGATAAGAAGTATATCAAGAATGTTTTGGATCTGGAGACATAATCGACCGGACTGGCGGCGTGGCTCAGCGGTAACGTTCTCGCTTGCTGGGCCCTAGGTTGCAGGTTCGTATCCTGGCGCAGTCAGCTGGCATTTGAGGGTGCACAAATGCGAGGGAGCCGTGTCAGTACATTTACTGGCACGTTAAAGATCCCCTTCGGGCCAAAATTCCGGCACCCCGGTGTCTCTAAAATCAGCAGTAGTTAAAAGGGATGTAAAACCAATAACATTATTATTATTATTACGACCTGCCATGGGCAACATCCAACTTTGAGTTGAGGCATGTCTTTACACGTCTGGTTGTGCATGGCTTTCACAACCCTAATTGAATTAACAAATCTTTCCATGACCCTACAGAGACGTGTGTATACAAACTATGTGGATATTTTCGATAATATAATCCTAACAGAGCGAGTGCATTCTAGCGGCCAGAAGAAGAAACTTTTCAATAAAATCTGGAAGTTACCTTTTTGGCAGCTAGATGTCTCGAGTAAATCTACTGGCGAATTATGTTTTAATTAAATATATATTTTACACCATAATGTGCACAATATAACGCTTAATAACATTTACAAGTAACGCAAAATAGGCTGTTACAAACCCTTTAAAATAAAAAGTTAAAATGTATCGTAGTATCATCTTGTCATTCTTCAAATTCGATGCGCATAGAATGATAATGGTATAGTAATCAATGGATCCCCACGTAGACTAGTCGTGACATCTATTGGTGAAATATCGAACAATATAATCCTAACAGAGCGAGTGCATTCTAGCAGCCAGAAGAAGAAACTTTTCAATAAAATCTTGAAGTTCTTTTTGGCAGCTAGATGTCCCGAGTAAATCTGCTGGCGAATTATGTTTTAATTAAATATATATTTTACACCATAATGTGCACAATATAACGCTTAATTTTAAAACATCTGAGTCATTACAAAACAATAAACATATAACATTTCAAGCAAAAAACCTAGCTCTGATCGGGTTTGAACCATAGGCATTTGAGCGATAGGCTAACGCTCTACCACTGAGCTAATTGTGTCAACGATTATCGTTCTATTTAAAATGACTTACATAGAACTTGTTAGCAAATAATGATTTATACTAAACGATTTCATCACTGGAGTATATTATTTATATATAAAGCATTTCATACAAAGTTTATTTATTTTTTATCAGTACGCTATATTGCATGCAATACTCAAATTAGTGAAATATAAGTCCGGCACAAGATATCCGCTGCCATCTTGTCTTATTACTGAATCAGTTCAGCTTTTTAAAATCACGTCTGCACTATAGTATTACAAAATAAACTTTTAATTTCGAACGTGCCTCTTCCTTTAGAACAGTTAAAACGATTCTCGGCTCGATAATCGGAACTGGTGGGTCCCATGATATGGATTATAAAGTTTGCATAATTCGCACGGCCGCCATCCTGAAATGGTATGGCGGACGACCTTGTAATTTAGTCACAAGACGCATCCTATACGAAGGTATGTTGTTACCAAATTTGGTAGAGATCGGATGATTTGGTTAGTCGTTATTTGATTTTACGTTTTGAACGTTTGAGTGGCCGCCATTCAGTTTTAGTAAAGATGGCGGCGATATAAAACATGACACTGAGGTGTCCTTTGCTAGTGCTACCTTTGTACCAAATTTCGTTCAATTTGCATTCACCGTGTTCGAATTGATAGGGGGGGGACAGACATTCAGAGTACACACACTCACACACACACAGACACACACACACACAGACTCACACACACACACATACACACACACACACAGACTCACACACACACATACACACACACAGACAGACACACTTTTTTCGCCCTGTGTTGATCTCATAAGTCTACTTTCATTTTTTGCAAAAATCGAAAGTAGGCTAAAAAGGTCAACTCTCTCTTCTTCTCTTGCGAAGGAATGACACTTATAGCGTCCAAGTGATGATCCAGTAGCATTTTGAAAATTCGTTGGCGGCCGAAAGGACTGCAGCTACTTCGAAAGACGATTCAAAGTACCCCATCTAAGGTACGGCTTGAAGAGTACGACTGCTGGCAATTATTCTTGTCATCTTGAGCAATACGTCAGGGTGCAGATCTAGTGACGTAACTGCTAGGTAGCGTAGAGACTAGCGATGGTGTCATGATTTGCAGTAGCGGTGACCAGCAGGTTGAAGTGATCAGAAGCGATGATTGATCAGAAGAGGTGAAGAACGCCAGCAAGTGGCGTCTTAAATAGTGATCATGGAACAATCTCGAAGCTGGAGATTGCCCGACCAGACAAAGACCTGCCATTGGTCGAACGAAAGTCAGGGTGACGTCAGTCGACCCTGCTCAGCAGACAGCAGATCAACCAGTAGATGCCCTGTATGTCGGGAGTGAGGACGCCTGAGGTAGCGAGCGACTGGAACACTCAAGGTGAGAACTATAATATCTATGAATAGGTGATTGATAACAAGATTATGCATATGGTTTAAGCAATTAATACATTTACAAAGAAATAATTACCATTCGGGGATCTCGGTAACAAGAAACAAAATTTGACCGACAAATGGGCCAAGCTAAACATTGAAAGTATCACGAAAGTGATCAACGCCAGACCCCAGGAGTAAACGCAGACTCGGTGCATATGCACTGAACAACATGATGACGTCATACACGCCGTAACCGTGACCCATAACGGTAGACCTAAGCATAACGATGATGTCGACAAGATCATTTGAAATGATAAAAAAAAGAGGACGAATGCATGTACACACCTGGCTTATTTCTTCTTCTTCTTCTTCTTAATCATCTTCTTATTCTTCTTCTTCTTCTTCTTCTTCTTCTTATTATTATTATTATTATTATTATTATTATTATTATTATTATTATTATTATTATTCAGTAAAATGATCCACGGCTTTTTACCTATTCTTTCTTTTCTCCCAATGCTTTCTTCCGTAGATTTTGTCATTTTATTCATCAAAAGTGCACATTGCTCTGCAATTGAAGTTTTCAATAGTCCTTCATTATACTCTTCTTGAATCTTTCGTTCACATCCATCTCTGTCAGTCAGTAGCCCACCTTTTCGACTTTTGACTTTTCTGTTAAAGAATGCTTTCCAGTCGGTGAACATAAAATGTCCAAAATTCCGGCACCCCAGCGTCTCTAAAAGCCAGAGTAGTTAAAAAGGACGTAAAACTAATATAGTAAATTAGGCAACGAGCATATAATGGCAATACTTAAGAAACTAGTATAATTTCCATACGAGTGTCTTAATTACCATTATAGGCGAGTTGCATACGACTGTTTATGTTCGACGATAATTATAACTATATTATACGTTTTAACATAAATATTCATAAATATCTGTGCGATTCAGTAAATTCAGTTAGTGAACAGGGCGTGGCTTTGCTGACTGAACAGAGCGCATGTGTGGGTCAAAGAATTTCGAAAGCAGAGACCATTTACTTTGCTTGGCAATGCTATTGTTTACAGCCTGCATGATGACTAGTGCCGTCCAGCTCTAGCATTCACTAATATGGCCACAGAAGTCGTTTGAAAGCAATGCGCTGTGTAGAAATTGGTGTTGGGGATATTAAGGTACAGTGCTATCTTTTGTCTCATATTCGCCAGGTTATTTACGTGAACATATGCACCTCATATTCATGTTTAATGTCCGTATAGCACGTTGTATTTCCACAAGCTACTACAACCAACATTCAATTATACTCCTTGAAAAGGACAAAGAGTTATAACAATACCCATGTATTTAGGAGAAAGTAGGCTATATGTTCTTTACTGAACATCTTGTTTTTATTATTAATTGTATCGACTGGTCCCCTTTAGGAGAGCAATTGAACTTAAATTCACGATTCATCTTCGGGCGTTTTCTCCCTTTTCTTCTCATAATCTCTTCAACCTCTCGGAATGCTCCTTCTTCCGCTCAGCTGTCCATTTTCTTTTTCAGATTGTCGTGATGTTCTTTGCTCAAACTTAACATTTGTGATTTTATTCCGACACTCGTTGCGATCCTCGAGATTTTCTATGTTGATCTGTTGTATGTGCCTCCGGACCTCTCTCAGCCATAATAATAATAATAATGGTTCTATTTATTTATTGTATGGCTTTTAGTGCCACGAGTGTCCGAGGACGTGTTCGGCTCGTCTGACTCTGTAGCTGCTTCCAGCGGACACCCTAAGGGTGAGCTACAAATTCCGTTCAATTTCAAGTAGTTCCAACTTTCGCTACCAGATATCAATGATACCTAGTAGTGAACGTTGGAAATTTGATAGAGTGTTCCGACGAAATCTAACCTAACAATTTAGCTTCACACATGTTTAGTCTGTGGAAGGATCTTTTACATGTCATACATCTTTGACATGGGACCGCCGGCTTTACTTCCGCTCCGAAGGCTTTACTTCCGCTCTTAAAAATCCGACGACTTCAGCCAGGTTTGAACCCGCTATCTTGGGCACAGCAGTTCAGCGTGCTACCAACTACGCCACCGAAGCCGCTATAATAATGGTGATTTCAACAAATAAAATGCAAAGAAAAGGTGTTAATTATATTGTAATATTTATTCTCCGAGCATTATGTCAATATGTCAACACTTCCTGGTTGCGGTTCCGGATCCTCCACTCTACTCTCTCTCCATTTCTCCAGGTGTGAGCGTACGACGATGAAAACATACATAGGGGTTACGCTGATAAATGTATCAAATACAATGAGGGGAGAGTGTGTGTGAGAATGGAATGTGTTCCTGGTGAGCCGTGACCCGTTATACATCCCCGCAGGAGGGGTGGAGTGGGGTGATTTAGAGGGGTAGCGCGCACCCCGCTGCGGCCAATGGCAGATACATCGTTCGGCACGACTATTAGCCCCAAATTGTCCTCCAGCTCGACAACATCTCACATTTTCATGATTTGTAACTCCTGTTGTTGATGTCGGAGAAGGTAAGGCCCATTCATTGTCAGGTTCAGTGGCCATCCAAAGCTCATCCCGTTTACGTTCTCATTGATAGAATACAGAGTTGGGGTTTGACTTGTGGCATGAATACGGGCGGGATAGGGGGGGGGGGTCAATTCCCGCCAGAATAGACAAATGTAATTTCTTGAGGTTTATAGCCTAATGAGGTTTAATATTGGCTTTCACGTCCAGTGAATTAAAACACAGCATTTTTTAAGTTTGTGCCATGTCTAGTGTGGGATTTCGCCTAGGACACCAAACTGACTCATCAGCGGGCTATTGGTGTCGCCGCCCGGACCGTCACAGGAGTAGCGAACTGCGCGCTACCTCATTTTTCATGAAGCGCACCTGCGCCTCTTCACTGCCAGAACTAAAATTCAAGCAGCCATAACCTCCCTATGAAGGCTTCCTAAAAGATGGTATATTGGTTTTCATGGCCAGCAATTTTTCTAGATTTGTAACCTGTCTTGTGTGGGGTTTCACCTAGGGGGTCCGGGCGGGGACACCAAGAGCCCGCCGATGAGCCAGCTTGGTGTCCTAGGCAAAAGCCCACACAAGACACGGCACAAACCTAGAATAATTGCTGAGTTTTATAGTCTAATGTTTCTTAAAACCAGTCGTTGAATTGATGACAAATGATTGAATTAAATAAGTTTATATTTACTAATTTAAAAACATTCCTTTTCACTCGCGTAAATGTTTTAGCGTGAGCCTGATTTAACACTTATAAAATTAGGAAAATAGTCAATTGTTCAGTTAGTCAGAGGGGTGGCAGTGAGATGGGTGTTGCACTATATCCTTTCGTCCCTTTCTCAAAATGCACCACTTGTTAGAAGCCACTCTGTTCGAAAGCGCCTTCGGTGGCGTAGTCGGTAGGATGCTGATCCCAAAGTCGCGGGTTTAAACCCGTCCGAAGTCGTCGGATTTTTTAAGAGCGATAAAAATCCCTTAGTATGCCTTCCTTCGGAGGGGAAGTAAAGCCGGCGGTCCCATGTCATAGATTTATGGCATGATAAAGAACCTTCCACTAACTACACTTGTCTGAACCCAAAATGTGTGGGTTAGAATTGATAACGCTCTATTTGTTTCTACGTTTGCCGCCAGGTGCTGATTGCGATGCCATCTAGCAGCCAAGTTCTCAAGCTAGGTGTCGTGGACGGTTGCATTTGGTAGCAAAAGTAGGAACTACTCGAAATTACTGTTTGCAATCTACTGTCTACTTGAATTTAAAAACAAAAGAATAAAACAGATATCACGCCCTAATACAGCCATCACTATTAACACGAGTTATCAGACAGATTCTACACACACCCAAAGTACACGGGGCTACATGACCGCGTTGTCACAGCCCCTAAACTAAGGAACCAACCAACCAAACCTTGTTCGTATCTGAGTCTTAGTGTCATTGGTGGAAAGTGAATAATATTGTGTTAAGTTTTTTAAGTTAAACTTAAGTTAGGAACTGTAATTTATTAAAATACCGCATATACAACGACGGAAAATATAAAGGGCCAGATATTTCGTGACAAAAGCTGGACTTTATAATTTAGTATCAACAAAATTGTTAATATTCAAAAACTTATCCATTGGTAAGTGAAAAGAAAACTTATCAATTAATGCTAATGAAATCAAACACGAAAACAAGTAGTTCCGTGAAGAACTATACAGCCTATTTTCATATATCCTACTTATGTTAATTGCCACTATCAACATGCAAAATTTCAGTTTGATTGCTGTAATAGATTCGTAAATATTGAGAACCGACTAAATATTTCGGATGGTCGCCATGTTGGATTTTTATATAAGTAGGCCCCAGAGGTATGTACTGTTACAGGAAGAGTATTTTGTACGTGTTCCATTCAAACTTCAATCGCATGATTAGGGCACAAGAAGTAAAAACGAGATTTTAATATTTCGCACAGCTGCCATCTTGTGGTTATGGAAACAATTGAAATAAATTAGATGCCAGTGGATTAACATTTGTATAAGGATTTACTGTACCAAGTTTGGCTGCACTCGGATGGTTAAATTGCGAGAAATGTCCATGTGAATATTTGTCGCCGTCATGTTGGATTTGTGATCACCAGGTTATTAAAAGTCCTATAGGTGAACTTACGTGCATAGCCCCTATGAGCTTTAAAAAATTCAGTTTGATTGCTATAATAGATTCGTAGATATTCAGAGCCGTCTAAATATTTTGGATGGTCGCCATGTTGGATTGTTTAATGTATAGGCCAAAGAGTCATGTACCATTAAAGGAAAATTATTGCGTAGGTTCATTATTCAAACTTTCACTTCGATCGCATGATTACGACACAAGAAATAAAAACTTAATTTTAAAATTCGCACAGCCGCCATCTTGAGGTTATGTAAACAATTGAACTAAATTAGATACCTGTGCATTACAATGTGTGTAAACATATACTGTACCAAGTTGTATTGCGTTTGGTTGGTTAAATCGCGAGAAACGTCTATTTAAAAGTCGCAACTTCGCTTGGCCGCCATGTTGGTTTTGCAGTTACCAGTTTTCTCAAAAGTCACATGGGTGAACTTCTAGTAGTTCCCTTTATCACCGTAAAAAATTCCAGGGTGATAGGCCTATCGGTAATAGTTTCGGTGATATTGAAAGCTGGTGAAATATTTCGCACCGCCGCCATGTTGGATTGGTAAGACGTAACAAAATTTGAAGGGCACGGTCGGAGTCTTACCACTGAGTATCAGAATGATCCGTTGCTACATTTTCTGTGTCCTCCTTTGCGGTTGTGAAAGTTGGGCTTTGGACCCAAATACTGAGAAACGAATTGACGCATTTGAAATGTATCTGTACAGACGTATCCTAGGTATATCATGGATACTGAAACTTTCAAATAACGAGGTCCTTCGTCGGATGGAAAATCAAAGCTTATAATAAAACAACGAAAAACAAGATACTTGGGACATGTTATGAGATTCTATTGTTTAAACTAGTTTCCACGATGGCTCCGTATTGACGTACTAAATAGTTGTTTGTTGTTTGAGTCTTCAGTCCTTCGACTGGTTTGATGCAGCTCTCCATGCCTCCCTGTCCTGAGCTAATCGTTTCATCTCTACATAGCTCCGACACCCTACATCCGAGGCAATCTGTTTAACATATTCTAACCTTGGTCTACCCCTACAGTTCTTGTCCTCGACCCTTCCTTCCATAACTAAGCTTGCTATTCCTGGGTGTCTTAGTATGTGTCCTACCAACCTATCTCTTCTCTTCATTAGCAGTCGCCAGAAACATCTCTCCTCTCCCACTCGTCTTAATACCTCTTCGTTTGTAACCCTATCTACCCATCTGATCTTCATCATTCTCCTGTAACACCACATTTCAAATGCTTCAATTCTCCTCTTTTCTGCTGCACCAATAGTCCAAGTTTCACTTCCATAGAGCGCCACGCTCCAGACAAAGGCTTTCAAAAATTACTTCCTAATACCTAAATCTATATTCGATGTCAGCAGATTCCTTTTTTGTAGAAATGCTTTCTTTGCCGGAGCCAACCTACTTTTTATATCCTCTTTGCTTCGTCCATCACTGGTTATTCTGCTTCCTAAGTAACAGAAGTCTCCTACTTCCTTTAGCTTTTCACCTGCCAATTTGATCTCCATAGAGGTTTCTGATTTATTTTTTAACAAGAAATTGTATATCCGCCTTAGTCAATACATCATTATTGACAACTCAATGGACACAAGCTATTAAAATATCTCCACCAGAGAGCACCATGATGTGGTAGGGATAGCAGTACCATCTATGGAGATTTAAGGGCAGTATGCAGTTTAAAATCTGGCCATGCTTTGTGTGTTGATTCGATTCTATATATCCCACAAGTTCGGTTTCACTCTCATTTTAGGTTGCAGATCAAGTCTCTTACAGCTTTAGCTGGTACTGTTTTGGAGGTAAATTGCGGTTGTATAGTAGGGTACAACTGCAAATCAGGCCTCCTCTGATTGGGTCTTATTAGGATGGGGTGTAAGTTAAATTAGAAAAGAAATGCATTGCTCCTCCCCAAATTTCGAAACTAGTTAGTTATTGTTGTTTAGCGGCTTCGGGGGCGTAGTCGGTAGCATGCTGAACTGCTGTGCCCAAGATAGCGGGTTCAAACCCGGCCGAAGTCGTCGGATTTTTTAAGAGCGTTAAAAATCCTTCAGTATGCATTCCTACGGAGGGGAAGTAAAGCCGGCGGTCCCATGTCATAGATGTATGGCATGTAAAAGAAATTTCACAGTCTAAACTTGTGTAAAGCAAAATTTGTTAGGTTAGATTTCGTCAGAACGCTCTATCAAAGTTCCAACGTTTGCCACTAGGTATCATTGATATCTGGTGGCGAAAGTTGGAACTACTTGAAATTGAGCGGAACTTGTAGCTCACCCTTTACGGTGTCCGCTGGAAGCAGCTACAGACTCAGGCGAGCCGAACATGTCCTCGGACACTCCCGGCGCTAAAAGCCATAAGATAAATAAAATAAATAAATAAGTCAATACATAAACGAAAATAAATTATAATTACACTTGCTCCTGGTACATGTTTCAGGGATTAATAGATTTTATCCCCTTCATCAACCAAGACAAATATCCGAAGAAAGATATAAAATAGCGTAGCACTAAAAAACTAGAAGTTCCGTGAAGAACTATACAGCCTACTTTTCATGCCAATGATTATTCTACAGTATATGAACCTATCTAGAATAATGACGAAATTAAGTTGGTAATATCGAAATATCTAATTAGTTCAAAATATACCTGGTATAATGTAGCCTAATAGAGCACTACAGTTGGCAGCCCTGGTGACTGAATATATTCTTAGTTCCACCTCTTAAGGTACAGAATACAAAATTTGGTTGAAGTCCAATGGACGTTACATGCAGTTAGACACTGGATCTATCAGCACGCGTAAAAGCATGTTGCCAACAATACCATGCGTGTGCTGGTCAGAAATAATCTGAATTATTATGATATCTTGTTGTTAACATTTTTGGATGAAATCCATTTGTTAGTATAGAAGTTACATGTATTTTAAAATTGGACATATCAGCAGGCATAGAATCATGTTGGCAGCACCGCCTTGTTTTAATTACTCCAAATTAATCTAGAATGTCAGGTGCTATACGTGTGCAAAGTATAGAGCTGTTGGCTTGCATACTTTCTGATATATTGATATTAGGGTAAAAAGAATATAGACAGCATTTATTAACAGTTGGCAGCCCTGGTTGCTCTTAACAATACGTATAGTCATATCTGTTATGGTACACATTGCACATACGAAATTTGGTTGAAATCCAACTGATAGTATAGAAGTTACATGTATTTAAAAATTGGTACTATCAGCAGGCTTATAATCATGTTGGTAGAACTGACGAATATAAGTTACTCCAAATTAATCTAAATTGTCAGAATATACGTGTGCATAGTTTAAAGCTGTTGGCTTACATACTTTCTGATATATTGGTATTTGGATTTTTAAAAATAGAGAGTGCAATTATTAACAGTTGGCAGCCCTGGTGGCTCTTAAGAATACGCTCAGTCATATCTGTTTATGTACAGTTATTACATACAAAATTTGGTTGAAATCCAGTTGATAGTGTAGAAGTTATATGCATTTAAACATTGGACCTATCAGAAGGCTTAAAATTATTTTGACAATACTGTCATGGTTGGCCTCCTGGAAATTAAACTGAAATAGTATTATCTATATTTTTGCCAATGTTGGAATAGCTCCCATGCATACCTTGCAAGATATCCAACATGGAGCTCAAATTTCTAGTGCGTTTTACAGCAGTTGGTAGCACTGACATCATTTTCAAATATGGACGTGAGATATTCCGGTGCACATCTTTACTCATACTAAATTTGGTTTTGATTGCTGCAGCCGTTTAGGAGTTGATAGTGGGGGGGGGGGGGACAGACACACAGCCAGACAGACAGACAGACAGAACGACAGACAGACAGACAGACAGACACACATTTCCCCGGATCGATCTCATAAGACTACTTTTTCCTCATTTTTGCAAAATGTGAAAAGTAGGCTAAAAAAATGGCTATCTAACATAATATGGTGCACCGTATAAGTAAGTCACAGAAAAATGTTGAGCAAAACTAAAATATATGAAACAGCGATGATATGAACACAACCAATGGTGAATTATTGTGATTTTTGCCAATTCAAGCTTCGACCAGTGTTTTGGAGTGGATTCACGAATGAACTGTCCACTGACTCTCTGTGTTTTGATGGCTGAATATCATCGCTGTTTCATATATTTCTTAGTTTTGCTCAATATTTTTCTGTGACTTACTTATATGGTGCACCATATTAAGTTAATAGCCTTTTTATTTTATTTTTTTATTTTTTTTAGTGCTACGCTATTTCATATCTTTCTTCGGATATTTGTCTTGGCTGATGAAGGGGATAAAAGATATTAATCCCTGAAACATGTACCAGGAGCAAGTGTAATTATAATTTATTTTCGTTTATGTATTGACAGTAGTGGTTTTGTGAGAGTTCTAAATCCACCGCCACCGCCACCGCTGGAATACTAAAATGGCAATATCTCGCGAACCAATCAGGCTAGAGACTTGTACGAGGTGTCAAATAACTCAGGCGAACACTCCCTTTCCAATGAACAATATATTTCAACCCCAAAAGTAAAACCTACCCCTACTAGGGGGTGAAATTGAATTTTTTTAGAGAATCTCTCTTTCCAATTGCAACATGTGAGAGTTTGAATGTCGATATGGATGTAACGATGTTCTGCAAACCAATAATCAAAGAGGGGCATGTTAGGCCTTGAGGTGAGAGCCCCTGTTATTGTTGACGAGCCCCCCCTGATGTCGGACCCCTGTGGATGGGTTATTGTTGACAGGTCCTTGTGGACGAGTCGTTGTGGACAAGTCCTTGTGGACGAGTCATTGTGGACGAGTCTGTGTGGACGAGTCCTTGTGGACAGGTCCTTGTGGACGACTCCTTGTCCCTTTGGACTGATCCCTTTGGCCTGGTTCCTACGGACGAGCCCATGAATTTATTTAAATTATGTCAAAGGGTCTAACTACATTTGTATGTGTTGAATTGACGTTGTTCACTAATCCCCCACTACTAAAATGTAATAACGATATGAAAGGAAAGTGATGAAATACATGTGAACACGTGTGAGATGTCATTATTAGCATTCTCCTTGTGAAACAAGTCACATCCTGTTTTGATTCATACGTGAGAAAATGCGAGTTCATGTGTAATATGATCTAACACACAGGTGTTCACATGTGCACGTGCACGATAAGAGCTAACAAGTCACAACCTGTTTTGGCAGTGGTGGGAATAAGGCTAGAGACATGTACGAGTAGTCAAATTACTCCGGCCGACAACCCCTTTCCTATGGATAACTTATTTCCACTCAAAAATAAAATCTACCCCTACTAGGGGGTGAAATAATAATTTTTAGGTAAAAGTCGCTTTCCATGTGCAGCATGTGGGAGTTTATATGCCAATATGAAATTAAACTCGTTCCACATAAAGTGCATGCATACAACTGAATGCCGCTATGATTTATCATTTTTGTTTTTTGTTTTATGAATGCGCAATTGAGGTTTTTGTAAGAGGGCGGGCTTTTTGAATAATGATTTATAGATACGTTTTTTTTTTACAAATTAACCAAAGATCCAAAAACTAATAGGTCATCGGCTTTTTAATATCTTATGAACTAAGAAAGCTAGGAACTTGTATGAGGGGTCGTTGGACTTGTGGTGACGCCCTGTTTTTGAATGTATTATTCATTTTTTGTCAAAAGGGCCTAACTGCACTTTCGTTAATATCTCGCTAACTAATAATCACAGAGGGTCGAGTGAGGTGTCATAGGACTTAAAATGGCCAACCCCTCCCCATGACCAATGAATTTACCAAAAAAAAACAGCAAGGTCATTAACCTAAGATTGTATCAACTAATAATCAGAGAGGGACAAGTGAGGTGTCACAAGACTCAGGATGGCCAACCCTTTTCCATGACCAACGAATTTACCCAAAATACCCAAAACAGCAAGGTCATTGACCTAAGATTTTATAAACTTATCAGTAGAGAGGGTCAAGTGAAGTGTCATAGGACTACGAATGGTTAACCCTTTCCCATGACCAATGAATTTACCTCAAAAATTCAAAACAGCAAGGTCATTGACCTGAGATTTTATAAACTAATAATCGGATATCAACATGTGAGGTGTCATAGGACTTAGAATGGTCAACCCTTTCCCATGGCTAATGAATTTACCCAAAAATACCCAATACATCAAGGTCATCGACCTGAGATTTTATAAAACTTATAATCGGATATGGACAGGTGAAATGTTTACAGTGAGTGATGAAACATAGCTAGGTAGTGAAAGAATTATTGTAGGCTACATGTATGGTGACTGACAAATCTTTCACCATTGGAACTTGTTTTCAGATCAAACTGCAGTACAGAGAGAGTATAGGTTGTAGGTATGGGATAATAAATGACAAATGGTGTATACAAAATCTGATTAATCGATTCAAGAAATAAGAGTAGTCAATCTTTAATTGATTGGTTAAATAGGATAGCTAAAATCCAAAATGGTGACTACATTGAACTAAACTGAACCAAACTGAATCAAATCCAACCAAACCGAACCAAAACTTAATCAAGAACAAGTCAATGGTTTAAGTGTAAAACTTGTGGTTGAATGTGGGCATTGGTAATGTCAGAAAGGAAAGGGATAACGCTCTACCTATACAGGGTAAGGTAAAGCTAGTGCATGATGCTAATGCACACACACACACACAAGTACATGAACCACACACAACCATCCTATGCAGTTATTATGGGTTGACTGTTAAAACTTGCTCAGTGGTTACTGGGACAAGATGGTCGCTACACACAACAAGCTTTAAATACCTGAGGCTAATAATCTATACACACACTCACACACACTTGTTCTAAACTAAACTGTCTTGCTGGCAGAGCTCACACAGTAGGTAAATGACAGAAATGCTTGGCTAACAGAAATACAATCATTTTCGGTTGTCTAATGTTACCAGCTAAACATTACGTGCTATAGTGGTGAGCACATGTGCCTCTTTCACTGGAGATCTTAACTCGATTTCTAGCTCTAAGGCCTAGAACGAATCAAACTAAGAAAAAAGGGTATGGTGACGCAGTGGTTAAACTGTTAGCCTTTCACTAAGGTAGACTAGGGTTTGATTTTTGGTTAATATGCATGTCATAAACAATCAAATAAAAGCAGAGATAATGTTTAAACTGATTACACTTGTCTCTTTTCAAATTATTACTTAGATTACAAATACAAACGTGGACTGGGTTTGACATATAGTTAATGCTTCCTATCACATACCAGACTGCAAGAAAGCCAAACAAGCAAAAGCAGTGGTAAAATCGCTATGTGTAGAGAAATACCTAACGGTTTTTATGAACTGGCAAAGGTATGTCGCATAAACAGTGCAGGATACAATCCAGCAACCATAATTTTTATCTCGTGGACAAGAGAAAACATATATATAGAGAGAGATATATAGAAAGCTTGTGTGTGTGTGTGTGTGGGTAGCATTGGTTGTTTGACCAGAGAAAATACGGTGAGGTAGGGTGGGGAGAGGGAGTATTAGCACTTATATATGAATGGAAAATAGATTTTTTTCAATCGTTTTGTTTTTCAAATGTAGTGGTAGATAGTCGTTTTTTGTAAAACATTCTTACTTGCAGTAGTAATAAGCCTCTGGTTCCGCTAACACATAGATAGACTGTATTATTGCCATGGTCAAGCACTCACATTAAGATCATTTACAAAATCATAAAATGAAAAATAAAAATCTTGTTTTGGAAATATCGTTTTTCAACATACACACAACATGAATATATAAAAAAATTGTAAACAGCAAATTGGAAAATCCATGTTTCCATATAGACAAAATTTAAAAACATTAAACGGACATTTAAGAAAATATATGCAAATGGGAAATTGACAAATGTGTAAATATGAAAATGGAAAAATCCATGTTTCTATATCATGAAATTGAAAAACATCAAACTGTCATTTTAAAAAATGCAAATGGAAAATTGACAAATTGCAATGTGTGAAATGTGAAATTGAACAAATGGCTATCATTATAAAAAAAAAAAAGAACATGGTGCTCTATGGTTGAGGTGTGAATCAAACCCTCTCTACTTATTTGGACCACTCGAGACTGAGTAGACTAGTTTTAGTTGTCATACCACTTTTAAAAGTTTTTGTTAAATCTAGGAATTGAACCCAAGAGCTTGTAGGGGGGATTCAAGGTTATAATATGTTAAACAGATAGCCTTGAATGTAGGGTGTGGTAGTTATATAGAGATGAGACGTTTCGCTCGGGGCAGGGCGGCATGGAGATCTGCATCAAACCAGTCAAAAGACTGACGACTCAAACAACAACATGTAGAGCTCACCAAAATAATGTTGTGTAACGGTAAATGTTAGTCAACGAACAGTAATGCATTACTAAAACCCATGACACGATACCTAAGAGCTTTTCTAAAATTATTTTAAAATGCCTTTAACCCTATATTAAACACCCAGTTCACAAGACTCATAACTGCAATGTTATGGTCAAACAAAACAAAATCTATATTTCAAAACAAAAAAGTGGTTTAGTCAATGTATACTGGAAAAAGTTTTATAAACACTCAAGTCCACAAAAATAATTAAATTAGTAACTGTCAGGTTGACCGAGTGGTTATGGTGTTTGACTTAAGTTCAAATTTTCTGTACAAGAAAGCAAGGGTTCGAATACCTTACCTGATATAACTATTGCCTCAACATGACTTGACCACACTGTATTATTGTGTACTCGGTACACAAACCATAGATAGAGTGTATTGTTTAAGGTCACTCTCTTTGCGAACATAGTCAGAGACTGTTGATGGTTAACAATTGCATTAATAGTGGGACATAGGGATAGCAATTAAGAAAAACAGGAAATACCCATACACTTTTTTTTTATTTATTTAATGTAAGTACTTGTACAATAGTTATATACTAACTACAACTCTCTTTTGTCTATTACTATCTAGTCCTTTTCGATCCACTTGCATAACAAGGCAGATGACTTTGTAGTTCAGCCCCTTAAAACAACAACAACACTACCTCTTGCATAGTCTGTGATGTTGATGACTCTTGAGGCGTGGAAGATGGATACAACATAACTTTTACAACAGGGGTTAAACGTTGCTCAACAATCAATGCACTATTTTGAGTAGCAACATCTTTCTCTTGTACTAACTTATTAGCATTCTGATAATTTTTTGCCAACACCATCAGTGTTTTGTCTGAAGCACTACATTGATGATCACTCACACTTAAAACCACACCATTTCTACTTTTCATATTGCCTCGACATCTTGTTGACCTCTGTTTTGAGCATCGCCAGAATATTATTCCTTTTACATTTTGTCGTCTATAGTTATAAGAGTAGCCTTTATAGAGTACACGTTGTTTACCTCGGTTAGTTGTAGTAAGTTCCATAGTAGTAACTAACCTGTTAGTATGATTTGCACACTACAAAGGTTATCTCTGTTCTGGTAATAGAATTATTTAGCGTTGGCTTTTATATTTAATATGTACAGTTAAAAGTGATAGAAAAGTGGTAGAAACGTGGTAGCAAAGTGGTAGACAAGTGGTAGACAATTGGTAACATAGTGGTAGAAAAGTGGTAGCAAAGTTGTAGCAAAGTGGTAGCAAAGTGGTAGAAAAGTGGTAGAAAGGTAGTAGAAAAGTGGTAGCAAAGTGGTAGAAAAGTGGTAGCAAAGTGGTAGCAAAGTAGTAGAAAAGTGGTAGCAAACTAGAAAAGTGGTAGAAAAGTGGTAG
The DNA here is from genome assembly GCA_946902985.2 of Meconema thalassinum. Classification (NCBI taxonomy): domain Eukaryota; kingdom Metazoa; phylum Arthropoda; class Insecta; order Orthoptera; family Tettigoniidae; genus Meconema; species Meconema thalassinum. Next base: position 69,078,046 of record OX336399.1, on the reverse strand, counting down.
AAAAGTAGTAGAAAAGTGGTAGCAAAGTGGTAGAAAAGTGGTAGCAAACTAGAAAAGTGGTAGCAAAGTGGTAGAAAAGTGGTAGAAAAGTAGTAGAAAAGTGATAGCAAAGTGGTAGAAAAGTGGTAGCAAACTAGAAAAGTGGTAGCAAAGTGGTAGAAAATATTACATGTATTGTTAAGAAATAGTTTAAGCGGTTACATGGATTCATTACACTATAATTTTAGCATCATGAAGCTCATTTTCTATATCCAAAAGTTCTTCCTCATATTTAGTATGACCAGCCTGTTTACAGGTATGCAAGTACTGAAGCCGCTGGATTAGCTTATTGGGATTGTTCCAGTAAACAAATTTAACAAATGATTTTTTTGGGTGTAAACCATTATCATCCTCCTCCTCATCATCATCATCATAATCATCATCATCATCATGGTTATCATCATCAATATAATTATCATCAATATAATCATCATCACTATTACTATCTAATCCTTTTTGTTCATCTTGCAATGCAACAACCTTTGGCATAGTTTGTGTTGTCTTTGATAGTGTTAGAGGTTTCTTAGACGTTAACCACTGTCCTAACATGTCTTTTTCAGGAGATAATAAATGCTCTTTAACAAACAAAGCACTATCTTGAGCCACACTATTTTTTTCTTGGTCTTGCTTTTTTACCTTGGTTAGAGTATTTTGTCCATTTAAATGAGTACTATTTTGAGATTTACAATGATGATCGATTGAAATAAGTATGTTGGAGCCTTTTGTTTTAATCATTCCTCGACACTTTTTAGATCGTTGTTTCGAACAGCACCAAATAACAGTTCCATTTTTATTAGTTCGTTTTACAATATATGCATATCCTTTATAGTAAGCACATGGCTTACCATAGCTAGTCGTTGATACTTCCATGTCGACTGTTGAGCGTAAACTAACCTCTAGTAAAGTTAACTCGATAATAAAAATGATAGTTTGTAGTATGTGCAGTTTAAAGTAAGAGCAAAAGTGAGAGTCAAATGGTAGAAAAGTGTTAACAAAGTGGTGGAAGAGTGGTAGCAGTTTATAGTAGTCATGATCTTTTTTACCAGAATGTGATTTGAGTAAATGTAATTTCTAAACCTTAGCAGTGAGTAGTCAGTTAGTCTTGGTTCAGACAAGCGTAAACAGTTCTCCAATGAATCAGAGATCAAGATTTTCATTATGAAACAGTTGTGTGTAACCAATTAGGTATCGGTACTTGATAGCTTCACACATGAACAAAAATTCCAACATATCTGACATCAGATTTTCATTATGAAACAGTTGTGTGTAACCAATTAGGTATCGGTACTTGATAGCTTCACACATGAACACAAATTCCAACATATCTGACATGAAATACATGATTTGAAAGTTGACAAAGAATATCCAATCAACCATTGTAGTTGCAATGTCAAACACAAAGACAAAATCAGCATGAACTTTTAAGTCCCTTTGGACTGGTACCTATGGACTGGCCCATGCAATTATCCAAATTATGTCAAAGGGTCCGGTCCAAAGGGATCAGCCAAAAGGACCTGTCCACAGGGACCCGTCAAGAATGACTCCATTCGAAAAGGGCCCTTCCAAAAGGGGCTAGTCAACAGGGACCAGTCCAAAGGGACAAATCAACAGGGATCAATGAAAAGGGGGAAGCGCATCATATAAGTCGTTGCGCGCCGCCGCCGTGGGAACATAGGTGTTTATCAGCAGTCTCCGGCAATGTTCGGGAGAGTAACCTTGAAAAGTAACTGAAACTCGGTAGTCGAAAGCATAGCTTGACCCGTTTCTTACCTATATGACAAGGTTAGGTTAGGTAAATTTAGATTATGTTAGGTGAGCAGAGGTTAAGTCTTAAAATATTCCCTCTCTTATGTGTTCAAAGCCGATTCACTCTGAACAGTCAGCCAAAACTTTAAATATGTATTTATCATTACATAACGAATTAAAGCAAACTTAATTAATTATGAATGGCGTTTTTTGTTACTGTTCAATGTAGACAGAATATATGCATTAAATGATAGACTCAAGACAAAATGTTTTGATTGTTGACTTGCGTTATTGATAAATTGGTTTAATGTTAGGGGCAGTGCACACTTTCCATGTCGATAATTTATATAGGCTAGAAGGATGGTGTTGCAAACTTCTAATGTGTATTTCCAAATTTCATGCATAGTCTATTTCATAGAATTTTCCTGTAACTTAAAAGTTCATGCTGATTTTGTCTTTGTGTTTGACATTGCAACTACAATGGTTGATTGGATATTCTTTGTCAACTTTCAAATCATGTATTTCATGTCAGATATGTTGGAATTTGTGTTCATGTGTGAAGCTATCAAGTACCGATACCTAATTGGTTACACACAACTGTTTCATAATGAAAATCTGATGTCAGATATGTTGGAATTTTTGTTCATGTGTGAAGCTATCAAGTACCGATACCTAATTGGTTACACACAACTGTTTCATAATGAAAATCTTGATCTCTGATTCATTGGAGAACTGTTTACGCTTGTCTGAACCAAGACTAACTGACTACTCACTGCTAAGGTTTAGAAATTACATTTACTCAAATCACATTCTGGTAAAAAAGATCATGACTACTATAAACTGCTACCACTCTTCCACCACTTTGTTAACACTTTTCTACCATTTGACTCTCACTTTTGCTCTTACTTTAAACTGCACATACTACAAACTATCATTTTTATTATCGAGTTAACTTTACTAGAGGTTAGTTTACGCTCAACAGTCGACATGGAAGTATCAACGACTAGCTATGGTAAGCCATGTGCTTACTATAAAGGATATGCATATATTGTAAAACGAACTAATAAAAATGGAACTGTTATTTGGTGCTGTTCGAAACAACGATCTAAAAAGTGTCGAGGAATGATTAAAACAAAAGGCTCCAACATACTTATTTCAATCGATCATCATTGTAAATCTCAAAATAATACTCATTTAAATGGACAAAATACTCTAACCAAGGTAAAAAAGCAAGACCAAGAAAAAATAGTGTGGCTCAAGATAGTGCTTTGTTTGTTAAAGAGCATTTATTATCTCCTGAAAAAGACATGTTAGGACAGTGGTTAACGTCTAAGAAACCTCTAACACTATCAAAGACAACACAAACTATGCCAAAGGTTGTTGCATTGCAAGATGAACAAAAAGGATTAGATAGTAATAGTGATGATGATTATATTGATGATAATTATATTGATGATGATAACCATGATGATGATGATGATTATGATGATGATGATGAGGAGGAGGATGATAATGGTTTACACCCAAAAAAATCATTTGTTAAATTTGTTTACTGGAACAATCCCAATAAGCTAATCCAGCGGCTTCAGTACTTGCATACCTGTAAACAGGCTGGTCATACTAAATATGAGGAAGAACTTTTGGATATAGAAAATGAGCTTCGTGATGCTAAAATTATAGTGTAATGAATCCATGTAACCGCTTAAACTATTTCTTAACAATACATGTAATATTTTCTACCACTTTGCTACCACTTTTCTAGTTTGCTACCACTTTTCTACCACTTTGCTACCACTTTTCTACTACTTTTCTACCACTTTTCTACCACTTTGCTACCACTTTTCTAGTTTGCTACCACTTTTCTACCACTTTGCTACCACTTTTCTACTACTTTTCTACCACTTTTCTACCACTTTTCTAGTTTGCTACCACTTTTCTACTACTTTGCTACCACTTTGCTACCACTTTTCTACCACTTTGCTACCACTTTTCTACTACCTTTCTACCACTTTTCTACCACTTTGCTACCACTTTGCTACAACTTTGCTACCACTTTTCTACCACTATGTTACCAATTGTCTACCACTTGTCTACCACTTTGCTACCACGTTTCTACCACTTTTCTATCACTTTTAACTGTACATATTAAATATAAAAGCCAACGCTAAATAATTCTATTACCAGAACAGAGATAACCTTTGTAGTGTGCAAATCATACTAACAGGTTAGTTACTACTATGGAACTTACTACAACTAACCGAGGTAAACAACGTGTACTCTATAAAGGCTACTCTTATAACTATAGACGACAAAATGTAAAAGGAATAATATTCTGGCGATGCTCAAAACAGAGGTCAACAAGATGTCGAGGCAATATGAAAAGTAGAAATGGTGTGGTTTTAAGTGTGAGTGATCATCAATGTAGTGCTCCAGACAAAACACTGATGGTGTTGGCAAAAAATTATCAGAATGCTAATAAGTTAGTACAAGAGAAAGATGTTGCTACTCAAAATAGTGCATTGATTGTTGAGCAACGTTTAACCCCTGTTGTAAAAGTTATGTTGTATCCATCTTCCACGCCTCAAGAGTCATCAACATCACAGACTATGCAAGAGGTAGTGTTGTTGTTGTTTTAAGGGGCTGAACTACAAAGTCATCTGCCTTGTTATGCAAGTGGATCGAAAAGGACTAGATAGTAATAGACAAAAGAGAGTTGTAGTTAGTATATAACTATTGTACAAGTACTTACATTAAATAAATAAAAAAAAAGTGTATGGGTATTTCCTGTTTTTCTTAATTGCTATCCCTATGTCCCACTATTAATGCAATTGTTAACCATCAACAGTCTCTGACTATGTTCGCAAAGAGAGTGACCTTAAACAATACACTCTATCTATGGTTTGTGTACCGAGTACACAATAATACAGTGTGGTCAAGTCATGTTGAGGCAATAGTTATATCAGGTAAGGTATTCGAACCCTTGCTTTCTTGTACAGAAAATTTGAACTTAAGTCAAACACCATAACCACTCGGTCAACCTGACAGTTACTAATTTAATTATTTTTGTGGACTTGAGTGTTTATAAAACTTTTTCCAGTATACATTGACTAAACCACTTTTTTGTTTTGAAATATAGATTTTGTTTTGTTTGACCATAACATTGCAGTTATGAGTCTTGTGAACTGGGTGTTTAATATAGGGTTAAAGGCATTTTAAAATAATTTTAGAAAAGCTCTTAGGTATCGTGTCATGGGTTTTAGTAATGCATTACTGTTCGTTGACTAACATTTACCGTTACACAACATTATTTTGGTGAGCTCTACATGTTGTTTGAGTCGTCAGTCTTTTGACTGGTTTGATGCAGATCTCCATGCCGCCCTGCCCCGAGCGAAACGTCTCATCTCTATATAACTACCACACCCTACATTCAAGGCTATCTGTTTAACATATTATAACCTTGAATCCCCCCTACAAGCTCTTGGGTTCAATTCCTAGATTTAACAAAAACTTTTAAAAGTGGTATGACAACTAAAACTAGTCTACTCAGTCTCGAGTGGTCCAAATAAGTAGAGAGGGTTTGATTCACACCTCAACCATAGAGCACCATGTTCTTTTTTTTTTATAATGATAGCCATTTGTTCAATTTCACATTTCACACATTGCAATTTGTCAATTTTCCATTTGCATTTTTTAAAATGACAGTTCGATGTTTTTCAATTTCATGATATGGAAACATGGATTTTTCCATTTTCATATTTACAATTTGTCAATTTCCCATTTGCATATATTTTCTTAAATGTCCGTTTAAGGTTTTTAAATTTTGTTTATATGGAAACATGGATTTTCCAATTTGCTGTTTACAATTTTTTTATATATTTATTTTGTGTGTATGTTGAAAAACGATATTTCCAAAACAAGATTTTTATTTTTCATTTTATGATTTTGTAAATGATCTTAATGTGAGTGCTTGACCATGGCAATAATACAGTCTATCTATGTGTTAGCGGAACCATAGAGGCTTATTACTACTGCAAGTAAGAATGTTTTACAAAAAACGACTATCTACCACTACATTTGAAAAACAAAACGATTGAAAAAAATCTATTTTCCATTCATATATAAGTGCTAATACTCCCTCTCCCCACCCTACCTCACCGTATTTTCTCTGGTCAAACAACCAATGCTACCCACACACACACACACAAGCTTTCTATATATCTCTCTCTATATATATGTTTTCTCTTGTCCACGAGATAAAAATTATGGTTGCTGGATTGTATCCTGCACTGTTTATGCGACATACCTTTGCCAGTTCATAAAAACCGTTAGGTATTTCTCTACACATAGCGATTTTACCACTGCTTTTGCTTGTTTGGCTTTCTTGCAGTCTGGTATGTGATAGGAAGCATTAACTATATGTCAAACCCAGTCCACGTTTGTATTTGTAATCTAAGTAATAATTTGAAAAGAGACAAGTGTAATCAGTTTTAAACATTATCTCTGCTTTTATTTGATTGTTTATGACATGCATATTAACCAAAAATCAAACCCTAGTCTACCTTAGTGAAAGGCTAACAGTTTAACCACTGCGTCACCATACCCTTTTTTCTTAGTTTGATTCGTTCTAGGCCTTAGAGCTAGAAATCGAGTTAAGATCTCCAGTGAAAGAGGCACATGTGCTCACCACTATAGCACGTAATGTTTAGCTGGTAACATTAGACAACCGAAAATGATTGTATTTCTGTTAGCCAAGCATTTCTGTCATTTACCTACTGTGTGAGCTCTGCCAGCAAGACAGTTTAGTTTAGAACAAGTGTGTGTGAGTGTGTGTATAGATTATTAGCCTCAGGTATTTAAAGCTTGTTGTGTGTAGCGACCATCTTGTCCCAGTAACCACTGAGCAAGTTTTAACAGTCAACCCATAATAACTGCATAGGATGGTTGTGTGTGGTTCATGTACTTGTGTGTGTGTGTGTGCATTAGCATCATGCACTAGCTTTACCTTACCCTGTATAGGTAGAGCGTTATCCCTTTCCTTTCTGACATTACCAATGCCCACATTCAACCACAAGTTTTACACTTAAACCATTGACTTGTTCTTGATTAAGTTTTGGTTCGGTTTGGTTGGATTTGATTCAGCTTGGTTCAGTTTAGTTCAATGTAGTCACCATTTTGGATTTTAGCTATCCTATTTAACCAATCAATTAAAGATTGACTACTCTTATTTCTTGAATCGATTAATCAGATTTTGTATACACCATTTGTCATTTATTATCCCATACCTACAACCTATACTCTCTCTGTACTGCAGTTTGATCTGAAAACAAGTTCCAATGGTGAAAGATTTGTCAGTCACCATACATGTAGCCTACAATAATTCTTTCACTACCTAGCTATGTTTCATCACTCACTGTAAACATTTCACCTGTCCATATCCGATTATAAGTTTTATAAAATCTCAGGTCGATGACCTTGATGTATTGGGTATTTTTGGGTAAATTCATTAGCCATGGGAAAGGGTTGACCATTCTAAGTCCTATGACACCTCACATGTTGATATCCGATTATTAGTTTATAAAATCTCAGGTCAATGACCTTGCTGTTTTGAATTTTTGAGGTATATTCATTGGTCATGGGAAAGGGTTAACCATTCGTAGTCCTATGACACTTCACTTGACCCTCTCTACTGATAAGTTTATAAAATCTTAGGTCAATGACCTTGCTGTTTTGGGTATTTTGGGTAAATTCGTTGGTCATGGAAAAGGGTTGGCCATCCTGAGTCTTGTGACACCTCACTTGTCCCTCTCTGATTATTAGTTGATACAATCTTAGGTTAATGACCTTGCTGTTTTTTTTTTGGTAAATTCATTGGTCATGGGGAGGGGTTGGCCATTTTAAGTCCTATGACACCTCACTCGACCCTCTGTGATTATTAGTTAGCGAGATATTAACGAAAGTGCAGTTAGGCCCTTTTGACAAAAAATGAATAATACATTCAAAAACAGGGCGTCACCACAAGTCCAACGACCCCTCATACAAGTTCCTAGCTTTCTTAGTTCATAAGATATTAAAAAGCCGATGACCTATTAGTTTTTGGATCTTTGGTTAATTTGTAAAAAAAACGTATCTATAAATCATTATTCAAAAAGCCCGCCCTCTTACAAAAACCACAATTGCGCATTCGTAAAACAAAAAACAAAAATGATAAATCATAGCGGCATTCAGTTGTATGCATGCACTTTATGTGGAACGAGTTTAATTTCATATTGGCATATAAACTCCCACATGCTGCACATGGAAAGCGACTTTTACCTAAAAATTATTATTTCACCCCCTAGTAGGGGTAGATTTTATTTTTGAGTGGAAATAAGTTATCCATAGGAAAGGGGTTGTCTGCCGGAGTAATTTGACTACTCGTACATGTCACTAGCCTTATTCCCACCACTGCCAAAACAGGTTGTGACTTGTTAGCTCTTATCGTGCACGTGCACATGTGAACACCTGTGTGTTAGATCATATTACACTTGAACTCGCATTTTCTCACGTATGAATCAAAACAGGATGTGACTTGTTTCACAAGGAGAATGCTAATAATGACATCTCACACGTGTTCACATGTATTTCATCACTTTCCTTTCATATCGTTATTACATTTTAGTAGTGGGGGATTAGTGAACAACGTCAATTCAACACATACAAATGTAGTTAGGCCCTTTGACATAATTTAAATAAATTCATGGGCTCGTCCGTAGGAACCAGGCCAAAGGGATCAGTCCAAAGGGACAAGGACTCGTCCACAAGGACCTGTCCACAAGGACTCGTCCACACAGACTCGTCCACAATGACTCGTCCACAAGGACCTGTCCACAAGGACTTGTCCACAAGGACTCGTCCACAAGGACCTGTCAACAATAACCCATCCACAGGGGTCCGACATCAGGGGGGGGGGGGCTCGTTAACAATAACAGGGGCTCTCACCTCAAGGCCTAACATGCCCCTCTTTGATTATTGGTTTGCAGAACATCGTTACATCCATATCGACATTCAAACTCTCACATGTTGCAATTGGAAAGAGAGATTCTCTAAAAAAATTCAATTTCACCCCCTAGTAGGGGTAGGTTTTACTTTTGGGGTTGAAATATATTGTTCATTGGAAAGGGAGTGTTTGCCTGAGTAATTTGACACCTCGTACAAGTCTCTAGCCTGATTGGTTCGCGAGATATTGTCATTTTAGTATTCCAGCGGTGGCGGTGGCGGTGGATTTAGAACTCTCACAAAACCACTACTATTGACTAAGGCGGATATGCAATTTGTTTTTGAAACTATGTTATGAGATGTGAAAAATACCAGTAACTACAACTAATTATTGAAGTGAAAATTCATAGAAGAAGGTATATTAGAAAACGCACAAACTTTTGACTGAAGGATAACCGAAGATTGCATTGTTGCACATCAGAAGTGGCCTTTCGTGCTGCAATGTCAAGATCACAGCTAGCTGTGTGGATCGTCACCCTCCGATCAGAGACGACGTCTTAGGAAGAAGAAGAAGTCTATTTTTATTGTGATTCTTTTTTGTTTTGATTTTGATTTTTCTTTTGATTTTTTGGTTATTGCTTTGTGTTGTTTATTGTTTTTGGTTTTTGATTTGTGTTTGTTGCAGTTATTTGCTGTTATTAAAAGTAACTGTGATAATATTTTATTCTATTAATAACGCCGTTAACTAGTGGTAAATTAAAAAGTAACTGTTTAACAAGGACTATTACTTGTGACTATTACCAGCTCTGGTTCCAGTAGCATTGTATCATTGCCATTACTTAACATGGCGCAATGATTCGCTGTCACTAAGAAGAATTGTGATATGTTAATATATTAACAACGCCGTCAACTTATGTTAAATTAAAAAGTCACTGGTAATTGTAACGACTATAATTATAACTAGGGCTCGGATTTTTAGGTGCTAAAAATCGAGAAAATATTTTTTTTTATGTATTAAAAGTACCTGAAATATGTGCCAAAAAATTAAAAATATTTAATTATTATTTAATTTATTAATGTGAATATAAACAATATGCAGTACTCAGGAATGCAATGACTCACTGACTGCTGAAGCATTACAATACACAACGAGATTTATCTTCAGGTTGTCCATCACAAATGACCGACGATTATCACTAAACACTTCTCCTGCAGGCGCAACACTGCGGCAACATGTTTCTTGCCCTCGAGGTGTTGTGTAACTTGAGATCGCTGTTAAGCCTTGATTGCTTTCCAACTTGGTTGGCAAAACAGAACGCCCCCATCAGAAGTAAAATGATCCTTAAATTCTGCAACATACTGCTGTATACGATAACTTGTAGTTGCTTTTACTTTAGGCATCCCCGGCTTCCACAGTGAGTGGCATGGGGCGACAAGATAAGAAAAACATAGCTGCAAGCTGACATACGCTCTGCATGAATATTATATAGCTCACAGGCTCTTCCCCTTTGAAGTAACACGGAACAAAAATGTAATAAACTGAAAGATCTACATATCTACATATCTACATATTATGTCTTTTTATATGCTAATAAGTGAAAAGCAGGAATTTATGTATTTATAGACAAAATGTTTAAAATATGTATTTACATAAAAGTCGCCTCCGTAGCGTAGCGGTCAGCATGGTTAGCTGGCGCCCCGGAGGTCCTGGGTTCGATTCCCGGCTCTGCCACGAAATTTGAAAAGTGGTACGAGGACTGGAACGGAGTCTACTCAGCCTCGGGTGGCCCAAATGAGTAGAGGGGGTTCGATTCCCCCTCAGCCATCCTCGAAGTGGTTTTCCGTGGTTTCCCACTTCGTATTCGGGAAAATGCTGGGATGGTACGTCCTTCAAGGCCACGGCCGCCTCCTTCCCTCTTCCTTGCCTATCCATCCTAACCATCCCTTACCTTCCCTCATGAGGCCCCTGTTCGCTTTGCAGGTGAGGCCGCCTGGGCGAGGTGCCAATCCCACCTCACCAGTTGTATCCCTTCCGATTCGATGTTCCCAGCTCTAGGACACTGCCCGTAGAGGCGGTAGTGGTGACTTCCCTCGCTGAGTCCGTGGGTTCCACCAACCTGGAGGGTAAACGACTAAAAAATTAAAAATAAAATTACATAAAAAAATTTATTTACCTAAAAATCCGAGCCTTAATTATAACACTTTGCTCCCGAGCTGTGGTGCTAGTAACATTGTATCATTGCCATCACTAGCGCCTTCGGTGGCGTAGTCGGTAGCATGCTGAACTACTGTGCCCATGATCGTGGGTTCAATCCCGGTCGAAGTCATCGGATTTTTTAAGAGCATTAAAATCCATCAGTATGAGTTCCTTCGGAGGGGAAGTAAAGCCGGCGGTCCCATTTCATAGATTTATATTATATTTATTAAACACAATGTGTACTGAGAAAATGAAAAGTTGCATTGTCGTGATTTCACCAATCTTTAGATTGCTCAATTAGTGATTAAATCCTATTTTTACACTCCTGCAGGTGATATTTCGGGCACCGTTCATTACATAGCTTACAGATGCAGCTGTCCTTAGGATCATGGTAGGTGCTTTCTGTGCAAATCTTTCCATGAAAGCCGTGTACTGCAAATCGTGTGTACTGTACAGGTGTCGGAGTTGGAAGTTTGGTCCTTTCCAGCAGTCTGATGTCATTGCGTCTGTTTCTCTTATCCCCTCCGGTATCTGTCTTGCTTTGCTGCTCCTCTCTTCGATGAAGGTTGCATATGCTTGTGTCTCCGATAAACTAAAGCTGTGTTTTATGTCATCTACGAAGAGAGTTTCCTGCGCAAGGATATAAGCATAACTATTTCTTGTGAATTTTGAGATGGATAACACTCTCTTGAGTTAGCTAGATTTAACGCTTTCCACCTCTCTTAGATTTCCGACCGTCAGGTAGTTCCAGATTAGTTGTATTCCATAGGTGGCCGTCGGCATGACTTTGATCTTGAATAGTGCCATTGCTGTTGAAACTGACAGTAGTTGTAATTTGGGTATGTCATATATTGTTTTTGCTGCAGCTGCTGTTCGTTCTTGTATGTGTAGTGAAAACGTAATTCCCGTAGTTAGGAGGGTGACCCCCAAGTATTTGAAATTTCATAGATTTATGGCATGTAGAAGATCCTTCCACTAACTAAACTGGTGTAAAGCTAAATTTTCAGGTTAGATTTCGTCGGAACGCTCTTTCAAAGTTACAACGTTCACCACTAGGTATCATTGACATCTGGTAGCGAAAGTTGGAACTACTTGAAATTGAACGGAACTTGTATCTCACCCTAAGGGTGTCCGCTGGAAGCAGCTACAGCCTCTGGCGAGCCGAATATGTCCTTGGACACTCCCGGCACTAAAAGCCATACGATAAATAAATAAATAAATAAATAAATAAATAAATAAATAAATAATAATAACAGTCTATCGTATGGCCTTGGGTGCCGGGTGCAAGCTTTGTTATTTGACACCCAAAGGGTAGCTTGTATGTCGAATTTCGTTGTTCCATGAAGCACAATTAAAGTCAAAGAGGTTAGATACCGAAGCTCCTTGAACACTATCGCGCTTTCTAGTAGAGAAATAATTAGGTTCTTTGTGTTGGCGGAGACTCCCGATATTAATTTTGCCATTATGAACATGGCCTACTGAATTCAAATGGGTTCTTTGACATGCCAACATCGTATGACATGGTGTCGTAATTTTTGCCGCCTTTCAAAAATCACTTACCATGGTCAGGAGCGAGCCTGCAGGCTTAGGGGTTTGTAGACTGACACGTTGACTACTCACCCACCGTGGCAAGCTAATAAATAAATAAATAAATAAATAAATAAATAAAGTGTTAAATTAAAAAGTCAGTGTTATTTGTAACGGCAATACTTGTAACACGTACTTCCCAGCTATGGTGCCAGTTACATTACATCTATGCCATTCCTTAACATGGGACAGTGATGTATTGTCCACAAAAACGCTATAAGAGTGTTATTAATTCATGGTTGAAGGTAAAGTGTATGTTGAATGATGGATGAGTGATGATCTATTTCTTCACATCCGATGATCACAATTTCATTCATAAGTTCCATGTGTCAGTTTCCGCTGCCTTGTACGGTCGAGGAGGGTTCAATTAATGTACTCAGCCACTTAAACACAGAGTGGAGATGTGGCAAATTGAGGACTACGGCCACCGTATTTATCTCCAGGTGCACAAAATAATGCCATACACATTCACAGGCAGATCAAAATGAAGATCACTGGGAATTGGGACGGTTTATTTATCTTCTTTTACTCAACTCAAGCTCCTCTTCCTTTATTGTAACCTGGCGGATTTGCAGCAGACGTCTGAAAACATATCTCGGTAGAAGAATGGCTTCCAACCCCAATGTCGGCCATTTTTGTGATGGTTTTCCATGGTTTCCCATTCTTAACCCCAGTTAAATTCTTGGACAGTATCTCCTTTCCAATCCATTACCGAATTTCACATTAATTTCATGGCGTCAGGAAAAAAATCAGCCTTAAATAAATTCCACCAGGTTGACACTCACCCCTCCCTATCCCCGACGCGTAAAAAAGGGACAAATTGTTGATAACATTGAAGATAATTGTTATTTTAAGTGCAGAACTTAAAATTCTGTTACAAAATAATAATGATGATAATTATTGTTTTAAGGGGCCTAACATCTAGGTTATCGAACCAATTCTGTTACAAAATCACTGCTAAGGCGAGTATGATATTGACGGCTTCGGTGGCGTATTTGGTAACAAGCTGAGCTTCTATGCCCAAGGACGCGGGTTCAAACCCGGCCGAGGTCGTCGGATTTTTTTAACAGCGTTAAAAAACCCTCAGTCTGCCTTCCTTCTGAGGGGAAGTAAATCAGGCGGTCCCATGTCATAGATTATTGGCATGATAAAGAACCTTCCACTAATTACACTTGTGTGAAGCTATTTAGTTAGTTAGTTAGTTAGTTATTGTTGTTTTAAGGGGCGGAACTACGAGGTCATCTGACCCTAAATGTATGAAGCTAAATTCTAGGTTAGATTTGACGAAAGCTCTTAGGTTTCAACGTTCGTCGCCAGGAGCCGACTGCGGTGGCATCTAGTAATCAAGTTCAGAACTCGTTGCTCGTTGACGGTGGCGTTTGGTAGCAAAAGTTGGAACTAATTGAAAATCGAATGTCTGCAGTCCTTACTTGAATTGAAAACAGAAATAACACGCACTAATACAGCCATCACAACCGGGTGAGTTAGCCGTGGTCGTTCCGGCATGACTGCTGGCAGTCGCTCACATTCGGGAGACGAGGAGGTTCGAATCCCCCCGCAGGCAACCTTGAAGATGGTCTTCTGTGGTTTCCCATCTTCCATCCAGGCAAATGCCGGGGTTGGTCCCTAACTATAGGCCACAGCCGCTACCTTCCAACTCCTCGTCTTCCTCCCCAACGGTACTTGTAGCTCACCCATCGAGTGTCCGTCTCGAAGCAGCTACAAAACTGGCGAGCTGAACATGTCCTCGGACACTCCCGGCACTAAAAGCCATACGCTAAAAACAAAAACAAAACAAAAAACAAAAATAGCCATCACAATTAACACCGGTTATGAGACAGATTCTACACACACCCAAAGTACACGTGGCTACATGACCGCGTTGTCGCAGCCCCTAAACTGAGGAACCAACCAACCATAGTATGATAGTGATTTATTTCTTTTCAAAATAACGAAAGGTGCTGTCAAATATATTCAAGTTAAAATATGTTCATAACTCAACTTCAAGCCACGGCCGCCTCCATCCCAATCCTGGCCTCAATGTCAAATACACACATAACTACAGATACCACAATAATACAAGTTATCAGACAAATTGTACACACAACTCTCTACACGGGGATGACACGGACATGATCTCCAAATCCCTAACTGGAACAACAACAACAACAACAACAATGTTTGCTGGATCGCCTGCAAAAGGCGAGGTTCATTTTATGCAACATGAATAATATCTATAAGGTGTTGCAGTCCATCCTGCCAATGTCTGGCTATACTAATAACTTTCGTCATTAACGTTGTTCCTGGTCCTGTTTTTTTTCTTTTCTTTTCTTTTTTGCGCTCACTTTCCAATCTTTCTATCGACATCCCTTCCTGCAAAGGGTGTCATTTCCAGACAGACAAGGCCCCCTTCGTCCTACCCTACAGCTACTCCAACAGAGGGTCGCAGCCTAATAATACATAATGATAGTGTGCCACGTCTACGTAGATGACGCCATTAAGAATGTCCCTCGACCACTGGCACGATTTTGTTAAAGAAGAACGGCAAACAATATCAATCCTTCGTGCAAAGGAACTCGTGCGATCTATTGATGTATCATCTAGTAAATAATAATAACAATAATAATACCGGTGAATTCGTGAAATTGGAGTGAAAACTAAATTGACAAACCTAATACGTGAAACCCTTACTGACACGATTTCAAAAGTAAAATTTATGGGTGAGATATCAAAATCTATTAAGATAAATACAGGTGTACGGCAGGGTGATGGTTTATCACTAGAGCCCTGCCGACAGTAGTGGCTACGTGGGCTAAAGCGCTGCGTTAGGTCAAGGGGCCAAGCTCTCTGCTGACTCGGTAGACGCGTGGGTTCGAGCCCCACCGTCGGCTGTCCTTGAAATGGTTTTCCGTGGTTTCCCATTTTCAACACCAGGCAAATGCTGGGACAGTACCTTCTGACAGGCCACGGCCGCTTCCTTCCACATCCTTGCCCAGTTTCATTCATCTTCATCCATTCCATCTCTCATCCCGACGCGCAGGTCGCCCACGGGCGTCGACTAGAAAGACCTGCACTCGGCCTCTCAGGAGGCTACACGACAAAAAAAAAAAATAGAGCCCTGCGCGGATAGAAACGTTATCCGCATCCGCCCCACATCCGCACGGCTGTTATCCGCATCCGCCCCGCATCCACGCGACTTTTACCCACACGTTTGTTATCCGAATCAACTGGCATTACAAGAATATTTTCAATGTGTTACTTTATCTTTTAGACATTTGAACAGCAAGTCGAACCCTTAGGCTATGTACTGTACAGTGTGTCATGTGCTATGTCTAAAATGAATGTTACACATTGCAACCCTTTTCAGTTCGGAGTGTTGATTATGCTTAATGACATAATTTGAATGGGTTTAGCGTAAATCAATCATCTTACATTTGCCATGAAAAACCATAACGGAAAAATATGATATGTCATAAACATCCGGGCCCTAATAAGGGAGAGTGGGGGAAATTGTGCGCACTTAAGCAAGAATCGGTCTTGTGATGATGAAATAATAGATAACACAGCTGCAGTTATGAATAAGGGAGCCTTATTAACTCTATAATCGATGTGCAGAAACAAATTTAATTCAACAATAAATTTGGTGGACTATAATTTGAAATCTCGCAAATATGCATTTGCGCACGATTACCCACCCTGCAGGGTAATCATGCTCATGGGTTGGGAAATTGTGCGCATGGGATGAGTGTTGGAGAGCCATACTAATACAATGTGAATTGGCAGAAACTTGCACTGTCCATTAACATTAGAATATTCTAATGCTTTTTACACAAGCATAACAATGCAATGAACTAAAATTCTACAGTTTTGGATATTAGAATAAAATATCTTCGTTTCGTCAGCATTAAAGGAGGCAATCCAATTTAGGCTTGCTCTTTCAGGTTGTCTCAACGTTAATGCAAGATAATCCCTTCAAGGACTCATACAACCAATATTTACCTGCTAGACTTTTAACGTTATGGAAATTATGGGGAATCTTATTCTCCTCTGCAAACTTGAACTCGAACCTTCTGACAAGCTTTGTGGGCGTTAAGCCATAAAATAATTTTGCCAATGTCAAAAGATATTCGGATAATTATTACTCCATTTCGTTTGTAAAACTGCTTTACGGACTAGACGAGCTGGAGCAAGACAATTTTACAGCAACTGCTTGGTAGGATTGACTGGGGAATGTTGAAACTTCTCCTCACTTCCCTTATTTTCCTCCCATCATCCCTAATTGCACGTCGAGATTTCTGCACATTTTCTGCTGGGTAGGAGTTTTTCTCCGTTTTCCGCGTATAATTTCTTGGCATCTGGAGAACAAACACGAAATATTTTGCCATTAATGTCGCGTTGTATTTGTATTTGTAGTACTTGCATCATATACGATCAGCGCACCATACCCCACTCTGCTTTTAAAACGTAACTCACTGAATCCCGGTAAACTAATCTATTATATTGAAAAATAAATACATGCAAAACCACTGTACAAATTGGCATTTAAAACTACATTTAATTTTAAATAATTGAATCACAACTGTAGGCTTACCTTCTTATTTGCTGGCTACAGAAAATAACATGCAACGTGTTAAGTTTCTTCATCCAAGCCTCCGGTTATCACATAGCGACTGGCATCATGCTGACTGTCCCTATCTGATAGGTACGATGACAGCTTTAGGGTAGCAGTGAACTGAGTTGCTAGTTGTACTACCAACTCGAAAAACAGCGGTGCCCACGGTTACCCGCTGCGCACAATTAGCCAACTTTCCCCATGATATTCAACAAGTTCAGATTGTATTCTAAAAACTATCTGCAAATTTACTCCAAACATTATCCGCAGCTTATCCGCTATCCGCAAAGACATGCAAAGTATATCCGCATGACGAAAAATGTTGCGGATATCCGCGGGTTTATCCGCGGATATCCGCATCCGCGCAGGGCTTTATTTATCACCCCTTCTGTTCAACTGTGTTTTAGAGAAAATTGTAAGAATTTGGAATGTAAAGCTAAAAGAACATTACATTTCGCCAGTAACTTTGGGGAGAAGAAACAAAGGCATTGAAATAAGTTGACTAGCAATTGCAGACGATTTTGCTATATTGTCAGAAATCCTAACAAGTGCAACAACACAAATCAATCTCTTGGAAGAAATAGCCAACACAACAGGGTTGAGAATCTCCGTAGAAAAAACTAAATTTATTACAAACATCAAGAACGCTTCAAAATATTTGGCAACAGATATTGGCCCAGTGGAAAAAGTAAAGAAATTCAAATATCTGGGAGAAATAATTCAAGAAAATGGTTTAGAAAAATCTTCGGTAGAAGAAAGGGTACACAAGATGGAAAGAGCATATGGTATCACTAAGAATTTTTATAACAAAAAGTGCTTATCTAAAAATCTTAAAATAAGGCACTACACTACAGTGGTGAAACCGGAATGCCTATACGCAAGTGAATGTCTGGTACTAAACTATAGATTAGATAAACTTGAAGTACTAGAAAGGAGAATCATGAGGAAAATTTTAAGCCCAGTGAAAACAGCAGAAGTATGGAAATTAAGATCTAATGATGAAATATACATGAACATAGAAAATATAACAGGAACGATAAGAAAAAGGAGATTGCAATTTTTTGGACATATTTACAGAATGAATGATTCCAGATTAACAAAAAGGATATTCAAGTACCTTTGGGAGAAAAGGGCAACAACTAGCTGGATTCAAGAAGTAAAGAAAGATTTAGAAAGAAATAATATAAGTGAAGAAGAAACGGTGAACAGAGAGATCTTTAGAAAAAGGGTATTAAGTATGAAAGGATTCCAAGGAAGATTGCCAAAGAAACCTGGTGCGAAGTGGTCCGAGGACAGAAAGAAGCAGCATAGTGAACGGATGAAGGAGTACTGGAGGGAACGGAAGAGAAAACATTAAAGTGTGAAGAATTGAAATTGGCACGTGGTCCCTAGCAGGCCTCATCGGAAAGAAGAAGAAGAAGAAGAATACCGGTAATAATAATAATAATAATAATAATAATAATTTTATTTTAAACTTCAAAAACATCGGAGTTTTTAACTTAAGCCGAAGCTAAAAACAGGGAAGGCGTGGACGACAGAGACAAAGGTGAAACATCGATTGCGAATGAAAGAGTACTGGGCCAACATTAAAATGCAGAAGAAACAGTTGACATGACGTGGTCCTTAGTTGACCGTAACGAAGGAAGAAGAAGATGAAGTAGAAGCAGAAGAAGCAGAAGAAGAAGAATTTTATTTTATTTATTTATTTATTTATTTATTTATTTATTTATTAAATACTTTTGATATTACGTTAATGAGATAGGTATAACGAAACTGACGGCAAATCCATCACAGATTATCTGTGATAAAAACGTAAACATTGACCATTATGGCAATGGTAATAATTAATAACCGTGTTGACTGATAGTGCTATCTTATTAAAACCGCCCAGTCAAACACTAAAGAAACGTTTAATTACATTACTATCGTACAATCTACCAACATGTTATTTTATAGTTTTAAATAGATGATCTGCACATTGTGTTGCCCAATACACATATAATAGACTATAGCAGAGAGAGCCAACAAATAAGAACCAACTGAGTCATCGAAGTTTAAGAGAAGGTAATACCGTAAACTATTACGTTCCTCGTAACAGTATTCCCCCAGTGCTGGATTACCCATTAGCCCGACTAGGCCCAGGCCTAGGGCCCCAATTATCTGGAGCCCCCAAGCAATTTCTAATTTAGTTCAAATTTATTCCGAAGATTTAGAAAAATGTTATCCAGAACTGAGACAGTCTCAGCATTATATTAAACTAGCTGAAGTACCCGTTCTTCGAACGGCTTTTAGTACTTGCTGGCCTAAATCATTATATACACTGAAGAAAATGGAAATTTCAACACCATGAAGGCATTGATCGTTTGTGTTGATTTTCAAGATATGGAACGATGCCATGTAGGTATGTAAACAATCAAAGTTTCAGACCCATTGGCTTGTTGCTACAGGTCTCCCCAAGTGATTGGTCGCGGTGGAATCAACTCCAGTATACGGACTCTGGTGTAGCGTAGTTGACTTGCAGTCTGTGCAGTGAAGTGTTCCCCGTCAAACATGCCTCGACGACAGAGAAGAGCACGTTATCAACAACTGTCGCCGTTTGAGAGGGCTCGGATAATTGGACTGTGTAAGGCTGGATTATCGCTAAGGACTGTCTCTGCACGTGTTGGCCGACAGGCATCTACGGTACAACGTGTATGGCAGCAGTGGTCAAATGAAGGTACCCACACTCGTAGACCGGGCACAGGCCCAGTGCGATAGAAAACTGTGAGAGAGGATCACCGCATCATTCGGGTGGCCCGGATGGAACCCCATGCAACAGCAGCGCAAATTCGAGTAGCTGTGGCACCCCACGTTACACAACAAACAGTTGGTAATCGCCTGCGTGCAGCTGGCTTACGATCCCGTGTCTCTGCAGAAGGTGTTCCATTGACCCCACAACAGCGACGTGTAAGGCTGGCCTGGTGTCGAGAACGATCGACGTGGGTCGACGAATGGCATAGGGTCGTCTTTAGTGATGAATCGCGCTTCTGTCTTGTCCGCAGTGATCGCCGGAATCGTGTGCGCAGACGTACCGGGGAGAGGGGCCGCCCAGACCTTATTGTCGAGAGGCACACAGGGTCAACACCAAGCATTATGGTCTGGGGAGCTATTGGCTTTAATGTGAAATCACAATTAGTGCTTGTTGAGGGCACAATGACTGCTTGACAAAACGTTGATAGGGTACTCAATCCAGTGGTTGTCCCTATGATGGCGAACATTGCTAATGGGATGTTTCAGCAGGACAATGCCCGGGTTCACACTGCACGTATCTCCAGAGAAGCTCTCCACGACATCACAACCTTAGAATGGCCCGCCAGATCCCCAGACCTCAGTCCTATTGAGCATGTGTGGGACATGATGGGTCGACAACTGGCCAACCGTCCTCAGCCACCCACAACTCTGGAACAAGTGACCCATCCAGTGCAGCAAGCATGGGCCACAATTCCTCAGGAAGCGATCCAGGGCCTTATTGACTCCATGCCTCGCAGAATTCATCAATATATTGCAGCTCGTGGCGGGCACATCCTGTATTGATTGTTGTCCAAACTTGCGGTCAGGGGGACCTGAAAGTGTAATCATCGAATCACAACCGAACACTCGTCCTGCATGTTCAATTGCAGCTATGTAGCACCACTCCTTCTGGGTGTTGCAATTTCAATTTTCTTCAGTGTATATAATCACACATTCCTAATGTAGTTATGTTATTTCCATGTTACCAACTACATGTGTATACTACATACATTTTCACTTACCAAATTATTAATCAGAGGTAGGAAAGTGAAAATCCTTAGCCTGCTTTCAGTCGACCGACCGGGTCAGGGAATGGAATGAATGAAATCCCCATCTAACAGCAAGGATATGAACTGTGCCGGCTGCCGAAGCCTGTCGCACTCTCCTGGGGCAATGATTTAATGAATGACGGATGAAATGAAATGATAGTGGATATTGTTGCTGGAATGAAATTGTCACAGGGAAAACCGGAGTACCCGGAGAAAAGCCTGTCTGTCTCCGCTTTGTAGGTGAGAAGGTGCGTTTATATATTCGAAATAAATATCAGCTTCTATGTAGTAAAAGTTAAATAACCTGTCTTAAATATTGAACGCCTATCGTTTAACGTCTTTATACTATATTTAAACATATAAACATTACGCTAAAAAATACATCAAAAATGATAGCAATTATCATATCCGGAATAAGTAATATTGCGGAAAGTACGTACCCTCATGATAAAGAGTAACAGTAACGGAACAAACATCAATCATCCCAAGTAATAATAACAAAAACAAATTAATCACAGAAAATTTTCTAAGTTTAAGCCGTGACTTGTGCGAGATTACGCCTAGTAACTCCGAGATGGTTCATCAGCGGGCTCTTGTGGTTTATTTGCGGACTACCAAAGGAGTAGCAAACTGTGCGATACCTCAATTCTCATTCAGAACACCTCAGCTACTTTACTGCGAGTGATAAAGGCTAAAACAGTCTTTCACCTCCCTATAAAGGCTTCCAAAATGATTGTATATTGAATTTCAGGGCCAAGCAATTAAAACTCAGCAACTTTTCTAGGTTTACGCCGTGTTTTGTGCGGTTTTCTTTATTGGCCATGAAAGTCAAATTACCTAATTTATTGAAATAAATTTGCCCAGTTCTGCAGTAAGATTAATATGAACACTAAATAAACTAATGTGACAGTCGTTAGTTCCCGACACATTCGTCTGTGAATTTGGGTTTCTGATCACGGTAAAAAACGACAAAAAGCAGATAAATATTGGCCAACTGAAATATTCATTTAACGAAAAACAATTCGATAAAAAGGATGAAAGCACACCGAGGAAAGTAGAAAGCACTATACCATTGTGAAGCAGCGTAAAGATCCAAATACTCACATACAATAACCGGCACAAAGAGTATAAAATTAGACTCAAAAATCACGTCTAGTTTCGGACCCCACAAACTACCTCTATAAATAAAACAGTTCATGTAGAGACTAACATAGACTAACATCGCTCGGCGTTGACCGTGTTTTAAAATATATATTTAGGTTTTACTCGCTAACCGTTGTAGATACACGAAAAGTGATATGGACCTTTCTGATAGAAAATTAAATTCTAAAGCTCGTAGTGCCATCAAAAGTTTTCTATTTCTTAGCGTTCTCTTTTTATTAGAAATGGAAATATGAAAATAGTCGCCATTTTTAAATAGTGCAAAATTTCGAAATCGAATGTAGCCTATATGTAAGCCTGGTAAATCAGCTACATCCATGCAAAATTTCATTTAAATCGGAACAGTAGTTCTTGCGTGATTGAGTAACAGACAGACACACAGCATCTCATTTTTATATATTAGTATGATAGTATGATGATGAATATTTACTGTAACATTGTGAAAAAGCATTAAGATCCAAATACTCACATACAATAACCGGCACAAAGAGTATAAAATTAGACTCAAAATCACGTCTAGTTTTGGACCCCACAAACTACCTCTATAAATAAACAGTTCATGTAGAGACTAACATAGACTAACATCGCTCGGCGTTGACCGTGTTTTAAAATACTTTTTTAGGTTTTACTCGCTAACCGTTGGAGATACACGAAAAGTGATCAGGACCTTTTGGATAGAAACTTAAATTCTAAAGCTCGTAGTGTCATCAAAAGTTTGCTATTTCTTAGCGTTCTCTTTTTATTAGAAATGGAAATATGAAAAACGTCGCCATTTTTAGATAGTACAAAATATCGAAATCAAAAGTAGCCTATATGTTGTTGTTGTTGTTTGAGTCTTCAGTCTTTTGACTGGTTTGATGCAGCTCTCCATGTCTCCCTGTCCTGAGCTAATCGTTTCATCTCTACATAGCTCCGACACCCTACATCGGAGGCAATCTGTTTAACATATTCTAACCTTGGTCTACCCCTACAGTTTTTGTCCTCGACCCTTCCTTCCATAACTAAGCTTGCTATTCCTGGGTGTCTTAGTATGTGTCCTACCAACCTATCTCTTCTCTTCATTAGCAGTCGCCAGAAACATCTCTCCTTTCCCACTCGTCTTAATACCTCTTTGTTTCTAACCCTATCTACCCATCTGATCTTCATCATTCTCCTGTAACACCACATTTCAAATGCTTCAATTCTCCTCTTTTCTGCTGCACCAATAGTCCAAGTTTCACTTCCATAGAGCGCCACGCTCCAGACAAAGGCTTTCAAAAATGACTTCCTAATACCTAAATCTATATTCGATGTCAGCAGATTCCTTTTTTGTAGAAATGCTTTCTTTGCCTGAGCCAACCTACTTTTAATATCCTCTTTGCTTCGTCCATCACTGGTTATTCTGCTTCCTAAGTAACAGAAGTCTCCTACTTCCTTCAGCTTTTCACCTGCCAATTTGATCTCCATAGAGGTTTCTGATTTATTTCGACTGCATTCCAGTATTTTTGTTTCACATTTATTTATTTTCATCATGAATTCTTTCCGTAAGACGGAGTCCATACCATTCAAAAACCCATTCAAATCCTCAGGCTTGTCGGCCAAGATGACGATGTCATCAGCAAATCTCAGAGTTGAAATTATTTCTCCTTGAATCTTCACTCCCACTTTAAACTTTTCTCTAATTTCCTTCATTGCTTGTTCAATGTAAAGATTGAAAAGTATGGGTGATAAGTTGCAGCCTTGCCTTACACCTTTCTGAATACCAGCTTCTCTCTCATGTCCTTCAACTCGAATGACTGCTGTCTGGTTTCTGTACAGATTGTATATCACCCTCCTATCCCTGTACTTTATTCCAATTGATTTCAAAATGTCAAACAATTTAGTCCAATCAACGTTATCAAAAGCCTTTTCTAAGTCTACAAAAGCCATGAACGTTCTCTTATCTTTCCTTATTCTACCTTCTAAAATCAGCCTAAGACTTAGTACAGCTTCCCTTGTTCCTACATTTCTCCTGAAACCAAACTGGTCTTCACCCAACTCCGTTTCTATCTGGCTTTCAATCCTCTTGTAAATTATTCTAGACAGGATCTTTGAAGCATGAGTAATCAAGCTGATTGTACGGTAATCTTCACATCTGTCAGCTCCCATTTTCTTTGGTATAGGGATGATTACATTCTTCTTGAAATCAGGGGGTACCTCACCTGTCTCATAAATCCTACACACCAAGTGAAATAACCTGATCAGACCTTCATCTCCTAAGCAGCGTAGCAACTCAATCGGTATATCATCTATGCCTGGTGCTTTGTTCCTGCTTAAGTCTTCCAAAGCTCTATCAAATTCTGATCTCAATATTAAATCTCCTTTCGCATCCTCATCAATTTCCTCCTCCCTTTCCATTACATGATTCTCAATCTCCTTTCCCTTATACAAACTCTCTATGTAAGCTTTCCATCTCTCAACCTTTTCTTCCCTATCTGTTAGAGGCTTTCCATTTGTGTCCTTAATATTACAGCACTTAGTCTTCTTTTCCCCAAAAGTATTCTTAATCCTTCGATAAGCTGTGTCTACTTTTCCTAATTTCAGACAATTTTCTATACCTGCACATTTCTCTTTCAACCATTCTTCTTTCGCTTCCTTGCACTTCTTGTTAACCTCATTTCTCAGACGTCTGTATTCTGCTTTCCCCTTTTCATCTCTTAGATTCTTGTGTTTCCGCCTTTCATCCATCAATTCTAGTATATCCTGAGTGATCCACGGTTTTCTACCTATTCTTTCTTTCCTACCAATGTTTTCTTCTGCGGATTTTGTTATTTCATTCTTCAAAAGTGCCCATTCGTCTGCAATTGAAGTTTGTTTAGGGTTTTTCATTAGTCCTTCCTTTATACTCTTCTTGAATCTTTCGTTTACATCCTTCTTTTTCAGTCTGTCTATTGCCCACCTTTTTGGCTTTTGACTTTTCTTCAGTTTCTTCAACTTTAATCTGCATTTCATTACAAGCAGATTGTGATCAGAGTTTATGTCAGCACCAGGATATGTTTTACAATCCAAAATCTGGTTTCGTAACCTCTGCTTGACCATAATGAAGTCGATTTGGTAACGCCCTGTATCTCCTGGTCTCATCCATGTGTATATTCTTCTATTGTGGTTATTGAATAAGGTGTTAGCTATGACCAATTCATGCTCGGTGCAGAATTCTACCAGCCTGCTTCCTCGATCATTCCTTTCACCTAATCCGAAATCTCCTACTATCTTCCCTTCTCTCCCTTTTCCTACCACAGCATTCCAATCTCCCATTACTATAACATTTTCATCACCCTTGATATACCTCAGAATTTCGTCTATTTCTTCGTAGACCTTTTCAACATCCTCATCATCAGCTTGACTGGTAGGCATATAGACTTGTACCTCTGTAGTGCAGGTAGGTTTTGTATTGATTTTTGCTACAATAATCCGTTCACTATATTGCTCATAATATTCCACCCGCTGTCCAAGTTTCCTACTCAATATGAGGCCAACCCCTGCTTGGCCATTGTTTGATTTAGTGCTAATGACCCTATAGTCTCCTGACCAAAAGTCCTGTTCTTCCTGCCAGCGCATTTCACTAATCCCAACCAAATCCAACCTCAACCTATCCATTTCCCTTTCTAAGTTTTCTAACCTTCCACTTCCTAGCAGACTTCTAACATTCCACGCTCCGATCCGTAGAATGTCAGATTTCCTCTTTGTCACTTCTGTGATGTTAACCCCCTCTCGAGTAGTCCCCACCTGGAGATCCGAACGGGGGACTAGTTTACCTCCGGATTGAAATTTTACAAGGGAGGAGGCCATCATCACATGTAATTATGCATAGAGAGGTGCATATCCTCGGGAATAGTATACGGCTGTAGTTTCCCGTTGCTTTCAGCCGTGCAGCAGGACGCAGTGTAGCCATTATTGGCTTATATTATCAATATCTTAACCGTCTATAAGACTAGTAAAGAATTGATTTATTCTGAAAGGCTGCTACTCACTTTCAGAATAAGTAAAGAGCAATTCTACTAACAAAAATACTAACCTTCTACCGTACTAACAATTAAATACCAAAACTCTACTAACAAAAACTTAAGTTCCACCAACAACAAATACTACCACTAAAACGGTCTGTCAACAGGCACACTCACATGCACCCTCACACATCACAGTCTACTGAAACAATGAACTATAACTAATAAACAATGCAACTGCTACCAGACACACTCACACACCACAGTCTAATAGAACATATATCTAATAGACAAACTAACTACCTACTTACAACTAAAACTAACTACATACTTACTGTACTTTTATTTGAATTGACAATATTTACAAAATGCAATTTAGATAGAAAATACTTACAAAATGTAATTTAGATTCAAAATTGTCACAAAATGCAATTTAAGGGGGACGTATGCATTATTGTGTTAAGGGGCCCTAATTCCAAGTTAACGGTCCCTAATCCCAAGTTAACGGCTCTTAATGATGTGAATGAGAATGAAAATGAATAGGGTAATGAAAATTACTTACTACAACGACTAACTAATGACCTACAACTAATTTATGTACCGTAAAACGGGGTGATGATGATGATAATTGTTGTTTTAAGGGGCATAACATCTAGGTTATCGGCCCCTAATGGTTTGGGCGATTGTGAAGATGAAAATGAAGCGTCAACTATAACTAAAACTAACTACTAACTTATATACTAGAAGAAAAATGGAAAACAAAAGGAGAATAAGGCAAATAAAGGACAAGAGGAAAAGAAATGCCCTCAACCCTCGAAGAAAAACGGGGTGAATAGATACACAAACCAGGAAAGTACAATAATCGACTATATATTTGTCAAATACCACTCACTCACTCATTCATTCATTCATCACGAAATCTTAGAAACCACCGAACGGATTGGAATGAAATTTGGTCTGCAGCTTCCTCAAGGACCGTGGGTGCTCGCTAAGAAAGGTTTTCAAAAAATTCACTCGGGATCAGGGTCAAACCGCGAAAACCGCGATTATATGAGGCAATGCGGGCTGCATAACGTCGCCCCTACCAGTGTCCTGGCGCTTTGCAGGCAGTGTGAGCTTACTGTCATAACGTGCACGTCATTGTTGTCTGCGCTCCCGACCTTTGACCACTCTCTCTGTTCAAACAGAACTTCTATGTAATTTCTGTTTGTACTTCATACTTCCACCATCACTTTATAATCATAATATTGCATTATATATTAGCCTTTAGTTGAAGTAACTGTAGTTATAATGAAAAGTAGACTTTGGTAAAAGAAAATTACCTCTACCAACATTAATTTTGTTAAGTTAGGGTAAGTATATTCCATTTATCAGGTTTTTTAAGTAGAGATTCGTTTTATTACGTTAGGAGAAGATGGCTATTGCATTAATATCCCTCAACGTCACAACAGCACTCATGCACCTTTGAAGAAGACCGTGTCTGCCGCTAACTTTTATAGCTTCAGAATATTTTAGCTTGAGGGTGATAATTCTTATCTTTTGTTATTTCGCAATCTTCTCAATCAGTTCTGGTTGATATGTATGCAAAGATTGGATTCGCATCAATCAGAAAAAGTTAAGAAGTGAGGAATATGTGCACCTGAAGGACGCAGTGAGTAAAGCTGTCAGCCATTTGTCAGTTATTGGTAAAATGGATATCGCAGGCTGCCCACTTCGGAGGGTGGGGTTTCTATTAATGAAAAGGGAGTGGGAATTGACAATAGCTGGGTGGTATCCTATAACCCCGTCGTATCTCGCACCTTCTCAGCTCATATCAATGATGAGTACTGCAACTCTGTAAAGTCAATAAAATACATTTGCAAGAATGTTAACACAGGTTCCGACCAAGCTACTTTTAGCATCGGAGAGTTTGACGAAGTTGCGAGACATGAATCAGGACGTTACATCAGCAGCTCAGAGGTGGCTTGCCACATATTCTGCTTCCTCATACATGAACGCTATCCTTCGGTCATGCAACTTGCCGTCCACCTCGAGAACGGCCAGCGAGTTTACTTTAATGAAGACGACGTTCGTGACCAGTTTAACAGCCCTCCAAACACAACTCTTCTTGCTTTCTTCGAACTATGCCGATCCGATAAATTTGCTTCAATACTTTTATATTGTGAAGTTCCATCCTACTTCGTTTGGACAGTTAAGAAATTCTGTAGAAGGAAACAAGGAAAGCCAGTCTCAGGCCAACCTGGTGTGAATGAAGATCAGACCCTTGGCAGAGTTCACACCGTTCACCCTGGTAATGCCGAGTGCTACTACCTCCGCCTCCTTTTATGATGATGATAATTGTTGTTTTAAGGGGCCTAACATCTAGGTTATCGGCCCCTGATGGTTTGGGTGATCGTGAAGATGAAAATGAAAAGCGAACTTAAAACTAAAACTAACTACTAACCTACATACTAGAAGAAGAAATGGAAAACGAAAGGAGAATAAGGCAAATAAAAGGACAGAAGGAAAAGAAATGCCCTCAACCCTCGGAGAAGGCGGATTGAGGGACTTGGAAGGAAGGAGAGCCATGAAAGGCATATAGGAAAGTGAAAGAGGAGAGGGTCCGCCCCAAAGGTAAGGGACAAAAGGGGAAAACGGACCCAGCTCAGGAATCCCTCGGGGTCGCCAACTCCCGAACTCACCAGCCGTGAGCCCCTGAGGGTGTAGCATTATCTAGGGTGCACCAGAAGTGGTGGGGCTACATACACCTTGCCTCCTTAAGGGCCTAGAGGCAGGAGGCAAAAGGAAGAGAAAAAGAAGGCTGACCCCTCGCAGAAGGAGGGTATCAGAAAAGATGAGACAAGGGCCAATTAAGGCGGGAAAGGAAGAGACTCCCTTGGCCTCGGATACTCTAATACCGTCGGGGTCAGAAGAGAACAAGAGTTGACCAAGTGAGGTCGACAGGAAAGAAGACAGAGAGGAGCCCGGCACAAGTAAGTGGAAGCAATGCCGGACTCAGCTGGGGCCCCGTGGTCGCCAACCCACGCCCACAAGATGTGAGCCCCGGGGGGACGCCTCCTTTTACATAAAATCCCTGGAGAATATCAAGGCGGATTTCGGCCATGGCGAAGCTGCCCTGAACCTTACAATTAGTAATGGACTACTACAAACGCAGACAAAAACAGCAAGTCATAACCTTCGTAGACTTAAAAAGCTTATATACGAATATACGAAGCCACTTTTAAAATCCAATATAAATATGGCATTTCAGAAACAATTCCAGATACTATTATCGGATTTTTCTGACAATGCCTATATGTAAGCCTGGTAAATTAGCTACATCCATGCAAAATTTCATTTAAATCGGACCAGTGGTTCTTGCGTGATTGAGTAACAGACAGACAGACAGACAGACAGACAGACACACACCATCTCATTTTTAGCCTATTTTCAATTTTGAAAAAATAGGCTTATGAGATCACCTTTTGTCCGTGTGTGCGTGTGTGTGTGTGTGTGTGTGAGAGAGAGAGAGAGAGAGGTGTGTGTCCCCCTAAAAAAATCTAAACGGCTGGAACGATTTCAATGAAACCCGGTAAGTTCATAGCACTATTCCCGGCGACCTCGACCGTTCCCTTCAAATTTTGTTACGTCTCACCAATGCAACATGGGGGCTGTGCGAAATATTTCACTAGCAATCAATATCTCCGAAACTATTACCGATATCGCCCTGAAATTGTGTACGATGATAAAGGGCACTACTGAAAGTTCACCTATGAGATTTTCAAAAATCTGGTGACTAAAAAACCAACATGGCGGTCAAGCGAAGTTGAGACATTTAAATAGACTTTTCTCGCGATTTAACTATCCAAATGTAATGAAACTTGGTACAGAAAATGTTTATACACATTGTAATGCACTGTATTATAATTTAGTTCAATTGTTTACATAACCTCAAAATGGCGGCTCTGCGAAATATTTCACTAACATTCTATATCTCCGAAACTATTACAGATATCACCCTGCAATTTTGTACGGTGACAAAGGGTACTGATACAAGTTTACCTATGTATATTTCATAAACCTGTAAAGTACAAAACGAACATGACGGCCAAGCGAATTTGAAATATTTTAATAGACTTTTCTCGTGATTTAACTCTCTGAGCGCAGTGAAATGTGGTACAGTAAATGATTTTGCAGATTGTAATGCACTGCCATCTAATTTGATTCAATTGTTTACATAACCTCAAGATGGCGGCTGTGCGAAATTTTAAAATTAAGTTTTTATTTCTTGTGTCGTAATCATGCGATGGAAGTGAAAGTTTGAATAATGAACCTAGGCAATAATTGTCCTTGAATGGTACATAACTCTATGGCCTATACATATAACAATCCTAAATGGCGAGCTTCCAAAATATTTAGACGGTTATCAATATCTATGAATCTTTTACAGCAACCAAACTGTTTTTTTATGTTCATAGAGACTATGAACATATGTTCACCTATAGGACTTTCAGTAACCTTGGGAGCACAAATCCAACATGGCGGCGACGCGAAATATAAATATTTAAATGGTCGTTTCTCGCGAATTAACTATCCGAGTGCCGTGAAACGTAGCACGTTAAATGCTTATACAAATGTTGATCCACTGGCATCTAATTTATTTCAATTGTTAGCATAATCACAAGATGGCTGCTGTGCGTAATTTTAAAATCTCGTTTTTTTACTTCTTGTGTTCTAATCATGCGATTGAAGTTTGAATACCACACGTACACAATAATCTTAATGTAATAGTACAAAAATAAAAATCCAACCTGGCGACCATCTGAAATATTTAGACGGTTATCAATATATACGAATCTGTTACAGCAATTGAACTGAAATTTTGTATGTTGATAGTGGCAATTAACATGAGCAGGATATATGAAAATAGGCTGTATAGTTCTTCACGGAACTACTTGTTATATATTAGTATGATATCCATGTCCTTTAAAAACCGAGTTCACTCCTTCTGAACTTAAGGAAATTCTTATTCGAGGCAAGCTTGAGTCTGTTTTTCCGAACGTTGAAATTGCTTTTCGCATTTTCCTAACGCTCATGATAACGAATTTTTCTGCGGAGCACACGTTTTCAAAATTGAACCGGATCAAAAGTGCGCAAAGAAGTAGCATGTCACAAGAACGATTAGACATGCTAACTTTAATGTATATCGAGTCAGATGTTCTGCGGGAAATTGATTTTGATGACATTGTAGAAGATTTCATTGACCGAAAAAAAAAATGAATATATTTTACAGAAGTAAAAATAGTATGATTTGCTAAATTGTTCATCAAATCATCTGAAATGTTTTCAAATAACGATGATCGTTTCAATTGAAATGTATGTAGGCTATATATGTAGGCCTATGTATGATTTAATAAGAAGTGTATTATTCATCTTGAGAAAAAGAACTCTTGTATATACTTTATTAAATGTGCAGGTGCTAAAAAATAAAAATTATTTGAAACAAGAAGTTCCGTGACGAATTAAAGAGCCTGCTTTTCTTAAAATTTAAGATTAATGCCAATCATTAATCTATATGGATCTATCTAGAATAATGACGAAATTAGGCTGGTAATATCGAAATTTCTAATTAGTTCGAAATACTGTATACATGGCATAATGTAGCCTAATAGAGAACTACATTTGGCAGCCCTGGTGACTGAATATATTCTTAGTTCCATCTCTTAAGGTACAGAATACAAAATTTGGTTGAAGTCCAATGGATAGCATGGACGTTACATGCAGTTAAACATTGGATCTAACAGCGCGCGTAAAATCATGTTGGCAACAATGACATACATGTATTGGTCAGAAATAATCTGAAATAATATGATCTATTGTTGTGTCAATTTTGAATGAAATCCATTAGTTAGTATAGAAGTTACATGCATTTTGAAATTGGACCTATCAGCAGGCTTAGAATCATGTTGGCAGCACTGACGTATATTAGTTACTCCAAATTAATCTAGAATGCCAGGTACTGTACGTGTGCAAAGTTTAGAGCTATAGGCTTGTATACATTCTGATATATTGATATTAGGGTAACAAAAATAGAGACAGTATTTATTAACAGTTGGCAGCCCTGGTTACTCCTAGGAATCGGCATATAGGCCTAATTATCTGTCATAGTACACATAGCACACACGAAATTTGGTTGAAATCCAAATGATAGTATAGAAGTTACATTTATTTAAAGTTGGACCTCTCAGCAGGCTTAGAATCATGTTGGTAGCACTGACGTGTATAAGTTACTCCAAATTAATATAGAATGTCAGGTACTATACGTGTGCATAGTTTAAAGCTGTCGACTTGCATACTTTCTGATATATTGGTATTTGATAAAATAATTTGAGAGCATTTATTAACAGTTGGCAGCCCTGGTGACTCTTAAGAATACGTTCAGTCATATCTGTTTATGTACAAATAGCACATACGAAATTTGGTTGAAATCCAATTGATAGTGTAGAAGTTATATGCATTAAAATTTGGACATATCAGCAGGCTTATATTCATTTTGGCAACACTGCGATGTATGGCCTCCTGGAAATTAAACTGCAATATTATTATCTATACGTGTGCCAATTTTGAAATAGCTCCTATTCATACCTTCCATGATATCCAACTTGGAGCTCAAATTTCAATTGCGATTTTTCAGCAGTTGGTAGCACTGTCATCATTTTCAAATATGGCCGTGATATATTCAGGTATAGATCTTTACTCCTACCAATTTTTTTTTTCGATTGCTGCAGCCGTTTAGGAGTTGATAGGGGGGGACACACACACAGCCAGACAGACAGACACACATTTGCCCGATCTCATAAGTCTACTTTTTCCTCATTTTTGCAAAATGTGAAAAGTAGGCAAAAAAATAAAGGGGCCCCAAAAATCTGAGGGACTTGGGCCTCATTATATCTTAATCCGGCACTGATTCCACCTGAAGACGACACTGGGTAATATGCTTGATTGCTGTGGTTGGTAAATAGCCTGCACATTGCGTTACGCACTAAGCAACTAAAACAACAGAGTGAGCCATTAAGTTGGGAATCGACTGAAGTTTTAGGTTGGAGAAATGTATTACAAAATGTGTGTTGTTTTTGAGGCGACAATTTGACCTACATCCTTTGCGCTTCTTCATTCTTCTGACAGCGACATCTTCTGTCACAACAGTTTTCGATCAAAATTATTGGAGTATTGACGTAGGCAGTTTGTAAGGTAGATCTCTTATTTTAATAGCATCATTTTACTCTCATTTTTAGCCTATTTTCAATTTTGAAAAAATAGGCTTATGAGATCACCTTTTGTCCGTGTGTGTGTGTGCGTGTGTGTGTGTGTGTGTGTGATTCGTGTGTGTGTCCCCCCCCCCCCCCCTAATAAAATCTAAACGACAGGAGCGATTTCAATGAAACTCGGAAAGTTCATAGCACTATTCCAGGTGACCTCGACCGTGCCCTTCAAATTTTGTTACGTCTCACCAAACCAACATGGCCGCTGTGCGAAATATTTCACCAGCATTCAATATCTCCGAAACTATTACCGATATTACCCTGACATTTTCTATGGTGATAGAGGGAACTACTATAAGTTCACTTATGTGACTTTTGAAAACCTGGTAACTACAAAACCAACATGGAGGCCAAGCGAATTTGCGACTTTTAAATAGACGTTTCTCGTGATTTGACCAACCAAACGCAATGAAACTTGGTACAGTATATGTTTATATACATGGTAATGCACCGACATCTAATTTCGATCAATTGTTTACATAATCACAAGATGGCGGATGTGCGAAATATTTCACCGGTATTCTATATCTCTGAAACTATTAGCGGCATCTCCCTAAAATTTTGTACGGAGATAAAGGGCACTACTGGAAGTCCACCTATAAGAATTTCAAAAACCGGTTAACTACAAAACGAACATGGCGGCCAAGCGAATTTGAAAATTTTAAATAGACCTTTCTCGCGAATTAATGTTCCAAGCGCACTGAAACCTGGTACAGGAAATATTTATACACATTGTAATCCACTGGTATCTAATTTAGTTCAATTGTTTACATAACCTCAAGATGGCGGCAGTGCGAATTTTAAAATTAAGTTTTTATTTCTTGTGATGTAGTCATGCGATCGAAGTGAAAGTTTGAGTAATGAACCTACGCAATAATTTTCCTTTAATGCTACATGACTCTATGGCCTATACATTTAACAATCCAACATGGCGACCATCCGAAATATTTAGACGATACTGAATATCTACGAATCTATTTGAGCAATCAAACTGCATTTTTTAATGTTCATAGGGGCTATAAACTTAAGTTCACCTATAGGACTTTAAATAACCTGGTGATCACAAATCCAACATGGCGGTGACGCGAATTATAAATATTCACATGGACGTTTCTCGCAATTTAACCATCCGAGTGCAGTGAAACTTGGTACAGTAAATCCTTATACGAATGTTAATCCACTGGCATCTAATTTATTTCAGTTGTTTCCATAACCGCAAGATGGCAGCTGTGAAAAATTTTTAAATCTCCTTGTTTTTTCTTGTGTCCTAATTATGCGATTGAAGTTTGAATACTACGCGTTCACAATAATCTGCATGTAACAGTACATAGATCTAGGACCTACATATATAAAATCCAACATGGCGACCATCCGAAATATTTAGTCGGTTCTTAATATCTACGAATCTATTACAGCAATCAAACAGAAATTGTGTATGTTGATAGTGGCAATTAACATAAGTAGGATATATGAAAATAGGCTGTATAGTTCTTCACGGAACTACTTGTTTAATACGTGGCATTTAATTATTTGTAAGATTTTCCATTTTTTATTTAAAACAATGTTTGTAAGGATATCCATTTCTTTTTGGCTTTGTTAACTAGGTTTAAGATTTAATATCAATCACGCTGAGGAAGGTATCAATGGAATACCGAAACATGTACGATTAATAATATAATTAAACATTTCTTTAGTGTTTGACTAGGTGGTTTTAATAAGATAATAAGATTATCTGTGAGACATAATAATTATTATTTACAACATTTATACAGATTGTATGCAAAAAATATGTTGATCCGTATCAGTGCAGTTATTTTATTCTCGAGAACCTCCAGGGTACGCGGATTGTACTGTGTACGTTTGCTTGAGGCCCACAAGTAAAACTCGCACGGCACTGAAACTTACGAACACATTTACTGGAAGAGTTTTCTTCTGAAGATAAGTTTTCACTTGGAAAATTCGATGCTTTGTTCCATATCTAACCATCTCCACGGGTTACTTGATAGCCTACAGTGTAAGGTGCGTTCAAAAAGTAACGAGCCGGAGGCTGTAATGCGCAAACCGGTGACGACATCGCCTAATCGTGGTGTGTGTAACGAGATGTGGTTCCGACCAGAGCGTGGAAGGTCACAGCCCGTCGCTAGAGGGCACGCGTGCACGTCACGTGACGATTCAAAGCGAGCAGCAGCATGCAT
The DNA here is from genome assembly GCA_946902985.2 of Meconema thalassinum. NCBI lineage: Eukaryota > Metazoa > Arthropoda > Insecta > Orthoptera > Tettigoniidae > Meconema > Meconema thalassinum. The sequence goes on along the minus strand of OX336399.1, from coordinate 69,042,453 downwards.
CAATCGTCCAACGCTGCCAGTCGCATTGCAAACAGTGACATGGAGGCTTCAAACGAAGAGCAAAGAGGTGTTGTTCTGTTTCTGACAGCAAAAGGAGTAGGGGGAACGGACATTCATCGCCGAATGTCACAAGTGTACGGCGAACACTGCATGTCCCTTGCAAGGGTCAAGGCGTGGCACAAGCGCTTCAGGGAAGGACGGGTGTCATTAGCCGATGATGCCTGGTCTGGGGCACCCCTCTGCATTACCGATGACAACGTCCAGCTGGTTGATGCACTCATTACCCAGGACCGCCGAGTGATAGTGAACGCCATAGCCGCCGTGGTCGGATTGAGCGTCGGAAGTGTGCACACCATCACGAAGGAACGACTGCTCTTGTGGAAAGTGTGTGCCCAATGGGTGCCGCACAGTCTTCAACCACACCAGGAAGCATGTCGAATGGCCTACTGTCTTGGTCTTGGTTGGACGATTGATGCATGCTGCTGCTCGCTTTGTATCGTCAAGTGACGTGCACGCGTGCCTTCTAATGACCGGCTGTGACCTTCCACGCTCTGGTCGGAACCACATCTCGTTACACACGCCACGATTAGCTGATGTCGTCACCGGTTTGTGCATTAAAGTCTCCGGCTCGTTACTTATTGAACGCACCTTACACTTTACAGGAAGTCTTAATTATGTCAACTAACGTATCTTGCCAGCTCCGTATGTGATAAATACAATCCCAACGAACTGTTGTGTAACGGTAGATGCTAGTCAACTCGCGCTGACTCAACGCAAAATTAACCCCTCCCACGGCGCAGGCCAAGCTCCGTTCTATAGGAAAGGCTTTCACTGTAGGACTTCCTTCCCTAAGAGGCCGTTCGTCGCTAACGCCACCGCACTCTCCTATGGGAGCCCTGGTGCCTGTTCTATTCTTACGCCCACCTTCCCGCCCCCGTAGGCAGCTTCGGTGGCATAGTTGGTAGCATACTGACCTTCGATGCCCAAGGTCACGAGTTCAAACCCAGCCGAAGTTGTCGGATATTTTAAGAGCGTTAAACATATCTCAGTATGCCTTCCTTCGGAGGGGAAGTAAATCCGGCGATCCCATGTCATAGATTTATGGCATGATAAAGAACCTTCCACTAATTACAAGCCAACTACATTCCTAGGGTTCAATACCAGGGTCATCTACTGAAATTCAATCCTCATCCTAAATATTTAGGCGTCATCTTGGATCGATCCTTGACTTACAGTGAACATCTAGGCAAAACATCTGCTAAAATCAAAACCCGCAACATCATCCTGCACAAACTCACAGGAACGGACTGGGGCCCAACAGCATCCACCCTCAGAACTTCAGCACTTGCCCTAATGTATCCAGTAGCAGAATGTTGCTGCCCAGTATGGCTTAACAGCGCCCATGCTAAGAAGATAGACGTACAGCTGAACGACACAATGAGGACTGTATCAGGAACCATCCAATATACACCTTTGGAATGGTTACCAGTACTCTCCAACATCCCGCCTCCTCATCTTCGAAGACAAATGGCACTGAAGAGAGAATGGCTTAAATGTTGTGACAACCCTCTTCTGCCAATACATCTAGACTGATCACCTACAGATTTCAGGCTGAAATCCCGGAATCCTTCTTGGAGACAAGGAAAGAAGTTGGTTCTAGAGCAGTTTCAAGTGAATGAAGCTTGGCGCAATGAGTGGCTGACTTCAAATCCAGACAGATTAGGTCTTATCTCGGATCCAGTTAAGCAGCCCCCTGGTTTCGACCTTCCCAGGAAAATCTGGACGTCGCTGAACCGTATAACAACTCAACACGGTAGATGTCAGTTCTGGAAGCACAAATGGAAAATTGCCGAGAATCCTTTCTGCAACTGTGCAGATGTGCCTCAGACCATCAGTCACATCGCTATGGGTTGCCCACTCCGAAAGTTCAATGGTACAATGAAGGAGATTCATCAAGCTAGTGATGAAGCTTTAGAATGGTTAGAGAAATTAGATATCCAGCTCTAACAAAACTGAAGCTACTTGCAGATCAAGGTGTCAATCTGTATATAATTGTCAATTCTGTATAATGTAAATAATTGTATATTGCATCTTCATGCCATACGAAATATATATATACTAATTACACTATCTTGAGTGAAGCTAAATTTTAGGTTATATTTGACTTACGCTCTTAGGTTCCAACGTTCGTAACCAGGAGCCAACTGCGGTGGCATCCAGTAACAAAGTTCAGAACTAGTTGGTCGTTGACAGTGGCGTTTGGTAGCAAAAGTTGGAACTTACTTGAAAATCGAATGTCTGCAGTCCTTGACTTATGTCCTTTTAAGCTGCTCCAGGGAGCAAAGGGCTTCCACAAGAGCTTTCCAGTGAACTCTGATGACAGCAATCATCTTCACCCCGTTCCGGGACCTCCCATTGGTGGAACGTTATTTTTCCACAGTTCTTCTCCAGGTTTTCTTTGGCCTCCCTCTTTTTCGGCTGCCTTGTGGGTTCCAATCCAAAGCTTGCCTCGGGATTTGTGTTGGGCTCCTTCTTAGGGTATGGCCTACCCATCTCCATTTTCTTCTTTTGATCTGGGTTTCACATTGACTATGCCCCGTTCTCAGCCACAGATCCACGTTGGAAATGACATCAGGTCAGAGTATGCCCAGAACGGTCTGCTGGAATCGGTTTACCGTCGTCTGTATGGACTGTTTTAGCTTTGCTGTAACCTTCCAGGTCTCACATCCATACAAGAGAAACTCCACGTTGGTGGCCAGCAATCTCAATTTGGTTCTCAGCTGTAGTCCTTACAAGAATTAACAAGATGTTCAGTAAAGAACATATAGTCTACTTTCTCCTAAATGTATGAGTATAGTTATAACTCGTTGTTATTATCAAAGAGTATAATAGAATCATTTCTTGGTTGAAGACCTTAGAAACTATTTACCTCTACCAAACGCCACAACCTAGAAAAAACTACTACCATCATTGAAGAAAGATAGATAAGAAGTATCTCAAGAATGTTATGGATCTGGAGACATAATCGACCGGACTGGCTGCGTGGCTCAGCGGTAACGTTCTCGCTTGCAGGGCCCTAGGTTGCAGGTTCGTATCCTGGCGCAGTCAGCTGGCATTTGAGGGTGCACAAATGCGAGGGAGCCGTGTCAGTAGATTTACTGGCACGTTAAAGATCCCCTTCGGGCCAAAATTCCGGCACCCCGGCGTATCTAAAAGCAGCAGTAGTTAAAAGGGACGTAAAACAAATAACATTATTATTATTATTATTATTATTACATAATCGGCCTGACGTGGGCAACATCCAACTTTGAGTTGAGGCATGTCTTTACACGTCTGGTTGTGCATGGCTTTCACAACCCTAATTGAATTAACAAACTTTTCCATGATCCTACAGAGACGTGTGTATACAAACTATGTGGATATTTTCGATTGCTATTTGCCTGAAATAAAAGTATTAATTAATAACCTGAACTAGCACCAACGGCTAGAATTCAGTTACTATGTGAAATCGTTTTGTGCTTTACTTCAAATAACATTTTCAAATAACGCACAATAGGCTGTTACAAACCCTTTAAAATAAAAAAAATTATCGTAGTATCATCTTGCCATTCTTCAAGTTCGATGCGCTTAGAATGCCAATGGAAATACGGTACTAACCAATGGAGTCCCACGTAGACCTGTCGTGTCATCTAGTGGAGAAGTATCGAACAATATAACCCTAACAGGGCGAGTGCATTCTAGTGGCCAAAAGAAGAAACTTTTCAATAAAATCTTGAAGTTAATAAGTAGGCCGGCGTGCAGTTACCTTTTTGGCTGCTAGATGTCTCGAGCAAATCTGCTGGCGAATTATGTTTTAATTAAATATATGTTTTGCACCGTAATATGCGCAATATAACGCTTAATTTTAAAACGTCTGAATCATTACAAAACAATAAATATATAAAATTTCAAGCAAAAAAAACTCTGATGGGGTTAGAACCATAGGCATATGAGTGATAGGCCAACGCTTTACCGCGGAGCCATTTGTGCCAACGAATATCGTTCTCTATAAAATAACTTACATATAACTTGTTAGCAAATAATGATTTAGACCAAACGATTTCATCAGTGGAGTATATTATTTATTTATAAAGCATTTCATACAAAGTTTATTTATTTTGTATCAGTACGCTATATTGCATGCAATACTCAAATTAGTGAAATATAAGTCAGGCACAAGATATTCGCTGCCATCTTGTCTTCTTACCGAGACGTCTCAGCTTTTTAAAATCACTTCTGCACTATAGTATTACAAAATAAACTTTTAATTTCGAACGTGCCTCTTCCTTTAGAACAGTTAAATCGATTCTCGGCTCGATAATCGGAACTGGTGGGTCCCATGATATGGATTATAAAGTTTGCATAATTCGCACGGCCACCATCCTGAAATGGTACGGCGGATGACCTTGTAGTTTGGTCACAAGACGCGTCCTATATGAAGGTAGGTTGTTACCAAATTTGGTAGAGATCGGATAATTTGGTTAGTCGCTATTTGATTTTCCGTTTTGAACGTTTGAGTGTGCGCCATTCAGTTTTGGTAAAGATGGCGGCGATATAAAACATGACACTGGGGTGCCCTTTGCCTGTTCTACCTCTGCACCAAATTTCGTTCAATTCGGTTTCACCGTGTTCGAATTGATAGGGGGGGACAGACATTCAGAGTACACATACTCACACACACACACACACACTCACACACACACACACACTAATACAGTCATCGCTAGGGCCCGTATGTTGATGATATGTCATCTTTTTACTGAGCTGTCTAAATCAATGCTGAAGCACATAGAAACTGCGGACGCCCCCCCCCCCCCCTCCCCGTCTTCAAATATGTCATTTTTATTTTGCATCTTTTTGCATTTTTTCATGTTTTTCCATTTTAAGAGAATTTTTTAAGTTTGGTAGATTTTTTTGGTCTTATTTTAGAGAAATCAGCCTTTTGAGGTCATTTTTTCCAATTTAGTCATGTCACAGCTTTATATGAGGGAGTTAAGTGTCTCAGAGTTAAGAAGAAGCTAGTAGCTGATACAAGATAATTTAAAATATTGAAATATTGATTCCATTTCCTTAATCAACCGGGTGGAAGCTAGTGAAATTGCTGCGGGTATTGCATCAAAACTGAAAAAAGTGCTGTACTAAAACACGAGGTATAAAACATTCTGCAAAATCTGACATTCTTTCTGGTGAAAACTACTGCATTGATGGGATTGAGGAGGATTTAGCAGCAAACGACCTTCCTCACTTCAAGTACGCTCCGATCACATACGTTGATGTTGAACGCAGCTTTTCGAGATATAAAAACTTGTTGGCTGATAACCGCAGATCATTTACATTTGACAACATCAGAATGACATTCGTAGTGCAGTGAAACTCAGACTATAGTGAACATAAACCTTTTGTTAAGTGCTAGAAATCTATTTTGTTTGACTTTCCAGTTTGAGCTTAGGATTTTTGAAATATTGGCAAGTTTTTTAAGATCATTTTCTCCATGTTATAGTGCAGTTTTCGAATTTTTGAAATATGGGTGAGTTCACTGTATTATTATAAGATCATTTTCTCGATGTGCATTTTTCGAATTTTTAGGTCATTTCTTCTCCTTCTTCGTCGCGAATGGGTCTCTTAGGACCACGCGGAATCAACAATGGTTAGCCTTTCTTGCAGCCCAGTACTCCTTCATACGCAACGAATGGGTTTGCTTCCGTTATGGTGGTATGGCCGTCTTTCTTCCTCCTCGAAACCCCGTGTGAGTGCAAGTGTTCTGATGACATTTCGGTCTAGGAGATTTGGCGATCCTAATTCTTGCAAGTCTTTTTCAGTCTGTTTGTACCAATTTGATCTAGTTGTTTTGTTTTTCAAGTATGTGTGAATTTTGTGAGTTAGTCTATTTGGGTCCATTCTTTCCAGGTGCCCCAAGAATTGGATTCGTCGCATACGCATTTTGTCTGTGATTTTGGAGATGGTTTTATATATTTCAGCATTTGGCTTTGGAAGATGAACACCATCATTGATTCTCGGCCCTAAGATGTTCCTAATTATTTTACGTTCCTTCACTTCCAACTAATCTCGATGTGTTCTATGTTGAAGAGTGAGAGTTTCTGAAGCGTAGAGAGCTTCGGGCCCGATCACTGTTGTATAATGTTGAATTTTGCATTTCCAGGAAAGACTCTTTTTGTTGTAAGTATTTTTCGTTAACTGAAAAGCAGTTTCCATTTTTTGAATTCTTGTTGTAATGGACCTCTTTTCATTACAATTGTCGGTAATCCATTCACCCAAATATTTAAATTCCTTCACACGAGATATATGGTCAGTACCAATTTCAATTTCAGATGGGGCATTCTTTATATCTGTCATAAATTTTGTTTTATCAAATGAGATTTGCAATCCAATTTTCTTTGCTTGTCATTTAGGTCATTTATTACAGTCATTTTTGAAAGTTTTAAGTGCATTTTTTAATTTGTTTTACGGCATCAACATCCGAGCCCTAGTCATCACAATTACACAGGTTATCAGACAGTTTCTACGCACACCCAAAGTGCACGGGGCTACATAACCGCGTTGTCCCAGCCCATAAAATGATGAACCAACCAACCAGCATCTGCCCCATATTTCATGAGTAAACCCCTGACGTACACAAACATACGCAAGGACTAGGCTACTTGGAAATAAATACAAACGATAAAATTCAACATGTAACATGTTAATCAGAAAAACAATAAATTCTGAGCTGCCTGGAAACACACTGTACGAGTGTACGTGATCTTCAATAGATGTCGCAGCGGACCACAAAGGCCTGAGTGAGGGTGACTGCACCTCAGTACTTTACGACCTGGTTACGACGCATTCTTTCTCACCAAGGAACCCGTCTGTTATCAGATGATTGCTAATAAAATCTTGTGCAATAAGCAAACATTGTGTGCATGCGAGGCCAGAAATTCTTTGGCTGATGACAGCGGGCCAAGCATGTGGCTAATAGCTACACGAAAGTTTTGCAATAAGAGCAGATAATGTCATTTAAAGTTAACCCACCGTCGGATCACACTAACCATTGAAATATCATCATTAGGGCTCGGATCGATATGCTCGATAAAATGTCCAGATATGCTCGAAAACCATGTGTTTTTTGCTCGATAGATATGCTCGAAAAAAACATTATACTGTATGCTCGATATATATGCTCGAAAACACCATTATGTTCGGTTAATATGCAGAATATGCTCGAAAGACACCGTTAAACGTTAAAAACTATAGGAAGGAAAGTGAAACGAAAAAAACAATAACATATCTTTATATACGAGCTCTATTTTCTAATTGTACGTATGATACACTGCCATATACTCGCATTCAAGTTTCAAGTAGCATATACTCTGTATAAGAGAAGTTTTCTTATAAAAGTTACAGTTTAAAAGTTCATTTACAAAATGTTCAGAAGTAGATCTGCATTGGTCCGTACAACAAGAATTTTGCCTATGTTGTCAGTTTTGAATGATTTTCTTAGATCAGTCAATGAAAGTTTCAATGACGAGAACGACCTCACTAAAGGCTAAAAACCTGCGGTTCTATTATTCGCACCAGATGGGCTTTTCAATAATTATTTGGGGGCCGATAACCTAGTGTTAGGCCCCTTAAAACTACAATTATCATCATCATCATCATCATCATCATCAATAATTATTTCTGTTTTCGAACCTTAAGGATGGTCAGGGCCCGAATTCGGGAGGGGGGAGGGGGGAATTCGTAGAAAAATAAATTATTTCTGGCTCTAGGAAACCCTCAAATGTGTGTATCTTACTTCTGAAAGTGGTTCTGTTGCGGATGTATTGATCAGTGATGTTCATTTCTTGTAGATCCTCCTTGGTGTTAGCAAACCATTTTTCATAAGAGTTACCTTTTCTATTGGGCTTGTTGAAATGGTTAAACATTTTCTTATTGAGTCTCTCGTCAGGTATTCTTGACACATGTCCAAAGAATTTAGCCCTTCGTTTTCGTATGGTATCTGAGATTCTGCTACATGTTTTATATACTTCTTAGTTACTACGTAATCGGTATGTGTTAGCACATTTTTTTGGTCCGAGAATTTTTCTTAAAATGTTTTGTTCTTATTTTTTCAATGTCTTCAATATCATTTTGAGCCTACTTTTCATATTTTGCAAAAATGAGGAAAAAGTAGACTTATGAGATCGATCCGGGAAAATGTGTGTCTGTCTGTCTGTCTGTCTGTTTGTCTGTCTGGCTGGCTGTGTGTGTGCCCCCCCCCCCCTATCAACTCCTAAACGGCTGCAGCAATCAAAACCAAATTTAGTATGAGTAAAGATGTGCACCGGAATAGCTCACGTCCATATTTGAAAATGATGTCAGTGCTACCGACTGCTGAGAAACGCACTAGAAATTTGAGCTCCATGTTGGATATCTTGCAAGGTATGCATGGGAGCTATTCCAAAATTGGCACACATGTAGATAATACTATTTCAGTTAAATTTCCATGAGGCCAACCATGACAGTGATGCCAAAATAATTTTAAGCCTTCTGATAGGTCCAATGTTTAAATGCATATAACTTCTACACTATCAATTGGATTTCAACCAAATTTTGTATGTAATATCTGTACATAAACAGATATGACTGAGCGTATTCGTAAGAGCCACCATGGCGGCCAACTGTTAATATTTGCTATCTCTATTTTTTTCATCCAAATACCTATATATCAGAAAGTATGCAAGCCAACAGCTCTAAACTATGCACACGTATATTCTGACATTTTAGATTAATTTGGAGTAACTTATATACGTCAGTTCTACCAACATGATTATAAGCCTGCTGATAGTACCAATTTTTAAATACATGTAACTTCTATACTATCAGTTGGATTTCAACCAAATTTCGTATGTGCTATGTGAACCATAACAGATATGACTATAAGTATTGTTAAGAGCAATCAGGGCTGCCAACTGTTAATAAATGCTGTCTATATTCTTTTTACCCTAATATCAATATATCAGAATGTATGCAAGCCAACAGCTCTATACTTAGCACACGTATAGCACCTGACATTCTAGATTAATTTGGAGTAATTAATACAAGGCAGTGCTGCCAACATGATTCTATGCCTGCTGATATGTCCAATTTTAAAATACATGTAACTTCTATACTAACAAATGGATTTCATCCAAAATTGGCACAAAAAGATATAATAATTCAGATTATTTCTGACCAGCACACGCATGGTATTGTTGCCAACATGCTTTTACGCGCGCTGATAGATCCAGTGTCTTACTGCATGTTACGTCCATTGGACTTCAACCAAATTTTGTATTCTGTACCTTAAGAGGTCGAACTAAGAATATATTCAGTCACCAGGGCTGCTAACTGTAGTGCTCTATTAGGCTACATTATGCCAGGTATATTTTGAACTAATTAGATATTTCGATATTGCCAACTTAATTTCGTCTTTATTCTAGATAGGTTCATATACTGTAGAATAATCATTGGCATGAAAAGTAGGCTGTATAGTTCTTCACGGAACTTCTTGTTAGATATTAGTCATAGGCATTACGAAGCATACAGGCACTCTGGTTGAATCACTGTTTTATATACTTACATAATTATCCCATTATTAATAGTGATCACTAGGGCCCGGATATTGATGCCGAAAAATGTCTAAAAGTGCACTTAATATTTTCAAAAATGACTTTAATAAATGTTCAAAAATTCGAAAAATGCACTATAAAATGGTGAAAATGATCTTATAATAATAAACTCACCAATATTTCAGTCGGCTCAGTAGCGTAGCGGTCAGCATGTTTAGCTGCCGCCCCGGAGATCCTGGGTTCGATTTCCGGCTCTGCCACGAAATTTGAAAAGTGGTATGGGGACTGGGACGGGGTCTACTCAGCCGCGGGTGGTCCAAATGAGTAGAGGGGGTTCGATTCCCACCTCAGCCATCCTCGAAGTGGTTTTCTGTGGTTTCCCACTTCGTCTTCGGGCAAATGCCGGCCGCCTCCTTCCCTCTTCCTTGCCTCTCCATCCCATTATTTCGCTCCCTTCTCATCCCTCATGAGGTCCCTGTTCGCTTTGCAGGTGAGGCTGCCTGGGCGAAGTGATGATCACACCTCCCCAGTTGCATCCACCCCGACCAGATATTCTTAATTCTGGGAGACGTAACTCCCTTAAAGCTGTGACATGAATAAATTGGAAAGAAAATGGCCTCAATAGGTGATTTCTCTAAAATAAGACGAAAAAATCTACCAAACTTAAAAAATGCTCTTAAAATGGAAAAATAGCAAAAAATGCAAAGAGATGCAAAATAAAAACAAGTAGTTCCGTGAAGAACTATACAGCCTATTTTCATATAACCTGCTCATGTTAATTGCCTCTATCAACATACAAAATTTCAGTTTAATTGCTGTAACAGATTCGTAGATATTGAGAACCGTCTAAATATTACAGATGGACGCCAGGTTGGATTTTTATTTTTGTACTATTACATTAATATTATTGTGTACGTGTGCTATTCAAACTTCAATCGCATGATTAGAACACAAGAAGTAAAAACGAGATTTTAAAATTACGCACAGCAGCCATCTTGTGATTATGCAAACAATTGAAATAAATTAGATGCCAGTGGATCAACATTTGTATAAGCATTTAATGTGCAACGATTCACGTCACTCGGATAGTTAATTCGCGAGAAACGTCCATTTAAATATGTATACTTCGCGTCGCTGTCATGTTGGATTTGTGCTCACCAGGTTACTGAAAGTCCTAAAGGTGAACATATGTTCATAGTCTCTATGAACATTTAAAAAAATCAGTTTGGTGCTGTAAAAGATTCATAGATATTGAGAACCGTCTAAATATTTCGGAAGCTCGCCATTTAGGATTATTATATGTATAGGCCATAGAGTTATGTACCATTCAAGGTCAATTATTGCCTAGGTTCATTATTCAAACTTTCACTTCGATCGAATGATTACGAAATAAGAAATACAAACTTAATTTTAAAATTTCGCACAGCCGCCATCTTGAGGTTATGTAAAGAATTGAATTAAATTAGATGGCAGTGCATTACAATCTGCAAAATCATTTACTGTACCACATTTAACTGCGCTCAGAGAGTTAAATCACGAGAAAAGTATATTAAAATATTTCAAATTCGCTTGGTCGCCATGTTCGATTTGTACTTTACAGGTTTATGAAATATACATAGGTAAACTTGTATCAGTACCCTTTATCACCGTACAAAATTGCAGGGTGATATCTGTAATAGTTTCGGAGATACAGAATGTTAGTGAAATATTTCGCACAGCCGCCATTTTGAGGTTATGTAAACAATTGAACTAAATTAGACTCCAGTGCATTACAATGTGTACAAACATTTGCTGTACCAAGCTTCATTACGTTTGGATAGTTAAATCTCGAGAAAAGTCTATTTAAAAGTCTCAACTTGCGCTTGAACGCCATGTTGGTTTTGTAGTCACCAGGTTTTTAAAAGTCTCATATGTGAACTTCTAGTAGTGCCCTTTATCACCGTACACAATTTCAGGGCGATATCGGTAATAGTTTCAGAGATATTGAATGCTAGTGAAATATTTCGCACAGCCGCCATGTTGGATTGGTGAGACGTAACAAAATTTGAAGGGCACGGTCGAGGTCGCCGGGAATAGTGCTATGAACTTACCGAGTTTCATTGTAATCGCTCCAGCCGTTTAGATTTTATTAGGGACACACACACACACACACACACCTCACACACACACACGCACACACACACGGACAAAAGGTTATCTCATAAGCCTATTTTTTCAAAATTGAAAATAGGCTAATAAAAATTACATATTTGAAGACGGGGTGACCTATGTACTTCCGCATTGTTTTAGACAGCTCAGTAAAAAGATAATATGTCATCAACACCCGGGCCCAAATGATCACAATTAATACACGTTTCAGAGTGCGAAATTAAATTTTTTTAATGGAATTTTCTCCCAATTTATCCTCCTGAGCGCAGTGAAACTTGGTACGGTAAATGTCCATACAATATTTAATCTACTGGCATCAAATTGCATTTAATTGTTTTCAAACGCTGAAGGAAGCGTCTGTGCCAATTTTTAGCCTACTTTTCACATTTTGCAAAAATGAGGAAAAAGTAGTCTTATAAGAGATCGATCCGGGAAAATGTGTCTGTCTGTCTCTCCTTCTGTCTGTCTGTCTGGCTGTGTGTATCCCCCCCCCCCCCCTATCAACTCCTAAACGGCTGGAGCAATCGAAATAAAATTTGGTAGGAGTAAAGATCTATACCTGAATATCTCACGGCCATATTTTAAAATGATGTCAGTGCTACCAACTGCTGAAAAATTGCAATTGGAATTTGAGCTCCATGTTGGATATCTTGGAAGGTATGAATGGGAGCTATTTCAAAATCAGCACACATATAGATAATAATATTGCAGTTTAATTTCCAGAAGGCCATACATGGCAGTGTTGCCAAAATGATTATAAGCCTACTGATAGGTCCAATATTAAAATGCATATAACTTCTACACTATCAATTGGAATTCATCCAAATTTCGTATGTTGTATGTGTACATAACCAGATATGACTGAACGTATTCTAATGAACCACCAGTGCTGCCAACTGTTAAAAAATGCTCTTAATTTATTTTATCCAAATACCAATATATATGAGAAAGTATGCAAGCCGACAGCTTTAAACTATGCACACGTATAGCACATGACATTCTATATTAATTTGTAGTAACTTATATACGTCAGTGCTACCAACATGATTCTAAGCCTGCTGAGAGGTCCAACTTTAAATACATGTAACTTCCATACTATCATTTGGATTTCAACCAAATTTCGTATGTGCTATGTGTGCCACAACAGCTATGACGATGCGTATTCTTGAGCAACCAGGGCTGCCAACTGTTAATAAACGCTGTCTCTATTTTTGTTACCCTAATATCAATATATCAGAAAGAATGCAAGCCAATAGCTCAAAACTTTGCACGCGTATAGTACCTGGCATTCTAGATTAATTTGGAGTAACTAATATACGTCAGTGCTGCCTGATTCTAAGCCTGCTGATAGGTCCAATTTTAAAATGCATGTAACTTCTATACTAACTAATGGATTTCATTCAAAATTGGCACAACAATAGATCATATTATTTCAGATTATTTCTGACCAATACATGCATGACACTGTTGCCAACATGATTTTACGCGCGCTGTTAGATCAAATGTTTAACTGCATGTAACGTCCATGCTATTCTTTGGACTCCAACCAAATTTTGTATTCTGTACCTTAAGAGATGGAACTAAGAATATATTCAGTCACCAGGGCTGCCAACTGTAGTGCTCTATTAGGATACATTATGCCAGGTATACAGTATTTCGAACTAATTAAAAATTTCGATATTACTAACTTAATTTCGTCATTATTCTAGATATATCCATATCGATTAATCATTGGCATGAATCTTAAATTTTAAGGAAAGTAGGCTCTTTAGTTCGTCACGGAACTTCTTGTTTAAAATTAAGTTCTTATTTTTTGTGTCCTACTCATGCGATCGAAGTTATCGTTAGAATAATGAACTCACGCAATTATCCGCATTTAATGCTACATTGTAATGCACTGATATCTAATTTAGATCAATTGTTTACATAAGCTCAAGATGGCGTCTATGTAAAATTTTAAAATTAAGTTTTTATTTCTTGTATCCTAATCATGTAATCGAAGTGAAAGTTTGAATAATGAACCTATGTAATAACCTTCTTCATCTAATGGTACATAACTCTATAGCCTACATATAGAACAATTCAACATGGCAATCATCCGAAATAATTCACCAGTTCTCAAGATCTGCAAATCTATTACAGCAATCAAACGGAAATTTTGTATGACGATAGAGGCCCTGAACATAAGTTCACCTATTCCAGCAGATGAATATTCTAATGATAGTTCATTATACCAACCTACATTTCTATTGCTTGATTACGACACGAAAAAATAAGAACGAGATTTAGACATTTTGCACAGCAGCCATTTTTAAGTTCTCATAAAATTCCATTAAAATAGACGTTAGTACCGGTATATTAAGAAATTTATGAAAATTTACCGTGCCAAGTTTTACAGCTCTCGGATGCGTAAGTCGAGAGAAAAATCCATTTAAATATTAAAATTTCGCGTCACCGCCATGTTGGATTTGTGCTCACCAGATTATTGAATGATCCATAGGTGAACCTATGTCAATAGTCTCTGTCAACATACTTTACAAAATTTCAGTTTGATTGCCATACGAGATTCCGAGATATTGAGGGTCGTCAATTTATTTGGGATGGTCGCCATGTTGGATTGTTATATATGTAGGACATAGAGTTATGTACCATTAGATGAAGAAGACTATTATGTAGGTTTATTATTCAAACGTTTACTTTGATCGCATGATTAGGACACAAGAAATTAAAACTTAGTTTTAAAATTTCGTACAGCCACCATCTTGAGGTTATGTAAACAATTGATCGGAATGAGATATCAGTGCATTACAAAGTGTATACACATTTGTTGTACCAAGTTTCACTCGGATGGTTAAATTGTGAGAAAAGTCTATTTAAATGTCTCAACTTCGCTTGGCCGTTATGTTCGTTTTGTACGTAACAGGTTTATGATAGTCACATACAGTAGATGAATTTCTAGTACTACCCTTTATCACCGTACAGAATTTCATGGTGATATCTGTTACTATTGCGCAGATATAGAATGCCAGTGAAATATTTCGCGTGGCCGCCATGTTGGATTGGTGAAACGAATTAAAATTTGAAAGGCACGATCGAGGTTGGTTGGTTGGTTCCGACGCTGCGCGACAACGTTGTCATGTAGCCCCGTGTACTTTGGGTGTGTGTAGAATCTGTCTCATAACCAGTGTTAATTGTGATGTCTGTATTAGTGTGTGTGTTATCTGTTTCTTAATTCAAGTAAGGACTGCAGACATTCAATTTTCAAGTAGTTCCTACTTTTGCTACAAAACGCCACCGTCAACGACAACTAGTTCTGAACTTGGTAACTAGATGCCACCGCAATCGGCTCCTGGCGACGAACGTTGGATTGGTTTGGGTTGGTTCCTCAGTTTAAGGGCTGCGACAACGCGGTAATGTAGCCCCGTGTACTTTGCGTGTGTATAGAATCTGTCTGATAACCAGTGTTAATTGTGATGACTGTATTAGTGTGTGTTATCTGTTTTCAATTGAAGTGAGGACTGCAGACATTGAATTTTTTCAAGTAGGCTAGTTCCAACTTTGGCCGCCAAACGCCACCGTCAACAACTAATAGTTCAGAACTTGATTATCAGATGCTACCGCTCCTAAGAGCGTTTGTCGAATGTTTAACCTACAGTATTTATAATTTACACAGGTGTAATTAGTGGAAGGTTCTTTAACATGCCATAATTCTATGACATGGGACCGCTGGCTTTACTTCCTCTCCGAAGGAAGGCATACTGAAGATTTAACGCTCTAAAAAATCCGACGACCTCGGCCGGGTTTGAACCTTGGGCAAAGGAGCCCAGCAAGCTACCAACTACGCCATCAAAGCCGCTACGGTCGAGGTTTGACAACGTAGTAGTATGCACATACCGAGTTTCATTGAAATCGCTTCGGCTGTTAAACTTGTATTCGAAGGACACACACACACACAAAAGGTGATCTCATAAGTCTATTTTTCTTTCGCAAATGAAAATAGGCTAAAGAAAGTGGCTTCCAACACAATAATGTAAATATAGAATATTGCACTGATAAATGATTATGAAATGAAGTAAACTGCATATTTTCACAATTGAGTCGTCGACTTGCAAAACTCGTTTAATCCACTCGTGAATAAGAATCATTTTCATGAGAAACGTTTCTCTGGACTTAGCATGACGTATCTTTTGTTTTTGTTGTTTTCTACTTTTTGCTTTTTGGTTTTGTGTTTGCTTTGTGTTTTTGCTTTTGAATTTTACTTTTAGCTTTTCTTTCTTGATTTTGTTTTTGTGTTTGTTTTCTGCTTTTGCTTTTTTTTTTAATTTTGCTTTTTGCTTTGTGTTTCTTGTTTTTGTTTTCTGCTGTTCCTTTTGTTTTTGAATTTTGCTTTTCGCTCCGTATTTTTTGTTTGTTTTGTGTTTGTTTTCTGGAAAATCAAAATAAAACAAAACAAAATAAAATAAGAAACAAAACAAAATCAAAATAAAAGCAAAATAAAATAAAATAAAACAAAAAACAATACAAAAATTAAACAAAACAATTTAAAACAAAATAAAAAAACAAAATAAAGTAAAATTACACAAAGAAAACAAAATAAAATTAAATAAAGTTAAATAAAATAAAGTTTTTATTTCTTTTTTCGCTATCGTTTTACCCTGCAGGGTTGGCTTTTCCCACGGACTAAGCGAGGGATCCCACCTCTACCGCCACTGAGGGCAGTGTCCTGGAGCTTGAGACTCTGAGTCGGGGATACAACTGGGGTGTGTGACCAGCACTACGCCCAGGTGGCCTCACATGCAAAGCGAACAGGGGGCCTGATGAAGGGATGGGAAGAGTGGAACGGTTAGGCAAGGAAGTGGGAAGGAGGCGGCCGTGGCCTTACAGTAGGAACCATCCCGGCATTTGCCCGAGGACGAAGTGGGAAACCACGGAAAACCACTTCGAGGATGGTTGAGGTGGGAATCGAACCCCATATACTCATTTGGGCCACCTGAGGCTGAGTAGACCCCGTTCCAGTCCTCCCACCACTTTTCAAATTTTGTGGCAGAGCCGGGAATCGAACCCAGGACCTCCGGGGTGGCAGCTAACCATGCTGACCGCTACGCTACGGAAGCGACTAAAAATAAAATAAAATAATTAAATAAATTATTTTATGTTCAACCCTGACTATTATATGTCAGAAAACTGTACTATAATGAGGCTCATTATAACACTATTTTTCATTATGAAACAGTTTCTCCCACCAATCAGAGCTCAAGAAACAGTTGTTTGACCAATTAGATAAGGATGCCATCGGACCTGCGCTGAATTCCAAGGCCTTCTAATTTAAATTTCACTGCCTGGCCTAGTGTCATAGTAGGGCAATCGAGGAGGCCATGGTCAAATACAAGGCATTTTCTCTGTTCAGTACAGGCCGGACGTTTGTTTTAGACGATTGCCCTTGACCTTGAAGCCTGCGGGTGAGCCTATACATATTCACTCTCTCACCCTATCGCTTCACATTTGTCACCATCTATCTGATGTAATGGAATTCCAGACTTGAGCACATGGCGACACAGACTTGCTGACAGTACAGTAAACGTCGAAGTATTGTGTGACACGGAAGTATACGTTACGCATTTACGAACAGAACGTCATTATATTTGTCAATGACTGTACTTCAGTAGAAGTGTGAGAAAGATTTGTCAATCATCGGACCGCTTGGGGCAGCTGATAACAACAGAGGTACTGTAGTAACTCGCCTCCAGGCTTCCATTAAGATTTTTCACTCGTCTAAAACAAACGTCCGGCCTGTACATAAAACTGGCGAAATCTCGACAGATATTTATGAATATTTATCTTCGAACATAAAATAGTTATAATAATTATCGTCGAACATAAACAGTCGTATGCAACTCGCCTATAATGGTAATTAAGGCACTCGTATGGAAATTATAAAACTCGCATACGCTCGTTTTATAAACATACTCGTGTCTTAATTATTACCATTATAGGCTCGTTGCATAATGTACTATTACGACATGATCCTTATTCACAAGTGGATTAAACGAGTTTTGCAACTGGACGACTCAATTGTAGGTAAGCAATTCGCACTGTTTTAGCCTACTTTCGATTTTTGCAAAAAATGAAAGTAGACTTATGAGATCAACACAGGCGAAAAAAAAGTGTGTCTGTCTGTGTGTGTGTGAGTCTGGGTGTGTGTGTGTGAGTGTGTGTACTCTGAATGTCTGTCCCCCCCCCCCTATCAATTCGAACAAGGTGAAACCGAATGGAACGAAATTTGGTACAGAGGTAGCACTAGCAAAGGGCACCCCAGTGTCATGTTTTATATCGCCGCCATCTTGACGGAAACGGAATGACGGCCACCCAAATGTTAAAAGCTTAAATCTAATTACGACCATCCTAATAATTTGATCTCTACCAGATTTTGCAACAACATGCCTCGTTGTGGAAAGCATCTTATTACTGATTACAAGGACATCAGCCCAATAGTTTGCAAATAGCGGCCATGTATGTGTGCAAATCCATTCCCCATATCAATTCAAACACGGTGAAGCCAAATTGAATGAAATTTTTACAGAGGTAGCACTAGCAAAGGGCACCTCATATTCATGTTTAATATCTCTATAGCACGTTGTATTTCAACAAGCTACTACAACCAACATTCAATTATACTCCTTGAAAAGGACAAAGAGTTATAACAATACCCATGATTTAGGAGAAAGTAGGCTATATGTTATTTACTGAACATCTTGTTTTTCTCTCTGCCACCCGAGGTTGGGGACATTATGTGACGGTGACCTGATGGGCACACTAGATTAGCAAGTCACTCTGTTGACACACAATATGTTTTTGTCGGAGCTGTTACTACCACCCTGGGTTGGCCCACAACATTACGGGTATTGATTTTTATTGTTCACACGTTTTGCTCCAACGGTACTAACGTGGCGTTTCAAAAACACACTGTTAAAAAATAAAAGGGTGTGATGCTTTAATGTTGCATTGTTATTGGACCCTTCAGATGTTAACTGCTAGGAATGCATAAATAATAGTCACACTCACACACGTGTGGTGCAAGAATTTGTGAGTGCGTTTTCACTGCTGTCTTACTTTTGCCTCTATGTTACGGTGCATGGAGATGTGTGGACGGAAACATAAAGGTTTTTTCAGTCCTTTTTTCCTTTCCGCTTATTCATTCTCTTCTCTCTCTCTCTCCCTCCCACCCTCTCTCTCATAACATTCTCATCAGTAACTGGGTGGTGTTGGTGAGACCTCAGGCATTGCACGATACGAGGTGAGTCGTCAATAGGGACCGGGTACTTAGGTTTGTACCTATTGTTTTCCTTACATCTAAATACGAAAATGCTTTATCACTTTACCGAATCGCACTGAAACGAGCCATATTCATGAATTATGTAGTAAAAAAAAATATGCGAGTACTGGTACCTAAAAATATTATAATTTAGACTTTCACGGCCCGTGATACTATCCATAATGTAGAATTTTGGGCTTATGCTGTGTTTTATTAAATCAAACTCGACGCGTTTCGAAAGAAACCATGTCTTTCTTCATCTGGAATAAACGGAAATACGACTAAATGGTTGCTAAGTGAAAGCAACAAAGAACCTAAAAAAAAGGTGCCCTATGATGGACATCATTTTAGCCCCATGTTAGGGACAACGAAAAGCAGCAGTGTATTACACACACCAATAGATATCTCCACGCAAATTCTCACTATCACCCTGTCCAGGAACATGGTATCCTTACAACTCTAACTACCAGGGCTAGGTGGATTTGTGAAGTGTCTTCTTTACAAGAAGAAATTAATGCCATGAAAACCACCTTTTAGAGCGACGGTAATAGCAAAGCTTTGATTTCTACGGTTCTGAAACCAACGAAAATAAAGATGTTGAGAAAAAAGATGTAAGAGGAACTGCTTACCTGCCGTACATACTTAACACGACGGATCGTATTTCTAAAATCCTACGTAGGTACAACATACGGACTGTATTTGGAACTTCTGTTAAGATTAGGTAACTCCTGCGACCAACTAAGGACAGTTTGCCTAAATTGCAACAACCGGGTATCTACAGAGTTCCCTGTACTTGTGGCAAGGTTTATATTGGGCAGACTTCGAGAACGATATGCACTCGCATTAAGGAACATAATATATGTATCAGGCTCATTCAACCTGATAAATCAGCTGTTGCTGATCATGCTTTAACACCTGGCCATGATGCCATGTTCCAAGGAGTGGATGTGCTTGCCCGTATAAAGCAACTAGCAGAAGTACCCATTCTTCGTACGGTCGTCGGTATTAATAACCAGACGTAATCAATTGAGCTACTGTTGCAATGGTTAGGGGCTTGGAACCTGTTTGTCGAGAAAGATAAATGATTAGTTGAAATATGCTCTGAAACTAATTTACCTAACGTGTACTTCCTGACGTCAAAATATAATTGAAAACCTCGTAGACGAAATGCAATTCACGTCACATAAAAACAGACCCTCACTGTTGTGTCAAGTGCGCATCCAGAGGAAGACCCCTTTAATAAATTATAAAGGCTTGTGGTGCATGAAAATTCAGGTTTTTTAGCCTCCAATGGCCCAAATTCCTAAAAGCAAAAAAATAAAATAAAAAATAAACTATTTCAATTCAGGAATTTTTGAAAATAATGTTGCTGTTTGAAGATATAATAGACCTTCTGTACGACACATCGCACGTTTAAGTCTTGTGAAAAAATCCAGGGTGCCTCTTGACCCCCTTAAGCGCATTGATGAATTTTACAGTTTTTGTTGGTTCCGCGATAACCTTATAGCCATTTGCAAACTTTCACAGAAATTTAATAAATGGAGTGGCATTACTTCTTGCAGAAATAGATGGAAAGTTGGATGTACCTTTTTGAGACACTGTTGTCATGGTTACTTGCTTACATTCCTACATTAGTTTATTAAATGAAATTAGTTTTCTGGGAATATCTCAGAAACTCTTGGTTTTAGAGCATTAAAATGTAGTTTTTCGGGGACCCTTTACGACTGTTTAGGGGCCCCGAGTTTTTTTTCTGACACCAAGGGGCTGAAAATGAGCTTTGTTTCGTCGTTGTAGGCCGTAGTATCATCATCATCATCCTTTTGCACAGTTTCCAGCCACTGGCCGGGTCTGTTTGGAACACAGGCAACTCCAACGTCTTCTGTTTTCCCACCATCTCTCAGCCTCCACCCCTGACCAGTCTTCTCCTCTCTTCTTCACGCTTTCTTCCATCCCTTTCAGCCACCTGTCTCTCGGTCTTCCTCTCGGTCTCTTTCCTTCCCACTCCGCCTCGTGCATCCACTTGGGTATCCTCTTATCCTCCATTAGTTTTACATGTCCATGCCATCTAAGTCTAGCTTTCTCTATACCATCCCGTAATGGTTCCTCCTTTATTAATTCTCTTGTCCTCTCATTTCTTATTCTGTCCATCTTTGTAGCTCCAATACTGCTTCTCAAGAACCTCATCTCACTGGCCTGTATTTTGCTCTTCTCCCTTCCTTTCATAGCCCAGGTCTCCGAGGCATACGTCAGGATAGGGGCATAGTACGTCCGATATATCATCTTTTTTCTGTTCTGAGGGACATCCTTGCTCCATAACATGCTTCTCACACTCCTCCGGAACGCTTCTGCCTGTCTCCCCCGCTCATTATTTCTCTATAGTTTCTTCCATTATCTTGTATCAGGCTTCCCAGATACTTGAAACTCTCCACGTTCTTCAGCTGTTCCCCACCAATTGTTATTCCCGTTGTGGTTCTTTCCGTCTTCCTTGTTGTGATCACCATCTAACTCTTATTTATGCTAAATTTCATCCCATATCCTTGTATTATTCCTTCCCACACGTCCAACTGTCCCTGTACCTCCTCCTCCTTGTTTCCCCAAATCATCAAATCATCCGCTAACACCATTGCTTTCATCTTTCCTTCCCCAATTAGTTGTGCCACTCGGGTCATTATGTCATCCATCACCACAATGAAAAGTAACGGTGCCAGTGCACTTCCTTGTTTCACGCCGTTTCTCTGTTCCACCCAGTCCGATCTCTCTCCTCCCACTTTCACACAGCTCACGCTTCCCTTGTACATCTCCTTTATCCTCCTTATAGTCCATTTTTCTACTCCTTTATCCTCCAGGGACTTCCATACTTTGTTTCTGCATACACTGTCATATGCTTTCTCAGTGTCCAGGAAGGCCATCAGTAGATCTGTTCCATACTCACAGTGTTGTACTTGTAACTGCCTTACAGCAAAAATCAAATCCACTGTGGACCTTCCTGCTCTGAAACCATGTTGTTCTTCCCTCATCCCTCCTTCTATCCTTGTCCTAATTCTCCTTTCCAAAACTTTCTCCAACATCTTTGCACAATGACTCATCAGTTTTGTTCCTCGATAGTTTCTGCATTCTGTTCTACTACCTTTCTTGAAGATCGGGACAATTATTCCCTTTTTCCAGTCCTCTGGGGTCTTCCTTTCCGTAGTGAAATAATAATAATAATAATAATAATAATAATAATAATAATAATAATAATAATAATAATAATAATATAACAATATAGGGATAGGGATATAATTGACCTTCCGTAGCACACCAGCACGTGTTAATCGCGTGAAACAATTCTAGAGAACCCCCTGACCCCCTTAAGCGCATTATATGTATTGATGAATTTTACAGCTTAGTTTGGTTCCGTTATAACATTCTAGCCGTTAGCAAACTATCTCAGTAATGTAATAAATGGAATTGTATTGCGTCTTATATTACAGCAATAGATGGACCTGTGAATTTCTGTTGCCATGGTTACCGGCTAGCTTCCTTTCATTATTGTATTAAATGAAATTAATTTTCTGGGAATATCTCAAAAACTGTTGGTTTTAGGGCCTTAAAATGTGGTTTTCGGGGTCCCTTAGGGTCCCCGAGTTTCGTTTCTCACATTGAGGGGCTGAAAATGAGCTTTGTCTCGCCCTTCTACGCCTATTTCAGCAAGTATTTTAAGGGGGTAGGCCCCCTTTTATGAGAGGTACAGAGAAGAGTTACATCAATGATTGGTGTCGTGCCTCTGAAGGATATCTGTACCAAATTTTACGTTGATCCACTCAGCCGTTCTCGAGTTATAAGGACACAAAAGATTGTCCACAGACAGACAAACAAACAGACAGACAGACAGACAAAAAAAATTATTTTCGCGCGCATCCGTCATAAAACAGTCTAAAACGCGTAAATAACGCAAATTTCCGTAGAAATTCAGAAAAAACAGACAAACTTTCATTCTTATATAATGTATATAGAGATATCGTCCCAGAATCATCAGGGAGGCGGTTGAAATACGTAAAAACCCAGATCATTTCGACCACGACACCGGCTACAATCTCATGAGTCCTGGCTACCTATTATCAGAACCCTCAGAAAGTACTGTAATACACTGCTGCTTTTCGTTGTCCCTAACATGGGGCTAAAATGGCATCCATCTTAAGGCACCTTTTTTAGGTTCTTTCGCCTTTTAAGCTTACGCTGGGTAAACTGTTAAAAATATCTGTATACTATGAGTGTAAGAATTGTTCAGCATGAAAAGTCTTTAATACATCGCCCACTATATGTGTTTTTACGTTTCCATTTAGTCCAACAATCTCCATTGGGAAGTTTAAATAACTAGCTGCGGAGCGAGTTTACGTTAGCGAGCCTATTACCCCTGCTACGGCCAGCATCAAACTGTTGAGTCACGTCGAGTTAAGACTACAGTGAAGAGTAGGCTATATGTGTTTGGAGTTTCACTGTTCCCCTCGGCTTTTCTGAATAGCGTCTAGGGCCTGCCGTCCGTGCGCCTTTTAAGCTTATGGAGGGTAAGCCTTCAATGATACCGGGCGTAGCCAGGACGGGTTGCTAGCAGAAAGGAAAATGAGATAGGCCTAAAAGCGCTTTAAAGTTAAATGCGTAATATCTAGTTACACGTTGTCCGGGCTTGTAGGCCGTGGTCCAGGTAGGATATCTCCCGACGTTTCACCGGAAACTGCATCTGGCATTATCAAGGGACCACTCCTTTCCTTAGTCAGCAGTCGTTGCACTGCGGACCCTTGATAGTGCCGGATGCAGTTCTCGGCGAAACTGCTAATTAACGAAAGGAACGGATCCTTGATAATGCCGGACGGAGTTTCCGATGGAACTGCTGACTAACGAAAGGAGTGGACACTTGATATTGCTGGACGAAGTTTCCGATGGAACTGCTGACTAACGAAAGGAGTGGAACTTTGATAATGCTGGACGAAGTTTCCGATGGAACTGCTGACTAACGAAAGGAGCGGTCCCTTGATAATGCTGGACGAAGTTTCCGGTGAAACTGCTGACTAACGAAAGGTGCGGTTCCTTGATAATGCCGGACGCAGTATCCAGTGAAACTGCTGACTAACGAAAGGAGCGGTTCCTTGATAATGCTGGACGAAGTTTCCGGTGAAACTGGTGACTAACGAAAGGAGCGGTTCCTTGATAATGCCGGACGCAGTTTCCGGTGAAACTGCTGACTAACGAAAGGTGCGGTTCCTTGATAATGCTGGACGCAGTATCCAGTGAAACTGCTGACTAACGAAAGGAGCGGTCCCTTGATAATGCCGGGCGCAGTTTCCGGTGAAACTGCTGACTAACGAAAGGAGCGGTTCCTTGAAAATGCCAGATGCAGTTTCCGGTGAAACTGCTGACTAACGAAAGGTGCGGTTCCTTGATAATGCCGGACGCAGTATCCGGTGAAACTGCTGACAAACGAAATGAGCGGTTCCTTGATAATGCCGGGCGCAGTTTCCGGTGAAACTGCTGACTAACGAAAGGAGCGGTTCCTTGATAATGCCGGACGCAGTATCCGGTGAAACTGCTGACAAACGAAATGAGCGGTTCCTTGATAATGCCGGACGCAGTTTCCGGTGAAACTGCTGACTAACGAAAGGTGCGGTTCCTTGATAATGCCGGACGCAGTATCCGGTGAAACTGCTGACAAACGAAATGAGCGGTTCCTTGATAATGCCGGGCGCAGTTTCCGGTGAAACTGCTGACTAACGAAAGGAGCGGTCCCTTGAAAATGCCAGACGCAGTTTCCGGTGAAACTGCTGACTAACAATATGAGCGGTCCCTTGATAATGCCGGGCGCAGTATCCGGTGAAACTGCTGACTAACGAAAGGAGCGGTCCCTTGATAATGCCAGATGCAGTTTCCGGTGAAACTGCTGACTGACGAAAGTAGTGGTCTCTTGATAATGCCAGATGCAGTTTCAGGTGAAACTGCTGACTACCAAAAGGAGCGGTCTCTTGATAATGGCAGATGCAGTTTCCACTGAAACTGCTGACTAACGAAAGGAGCGGTCCCTTGATAATGCCAGATGCAGTTTCCGGTGAAACTGCTGACTAACGAAAGGAGTGGTCTCTTGATAATGCCAGATACAGTTTCCGGTGAATCTGCTGACTAACGAAAGGAGCGGTCTCTTGATAATGCCAGATGCAGTTTCCGGTGAAACTGCTGACTAACGAAAGGAGTGGTCTCTTGATAATGCCGGATGCAGTTTCCGGTGAAACTGCTGACTAACGAAAGGAGCGGTCCCTTGACCAAGCCGGACGCAGTTTCCGGTGAAACTGCTGGAGATAACATGCTGCCTGGACCATGGCATACAAGCCCGGACAACTTGTTCCTAGTTATGAACGCCGGCCGTGAAAGCCTAAGCTGTTAAGGACACCACGTACTCTTACACGTTGAAAAAGTCTATTTTTGTGGCATCACTTTACTAAGTATTTTCTGGGTTTATGCTAAAGGTCACATATAAGTCTTGTCACATATAAGAAGCGGTATATTCTGAGCTGTTTTTGACCATGTAGTGCTACTTTGCTTTTAGCCTATAGGATGTGTGAAATGAATACAAATTTGGACAGATACATTTTCAAAAAAAATGCTGTATAAGTTGCTTCAGGTACACATTTCTCAGTTGTTTTTCAATCAAATATTCTCAAATTTTGTTCACATACTTGGAATGGATCATGGCAGATGAGTAACCACTTTGTTTCATTATTATTGGGACAGAATGCAAGAAAAAAAATCCGAACTCCTTCTATTTAAATTTATTCAAAAATATGTATGAATTTTTCTCTTCCCAATCCATGCCTACTATGTTTTGGTAGTGAAAATAGGTTAACATTCAAGAACTCCATTAGGCAAGTTAATGAAAAAAAAATTAGGCCTCTATCTTAAACGGTTTCGTAGTTATTGGTACCTATACATGAAAAATGAATATTAACGCGAAACAGCTGGCAAAGTTAAAAGTGTATTATTCAGAGCATGGGACGCTAATTTAAAAAAAACTAATTTAAGGTAGTTGTAGGCATCAAAACCACAACAAACTATATATATTTGGATTCAGAAAAGGATGAAGAATGTTATGGCGCCAAAATGAAAAAATCGATTTTTTCATCATGCAAGAGTAGGCCTACGTGGTGTCCTTAAATGCGTAAACCAAATACGTAAATTCATATGATATCGCTTCGTAAATCTGAAAGAAATATTACATGTATTAATGTATTTCTTAATTAACACACAAAGTTGAGGGTCTAGGTGAAAATGATCTAATGATGACCGCTTGACGATCGAAAGGAAAGGAAAGGAAAGGAAAGGAAAGGAAAGGAAAGGAAAGGAAAGGAAAGCGGTACCTGGGAGGGGTCTTGTTGCCTTATTATTTGAAGCTACTGCATCTTGTATGTTTCCTCACAACAGCGTAAGATCTAGCCTCGATTGTACGCATTACATGTAGCAGTGAAAGCAATACTCTCAGAGAAAGTGATGGCTACAGACAAACAGATACGGTATTTTACACTGATGTCTGGTTCTCATTAGTCATGTAAAACTTGTTGGCAGGTTTCAAGTAAAGCAACCTACTTCCGTGGGATTCCTGTCTTTTGGCTCACGCCTTCAAAATGAAAATGAGGTTTCTACTGCTGATAGGCTGCCAATGGTGTCCGTGAGATCAGTCCTATGTCCACCCACGTGCGCTAGATACCACTGACATTTAACATGACATTTGACGGAGTACTCGGTGAATTTCAATTTCAAAGTGGAAAGTTCTTGTTGCCTCGTTTAAGGAAAATTGAGAACAGAATTGATGAACCTTTACAATTTGAAAATGTTCTGCTGGTGTTGTTGATTCATTCAAGAGTTTTGCACCATCATAGCAGATAAATTCAAGGAATATCCTAGTTCATGGGAATGATGACCGAGATGTTTTCAGCATCTAAAATTAACTCTTTTTTCCTACAATGTTATTACGTAATGATATGAACAATCATTATTTTTTGTTTCATTATTGGCAATCAATCTAAATGGAAATATCCACAGGTAATACAACTTAGTCAATAACATTTTTAAATTAATATTTATAAATTAAATACCAGTTTCAGGAGATACAGGGCGTTACCAAATCGACTTCATTATGGTCAAGCAGAGGTTTCGAAACCAGATTTTGGATTGTAAAACATATCCTGGTGCTGACATAAACTCTGACCACAATCTGGTTGTAATGAAATGCAGATTAAAGTTGAAGAAACTGAAGAAAAGTCAAAAGCCAAAAAGGTGGGCAATAGACAGACTGAAAGAGAAGGATGTAAACGAAAGATTCAAGAAGAGTATAAAGGAAGGACTAATGAAAAACCCTAAACAAACTTCAATTGCAGACGAATGGGCACTTTTGAGGAATGAAATAACAAAATCCGCAGAAGAAAACATTGGTAGGAAAGAGAGAATAGGTAGAAAACCGTGGATCACTCAGGATATACTCGAATTGATGGATGAAAGGCGGAAGCACAAGAATGTAAGAGATGAAAAGGGGAAAGCAGAATACAGACGTCTGAGAAATGCGGTTAACAAGAAGTGCAAGGAAGCGAAAGAAGAATGGTTGAAAGAGAAATGTGCTGGTATAGAAAATTGTCTGAAATTAGGAAAAGTAGACACAGCTTATCGAAGGATTAAGAATTTTTTTGGGGAAAAGAAGACTAAGTGCTGTAATATTAAGGACACAAATGGAAAGCCTCTAACAGATAGGGAAGAAAAGGTTGAGAGATGGAAAGCTTACACAGAGAGTTTGTATAAGGGAAAGGAGATTGGGAATCATGTAATGGAAAGGGAGGAGGAAATTGATGAGGATGCGAAAGGAGATTTAATATTGAGATCAGAATTTGATAGAGCTTTGGAAGACTTAAGCAGGAACAAAGCACCAGGCATAGATGATATACCGATTGAGTTGCTACGCTGCATAGGAGAGGAAGGTCTGATCAGGTTATTTCACTTGGTGTGTAGGATTTATGAGACAGGTGAGGTACCCCCTGATTTCAAGAAGAATGAAATCATCCCTATACCAAAGAAAGTGGGAGCTGACAGATGTGAAGATTATCGTACAATCAGCTTGATTACTCATGCTTCAAAGATCCTGTCTAGAATAATTTACAAGAGGATTGAGAGCCAGATAGAAACGGAGTTGGGTGAAGACCAGTTTGGTTTCAGGAGAAATGTAGGAACAAGGGAAGCTGTACTAAGTCTTAGGCTGATTTTGGAAGGTAGAATAAGGAAAGATAAGAGAACGTTCATGGCTTTTGTAGACTTAGAAAAGGCCTTTGATAACGTTGATTGGACTAAATTGTTTGACATTTTGAAATCGATTGGAATAAAGTACAGGGATAGGAGGGTGATATACAATCTATACAGAAACCAGACAGCAGTCATTCGAGTTGAAGGACATGAGAGAGAAGCTGGTATTCAGAAAGGTGTAAGGCAAGGCTGCAACTTATCACCCATACTTTTCAATCTTTACATTGAACAAGCAATGAAGGAAATTAGAGAAAAATTTAAAGTGGGAGTGAAGATTCAAGGAGAAATAATTTCAACTCTGAGATTTGCTCATGACATCGTCATCTTGGCCAACAAGCCTGAGGATTTGAATGAGTTTTTGAATGGTATG
Organism: Meconema thalassinum; assembly: GCA_946902985.2. Lineage (NCBI taxonomy): Eukaryota > Metazoa > Arthropoda > Insecta > Orthoptera > Tettigoniidae > Meconema > Meconema thalassinum. The sequence continues at coordinate 69,013,688 of OX336399.1, read as the reverse complement.
GACTCCGTCTTACGGAAAGAATTCATGATGAAAATTAATAAATGTAAAACAAAAATACTGGAATGCAGCCGAAATAAATCAGAAACCTCTGTGGAGATCAAATTGGCAGGTGAAAAGCTGAAGGAAGTAGGAGATTTCTGTTACTTAGGAAGCAGAATAACCAGTGATGGACGAAGCAAAGAGGATATAAAAAGTAGGTTGGCTCAGGCAAGAAAAGCATTTCTACAAAAAAGGAATCTGCTGACATCGAATATAGATTTAGGTATTAGGAAGTCATTTTTGAAAGCCTTTGTCTGGAGCGTGGCGCTCTATGGAAGTGAAACTTGGACTATTGGTGCAGCAGAAAAGAGGAGAATTGAAGCATTTGAAATGTGGTGCTACAGGAGAATGATGAAGATCAGATGGGTAGATAGGGTTACAAACAAAGAGGTATTAAGACGAGTGGGAGAGGAGAGATGTTTCTGGCGACTGCTAATGAAGAGAAGAGATAGGTTGGTAGGACACATACTAAGACACCCAGGAATAGCAAGCTTAGTTATGGAAGGAAGGGTCGAGGACAAGAACTGTAGGGGTAGACCAAGGTTAGAATATGTTAAACAGATTGCCTCGGATGTAGGGTGTGGTAGCTATGTAGAGATGAAACGATTAGCTCAGGACAGGGAGGCATGGAGGGCTGCATCAAACCAGTCAAAAGACTGAAGACTCAAACAACAACAACCAGTTTCAGCAACATCATGGCCTTCTTCAGATTTTCAAAGAAGAAAAAAATATCAATAATAATAATGTTATTGGTTTTACGTCCCTTTTAACTACCCTGGCTTTTAGAGACGCCGGGGTGCCGGAATTTTTCCCCGAAGGGGATCTTTAACGCGCCAGTAAATGTACTGACACGGCTCCCTCGCATTTGCGCACCCTGCGCCAGGTTTCGAACCTGCAACAATAAAAATAAAAATAAAAATAAAAAATAAAAAATAAAAAATAAAAATAAAAAATAAAAAATAAGAAATAAAAAATAAAAAATAAAAAATAAAAAATAAAAAATAAAAAATAAAAAATAAAAAATAAAAATAAAAATAAAATATAATTAAAAATAAAAATAAAAATAAAAATAAAAAAATAAAAAATAAAAAATAAAAAATAAAATTTAAAAATAAAAATAAAAATAAAAATTAAAATTAAAATTAAAATTAAAATTAAAATGAAATGAAATGAAATGAAATAAAATGAAATAAAATAAAAATAAAAATAAAAATAAAAATAAAAATAATAATAAAAATAAAAATAAAAATTAAAATTAAAATAAAATAAAATGAAATAAAATGAAATGAAATGAAATGAAATAAAATAAAAATAAAAATAAAAATAAAAATAATAATAATAATAGACTAATAATAATAATAAAAAATAAAAAAATTAAAAAAATAAAAAATAAAAAATAAAAATAAAAATAAAAATTAAAATTAAAATTAAAATTAGAATTAAAATTTGTCTTTCATCTTTTCAATGTGGCCCAGCCATCGTAGTCTTTGTGATTTTATGTATCGAACAATGTCTTCTCTTCATCAGTTTACCAGACAAAATGTAACACTCACACAAGTACACGGGTCGGAATATACAAGCCCCTCAAATGAAACAGCAATAACAGAATTAGAACTTCTTGCCTGGCCTGGGAATAGAACCCCAACTTTTGAGCGACTGACAAGAATGCCAGCCACTACACCACGACACAGATAAATGTGTATAGCTACCACAAAGACGTCATGGGTATCAAGGAGCTGACAGGATGTGGCACTGGCACGGCACGGATATGTGTAAATTGACCTTTAAGATAGCTTAATTATTGTATAATACCTCTTTTGTTTAGTTTCGGCACTGTGCCCCTTATCTCCTTCATTATGACATGGAGAATGTTTCTTCTGTATAATATCCTCTATCCAACAGTCATTTTATTGGATTTCATTTTTTGTACACCTTGCAGAAGTGGTCTCTCGTCAGTTCCATGTAACTGTGGGGATGGTACACCTGCAATCTTATGAAAGATATAGCGTTCCAGAACCAAACCATACAATCATGAACATGTTTTATGTGTTTATTCGTATTATATGCAGGGTCGTAGATTTGGTTGGTTGGTTCCTCAGTTTAGGGGCTGCGACAACGCGGTCATGTAGCCCCGTGTACTTTGGGTGTGTGTAGAGTCTGTCTGATAACCGATGTTAATTGTGATGGCTGTATTAGTGTGTGTTATCTGTTTTAATTCAAGTAAGGACTGCAGACATGAATTTTTTAAAGTAGTTCCTACTTTTGCCGCCAAACGCCACCGTCTACGACCAACTAGTTCAGAACTTAGTTACCAGATGCCACTGCAGTCGGCTCTTGACGACGAACGTAGGAACCTAAGAACGTTAGTCAAATGTTTAACCTATATATAATTTAGCTTCACACAGGTGGAATTAGTGGAAGGATCTTTAACATGCCATAAATCTATTACATTGGACCGCCGGCTTTACTTCCCCTCCGAAGGAAAGCATACTGAGGGATTTTTAACGTTCTTAAAAAATCCGACGACTTCAGTCGGGTTTGAACCCGCGATCTTGGGCAGGGCCGTAGAGAGCGATGACTGGTCCTATGTCGAGTACTCCTGGGCCTTTCCAATTTTTCAAGCTGTTACATTATTTAGGAAGTATTATGCTTGAATTTGCTTAACCATTGAATACTTGCCATGGTGGGTGAGTGGTTATCGTGACGGACTACTAACCCCAAGCTTGCAGGTTCACTCCTGGCCGTGAAAAGTGAGTTTTGAAAGGCAACAAAAATCTCGGCACGCATGTCATACGTTGTTGGCATGTTAAAGAACCCATTTGAATTCAGTAGGCCGTGTTCATAATGACAAAATTCATCTCGGGATTTTCCGCCAACACTTAGTTCTTCCTTTCTATACTAGAAAGCGCTATAGTGTCAATGAGCTTAGATATCTAGCCTCCTTGACTTTCACAGCGCTCCAAGGAACGACAAGACATGCGAGCTGCCCTCTGGGCTTCAAATAACAAAGCTTGCACCCGGCACCTGAGGCCATACGATATTCTTCATCTTCTTGTTCTTCTTCTTCATTTCCCGGTTCCAGTGATCTGGGTCGGGGTGTGAATCAAGGACCTCCATACTCTTCTGTCTCTCCACCACTCTCGTCCCTCTTCCAGCAATTCCTTCACTTTCACTCCTCTTTTCTCAACGCTCTCCCTCACTGCATCCATCCATCTCATCCTCGGCCTTCCCCCTTGGCGCCTTCCTGTGACTTTCTCAGTAAATAAGTCCGTGGAATTAAGCATGTTCCTATCGAATATCAGTTTACATTGTTTCCAGTTCTTCAGTAACTCTTTTTCCTCTTTTGTCTCTCATTGCTTGTTGTTCAACCTCTTCAACACTGTACATTTAAAATTTTATATTCGTCATATCTGTATTCCAAATAGGATCTCACCACTTTATATTAAAATGAAAATGAAAAAGAAAATGAAAGAGAAAAAAAGAAAAAAAGGAAAAGCAAAATGAAAATGAAAAGGAAAAGGAAAAGGAAAGGGAAAAGGAAAAGGAAACGGAAAAGGAAAAGGAAAAGGAAAAGGAAAAGGAAAAGGAAACGGAAAAGGAAACGGAAAAGGAAAAGGAAACGGAAAAGGAAAAGGAAAAGGAAAAGGAAACGGAAACGGAAAAGGAAAAGGAAATGGAAACGGAAAGGGAAAGGGAAAGGGAAAAGGAAAAGGTAAAGGTAAAGGTAAAGGTAAAGGAAAAGGAAAAGGAAAATGAAAAGGTAAAGGTAAAGGTAGATAGATAGATAGATTTATTTTGTCTGGCAAGATTAGGGCCATTGGGCCCTCTCTTCCATCTAACCAGATTTTACAATTAATACATTATTACATTATTTGCAAAACTTAACAACGGTACTTAAATCTAACAGGAATACATTTCAGATTTGATCACAATACATATAATGGCAGGTAAGCATGGCATAGGAAAAATTATTGTAATTAGTTAATTATAGCTAAAGTAAGGAAATAATAGGGAAACACAAACACTAATAAAACAGAACCTGATGATGATGTGATAATGATGATGATAAGCATCATGGATGAGTTATTACTATAGCCTAATATTGATTTTGCAATGCGCATTTAAAAGGATGTAAGAAAACATTTAGGTAACTAAACAGAAAATAAATAAAACGAAAATTAGAAACACGAATATAACTCAGCATAAGGATTCAAATATTTGGCGTGTTGAGTTCAGGTTTCATTTCTTTTGTGATATGTACAGCTGGCATTGCTGCCTGAAGCTAGACGGGGTTGCTCCTCTGACAGAGCGCGGCAGGTTGTTCCACAGTCGTGCAGTAGAAACTACGAAGGAGTTAGTGTAGCGTACCGTACGGTGTATTGGTATGAGCAAGAGTGAATCATTTTTTGACCGTGTACCAAGACTATGTTCGTGTGAGAGGCAGTGAAACTGAGAATGCAGGTAAGCTGGAGAGGAACTTAAGAGTATTTGTCGGAAAAGACATAAAGAATGAAGATCGCGGCGTTGATTTAGTCGCAACCAGCTGAGTTGTTCGTACGCAGGGGTGACGTGGTCGTAATACCGTAAGTTGCATATGTAGCGTACACAGGCATTTTGTGCTAGTTGGAGTTTGTTTTTAAGAGTAGCAGACAGGTCATTGTATACCACATCGCAATAGTCAAAATGAGGCAGTACTAGGGAGGAAACAAGTCGTTCTTTTAACACGCGAGAGAAAATATTCCCAAATCGTCTCAATGAATTCAGTGCGGAAAATACTTTTCTAGAGACGTTATGGACTTGCTGCGTCCAAGAGAGTTGTTCGTCAATTATCACGCCCAGATCTATGACTGATTCTCGGAATTCGATTGGGGAGTCGCGCAAGCGTAAGTTTGGTAGGGTGGGATTATTTTTTATTTTACGAAGAATTTTTGGGTGGGAGATTATGATAGCTTGTGTTTTTGTCTCATTCAGTCGTAGTCCATGTGAATTGGACCAATTACAAATTTCAGTTAAGTCCTCATTGAAAGCTTTCATTGCTTGCGATAGTCTTTCTGGTGCAGCATGCAGATAGAGTTGTACATCGTCAGCGTATAAGTGATATTTGCATTTAGTTATCGATGAAGTGATATCATTTATGTAGATCGAGAAGAGAAGGGGTCCTAGAACTGATCCCTGAGGGACTCCTCTCACCACTGAGCGCCAAGAAGACATTTGATTTGAATTACTTTTAACGCGCTGTTGGCGCCCATGTAGATATGAGTCCACCCATTGGATACTGTTCATAGAGAGATGAATTTTGAATAGGCTAGAGAGTAATATGTCATGATCAACAGAATCAAATGCTTTGCTGAAATCAAGCAGTGCTATGATTGTTGCTTGCCCACTATCCATAGCCTTTCTTATGTCATCCGTGACCTTAAGTAGTGCCGTAGTAGTGCTGTGATTTTTCCGGAAGCCAGATTGGTGCTCATCAAGGATGTTGTGCGCTTGCAAATAGCAGGATAGTTGTTCGTACACGATAAATTCGAGAGATTTGGAGATGGCAGATAATATGCTCACTGGGCGATAGTCACTCACGTTTTTGGCTTGTGTGTTTTTAGGGATTGGAATGACAATAGCCGCTTTCCATAGCGATGGGTACGTACCAGTCATTAACGAGTAGTTGAATATGTGTGTAATTGTGGGAAGTATAATGTCAATGATTCGTTTGAATATTTCTATTTCTATATTGTCGATCCCTTTCGATTTTGATTTGATTCTAAGAATGGCACGTCTTACTTGTGACGGGGTGACATGCGAGAAGTATAATTTTTCTCTGTTCGGGGTGGGGGTGTTGTAGTTGTTGGTGAGAGTTCTGTGTTTTATGTCTGGGTTGACAGAATGTCCTGTATTAGTAAAATAGTCATTGAGTGTGTCAAGAGGTAGATTAATGGGGTTGTCATTTTTTCCTTTGCCTATTCCCATGTTTCTTAGTTCATTCCACGCCGCAGAGGGTTTGATATTACGCCCGAGCAAGTTGTGAGCATGCCTGGTTCGAGCGTTACGTACTGCTTGGGATGTCCTGTTTCGGAGCTTTTTAAAGTCATCATAATTCTGTTGCGTGGGTAATTTCTTAAACTTTCTGTGCGCAGAATCTCGCTTAGCCATTAGTTCTTTCAGTTCCGTGCTGAGCCAGGGTGCTGGAGGACGCGTCGCTCGCACAGTTTTCACTGGAGCAGGTAAAGGTAAAGGAAAAGGAAAAGGAAAAGGAAAAGGTAAAGGTAAAGGTAAAGGTAAAGGTAAAGGAAAAGGAAAAGGAAAAGGAAAAGGAAAAGGAAAAGGAAAAGGAAAAGGATAAGGATAAGGATAAGGAAAAGGAAAAGGAAAAGGTAAAGGTAAAGGTAAAGGGAAAAATAAAAAGAAAAAAGTAAAAGAAAGTGAAAAAGAAAAAGGAAAAAAGAAAAAGAAAGTGAAAAAGAAAAAGAAAAAAAGAAAAAGAAGGTGAAAAAGAAAAAGAAAAAAAGAAAAAGAAAGTGAGAAAGAAAAAAAGAAAAAGAAAAAGAAAGTGAAAAAAAAAGAAAAAGAAAACAAAAAAGGAAAGAAAAAGAACATGAAATTGAAAATGAAATTGAAATTAAAATTGATTTTAAAATTAAAATTGATATTAAAATTTAAATTAAAATTGAAATTTAAATTTAAATTAAAATTGAAATTAAAATTAAGATAAAATTGAAATTAAAATTAAGATAAAATTAAGATTAAAATTAAGAATAGAACTCAAATTAGAATTAAGATTAGAATTAAAATTAGTATTAGAACTAGAATTAGTATTAAAATTAGGATTAAAATTTGAATTAAAATTCTAATTAAATTTTAAATTTAAAAAATCAAGAATTCAAAAGTTAAACAATCTAAGTATGGAAAATTGGAAAATTTAGAATATTTAGAACATTGGAAGGTTTAGAATATTTGGAAAATTGAAGAAAAAATTGTCAATTGGAAAATTTAGTAAATTAGAAAACCTAGAATTTAAACATTTAAATGAAAATTTTTAATATTTAAATCTAATAGAAAATGAATAATTAAAAACAAAAATTAAATTTAAAAGATATGAAAATGAAAATCCACAGCCTGCTTCCAGTCTCCGACCGGGTCAGGAATGGAATGAATGAAGCCCCATCTGCTTTCTCCCTGCATGTACAGGAGCGAGCTACGACACCAACGAAAGTCTCATAGGACATTCCCAAACTCCAAAGCCTATCCCTGTTAACAGCGATAAAGCTCTTCAAAATTTAAGTTATGCCGACCGCCACATATGGCATACAATTAATTTGGCCCTACTTATCAGTGAACAACCTCAGGAAGCTACAGAGCGTCCGTGCTCTTCTGCTCTCTGCCCGACAAGAATTTAGGAATTATTGTCACAAGCCATTTTTAGTGCTTCCCGAGAGTTGCTCCTCAGTCGGTCAACTAGATTGGGCAGAAAGTGGCAATTATTACATCACCCTATTCTTCTTTTTTTCCTTCGTCTTTTCACACTCAAGTGGGGTCGACGTTCCTGGCAAGTCTTCTCCATTTCTCTCGGTCCCATACGTCCTCTTCTCTTAGATGTGTCCCCCAGGGGCTCACATCTTGTGGGACGTGGGTTGGCGACCACGGGACCCCAGCTGAGTCCGGCATTGCTTCCACTTACTTGTGCCGGGCTCCTCTCTGTCTTCTGTCCTGTCGACCTCCCTTGGTCAACTCTTGTTCTTTTCCGACCCCGACGGTATTAGGGAATCCAAGGCCTAGGGAGTCTTTCACTTTCCCGCCTTAATTGGCCCTTGTCTCATCTTTCCTGATCCCTCCTTCTTCGAGGGGTCAGACCTCTTGTTTTCTTTTCATTATATTTAATTTTCTCTTTAAGATTCCCGCACTGTTTTTGTTACTTGGTTCCCCGTGTATCTAAATTCCCTTTAGCGACTTTTTTGTAGGTATTTTTATTTTTAATCTGCGTTGCATTTTGTAAGTTTTTTCGATCTAAATTACCTCTCGCGATTGTTTTTAGTAAGTCTTTCAATGTAGGTTCACGGCATTTTAGTGAGTATTTTGAATTTCAATTGCATTTTGTAAGTATTTTCAACCAAAACCGCATTTCGCAAGAATTTTAAATCTAAATTGCATTTTGTTTGGTGGGCATTTTGCAAATATTTTGATTCTCAATTGCATTTTGTAAGTATTTTGAATTTCAATTGCACTTTGTGAATAATTTGGATTGGAACTGGGTTATTTCAATCTGAATTGCATTGTGTATTTTCAATTTCAATTGCATTTTGTAAGTATTTTGAACCTCAATGGCATTTTGTACGTATTTTCGATCTCATTTGCATTTTGTAAGTATTTTGAATTTCAATTGCGTTTTGTAAGTATTTCGACTCTACATTGCATTTTGTACGTATTTTGAACCTAGCCTACATTTTGTGGGGAATTTTTCAATCTATTCTTTTTGTGAATCTTTTCGTTCTAAATTCCCTTTTGTAAGAACATTTTGTGAGTTGTTTCAATCTAAGTTCCTTTTTGAAAATATTTTCCGTCTCACTTAATTTTCGTTCTGGTTTCCATTTCATTAACATTTTCGCTATCACCCTGATCATTAGGGGCCGATAACCTGGATGTTAGTCCCCTTAAAACAACAATTATCATCATCATCATCTCTTAGATGTTTCTCCCTCAGGTCATCTCGTATACAGTCCCACCATCTTATTCTTGGTCTTCCCCTTCCACTGTCACCTTCCACTACCATTACTGTATATCATTCTCTTGCCAACATAAGTGTCGTCCCTTCTCATGACAAATCCATACCACTGTAGTCTTTTCTCTTGAACCTTCTTTGATATCTCCGTCACTTTAACACTGCCTCTTACAAGGGAACGGATTGCGGTGTAAAATTCTAATATGGTTGATATTTAGTACACAATATTTCTACAAAGTTGTACAATAACGAAGTGAAAACCGCACGGGCCACTTTCAAATTTGAACGCCAAAATTGAACACCGAAAACCTTCCGGGCGACGGCATGAGCGAGGAGGTGCGAAGCTGACCTTGAATCTTAGCAGATCGGGATGGCTTCCGGCCACCAGGTAGCGAACTGCCGTGCTGCGCTGCATTCCCTACCTTAAACGTCCCCCTCACTCTTCTACCCTCTCGATTAGAGTATAACATGCAACATAATGTGATGTTTTGCGCTTGGCCATACCGTAAATATATAAAACCACTCTTTTACTCTTTGTAGTACAGTACTTGCAATTGTGGATCCGAACTGATACGGGAGTGACGGGGTGAGGAGAACGTTTAAGGTGGGGAATGCAACGCAGCGGGCCATCGCGTGCAGCTAGGATTCAAGGTCAGCTTTACCTCTTCGCACCTCCTCGCTCATGCCGTCGCCGACAGGTTTTCGGTGTTCAATATTGGCGTTCAAAATTGAAAGTGGCCCGTGTGGTTTTCACTACGTTATTGTACAACTTTGTAGGAATATTGTGTACAAAATTTCAACCAGATTAGAATTTTACACCGCAATCCGTTCCCTTGTTAGTCTCTTATATCTAATCCTATCGGCTCTAGTGACGCCACCCAATTATCTGAAATAAATATTACAGATTTATACATTAACACACTTCTCTAACAAATGGTGGGGTTTTAATTGGATGACATGTTTCGCTCGTCAAGCGAGCATTATTAGAGGGGCTGTCCTTGCAAACAAAGACCCCTGTGAGTCACACAAGATCATTGATGTGTTGGATAAAATTTTAAACTAAAAACATTAACAATATTAAAGTGGAAAAATAAAATATAAATATAGAAATAAAAACCATAAATATAAAATTACCAATAATAAAAGAAATATAAAAATTAAAATTATGAACATAATAATAATAAGCCTACAAAATATAGCACAAAAAATTGGACTTCAGATATCATTTGAAAAGACAGAGATAATGGTAGCAAATCCACTTGTAATCAATCACATAACAGTAAATAACAAGAAAGTTAAAATAGTGAAGCAATTTAAATACTTAGGAGAATTTATAACTTAAAACTTGGATGAGAAACCTGCATGGCAAGAAAGAACTAATAAAATGATAAAAGCCCAAAAATTAACATGGTCTACATATAAAAGAAAATGTCTATCAATCGCAACAAAATTAAAACATTACAAGACGGTGGTTCAACCAGAGGTGACATATGGAAGTGAAACTCTTTTTAAAGTTACTCAGAAAAACAGAATCGACCAAATATTAAAAGTAGAAAGAAGAATAGCTAGAACATGCATAAATAAAAAATATCAGAAAGATGGACAGTGGCGGATAGTACCAAATGAAGTGGTATACAGAGAACTGGAGCCCATCACTGATACTATTCGGAAGAAACGGATTTCTTTTTTTGGTCACATCATGAGGACACCAGAAACCAGGTTATCTAGAAAAATTGTAGTGAAACTTTGGAATATGAAACAACAAGTAAGGAAATTAGAGAAGATATGAAAGAATTAGAAATAACCTTGGAATACTTGCAAAACAAAACAACAAAATTAAAAAACTGAGAGATATAAAATTAAGATTTCAGTAAAAAGGATATTTACAGATGAGGAACGCCTGAGAAGATCAGAGCGAATGAAAAGCTACTGGGCGACTCGGAAAGGAAACTTACTGAAGAAGAGGACCAAGAAATGATTGACTGAAGTGGTCCAATGAGGCCGTAAAAGCAGAAGAAGAAGAACATTATTATAAAAAATATGAAAATTATTGTAAAAATCAATTCTAAATTAGTTAATTAATTAAGTCAATAACAATATCAAAATTAAATCTATAACAATATAAATTGAAAATTAAAAATTAATATATAAACATTAAACTTAGAGAAACACAAACTAACAGTATTTGTAATTATAATAATTCTACCAACAGTACGGGGACTAATATGGAACAAGGATATGCAAATTAAGACTAAAGAAGTTATGTACCAAGCATATTGTCATATATATTATTTCAGTAGTATAGAACCCTCCTGCGGCACTCATAAGCGACCGATCGTGAAAATGAGCATTCAAATGAAAGAGGATAGACATTAGCAGTGACGAATTGCACTCTAATTCCATAAATATCAATAATTTCTTTAAAAATTGTCTTTTAAAAATATGTACGAAGTGTGTGATCTGCAGATACTGTTGATGTATGAAAATACGCTCCATAATTGCTGTCCACTTCACATTTTGGTCACTGTGAAGCCCGTTTCATGTCATTTTAACATTATGAGGTATTTCCTTTATCATTTTGCATGGATTTCAGAAACAGTAAATCAAAGGAATGAGTACTCAAATCGTATACCGGTGATGTCATAAATATCGAATAACCGCTCGGTGTTACAGCACACTCAGTACACAAATGACATTATCAGTGACAAATTGCATTCAATTTCTTAAATATCAATTTTTGTAAGAAGTGTTCGATTTGAACAACCTTGGGGAAAGTGTGGTTTATAAACATGCGAGATTTCTCTCACGGGTCCGCTGGTGTTCCTATAATGACATATGCAGCAGAAACTTGGACAATGACTAAGAGGGATGAGAGCAGAGTACAAGCAGCTGAGATGGGATTCCTGAGAAGTATGGTCCAGAAAACGAGGAGAGACAGAGTGAGAAATGAAGATGTACGGAAAGAACTGGGAGTACAGAAACTAAATGACGAACTGGAGCAAAACAGATTGAGATGGTTTGGTCATGTCAAACGGATGAATGAAGTAAGGCTACCAAGACGAGCACTGGAACGACGGATGACAGGGAAGAGAGGACGAGGAAGACCAAGAATGCGTTAGATGGACTCGGTGAAGTATAGCATTAGAAAGCGGAACCTGGATTGGAACACCGTGTCGGAAGAGGAATGGTGGAACGACAGAACAAAGTGGAGAGGAACCATATTTGCCCCCACTCAGTGTCAGCTGGAAAAGGGGAAATGAAGATGATGATGATGAATAATTAAAATAAATTCTTCTTCTTCTTTCTCTTTACATCATTCCCACTCCTATGTGGAGCCGATGTTTCTGACAGCTCTCCTCCATTTAACCCGGTCATGCACATCCTCTTCTGACAACTGTTTTTCTCTGAGGTCCGACTGTACACACTCCATCCATCTTCGGTAAGGTCTGCCTCGCATTCTCACTCCCTGTATTTGCATGTCTAGCATCTTCCTCCCCACGTAGGATTCCTTCCTTCTTCTCACATGACCGTACCATTGAAGTCGCTTATCTTGTATCTTCTTAGATATTTCCACAACCTTCAATGTTCCTCTTATTTTGACATTTTCCACTCTATTACGTTTAGTCACTCCACTCATCCACCTGAGCATTTTCATTTCCTTGACGTCAAGCCTGTTTGTGTGCGTTTTGCGTGCAGGCCATGTTTCAGAGCCATGCAGCAATGCAGGTCTTACGACAGTTTTATATTTTTTTCTCTTAACCTTAGGCTTGATCCTGCGGTCACAGAGCACTCCTGACATTTTCCTCCAGTTCATCCATCCTACCTGAATCCTGTGTGACACTTCCAAATCCAGATTTCCATCTACAGTCACCACCGAACCCAGGTTTTATATTAAAATGTAAAAAATACATAAAACTAAATAATATTTTTGCTCTATAAAGGGTTAAGGGAGATATGATTTCTCTTCCCTCTAGAATCTCAATCTTCCCCACCTCTTTGGTCAATGGTTGGTGCTATCAAAAGCTTTACTTTCACCCAATTTTCTGATTTGTCATTGTTACAAGAACATTTGTGGGCGCCAAACTATCCACGCTACCCCTAGATAGAACCCCTGTGTATAAACATCCAAGTTGAAATCAACCTCAGGATAGCTGCTGTCACCACTTGTATTCAAACTTCCAGGATTCAATCCACTCATGCTCCCTGTGGTCACCTCTTTACTTCATTAAAAAAGAAAAGGGGGACGAGAGTTGTTTTTACCATAAAAAATGTATTTTAACACGTATTCTCAATTACTATAATTTTTATTTAGTCTCTTGAGGCTCTTGAGCTAACATACACATTTTCGCCCGATTTCCCGATTTACCATTGTTACAAGAAGTGACAAAAAGCGAGCCTAGAGGTACGTGACGGCAGCATGCCATCTGTTCAAATGAGTTAACACACTCTCTCAAGTATTCTATAGCACCACGGGCGGATGAATACCTTGGCGCGAACTCTACGCTAATTGTTGCGTGTGGGAAAATCACCATCATTACACTTAATTAATGAGCATACACTATTTTTGCAATCATTCTCCTTTATATTAGTAATAATGAGAGAACTCAACACCATTCTGCACAATACAAGACATTAGGCAGCGATATCAGAGCAGTAGCATAACTACTGTAGGGTTTGCTTCTGTATGGGTGAAGGTAAAACTTAACATTTCAGGCGTGATCTGTTATAAGAGACTACCTTACTCAGCCATTTGGCTCTACAGCCCATTGTGATCTTATATAAGAGACTGCCATACTCAGCCAATTTGACTGTGCAGCCTTTGACTCAGCCATTTGGCTCTACAGCCCATTGTGATCTTATATAGCGGACTACCATACTCAGCCATACAGTAGCCTACTTGCCACAGTGGGTGAATGGTTAACGTGTCGGTCTACTAACCCCAAGCTGCCAGGTTCTCTCCAGGCCGTGGTAAGTGATTTATGAAAGGCGGCAAAAATTACGACACGCATGCCATACGATGTTGGCATGTCAAAGAACCCAATTGAATTCAGTAGGCCATGCTCATAATGGCAAAATTAATGTCGGGAGGTTCCGCCAACACAAAGTTCCACCATTCTCTACTAGAAAGCGCTATAGTGTCAAGGAGCTAAGATATCTAACCTCCATGACTTTCATAGCGATCCAAGCAACGACGAAATTCGACATGCAAGCAGCCCTCTGGGTGTCAAATAACAAAGCTTGCACCCGGCACCCGAGGCTAGATGAAATTATTATTATTAATATTATTTTTATTATTACAGGGAGGTTAGGGCTGCTTGAGCTATTAGCTCTCGCAGTTAAGAGGCGAAGGTGCACTTCATCAAAAGGGAGGTAGCACGAGGATCGCTACTCATGAGGGAGTCCGGGCACGGACACCAAGAACCCGCTGATGAGCCAGCTTGGTGCACTGTCCTAGGCAAAACCCCACTCAAGACACGGCACACACCTAGAAAAAATGCTGAGTTTTAATTCACTGGCCGTGAAAGCCAGTATATCATCTTTTTGAAAGCCTTCATAGGGAAGTTACGGCTACTTGAGCTTTCAGCTCTCGAATTTAAGAGGCGCAGGTGCACTTCATTAAAGGGAGTTAGCGCGCAGTTTGCTACTCCTGTTGGGGTCCGGGGATGGACACCAAGAGCCCGCTGATGAGCCAGTTTGGTGTCCTAGGCGAAACCCCACACAAGACACGGCACAAACCTAGAAAAATTGCTGCGTTTTAATACGGTGTCGAAGTTTCAAAATCTCGTATCTAGTTTGATTTCATTGGATACGTTGTATTTGCACTTATCAATGTGCAAATTCTCGGCAACAATGTTGTTGATGTTAAGTCCAGTTTTCTTCACGAAATCATCCGGCATTTTCTGTTCCCTAATATTGTATAAATAATTATAAATTTCTTCTTCTTCTTCTTCTTCTTCTTCTCAATCTTCTTCTTCTTCTTCTTCTTCTTCTTCTTCTTCTTCTTCTTCTTCTTCTTCATGAATGGGTCACGTAGGACCACGCGAAATCAACACTTTCTAGCCTTCCTGTTGGCCCAGTATTACTCTATTCGCAACGAGTGGGTCTGTTTCTGTTGCTCTGACCATTGGTGTAGTGTAGTCTTTCTCTTCTTCCTCGAAACCCCGCGTCTGAGTGATTTTCCTGATTTCCTTCCTGTCATGTAAGTTTTGTGATCCAAATTCCTTTACGTCTTTTTCAGTAAATTTATATCAATTCGGACTAGTAGCCTTGTTCTTTAAGAAAGTATGTATTTTGTATGTCAGTCTGTTCGGGACCATTCTTTCTATGTGTCCCATAAATAGAATTCTTCGCATTCACTTGTGTCTGTGATTTTGGATTTTTTAGCCTACTTTTTACATTTTGCAAAAATGAGGAAAAAGTAGACTTATGAGACCGATCCGGGAAAATGTGTGCCTGTCTGTCTGTCTGTCTGTCCTTCTGTCTGTCTGTCTGTCTGTCCTTCTGTCTGTCTGTCTGTCTGTCCTTCTGACTGTCTGGCTGTGTGTGTGTGTCCCCTATCAACTCCTAAACGGCTGCAGCAATCGAAACCAAATGTAATATGACTAAAGATGTATACAGGAATATCTCAAGCCCATATTTGAAAATGATGTCTGTGCTACCAACTGCTGAAAAAACGCACTAGAAATTTGAGATCCATGTTGGATATCATGGAAGCTATGCATGGGAGCTATTCCAAAATTGTCACACATGTAGATAATACTATTTCAGTTTAATTTCCAGGAGGCCATACATGACAGTGTTGCAAAAATAATTTTAAGCCTTCTGATAGGTCCAATTTATAAATGCATATAACTTCTACACTATTAATTGGATTTCAACCAAATTTTGTATGTAATATGCGTACATAAACTGATATGACTGTGTGTATTCTTAAGAGCCACCAGGGCTGCGAACTGTTAAATATTGCTCTCTCTATTTTCTTCATCCAAATACCAATATATCTGAAAGTATGCAAGCCGACAGCTTTAAATTATGCACACGTATAGTACCTGACATTTTACATTAATTTGGAGTAACTTATATACGTCAGTTCTACCAACATGATTCTAAGCCTGCGGATAAGACCAACTTTTAAATACATGTAACTTCTATACAATCAGTTGGATTTCAACCAAATTTCGTATGTGCTGTGGGTAACTTAACAGATATGACTATAAGTATTCTTAAGAGCAATCAGGGCTGCCAACTGGTAATAAATGCTGTCTATATTTTTTACCCCAATATCAATATATCAGGAAGTATGCAAGCCCACAGACCTATACTTTGCACACGTATAGCACCTGACACTCTAGATTAATTTGGAGTAATTAATATAAGTCAGTGCTACCAACATGATTCTATGCTTGCTGATAGGTCCAATTTTAAAATTCAGGTAACTTCTATACTAACAAATGGATTTCATCCAAAATTGGCACAACAAGATATCATAATATTTCCGATTATTTCTACCAGCACACGCATGACATTTATGGCAACATGCTTTTATGCGTGCTGATAGATCCAATGACTAACTGCATGTAACGTCCATTGGACTTCAACCAAATTTTGTATTCTGTGCCTTAAGAGATGGAACTAAGAATACATTCAGTCACCAGGGCTGCCAACTGTAGTGCTCTATTAGGCTACATTATACCAGGAATATTTCGAACTAATTAGACATTTCGATATTACCAACTTAATTTCGTCATTATTCCAGATAGGTTCATATACTGTAGAATAATCATTGGCTTGAAAAGTAGGCTTTCTAGTTCGTCACGGAACTTCTTGTTTTTATATATATTTAGGTATTAGGTTTTGGATAATGTACACCATCTTTTGTTCTTGGTCCAAGGATTTTTCTCATTATGTTACATTCTTTCACTTCTATTTTGTGTTTTAGTGTTTTGTGTTGGAGATTGAGTGTCTCTGAAGCATAGAGAACTTCAGGTTTGATTACAGTTGTATAGTGGCGAATTTTGCAGTTCCTGGAGCGACTCTTTTTGTTAAAAATATTTTTTGTTGATTGAAAAGCAGTTTCCATTTTCTGAAGTCTCGATTCAATTGATTTCCTTTAGTTACAGTTTGCTGTAATCCATTCACCTAAATATTTAAATTCGTTTACTCGAAAAATTTTGTTGTTGCTAATTTGAAGTTCATTTGATGCGGCTTTGATGTCAGTCATAAATTTTAAAATAACTATAGTTTATAAAAAGCAAAACATTTACCATTATATGGAAAATGTGATAAAATTGCCGTATTGATTAATAGATCGATTTGTGCATGGAACAGCCTACCGTGTTCCCTGAAGTCCAGCAAAAACAATGCCGTACAGTTCAAGAGGAAGCTGCGGCATTATTTGATCAACAAGTAGGTTGTTCGTCATAAATTATGCCCCGATTCTTTGTTGTGCTAGTGTTTCCCGTGAATCTCTATTTCCAATATTCATTTCATCTCTTGTTGTTCCTCCCTTATCCTATGTAAATCTAATCTATGTAATCATTGCTCCATTCTCGCTATTTGCCATCTTTTGCACATGTGTAAATATAAACCTGAATATATAGTGGGGGCGCTGACGCATCCCGAATGTGAAGTGGGGCTTTGGTTGGTTGGTTGGTTGGTTGTTGGTTGGTTGGTTCTTAAGTTTAGGTGCTGCGACAACGCGGTCATGTAGCCCCGTGTACTTTGGGTGTGTGTAGAATCTGTCTGATAACCGGTGTTAATTGTGATGACCGTATTAGTGTGTGTTATCATGTTTTTTTATTTAATTACTGCAACTTAGAATTTTTCAAATAGTTCCTACTTTTGCCGCCAAGCGCCACTGTCAACGACTACTAGGCCAAGTTCAGAACTTAGCTACTAGACGCCACCGCTTTCGGCTCTTGGCAACGAACGTAGAAACCTAAGAGCGTTGTTTATATTCTTAACCTATCCAATTTAGCTTCACACCGGTGCAATTAGTGGAAGGTTGTTTAACATGCCATAAATCTATGACATGAGACCGCCGGCTTTACTTCCCCTCCGAAAGAAGGAATACTGTGGGATTTTTAACGCTCTTAAAAAATCCGACGGCTTCGGCCGGGTTTGAACCCGCTATCTTGGGCATAGAAGGTCAGCATGCTACCGACTACGCCACCGAAGCCGCCCGAAAAGAAGTGGGGCTTTGCTCTTTTCAAAGACTTCCTTCAGTGTACTGATATTTTATTTTTTAGCGTATGGCTTTTAGTGCCGGGAGTGTCCGAGGACATGTTGGGCTGGACAGTTTTTGTAGCTGCTTCGAGGCGGACACCCAATGGGTGAGCTACAAGTACCGTCACGTGTGGAGTGTTGTCTGGGGAGGAAAGTTTGAATGTAAGGACGAGGAGTTGGTGGTAGCGGCTGTGGCCTATAGTTAGGGATCAACCCCGGCATTTGCCTGGAAGGAAGATGGGTAACCACAGAAGACCATCTTCAAGGTTGCCGGTGGAGGGATTCAAACCTCCTCGCCTCCCGGATGTGAGTGACTGCCTGCAGTCATGCCGTAACGACCACGGCTAACTCACCCGGTAGTGTACTGATGAATAAATATGAAATGAAATGAAAATTAAAATGCTCTGAACAAAGAACACAGATTTGCCAACAGGGCTGCTCTCTACGTGTGTTTATTATTGTTTGTGAGTGCTGAAAGAGGACTTCTGTGTCCCGTTTGTTCCGATAACGTATTCAACACATACGTATTAACAATACTGCACTGTACCTTATAATTGTGGCTCCACGTGTGCCAGAAGTACAAGATATGCATAAAATATTTTGAAATACCACTTAGGGTTCTAGCAGGAGCCCGCTTGTTAAAGCTTTGGAAAAGTATTGGTACAGTATTAAGTAGGCCGGATATTACGGAGGACGGATAATTTTATGAGCTAATTTGTTGTTAATTTTTACAAGCATGTTTATTTTAATATTTCATTTGTGTATATTAAGGCTTTCACGCCCCGGATTATATAAATAATTCATGTTTTTTGGGCTAATGCCGTGTGTATTTAGATTAGAACCATACGTTTCGGAGAAACCTTGCCTCCTTTTTCAATGGAATCAGAACAATGTGGCCAAAGAATGTCTGCTCTCTGGTGACGAACAGAGGAATTTATCTATATTTTTGTAATTTTTGTTATCTCATTTATATACTTTCTTTTGCCATATTGTTTTGATTCCATTGAAAAAGGAGGCAAGGTTTCTCCGAAACGTATGGTTCTAATCTAAATACACACGGCATTAGCCCAAAAAACATGAATTATTAATATTTTATTTATTTTACTCTTTAATCTTAATTGTTATTATTTTTTAAATTATTATCAAGCACCTTAGGTCTAATATTAGATTTTTTAAATTATTAATACTTCCAAATATAATAATAATAATAATAATATCGTATGGCCTCGGGTGCCGCATGCAAGCTTTGTTAATTGACGCCCAGAGGGCAACTTGCATGTCGAATGTTATCGTTCCTTGAAGCACCGTGGAAGTCAAGGAGGTTAGATATCTAAGCGTTTTCTATTAGAGAAATGAGGAAATTTGTGTTGGCGGAAAATCCCGAGATTAATTTTGCCATTATGAACAAGGCCTACTGAATTCAAATGGGTTATTTAACATGCCAACAACGTATGACATGCGTATCGTGACTTTTGTTGCCTTTCAAAAATTACTTACCACGGCCAGGAGCGAACCTGCAAGCTTGGGGTTGGCAGTCCGACACGATAACCACTCACCTACCGTGGATAGCAAATAAAAATAAAATGTTCATATATGGCTGAAAAATTCAACCATCAGCATCTGTGACAATATAGTCGAAATTGCCCTGATAGTGGGTGGTAACCTAACACCCTTTTGGTATGCAGACACACAAATATTTCAGTTCCGAGAAAAATAACGGGAGGCACAGAATCAACGATTAATAGAGGACTTAAGTACATAATCAAGAGTGAGATTACCAAATGAAGACATTAGAAAGAGCGTATAGCTCATTTATACCGCAGACCTATAATCTTGAAATCAAACTGAGTGGACCATGTAATGCTATTAGACCAGAAATGATGGATCCTCTGACTGACTCACTGACGGACAACAGAGAATCCCAGGATACGGAAATGGAACGTGGGAACATAAAAACACACCATGGAATAAATCGATTGGGACAAGTACTCAAGATGAAGGCGCTGTTACAGTTACGATCATTCAATGTTTCATTTGAGGGTCTTGGAATTGTGGTCATTTAGCGCCGAGTACTAGGGTGTTGTTGTTGTTTGAGTCTTCAGTCTTTTAACTGGTTTGATGCAGCCCTCCATGCCTCCTTGTCCTGAGCTAATCGTTTCATCTCTACATAGCTACCACACCCTACATCCGAGGCAATCTGTTTAACATATCCTAACCTTGGTCTACCCCTACAGTTCTTGTCCTCGACCCTTCCTTCCATAACTAAGCTTGTTATTCCTGGGTGTCTTAGTATGTGTCCTACTAACCTATCTCTTCTCTTCATTAGAAGTCGCCAGAAACATCTCTCCTCTCCCACTAGTCTTAATACCCCTTCGTTTGTAACCCTATTTACCCATCTGATCTTCATCATTCTCCTGTAACACCACATTTTAAACGCTTCAATTCTCCGCTTTTCTGCTGCACCAATAGTCCAAGTTTCACTTCCATAGAGCGCCACGCTCCAGACTAAGGGTTTCAAAAATGTCTTCCTAATACCTAAATCTATATTCGATGTCAACAGATTCCTTTTCTGTAGAAATGCTTTCCTTGCCTGAGCCAACCTACTTTTTATATCCTTTTTGCTTCGTCCATCACTGGTTATTCTGCATCCTAAGTAACAGAAGTCTCCTACTTCCTTTAGATTTTCACCTGCCAATTTGACGTCCATAGGGGTTTCTGATTTATTTCGGCTGCATTCCAATATTTTTAGCCTACTTTTCACATTTTGCAACAAGAAGTTCCGTGAAGAACTATACAGCCTACTTTTCATGCCAATGATTATTCTACAGAATATGAACCTATCTAGAATAATGACGAAATTAAGTTGCTAATATCGAAATTTCCAATTAGTTCGAAATACTGTATACCTGGCATAATGTATCCTAATAGAGCACTACAGTTGGCAGCCCTGATGACTGAATATATTCTTAGTTCCGTCTCTTACGGTACTAAATACAAAATTTGGTTGAAGTCCACTGGATAGCATGGACGTTACATGCAGTTAAACATTGGATCTAACAGCGCGCGTAAAATCATGTTGGCAACAATGTCATGCATGTATTGGTCAGAAATAATCTGAAATAATATGATCTATTGTTGTGCCAATTTTGAATGAAATCCATTAGTTAGTATTGTGACCGTTTAGTTGATGTCAACAACCACGATGACTCAACTAACGACACATAAATCGAATAAAAAGTACCGTGAGGATCAGGTGACCTTCCAAAAAGGCTAAAGCGGCACGAGAGTCCGTAGTCCACAGGGATCGTGGTACATGGTGACGATGGTCATAGACCGCCTAAGGAAAGGTTCACCTTAAAACTAGACTGAGAAAATAAACATCCAGACTCATGTAAAACACCGTGAAAATTTATTAAAATTCACAAGCCCCTAGCCTGGTTCGGAGGGTTATAATCGGCTAGTCCGCAAATTAATAAATAAACTAAGATAAAGAACAGGTCCCCTACCTGAGAAGTTACTGAAAACCCTCGCGAAAGATCTAACTCACAATGATAAAGCAACAACAGCAACGCTAGGAATATGGTACGACGCAAGTCCCTAGTTCAAGTTACAAGATCAAGCTAATATCTGAATTTACATTTAACAGGGTAGCAAAACAAATCTAGGTTAGGATGGTACCATTTCGACATTTAAATTTAACATTAATTCAACTAGCTAAGTCCTATCAATTAACAAAATTTACGGCGATGACGTCCGTAAAAGAAAACAATTACATCCAAAAGCTAAGTGTACAGCCATGAAAAACAAACAATTTAATTATGCTTAATAACTATGTGCTAACAGCACACAATAAAGTAACATGTAGGGTTTAATACACTTGACATCATAAATTAATAACGAAATAGACACAGTAGTTTTATTAAAAATTCCTGCCTACACCTTGGTTTACTCTTTGTAAACCA
This sequence comes from Meconema thalassinum, assembly GCA_946902985.2. NCBI lineage: Eukaryota > Metazoa > Arthropoda > Insecta > Orthoptera > Tettigoniidae > Meconema > Meconema thalassinum. The sequence continues at coordinate 68,991,752 of OX336399.1, read as the reverse complement.
TAGTCATCTAATGTGTATAGTTACGGTGACGAATGCGCAGTTGAGACCACGTCTGACATCGCATGGCCTGAGCTCCGCAAGCTACGAACTCTAGGTTCGCACATGCTTCAGGTCGCTACAAAAATGTCAACTGTCCTAGTCATTTCCTCACAAGGAAATTATCTTCAACTGCACGGCTATGTCAACAGTTCCAGAATGCAAAGAACAAAGTTAGATAGAAAGAATCGTTAGTTAGGCTTGTTTTACAACAATTACATTTTATTATTAGAATGTCGGTTTATAGGTTTATCGTAGGTTTATGGCGAATAACAATGACAATAGCCTGGGCACGGAGTGTCTCCAACTGAGATCATTCTCCACCAAAAAGCCTCGACTCAACAGTCGGAATATAATCAACGAGTATAACAACTCGGACACACAATAACACGGGTTACCAGCGGCGCTAAGCTCGCGTTCAATAACTCTGGGATAGGCCTGTACAACAGTTACCTTCCAAAAACATCTGGTCAACGGGATCATCCCCGGACAAAGCATACAATAACATCCTGCTATAACAGGGTAGACTTCACCATCCTATAGAAAACCTTACATAACTGTACCTGTCATACGACAATACACGCAACAGAGCGCTAAACTAACAAAAACCGATCCATAAAACAAGTGATCAAATACAAGAGTGGAAACTGATTTCCATAAGCAAAATAGCAATGAAAGGAAAAGCGAATACAAATCGTACTCTGTCCTCGTCTATAGTAGTTTTGTCTCACAATGAAGCAGGCGTGCTCTAGGTCACTGGGTTACATAACCAGTTTATTCAAGGCCGGCGATTTAATCAATACAAAACCTGCACTTGGCCGGTTCATAAAAAACATTACCATATGTTACGGATCTCTACAGAGTCCGTGTATCAAATGCACGCTATAAATCTGAGTATAGTAATACACTTCCGTCTTTCTACCAAAGACGTCTAAATGAAAGTAAGCTTACAATAACTGAAGCTCTTTGCTTTAAAAATGCAACTCAGTAGTTGCTAGAACATCAAATAAAAACGTGTCTCACACGACACAAGAAAAATATGATAAATGTGGCACAGATTCACACACTAGATCTGCTTAATGATACGTTGGGAACCGCGTTCGATGCTAGGCAACGAAACATTCCTTCTAGTTGTTAGGTTCAAACATGACCAAGAATAGCTTCTGAGCTTATTCAAAATGAAATATAATGCATTTACAAACTGGTAGTTACTGTCGACTACCTAAATGATACGACCGTTCTAACGACAGTCAGGGGTGTAACAAAGGATGGCTGCGAAGAATGCAGTCAATTAAAAACCAAGGCATCTGATTGCCATAACTACAGTCAGCAAAGACTTGAAAATTACCCCAAGTAGGGTTGAACAAAATAGCCTCAAAATGACTACGATCAGGTTCAGCAAAAAGGTAGGCATTGACGTTCCACGACGTTCACCAAGCTGCACCAGGGCTGACCAAAATGTCTGACCCCAAGGGTGTCTCACTCTAAACTGAAATAAATGACATCTAACTAATCTAGTTACATCCCTACCTAGAAAAATGGCTGACACTGAGTGTGGTTGATTCACAAACTACATTATAACTACTATACCACCAGAAACTAGAACAAAGAAGGGGTGTGACAAAAACTCACGAAATGGAGGAGCTCTCACTCAGCTCTCTATTCCACAACAAGGGTTGTACATAAACCTCTCTGGCTCTCTGGATCGGTATCCTCCTCATCAGGATTCCCATCTGGACTCCCCCAAAGACCAGGGTTCGATTTGTCCCTGTCGACATCTTCGTGGATATGCCTGGAAATGGCATTTTGGCTCCTTCCCTCTCGTTCATCGTTCTGGAAGTTCCACCATCATGCTGGTTCCTGTAGAAACGTCACCCCCCCCCCCCATACTGGGATGGTATTAGCCCATGGTGACTGCTTCAACCATGGTGAATAAAAGTCCAATCACGTGGGTAGTGAAATAAGTTGCGTGATTATTCATCCTCTCACTTCCAAAATTATAATGTCCGTCGTGACTATTATAGGCTTCAATTATAAGATACGACACAGCCTTAATCTTGCAGATGTGGATTAGCATGTGAGCCAATACTATTTTATAATGCTGCACGTGCTAGTGACGCTACTTTTGTATCACGCAGCATCCGTGAATTATACGACGTTTCAAAGATGAAATTTCCACTTTGGCAATTTAAATATCTCATACTATTATAATCACACTTATTCAGGATAATTGTAACACTATTACCTGTATATTTCCACTAGGCATCTGCCCTCCACATACGCGTGGGTAATATGTGATGTCACAGCAATGTTGTGCAATACACTATACTTGCCAATAATTATTTCCCAAGCTTCTTGTTTAATTCACTGGACTTCATCGACAGTGAATATTAGTATTTGCTTGCTCGATGGCACCTTATAATCACTTTTTGACGCTAAACAGCGGATATTCTTCTACGTCTCGTAGGACAAATGTAATTCCACGCCTACACAAGGCGGATTCTCAAGACGCAGTGCTCCGGTACTGGGTGTCTCTAGAAAGTAGGTCGTCAAAACGAAAACGTTGAGCGACTACTTACGTTCCTTTTTGCGTATCTGCAAGGGTATTACCTTACCTAAAGTAAAAATAAACATTCTCCAAAATGTTTTAATAATGCAGCATGACGAAATGGAATATTCTGAGTCTCGTAGGAAAGATAAAAATAATTAATAAGACCTCAGATAATAATTAGCAGTTTACACCAAAGTCAAAAGTGCGATTCACCGCTACTTCAAAGTATCGCGTGATCTCTCAGCTTCACGTGGCTTCCTGGGTGTGTTCAAAAGTACAACATCCCATCATAAATTCTCTGTCATAAAAAATATCACATGAACCATAGCTCAGCGGGTTCATCTGCCTCTCTGTCGTTTCAAATAAAATGTTGGGATAACATTTTTATTTGCTTTGAAATTCATTCAAGAGTGATATTTTTTTAGATTGGCTGCATTAAAGGTTCCAATGCGTTCTCCTGTCCTAATGTCTTCTATCACATAACTTCCATTGTTTAAAGGCTGTCGGATACGACTAGGGCCATAATACAAGGATAGAAATTTCCCATATATGCGGTCTATAGGACTAGAAATTCCGGGTCTCCTTATAAGGATAAGGTCTCCTTCTACTAGTGGTTCTCTAAATCTCTGGCGTCTAGTTCTCCTCAAGCGCTTGGCAGCTTGTCTGTCCATAGTCTCTCTCGCAGCTAAAAGTCTGCTGGCATGTGATGGTTGTAAACAAGGTGGATTTACAATCACACGATCCCATATTCTCAGCGGCATCTGGTTCAAATGCAAGACCATAGGTATTTGACCAGTGCTTTCATGTACTGTTGAATTAATACATTTTGCCATAATAACAAGGACTTCAGTCCATCGCCAGTGTTCTTCTTGACAATATAATCGACAGAATTTTGCGATAATAGACATCACGCATTCTGCTGGGTTGCTCTCTGGATGTCGAATAGATGATAAAACATGACCTATTTCAAGCTCATTCATGGCATTGGCAAATTCTGCTGAGGTGTACTGTGATCCGTGATCAGTCAACAAGAATTGTGGCTTTCCTGCCTCCGGTATCACTTGACGTCTAATCCTCTGAATAATCTGATGTGCAGTAGCTTTTTGAATTGGATGAAGCATCGTATATTTCGTGAACACATCCACCGTTACAACGATGTATCGATTCCCACGACGAGCCTTAGGTATTGGGCCATACAGGTCCTGTGCATACAACTCTCTAGGTTGAGTTGGTAGTATTGGTCTAGGTTGTTCCTTCAGCAAGTGTGACGTGTATTTGTTCCGCTGGCATGCGTCGCAAGCACGTAAACACTGTCTAACGGTGGCTCCTAACCCTTTCCATGTGAAAGACTCCTTGATAGTTGCAATGGTTTTGTCTGTTCCACCATGTCCAATGGATAAATGTACCATAAGAATAACAGATTCTTGGTATCTCCTAGGAATAACTGCACGCAGTTGAGTGTGGTCCTCGTCTACAAACTTGTATAAGACACGATGATAAATCAAATAATCATCTGCAACAGCAGCAATCCTTGCATAATGATCATCCTGTGGATCCATTCTTCGTTCTAGGAAACGGATAATATGTCTGAGTTCCTCCTCACGTCGCTGTCCTTCAGGTAAATGACGAAATCGGCGAAGGTGTTCCTCGCATTCTCCCTCGATGTCTATGGCATTAACAGTAGCTTCAGGATTCCGGCTGAGGATGTCGGCCAACACATTCTCTCTGCCTGGTCGATAAACTATTTCCAAATCGAACTGTTGGAGAAACAGCGTCCAACGTGTGATCCTGTCGCTTGCCAGTCTTGTTCTCAAGATGAAGGTCAACGCATGATGATCGGTTCTCACAATAATCCTCTGACCTAACAGAAGTTTCTGCCAGTATTCAAGTGCGTAAACAATTGCAAGTTCTTCTATCTCGGTCGTGAAGTAGTGAGATTCATGTGCTCTTAAACGTCGGCTTAAGAAAGCGATGTAATGACGTTTCTTCTCATCATCTTCTTGCAGTAAAATGGCTCCTATACCAATGGCAGATGCATCAGTTTCTAGAATAAAGTTCCGAGAGTAATCTGGATATTTTAACTGAATTGAGTCCACAAGCATCTGTTTAGCTCTCCTGAAAGCTATCTCGCATTCATCATTCCAGTTCCACCTGCAGTTCTTTTTCAATAATCCTTGCAGTGGTGCAACAGTTTCGGAATACTTCTCACAATGATCAGCAAAGAATTGGAGAATTCCTAAGAATTGTCTCACGTGTTTCACACGGGTTGGTGTTGGAAATGCAGCAACAGTTCTAATCTTTGCCGGATTCGGTCTATATCCTTCTCCATTGATTATGTGTCCTACGAATTTCACTTCTTCCTGAAAAAATCGACACTTGTCAAACTTGACCTTAAAATTTGCCTGTCGGAGATTCTCAAAAACAAGGCACAATGTCTTTAAATGCTCTTCTTCTGTTCCCGAAGCTATGATTATGTCATCCACATAACATATTACTTTCTGCTTCACTTCATGAGTCAGCTTGGCATCAAGTGCTCTGATTAATGCGGCTCCGGCATTTTTCAGTCCAAATGGTAGTTTTTGGAATACATAAGTAGTCTGATCAAACAAGAATCCAGTATATTTCTGAGTATGCTCAGATAATCTGATATGGTAATAAGACTGAACCAAGTCTAATGATGAAAATATCCTTTTTCCTCTGAACTTCCTGAGAATGTCCCTAATCTTGGGCGGTCTGTCGTGCTCAGGAGCTAGGCGTTCATTCAAGGCTCTGGCATCAAGACAAAGTCTCAAGCTTCCATCTACCTTAACCACAGGTATTATGGGATTCAGGAAAGGAGTCGGTGATTTCTTGATTGTACCTGCTGCTTCCATCTCATGGATCTTCTTAGCAGCTTCTTCGAGATGTTTCTCGGCAATCGGATAGATCCTTTTCTGGAATGGGGAATCGTCCAGTAATACAAGATCATACTCGTAGTCTAATATCTCACCAGGTGTGGTGTCGAATATATCTCGGTATTCGTTCAGTATTGCCTCAAGATCCTCATGTGTGGGTGCTGATAACGATTCTGCCTCTTCGTCGGCATCTAGTGTCGCCTCAATTTCCTTGCCCTTTAATGCTTCGACTACGTCTACTTCGGATAGGAATTCCGGTTCTTCTTCAATTAGGCTCATCCGAATGGGTTCGTTCGGCTTAAACTCTACCGTATTCCGTCCCATGTCAATGATTCCATCATATTTTCTAATGAAGTCTGCGCCTAAAATGGCATCATGATGCAGGCCCTTCATTACGAGAAATTCGTGCAAGTACACGTGGCTCGAAATCTTCACAGTACACAAAATCTGGATTTTGCACGTTACAACGCGGTCAGGTATGACACCTCTGACTCTTATAGCTGAAATGGGCAACTCCGTCACCTCAGAGTTTGCTCTAAGTCTGGCATGGCAATCGGCGGAAATTACACTAATCATCGCTCCAGTATCGATGAGTATGACTACACTGACTTCATTCAAGGTGGCTACAATCTTGGGTAGACGTGTTAATTCATAAATGTGGTTCGTCGTTCGTCGTTCGTCCAACAAGTCTTCTTGGATTGGCTCCCAGAGTAATATAGAGGCAGTTACTCGGTGCTCAACCAAACAAGAATCTATTGATTTTTCGGAGTTTTTTTTTCTGTCATGGCGAGAAGTACTGGGCTGGTTCTGCTCCGTTTCCTGCGCCGAATGTCTATTTTCCCTCGAAGTAGGGTTCCGTTCTCCCTCTTCTTGGATCTGCAATTCTCTCAATTGTTGGAGGTACTCACGGCTCTCCCGCGCTCTTCCTTTCCAATCCCTGTCTGGCTGGTATCTAGGGTCTCGATTTCTGTCGTAACCCCCACTATATCGATAGTCTCTACGGATACGTCCGTGTTGCTGATTTCTTCCTTCATTCCCTCGGCGGTTGTTTTCATGACGTCGGTTGTCGTCCGTCCTTCGGTCGAATCGCCGGTCCCAATGACTTCGCCGGTCATCATGTTGATTTCGAGTATACGGAGTGTTGTTCCATTCTCTCCTGTTATAACTGTAATTGTTATCACGTCGCCCAGAATCCTCTGTGGTTTGTGTTTGTTGTGGCGTCTGGCTCACTTTATCAACAGTCGTCAGATTCATATGTCTATCCTCGCGCCTATCAGCCTTCTGCTGTCGGTGTGTAGGAAACTGTTCTGTGTTAGCGTCCAACCTTCGCAGTATCTGGTCACACTGCTGGAAAGTGGATGCCCCTGCAGCGATTAACACACGTTGTACATCCGCAGGGTACTGCCAAACAATTGTGTTCACCAAATCTTGTTCGGACAATGGAGGCTGAAGACAACGGAGCTTCGCGAGCTGTATTGCGAAGTAATTCGCATAACGAGTAGGTGTATTGGAACTGTACCTTCGAGTGTACATCTCAGCTCGGATGCTCTGCTGGATGTCGCTCGACCAATATGTTCTTAATAACGCTTCCTAAAAGTCTTGGTAGCCTGTGAATGAGTATCGGAATGCTCTGAACCAGGTACCGGCTTGTCCCTCAAGCAGTCGCTCTATAACTCTTAGTTCCCTCTCTGGAGTTACCATAGTATCACGTAAGTAGCTTTCGACATTTGCTAGGAATTCCACTGGAGTAACACCGCTCCCAGTTCCCGAGAAGCGAGCTGGTTGCTCCTCTCTTGAACGAATTATCGTGACATTTCCCTGCGTATTCGCGGGTCTGAAAGTATTTTGCATGTAACTCTGCGTAGGAGTATTAGTCTCATGACTAATTCGATTAGATGCTGGTTGAAACGGGTGAGCGTTAAAGTTCAAGGTCTGACCTTGCGCTATATTAGTGAATTGTGACGGTTGCGATTCCATAGGCGCGCTGGGTTGGAAATGGGTAGGCATCATTCCTCCTGATTGAGATATAGGCGTTTCCTGAGATTCTCCCATCTGTGGGTGTACGTGTCTCTCTCTTGGAGTCGTCTCGAGTCTGTCCAGGCGTCTTTCTATTACTTCAAGACCTGGGATGGTTCTGGCTGCGACTTTGTTGCCTAAGTCGTTCAATTGCAGCTCGATCCTGTCAACCTTTCCCTTGAGGTTTGTGTCTACCTCGCGTATGGCCGTCCTAAGGTTATAACTGAGGTCTAACCTCTCGGTCACCGCGACTTCCTCAAATCTCTTTTGTAAGGAATCGATATCTCCTTCAACTCTGGACATATTTTCTTGGATTTTACCCACATCGTCTCTAACCTCGGCTACCTTAGCCTCGACTGTAGCTTCGTGTTCGTTGAGGTCACCTCTCAATAACATGAGGTCAATTTTGTGTTCCTCATGATGAACATCAACTGTCTCACGTAAACTGGCTACGGTTTCCGTCAATTCAGAAATGTTTCTCCTGTTGGTGTTAAGTTCCTCTTTAATATCCATCATGCCATCAACGATAGTCTTCACGTTGTTATTAACGGCATTGGCAGCTCCTCTCATCAAGATTAAACCAACGTTCATGGTTGCCATGTCCTTCTTCACATTTCCGATAAATCCCTCGACGTGATCTAGTCGAGTCCCGAATTCTTCCCTGGTATGTTCCAGATCTGCTCTCATGTCTATCTGGACTTTATTCAAGGTTGTCTGAATTTGAGCTGTGTGCTCCTCCAATCGGTTTTACACCTCCTCCCTAGCTCTATTCATCTGTTCGGTTAAGCAATCTACGCGCTGGTTAGCCTCCTGATGGTGTCGTATGACATCAACCCTAACAGCTGCTAAACCTGTCGTCAGATCATTTCTCGCTTCGATCCTATATGTGTCCATGTCTGCCCTGACTTGAGTTAAATCAGCCCTAACATTATTTACAGAGTGAGTGTTAATCTCTAAGTCCTGTCTTACATTGTTTATAGACTGAGTGTTAATCTCTAAGTCCTGTCTTACATTGTTCATAGACTGAGTGTTAATCTCTAAGTCCTGTCTTACATTGTTTATAGACTGAGTGTTAATCTCTAAGTCCTGTCTTACATTGTTGACTTCCTGTCTAACCTGGTCCACATGACCACTTACAGTATTTACAGCCTGAGTATTCTGTTGAAGATTGGCATTCACACCTGCCATCATCTCTCCAAACACACGACGAATAGTTTCCTCATCCATAGATAAGAAATATATGAGAAAGTGAGGGATCAATTTCTACTGGAACTTACAGCTATGATTAGTTACTTGGTGGTATAAAGCTTGCTTAATTTATATAAATATCACGAGTACAGCTGGAGTATGCAAACTAAGTGCTTCTACATTTACAAAGACAACGGTGAGCAAAGCAAAGTATTACATTTACTTAGGATGAGGCATCATCAAAGAAAATCCTATCCTTCATTTATTCAACACTAAAGCCTCACCCCATGGACTTCTATCAAACATGAATGCCATGCGGTCAATTGATCTGCAGTACGACTTTCTAAGTTCGTCCCAGTCCTGTCAATTTACCATTAATCAACATTAGGATCCTCAAAAAAAATAACATGGTACTGAGGGTCCCCACGTTGGGCGCCATTTTATGTGACCGTTTAGTTGATGTCAACAACCACGATGACTCAACTAACGACACATAAATCGAATAAAAAGTACCGTGAGGATCAGGTGACCTTCCAAAAAGGCTAAAGCGGCACGAGAGTCCGTAGTCCACAGGGATCGTGGTACATGGTGACGATGGTCATAGACCGCCTAAGGAAAGGTTCACCTTAAAACTAGACTGAGAAAATAAACATCCAGACTCATGTAAAACACCGTGAAAATTTATTAAAATTCACAAGCCCCTAGCCTGGTTCGGAGGGTTATAATCGGCTAGTCCGCAAATTAATAAATAAACTAAGATAAAGAACAGGTCCCCTACCTGAGAAGTTACTGAAAACCCTCGCGAAAGATCTAACTCACAATGATAAAGCAACAACAGCAACGCTAGGAATATGGTACGACGCAAGTCCCTAGTTCAAGTTACAAGATCAAGCTAATATCTGAATTTACATTTAACAGGGTAGCAAAACAAATCTAGGTTAGGATGGTACCATTTCGACATTTAAATTTAACATTAATTCAACTAGCTAAGTCCTATCAATTAACAAAATTTACGGCGATGACGTCCGTAAAAGAAAACAATTACATCCAAAAGCTAAGTGTACAGCCTTGAAAAACAAACAATTTAATTATGCTTAATAACTATGTGCTAACAGCACACAATAAAGTAACATGTAGGGTTTAATACACTTGACATCATAAATTAATAACGAAATAGACACAGTAGTTTTATTAAAAATTCCTGCCTACACCTTGGTTTACTCTTTGTAAACCATAGTCATCTAATGTGTATAGTTACGGTGACGAATGCGCAGTTGAGACCACGTCTGACATCGCATGGCCTGAGCTCCGCAAGCTACGAACTCTAGGTTCGCACATGCTTCAGGTCGCTACAAAAATGTCAACTGTCCTAGTCATTTCCTCACAAGGAAATTATCTTCAACTGCACGGCTATGTCAACAGTTCCAGAATGCAAAGAACAAAGTTAGATAGAAAGAATCGTTAGTTAGGCTTGTTTTACAACAATTATGCATTTTATTATTAGAATGTCGGTTTATAGGTTTATCGTAGGTTTATGGCGAATAACAATGACAATAGCCTGGGCACGGAGTGTCTCCAACTGAGATCATTCTCCACCAAAAAGCCTCGACTCAACAGTCGGAATATAATCAACGAGTATAACAACTCGGACACACAATAACACGGGTTACCAGCGGCGCTAAGCTCGCGTTCAATAACTCTGGGATAGGCCTGTACAACAGTTACCTTCCAAAAACATCTGGTCAACGGGATCATCCCCGGACAAAGCATACAATAACATCCTGCTATAACAGGGTAGACTTCACCATCCTATAGAAAACCTTCCATAACTGTACCTGTCATACGACAATACACGCAACAGAGCGCTAAACTAACAAAAACTGATCCATAAAACAAGTGATCAAATACAAGAGTGGAAACTGATTTCCATAAGCAAAATAGCAATGAAAGGAAAAGCGAATACAAATCGTACTCTGTCCTCGTCTATAGTAGTTTTGTCTCACAATGAAGCAGGTGTGCTCTAGGTCACTGGGTTACATAACCAGTTTATTCAAGGCCGGCGATTTAATCAATACAAAACCTGCACTTGGCCGGTTCATAAAAAACATTACCATATGTTACGGATCTCTACAGACTCCGTGTATCAAATGCACGCTATAAATCTGAGTATAGTAATACACTTCCGTCTTTCTACCAAAGACGTCTAAATGAAAGTAAGCTTACAATAACTGAAGCTCTTTGCTTTAAAAATGCAACTCAGTAGTTGCTAGAACATCAAATAAAAACGTGTCTCACACGACACAAGAAAAATATGATAAATGTGGCACAGATTCACACACTAGATCTGCTTAATGATACGTTGGGAACCGCGTTCGATGCTAGGCAACGAAACATTCCTTCTAGTTGTTAGGTTCAAACATGACCAAGAATAGCTTCTGAGCTTATTCAAAATTAAATATAATGCATTTACAAACTGGTAGTTACTGTCGACTACCTAAATGATACGACCGTTCTAACGACAGTCAGGGGTGTAACAAAGGATGGCTGCGAAGAATGCAGTCAATTAATAACCAAGGCATCTGCTTGCCATAACTACAGTCAGCAAAGACTTGAAAATTACCCCAAGTAGGGTTGAACAAAATAGCCTCAAAATGACTACGATCAGGTTCAGCAAAAAGGTAGGCATTGACGTTCCACGACGTTCACCAAGCTGCACCAGGGCTGACCAAAATGTCTGACCCCAAGGGTGTCTCACTCTAAACTGAAATAAATGACATCTAACTAATCTAGTTACATCCCTACCTAGAAAAATGGCTGACACTGAGTGTGGTTGATTCACAAACTACATTATAACTACTATACCACCAGAAACTAGAACAAAGAAGGGGTGTGACAAAAACTCACGAAATGGAGGAGCTCTCACTCAGCTCTCTATTCCACAACAAGGGTTGTACATAAACCTCTCTGGCTCTCTGGATTGGTATCCTCCTCATCAGGATTCCCATCTGGACTCCCCCAAAGACCAGGGTTCGATTTGTCCCTGTCGACATCTTCGTGGATATGCCTGGAAATGGCATTTTGGCTCCTTCCCTCTCGTTCATCGTTCTGGAAGTTCCACCATCATGCTGGTTCCTGTAGAAACGTCACCCCCCCCCCCCATACTGGGATGGTATTAGCCCATGGTGACTGCTTCAACCATGGTGAATAAAAGTCCAATCACGTGGGTAGTGAAATAAGTTGCGTGATTATTCATCCTCTCACTTCCAAAATTATAATGTCCGTCGTGACTATTATAGGCTTCAATTATAAGATACGACACAGCCTTAATCTTGCAGATGTGGATTAGCATGTGAGCCAATACTATTTTATAATGCTGCACGTGCTAGTGACGCTACTTTTGTATCACGCAGCATCCGTGAATTATACGACGTTTCAAAGATGAAATTTCCACTTTGGCAATTTAAATATCTCATACTATTATAATCACACTTATTCAGGATAATTGTAACACTATTACCTGTATATTTCCACTAGGCATCTGCCCTCCACATACGCGTGGGTAATATGTGATGTCACAGCAATGTTGTGCAATACACTATACTTGCCAATAATTATTTCCCAAGCTTCTTGTTTAATTCACTGGACTTCATCGACAGTGAATATTAGTATTTGCGTGCTCGATGGCACCTTATAATCACTTTTTGACGCTAAACAGCGGATATTCTTCTACGTCTCGTAGGACAAATGTAATTCCACGCCTACACAAGGCGGATTCTCAAGACGCAGTGCTCCGGTACTGGGTGTCTCTAGAAAGTAGGTCGTCAAAACGAAAACGTTGAGCGACTATTTACGTTCCTTTTTGCGTATCTGCAAGGGTATTACCATGACGAATAGAAGGAACTAGTGTGAGGACTCCGCCATTATAGCACGGTAGTTTGTGGTCCCGCCGCTACAAGCACTGCAAGCGATAATCTCCATCAACCTGTACCAGGGTTGTAGGCACTACAAGCACGCCATCAAAAAACAGCAGTTGAAAAACAAGCAACAACTCCATAAACCCATCCCCTCACTCTTCTCCCTCTCACCAACACTTCCCCCACGCAATCCTAGCACTCTACATCAAATCCTACAGCTTTTAATCACGCCAGCAGCACAATAAACTTAATAAATCCAGGCTACAGAACAGACCAAAAAAATACACTTTAAGCTAAACCAAATTCACTTCTCAGCTCGACATAACCCATAATACAAGTTAAAACCTATACAAAACATACTCTCCCTACTGTTTTACAACTATTAAACTAACTATTCGCACTCAAAACCTAAAATCCCTGAAACGGGAGCTAATTTAAAAACGCAATAGCCTAGCCCGATTACGTCTCCGGCAGTGCTACCGCATTTGCATTTCAGGGTGTATGTAGCCCCACCACTTCTGGTGCACCCTAGATAATGCTACACCCTCAAGGGCTCCCGGCTGGTGAGTTCGGGAGTTGGCGACCCCGAGGGATTCCTGAGCTGGGTCCGTTTTCCCCTTTTGTCCCTTCCCTTTGGGGCGGACCCTCTCCCCTCCCTTCTCCTCATAATCCTCTCCTCTTTTCCTTATATTTCCTTTTCTCTTTCAGATTCCCGCACTGTTTTTGTTACTTGGTTCCCCGTGTATCTAAATTCCCTTTTAGGATTTTTTTTTTTGGTAGGTATTTTTAATCTACGTTGCATTTTGTAAGTCTTTTCGATCTAGATTGCATTTTGTGTGTGTTTTTCAATCTCAATTGCATTTTGTAAGGATTGACAATCTAAATTGCTTTTTAGTATGTCTTTCAATATCCGGGCCGGCGCTTTTGTTAGTTTTTTGAATTTCAAATGCATTTTGTATTTTCAACCTACCCCGCTTTGTTCAAGTAGTTAAGTCTCAATTGCAATTTTGTGGGTATTTTGAATCTAAATTACATTTTGTAATTAATTTCAATCTAAATTGCATTTTGTAAGTATTGTCCATCCTAATGAGAAGTTTGAATCTACCATACATTTTGTAAGCAATTTCAATTGCATTTTGTATTTTCAACCTACCCCGCTTTGTTCAAGTAGTTAAGTCTCAATTGCAATTTTGTGGGTATTTTGAATCTCCATTACATTTTGTGCGTATTTTCAATCTCATTTGCATTTTGTAAGTATTTTGATTTCACTTGCATTTTGTAGGTATTTCGACTGTACGTTGCATTTTGTACGTATTTTGGACTTAACCTACATTTTGTGCGTATTTCTCAATCTATTCCTTTTCGAGTATTTTCGTTCAAAATTCCCTTATGTACGTATTACCGCTCTCCATTTTGTGAGTAGTTTCAATCTGAGTTCCTTTTTGTAAGTATTTTTCCTGCTGCATAAAGCATAGTTGTTGGGGCTCACTGTCTATTTTATCTAAACCATTTTACTTTCATCCATAGCAGTGAGCTGTTTTTATCTTCATCCTTTCATTTCACGCCATTTCATTTCATCAGGGGCCGATAACCTCGATGTTAGGCCCCTTAAAACAACAATTATCATCATCATCATCGCATATGCATTCATAACTTCACAATAACTTCCAAATTACGACTAAGTGAGCTATCTGCCTGAGTAGTTACAGGTGTTACCGGCTTGCCTGGGACGATGGGTCACCAAACCGGTATTTAAACTCAATTATTAAGCTTTAATTAACCAAATTGAGAGGAAACAGATCAGACCAAAAAACGTACACTTTAAGCTAGACCAAATTCACTTCTCATCTCGACATAAACTTTAATTCAACTCAAAACCTACCCAAAACATACTCTCCTTACTGTTTTACAACTATTAAACGAACTATTCGCACTTAAAACCTAAAACCCCTGAAACGGGAGCTAATTTAAAAACGCAATAGCCTAGCCCGATTACGTCTCCGGCAGTGCTACCGCAAATTCATTCATAACTTCACTATAACTTTTGTATAATTTGGTGCAAAATGATGGGTTTTAAAGCTATCTGGATTCAGTTTTTCAACCAATTTATTGTGATGTTTTATGTACGGTATGGTTAATGTAAAACGCAACTAATACCATTTTATCCATAATGTAGAATTTTGGGCTTATGCCGTGTTTTATTTATTCAAACTCGACGCGTTTCGAAAGAAACCATGTCTTTCTTCATCAGGAATAAACGGAAATACGACTAAATTGTTGCTAAGAGAAAGCAACAAAGAAACTAAAAAAAGGTGCTCTAAGATGAACAATGAAGTGTATGTAACACGTCCTTCGAGAAGTGTATGTGGCATTCTTTTCCAGGCCGAGAAAGTAATTACCAGAAAATTAAACTCAAAATCGATGTGGAGCGAAATATCTATGATTGTATCAATTCCAAAGGAACAATTTCAGTTGATCATTCAGGAGCTGGCTGCTGTCTTCAGCGTATCATGGATATTATCCCTAGACTTGTTTATTTTGGGTGCCGATTCATCTTCAGAACGAAGGAAATCCGCCGGGATTTGCAATCTCGAACATCCGCCAAGTCTTCACGCAAGCTTTCGAAAGTTCAGTACCGTAGCCGACAAAATGAATTGGTAAGTAGAGAGTTACTTTAAATAGTTTATGTGTGCTTGTTTTAATATGCTGGGGATTAGCCGTGGTTTTTATCTGTTTCTGTATACTCCAGGAATCTGTGCGTTCCGTAACATGCAATGAAGACCGTAGTTCTTATTTCCATGAATTATATTTTCCATTGTGCCCTGCCGTGCTATTTTAATTGTAACCGCTAATCTTCTATATATTTAAAACACTAAGGCGATTTTTGTTACCACGAGATTGAGAGAACGACAGAACCGATTTACTTCGTAGAGCACTCTAACGTAAGCTCTTGGCCAGTAGATTTGCAGAGTGTCTATAAAATAAACTAATATATTACGGTATATTATTAAATAAATATAGAAAATAGCAGAATTCTTTCCCCTCACGCATGCGCACAATCTGCCTGGACTCATGACAAAATGGCGGTGAGAAGTCCATTTAAATGTAAGTTATTTAATAAGCTTCCATGTAATTGAAAACATACATTAACCAAGTTCTGACAATAAAATATAATACCAGTATGAACATATACGAATTTGCAATATTGATTTTATTGATAATGAATTGGATATTTTCTTCAGATGCCGGCTTTTGAAGATACTAAATGGTTGCGTCTGCAGTTGGACGAGAGTGCGTGAATAGCTATTTGGTTAAGGCGATCGACTGTGGACCTAAGTATCACAGGTTCGATCCCAGCTCCCGCCAGTATTTTTATTTTTTTACTACTGAAATATTGTTTTATCAAGGAGTATTAGTAAGGTTTTATGTCAGTTAAAGATACATATTTCTACATTCCCTCTCAATACGTTTTATTTCCGTTTTACCTTTGCATTACAGCATGTGGTCAAAAGAGCTAATATCTGCCATCAGTTCCAGTAACTAACAACAGATGGCAGTGCCTCGCCCATATAGTTCCAGTAACTAACAACAGATGGCTGCACCATTGCATCGATATATTTAAAACACAAGACATCGCGCGTTTTCACGTGATGGAGAATTATAAAGGAGGGGAATTTTTAAGAAGGGAAACGTTGAAGAACATTAACTGACAGTTGAGTGTGTAGGCTATGTTGTTTATGTACCTTAATATTGCAATTTCTTCCCAATGCTTCGGTGGTCAAGTTGGTAGCATCCTAGACTAAAAGTTATAATTATGCATCGTCGATATCCTCTTAAATTATTAGAGAAAAGGTAGTTTTCCAGGCCCTGGCGCGTGTCCACAATTGCTTTCGCCACGAGAGACACTTGGCAAACATAATTCGTTTGAAGGGCTCCGACATCGTGGTCACTTATCCCCGTGTACTTTGGTGTGTACGTGTAAAATTTCCTCTGATAACCCGTGTTATTGTGATGGCAGCATTACTGTGTGTATTTGTAATTAAGGTGGGAAATGGCAAGGTGACGGCCGAGGCTTTAAGTTTGGAACCATCCCGGTATTTGTCTTGAGTGGAAGTGGGAAACCACAGAAAACCACATCCAAGATTGTCGAGGTGGGAATCAAACCTTCCTCTTCTTAGTTATACCTCAAGAGACTGATTGTGCCCCGTTTTTGCCCTCAGACCAGAATTAAATTTCTTGGCAGAGCAGGAAATGTAACACGGGTCTCCGAGGCGATAGCCAAGAATGGGTGGGCTTCCATGTGTTAATACGATTTTTGACATGCACGGGACATAGAATTCTAAAACTGCCTCCATTAGGGTGACTGCCGAAGTGAGTATTCAGTTTAGACCTATGCTCATTCCAGTAGTTGGCGAAGTGATTCTATGTTCCCCTGCAAAATGTACTGCCATAAACTATAACAGGTGATGGAAATAGCTTATTTAGAACAGTTTTGTACTGTTTATATCAAAATGAAGAACGTGATTCTGAGCTGCGTTTTCAAGCTATTGCAAAAAATTTCGCTGGCAGGAACAATTATAAGGAATTTATTTTAAGCGTTCAGTCTCATCGCATTCTCCTCACCAACCAACTTGAGTATGAAAGTCTCTGGACGGTCATGTTGAACTTCATTGTATAAGGCAGTTGTTTAATGATTATTTGTTTAGAGTACTGAATCTAACTACGCAGTTGATTTCGGCAATGGAAGTATTTTTTGCCATTTAATATTTAGCGCCTCCGATATTGCAGGACACTATAGTGTTATCGAATAATTCGAAGCCACATTTAAAATCCAATATAATTAGGCCATTTCAGTAACAATTCCAGATGTTATGCAGTACAGTGTAAGGTCTTTGACGATCAAATGTAAACATCGTTCTACATTGTATTTCTCTTGCGTAAAATCTACGCGCGGTTACTTCGGCCTTTACTGTTGTGATGGTAAAATTGATCTACTGGAATATAAAATATTTGCCAAGCTGCAACAATGTAATGATATTAATTTAAAAGTCGAACTTATATCCAGTAGTTCAAAAACATACATCAGCGTTAACAAATTGGCGAACATAATTCATTTGATGGACTCAGACATCGTGGTCACTCAGCCCCGTCTATTTTGGTGTGCGAGTGTAAACTTTTCTCTGATAACCTGTGTTAATGTGATGGCTGTGTTGATGTGTGCATTTGTAATTAATGTGGGGAATGGGGAGTTAACGACCGAGGCTTTAAGTTAGGTATTTGCCTGGAGTGGAAGTGGGAAACCACGGAAACCAAATCCAAGATTGTTGAGATGGGAATCAAACTTGGCTCTTCTTAGTTTTGCCTCACGAGTGCGCCCCGTTCCAGTCCTCGGACCAGAATAAAATTTCTTGCAGAGCGGGGATCGAACCTGGAATCCGTGGCAATAGCTCAGAATGTAGTCTTAAGAGTGGGCTTCCCTGTGTTAATACGATCTTCGACAAGCACTGAACATATAATTCTAAAACTCCCTCCATTACGGTGGCTGGTGAAGTGAGTCTATGCTCATTCCAGTAGTAGCGAAGTGATTCTATGCTCCCTTGCATAATTTACTGTCATGGGAATGCAAAGTATTGTACTTTCAACAGGTGATGGAAATTGATTATTTACAGCAATTTCATTCTGTTTATTTCAAAATGAAGATCGTCATCCTGAGTGGCGTTTGCAAGCAAATTGCAAAAATTGCAAGGATTGTATTATTGGCGATCAGTCTCATCGCATTCTCATCAGCAACCAACTTGAGAATGGAAGTCTCTGAACTTCATTGTATATGTGAATATTATTGTTTATTGATTATTTGTTTAGAGTACATAACAATGGGTCTAACCACGCAGTTGATTTTGGTAATGGAAGTAAGTTATTATTTGCCATTTAATATTTGGCGGCTGCGTTGATGCAGGCCACTATAGTGTTATTTAAAATGACGTTAATTTGGGGAGAAATGCTGCTATAAATAAACCCATTTGACGAAATGGAACACTAGCCGCAAAAAAAGTGGGAAATCGGAGAAAAATACGAAGCCACTTTTAAAATCTAACATAAATATGGCATTTCAGAAACAATTCCAGATACTGTGCCGTTACAGTTTAGGGTCCTTGACGAACAAATGTAAACATTGTTCTGCACTGTATATCTCTTGCGAGAAATCTACACTTGGTTACTTTGACCTTTGCTGCTGTAATGGTAAAATTAATCTGAATAAATATAAAATATTTGACAGGCTGCAACAATTATTTTTCATTGGAGATGATATCTCAAAGAATTTCAGAGAGACTAATCGGCAGTACAATGCTATGTCCTTCGTTTCATTTGGTGCCAATGTTACTGTGCCACACGCACGCGGTCCACATTGTTTTAAAATGTATGGAATTGCACATCATCGCATTTCTTCGTTATATTCCAAAATTATAAGCGACGGTTTGCGGCCAGTTGTATTAGACTCCTCTGAGTTCTTGAATTTCTTGGAACTAAATGACTGGCCGCCACATACTCCAAACGCTTGACCCGTTATTCTGCTTAGAAATCTGAACGTTTCCCAAGGACTCCTAAATGCAACCATATTGCTTGGATATGGAAATAATAGGTGCAGTTAAAATTAGGCAGAGAGGTCTAATCCTTCGACTTGATTTAACACCATCCGATAAAACACTATCATTTTCAAGAGGCAATATTTTCCAATTCATTTGGCATACTTTATCACTATCAATAAAGCTCAAGGGGAAACTCTGGAACGTATAGGCCTCAATTTGCCCCAACAATTTTTCAGTCATGGCCAGCAGTATTTTGCAATGTTGAGAGTGCAATCATTTGACGACCTTATAGTTTCAATAGAGTCAAAACATAATCGTACAAAAAATGTACAGTAGGCCTATATAAGAAAATTCTTCAGTAAATATTTTTCTATTGACCGTTGTACATAAACCTCTCTGGCTCTCTGGATTGGTATCCTCCTCATCAGGATTCCCATCTGGACTCCCCCAAAGACCAGGGTTCGATTTGTCCCTGTCGACATCTTCGTGGATATGCCTGGAAATGGCATTTTGGCTCCTTCCCTCTCGTTCATCGTTCTGGAAGTTCCACCATCATGCTGGTTCCTGTAGAAACGTCACCCCCCCCCCCCATACTGGGATGGTATTAGCCCATGGTGACTGCTTCAACCATGGTGAATAAAAGTCCAATCACGTGGGTAGTGAAATAAGTTGCGTGATTATTCATCCTCTCACTTCCAAAATTATAATGTCCGTCGTGACTATTATAGGCTTCAATTATAAGATACGACACAGCCTTAATCTTGCAGATGTGGATTAGCATGTGAGCCAATACTATTTTATAATGCTGCACGTGCTAGTGACGCTACTTTTGTATCACGCAGCATCCGTGAATTATACGACGTTTCAAAGATGAAATTTCCACTTTGGCAATTTAAATATCTCATACTATTATAATCACACTTATTCAGGATAATTGTAACACTATTACCTGTATATTTCCACTAGGCATCTGCCCTCCACATACGCGTGGGTAATATGTGATGTCACAGCAATGTTGTGCAATACACTATACTTGCCAATAATTATTTCCCAAGCTTCTTGTTTAATTCACTGGACTTCATCGACAGTGAATATTAGTATTTGCGTGCTCGATGGCACCTTATAATCACTTTTTGACGCTAAACAGCGGATATTCTTCTACGTCTCGTAGGACAAATGTAATTCCACGCCTACACAAGGCGGATTCTCAAGACGCAGTGCTCCGGTACTGGGTGTCTCTAGAAAGTAGGTCGTCAAAACGAAAACGTTGAGCGACTATTTACGTTCCTTTTTGCGTATCTGCAAGGGTATTACCATGACGAATAGAAGGAACTAGTGTGAGGACTCCGCCATTATAGCACGGTAGTTTGTGGTCCCGCCGCTACAAGCACTGCAAGCGATAATCTCCATCAACCTGTACCAGGGTTGTAGGCACTACAAGCACGCCATCAAAAAACAGCAGTTGAAAAACAAGCAACAACTCCATAAACCCATCCCCTCACTCTTCTCCCTCTCACCAACACTTCCCCCACGCAATCCTAGCACTCTACATCAAATCCTACAGCTTTTAATCACGCCAGCAGCACAATAAACTTAATAAATCCAGGCTACAGAACAGACCAAAAAAATACACTTTAAGCTAAACCAAATTCACTTCTCAGCTCGACATAACCCATAATACAAGTTAAAACCTATACAAAACATACTCTCCCTACTGTTTTACAACTATTAAACTAACTATTCGCACTCAAAACCTAAAATCCCTGAAACGGGAGCTAATTTAAAAACGCAATAGCCTAGCCCGATTACGTCTCCGGCAGTGCTACCGCATTTGCATTTCAGGGTGTATGTAGCCCCACCACTTCTGGTGCACCCTAGATAATGCTACACCCTCAAGGGCTCCCGGCTGGTGAGTTCGGGAGTTGGCGACCCCGAGGGATTCCTGAGCTGGGTCCGTTTTCCCCTTTTGTCCCTTCCCTTTGGGGCGGACCCTCTCCCCTCCCTTCTCCTCATAATCCTCTCCTCTTTTCCTTATATTTCCTTTTCTCTTTCAGATTCCCGCACTGTTTTTGTTACTTGGTTCCCCGTGTATCTAAATTCCCTTTTAGGATTTTTTTTTTTGGTAGGTATTTTTAATCTACGTTGCATTTTGTAAGTCTTTTCGATCTAGATTGCATTTTGTGTGTGTTTTTCAATCTCAATTGCATTTTGTAAGGATTGACAATCTAAATTGCTTTTTAGTATGTCTTTCAATATCCGGGCCGGCGCTTTTGTTAGTTTTTTGAATTTCAAATGCATTTTGTATTTTCAACCTACCCCGCTTTGTTCAAGTAGTTAAGTCTCAATTGCAATTTTGTGGGTATTTTGAATCTAAATTACATTTTGTAATTAATTTCAATCTAAATTGCATTTTGTAAGTATTGTCCATCCTAATGAGAAGTTTGAATCTACCATACATTTTGTAAGCAATTTCAATTGCATTTTGTATTTTCAACCTACCCCGCTTTGTTCAAGTAGTTAAGTCTCAATTGCAATTTTGTGGGTATTTTGAATCTCCATTACATTTTGTGCGTATTTTCAATCTCATTTGCATTTTGTAAGTATTTTGATTTCACTTGCATTTTGTAGGTATTTCGACTGTACGTTGCATTTTGTACGTATTTTGGACTTAACCTACATTTTGTGCGTATTTCTCAATCTATTCCTTTTCGAGTATTTTCGTTCAAAATTCCCTTATGTACGTATTACCGCTCTCCATTTTGTGAGTAGTTTCAATCTGAGTTCCTTTTTGTAAGTATTTTTCCTGCTGCATAAAGCATAGTTGTTGGGGCTCACTGTCTATTTTATCTAAACCATTTTACTTTCATCCATAGCAGTGAGCTGTTTTTATCTTCATCCTTTCATTTCACGCCATTTCATTTCATCAGGGGCCGATAACCTCGATGTTAGGCCCCTTAAAACAACAATTATCATCATCATCATCGCATATGCATTCATAACTTCACAATAACTTCCAAATTACGACTAAGTGAGCTATCTGCCTGAGTAGTTACAGGTGTTACCGGCTTGCCTGGGACGATGGGTCACCAAACCGGTATTTAAACTCAATTATTAAGCTTTAATTAACCAAATTGAGAGGAAACAGATCAGACCAAAAAACGTACACTTTAAGCTAGACCAAATTCACTTCTCATCTCGACATAAACTTTAATTCAACTCAAAACCTACCCAAAACATACTCTCCTTACTGTTTTACAACTATTAAACGAACTATTCGCACTTAAAACCTAAAACCCCTGAAACGGGAGCTAATTTAAAAACGCAATAGCCTAGCCCGATTACGTCTCCGGCAGTGCTACCGCAAATTCATTCATAACTTCACTATAACTTTTGTATAATTTGGTGCAAAATGATGGGTTTTAAAGCTATCTGGATTCAGTTTTTCAACCAATTTATTGTGATGTTTTATGTACGGTATGGTTAATGTAAAACGCAACTAATACCATTTTATCCATAATGTAGAATTTTGGGCTTATGCCGTGTTTTATTTATTCAAACTCGACGCGTTTCGAAAGAAACCATGTCTTTCTTCATCAGGAATAAACGGAAATACGACTAAATTGTTGCTAAGAGAAAGCAACAAAGAAACTAAAAAAAGGTGCTCTAAGATGAACAATGAAGTGTATGTAACACGTCCTTCGAGAAGTGTATGTGGCATTCTTTTCCAGGCCGAGAAAGTAATTACCAGAAAATTAAACTCAAAATCGATGTGGAGCGAAATATCTATGATTGTATCAATTCCAAAGGAACAATTTCAGTTGATCATTCAGGAGCTGGCTGCTGTCTTCAGCGTATCATGGATATTATCCCTAGACTTGTTTATTTTGGGTGCCGATTCATCTTCAGAACGAAGGAAATCCGCCGGGATTTGCAATCTCGAACATCCGCCAAGTCTTCACGCAAGCTTTCGAAAGTTCAGTACCGTAGCCGACAAAATGAATTGGTAAGTAGAGAGTTACTTTAAATAGTTTATGTGTGCTTGTTTTAATATGCTGGGGATTAGCCGTGGTTTTTATCTGTTTCTGTATACTCCAGGAATCTGTGCGTTCCGTAACATGCAATGAAGACCGTAGTTCTTATTTCCATGAATTATATTTTCCATTGTGCCCTGCCGTGCTATTTTAATTGTAACCGCTAATTACTTTTTAAAAGAGTACTAGTTACAAAGTAATTCGTTTCCCTTAGCACCATCCCTAAGACCAGCTGACCCCGCCAGCGTGGAACTTACCCACTCTAGCGCTGCCTGGCGGGGCGCGCTTGAACTTCAGGAGTCTTCTCACTTTCTCCTTCTATTCGTCATGGTATTACCTTACCTAAAGTAAAAATAAACATTCTCCAAAATGTTTTAATAATGCAGCATGACGAAATGGAATATTCTGAGTCTCGTAGGAAAGATAAAAATAATTAATAAGACCTCAGATAATAATTAGCAGTTTACACCAAAGTCAAAAGTGCGATTCACCGCTACTTCAAAGTATCGCGTGATCTCTCAGCTTCACGTGGCTTCCTGGGTGTGTTCAAAAGTACAACATCCCATCATAAATGCTCTGTCATAAAAAATATCACATGAACCATAGCTCAGCGGGTTCAGTATAGAAGTTACAAGCATTTTAAAATTGGACCTATCAGCAGGCATAGAATCATGTTGGCAGCACTGACGTATATTAATTACTCCAAATTCGTCTAGAATGCCAGGTACTATACGTGTGCAAAGTTTAGAGCTATTGGCTTGCATACTTTCTGATATATTGATATTAGGGTAACAAAAATTTGGACAGCACATATTAACAGTTGGCAGCACTGGTTGCTCCTTAGAATACGCATAGTCATATCTGTTATGGTACACATAGCACATACGAAATTTGGTTGAAATCCAAATGATAGTATGGAAGTTACATGTATTTAAAGTTGGACCTGTCAGCAGGCTTAGAATCATGTTGGTAGCACTGACGTATATAAGTTACTCCAAATTAATATAGAATGTCAGGTACTATACGTGTGCATAGTTTAAAGCTCTCGGCTTGCATACTTTCTGATATGTTGGTATTTGGAAAAAAAATATTAGGAGCATTTATTAACAGTTGGCAGCCCTGGTAGGTATTAAGAATACGCTCAGTCATATCTGGTTATGTACACATACAACATACGAAATTTGGTTGAATTCCAATTGATAGTATAGAAGCTATATGCATTTAAAAATTGGACCTATCAGGAGGCTTATAATCATTTTGGCAACACTGCCATGTTTAGCCTCCTGGAAATTAAACTGAAATATTATGATCTGTACGTGTGCCAATTTTGAAATCGCTCCCATTCATACTTTCCAAGATATCCAACATGGAGCTCAAATTTCAATTGCGATTTTTTAGCAGTTGGTAGCACTGACATCATTTTCAAATATGGCCGTGAGATATTCAGGTATAGATCTTTACTCCTACCAAATTTTGTTTCGATTGCTGCAGCCGTTTAGGAGTTGATAGGGGGGGACACACACACAGCCAGCCAGACAGACAGACAGAAGGACAGACAGACAGACAGACAGACAGACACACATTTGCCCGATCTCATAAGTCTACTTTTTCCTCATTTTTGCAAAATGTGAAAAGTAGGCTAAAAATGAGGAAAAAGTAGACTTATGAGATCGGGCAAATGTCTGTCTGTCTGTCTGTCTGTCTGGCTGAGTGTGTGTCCCCCCCCCCCCCTATCAACTCCTAAACGGCTGCAGCAATCGAAACAAAATTTGGTAGGAGTAAAGATCTATACCTGAATATCTCACGGCCATATTTGAAAATGTTGTCAGTGCTACCAACTGCTAAAAAATCGCAATTGAAATTTGAGCTCCATGTTGGATATCTTGGAAAGTATGAATGGGAGCTATTTCAAAATTGGCACACGTACAGATCATAATATTTCAGTTCAATTTCCAGGAGGCCAAACATGTCAGTGTTGCCAAAATGATTATAAGCCTCCTGATAGGTCCAATTTTTAAATGCATATAACTTCTACACTATCAAGTGGAATTCAACCAAATTTCGTATGTTGTATGTGTACATAACCAGATATGACTGAGCGTATTCTTAAGACCTACCAGGGCTGCCAACTGTTAATAAATGCTCCTAATTTATTTTATCCAAATACCAATATATCAGAAAGTATGCAAGCCGACAGCTTTAAACTATGCACACGTATAGTACCTGACATTCTATATTAATTTGGAGTAACTTATATACGTCAGTGCTACCAACATGATTCTAAGCCTGCTGACAGGTCCAACTTTAAATACATGTAACTTCCATACTATCATTTGGATTTCAACCAAATTTCGTATGTGCTATGTGTACCATAACAGATATGACTATGCGTATTCTAAGGAGCAACCAGGGCTGCCAACTGTTAATATGTGCTGTCCCTCTTTTTGTTACCCTAATATCAATATATCAGAAAGTATGCAAGCCAATAGCACTAAACTTTGCACACGTATAGTACCTGGCATTCTAGACGAATTTGGAGTAACTAATATACGTCAGTGCTGCCAACATAATTCTAAGCCTGCTGATAGGTCCAATTTTAAAATGCATGTAACTTCTATACTAACTAATGGATTTCATTCAAAATTGGCACAACAATAGATCATATTATTTCAGATTATTTCTGACCAATACATGCATGACATTGTTGCCAACATGATTTTACGCGCGCTGTTAGATCCAATGTTTAACTGCATGTAACGTCCATGCTATCCAGTGGACTTCAACCAAATTTTGTATTTAGTACCGTAAGAGACGGAACTAAGAATATATTCAGTCATCAGGGCTGCCAACTGTAGTGCTCTATTAGGATACATTATGCCAGGTATACAGTATTTCGAACTAATTGGAAATTTCGATATTAGCAACTTAATTTCGTCATTATTCTAGATAGGTTCATATTCTGTAGAATAATCATTGGCATGAAAAGTAGGCTGTATAGTTCTTCACGGAACTTCTTGTTGTTTTAGATTTATCAATATTCATCATGAATTCTTTCCTCAAGACGGAATCCATACCATTCAAAAACTCATTCAAATCCTCAGGCGTCTCGGCCAAGATGACGATGTCATCAGCAAATCTCAGAGTTGAAATTATTTCTCCTTGAATCTTCACTCCCACTTTAAATTTCTCTCTAATTTCCTTCATTGCTTGTTCAATGTAAAGATTGAAAAGTATGGGTGATAAGTTGCAGCCTTGCCTTACACCTTTCTGAATACCAGCTTCTCTCTCCTGTCCTACAGCTCGAATGACTGATGTCTGGTTTCTGTATAGATTGTATATCACCCTCCTATCCCTGTACTTTATTCCAATCGTTTTCAAAATGTCAAACAATTTAGTCCAATCAACGTTATCGAAAGCCTTTTCTAAGTCTACAAATGCCATGAACGTTCTCTTATCTTTCTTTATTCTACATTCCAAAATCAGCCAAAGACTTAGTACAGCTTCCCTTGTTCCTACGTTTCTCCTGAAACGCTGTTTTAGGAGACTACTTCCGAAAATGGAGACTCCAACCAAGCATGAGTAAAACAGAAGTTTCTTGTTTTCATCTGAGCAATCGAATGGCTTCAAGGGATCTCAAGGTATACTTCGATAACACCCTTCTCCGCCACAATAGACACCCCAAATATCTGGGTGTTACACTCGATAGAACGCTGTCGTTCCAAGAACACTTGAGAAAGAGTGCTGCCAAGATTCAGACACGCAACAACATCATTCGAAAACTATGTGGTACTACTTGGGGTGCAAGTGCAACTACTTTACGTTGCTCAGCTCTTGGCCTGGTTTACTCTACTGCAGAGTATTGTGCCCCTGTCTGGATAAACAGCCCTCATGTGAAGAGAATAGATGATAAATTAAATGACACAATGAGAATGATCACAGGCACGATCAGATCAACTCCTATTCAGTGGCTGCCTGTATTAAGCCATATTCCCCCACCCCACCTCCGCAGATGCAATGCTTTGATGAATGAATACAAGAAGATCCAGATTAATCAAAGACTGCCCATTCATGAGGATATCCACCATCTACATATAGATAGACTGAAGTCAAGACATCCACCCATCTGCACGGCGGAGAACCTGGCAATGAGTAATTTCAACCTTACTGAGAAATGGTCTAATGAATGGAGACAATTCGCCCCAGCAGAGTCTTTGGAAATGCCATGCATCTCACAGAAGGTACCTGGCTTTGAACAACCTCGGAAAGTATGGTCCAAGCTATACCGGATCCGAACTAACCATGGTGTGTGTGCAGATCTGCTATACAAATGGAGGAAAAAGTCATCATCTTGTTGTGACTGTGGTGCTGAGAGGCAAACTGTGAAGCACATCACCCAAGAATGCCCACTGAGCCGTATGGACGGAGGTAGAAGAGAATTTTTCCTGGGGACGCCACAAGCGATTAACTATGTAAATAGTGTAAATATAGATCTGTAGCTCATGTATACGCCATACGATAATTAAATAAATCCTGAAACCAAACTAGTCTTCACCCAATTCCGCTTCTATCTGGCGGTACTAGGGTGAATGTACCGATATCAGTAGTTACGCTCAGCGCTAAGCCATGGGGCCAAACTCTCTGCGAACTCGGTAGTCGAGGGTTGTTAACGGGAATAATGAGGGGTAGACATACACTAGGGTGAATGTGGATTTTTGTTTGGAAACCTGTGTTATTGTGATGGCTCTATTAGTGTACTGTATGGTGGTTGGTTGGTTCCTTTGTTTAGGGGCTGCGACAACGTGGTCATGTAGCCCCGTGTACATTGGGTGTGAGTAGAATTTGTCTGATAACCGGTGTTAATTGTGATGGCTGTATTAGTGTGTGTTATCTGTGATTCAGGTAAGGACTGCAGACGATTAATGTTCAAGTAGTTCCTACTTTTGCTACCTAATGCTGTAACGTGTTTTTCGAGGGGTTTTATGCCACTGGCATAAGTCAGTAGGAAGCCATTCTATATTTATTTACGCGGCAAATTGTTCAGCCAAGAGAATTTTTCATGTTAATTTATTATTATTATTAATTTATTATAATTATTATTAAGATATTTTCGGAGCATTTTATAAAAATTATAAGCATACAGATAGGTTTTCTATGTCTTAGAAAACACTATCAAGCAAATTATTACGAACGACAATATCATAGAAAATTATGTGATTACGGAATTTTACGGAGTTTCGTCAGTTAGGATATTATGAGAGACATGACTCACTGGAAATTCAGATACGGGCTGATTCTTGTCAAGAAGTGTTACGAAAGCGGGGTTGCAGCGTCAAGAAAAGGCAGATAGTTGGAACGGAAATCGACTTCATCATCCGCGGGCCGTGTGTAATGAGCCAGAGAAGGGGAACTAGCGCGTAGGGAGCAGCCAATCAGTGGAGACCACGTAAGCGGGAAGTCGGTCCCGAGGTGGGGAGCCGACGTGTGCATATATCGTTCGGCGCGCCGTGGAAGGAGGACAATCTGTGTAGAACTTGCCGAGTATGGTTGCACGCGGGAGTCGCTCCGATGTTCCGTGGAGTGGGAGGACAATCTGTGAAAGACTTGACTAGTTCGGTTGCAAGTGTGTGTCGCTCCAATGTTCCGTGGAGTGGAGAACTATCTGTTTAAAACATAACCAGTTTGGTTGTACGAGGGTATGGCTCCGAGGTTCGGACCATAAATCTTCAAATCTACCAGTATATCATCAAACATCGACGAAGATGACGACATCCAGGAGACTGTGGGAAGATCACAGCATCATCCAGTACGAGGGAAATGCTTTAGCAATTTCCAGTGGTAAGCGCGAATGACGCAGAAATACGTAATCTCTCATTTCTCTTTGTTTTATATTTCATATTTCAGTAACTTCATAGCTTGGGAATAAGAGTAAAATCAATAATTTATCAGACTCCGTTTTAACGTAATTTTCTACCGGTAATATTAAAATCGCAACGCTCCAATTTAAATGTTATACTTATTATTATTATTATTAATTTTGCTATACTTGTTTTATGTAATAAATTCATTTCTTTTACAATGCAATCTTTGCTTTCAGTAGGTAGCATTAGATATAGACCAATTCCTTCTCCTGATACAATTGTTTGTTGGGTTAATGATCAAATCATACCAAGATCTGAGTGAATAGATTCTTGAAGGTGTTCTACCAGAGCTAGACGTTGTTAAATACAAATTTAGATTTCAGCATTGCGTTGAGGTCTTGGCGCCCATTAAAACAACATAGCTTAGGCAAAGGTAAACAGTTACATTTATCACCCAACAGTTAGGGGCAGCCAAACCGTTACACTTGTCGCTCAACGTGTGGGCAAGCGAAACCGTTACATTTGTCGCTACCAACATGGGGCATTAATTAAAGCTACACTTGTACCCTCAACGTGGAGCAAAGTGAAAGACGGTACAATTGTCATCCCAACGTGGAGAAGACGTTACAATTGTCGCCGACAACTTGGGGCTGAAAACCTAATAACATTTGTGGAAGGAGAAGGGTATATATTTCTGTGCCTGTATTTTGGGGGTTATTTGTCTGTATCAGTGTATATCATTATGGGGGATGAGAAAGAAAGACAGATGAGATTACGTAGTGGTCATCAACGGGAGAGTGATGATACGAGCAGTATGTCGAGTGATGGTAGTACCGGGGTAGCGGAGGTAAATCCCGATACTGAAACAGGGAGTGTAGGCGGCCAACCAGAATTAAAAACTTTAATTCTCGAGTTTATGTATCAGAACAAAGTTAGTAGTGATGCCTTAAATGCAAAGTTAGAACAGAATAATGCAAGATTAGAACAAAACAGTAGGGAAAATAAAGAAAGTACAGATGCCTTAAACGCCAGATTAGAACAAAACAGTAGGGAAAATAAAGAAAGTACAGACGCTTTAAATGCTAAACTGGAACAAAACAACGCAAAATTAGAACAAAACAGTAGGGAAAATAGAGAGAGTAATGAAACTTTAAACGCCAGATTAGAACAAAACAGTAAGGAAAATAGAGAGAGTACTGAAACTTTAAATGCTAAATTAGAACAAAACAGTAGGGAAATGAGTGACAAATTCGAACTGATTAGAGGTGGGATCAGGGGGGTGATGGAAGAAAAGGCTAAAGAGATTATTGCAGATGTAGACAGAAAATTAGGAAAAGTACAGGAGGAGTTGGAAATTAGAATCAGTACACAGGCTGAAAATTTAAAAGAACTAGTGCAACTGGAAACACAGCAGGTCAAAAAGCAATTGGGGGCAGAAATTGACAAAATTCAGGTAGCTACTAAAGAGGATAAGGAACAGCTGGGGGGTAGAATTGAGAAAGTCCACTCACAAATAGTTGCAGAAGTAAATGATTTAAGAGAGAGTAATAGAGAGAGCATTAGCAAGATTGAGGAGAAACAAGCAAAGCTATATGATAAAGTAGAAGAATCAGAAGGAAACATTAAATTAACTGTAAACAGTATTGAGAGGAAGGCTGAGGAGAAAAACCCAGAATTAGAGTTAAAATTAAAAGCTAGGATCAGGCAAGAAAATAGTCAGAATAGGCCAGTTTTTGTGAATAGCACACACAGGGAGGTAGAACTGGGTAAGTTCAGCAATCGACAGGGGTGCCCAATGGAGTTCATGAACACTATAGAAAATAAATTCGGGGAGAGGTTGGAAAATGGTAGTATTGAGTGGTGCCAGGTAGTTGAAATTTTAGAACAAGTGTTTGTGGGTGAAACGAGGAATTGGTTTGCTGTCTACAGAGACAAGTTAACTGATATCAATGATTTTAAAATGAAATTCTGTGAACAGTTCTGGAATGAGGTTATTCAGTCTCAGCATCGTGAGGGAGTAGTGTGTGGTAAATATAACCCTAAAGGAAGCTCCACCATGACCGAATACTTTTTAGGGCAGGTATTAGTGTGTAAATATCTGGATGGCTTGAAGGAGGAAAGTGATGTGGTGAGGTTGCTACTTAGGCACTTTCCCTATAGGATCAAGGAGGCTGCTTGTATCCAGAATGTAAAGACTATATCACAAGTAGAAAATTTGTTAGCACATTTGATGCACTAGGGAGAGGGGGTTATGAGGACAATTTCAATAGGAACCAGGGTAATAATAATAATAGGCCTAATGAAGCCAGGCATCAGGAAGTTCAAGGGAACGGTGGCGAAGGGGCCAACGCTCAAAAAAGAAATAATAATAATCAGCTAAATCAGAACAGAGGAAATGGCTATGGTAATCAGCATCAAGGGAGGAACAATGATTACAGGAGAAATCAAGGGAGGAACAATGATTACAGGGGAAATCAAGGGAGAAACAATGATTTCAGGGGAAATCAAGGGAGAAATTATAATGACAATAATTACAACCAGAATAGGGGTCAAGGAAGAGGACAGCCTAGTGGTAGTAATATACAGCCAAACAATGACAACACAGCCCAGAACAACCAGACCAGTTCAGTAGTTAGTAGTACTACGGCCAGCTGTAGCGGTTCTTTAAACGCGAACCAGGCTGCGAAGTAAGGTCAGAATCTCAGTCTGTAGCATGCCCTGTCCAACAATTATACAGGAACCCTATGACCTAAATGTAAGAAATGAATTATTACATGAACTAAATGATGAAGGTATTATTCAGGAAGTGGTTAGTAAGAGCCCCATAGTTAAATTTAACGTGTCCGAGGCGTACACAGATGTTTTAATTGATAGTGGTTGTATGAAGAGTTGCATAAGTAGTGCATTTTATGATAAAATGAAAGGAACTTGAGTAAATTTTGAGGAGATGCCAATTAAAAGCACTTTTGTTATCACAGCTGTTGGGAAGAGGTCTAAAGTAATTTCTAAGCAAGTTTTAGTAGACATTAAAATTAATAATCATGTAGAGAAGCAGATTTGCCTTGTAATTCCAAATTTAGTATTCAGTGTTATCTTGGGTTCAGAGTGGCTAAGTAGAGTGTCTGGTAACTTATGTTATGATGTAGGGAGTTTGAAATTTAAATGGGGAGATTCTGAAGTAGAAGTAGCGTTCAATGACCATATTCAGAGGAGTAGTATTGTAGGTGTGATTTGTACTTTAAATGAGATATCGCCAGCCGTAGAGCGGGGTTCTCCATGTTTTGTGGGCAGTGTGATTACGAACGGAAGTCTAGAGGACTCGTTACGTGATGCTGCATTTCAGGGAAATATAGAGGATGAACAGTGTGTTCGGCTCTATGATGTGTTATTGTGTAATAGGAGAGTGTTTGAGGATCGCATTGGTATGGCCAATTGCTATACACATTCATTGAACGTTATTGATAGGTCAGTATTCACAGGACATAGATATCCTGCACCTTTCGCTTATCAGAGTGCAGTTGAGGCACAAATTAATCAGATGCTTGAAGATGGGATTATTGAGCACTCTAACAGTCCATATGTTAATTCTTTGATCACGGTACCCAAAACCGACGGCACAGTTCGTATTTGTTTAGACGCTCGTTTGGTTAACAGTAGAATTAGTTCAGATCAGCTGAAATCTATGTCAATAGAGGAATTAATGCAAACATTTTTGGGGAAGAAGTATTTCACTTGTGTAGATTTGAGTTCCAGTTTTTGGCAAGTGCCACTTATGTACGAAGATAGACCATTTACAGCTTTTAGTCATAAATATAACCTTTATCAATTTTGTAGAACACCTTATGGGTTAAAGAGTAGTTCAGCAGCTTTAATTAGGGCTTTAAACATCGCATTAGGGGATGACACAGGAGAGTTTGTAACCATTTACATAGATGATATGGTAATTAGTTCACGCAGTTTTGAGGAGCATCTACGTCATTTAGATATAGTTTTTCAGAAGTTAGATCAGGCAGGGTTCACTTTGAAGCTGTCTAAGTCGTCATTCTGTCAGTCAGAAGTGACATTTTTAGGTCATAGAGTGTCGAGTAGAGGTGTAACACCAGAAGAAAGTAGGGTTAATAAGATACTTAACGCAGAGGTGCCACAGAATGTTAAACAGTTAAAAACTTACCTGGGAATTTGCAACTTTTTCAGGAGGTTCGTTCTTAAATACTCAGGGTTGGTAGAACCATTCAGGGAATTGCTTAAAAGTGGGACTCGGTGGAGATGGGAGTCCAAGCATGATTAGGCTTTTAGAGCGCTGAAGGAAGGTTTTGAGAAAGCTGTAGTGCTGAAATATCCGTTAAAAGATAAGGAATATGTGGTTATGACAGATGCTTCACATATAGGCATTGCTGGAGTATTATGTCAGAAAGATGATGAGGGTAATCTGTGCATTGTATCTTTAGCCTCGCGAGGACTGACAGCAGCAGAGAAAAGATACACGATTACTGAGTTAGAGCTTTTAGGTATTGTTTTCAGTTTAGGGAAATTTAGAATGTATTTAGTAGGGGGGAAATTTGAGATCCACACAGATCACCTTGCATTACTGTATATGAGAACTTGTAAACTCAGTTCTAACAGAGTTAGTAGGTGGATTCTTGCTCTGCAGGAATACGAATTCACAGTAAAATATATTTAAGGTAAAGATAACATTCTTGCAGACATGCTATCGAGGGACACTAATTTATGTAGGGATTATCCTGTGGTTAAAGCAGAGGACGGTATTTTAATATGTGCATGTGTGGACAGTAGCAACAGGGCATCGTTACAGACACTGAGAAATATGCTAGTGGAGCAACGTGATGCCGTTAAGTTAAAGGAGCCACTGGCTATGTTGGAAATAGGTGAAGAAGAGTATGTGAAAGTAGGACGGTTCACGTACAAGATGCAGGATGGGCTTCTTGCAAGGAAATGTAGGAATAATCGGTGGGTAATATGTGTTCCTGCCACTTTGCGGGAGGAGCTAATTTGGTTCATTCATGGGGAATTAGGACACTTTGGTGCTGCCAAGGTCTTCTATGAAATTGGTCGTGACTTCATTTGGAGTAAAATGGGAAGGGATGTTAGGAGGATTTTAGCTAAGTGTGACACCTGTCAAAGGAGTAAATATCCAGTTAAATATTTAGTGGGGGAGAGATCTGCAGTTCTCACCAGTAGTCCCGGCGAACTACTGTGTGTGGATTTATTTGGCCCGATCGTTAAAGGACAGTACGGCTACGAGTACATTTTTATAGTTATTGACGCTTTTAGTAAGTATGTCAAGCTATATCCGCTAAGGAAAGCCACGGGACTAGCGTGTAGCCGTCTGATCATTAATAAGTATGTACCTGAGTTTGGCATTCCACTCAGGATACTATCTGACAGTGGACCACAGTTTACTGCAAAGAAATGGAGAACCAGTATGCAGGAAGCTGGTATAACACACGTTCATTCCTCTGTAAGGTACCCTCAGGGTAATTCTACAGAGCGTCCATTAAGGGAAGTGGCTCGTCTTTTTCGGACTCTAGTGCATGACAAGCATGCCGCCTGGGTTGGACATCTTCCCAAGGTCGAGACTTGGCTGAATTCTGTCCAGCATGAGAGCACGAAATTGACGCCATACGAAGTTCACTTCGGAAAAAGACCACAAAATGAACTAGCGAGGGTGTTGGGATCAAATGAGGGTAAGCAACCGGGGATGGATTACATTGTCCAGTTGGCGAAACAGAATTTATCTATGTCAGCACAAAAGAGAATTCACTAACAAAAAGAAACTAAATTTGACCTATTCGAGCCGGGAGACAGAGTCTTACTTAGAGTGCCGAAACAGTCAAATAAGCTAGAGAAAGTCATGTCCAAGTTCTTTTTATCTCTACGAGGGCCCATTTATAGTTTCCAAACGTATTGGGAAAACAGCATATGTGCTGGAGAATAGTGAGGGAAACAGATTATACGGGACGTATAATATAAATAGTCTCCGAAAGTATGTGTCATAAAGTGAGGATGTTTATCTGGCGAGCCAGCCTATCAAATGAGTAAGTGTGGTATTTGGTGCGTGGGAGGAGATGGTCTTCCAGGCAGGCGTATCAGAAGTCACACAGGGGGGTAGTATGTAAGTAATTGAGAGTTTTTAAGGTACAGGGAAATATGACGGGATTGTCGGATGCTCTTGAGCACTAAAATGTCTCGATACACCAAGGCCAGAATTTGGTAGCGCTGGTGAATTCCCATTTGTCCCCAAGAGATGGGTGAGCACTTGGATAGGGTATTTTTGCTTAAGGCGTCCACGGGACAAAAGATGGGCCATCAGAATGCGAGACAGTCCTTCATGAAACTCATACATAACGGCACACGTGATTTCTGTTTACGGCCTCGCCATGTAAGATTTGTAAGTGTGGAATTTAAGGTAATTTGTACAATGGTTTCATTTGTGTGAGGAGAACTGGTCTGTGTTGAGAACTAGTATTAAGTAGAATATGGTCTACGGGAACTTAACAAGACAGGGCGATTACGGCACATAAATATTTGGTGTTATACGTAATGCGCATTTACTGTTTTTTTTTTTTTTGTTTTTTTTTCAGATGTCAATATTAATTTCATCTTTTATAAAGAGAGATCAAGTATTATGGTCACGAGGCGCTGCCACAATAGTGTGATCGTGTGCTCAGTGATAAGTGAGATTAAATTTCACCATAAGGAAGGGACCTCCAGTGAAATTAGGAAGTTCTATGGTGATATAAATATATCAGAACACCTTCAATGCGTGTGATATGACATCATAAATACATAGTGCTCACACATTAATTATGTCTATTTTTCCAACATAGAGAAATTTGAGAGGCGGAAATATCCGTGGAACACTATTCTATATGAGAAACATTGGACTGGTTGCAAAGTGCAATCCATAGTGACAACAAACTTTGACGCAAAGTGCGTGAAGAAAAATTATGAGTGTATATATCTGTAATTTAGGGTGATTTCATTTATGTAATATGTATTTTGGATGGGGTTTATTAACGTGTCTGGGATAATCGGATAATGGACCGTCGTCACGGTAAATCATCCGATGATCCGAGGCGAATATGTAACGTGTTTTTCGAGGGCTTTTATGCCACTGGCATAAGTCAGTAGGAAGCCATTCTATATTTATTTACGCGGCAAATTGTTCAGCCAAGAGAATTTTTCATGTTTATTTATTATTATTATTAATTTATTATAATTATTATTAAGATATTTTCGGAGCATTTTATAAAAATTATAAGCATACAGATAGGTTTTCTATGTCTTAGAAAACACTATCAAGCAAATTATTACGAACGACAATATCATAGAAAATAATGTGATTACGGAATTTTACGGAGTTTCGTCAGTTAGGATATTATGAGAGACATGACTCACTGGAAATTCAGATACGGGGTGATTCTTGTCAAGAAGTGTTACGCAAGCGGGGTTGCAGCGTCAAGAAAAGGCGGATAGTTGGAACGGAAATCGACTTCATCATCCGCGGGCCGTGTGTAATGAGCCAGAGAAGGGGAACTAGCGCGTAGGGAGCAGCCAATCAGTGGAGACCACGTAAGCGGGAAGTCGGTCCCGAGGTGGGGAGCCGACGTGTGCATATATCGTTCGGCGCGCCGTGGAAGGAGGACAATCTGTGTAGAACTTGCCGAGTATGGTTGCACGCGGGAGTCGCTCCGATGTTCCGTGGAGTGGGAGGACAATCTGTGAAAGACTTGACTAGTTCGGTTGCAAGTGTGTGTCGCTCCAATGTTCCGTGGAGTGGAGAACTATCTGTTTAAAACTTAACCAGTTTGGTTGTACGAGGGTATGGCTCCGAGGTTCGGACCATAAATCTTCAAATCTACCAGTATATCATCAAACATCGACGAAGATGACGACATCCAGGAGACTGTGGGAAGCTCACAGCATCATCCAGTACGAGGGAAATGCTTTAACAATGTCCAGTGGTAAGCGCGAATGACGCAGAAATACGTAATCTCTCATTTCTCTTTGTTTTATATTTCATATTTCAGTAACATCATAGCTTGGGAATAAGAGTAAAATCAACAATTTATCAGACTCCGTTTTCACGTAATTTTCTACCGGTAATATTAAAATCGCAACGCTCCAATTTAAATTTTATACTTATTATTATTATTATTATTAATTTTGCTATACTTGTTTTATGTAATAAATTCATTTCTTTTACAATGCAATCTTTGCTTTCAGTAGGTAGCATTAGATATAGACCAATTCCTTCTCCTGATACAATTGTTTGTTGGGTTAATGATCAAATCATACCACGATCTGAGTGAATAGATTCTTGAAGGTGTTCTACCAGAGCTAGACGTTGTTAAATACAAATTTAGATTTCAGCATTGCGTTGAGGTCTTGGCGCCCATTAAAACAACATAGCTTAGGCAAAGGTAAACAGTTACATTTATCACCCAACAGTTAGGGGCAGCCAAACCGTTACACTTGTCGCTCAACGTGTGGGCAAGCGAAACCGTTACATTTTTCGCTACCAACATGGGGCATTAATTAACGCTACACTTGTACGCTCAACGTGGAGCAAAGTGAAAGACGTTACAATTGTCATCCCAACGTGGAGAAGACGTTACAATGCGACCGTACATGACACCTAGCTGCGAACTTAGCTACTAGATGCCATCGCAACCAGCACCTGGCGACCAACGTTGGAACTAATATAGCGTTATCATATCTAACCTACAAATTTTAGCTTCACATAAGTGTAGTTAGCGGAAAGTTCTTTGACTTGTCCTAAATCTATGATATGGGCCCGCCGTCTTTACTTCCCTTCCGAAGGAAGGCATACTGAGGGATTTTTAACGCTCTTAAAAAATCCGACGACTTTGGCCGTGTTTGACCTCGCGATCTTAGTCATAGAAGTTCAGCATGCTACCAACTACGCCACCAAAGCCTATTTGTAAAAGGTGAGGATTAGGAAGGAGGCGGCCGTGGCCTAGGCTTAGGTACCATCCCAGC
This sequence comes from Meconema thalassinum, assembly GCA_946902985.2. NCBI lineage: Eukaryota > Metazoa > Arthropoda > Insecta > Orthoptera > Tettigoniidae > Meconema > Meconema thalassinum. The sequence continues at coordinate 68,953,653 of OX336399.1, read as the reverse complement.
ATTTACCTAGAGTAGCAGTGGGTTTGTTGTTTGAGTCCTGAATCTTTTGACTGGTTTGATGCAGCCCTCCAAGGCCCCTGTCCTGAGCTAATTGTTTCATCTCTATATAGCTACCACACCCTACATCGGAGGCAATCAGTTTAACATATTCTAACCTTGGTCTACCCCTACAGTTCTTGTCCTCGACCCTCCCTTCCATAACTAAGCTTGCTATTCCTGGGTGTCTTAGTACACGTCTTACCAACCTATCTCTTCTCTTCATTAGCAGTCGTCAGAAACATCTCTCCTCTCCCACTCGTCCTAATACCTCTTCGTTTGTAACCCTAGCTACCCATCTAATCTTCGTCATTCTCCTGTAACACCACATTTCAAACGCTTTAATTCTCCTCTTTTCTGCTGCACCAATATTCCAAGTTTCACTTCCATAGAGTGCCACGCTCCAGTCAAAGACTTCCAAAAATGACTTCCTAATACCTAAATCTATATTCGATGTCAACAGATTCCTATTTTGTAGAAATGCTTTCCTTGCCTGAGCTAACCTACTTTTTATATCCTCTTTGCTTCATCCATCACTGGTTATTTTGCTTCCTAAGTAACAGAAGTCTCCTACTTCCTTTAGCTTTTCACCTGCCAATTTGATGTACATAGAGGTTTCTGATTTATTTCGGCTGCATTCCAATAATTTTGTGTTACTTTTAATAATTTTCATCATGAATTCTTTCCTCAAGACTGAGTCCATACCATTCCAAAACTCATTCATATCCTCAAGCGTGTCGGCCAAGATGACGATGTCATCAGCTAATCTCTGAGTTGAAATTATTTCTCCTCTATTTTTACTTGGGAAATGACGGAAAATCACTTCCAGGATGGCTGAGGTGGGAAGCCACCTCTTTTCAGTTTTTCCTCGCGAGAGTTAGCGGAGTTAACCCCAAGAAGAAGAAACAGCAGCAGCAGAGGAAAAAGAAAAGGGCCGTCGTCTAGTTATCGGGCAGGTTCTCGAAAGGGTTGATGTTGACCAATTAGCCACTAGCACTTAAACAAAGCAATAGCAAGCTATAACAATATCCTGTCACTGAACGCCGCCACAGAAACGTTGGAACTGTTCGCAATATATTATGTTTTATTGTTGTATTTCTATTCCTTGGAAAGCCTTCATCATAACTACTCTTGTCCTTGCCTAACCGTATCTGTCATCACCGCTGTTTGCCACTGTGCGTGCGTGTGGTCTGACCTCCCTATTACACTGGAGCTCAAATATAATTGTTTTTGTGAACAGTTAATCCGGCAGTAAATAGTTTTTCTGGTCACATTATTGCTTCGGTCAGAAGAAAGGAACCAAACCACGGATCATATAACGAGCGAAATCGAACGCAACGCTTTTCTGCAAGCTCTAGATTTCTCAAGCAGTTTGAGACACGAGTGAAGTTAAAATGCCGTGCCTCAAAACGTGAAAACAATCAATCAACGTGGGGGGATAATTCTTTCTTGTAGCGCTGTTACTCTAACAGCGTCATCAAATGTCAATTAGTTAGTGAAGAAAAATCAAGAGTTACACAACTTCTTTTTCTGCGCAAATAGATCTCCTAGGACCACGCGGAATCACACTTATTGGCCTTGATGTTTGCCCAATAACTCTTCATGCGCAACGATTGAGCGAGGCTTCGTTGCTGCGACCAGACGTGTCTGGTAGGTCTTCTCTCTTCTCCCTCAAAACCCCGTGTTTGAGTAATTTTCCTAATTTCCTCTCGGTCCTTGAGATTGGGAAAACCTAATTCAGCCTAGTCCTTTTCTGCCTGTTTGTACCAATTGGACCTTGTTGCCTTTTTCTACGAAAACATAATAGATTTTCTGTTAACCTAGTTTGGTCCATTCTGGCCAAATGTCCCATGAACTGAATCCTTCTCATACGGGTTGTGTCTCTGATTTTAGTAATTTTCAAATAGACGTCAGAATTAGGTTTTGGAAGGTGACTGGATTCCATCTTTGATTCTTGGTCCCAACAGTTTTCGCCTGATTTTGCGTTCCATAATCTCCAATTGATTTCTCAGTGTTTTATGTTGTAAATGAAGTGTCTCTGCTACATAAAGGGCTGCAGGTAAGGCTACTGTTTTATAATGTTGAATTTTACAATTCCAAGAGAGGCATATTTTGTTATAAACTTGTTTTATCAAATGGAAAGCAGTTTCTATTTTCAGTAGGCTTGCTTCTATAGATTTTCTTTCGTTGCCAATTTCATTGATCCATTCACCTAAATACCGTACTTGAAGTCTTTCACTCGGTAGACCTTACAATTACCAATGCGGAGTGTATTCGGAGCAGTTTAAATCATCATCATCATCATCATCTTAAACAGCTCCAGTCACCCGGGTGCTGTGAACGAGTCTTCTCCATTTCTTTCTATCCATGAATGGTTGGTCTTCATGAGTGCTCTCCCAATCCAGCCCTTTGTCTGCCAAGTCACCCTTAATCTGGTATATCAATTTCCTGTTAGGTCTTCCAACACATCTTCTTCCTTTGATGGTCAGATTGAAGTATGCCTTTGCCTTTTGATCATCTTTCATCCGTTGGATATGTCCATACCACCTCAGACGAGACCTCTGTAAGGTCTCCATTACAATGGTGTTAATACCTGCTTCTGCACGATTTATTTCATTTCTTACTTTATCCCTTCTTGTCCTCTGAAGCATGGTACGCACAAACTTCATTTCGGATGCCTGAAGTCTACTGTTATCTCTTTTAAAATGGGTACATGTTTCAAGTGCGTAAGTCAGCATGGGTATGTAGTATGTTTTAAATAATATATGTTTACACCGCATAGGTAGTATGTTATCCCACAGTAGTATTCTGACTTGGTTGTAGAAGATTTCTGCATTATTTGTTCTGTTGGTTATCTCACATTTACTGCTACTGTTCGAACTCAAAGTGCTGCCAAGATATTTGAATTGGTCAACATTTTGAAGTTGATGGTTGTTCAGGTAGATGCTTGAACTAGTACACCCTGATCCATTTGCCATAGCCACAGTATTATTCTGACTAATTTTAAGCCCATATTCCTCAAACAACTTGTTTCAAATCTCTAGATTTTTAGCCTACTTTTCACATTTTGCAAAAATGAGGAAAAAGTAGACTTATGAGATCGATCCGGGAAAATGTGTGTCTGTCTGTCTGTCTGTCTGTCTGTCTGTCTGTCCTTCTGTCTGTCTGTCTGGCTGTGTGTGTCCCCCCCCCCTATCAACTCCTAAACGGCTGCAGCAATCAAAACCAAATTTAGTATGAGTAAAGATGTGCACCGGAATAGCTCACGTCCATATTTGAAAATGATGTCAGTGCTACCAACTGCTGAAAAAACGCACTAGAAATTTGAGCTCCATGTTGGATATCTTGCAAGGTATGCATGGGAGCTATTCCAAAATTGGCACACATGTAGATAATACTATTTCAGTTTAATTTCCAGGAGGCCAACCATGACAGTGTTGCCCAAATAATGTTAAGCCTTCTGATAGGTCCAATGTTTAAATGCATACAACTTCTACACTATCGATTGGATTTCAACCAAATTGTGTATGTAATATCTGTACATAAACAGATATTACTGAGCGTATTCTTAAGAGCCACCAGGCCTGCCAACTGTTAATAATTGCTCTCTCTATTTTTTTATCCAAATACCAATATATCAGAAAGTATGCAAACCAACAGCTTTAAACTATGCACACGTATATTCTGACATTTTAGATTAATTTGGAGTAACTTATATACGTCAGTTCTACCAACATGATTTTAAGCCTGCTGATAGTACCAATTTTTAAATACATGTAACTTCTATACTATCAGTTGGATTTCAACCAAATTTCGTATGTGCTATGTGTACCATAACAGATATGACTATAAGTATTGTTAAGAGCAATCAGGGCTGCCAACTGTTAATAAATGCTGTCTATATTCTTTCTAACCTAATATCAATATATCAGAAAGTATGCAAACCAACAGCTCTATACATTGCACACATATAGCACCTGACATTCTAGATTAATTTGGAGTAATTAATACAAGGCAGTGCTGCCAACATGATTCTATGCCTGCTGATATGTCCAATTTTAAAATACATGTAACTTCTATACTAACAAATGGATTTCATCCAAAATTGGCACAACAAGATATCATAAAAAATCAGTGACCAGCACACGCATGGTATTGTTGGCAACATGCTTTTACGCGTGCTGATAGATCCAGTGTCTAACTGCATGTAACGTCCCTTGGACTTCAACCAAATTTTGTATTCTGTACCTTAAGAGGTGGAACTAAGAATATATTCAATCACCAGGGCTGCCAACTGTAGTGCTCTATTAGGCTACATTATACCAGGTATATTTTGAACTAATTAGATATTTCGATATTACCAACTTAATTTCGTCATTATTCTAGATAGGTTCATATACTGTAGAATAATCATTGGCATGAAAAGTAGGCTGTATAGTTCTCACGGAACTTCTTGTTTTGCACCTCTTCTGCACTTTCAACCCAAATCATAACATGATCCGCGAATACCGTCATAAATTTCGTTTTGTCAAAAGAAATCCGCAAGCCGATTTTTGCTGCTGGTTCTTGAAGTAATTCAAGTTGTTTCGGGACATCAGAAATGTTGGAGCAATTAACGCCATGTCATCGGCAAATGCCAAACAGTCGAGTGTTATCCCTTTGAGTTTTGGTCTTAGTCTATGGGATGGTGCACCAGCTCGTCTCCATTCTCGGTCGACTTTTTCGAGCGCACAATGAAACACCAATGGAGATGATCCATCTCCTTTACGAACTCCTGTTGTTGTTGTTGTTGTTGTTTGACTCTTCAGTCTTTTGACTGGTTTGATGCAGCTTTCCACGCCTCCCTGTCCTGAGCTAATCGTTTCATCTCTACATAGCTACCACACCCTACATCCGAGGCAATCTGTTTAACATATTCTAACCTTGGTCTACCCATACAGTTCTTGTCCTCTACCCTTCCTTCCATAACTAAGCTAGCTATTCCTTGGTGTCCTAGTATGTGTCCTACCAACCTATCTTTTCTCTTCATTAACAGTCGCCAGAAATATCTCTCCTCTCTCAATAGTTTTAATACCTCTTCGTTTGTAACCCTATCTACCCATCTGATCTTCATCATTATCCCGTAACACCACATTTCAAACGCCTCAATTCTCCTCTTTTCTGCTGCACCAATAGTCCAAGTTTCACTTCCATAGAGCGCCACGCTCCAGACAAAGGCCTTCAAGAATGACTTCCTAATACCTAAATCTATATTCGATGTCAACAGATTCCTTTTCTGTAGAAATGCTTTCCTTGCCTGAGCTAAGCTACTTTTTATATCCTCTTTGCTTCATCCATCACTGGTTATTTTGCTCCCTAAGTAAAAGAAGTCTCCTATTTCCTTCAGCTTTTCACCTGCCAATTTGATGTCGATAGAGGTTTCTTATTTATTTCGGCAACATTCCAATATTTTTGTTTTACATTTATTAATTTACAGTGCTCATAGTCGATTCTGAAAATATCCTCCCTCTCTTGTAGCACACACCTGACATCTTCTGATGAAACAATGGGCACACATCTCATCTAATTTTGTTCTTTAAGAACACAACGTGTGTTAACTTTTTTATTATTATTTACGGAGCCTGTTTCCTTGAATCGTTTAGCGAGCCTCCTAATTGTACTGGCATTAGGCACAGGTCTTCCTGGAAACTTGATTCGAAATTTTCGTGGTTTTTTTTTTCAGAACAAGACTTTCTGTTTTTCATATACGAATTATGGATATACACACCTTGGCGCAATGTGAATTGGTGTATAGGCATGGCCAACAATCATATTAATCACAATACTCACTAAACACTAACGTCCAAGCTTTGCAGATACACATCCATATGAATGACAAAACACGTGTGAACTAACGGTATGAGTCAGCGGAGCGGGGTATTGCGAGGTCCACTCGCTCTGTACCTGGCCAGCCATATGACGCCATAGTTGGCCGCAATTACCGAGGCGCACAATGATAATGACTCTGTACTTGAAAATGTCAGTATCTTTAGATGCATGTGTGCAATAATCGAACCTAGAATAATGGCTGCAGTATTTACGCATTGCTTCATCAAAAACAAAGCTCTTTTTACACTTATCACAATAACTTGGAAGAACTAGAACCACGATTCTAAGTTGGATCGCAAGCCATAAAATCTTCCTACAGTGTATTTAGTTTCAAATCTGTAACTTCAATAGCAAGAGGAAAAAAAATTCTTTGGCCACACACTGGTTGGTTGGTACCTAAGTTTAGGGGCTACTACAACGCGGTCATGTAGCCCCGTGTACTTTGGGTGTGTGTAGAATTTGTCTGATAACCGGTGTTAATTGTGATGACAGTATTAGTGTGCGTTATGTGTTTTTAATTCAAGTAAGGACTGCAGACAATCAATTTTTAAGTAATTCCTACTTTCGCTACCTAATGCTACCGTCCACGACACCTAGCTGTGAACGTGGCTACTACTAGATGCCATCGCAACCAGCGCCTGTGACGAACGTTGGAACTTAAGAGCATTAATCAAACCTAACCTACAAATTTTGCTTCATACAAGTTTAGTTAGTGGAAGGTTATTTTACATGCCATAAATCTATGACATGGGACCGCTGGCTTTACTTCCCCTCCAAAGGAAGGCATACTGAGGGATTTTTAACGCTCTTAAAAACTCGGACGACTTTGGCCGAGTTCGAACCCGCGACCTTGGGCATAGAAGCTCACCATACTACCAACTACGCCATAACAATTTCCTTACGATCGTGTTGGAATGAAAGGTTTTGGGGAAGAAGGGAAGAGGAAGACCAATGAACAGGGTCATAAATTTACCTTTTGCTTAATATTTTGCTTTTAATAATTGATTAATTATAATGTTGGTACCAGTGAATGGTATTGCCTTTCACACTACTAAACTATTTTATGTTACAAAGGTAAATGTTGATACATTCTCATATCAATTGAATCGGCTGGAGATGAAAAGCATGAGGTAAGTTTTCACTTTTTTTTTCAGGAGGCAGATAAAACGTCGTTGACAGAACAGAACTATATTAGTCATCTATGTTGTGAAGCAACTATTCAGTTTGTATTTGTGTAAGTGGAATATCAATTTTAATTTAATAAACATATTTTTCTTAAAAATTTTGCAAACGTGACTTAATGCCTTTCAACTCCGTGGTAGGTATAGAGCGGCTTAAAGCCATCCAGAATGAAAATTCCACGTGTTATTTTACTTTAAAATGAATTTGTAACATAAAAACCACCTAAAGCCTCTACAACTGTAATTTACAATAGCACTGTAACACGCGGGAATCTTGCAGTGCGGCCAACATTAAGTACGGAATACGGCGCTGGAAGGCAGCAAATCGTTGACAAAATGCTTTTCTCCTCTGATTGCACAACATGTAGCAGTGGTTTGTGTTTAAAGCCTGTTTAAAGCAGCCTGTAGTTTCTCAGTTTTTGTTTTTGTTTTGATACGAGTACCATCAAGGTTATACCATCGGAGAACCTGGATAGCGACCATCGATTCCTGGTAATGGACCTGAGAGGGACTAAGGAGAAGAAAGGGACTGAGAACCACGAAAGACGTATAAGGATATGGAAACTGAAAGAAGGAGATAGAAGGGTCCAGTACCTCAAAATGGTAAAGGAAGGAATTCCAACAGATGAAGAAAGAGGGGTGGAAGAGGAATGGGCTAGATTTAAGAAGACACTACTAGGTGCAGCAGAAGCAGTATGTGGGAGGACCAGTAGTAAAAAGAGGTGGAAGGAAACACCATGGTGGAATGAGAAGACAAAAGATATAGTAAAGGAAAAGAATAGAGCTTTTAGGAGGTGGTATCAAAATAGGACGGTGGTGTATTCTTGGAATACACGGTACGAGAGAATATAAATTTTAATGCTCTTTTCTTGTTCATTTCTTCCTTTTTTATCAAACACCAACAGTGATCTTCTATTTTCTCTTTGTTGGTCATGTCTCTTATGTTGTTTGTGAGTCTGTTCTAGATATATATCTTCCATGACCCACCTAGCGTCATCTAGCAGCGAATCTCAGAAGCTCCTCAATTCTTCCTGGTGCAAGAGGACTTCCTTATCCATCTGGCCACCAGATCTCGTTGCCATCGCCAGCTATTATCTCCGTGATCAAGAGAACTTCGTCTACTTTTTCACCCACCAGGCTGTGCTAGTATCGCCTACTATCAACTCTTTGAAGACCATTTCCTCAAGAGAATTTAAGTTTACAATATTGGTCATGCCTATATGTATTCCTTTTGTCTCCTACCCCCACTCTTTTCCCTTCCTTGGACCCTCCGCGCTTCGCTGAGGGGGTCTCACTTGTAAGTCGGCAGTTAACTTGGTCAGTCAAGGCTCAACCAGAGCCAGGCTGCTCAAACCAAGAGGCACTTTCTACATTCTACGCCATGTTGGCACATTAGGTATCCGTCAAAGGGAACTTCATCTTCGCCATGCAACAAAGATAAGTACAGACTTAAGGTTTTAACCTCATCTTCATCGGTTTTAATTCTACATACTTCAATGATCATTTTATAGGCAGTGTGAGATTACTTATTTGGGGCAAAAATCATCCTTCGCGGGATTTGCTATGTTGGGCTCTTGTCTGTCTAAGCCAACCTTAATAAAAAGTAGCTTTTCTTAAGCTATTTAAATGAGAAATCTTCTCACCACGTGGGATATTATCTAATACCCGCTGTCTATAAAATACCAAGCTAGTTCCTCCGCTGGATTAACTTTAGCTCCATTCTTCTATTAGGATCGTTCTGGAACCTTCCAGATCCTGTACTTTATCTACAAGTCTTGCCGTCATGTACTTTTCACTCACTTGTGAGAATACTATTGAAAATTGAAGAATCTTCCTTCTGAATTAAAGCTCAATAGCTAATTTTCTTCCACCGTTGGAATGTTCTATGGCGTATTTAATTGTAATAAACAACTTTCTCAAGCAATAGACTTTCGCCTATCTAGTGCTACCAGTCCTTTTTCATCATTGCAATAACTTTCTTTGCCATAAACTTTCGTGTTACTACAGTGAACTTTTCATCCATTTAACAGACTATAGTGATAACTAGTGCTTGTTCAACTTTTCTACCGCGTCGCGATCGTCCGTTTACCTTAAATGAGGCCATGAACATTGATCCTAAATCCCAATTGATCTTTCCTAAACCTTCTAGTAACAAACCATGTTAATAAAATTGTTACTCTAGATCATTTTCAATGAGGTGTCACTCTAACGAAGTGCCCTTCCATCTTGCTTGTTTATCATCAATTAATTTCTGCATAACCACGTGTTTTATACACGGTTCAAGCTTACATTTTTTCTCCCTTATAATCAGGGAAAACAATTCTTTCAACTCATGAGTGAGATATTCCTAGGTCTAACGAAAGGGAAACTGCCCCATTTGTCTCGTGATTCCTACTTGAAAATAGGAAGTCTAGAACCTTCCTTTTGACTTTCTCTTCAGGTTTCACAGTAAGTGACCTGCTCTATTTTGCATAGCTATCATAAAAGTAATCCAGTATAAATATAAGAAGTTATAGGAACTTCTTTTTCATTCTACCTGTTCTCTTTTTTTTTGTTATTTTTGAAGTTGTAACTTTTTCTAAGATAGGTACGCAGAGATTTCTTATAGTACACACCTTGTACTCTATTTATTGTTAAACTTTAATCACCTTAATTGTCTTTAAAATGTTGAATTTTTATCTTCGCTATTTTAAATCCTTGCTAGGATTTTATAAAGGTTTGAAACCTAATAAATTGTTAATTGCCTCGCGCAAACGTTTAATATTTTCTGAGGTCTGTGACCCCAAAGTTGTTAACCAAATTGAAAATATATATTTGTTAAAGTTATCAACTTCTTTTGCCTTGTTAAATAAATTAAATATTTGTTTTTGGATTTATCATTTCGCAAATACTACATTTAGGCAAGATCCTGGCTTTCCTAACTCTTCCTAGGTTCATGCCCTCGTTAATACGCAATAAATCTGTTACTATTTGTCTTGTCAGACCATCACCCTTCCCCATAGTAGGCATATGCATGCTTGAGAGGGAATACACTAAAGCCATTCTCTGGCAAACCGCCCAAGTCCTAGCTGCGTTTCCCGTCAGCTTCGACCAGGTCCTTACTCACTTTAGGTATCGGAGAGCTGATTTGCAGTGGCAGCCGCCTTGAAGTGTATTTAAAGTTAAATTTATAACTTTTGTGGGACTCTCATCCTATTTCTCTATCCTTTCTCTCCAGTCCGAAACCCACCTCCTTTTCGTTATCATCTTCCCTTGGTGGGTAGGTTATTCCTCAGCCAATAATCTACCCAAAAATTGGTACCAGAAACCCGGGAGAGTCCATCTGTCATTTTTTCTGTTTAAAAGATTATTTGACAATACCTTGCAATTTATTAATACCTGCTTTGAATCTTTCAGCTATAACTACATCATGCAAAGCCTGTGAAGGGGAAAGAGGCCGCTCCTGTCTCCCGCGGTGTGTCCCTTTCTTTCAACTTATTGGCTGCTGCCAGCTTGACAGCATCGCCAAGGTTCCACAGTTTCGTGAGTTACATTTTAATCTATTTTCTTTGAAAAGGATGAAACTCTCATTGCCAGACGTTCTTCCTATAAAGGGCAACTCACCAGATTCAGAAATTTCATCAACAAAATAAATCCCGCCGAGTGTGATTTAGACATCTTGACACAACGCCTTAAGTTGTACGAACGGTCCTATGATTATTACGATCAAACTCAAACCGAGATTGAATCCGCTTGCCCAGAACTTCAATAGGATCGGGACGAGGTCGAACCCTTGTATTTTGAAGGGATTGCCAAGGCCCACCAACTGATCCGCAGCATCTCAGAACCGGACACTAGGGTCATCAATCCGGCCCAGTTCGCACCCGCTTCAGTTCACAAGGATAAACCGAAACCGTTACTTCCAAAGATAAGCCTACCTCACTTCTCAGGCCAGGAAGGTGAATGGTATTCTTTTTATGAACTTTACTGCTCCCTAATTCATGAAAATACTGACATTCTCGACATCCATAAATTCTACTTCTTGCGTACGTCCTTGGAAGGCGAGGCCTTGGCCTTGGTGGAGTCGCTTCCTTTAAGCGCAGATAACTACCGCATCGCCTTTAATCTCCTTAAAGAGAGATATGGCAATTTACGTTTGTGTGTGGCTCGCCACATCCGCTGTCTGTTCAACCTGCCAGTCGTCAAACCTAATGACGTCACCTCTTTAAGAGACTTGTTAGACTCTATTCAATTGCACGTGGAGATCGAACTCACTCGCAACGAGGAACATTCGTTTGAACACATCATCTCGTTTCTCAACAGCCGGTGCCAAGTCCTTACAGCGCTCTCATTTCAGTGCGAAAATGTCAAAACGAGTCATCAGTATCACATTTTTGAGAAAAAAACTTGCTTCTTCAAAGGGTCATCAGCCCCCATCTGTCGAGAACAAGCAAACCCGTTCTGCTTCTTTCAACTATCCAAGAGAACATATCAGGCCGCTCAACAAATTTTTAAAATGCATGCTCTGCAAAATGTTGCACACTTTGTACTTGTGCAAATCCTTTAAAGAATTGTCTGTCGAAGACCGAAGAAAGTTTGTCTTCAATAGTAAACATTGCTTCAACTGCTTGTCACCTAAGCATTCTTCTTCTAACTGTACGTCTTCCAACCTCTGTTTCCATTGCAAAAAACCGCACCATTCTTTATTGCACGTTCATGATAAATCGAGGTCACCAGTACCCGCTTCTTCAAACTCCATGCAGAGCAGCTCCGAACAAACTAATGCTTCTTCCTGCATTTCTAACGACGAAACTTCTCACAGTGCGCAAGCCCTTTTGTCGACTGTACAATTCGAAATCCAAGATAAATTTGGAAATTGGTTTCGAACCCGCGGTCTTCTCGATTCCGCTTCAACTCACAACTTTGTTTCGCAATCGTTAATTAAAAAACTAGGTCATTCGTCATCGCCTACTCCCATCAATGTATCCGGCATTGACAATTTGAAAACTCAAGCCTTGCAGTCTTCAAAATTGAAAATCAGAGACATTTGTCAAAGAAACACCAATCTTAACTTAAACTGTCTCATTCTTACCAATATTGGCAAGGACACTCCTAGCAGCTCTATTAATACTTCCGGTTTAAAGATTCCTTCGCACTTAAGGTTAGCTGATCCTCAGTTTAATGCTCAAGGTCCCATTGATGTACTTTTCAGTGCCAATGTTTTTTGGAATTGCCTTCGTAAACAGGTTCGCAAGTTATCTTCAACCGTGGTCGCCAGAGACACCGATTTTGGTTGGGTTATTACTGGTGAAATCCAACATCCCAGTCTTCAAACCAAATCGCAATGTCATTTTGTTACTGCTGATATAAATCCCCTTTCTGAAGAAGAGAACGCTCATGTTTCTGATCTCGATACTTTTGAAAAACACTTGCCGAAACGATGTCTCATTGTAAACAACTACGCCACCTTTGTAAGTTGTTTAAATGATTTTGCCTTCTTCCCGCACAAGATGGCAATTCAAGTTCGCCTCGCCTTGTGTTACTTAGTTTACTTTCTCATGTCATATATTATAGCAGGTAATTGCTTAAACTCTCTATTGAAAACTATCTTCCCCTTGTGTAAAACCATGGCTATCAGTCACCATCATTTCGCTGTAAGCTATGTTCCACTTCTTTCGCTATTTAGTAGTATGGCCACGGCCGGCTCCTTCCCCCTTCCTCACAATTGGAAGCCGCTTTTGAAACCGCTTGAAAATCTGAATTCTCTAGCATCTAGAATAACTATTTTTACGCATAAACTCTTTTTCAATGTCCCAGCTTCTCTTCTTTTTTCGGAAGAATTGAGCTTTTTTCTGTCGAAAATTGTCGGATTCCATGATCCTCAAAATTATGCGAAATTGATTTCCTACTTTATTTCATATGTCTCTAAATTGGTTTTTCACGTCCAAGCCACGAATGACTGCATGCCGTCTAACCTGAATATCCGCTTTAAGTCTCAGCTGATTTCACTTGTGTTGTTTGTTTATTTCGAACTGCTTGTTTTTCAATCTTGTTTGTATACAAGCTCGGATAACGCCAAGCTGTCGTTTATTTCCTGTAAGCTTGCCAAAGGTCAGAGCAAGTTTCCCTTATCTCAACTCTGGCTGACTGCCAACCATTGTCTTGCGAGTTGCTTCTGTAAGTTCAGAAGCTGCTCTCCTCATTACCAAAATAAACTTGTTCCGGTCAAGGACTCTTTCAGCTATTTATATTCCTTATCTCGCTGTATTATGTGGGTCAAGGCCGTGTTTGCCTGTCTCTCTCACTTGCTTACGCTCGTATCCTACAACTGCTTCGATTATTGTTTCATAACATCGTTGCGTATTTTTCACGCGCTCATGTATTGCTCCTTGCTTACATATTTTGCAATCTTATTGTTCGTTGTTGAATAAACTTGTTTTTTCTCGTCGTCACATTCGATGTGTTTTTGTATTTATGCTTGTCATGTCACGTTTCTCGCTGACTTAAGTATTTTTCTGATTAACCGCTTTTATACTTATTATAACTTGAGGTCATTGTTTATGGCTACTAGATTGTTGTTACCTATGGCGTTCTTGCCTCCTACTCGCATAGTTCCTTTGTTTATTTTGTACATTCTTATCCTTAATAGATGTACTTGTTTCTATGCGCTTTGTTTAAACTTGTTAATTCTTTTTTCGCATCTTATCGCAATCTTTACTAGAGCTATACTTCTCGCAGCTTCTAGCTATTTTGTGATTGAAGGTGTTGTTAATTCTCGTTCTTTAACTCCTCTTTCCAATGACCCTGATGACCTGCTTTCACCCACACCCGGTCACTTCCTTATAGGCACTTCTCTTTCTGCCCCTCCTCCCCTTTCCAATTCTTTCCGGGATTCTAATTTACCTATTGTTTGGCGTAAACTTGAAGCCCTCCTCAATTCCTTTTGGAAGAGGTGGAACTTGGAATATTTAACTTCCCTGCAACGGAGACAGAAGTGGTTTCTTTCCAGTCCCGACATTAAAGTGGGGGACTTGGTCTTGGTTAGGGATGTTTCTCCTCCTTTGGTCTGGATTTCTGGTAGAGTGACCGAGTGCTATCCTGGAAGGGATGGGAGAGTCAGGGTGGTCAGTCTTGACCACTAATGGTCCGATCACAAGACCACTGTCTTTGATCGCTCCATTACCTTTAAATGTTTAACTGCTTATTTGTTCCCTGTTGGTGCTTGCCCCTCCCAGTATGGTGTATTCTTGGAATACACGGTACGAGAGAATATAAATTTTTATGCTCTTTTCTTGTTCATTTCTTCCTTTTTTATCAAACACCAACAGTGATCTTCTATTTTCTCTTTGTTGGTCATGTCTCTTATGTTGTTTGTGAGTCTGTTCTAGATATATATCTTCCATGACCCACCTAGCGTCATCTAGCAGCGAATCTCAGAAGCTCCTCAATTCTTCCTGGTGCAAGAGGACTTCCTTATCCATCTGGCCACCAGATCTCGTTGCCATCGCCAGCTATTATCTCCGTGATCAAGAGAACTTCGTCTACTTTTTCACCCACCAGGCTGTGCTAGTATCGCCTACTATCATTTCTTGGAAGACCATTTCCTCAAGAGAATTTAAGTTTACAATATTGGTCATGCTTATATGTATTCCTTTCGTCTCCTACCCCCACTCTTTTCCCTTCCTTGGACCCTCCGCGCTTCGCAGAGTGGGTCTCACTTGTAAGTTGGCAGTTGACTTGGTCAGTCAAGGCTCAACCAGAGCCAGTCTCCTCAAACCAAGAGGCACTTTCTACATTCTACGCCATGTTGGCACATTAGGTATCCGTCAAAGGGAACTTCATCTTCGCCATGCAACAAAGATAACTACAGACTTAAGGTTTTAACCTCATCTTCATCGGTTTTAATTCTACATACTTCAATGATCATTTTATAGGCAGTGTGAGATTACTTATTTGGGGCAAAAATCATCCTTCGCGGGATTTGCTATGTTGGGCTCTTGTCTGTCTAAGCCAACCTTAATAAAAAGTAGCTTTTCTTAAGCTATTTAAATGAGAAATCTTCTCACCACGTGGGATATTATCTAATACCCGCTGTCTATAAAATACCAAGCTAGTTCCTCCGCTGGATTAACTTTAGCTCCATTCTTCTATTAGGATCGTTCTGGAACCTTCCAGATCCTGTACTTTATCTACAAGTCTTGCCGTCATGTACTTTTCACTCAATTGTGAGAATACTATTGAAAATTGAAGAATCTTCCTTCTGAATTAAAGCTCAATAGCTAATTTTCTTCCACCGTTGGAATGTTCTATGGCGCATTTAATTGCAATACACAACTTTCTCAAGCAATAGACTTTCGCCTATCTAGTGCTACCAGTCCTTTTTCATCATTGCAATAACTTTCTTTGCCATAAACTTTCGTGTTACTACAGTGAACTTTTCATCCATTTAACAGACTATAGTGATAACTAGTGCTTGTTCAACTTTTCTACCGCGTCGCGATCGTCCGTTTACCATAAATAAGGCCATGAACATTGATCCTAAATCCCAATTGATCTTTCCTAAACCTTCTACTAACAAACCATGTTAATAAAATTGTTACTCTAGATCATTTTCAATGAGGTGTCACTCTAACGAAGTGCCCTTCCATCTTGCTTGTTTATCATCAATTAATTTCTGCATAACCACGTGTTTTATACACGGTTCAAGCTTACATTGTTTCTCCCTTATAATCAGGGAAAACAATTCTTTCAACTCATGAGTGAGTTATTCCTAGGTCTAACGAAAGGGAAACTGCCCCATTTGTCTCGTGATTCCTACTTGAAAATAGGAAGTCTAGAACCTTCCTTTTGACTTTCTCTTCAGGTTTCACAGTAAGTGACCTGCTCTATTTTGCATAGCTATCATAAAAGTAATCCAGTATAAATATAAGAAGTTATAGGAACTTCTTTTTCATTCTACCTGTTCTCTTTTTTTTTTTTGTTATTTTTGAAGTTGTAACTTTTTCTAAGATAGGTACGCAGAGATTTCTTATAGTACACACCTTGTACTCTATTTATTGTTAAACTTTAATCACCTTAATTGTCTTTAAAATGTTGAATTTTTATCTTCGCTATTTTAAATCCTTGCTAGGATTTTATAATGGTTTGAAACCTAATAAATTGTTATTTGCCTGGCGCAAACGTTTAATGTTTTCTGAGGTCTGTGACCCCAAAGTTGTTAACCAAATTGAAAATATATATTTGTTAAAGTTATCAACTTCTTTTGCCTTCTTAAATAAATTAAATATTTGTTTTTGGATTTATCATTTCGCAAATACTACAGTTAGGCAAGATCCTGGCTTTCCTAACTCTTTCTAGGTTCATGCCCTCGTTAATACGCAATAAATCTGTTACTATTTGTCTTGTCAGACCATCACCCTTCCCCATAGTAGGCATATGCATGCTTGAGAGGGAATACACTAAAGCCATTCTCTGGCAAACCGCCCAAGTCCTAGCTGCGTTTCCCGTCAGCTTCGACCAGGTCCTTACTCACTTTAGGTATCGGAGAGCTGATTTGCAGTGGCAACCGCCTTTAAGTGTATTTAAAGTTAAATTTATAACTTTTGTGGGACTCTCATCCTATTTCTCTATCCTTTCTCTCCAGTCCGAAACCCACCTCCTTTTCTTTATCATCTTCCCTTGGTGGGTAGGTTATTCCTCAGCCAATAATCTACGCAGACGGTAGAGGCAAGGGAAGAGTACCAGGAAAGAAAGAATGAGGAAAAGAGAGTAGTGGCTGAGGGAGAAGAAAGTGGATGGAAGAGTGGACAAAGATGATGAAGGAGGATAGTGAAGGTACAAAAAAGGTCCTGTATGTGATGGTAAGAAATAAGAGGCGTAAGGATCCTACGGATTATGTTAGAATGGTGAACAAAAGGGGACAAGAGATAGAAAATAGGAAAGAACTGAAGATAATGTGGAAAGAACATTTTGAAGAACTTCTGAACCCAAACGGAAACCACGACGAGGAGGAAGAAATCGGGGAAGAGGAAGATGGACTACAAACAGAAAAGGACTTAACATGGAAAGAAGTGGAAGATGCAGTGGGGAAGATGAAAGGAAGGAAGGCACCGGGTGTGGATGAGTTGAGTGTGGAGATGGTGAGAGCAGCAGGAGAGGTGGGGATACAATGGTTGCACCGAGTGATGAAGACAGCAAGGAAGGAAAGGAGGACCCCAGAGGACTGGAAAAAGGGAATAATTGTCCGATCTTCAAGAAAGGTAGTAGAACAGAATGCAAACAAGTAGTTCCGTGAAGAACTATACAGCCTATTTTCATATATCCTACTTATGTTAATTGCCACTATCAACATACACAATTTTTGTTTGATTGCTGTAATAGATTCGTAGATATTAAGAACCGACTAAATATTTCGGATGATCGCCATGTTGGATTTTATATATGTGGGTCCTAGAGTTATGTACTGTTACATGCAGATTATTGTGAACGTGTAGTATTCAAATTTCAATCGCATAATTAGGACACAAGAAAAAACAAGGAGATTTTAAAATTTTTCACAGCTGCCATCTTGAGGTTATGGAAACAATTGAAATAAATTAGATGCCAGTGGATTAACATTCGTATAAGGATTTACTGTACCAAGTTTCACTGCACTCGGATGGTTAAATTGCGAGAAACGTCCATGTGAATATTTATAATTCGCGTCACCGCCATGTTGGATTTGTGATCACCAGGTTATTTAACGTTCTATAGGTGAACTTAAGTTCATAGTCCCTATGAACATTAAAAATGCAGTTTGATTGCTAAAATAGATTCGTAGATATTCAGTATCGTCTAAATATTTCGGATGGTCGCCATGTTGGATTGTTAAATGTATAGGCCATAGAGTCATGTACCATTAAAGGAAAATTATTGCGTAGGTTCATTATTCAAACTTTCACTTCGATCGCATGACTACATCACAAGAAATAAAAACTTAATTTTAAAATTCGCACTGCCGCCATCTTGAGGTTATGTAAACAATTGAACTAAATTAGATACCAGAGGATTACAATGTGTATAAATAGTTCCTGTACTTGGTTTCAGTGCGCTTGGAACATTAAATCGCGAGAAAGGTATATTTAAAATTTTCAAATTCGCTTGGCCGCCATGTTCGTTTTGTAGTCAACCGGTTTTTGAAAGTATTATAGATGGACTTCCAGTAGTGCCCTTTATCTCCGTACAAAATTTTAGGGAGATACCGCTAATAGTTTCAGAGATATAGAATGCCGGTGAAATATTTCGCACATCCGCCATCTTGTGATTATGTAAACAATTGAACGAAGTTAGATGTCTGTGCATTACAATGTATATAAACATATACTGTACCAAGTTTCATTGTGTTTCGTTTGGTCAAATCACGAGAAACGTCTATTTAAAAGTCGCAAATTCGCTTGGCCTCCATGTTGGTTTTGTAGTTACCAGGTTTTCAAAGGTCACATAAGTGAACTTATAGTAGTTCCCTCTATCACCATAGAAAATGTCAGGGTAATATCGGTAATAGTTTCGGAGATATTGAATGCTGGTGAAATATTTCGCACAGCCGCCATGTTGGATTGGTGAGTCGTAACAAAATTTGAAGGGCACGGTCGAGGTCGCCGGGAATAGTGCTATGAACTTTCCGAGCTTCATTGAAATCGCTCCTGCCGTTTAGATTTTATTAGGGGGGGACACACACACGAATCACACACACACACACACGCACACACACACACGGACAAAAGGTGATCTCATAAGCCTATTTTTTCAAAATTGAAAATAGGCTAAAAATATCGGGGAATAACACTGATGAGTCATTGTGCAAAGATGTTTGAGAAAGTTTTGGAAAGGAGAATTAGGACAAGGATAGAAGGAGGGATGAGTGAAGAACAACATGGCTTCAGAGCAGGAAGGTCCACAGTGGATTTGATTTTTGCTGTAAGGCAGTTACAAGAACAGCACTATGAGTATGGAACAGATCTACTGATGGCCTTCCTGGACATTGAGAAAGCATATTACAGTGTATGCAGAAACATAGTATGGAAGTCCCTGGAGGATAGAGGAGTAGAAAAATGGACTATAAGGATGATAAAGGAAATGTACAGGGGAAGTGTGAGCTGTGTGAAAGTGGGAGGAGAGAGATCGGACTGGTTGGAACAGAGAAACGGCCTGAAACAAGGAAGTGCGCTGTCACCGTTACTTTTCATTGTGGTGATGGATGACATAATGACCCGAGTGGCACAAGTAATTGGGGAAGGAAAGCAATGGTGTTTGCAGATGATTTGATGATTTGGGGAAACAAAGAGTAGGAGGTACAGGAACAGTTGGACGTGTGGGAAGGAATATTACAAGGATATGGGATGAAATTTAGCATAAATAAGAGTGAGATGGTGATCCCAACAAGGAAGACGGAAAGAACCACAACGGGAATAACAATTGGTGGGGAACAGCTGAAGAAAGTGGAGAGTTTCAAGTATCTGGTAAGCCTGATACAAGATATCGGAAGAAACGATAGAGAAATAAATGAGCGGGGGAGAGAGGCAGAAGCATTCCGGAGGAGTGTGAGAAGCATGTTACGGAGCAAGGATGTCCCTCAGAACAGCAAAAAGATCATATATCGGACGTACTATGTCCCTATCCTGACGTACGCCTCGGAGACCTGGGTTATGAAAGGAAGGGAGAAGAGCAAAATACAGGCCAGTGAGATGAGGTTCTTGAGAAGCAGTATTGGAGCTACAAAGATGGACAGAATAAGAAATGAGAGGACCAAAGAATTAATGAAGGAGGAACCATTACAGGATGGTATAGAGAAATCTAGACTTAGATGGTATGGACATGTAAAATGAATGGAGGAGAAGAGGATACCCAGGAGGATACACGAGACGAAGTGGGAAGGAAAGAGACCGAGAGGAAGACCGAGAGACAGGTGGCTGAAGGGGGTGGAAGAAAGCGTGAAGAAGAGAGGAGAAGACTGGACAAGGGTGGAGGCTGAGAGATGGTGGGAAGACAGAAGACGTTGGAGATGCTTGTGTTCCAAACAGACCCGGCCAGTGGCTGGAAACTGTGCAAGATGATGATGATGACGAGTACCATGTCATTTACATCGTCGTCTTCGACCTTTATATTGGGTATATTGATGCCAAGTTATTATGAGTGGTAATGTTCAAAACATTTGGGAGAAGACAATAAATTAAGAATTAATCAGCAAAAGACGGTACAGATGATTTTCTGCAAGGGAAGCAGAACAGAATTAACCGAGAAAATTTATTACGAGAAAGGAGGAGAAACTTTGCAAATCATAAATAACTTTAAATATTTGGGCATTACATTACAGACATCAGGAATTATTTATACCAGACACATCAAGGATAGACGAATGACATCTTGATCTTATACAAACTTTCGGTTGAAGAGGCCCTGAAATTGTTCCATGCAAAAATTATCTCTAATAATGACGTACGGAAATATTCGAGACATTGAAAGTGTAAAAGCAATCAACAAGAAAAAGTTATTATGCATGCCTAAATTCACTCCTTCAAGACTATGTTACGAGCTCACAAAATAAATGTTCTATTCCGAAGAACTCCGATACAAACTATTATGCCATCTACAGATGCATTTAACTAACTACAGACCGAGCTGCAAGCCAACAAAGATACAAGGTGTAACACAAAGGTCCGGCACAAAATGCTGGCCGCATTCCTCACACGTAGACGAAGAAATTATGTTATATGAACATGGGTCCGGAAATGCTTCATTTCCAAGTTATACCTCATTGTCTCCAACGCATAAGTCACGAAAAACACACAAGAACAGAACGTTCGAATCATGGGGATCATGCACTGTTGGTTACGTCTGGTTACGTTGTCATTACCGTAGGTGCACCGCCAGTGTTTTGTTTAACATGGCCGTGTTGCCATGCGACTTACGGTAACATCAACTGTTCTTGTGTTCAGTACGACCTTGGCAAGCACACGGGTTACTGCGGCCAGTTCGTCACAGACGTGGCTCGTGCAATGGCAGTGTACACAAATGCAGAGAATCGGTGTCAGATGGATAGGTAGAGGTGGACCAATTGCCTGGCCTCCACGCTCTCCGGACCTAAACCCACTGGATTTTTTTTAAATTTATTTTATTTTTCTAGCCACTGCAATGGCACGGTGTTTCTCCGCGTGCTCATATTATGGAAGGCTGCGAAACCATACGCAATACTCCAGGGATACATCAGTGCATCCGAGATTCACTACGACGGTGGGTTGATGTATGCATCAATGCGCACGGAGGGCTTATTGAACATCTCCTGTGACAAAGAGCTGCATGTGGTATGCAGGTACGTTCTGTTCTTGTGTGTTTTCATGATTTATGCGTTGGAGACAATGAGGTATAACATGGAAACAAAGCGTTTCCGGACCCATGTTCTTATAACAAAATTTCTTCGTCTACGTGTGAGGAATGTGTCCTGCATTTTGCGCTGTACCTTTTTGTTACACCCTGTATAAGGGAAACGTTTTACACCACAGAGGCCGTCTACGGATTGGATGAAGGCGGACCATGAACTTAGGCACATAGCTTAGTGACTATTTATTTATTTACTTGAATCAGAGGCAGATAAATAATATTGTACATATACAAGCAAAGGAAAAACAAGGCATTATACATCTATACTATCCGACCAGGGAATTGTTACCGCTATACGTGGAGCGGTGCTCTTCTGTATACAGGGTCTTTCATATAAAGTATGAACGGCAACGGCAGTTTTGTTATTCGCTACTGCTGTGGCCTTGTCCGAGCTTGTGCCGCGCCATGGCCCATTGCTGTACCATTGAAAGCGCGCGCATGGTGCATACCACAGATTACCTTACTCGAAAAAGGTGAAAATCATTCAGTGCTGGTTTGGACTAAACGGCAGATGGTCCAAAACTTCACACTTCAATTCTTTGTAAAAGTTTGTCGTAACGTTGGTACAATGTGGTCGTGAATGATTTTCACCTCTTCCGAGAATTGAACGTATGGTTGGGCGACAACGCCTAGCCAAAAAGGAAAAACTTCAGGAGGCTGTCTAGACGTACCCACCTCAGGGGCGGCAGAATATTTTGCCGAGGGCATTGGAAAGCCGGTGTAACGATACGACAAATTAATGTTTCAATCGTTTTGGCGATTATGTTGAGACATAAGAATAATACAAGCAAACATTTAGTAGTAAAATCAGTTTGGTATGTCAATCTGTTATTCTGTGTAGTCCATTGGAACTTGAAAATTAAAAAAAAGCCCTCGTATGTACTCTGCGCGCGCTTTTAATAGTACAACAGGGGGCCATGGCGCGCCACAAGCTCAGGCAAGGCCACCGCAGCAACGAATAACAAAACTGCCGCTTGCCGTTCTTACTTTATATGAAAGACCCTGTACATTACGTCATCTGGCCTCCTATTGGCTGCAGCGAGCGGCTGCGGGGCAAGACGGAGAACGCATGTACAGGCATAAGCCTACAATGAGAACACGCCGCACAGCGCGCGACCCAGCACGAATCATGCACACAAATGCGACTACTGCACGTCTCTCGCAGGCGTGTGGCTGGGCGGAGCGCATTAGTTCCGATTTTCGCCACCGGAAACAACTCGTTGGTTGGGTAATACACACACAATACAGTATAATCAAACTGTATCTGCGCAGAAACGAGCAACTGCTATAGCATTTTCTTGTGCCTTTTAAACAACTCCTCCTCGCTGCAAGAATCAGGGCAGCATAAGCACTGATACAGATGCTTTGTTGCCAGTACCTCTCCACATTCAAAAAGTGTTAATTCTTGTAGGTATCCCCATTTTATTAGGTTATCCTTAGTTTTGCCAACACCTCCTCGTAATCTGTTTAGTGATTTCCAAGTGGTCCAGTCCAAGTTGTGTCCGGCTGGTAAGCATTCTGCTGGGGTTACCCCTGTTGGAAGATGATTGATTTTGGCTGTCCACAGTTCTTCTCTGGCTTTGTAGGAGTATGTGGTAAGTGGAGATGTTGACTGTAAAAAGTTCCTCCTAGGTTTCAATCTATGTCTTGGAGGAGTATATCCGTGCACCGGGTGTAGCTCACTTTCTTCCACTTTCTTTCGGCATTTGCGACTACTTCCCGACGTAATTCAGGGAGAGCAATGCCTGACATTTAGTACAGCTTGTCGACGGGAGTCGGTTTCAGGCATCCTGTAATAAGCCTTGCAGTTTCATTAAGAGCTACGTCAACTTGTTTTGCATGTGCTGATTTCTGCCATACAGGGCAGGCATATCCACCAGCGGAGTAACACCGTGCCATTGCCGTGACTAGAATGGCAGCACACGGATTTCATCACCACATGTGTAAAAACAAAACTTTTCAAGATGACGGCCTTCTGAATGGTGATATGTAGATCAGGATGTATTCCGGTGGCGTAGTTGTTAGCATGCTGAGCTTCTATGCCCAAGGTCGCGGTTACAAACCCGGCCAAAGTCGTTGGATTTTTTAAGATCGTTAAACATCCCTCAGTATGTCTCCCTTCGGAGGGGAAGTAAAGCCGGCGGTCCCATGTCATAGATTTATGGCATGAAATAAAACCTTCCACTAACTGCACTTGTGAGAATCCAAAATTTGTAGGTGAGAATTATTGATAACGCTATATTAGTTCCAACTTCAACGGTGAGTGAGGGGTTATCGTGTCGGACAACCAACCCCAAGCTTGCGGGTTCGTTCCTGACCATGGCAAGTGATTTTTGAAAGTCGACAAAAATCACCACACGCATAACATACGTTTTTGGCATGTTAAAGACCCATTTGAATTCAGTAGGACGTGTTCATAATGGAAAATTAACCTCGAACTTATCCACCAACACAATAGTTCCTCCTTTCTCTACTAGAAAGCACTATAGTGTGAAGGACTAGATATCTAACCTCTTTGACTTTCATAGCGCTCCAAGGAACATCAAAATTCGATATGCAAGCTGCCCTCTGGACGTCAAATAGCAAAGCTTGCACCCGACACCCAAGGCCATACGATATTATTATTATTATTATTATTATTATTAGTTCCAACGTTAGGCGCTAGGTGCTGACTGCGATGGCATCTAGTAGCCAAGTCCGCAAGCTAGGTGTTGTGGACGGTAGCATTTGGTAGCAAAAGTAGGAAATACTTGAAATTATCGTCTGCAGTCCTTACTTGAATTAAGACAGATAACACACACTAATACAGTCGTCACAATTAGCACCGTTTATCAGACAGATTCTACATACACCCAAAGTACACGGGGCTACATGACCGCGTTGTAGCAGCCCCTTAAACTAAGGAACCAACCAACACCGGAAAAGGAATGTAAGTTTTAAGTGCGTTGTGCGAGAAGACATAACTTATAGAGTAGAGTCCGCTATTCCGAAAATCCGCCTGTTCCGAACGGAAATCAGAACAAGATGTTCAGTAAAGAACATATAGCCTACTTTCTCCTAAATGCATGGGTATTGTTATAACTCTTTGTCCTTTTCAAGGAGAATAATTGAATGTTGGTTGCAGTAGCTTGTTGAAATACAACGTGCTATAGGGATATTAAACATGAATATGAGGTGCCCTTTGCTAGTGCTACCTCTGTAAAAAATATCATTCAATTCGGTTTCACCGTGTTTGAATTGATCTGGGGAATGGATTTGCACACATACATGGCCGCTATTTGTAAACTATTGGGCTGATGACCTTGTAGTCAGTCATAAGATGCTTTCCACAAAAAGGCATGTTGTTGCAAAATCCGGTAGAGATCAAATTATTAGGATGGTCGAAATTTGATTTAAGCTTTTAACATTTGGGTGGCCGTCATTCCGTTTCCGTCAAGATGGCGGCGATATAAAACATGACACTGAGGTGCCTTTTGCTAGTGCTACCTCTGTATCAAATTTCGTTCAATTCGGTTTCACCGTGTTTGAATTGATAGGGGGAATCGATTTGCACACATACTTGGCCACCATCTGCAAACTATTGGGCTGATGATCTAGCAGTTTGGTCAGAATATGCTTCCCACAAAAAGATTTGTTGTTGCAAAATTTGGTAGAGACTAGATTATTAGGTTGGTCGTAATTACATTTTAGCCTTTAACATTTGGGTGGCCGCGATTACGTTTCCGTCAAGATGGCGGCGATATAAAACATGACACTGAGGTGGCCTTTTCTAGTGCTACCTCTGTACCAAATTTCGTTCCATTCGGTTTCACCGTGTTCGAATTAATAGGGGGAATCGATTTTCACACAAAGATGGCCGCCATCCGCAAAATATTAGGCTAATGACCTATTAGTTTGGTCAAAGGATGCTCCCTCCATAATGGTATGTTGATGCAAAATTTGGTAGAGATCGGATGATTAGGTTAATCGTAATTTGATTTAAGCTTTGAATATTTGTGTGG
Source organism: Meconema thalassinum (assembly GCA_946902985.2). Taxonomy (NCBI): domain Eukaryota; kingdom Metazoa; phylum Arthropoda; class Insecta; order Orthoptera; family Tettigoniidae; genus Meconema; species Meconema thalassinum. Next base: position 68,928,173 of record OX336399.1, on the reverse strand, counting down.
CCGCCATTACGTTTCCGTCAAGATGGCGGCAATATAAAACATGACACTGAGGTGCCCTTTGCTAGTGCTACCTCTGTACCAAATTTCATTCCATTCGGTTTCACCGTGTTCGAATTAATAGGGGTAATCGATTTTGACACAAAGATGGCCGCCATCCGCAAACTATTAGGCTAATGACCTACTAGATTTGTCAAAGGATGCTCCCTCCATAAAGGTATGTTGTTGCAAAATTTGGTAGAGATCGGATGATTAGGTTAGTCGTAATTTGATTTACAGTAAGCTTTGAACATTTGTGTGGCCGCCATTACGTTTCCGTCAAGATGGCGGCGATATAAAACATGACACTGGGGTGCCCTTTGCTAGTACTACTTCTGTACCAAATTTCGTTCCATTCGGTTTCACCGTGTTCGAATTAATAGGGGCAATCGATTTTCACACAAAGCTGGCTGCCATCCGCAAACTATTAAGCTAATGACCTATTAGATTTGTCAAAGGATGCTGCCCCGATAGAGGTATGTTGTTGCAAAATTTGGTAGAGATCGGATGATTAGGTTAGTCGTAATTTGATTTAAGCTTTGAACATTTGTGTGGCCTCCATTACGTTTCCGTCAAGATGGCGACGATATAAAACATGACACTGAGGTGTCCTTTGCTAGTGCTACCTTTGTACCAAATTTCGTTCAATTTGCGCTCACCGTGTTCGAATTGATAGGGGGGGACAGACATTCAGAGTACACACTCACACACACACACACACACACATACACACACACACAGACAGACACACTTTCTTTCGCCCTGTAGTGATCTCATAAGTCTACTTTCATTTTTTGCAAAAATCGAAAGTTGGCTAAAAAGACCGATTGTTCTTTTTTACTTTTTTACTTTTCCTTTTTTAATTAAAAACAGGAAAAATCAAGAAGACGTTAGTTTTTTGTGTTAAAACGTACATGTAGCCTATTGTTATACTGTACAAGGAAGTTAAATACTATTAGAGAATACAGTTCATCAACCTTCGCTAGAATAAACACTGACCTGATAGATAGGACTAGACAGAGCGCAGTGCAGTGAGCCGTTTGTATGGAATGCGGGACGAGAGGGATAGGTAGGGTGGGGTGACGAGTCTATTTTTACAACACAGTCGATTTACTTCCTTGAAATAATATGCCTAGGTAATACACTCATCACTCACGGGAAATTACTTGCACTTTTAAATTTATAGCAGTGGCTTTTTTTTAGCTTCCAGCAAAAAATCTGGAGAAAAGGTGCTGGCAAAACAGGGACCAGAACTCCTGGTCTTCAAAATAGAAATAGACTCCAGAGATTCAGGACAAAATTCATGTATTTTCTTCACTTCAAGAAATTACGAGAATTAATTTAAAAAAAAACACGCTATAAGTAGTCGAAGGTCACTGTCCTTCCCTTCCGACTTTCACCGAACCTGTGCACAGGCTGATCAATACTATGTAGAGCTGACACTAGCAGATGTCCCCACACTTAATTTACACCTTAACACCAATACGTTGATATTAATAATGAAATATACATATTCCAAAATTCCCGCTAAAGCGAACAGGGTAATATTAATTTTTGGCCATTGGCTGCAGTAAAATCTGAATATATGTGAGGTAGATGCTAACTCTATCATGACATACAGTACTAACTAATAATAACTCAAAGTTGCGTGTTTCTTTTCAGTACTAATTAATTAGTTATAATTATCAGTGTGGGTTAATAGTCTTTGACAGCTGAAATACCGTAACGTCATAATTCGCTTCTATCTCCTCCCCCGCCTTTTAGGCATAAGCTATCGCGTGCCTCTGCTAGATCGTTCGCTTGCTCCTTCACGTAGCATTTTGTGGTCAAGTAATTATGATATACACAATTGTCTGCAAATGAATATGAATATTAAGACATTCAAGCTAATTTGCTTGCACACGTTACCACACACATGTATTGTGGTTCTGTTTCTTTAACTGCTGGTCGGCCCCTCTCTTACTCTTCCCCTTTGTAAGAGTACAGCTAGGGTCTTTAAGCCCTTTAACCTCGAATAAAAAATCACGAAACCTACGTGTGAATTGTGTAGGTATTTCTTCATTTAATTATTTATGACTTTCTTTCTTTCTTTCTTTCTTTCTTTCTTTCATGCTTTCTAGCTTCGTTTAGGCCTGCTGTGGACCAAGTTACTTCAACCGTTTGCACCCTAGAGTTTTAACTCTTCCCCAATATTCTCGCATTCACGTTCTGAGCCTCCTTTCTTTCATTAGTCCACTTCTTGTCGGTTTTCAATTTTGGCTTTACATGGAAGCTCTTGTATGCTCGAAGTCTTCTCTGGAGAGACTTTATTTATATTTATTCATTTATTTATTTATTTATATATATATTTGGTTATTTATATATTTTCAATTTTTGGTCTTTATTTTTTGGATTTTTTTATTTATTTGGTTATTTATTTTTAATTTTTAATTTTTGGTTTTTAATTTTTTGATTTTTAATTTTTTGATGTATTTGGTTATTTATTGATTTTAAATGTTAAATTTTTGATTTTAAAATTTTGATTTTAAATTTTTAATTTTTAATTTTTTGATTTTTAATTTTAAATTTTTATTTTTGAGTTTTGAATTTATATTTTATATATATATATATATATATATATATATATAGTCTATATTTTTATTTTTAAATTTTGATATTATTTTGTTTTTATTTTTTAATTTTTGATTTAACTTTGTTTGTTTATATAGTTAGTTATATAAATAGTTAGTTAGATAGTTACTTTTTCAGTTAGATTTTTGCTGTTTCTTTTTTAGTTGTGATGGTTTGGTTTGTTTTCTTCTTGTTTTCTTATAATTGTTTAGTGTGATATCTGTGATTGTTAGTGAATAGTCCGGTTAGAATTGCATATGAGCTTAGTTTGAGCGATGTAGGATCCGTTCTCGTGCATCTGCTATACTGAACTGTTCAGCAAACGTGAAGGTCAATAACCACTAACCATATTATATTAACAACAACAACAACAACAAAACAGATATAACTAACAACTTCTGACGAGTTGTGCAAGTTGTGAAGAACTGCTCTAGCTAAATAAGTGTATAGAGTATATTGTAAATCCATCTTGAAGAGAGGATGATAGCAGCTATTTGAAACTTGAATGACCTTCAGATAATCGGGATTCTATCCCTAGAAACAGCCATGTGACTCGTTGAGGCAAAAGTATCACAATGTAATACATATGGACTGGAATTTATTTGGGAGCACTAAACTGCAAAACATCTAGTAGACATAGAACGTGTTAAAGGGAGATATTTGAAGAAAGGTCTCTCAGTTTCAAAATACATGCCCAATAGACTGGTAAATGAACTAACTAGGGAGACATTTTTCATAGAGGACTTAAGATCGAAGCTTTTATTGCAAATAACAGCAAATGAAATGGATTGTAGGATAGGGCTGGGAATTAAATGAAGATAGATACGGAATTTTACGCCACTGCCGCAATGACACAGAAGCTACGCCACGCAGTAACTCGACTGGCTGTCCACGATTTCCATAGTAAGCTATGCACAGAGAAAAGATGGCATCAGGAGTGTGAAACTTATCATTTTGAAACTCTGCAATATTTCTAGGTTTGTGCCGTGTCTTGTTTGGGGTTTCACCTAAGACACCAAGCTGGCTCATCAGCAGGCTCTTGGTGACCCGCCTGGCCAGGAGTAGCGAACTGAGTAGCTTGATGTCCTAGGTGAAACCCCACACAAGACACGGCACAGACCTAGAAAAATTGCAGAGTTTTAATTCACTGGCCGTGAAAGCCAAGGCCGTGGAAGCCTTCTTAGGGAGGTTATGGCTGCTTGAGCTTTTAGTTCTCACAATAAAGCGGCGCAGGGGGGCTTTATAAAAAGGGAGATAGCCCGCAGTTTGCTACTCCTTTGGGGGTCCGGGCGGGAACACCAAGAGCCCGCTGATGAGCCAGCTTGGTGTCCTAGGCGAAACCCCACACAAGACACGGCACAAACCTAGAAAAGTTGCTGAGTTTTAATTCACTGACCGTGAAAGCCAATAAACCATCTTCATCATTTTGAAGTTTGTGTAAAGAGGACAAGGTCACTGAAAAGTTAGGCTAAAATCTGCATCACTCCTTAATTGGCTGTTTGGGTGCAATTGAAATTAAAATATTGTAAATACCAACCCCCACATACTGTACTTGTAGGCATATATCTAATGACCTAACTGTAAAGGATCTAATGATGATCACTTGAAGATGAAAACTGTTCATCCAAGTGAATTTATTTACTAATCTCATGTAATATTTGTCAGGTGTACGGAAACTCCCATTACAAAGGGTACAATCGTATTGACCGATTGCAAAGCAACAATTTCGAACACTAAGGCAACAATAAGCCGGCTTCGTGGTGTTGGGGTAGTGCCTCTGCCTCTCACCCGGAGGCCCCGGTTCGATTCCCGGCTCCATCAAGGATTTTAGAAACAGACGTGCGGCCTGGAATGGGCTGCACTCAGCCTTGTGAGGACAATTGAGTCGCTGTCTGACAGTGAAGCAGCTCCCTGGTCACGAAAACCAAGATTAACGGTCGAGGGGACCCGATGCGCTGACTACGCGTCACCCCAATATCTGCAGGCCAAATGGCTGGACAGCGGTCGTTTGGTAGGCCTAGGCCCTTCATGGACTGTAGTGCCAGGGGTTATTATTATAAGGCAACATTAAAAATTAGCTTCCAACATGATAACCTGCAGATAGCTTGAACCGAAAGCCCAGTTCTGCGCCTTAGTGAGCGAAGCGATCACTGTCTGTATCATTTACCTGAATGAAAGAACCACACGACTAATTGACAACATGCTTAATCAAATACATTTTACTGTAGTAAACGGAAAAGATGTCAGCTCTCCAAAAACACTGAACAATCATGGTCTGCCACAAGCTTCTGTCCTTGCTCCTCTGCTTTTCAATCTATATCTATCTGACATGCCAGAAACAAAATCTAAAATGTTTGGTTATGAAGATGATTGTGCCATCGCTACTCAGAACAGTACGTTTGAAGTAGGCTAACTGAACAAGTTATAACTTCAGATTTGGATACGTTAGGCAAGTACTTTCGCCAGTGGAGACTACAGCTGAACGCAATTAAAACTAAATTTCCTGTTTCCACCTCTCGAATAAATTTTCCAACAGACTCCTCAATGTGTACTTCGAGGGAAACAGACACAATCATAATGTCTGCCCTGAATATTTAGGGAATATTTTGGAACGGACACTTTCCTATAAGGAACATCTTGCGAAGGTAGGAACAACCTCTTGCATACTGTAAATTGTGTGGTACTGGTTGGGGATCTTCAGCAGACACACTAAGAACTTCAGCTCTTGGGTTGATTTATTCAGCTGCAGAATACTGCTCACCAGTGTGGATAAACAGCGCTCACACACAGAAAGTCGACACGCAGTTGAATGAGACCATGCGTATAATTAGTGGGACCATACGATCTACTCCACTTAACTGACTGCCCATTCTCAGTCATATCCCACCGCATGATGCTAGAAGGGTGCTCTCGAACAAGAATATCAGAAGATAATGGACAATCCCCAGCTGCCTTTGTTATACGATGCAGCCTATGTAGAGCAAAATTTGCTCAGATCAAGACACTCTGCTATTTCCACAATTTCCAGAATTCTGCCTGAAGAGAAGTTCGACATTAACCTCTAGTTAGTCAGTTAGTTATTGTTGTTTTAAGGGACGGAACTACGAGGTCATCTGCCCCTAACATTCATTCCCTTTTTTGAGCAAAAATTGGCAAAAATAGTGCCCTGATCGATGTCGTAATATGCCCTGTATCCTGCGAAAACCGCCAGTATTTGATCAACCTCGTGCTGTGTGGAGAGCCCTCAATCGAATCCGCACTGGACATGGAAGATTTCCAGATGCACTTCATAGGGTCTCTTCACCAAAATGTGACTGTGGTGCTGAGAAACAGTCAATTAAATCACTTAGTGACTAAGTGCCCAAACCATGCCTATTGTGGAGACTTGTAGGACATTTTAACAGCAACAACGGACGCTGTATGCTACATAAAGAACTTGAATATTTGTATATAGGTTTATGACAGGCCACGCCAACGCGAGCACTTAGTGCTTGCGCGCTCCGGGGCCTCACTGAGTGTCACTGGTGCTTTTCCCCTCCCTCCCCTTTTTCCTCCCCGTGTAGTGGCGGTAGAGGATGTCCCATCAAATCTCCAAGTTGAGCTGATAAAACTACAATGCGATTTAATTTTGACAGACCGCTATTACCATTACAATGGTGATCTGATTTCATTATATAAAGGCGCTGAGGAACAAGAATTCCCGAGGATTTATGCTCTTGCCATGACATTTTTTGCTATGTTCGGAACAACTTTCGTTTGTGAACAAATGTTTTCAATTATGAATATTAACAATCCAAAAACCAGGTCAAGTTTGTCTGATGCTTCTTTAGAAGCTATACTTCGGATTGCAACTGCCAAAACGATTGTTCCAAATATCGGAAAATTAGTAGCTTCAAAGCGATGCCGAAGATAAACAAGGAATGTTGAAACTTAGTGCAAAATCAGGAGTGCAGTAAAACTATTATTCCTGCCTGTACACAAAATTGGCATTATTATTATTCGTTTTCATATCGGTATGCCACCTGACGCACGCTGATTTGTCCAGTCCCGTTCACCAAGCAACAACAACACGACTCTTGCCTCGCTAAGCGCTGCCTCTACACGTTTCTCTCCTACCACTGCCACAACAGTGCCTCCCTCGCCTTCCCCCACCACCCGGCGCTGTAGCAGAGCACCGGTGCTTTTGCCGGGGTCGAACATCAATTCCCCCCGATGTACCTTAATTCCACTCGGTCCTCCAAGGGACCCAAAAATGAGTTCCTCAACTCCGCTCAGGCTTTGGCTAGGGGTCGGCAAAGGGGTTATCCCCAATGACGTAAACAAATGTCAAAACCCTCCTGCTTGCATATCAAGGGCCGGGTCAAACACCTTCTGCAGTGCATGAGCGATTTCTTGAATGCAGCTGATTTTTTTTTTCCTTAAAATTAATCATAGTATTCTTTTAAATGAGTCTGCCAAGTTTTCTATTTTATTTTTTTTCCTACAAATTGTATGCATTGTTTTTAACATGTGCATAATGAAATGTTTGTATGCTTTTTAACCTAGTCAGACATTATTAAATTAAATTTAGATAATAATAGGTGTATAATTTGTACCTAAGAACATACTTTCGATATCAGCTGCGGTTGCAGAAAATACTGTTTTCCAGCCTAAAACGGAAAAATCAGCTGCATTCAAGAATTTGCTCATGCGCTGCAGAAGGTGTTGGACCAGGCCCTTGGTATGCGAGCAGGAGGGTTATGACATTTGTTTACGTCATTGGGGAAAAGCCAGGGCGGAGTTGAGGAACTCATTTTTGGGTCCCTTGGAGGACCGAGTGGAATTAAGGAAAATCGAGAGGAATTGATGTTCGACCGAGTGGAATTGATGCCCGCCCTTTGCCGGTGCCGGCCGGTGCTCACGAAGCACCTGAGTTGGCGTGGCCAGGAGTACAGAAGATAGTTGTACTGTAATAGCTGGAATATTTATCGAATTTCATGTCTGTGACAATTTAATGTTTTAATGTGCCATACGCCAAATAAATAAACCTAAATGATGTGGGGGAATACCACACTCAGAATGACCGCTGTCAGTGCTGGGATTTGAACCACAGATCTCGGAGCTTACGGCAGCTCCCGAATAATTATATTGCAGTCAGTGCGTGACTCAACGCTCCCGACTATGATGTTGGGTAAACAACGATAACTCTTAACTGAAGAAACGATGCAGAATGAAAGCTAAGTGTTGAGTACATGCAATTATCTTAACATCGTTGTGTGAAAACGTTAACTTCTCGGCTGGAGATGTCGTCATTCCGCGCTGTCGACCATACGGTGCGGTGCGTCTTGCGTGCACAATGACAGTAGTAGCTTGTCGTGTGTCTGAGTTAGCATACCAATGATGTGCGAAACATGCAGTAAGACCGCCGGGAGAGTCTCTTTTTAGAGTAAAAAAAAATAATAATAATAATATATATATTTTTTTTTTGTTCGTGTGGTGTCCTCAGAGACCTAGTGCAGGTCTTTCTATTCGACGCCCGTGGGCGACCTGCGCGTCGGGATGAGAGATGGAATTGATTAAGGTGAATGAAATTGGAGAAGGATGTGGAAGGAAGCGGCCGTGGCCTGTCAGAATGTACCATCCCAGCATTTGCCTGGTGTTGAAAATGGGAAACCACGGAAAACCATTTCAAGGACAGCCGACGGTGGGGCTCGAACCCACGCGTATACCGAGTCAGCAGAGAGCTTGGCCCCATGACCTAACACTGCGCTTTAGCCAGCGTAGCCACTACTGTCGGTATAATAATAATAATAATAGTAATTCCAAGAATAGGGAACTGGAAATGCAGACGCGAAATTTTAGAATAATAATAATAAGAAGAAGAAATATGAACTTGAAGACATCAAGAAAGAAGAAAGAAAAATCATTCGGAAAATGCTAGGAGCAAGACTCACTCATGACGGGTACCGACTACAGTCAATCAAGACAACTGAAAAGTACTCATACATCGAAGTCGACATCAGAAAAAGACGATTGAAATTCTTCGGGCACATACGTAGACTGCCGAATACACTAACCAAAAGAATACTTGATTACATATCATCACTCAAAAGTACACCACTATGGATGAAAGAAGTACAAAATGACATGCGAACTGCTAACATAACCGACACATCAGACAGAGACTCCTTCCGTAACAAATTGAACAACTGGGAAGTCCAACCAGAGCAACCAAAACCTACACCTAACAGACCTCAATGGTCTGACGAAAGAAAATTGGCACTCTCCAACAGAATGAAACAATACTGGCAAAATAAGAAGAACGTCAAGAATTGAGTCAAAGTGCTTAACGTTTTCCAATATTGGGAAAATACGCTGTAAATAAATAAATAAATAAATAAATAAATAATTAAATAAATAAATAATAATAATAATAATTATAATAATAATAATAATAATAATTCCAAGATTAGGGAACTGGAAAAGCAAGAGCGAAATATTATCCGGAAGAAACGGCATTTGGATGAAGAGACTGACAGTAGTACAGAACTCTATCAGAAGACCAATACGATAACAGACGAAATTAGAAAACGCAGAGCCAACTTCTTCACTCACATCCACAGAATGGCCACCTTCAGATTGCCAAAGAAACTAGGCTACTTGTTATCATAACACAGAGTAAATGCGGCACAGAATGGCTTAAAGAGGTACAGAGAGACTTACAAGTTATCAGCATATAAAATTTCGAAGACCGAACTGAGTGACAGACGAAAATCACGAATGTTAAGTTTGAACCAAGATCATTACGACAACCTGGAAAGAATTGGACGGATGAGAGGAAGAGGGAGCATTGGCAATATAAAACATGACACTGAGGTGCCCTTTGCTAGTGCTACATCTGTACCAAATTTTGTTCAATTTTGTTTCACCGTGATTGAATAGATAGGGGAATCGATTTTCACACATACATGGCCGCCATCCTCAAAGTATTGGGTTGATGACCTTGTAGTTTTGACAAAAGATTTTTCATGCATAAAGGTATGCTTTTGCAAAATTTGGTAGAGATCAGATGATTAGGTTGGTCGTAATTTGATTTAAGCTTTTAACATTTGGGTGGACGCCATTACGTTATCGTCAAGATGTCGGAGATATAAAACATGACACTGAAGTGTCCTTTGCTAGTGCTACCTTTGTACAAAATTTCGTTCAATTCGGTTTCACCATGTTTGAATTGATAAGGGGAATTGATTTTCACACATAAATGGCCGCCATCTGCAAACTATTGGGCTGATAACCTTGTAGGTTAGTTAAAATACGCACGCCATACAAATATATGCTGTAGCAAAATTTGGTAGAGATCGGATGATTAGGTTAGTCGTAATTTGATTTAAGCTTTGAACATTTGGATGGCCTTCATTACGTTTCCGTCATGATGGCGGCGATATAAAACATGACACTGAGATGCCCTTTGCTAGTTCTACCTCTGTACCAAATTTCGTTCAATTCGGTTTCACCGTGTTCGAATTGATAGGGGGAGGACAGACATTCTGAGTACACACACTCACACACACACACACATACACACAGACAGACACAAAGACAGACACACACACAGACAGACACACAATTTTGGGCCCTGTGTAGATCTCATAATTCTACTTTGATTTTTAGCAATAATCGAAAGTAGGCTAAAATGAGGAAAAGGTAGACTTATGAGGTCGATCTGGACAAATGTGTTTGTCTGTCTGTCCATCTGTCTGTCTGTCTAACTGTGTGCCCCCCGCCCTATCAACTCCTAAACGGCTGCAGCTATCAAAACCAAATTCTTTTAAAGGTAAGATATATACCTGAATATTTGACGGCCATATTTGAAAATGACATCCGTGATACAAACTGCAGAAAAATCACAATTAAAATTTGAGTTCTATGTTGGATATCTCAGAAATTATGCATGCGAACTCTTTCAAATTTGGCACACATAGAGATAATAGCATTCCAAATTAATTTCCAGGAGCCCATATACGCCAGTGTTGCCAACATGTTTCTAAGCCTGCTGATAGGTCAAATATTGAAATGCATGTAACTTCTATACTATCAATTGGATTTCAACCAAATTTCGTATGTGCTTTGTGTACCATAACAGATATAACTATGCGTATTCTTAAGAGCCATCAGGGTTGCCAACTGTTAAATAAGTGCTCTCTCTATTTCTTTATCCGAATTCCACTATATCTGAATGTATGCAAACCAACAGCTCTAAACTATGCACACGTATAGTGCCTGACTTTCTAGATTAATTTGGAATAAGTGATATATGTCAGTGCTGCTGACAATTTTCTAAGCCTGCTGATAGGTCCAATTCTTAAATACATGTAACTTCTATACTAATAAATGGAGTTCAGCCAAAATTGGGACTATAATAGATCATGCATGATATTTCAGATTAAATCTGAGTGAAATCATGCATGCCATTGATGCCAACATAATTTTACGCGCGGTGATGAATCCAATGTTACATTTCATTTCAGGTAATAGGCCTATAGATTAATCATTGGCATGAATCTTAATATTTTTTAAAAGTAGGCCCTTTAGTTCGTCCCGGAACTAGTTGTTATATTTATATCTTGTACCCCTCCCATTACTGGGCATAGTCTTGTTGACCTACTGAAGAGTTACAAATGACAATGTGATGGTATAGTCTCCAACGAAACCGATATTACAAATTGGAAACTTACCGTACAGTAAAACACTCGATGGCAATCATCCACATCAGTTAGATAAAGATGGAACTGATAAATATCCTTCAGATCAATAGCGTTGTAGCAGTTTTGCTAGCCCACACGTTAAGCAACAATTGTAACGTTTTCACTTTGCTCCACGTTGAGCGTACAAGCGTAATGGTTTGGCTGCCCCAAACTGTTGGGTGATAAATGTAACTGTTTACCTTTGCCTAAGCTATGTTGTTTTAATGGGCGCCAAGACCTCAGCGCAATGCTGAAATCTAAATTTGTATTTAACAACGTCTAGCTCTGGTAGAACACCTTCAAGAATCTATTCACTCAGATCGTGGTATGATTTGATCATTAACCCAACAAACAATTGTATCAGGAGAAGGAATTGCTCTATATCTAATGCTACCTACTGAAAGCAAAGATTGCATTGTAAAAGAAATGAATTTATTATATAAAACAAGTATAGCAAAATTAATAATAATAATAAGTATAAAATTTAAATTGGAGCGTTGTGATTTGAATATTACCGATAGAAAATTACGTGAAAACGGAGTCTGATAAATTATTGATTTTACTCTTATTCTCAAGCTATGAAGTTATTGAAATATGAAATATAAATCAAAGAGAAATGAGAGATTGCGTATTTCTGCGTCATTCGCGCTTACCACTGGAAATGGCCGAAGCCTTTCCCTCGTACTGGATGATGCTGTGAGCTTCCCACAGTCTCCTGGACGTCGTCATCATTGTCGATATTTGATGATATTCTGGTAGATTAGATAATTCTATGGTCCGTACATCGGACCCAAACACTCGTACAACCACACTGGTTAGGTTTTACAAAAGTTAGTCCTCCACTCCACGGAACATCGGAGCGACTCCCGCGTGCAACCGTACTCGTTAAGTTCTACACCGATAGTCCCCCACTCCACGGAACATCGGAGCGACTCCCGCGTGCAAACATACTCGGCAAGTTCTACACTGATCGTCCTCATTCCACGGCGCGCCGAACGATATATCCACACGTCGGCTCCCCACTCTTCATCCGACTTCTAGCTTACGTGGTCTCCACTGATTGGCTGCACCCCACGCGCTATAATCCCCTCCTCTGGCTCATTACACTCGGCGGGAGGGTTCCGTTCCAACTATCCACCTTTTCTTGACGCTGCAACCCCGCTTGCGTAATACTTACCGACAAGATTAAGCGTGTACTTGAATTCCCAGTGAGTCACGTCTCTCGATATACCCTAACTGACGAAACTCCGTTAAATTCCGTAATCACATAACTTTCTATGATATTGTCGTTCGTAATAATTTGCTTGATAGCGTTTTCTAAGACATAGAAAACCTATCTGTATGCTTATAATTTTTATAAAATGCTCCGAAAATATCTTAATAATAATTATAATAAATTAATAATAATAATAATAAATTAACATGAAAAATTCTCTTGGATGAACAATTTGCCGCGTAAATAAATATAGAATGGCTTCCTACTGACTTATGCCAGTTGCATAAAATCCCCTCGAAAAACACGCCACGGATCATCGGATGATTTACCGTGACGACGGTCCATTATCCGATTATTCCAGACACGTTAATAAACCCCATCCAAAATACATATTACATAAATGAGATCACCCTAAATTACAGATATATACACTCATAATTTTTCTTCACGCACTTTGCGTCAAAGTTTGTTGTCACTATGGATTTCACTTTGCAACCAGTCCAATGTTTTACATATAGAATAGTGTTCCACGGATATTTCCGCCTCTCAAATTTCTCTATGTTGGAGAAATAGACATAATTAATGTGTGAGCACTATGTATTTATGATGTCATATCACACGCATTGAAGGTGTTCTGATATATTTATATCTCCATAGAACTTCCTAATTTCACTGGAGGTCCCTTCCTTATGGTGAAATTTAATCTCACTTATCACTGAGCACACGATCACACTATTGTGGCAGCGCCTCGTGACCATAATACTTAATCTCTCTTTAAAGTAGATTAAATTAATATTGACTTCTGAAAAAAAAAGTAAATGCGCATTACATATAACACCAAATATTTCTGTGCCGTAATCGCCCTGTCTTGTTAAGTTCCCGTAGACCATATTCTACTTAATACTAGTTCTCAACACAGATTGGTTCTCCTCACACAAATAATACCTTTGTACAAATTACCTTAAATTACACACTTACAAATCTTACATGGCGAGGCCGTAAACAGAAATCACGTGTGCTGATATGTATGAGTTTCATGAAGGACTGTCTCGCCTTCTGATGGCCCATCTTTTGCCTCGTGGACGCCTTAAGCAAAAATACCCTGTCCAAGCGCTCACCCATCTCTAGGAGGCAAATGGGAATTCACCAGCGCTACCAAATTCTGGCCTTGGTGTATCGAGACATTTTAGTGCTCAAGAGCATCCGACAATCCCGTCATATTTCCCTGTACCTTAAAAACTCTCATTTACTTACATACTACCCCCCTGTGTGACTTCTGATACGCCTGCCTGGAAGACCATCTCCTCCCACGCACCAAATACCACACTTACTCATTTGATAGGCTGGCTCGCCAGCTAAACACACTCACTTTATGACACATATTTTCGTAGACTATGTATATTATACGTCCCGTATAATCTGTTTCCCTTACTATCCTCCAGCATATATGCTGTTTTGCCAATACGGTTGGAAACTATAAATGTTTCTGCGTCACCTGCTTCCAACCTTGCAAGTGGCTCCCTTTAAATGAACGTCATCACGTTGCCCTACTAGCATATTTCTCAGTGTCTGTAACGATGCCCTGTTGCTACTGTCCACACATGCTAACCCTACTTTCCTCTGGTGTAACACCTCTACTTGACACTCTATGACCTAGAAATGTCACTTCCGACTGACAGAATGACGACTTAGACAGCTTCAAAGTGAACCCTGCCTGATCTAACTTCTGAAAAACTATATTTAAATGACGTAGATGCTCCTCAAAACTGCGTGAACTAATTACCATATCATCTATGTAAATGGTTACAAACTCTCCTGTGTCATCCCCTAATGCGATGTTTAAAGCCCTAATTAAAGCTGCTGAACTACTCTTTAACCCATAAGGGGTTCTACAAAATTGATAAAGGTTATATTTATGACTAAAGGCTGTAAATGGTCTATCTTCGTACATAAGTGGCACTTGCCAAAAACTGGAACTCAAATCTACACAAGTGAAATACTTCTTCCCCTCAAATGTTTGCATAAATTCCTCTATTGACATAGATTTCAGCTGATCTGAACTAATTCTACTGTTAACCAAACGAGCGTCTAAACAAATACGAACTGTGCCGTCGGTCTTGGGTACCGTGATCAAAGAATTAACATATGGACTGTTAGAGTGCTCAATAATCCCATCTTCAAGCATCTGATTAATTTGTGCCTCAACTGCACTCGGATAAGCGAAAGGTACAGGATATCTATGTCCTGTGAATACTGACCTATCAATAACGTTCAATGAATGTGTATAGCAATTGGCCATACCAATGCGATCCTCAAAAACTCTCCTATTACACAATAACACATCATAGAGCCGAACACACTGTTCATCCTCTATATTTCCCTGAAATGCAGCATCACGTAACGAGTCCTTTAGACTACCGTTCGTAATCACACTGCCCACAAAACATGGAGAACCCCGCTCTACGGCTGGCGATATCTCATTTAAAGTACAAATCACACCTACAATACTACTCCTCTGAATATGGTCATTGAACGCTACTTCTACTTCAGAATCTCCCCATTTAAATTTCAAACTCCCTACATCATAACATAAGTTACCAGACACTCTACTTAGCCACTCTGAACCCAAGATAACACTGAAAACTAAATTTGGAATTACAAGGCAAATCTGCTTCTCTACATGATTATTAATTTTAATGTCTACTAAAACTTGCTTAGAAATTACTTTAGACCTCTTCCCAACAGCTGTGATAACAAAAGTGCTTTTAATTGGCATCTCCTCAAAATTTACTCCAGTTCCTTTCATTTTATCATAAAATGCACTACTTATGCAACTCTTCATACAACCACTATCAATTAAAACATCTGAGTACGCCTCGGACACGTTAAATTTAGCTATGGGGCTCTTACTAACCACTTCCTGAATAATACCTTCATCATTTAGTTCATGTAATAATTCATTTCTTACATTTAGGTCATAGGGTTCCTGAATAATTGTATGGACAGGGCATGCTACAGACTGAGATTCTGACCTTACTTCTCAGCCTGGTTCGCGTTTAAAGAACCGCTACAGCTGGCCGTAGTACTACTAACTACTGAACTGGTCTTGTTGTTCTGGGCCGTGTTGTCATTGTTTGGCTGTATATTACTACCACTAGGCTGTCCTCTTCCTTGACCCCTATTCTGGTTGTAATTATTATCATTATAATTTCTCCCTTGATTTCCCCTGAAATCATTGTTTCTCCCTTGATTTCCCCTGTAATCATTGTTCCTCCCTTGATTTCCCCTGAAATCATTGTTCCTCCCTTGATACTGATTACCATAGCCATTTCCTCTGTTCTGATTTAGCTGATTATTACTATTTCTATTTTGAGCGTTGGCCCCTTCGCCACCGTTCCCTTGAACTTCTTGATGCCTGGCTTCATTAGGTATATTATTATTATTGCCCTGGTTCCGATTGAAATTGTCCTCATAATCCCCTCTCCCTAGTGCATCAAATGTGCTTAACAAATTTTCTACTTGTGATATAGTCTTTACATTCTGGATACAAGCAGCCTCCTTGATCCTATAGGGAAAGTGCCAAAGTAGCAACCTCACCACATCACTTTCCTCCTTCAACCCATCCAGATATTTACACACTAATACCTGCCCTAAAAAGTATTCGGTCATGGTGGAGCTTCCTTTAGGGTTATATTTACCACACACTACTCCCTCACGATGCTGCGACTGAATAACCTCATTCCAGAACTTTTCACAGAATTTCATTTTAAAATCATTGATATCAGTAAACTTGTCTCTGTAGACAGCAAACCAATTCCTCGTTTCCCCCACAAACACTTGTTCTAAAATTTCAACTACCTTGCACCACTCAATACTACCATTTTCCAACCTCTCCCCGAATTTATTTTCTATAGTGTTCATGAACTCCATTGGGCACCCCTGTCGATTGCTGAACTTACCCAGTTCTACCTCCCTGTGTGTGCTATTCACAAAAACTGGCCTATTCTGACTATTTTCTTGCCTGATCCTAGCTTTTAATTTTAACTCTAATTCTGCGATTTTCTCCTCAGCCTTCCTCTCAATACTGTTTACTGTTAATTTAATGTTTCCTTCTGATTCTTCTACTTTATCATATAGCTTTGCTTGTTTCTCCTCAATCTTGCTAATGCTCTCTCTATTACTCTCTCTTAAATCATTTACTTCTGCAACTATTTGCGAGTGGACTTTCTCAATTCTACCCTCCAGCTGTTCCTTAACCTCTTTAGTTGATACTTGAATCTTGTCAATTTCTCCCCCCAATTTCTTTTTTACCTGCAGTGTTTCTAATTTAACTAATTCCTTTAAATTTTCAGCCTGTGTGCTGATTCTACTTTCCAACTCCTCCTGTACTTTTCCTAATTTCTTGTCTACATCTGAAATGATCTCTTTAACCTTCTCTTCCATTACTTCTCTGATTTCTCCTCTAATCTGCTCCATATTCACACTAATTTCCTTACTGTTTTGTTCTAATTTAGCATTTAAAGTTTCAGTACTCTCTCTATTTTCCCTACTGTTTTGTTCTAGTTTAGCGTTGTTTTGTTATAGTTTTGCATTTAAAGCGTCTGTACTTTCTTTATTTTCCCTACTGTTTTGTTCTAATTTTGCATTTAAGGCATCACTACTAACTTTGTTCTGATACATGAACTCGAGAAGTAAAGTTTTTAATTCTGGTTGGCCGCCTACACTCCCTGTTTCAGTATCGGGATTTACCTCCGCTACCCCGGTACTACCATCACTCGACATACTGCTCGTATCATCACTCTCCAGTTGATGACCACTACGTAACCTCATCTGTCTTTCTTTCTCATCCCCCATAATGATATACACTGATACAGACAAATAACCCCCAAAATACAGGCACAGAAATATATACCCTTCTCCTTCCACAAATGTTATTAGGTTTTTAGCCCCAAGTTGTCGGCGACAATTGTAGCAGTTTTGCTAGCCCACACGTTAAGCGACAATTGTAACGTTTTCACTTTGCTCCACGTTGAGCGTACAAGTGTAATGGTTTGGCTGCCCCAAACTGTTGGGTGATAAATGTAACTGTTTACCTTTGCCTAAGCTATGTTGTTTTAATGGGCGCCAAGACCTCAACGCAATGCTGAAATCTAAATTTGTATTTAACAACGTCTAGCTCTGGTAGAACACCTTCAAGAATCTATTCACTCAGATCGTGGTATGATTTGATCATTAATCCAACAAACAATTGTATCAGGAGAAGGAATTGGTCTATATCTAATGCTACCTACTGAAAGCAAAGATTGCATTGTAAAAGAAATGAATTTATTATATAAAACAAGTATAGCAAAATTAATAATAATTGATACGTGCAAGTGCACGTCTCTTCGTTTTCAATCATGTATATTCCGGTGCATCATACTTCATGACATTTGAACCGACCGCCTGTTGTCGTGGTTCCGTTGGTCAACGCGAGATGGCTCCTGCTCTCGGACTTCGGCTTCCTCCAAGTAGTTCCTGCTTATTCACCAATAGAGTGCGTTGGTGTTTCCTTTAAAACTCTACCAATTCGTGACATAAGTGAAAAACAATTATGATTCTACGTCATAAAACAAAGAACGGTGTGTATTCATGATACCGCCAAATTATGAACTTATTTATGACATTGTTGTATTGAGGTGTCACTCCGTGATTGGACAATTTTATTTACTTGTATACAGTTCGAAAATGACACGCAAAAATAATTCTCCGCCATTTTGGGAGTCGCTATTAGTGGTCGCCAAGAGAAATAAGAAGGACTGCTCGTGAAAGGTGTCTCCGCTGATGGGGGGGCGGTTGCCTCCCCCATCCTCTTCGAAATATAAATATATTCAAGAGAAGATATGAATGCCATTTCTACTTGGAAATTGCCTGTGGTCTTCAGGTTGTGAATTTCTTCGTTTAGACGTGTGAAATGTGATTGCATCTCGATGCGTACTTCGCTTGTGACATCGAAACGGCACATGGGCGTGTTAGCCATGTTTAAGGCAATTAGTGCCGTAGTTTTTATTTATATTGTATTTTAATTACTTTATTATTAGTGTGTCTCCTCTGAGAAGGATGTAAGGTACGTTTTTTTAAATTTAATTTATCTAATTATTTTATTTTGGGAGCTCCAAGTTTGGCCGTGTACGAATGTTGATCTTCTGTTGTGTTCTCGCTTGTAGGCTTAAAATTTCTTTTTCGTTTTAATAACGTTTCCTTATATATATTAAGTTTCTTATTTATTTTTTTTGTTTACCTTCTGGAGACACATTTATTAGTTTATTTCACGTTTAAATTATTATTTATTTTCGTTTGCCAATCTTATGATTGATATTGTATTCAAATTAATTTATTCATGATCCGTGCCCTTTACACTTGTAATAGTTTTTAAATGTAATTGTTTTCCGCCGTACATTTCCTTACGCTGATGATAAAATTTATTTTATTAATTGTTTGCCGTAATTTCGATCTGGCATGTTTTTGTGTCGCCATGTCTGCTGTTTGCCGTGATGCATTATGGTCTCGTTGTGAGTCCATTGGCGCGGGTCTCAAAAGCAGACGTGTTGTGAATTAACTTAATCCCTTTTTTTAATGTAATCTTGTTAGTGTTAATTTTGTGGTTTTTGGTAAATGTCCTTGTGTTTTTCGCCGGCGTGCATATCATTTATTTATTTATTTTCTATCCAATTTAATTTTTTTAATTAAAATTTAATTTATTTTCTTCCTTATTTTTTGGCATGGCCTCAACATCTGCGTGTCGGATCGTGATTGCATTTCCTTGCAATTTATCAAGCCCTTTCTCATTGTGTTGTACATGTAATTTCTAGTTTAACCTTTGGGCTGTTTAATAATTTTTTATTTTATTTTATTTTAAATTAAGTCTTTCTTCTTCTTGGCTTTGCAAGCAAGCATGTTAGGCGCTATCTGGCCTTCTTGGAAATTTGTGTTGGTTGATGCATGTTCAGTTTATGGTGAAGGTGTTCTTTAAATTTTAAATATTAAACCTTATATTTTTTTTCTTTTTTAAATCTTTTGTTGTGGCATTATTTCACCGACGGGTGTTCTGTTGGTTTTTGGGGGGTGTTTGTACGATAGCCTGTGTGTGTTGTCCCCTTCTCCTTCTTCCTTCCACCCCTTTTGGAGCTCTTCTGTCGGAACTTGTCTTCGGGAGGTGGTTTTGCTGCGGAAGTGACCCGGACCTCTGAATACAGGTAAGTTGGCCCATCCACGCTCCCGTACTCGTCTCATTCTGGTAAGCAAAGCGTTGGCTATCGAGTTACCGACGTGCTGATGGCCAGTGCCGTTGAGGTGGGGTAGCAATAATAATAAGTATAAAATTTAAATTGGAGCGTTGTGATTTGAATATTACCGATTGAAAATTACGTGAAAACGGAGTCTGATGAATTATTGATTGTACTCGTAATCCCAAGCTATGAAGTTATTGAAATATGAAGTATAGAACAAAGAGAAATGAGAGATTGCGTATTTCTGCGTCATTCGCGCTTACCACTGGAAATGGCCGAAGCCTTTCCCTCGTACTGGATGATGCTGTGAGCTTCCTACAGTCTCCTGGACGTCGTCATCATTGTCGATATTTGATGATATTCTGGTAGATTAGATAATTCTATGGTCCGTACATCGGACCCAAACACTCGTACAACCACACTGGTTAGGTTTTACAAAAGTTAGTCCTCCACTCCACGGAACATCGGAGCCACTCCCGCGTGCAACCGTACTCGTTAAGTTCTACACCGATAGTCCGCCACTCCACGGAACATCGGAGCGACTCCCGCGTGCAAACATACTCGGCAAGTTCTACACTGATTGTCCTCTTTCCACAGCGCGCCGAACGATATATCCACACGTCGGCTCCCCACTCTTCATCCGACTTCTATCTTACGTGGTCTCCACTGATTGGCTGCACCCCACGCGCTATACTCCCCTCCTCTGGCTCATTACACTCGGCGGGAGGGTTCCGTTCCAACTATCCGCCTTTTCTTGACGCTGCAACCCCGCTTGCGTAATACTTCCCGACAAGATTAAGCGTGTACTTGAATTCCCAGTGAGTCACGTCTCTCGATATACCCTAACTGACGAAACTCCGTTAAATTCCGTAATCACATAACTTTCTATGATATTGTCGTTCGTAATAATTTGCTTGATAGCGTTTTCTAAGACATAGAAAACCTATCTGTATGCTTATAATTTTTATAAAATGCTCCGAAAATATCTTAATAATAATTATAATAAATTAATAATAATAATAAATTAACATGAAAAATTCTCTTGGCTGAACAATTTGCCGCGTAAATAAATATAGAATGGCTTCCTACTGACTTATGCCAGTTGCATAAAATCCCCTCGAAAAACACGTTACAGCGTAACTACGGGAAGGGGATTGATTAGGAAGATCAATCCCCACCAGATCCAAATCATTTAAAAATAAAAAAGAACATAATTTGACTAAAAGGAAGCCAATTTTCGGATTGATGACAGAAGACTTGAGAACATTTATCTTCACTTGTATAAAATATTTAGAGTTAGACCAACCAAAACTGTTCTTTCCCGAGCTTTTGCATAACAAATGTTATCGAGCTCAAACGTGCAGGTTTGCTTTCGTTGGTAGTCTTATTTTGCCCCCGTACAAAGCAAAAAGTCGCTTCCGTAGCGTAGCGGTCAGCATGGTTAGCTGCCGCCCCGGAGGCCCTGGGTTCGATTCCCGGCTCTGCCACGAAATTTGAAAAGTGGTACGAGGACTGGAACGGGGTCTACTCAGCCTCGGGTGGCCCAAATGAGTAGAGGGGGTTCGATTCCCCCTCAGCCATCCTCGAAGTGGTTTTCCGTGGTTTCCCACTTCGTCTTCGGGCAAATGCCGGGATGGTACCTTCTTCAAGGCCACGGCCGCCTCCTTCCCTCTTCCTTGTCTATCCATCCTAACTATCCCTTACCTTCCCTCATGAGGCCCCTGTTCGCTTTGCAGGTGAGGCCGCCTGGGCGAGGTGCCAATCCCAACTCACCAGATGTATCCCTTCCGATTCGATGTTCCCCGCTCTAGGACACTGCCCGTAGAGGCGGTAATGGTGAGTTCCCTAGCTGAGTCCGTGGGTTCCATCAACCTGGAGTGTAAAAAAAAAAAAGTAAAAACAAACACACGACCAAAACAGAAAGCAAAAAGCAAAATTCAAAAACAAAAGCAGAAAATAAACACAAACCAAGAACAAAAAGAACAAAGCAAAAAGCAAAATTCAAATACAAAAGCAGAAAACAAACACAAAATCAAAAACAAGAAACACAAAGGAAAAAGCAAAAATCTAATACAAATGCAGATAACAAACACAAAAACAATAAACACAAAGAAAAAGAAAAATTATAATACAAAAGCAGAACACAAAAATAAAACCAAACACAAAAACACAAAGCAAAATTCAAAAATAAAAGCAGAAAACCAACACAAACCAAACACAAGAAACGCAAAGCAAAAATCAAAATTCAAATACAAAAACAGAAAATAAACACAAAACCAAAAACAAGAAACACAAAGCAAAACGCAAAATTCCAATACAAAAGCAGAAAATAAAACAAACCCACAAAGCAAAAAGCAAAATTCAAATACAAAAGCTGAAAATAAACACAAAACCAAAAACAAGAAATATAAAACAAAAGCAAAATTCTAATACAAAAGCAGAGAACAATCACAAAACGCAAAACAAGAAATACAAAACAAAGAGCAAAATTATATTTCGAAAGCAGAGAACAAACACAAAACCAAAAACCAAAAACAAAAAACACAAAGATAAATTAAAACGCAAAAGCAGATAGCAAACACAAAACCAAAAACAGAAAACACAAAGCAAATAGCAAAATTCAAAAACCAAAGCAGAAATCAAACACAAAACCAAAAATACAAAGCGATAAAAGTTGAATTCAACAATCACAAAACCTAAAACGCAATTAGTTCAGATTTGACTCCATTCATCCCCGTCCAGAAGCAAATCCTAGTTACGCCACTGCTTCAAATCAATGTCTACAACGTGGGATCCTTCGTGGGGTTTATGATGGCCTTTCATTAAAAAAATACGAGCCTTACAGTAGTCGCATATGATGTGTAACATCTGCCATAGAAGAAACCTCACGTTAAATTGTTGATACACCGGTATTTTATACTATTATTGGCACAAATATTAATCCATTGTAAAATGGAGTGTTTTACAGATATTGTAGTTTATAATACGGAACTCATTTTATTAGATGATTTCTAGCTTCCACCAGCACTAGCCTAAATAAAGAATACGATATGGATCAACTAGATTAATAGAAGCGACACTGCTCATAACCTTAAATTCCTTATAAACAGGTCCTCTTGATTCACAGACCAACACGTAATTTCATATGGATTCTGTTAAAATGAGTCATATTGATACGATAAATATCGTTTAAAATGATAATCTGGTAGCAAAAATATCTACCCCGTCCGGGATTCGAACCCGAGATCTCTAGGTTCACA
Source organism: Meconema thalassinum (assembly GCA_946902985.2). Classification (NCBI taxonomy): domain Eukaryota; kingdom Metazoa; phylum Arthropoda; class Insecta; order Orthoptera; family Tettigoniidae; genus Meconema; species Meconema thalassinum. The sequence goes on along the minus strand of OX336399.1, from coordinate 68,905,060 downwards.
GTCATAGGCGCTAACCCCACGGCTATTTCGACTGCACAAAAATTGTGTACACGATGGTTTCTTATTTCCACGTTCCAATAATAGACTACTGCATTACGGAATTAAGTTTCATTTATATTTTGCTTGTTTCGATAATGTTCCTGCGTGAAATTGAGTTTAAAATGCCTTATGAATAGACCCTCTTGTGAGAAAAGAGAATGTATTCAGCAATAGTTCATGAAGGCTTACTCAATTCTCGTATAACCACAACGATTATATTATATTGATGACTGCGTTACCGTTATGTGGTTTAATATTTGAATAGCCATTGTGCAGAAACATAATACCGGCAATGCCGACTACTTACAATGTTTGATATTAAGGCATTTTACCATTTAAATACTGATACGAAGACTTCGAACATGTACCATGTGCTTTGTTTCAATCACTTGACACCAGAGTTCACATGAGAGTTTACCGTTCAGTATGTCATATACATTCCACTTGGCCGAGGGTACGTCATGGTATCAATTTCCGACACCGCGCGCTCATTGTTTCTCTTACCACTGCCAGCTGGATCGATCGATCGATTTGGCAGTGCGTCTAACACTTCCGTTCGATCCACTACTGCCAGCTAACACACTTCCGTTCGAGCACACTTCCATTCGATCAAAAGGAAGTGTGCCAGCATGTGCCACCTCGATCGTTCCGATCCACTTCCGTCCCATTTTTTCAAAATCACTCGCACAAAAATATCCAGCAACCGAGTGGAAAGATGTTACACATCAATAAAGTAATCGATACAAAGAACCATCGGAGATAATTCCTCAAAGAGACCAAACTGGATACTAAATGCTGAAGATGTAAAGCCATTAATGAGTTAATTGATCGATTAGAGTTTAGCTGGAATACACTTCAACATTAGACACAATAATTTAGCAAAATTCTTGCACTAACAATTGGTCAACAAATAGTATTTACTAGATGAGAAATCTCAGCCTATTTTTGGGAGCATCACAAACTGTACTGGAATAGACCTACCTGTATCGTCATTGACAATTTTTTTTTATTTAGTCAATTTACCCTCTAGGTTGGTGGTTCCCACGGACTCAGCGAGGGAACTCACCACTACCGCCTCTATGGGCAGTGTCCTGGAGCTTGGAACATCTGGTCGGGATGGATACAACTGGGGAGGTGTGATCAGCACTTCGCCCAGGCGGCCTCACCTGCAAAGCGAACAGGGGCCTCATGAGGGTTGGGATGGAGAGGCTAGGAAGAGGGAAGGAGGCGGCCGTGGCCTTACAGTAGGTACCATCCCGGCATTTTCCCGAAGACGAAGTGGGAAACCACGGAAAACCACTTCGAGGATGGCTGAGGTGGGAATCGAACCCCCTCTACTCATTTGGACCACCCGAGGCTGAGTAGACCCTGTTCCAGTCCTCATACCACTTTTCAAATTTCGTGGCAGAGCCGGGAATCGAACCCAGGACCTCCGGGGCGGCAGCTAACCATGCTGACCGCTACGCTACGGAGGCGACCGTCATTGACAAGACAAAGAAATTTATTAAGGCCGCCAATAGCAATTTATTTATATTTTTCAGTACGGGTCAGGGAAAGGATTTTGGAAGGAAATCGGCCAGGAATATGTTCAAAGAAACCGTTCCGAAATTTGCCTTGTGCAGGGGCGTATATAAGGGTGTAGCTGTGAGGGCTCCAGCTTCCCCCCCCCCCCCCCTCACCAAAAAATAAAAATAAAAATTAAGATAGTATTGTTTGGTAAAAGCATAAAATACTTGTAAATTTGGTTGTACCCTAATCCTAACTAATTGGCAAAGTTATAAACAATATTGAGATTGAAATTAGACTAATAGTGGCTAGCATTTTTGGCTGCCATCCCGGAGGACCGAATTCCATTCCCAGATCTGCCAAGAAATTTTAATTCTGGTCTAAGGGCTGGAACCGAGTATACTCAGCCTTGTGAGGCAAAACTGAGAATTCAACAGTACGGTTCTTTTGAGAAGTACATTATCAATTTGTAAAAGAAACTGTTTACGTTTTTGCCATAGACCAAATCAGAAAATGCATTAACTGTAAAATTTTGTGTTGTGTTGTATTTTACAACCTTCTTTGTATTGCCACTAACTGTAGGCTATATAAACTAAGATTTTTACAATTAACTGTTATCTAAAATAATTATACAAAGTTATATGCCCTAAGATATTGGTTGATAGACTATTTTGTGGTGACAATCCCCTGAGAATACTCATAATTTTCTGGGATAGTCAGCCTCCTCCCCCCCCCCTTCCCCCCCCCCGAAAAAAAATGTTTATACCCCCCCCCCCCGGCCTGGTGGGGAAAATAGGAAACCAAGAAACCATTTTCAGGACAGCCGAGATGCCAACGAGGCACCAGGTAGCGCGTTAGCATTTTTGGCCGGTCAAGACAAATTCTCATTGAGAGGGAAAATAAATCAGTAGATCTGATTGACATAGCAGTTTCCCTCAATGGAAACATAGTATTGTATATTCAAGACCTACACCCTATAGATCACAAAAGTGGAAAATTGTTAAGTTAGGTTGCATTCAATCACAAAGTCGGCTACAGGAATTGTTCCTTTATTCACTACATTAGGCCTACAACTTAAGGATATCCAGATTGACAGCTTTGCACCATTCATGAAGAGAACCATCGTCCAGGACACGTTTCATTTACTGAGAAGATTTCTAGCACAATGAACGGGGCTAAATGACCACGATGTCCAAGCCCCTCAAATGAAACAATAACTCTAGCTCAATGGGAAACAAGCATAACTTTCGTGTGTGGTGTCTAGAATTTAACAAGTAGTTCGTGAAGAACTATACAGCCTATTTTCATATATCCTACTTATGTTAATTGCCACTATCAACACACAACATTTCAGTTTGATTGCTGTAATAGATTCGCAGATATTGAGAACCGACTAAATATTTCGGATAGTCGCCATGTTGGATTTTTATATATGTAGGTCCTAGAGTTATGTACTGTTACAGGAAGATTATTGTGTACGTGCAGCATTCAAACTTCAATCGCATGATTAGGACACAAGAAGTAAAAACGAGATTTTAAAATTTTGCACAGCTGCCATCTTGTGGTTATGGTAACAATTGAAATAAATTAGATACCAGTGGGTTAAAATTTGTATAAGGATTTACTGTACCAAGTTTCACTGCACTCGGTTGGTTAAATTGCGAGGAACGTCCATGTGAATATTTATACTTCGCGTCGCCGCCATGTTGGATTTGTGATCACTAGGTTATTGAAAGTCCTATAGGTGAACTTATGTTCATAGCCCCTATGAACATTAAAGAATTCAGTTTGATTTCTATAATAGATTCGTAGATATTCAGAGCCGTCTAAATATTTCGGATGGTCCTCATGTTGGATTGTTAAATGTATAGGCCATTGAGTCATGTACCATTAAAGGAAAATTATTGTGTAGGTTCATTATTCAAACGTCCACTTCGATTGCATGATTACGACACAAGAAATAAAAACTTAATTTTAAAATTCGCACAGCCACCATCTAGAGGTTATGCAAACAATTAAACAAGTAGTTCCGAGAAGAACTATACAGCCTATTTTCATATATCCTACATATGTTAATTGCCACTATCAACATACACAATTTCTGTTTGATTGCTGTAATAGATTCGTAGATATTAAGAACCGACTAAATATTTCGGATGGTCGCCATGTTGGATTTTATATATGTAGCTCCTAGAGTTATGTACTGTTACATGCAGATTATTGTGAACGTGTAGTATTCAAACTTCAATCGCATAATTAGGACACAAGAAAAAACAAGGAGTTTTAAAATTTTTCACAGCTGCCATCTTGAGGTTATGGAAACAATTGAAATAAATTAGATGCCAGTGGATTAACATTCGTATAAGGATTTACTGTACCAAGTTTCACTGCACTCGGATGGTTAAATTGCGAGAAACGTCCATGTGAATATTTATAATTCGCGTCACCTCCATGTTGGATTTGTGATCATCAGGTTATTTAAAGTCCTATAGGTGAACTTAAGTTCATAGCCCCTATGAACATTAAAAAATGCAGTTTGATTGCTAAAATAGATTCGTAGATATTCAGTATCGTCTAAATATTTTGTATGGTCGCCATGTTGGATTGTTGAATGTATAGGCCATAGAGTCATGTACCATTAAAGGAAAATTATTGCGTAGGTTCATTATTCAAACTTTCACTTCGATCGCTTGACTATGTCACAAGAAATAAAAACTTAATTTTAAAATTCGCACTGCCGCCATCTTGAGGTTATGTAAACAATTGAACTAAATTATATACCAGTGGATTACAATGTGTATAAATATTTCCTGTACCAGGTTTCAGTGAGCTTGGAATATTAAATCGCGAGAAAGGTCTATTTAAAATTTTCAAATTCGCTTGGCCGCCATGTTCGTTTTGTAGTTAACCGGTTTTTGAAAGTATTATAGATGGACTTCCAGTAGTGCCCTTTATCTCCGTACAAAATTTTTGGGAGATACCGCTAATAGTTTCAGAGATATAGAATGCCGGCGAAATATTTCGCACATCCGCCATCTTGTGATTATGTAAACAATTGAACGAAGTTAGATGTCGGTGCATTACAATGTATATAAACATATACTGTACCAAGTTTCATTGCGTTTGGTTGGTCAAATCGCGGGAAACGTCTATTTAAAAGTCGCAAATTCGCTTGGCCTCCATGTTGGTTTTGTAGTTACCAGGTTTTCAAAAGTCACATAAGTGAACTTATAGTAGTTCCCTCTATCACCATAGAAAATGTCAGGGTAATATCGGTAATAGTTTCGGAGATATTGAATGCTGGTGAAATATTTCGCACAGCCGCCATGTTGGATTGGTGAGTCGTAACAAAATTTGGAGGGCACGGTCGAGGTCGCCGGGAATAGTGCTATGAACTTTCCGAGTTTCATTGAAATCGCTCCTGCCGTTTAGATTTTATTAGGGGGGGGGGGACACACACACGAATCACACACACACACACGCACACGCACACACACACGGACAAAAGGTGATCTCATAAGCCTATTTTTTCAAAATTGAAAATAGGCTAAAAATTAGATACCGGCGCATTACAATGTGTATAAACATTTCCTGTAGCAAGTTTCATTGCGTTTGGAACATTAAATCACGAGAAAGGTCTATTTAAAATTTTCAAATTCGCTTGGCCGCCGTGTTCGTTTTGTAGTTAACCGGCTTTTAAAAGTCTTATAAATGAACTTTCAGTAGTGCCCTTTATCTCCGTTCAAAATTTCAGGGCGCTAATAGTTTCAGAGATATAGAATGCCGGTGAAATATTTCGCACAGCCGCCATCTTGTGGTTATGTAAACAATTGAACAAAGTTAGATGTCGGTGCATTACAATGTGTATAAACCTATACTGTACCAAGTTTTATTGCGTTTGGTTGATTAAATCGCGAGAAACGTCTATTTAAAAGTCACAAATTCACGTGGCCACCATGTTGGTTTTGTAGTTACCAGGTATTCAAAAGTCACATAGGTGAATTTCTAGTAGTTCCCTTTATCAGCGTAAAATATTCCAGGGTGATATCGGTAATAGTTTCGGAGATATTGAATGCTGGTGAAATATTTCGCACAGCCGCCATGTTGGATTGGGGAGACGTAACAAAATTTGAAGGGCACGGTCGGGGTCGTCCGGAATAGTGCTACGAACTTATCGAGTTTCATTGAAATCACTCCATCCGTTTAGATGTTATTAGGGGGGATACACTCCATCTCACGCACGCACACGCACACACAGACAGACACACAGACAAAAGGTGATCTCATAAGCCATTTTTAGCCTACTTTCGATTTTTGCAAAAAATGAAAGTAGACTTATGAGATCAACGCAGGGCGAAAAAAGTGTATCTGTCTGTGTGTGTGTATGTGTGTGTGTGAGTCTGTGTGTGGGTGTGTATGTGTGTGTGAGTCTGTGTGTGTGTGTGTGTGTGTCTGTGTGTGTGTGTGTGTGTGTGAGTGTGTGTACTCTGAATGTCTGTCCCCCCCTATCAATTCGAACACGGTGAATGCGAATTGAACGAAATTTGGTACAAAGGTAGCACTAGCAAAGGACACCTCAGTGTCATGTTTTATGTCGCCGCCATCTTTACTAAAACTGAATGGCGGCCACTCAAACGTTCAATACGTAAAATCAAATATCGACTAACCAAATCATCCGATCTCTACCAAATTTGGTAACAACATACCTTCGTATAGGATGCGTCTTGTGACCAAACTACAAGGTCGTCCGCCATACCATTTCAGGATGGCGGCCGTGCGAATTATGCAAACTTTATAATCCATATCATGGGACCCACCAGTTCCGATTATCGAGCCGAGAATCGTTTTAACTGTTCTAAAGGAAGAGGCACGTTCGAAATTAAAAGTTTATTTTGTAATACTATAGTGCAGACGTGATTTTAAAAAGCTGAGCCGATTCAGTAATAAGACAAGATGGCAGCGGATATCTTGTGCCTGACTTATATTTCACTAATTTGAGTATTGCATGCAATATAGCGTACTGATACAAAATAAATAAACTTTGTATGAAATGCGTTATATATAAATAATATACTCCAGTGATGAAATCGTTTAGTACAAATCATTATTTGCTAACAAGTTCTATGTAAGTCATTTTATATAGAACGATATTCGTTGACACAATTAGCTCAGTGGTAGAGCGTTAGCCTATCGCTCAAATGCCTATGGTTCAAACCCGATCAGAGCTAGGTTTTTTGCTTGAAATGTTATATGTTTATTGTTTTGTAATGACTCAGATGTTTTAAAATTAAGCGTTATATTGTGCATATTATGGTGTAAAATATATATTTAATTAAAACATAATTCGCCAGCAGATTTACTCGAGACATCTAGCTGCCAAAAAGGTAACTGCACGCCGCTACTTATTAACTTCCAGATTTTATTGAAAAGTTTCTTCTTCTGGCCGCTAGAATGCACTCGCTCTGTTAGGATTATATTGTTCGATATTTCACCACTAGATGTCACGACTAGTCTACGTGGGGCTCCATTGATTACTATACCATTGGCATTCTATGCGCATCGAATTTGAAGAATGACAAGATGATACTACGATACATTTTTACTTTTTATTTTAAAGGGTTTGTAACAGCCTATTGTGCGTTATTTGAAAATGTTTATTGAAGTAAAGAACAAAACGATTTCACATAGTATCTGAACTCTACCGTTGGTGCTAGTTCAGGATATTAATTAATACTTTTATTTCAGCCAAATAGCAACCGAAAATATCCACATAGTTGGTATACACACGACTCTGTAGGGTCATGGAAAGATTTGTTAATTCAATTAGGGTTGTGAAAGTCATACGCAGCCAGACGTGTAAAGACATGCCTCAACTCAAAGTTGGATGTTGCCCGCGTCAGGCCGATTATGTAATAATAATAATAATAATAATGTTAATTCCCAGCGGGAAGCTGGGTCGGCGAGCCGATCAGTGCTGGGGACTCCAAGGCTCACAACCTTGGCAGTACATTGGTCAGTGTGCAATATCACTGGCCCCCTATCTACAGTTTTTTCAACTGTGAAAAGCATGGAGGAAACGTCTGCTGAAGCAACTACCCCAGGTGGTAACCAATCCACCGTCGTCTTGCACGACGCATGCAGGCCTTCGGACTCTGGGGAGCCTGCAACGACATGCTTGGAGGTATCGGAGACTCCTACAAACAAGATCAGACACAAACGACGCAACTTCTTCGCAACATTCAACGTGAACTCCCTTATGAAGGTCGGTAAATTGAAACAACTGATTGACACCCTACAACATCATCAAATCCTGATCGCAGCAATTCAGGAAACAAGGTTTGTTGATGCAGAAGCTTTTGACTCCCAGGGGTATAGAATCTTCAAAGGTAAAGTCGGAAAACGTGTAGTAAAATCCATCCCCCACCTTGGCACAGGATTTGTGGTCAGTAAGAAGATTTTAGAGTCCATCACCAACTTCACTTCCCCCAACAGTCGAGTCTCGATCCTTTCGTTTCGGAGCACAAATAAAATCTACACCATGGTGAACGTCCATGCCCCAATTAATCAAGCTAACAGAATCGATCCACAAGGGACGGAAATATTCTGGGAAGAGCTTGAAGATATTCTATCCAAGATTCCCAAGGAACACATCATCGTCCTTCTTGGGGACTTCAATGCTCAGCTCGGTAAGGAAAAGAAATTCAAGAATATTATCGGAGAATACCCGGCCCACAGAAGAACAAACCGCAATGGTGAAAGGTTAGTGGAGTTGTGCAAGGCGTTCAACCTAGTGATGAAGTCAACCGCTTTCAAACGACTTCCTGCAAAACAGAAAACATGGTCATCCCCAAATCCCCATCTCGGCGAATTCCAAATTGACCACGTTGCTATTTCTCGTAAATCTCGTAGAGAAATCCAGAATGTAAAAGTCTTAAGAAGCGCGAATCTTGACTCTGATCACTATCTTTCAAAGATAAAATTAAAACTTCTTCCAAGATCCACCAAGAGATTTCAGGGAAGAAAGATCAACAGGTTTGATGTGGAAAAACTGAAAACACAAAGCGAATTCAGTCAGAAACTTGAAACACTTGAGCCACAGAATTGGGAACAACTCAAAGAAGCAATTCTTGAAACGGCACAGGAAACCATCCCACTGACAAAGTTGAGGCGGCATCCTTGGTGGACTAATGAATGTGACGATGCCATTCACCAAAGGCGGCTTGCCTGGTTGCGATGGAACAAACAGAAGAATGAAGAAAACAGAGAGAGATTCCTGGTCGTGAGAAAGCAGGCTGATAAACCCATACGCGGGATAATACGAGCATTCCAAAAAAATCAGTTGGCACAAATAGACCAAGATTTCAAAAAGAACAACACCCGTGATTTCTATAAAACCTTCAAGCAAAATCTCAGTAAATACACACCACCCAGTCTTCACTTTAGGAATCCCGATGGGAAAGTTGCTTACAATGACAAAGACAACTGCCATATCCTGGCGAAATACTTTGAGTCCCTTCTCAATTGTGAGGCTCCAACATCGAAATTTTCCTTTCACAGTAATGTGCTCGTCAATCCAGACTCAAGTCCACCAACTAGGGAAGAAATCAAGCAGATCATTCACTCACTTAAGAACAATAAAGCACCAGGTGAGGATTCAATAGTTGCCGAACTCTGGAAATACGCAGGTGAAAAACCAGTCGACAAGCTAACGGATATCATCCGGGAGATTTGGGAAACAGAGAAACTGCCCAGTGATTGGACATCGGCCCTAATTCATCCCCTGCACAAGAAAGGTGATAAAGCGGACGTAAACAACTATCGTGGCATATCACTCCTCTCGATAACATACAAGATTCTCGCGGAAGCGCTTCAAACGAGAGCGGAAGCACAGCTCGATCAACACCTGGGCGAATACCAAGGTGGATTTCGAAAGGGGCGCTCTTGTGTTGAGCAAATCATGAATCTAAAATCAATTCTATCGTACATGAATCTGAGAAGTAAGAAATTTGTTGTGACTTTTGTTGATTTCAAGAAGGCTTACGACTCGCTGGATCGAAGTACCCTGATCCAGGTTTTAAGAGAATTTGGTTTAGATAATAAGACAAGAGCAATCATTCACCAATCCCTATTGGATACGGCTTCCAAAGTGAAATTCAGGGGAGAGATTTCTGAATCCTTCGCAATACGGACAGGGGTGAGACAGGGAGATGGGCTCTCGCCTCTTTTATTCAACTGTGTTCTTGAGAAAGTTATTCGAGAAAGGCGTAAAGAATTGTGTAAGGATGGTATAGAGAATGGGGTCAGACTAGGTTGTAAGAACAAAAACCTGACAATCGACTGTTTAGCTTTCGCAGATGATGTTGCAATTTTCTCTAATTCTCTTGACACAGCCACACAACAAATCAATCAATTACAGGTGCAAGCAGCAAAGGCAGGTCTTCAGATTTCGTTTGAGAAAACGCAGTTTATAACGAACATCAAGTCGGAACCAAGAGAACTTACGGTGAATGGAGGACAAATAAAACAGGTAGAGAAATTCAAATACCTGGGTGAATGGATTGAGCCCAACATTCGTGAAAAGGAAGCCTTCGTGGCACGGATTAACAAAATGGAAATGGCTTACCATTTAACCAAAGACATTTACAAATCACGATCAATGTCCTTCAAGGCCAAACTGAGGCACTTCGTTACCGTTATTCGCCCGGAGGCGTTATATGCATCAGAATGCTTGGCGATGAATAAGAAAGGCCTGGCAGAACAACTCGAAGCCAAAGAGAGGAAGATTCTGAGAAAGATCTTGGGCCCGGTCAAGGAACGAGGAGAGTATAGAAGACGACACAACGATGAACTCTATCTACATGTGGAGAAAATAACGGACACCATTCGCAAAAGAAGACTCTCCTTTTATGGCCATTTAACACGAATGAACTCCGGAAGATTGTCCAATCGAATCTGTGCCTACTTTGTGGGAAAGAAAACCAAAGGGATCTGGTTTACAGAGGTGGAAAAAGACCTACAAGAACTGGGGATATCACATGAGGACATCTTGGAACGTGACTCTTTGAAGAAGAAACTTGGGGAGATACGGAGTTTTCAGCCAAAACCCATATTGAAAACTGGCAAGAAGTGGACCGAAGAACGAAGGGAAGCCCACCCAAGAAGAATGCGCGAATACTGGGCCAATGTGAAAGAACGAGGGAAAAGGCAGTTGAAATAACGTGGTCCATAGACGACCGAAACGATTTAAAAAATATATAATGTTATTGGTTTTACGTCCCTTTTATCTACTGTTGCTTTTAGAGACGCCGGGGTGCCAGAATTTTGTCCCGAAGGGGATCTTTAACGTGCCAGTAAATCTACTAACACGGCTCCCTCGCATTTGTGCACCCTCAAATGCCAGCTGACTGCGCCAGGATACGAACCTGAAACATACGGTCCAGCAAGCGAGAACGTTACCGCTGAGCCACGCCGCCAGTCCGTTCGATTATGTCTGCAGATCCATAACATTCTTTAAATACTTCTTATCTTTCTTTCTTCAATGATGGTAGCAGTTTTTATCTAGGTTGTGGCGTTTGGTAGAGGTAAATCGTTTCTAAGGTCTTCAACAAAGAATAGTTCTATTATACTCTTTGATAATAACAACGAGTTATAACTATACTCATACATTTAGGAGAAAGTAGGCTATATGTTCTTTACTGAACATCTTGTTTTTTTTTTTCATAAATGGAAATAGGCTAAAAACAGATTTTGGGCATATTTGCGCTGCTGATTCCAAAACTATCCACCATTTTGTTCTATAAGCTCTAGTTGTTTTTTTTTTTTTAGATATTGTTAGCTTTGTGATATTTTATTACATTAATTTAGAAATTAGGATCACGGAAGAACAGTACTGTGGACGATGGGATACGCATATGATGGCGGGTTATTGTTGGAGCATCCAATGAGAATGTACAGAAATATTACATCGCAGAAAATCAAAGAAAAGTAGATTCAGCGATGTGCCAAATTGAAGGTGTCATACGTGTGGTGATCTCTTTATGCTAGGCATTTCGTCATAGTGGACAAGAAATGGATAACGACTAACTACAAATTTTAAAACTTTATACTAAAAATACGTGTTACCTTAATGAAGAACTTGTGTTTATTTGTCAATGATTTATGCTTAATTGAATAATCTAATACGCCATATCGTGAGAAGGAGAGCTGATATGCAAAAACTAAAACCATTTTCAGAATCTACGACCCAGGATCATCCCAAAAAAGGGACTAACATCTTAGCCACCAAGAATCGTGTTACCTAGTATTATCTTAAAGTCTGTATGTGCCTTTTTCTGCACCGAAGTTATTTTCAGTAAAAAAATCCAAATCGATTGAGGAATAACAAAACTACAAAATATAATAATAAATGCAGAAGTTGAAAACCAAGAACGGAAAATACAGTAAAGTAGAATAGAATAAAATTAAATTAAACTTATTAAACACTCACATTAAATCCAGGGGAATTTTTATTTATCGTACTTCTATGAATTAGGGTCTTCTCCGCGAAGAATAGGCCTACTGTATAGAAAGAAAGGTAGGCCTACTTGAAAAATTAAGAGTGAGAAATCTGCACTGAAAATAAGTGGACACATTATCTCACATTAAAATCCTCCTAGTTCCTAAGCGGGGCCCACAGATGTTTATTTCCCTAACTATTCCCAAGTTTTCTTCACCTTCCTCTTCCTCTATTGCATTCAGGAGCGTATATAGAGTTTTATTTTGGGGAGGAGGGGGCATCCAGGGTTTTGGGGGCATGTAATAGCCCCCAAAGAAAAGGGGGTCTGGGGTTTCTCCCAGGTGAATTTTTGTATAAGTTGCTGCAAAATGATGAGTTTTAAGGCTATCAAGCATCACTTTTTCTACCAATGGGTTGCGTTTTTTTTATGTTTGGTTAATGTCAAACACAACTAAGACCATTTTATGTTACTTTTTACTAATACAATCGTCTTGCTCACTTGATAGTGTTTAGATGGAAAGAATTAACAATACTGTTTTGATTTACAACTTACACTATAATATAAAGTCAAGGTTTCTTGAAGAATTACCAAATCGGTTTATAACTTCATCGTCTGTGATTTGTATGTCTCTGTGGATAGATAACAAGGCTAGACCGTTGAGTCTGTTTTCAGAAGTAAAATTTCAACCTAATCAAACTCAAACTCCATCCGCCGGTAGCTACAGAGAAAGGCAAAATTGTCAAAAGTTTGATAGGGTTTAAAAGTTAGGGGAAAATCTTTTGTCTCACGCTTCAAGGGTATTTTTTGCTGTTCTTGGTAGGTTCTTCAGAGCGACGGCACTGGAGAGTAATAAGATGTTATGTTGTTACACATAAGATCAGAGTAAACAGATTGTCACACAGTTTACATAGCTTTACATCATTGTCAGATGTCGTTAGTTAGTTATTGGAGTTTTAAGGGGAGAGGTACACTTTTCAGGGTCAAACAATTTTTATTTTTTATGAATTATGCCTTATCTTTTGTTTGGTAAAAACAAAATGAAAATATCTTCAAATCTTTCAGAGATATGCCCCTAAATGTTAGTTACTGTCGCTTAAGTTGTCTCCACAAATTCTGCCCTTAGGTAAGTTCCCCGAAAACTTTATTTTCACACAGCGCAGCGTTTACACGATAACTCAAATACTATCCATGATATCTCAATGAAATAATGCATGATTGAGTACTGTACTAATATGAACTACATACACCAAAATGTTTTGTTTATCAAGTATACTCCGCATTTAAAAGAATATTTTTTACCCAACAAAAGTAAAACAAATATATATTTAGAGTAGGAATATGACCCCAAAAAAATTGATTATGTGTATCAATTATTTGGGTGTAGGCCTATGTTGTAGCTGTGAATGTTACCAACAGCTGAAAAGAACATTCATGTGGTAAGTTACTTAGCATGTAAATGCTGTCCAACTGTACAAGGAACAACTAAAGGTTTGGTGGTATAACAATGCATGACTGCAATCATATTATAAAATGTGTTCTGTTCATATTAATGAGTGAACTGTGTTTAATAATACTGCAAAGTTTTATTTCTTTGCAACATATAGTTTATGAGGGGGTATTTTTCTTAACTCAGTAGAAATTATCATACGAAAGGTGTACCTCCCCCACTTAAGGGGCGGAACAACGATGGCATCTGCGCTTCTCACCTGATGTGTCCAAGATTGTGGAATCGTATCCCGGCACAGTCGGCTAATATCTGAGGGTGCTTAAATCCGAGGTAGCCGTATCAAAAGGTTTACTAACATCTTACAATTCAAGCACCCTGGCGGCGTCTCTTAAAGCCGTAGTCATTAAAAGGTACGTAAAACGATTATTATTATTATTATTATTATTATTATTATTATTATACCAGCCACGGAGGCCAAGAGCGCAAACGCGCTAGCTCATGCCTCGCTGGCATCGGGAGAGCGTTTATTCGAATCCCACCTCAGCCGTCCAGAAAATGGTTTTCGTGGTTTTCCATTTTCACCCCCAGGCAAATGTTTCCTTTCAGCAGTTCCACTGCCGACATCCTTTCAAAATACCTTCTCTAACTCTTCCTTACAGAGGTGTGAAAATTATTAGACTCGACACCAGTCTCCCAAAATAACATTTATAGGGTAAATGTGCCAAATAAGGCCCACTTAGCGTTTAAATATTTTAGCCTATTTTCATTTTATGAAAAAATAGGCTTATGGGATCACCTTTTGTCCGTGTGTGTGTGTATGTGTGTCCCTAATAAATTCTAAACGGCTGGAGCGATTTCAATGAAACTCGGTAAGATCATAGCACCATTCCGGCCAACCCCGATCGTGCCCTTCAAATTTTATTGTTTCTCACCAATCCAACATGGCGGCTGTGCGAAATATTTCACCAGCATTGAGTATCTACGAAACTATTACAGATATCACCCTGAAATTTTGTTCGGTGATATAGGGTAATACTACACGTTCACCTATGAGACTTTCAAAAACCTGGTAACTATAAAAACAACATGGCGGCCAAGCGAAGTTCAGACTTTTAAATAGACTTTTCTCGCGATTTAACTATCCAAACCTAATGAAACTTGGTTCAGCAAATGTTTATACACATTGTAATGCACTGGAGTCTAATTTAGTTCAATTGTTTATATAGCCTCAAAATGGCGACTGTGCGAAATATTTCACTGACATTCTATATGACCGAAACTGTTACAGATATCACCCTGAAATTTTGTACGGTGATAAAGGGCACTGGTACAAGTTTATCTATGTAACTTTCATAAACCTGTAAAGTACAAAACGAACTTGGCGGTCAAGCGAATTTGAAACATTTTAATAGACTTTTCTCGTGATTTAACTCTCTGAGCGCAGTGAAATGTGGTACCGTAAACGATTTTGCATATTGTAATGCACTAGCATCTAATTTAGTTCAATTGTTTACATAACCTTAAGATGGCGGCTGTGCGAAATTTTAAAATTAAGTTTTTAATTCTTGTGTCGTAATTATGCGATCGAAATGGAAGTTTGAATAATGAAGCTACGCAATAATTTTCCTTTAATGGTACATATCTCTATGGCCTATACATATAACAATCCTAAATGGCGAGCTTCCAAAATATTTAAACGGTTCTCAATATCTACGAATCTTTTACAGCCATCAAACTGTAACTTTTTGAGTTCATAGAGGCTGAGAACATAAGTTCACCTATATGAATTTCAGTAACCTAGTGAGCACAAATCCAACATGGCGGCGACGCGAATTATCAATATTTAAATGGACGTTTCTCGCGATTAAACCATTCGAGTGCAGTGAAACTTTGCACGTTAAATGCTTATACAAATGTTAATCCACTGGCATCTAATTTATTTCAATTGTTTTCACAACCTCAATATGGGAGCTGTGCGAAATTTTAAAATCTCGTTTTTACTTCTTGTGTTCTAATCATGCGATTGAAGTCTGAATGCCACACGTACACGATAATACTAATGTAATAGTACATAAATAAAAATCCAACCTGGCGACCATCTGAAATACTTAGACGGTTCTCAATATCTACGAATCTATCACAACAATCAAACTGAAATTTTGTATGTTGATAGAGGCAATTAACATGAGTAGGATATATGAAAATAGGCTGTATAGTTCTTCACGGAACTACTTGTTTGTATTTTTACTAGAAGGGGAAAAATCTGAATATTGTCCTGGATTTAACTTGAAGGCAAAGCATTAATGAAGACATGGGTTGATAATTTAATCACTGGAAAATATTTCTGTAATAATACAATATTTAAAATGTTCCAAATAAGACCCATATGTAAATGTAAATGAAAATATATAAATTAGTTTAATGAATTTAATTTTGTCGGTGTGTAGATAAAATTATTGTTGTGAATCTAATTTCGCCAAATAACCGACAAACATTTCCAATGCCTCGAACATCCTCGTGTGACAAGCTATTCATAAAAATAGATCACAGCGATGTTGTTTACAACCGTCAATTGCACTTGTATCTAACATAACCTTTTCAATCTGCAGCCTAAAGTACTGGATTGTTAGTTCCGTGCAAGTTTATGATATTGTTTATAAAAAACACAGGTATATATATCCTACGGATTGTAACATGGAATACTTATTAATTTGAAAGAAAAAGACACGGATAGTCAGTCTGAAAGACTGGACTTTATATAATTTAAATGCTAGCAGCCGAGAACAAAGTTTCAAGATTCTATTTTGTTTCTTCACTGCCTACTTGATTGTTCTCGCACTGCCTTCTTGGTACTCGGCTGCTACATCGTACTATGACGTCACACTCTTCAGTGCATTCTAAGTACATTTCGTACAGTCACCGTAACGTAACGCCAGACCTCAGCGTATTGTAGCTTGAATAGGATCTGCCGATCGAAACATCGCTGACAATAAACAAGGTGAGAACAAGTTTGTCGGTTATTTAAAGAAAAGATATAAAGAAATGCACATTAAGCGTAAAATATCAATACAGTACATTAATCTGCATTTCACATTCTTTGAAATTATAAACAGGTTCATGTATGTTAAATTTCAAAAACATGAAGAAAGTTTCTAAAAATACCTAGAAACACTAACAAAAAGAGCTTCGGATGCCGTTTACTACTCGACTGGTGCAAACATCGCAGAATCGTTCGCTTCAACAGTTGTAGTTTCTACAGTAGTCTAGCTATAAAAGGGTACTAGCCAGTGGCGGCCGGTAATAAGGTTGCAGTGTTGCACAACGACCAGATTAAATCATGAAAAACAATTAATACCGCGATAATATTTTTAGTATTAAAAGCTATATGTTTCCTGTTATATGTATAGGAATTCATAATTCTGTTCTTTAATAAATCAGGAAATCTCATAGTAAGTTACAGTATTGTGAACTGACTGAGAAAGCGAGGCGCGCCAGCCGTCTAGGAGCGCTCGTCCGCTTGGTCGTTGGCAGCCCCAAGCACCGACCAGATCTCAATAGTGAAGGGTATGGCAGAGATGCTAGACCGGGTAAGCCCTATCCCAACAGTTAACGCGGCTAGTCGTTGCCAGCCCCAAGCACCGACCAGATCTCAATAGTGAAGAGTATGGCAGAGATGCTAGACCGGGTAAGCCCTATCCCAACAGTTAACACGGCTAGTCGTTGCCAGCCCCAAGCACCGACCAGATCTCAATAGTGAAGAGTATGGCAGAGATGCTAGATCGGGTAAGCCCTATCCCAACAGTTAACACGGCTAGTCGTTGCCAGCCCCAAGCACCGACCAGATCTCAATAGTGAAGGGTATGGCAGAGATGCTAGATCGGGTAAGCCCTATCCCAACAGTTAACACGGCTAGTCGTTGCCAGCCCCAAGCACCGACCAGATCTCAATAGTGAAGGGTATGGCAGAGATGCTAGATCGGGTAAGCCCTATCCCAACAGTTAACACGGCTAGTCGTTGCCAGCCCCAAGCACCGACCAGATTTCAATAGTGAAGAGTATGGCAGAGATGCTAGATCGGGTAAGCCCTATCCCAACAGTTAACACGGCTAGTCGTTGCCAGCCCCAAGCACCGACCAGATCTCAATAGTGAAGAGTATGGCAGAGATGCTAGACCGGGTAAGCCCTATCCCAACAGTTAACACGGCTAGTCGTTGCCAGCCCCAAGCACCGACCAGATCTCAATAGTGAAGAGTATGGCAGAGATGCTAGATCGGGTAAGCCCTATCCCAACAGTTAACACGGCTAGTCGTTGCCAGCCCCAAGCACCGACCAGATCTCAATAGTGAAGGGTATGGCAGAGATGCTAGATCGGGTAAGCCCTATCCCAACAGTTAACACGGCTAGTCGTTGCCAGCCCCAAGCACCGACCAGATTTCAATAGTGAAGAGTATGGCAGAGATGCTAGATCGGGTAAGCCCTATCCCAACAGTTAACACGGCTAGTCGTTGCCAGCCCCAAGCACCGACCAGATCTCAATAGTGAAGAGTATGGCAGAGATGCTAGATCGGGTAAGCCCTATCCCAACAGTTAACACGGCTAGTCGTTGCCAGCCCCAAGCACCGACCAGATCTCAATAGTGAAGGGTATGGCAGAGATGCTAGATCGGGTAAGCCCTATCCCAACAGTTAACACGGCTAGTCGTTGCCAGCCCCAAGCACCGACCAGATTTCAATAGTGAAGGGCATGGCAGAGATGCTAGATCGGGTAAGCCCTATCCCAACAGTTAACACGGCTAGTCGTTGCCAGCCCCAAGCACCGACCAGATCTCAATAGTGAAGAGTATGGCAGAGATGCTAGTTCGGGTAAGCCCTATCCCAACAGTTAACACGGCTAGTCGTTGCCAGCCCCAAGCACCGACCAGATCTCAATAGTGAAGGGTATGGCAGAGATGCTAGATCGGGTAAGCCCTATCCCAACAGTTAACACGGCTAGTCGTTGCCAGCCCCAAGCACCGACCAGATTTCAATAGTGAAGGGTATGGCAGAGATGCTAGATCGGGTAAGCCCTATCCCAACAGTTAACACGGCTAGTCGTTGCCAGCCCCAAGCACCGACCAGATCTCAATAGTGAAGAGTATGGCAGAGATGCTAGTTCGGGTAAGCCCTATCCCAACAGTTAACACGGCTAGTCGTTGCCAGCCCCAAGCACCGACCAGATCTCAATAGTGAAGGGTATGGCAGAGATGCTAGATCGGGTAAGCCCTATCCCAACAGTTAACACGGCTAGTCGTTGCCAGCCCCAAGCACCGACCAGATCTCAATAGGGAAGGGTATGGCAGAGATGCTAGACCGGGTCAGCCCTATCCCAACAGTTAACACGGCTAGTCGTTGCCAGCTCATTGCAACCAGGAAGCCGAGGTGCGGCCGGAGACATCCGAGATGCTCCGTCAACTGCCGATACTGTGTTTTGCAATGTTGGGCGTACTTGTGATACTCACCCTCGTATATAACTTACATTCTTTTGTTCTCATTTAATCCGATGAAAATGTGATGTCTCTGAACTGCGGCATTCGTTATGAATGAGTTACCGGTACATCCGTTTTACCGCGCAATTGAATACAGTTTTCTCCGATATCAAGAAGTCCTATCACCTCATGGGCGTCCGCAGGAGGGGGGGGGGGGGAGGGCACAAGGAGGCGCCGTGCCCCCCACCCCTGAAATTGTTCATTGTCACACCAGTTTATTTCATAAATTGAAGTTACTGATGGTTAACTGATTTACATGTAGGGATAATTCCACAGTTTTATTTAACTTAGAAATTTTGGATTATTTGAGAATATCTTCAGTTATTTAGAAAATCAGCGAACTGGATTAACATGACCATTTTAATGAACTGCTTGATTTTTACTTTTGTCGGTAGGCCTACATGGTGATACAACTACGTTTGCCTGTTTAAAATAAATGATTTATGACGATGATTCACAAAGAACTCCTATGGACAAAAACTCTTAACTAAAAAAATATTCCTCCCATTCATGCCATAAAGATCATGTACCCAACGGTTTAAGAGCAGCCAAATAATGAATATCACGAAGCAAGTAAGAAATGAAACGAAAATTGCGCGGGGGTGTACGTCTCAATAACACCTAGTGACGAGGTAATGAAATGAAAAACATATTACTCCCCCACCCTTGAAAAAATCCTACGGGTGCCCATGTACCAAATTACCCCCCCCCCC
This sequence comes from Meconema thalassinum, assembly GCA_946902985.2. Taxonomy (NCBI): domain Eukaryota; kingdom Metazoa; phylum Arthropoda; class Insecta; order Orthoptera; family Tettigoniidae; genus Meconema; species Meconema thalassinum. The sequence goes on along the minus strand of OX336399.1, from coordinate 68,885,336 downwards.
CCCCCCTTAATGAAAATAGCGTAACACCCAGAACAATTATCCATCAGCCGCCACTGGTAGTAGCTATCAGAAACAGTAAGAATCTTAAAGAATTTGTAATATTCTGCTAATAAAATCACAGATGGGCCTTATTTGGCCCAAGTACCTTACTCTTCATGGCCTAATGCAAAAAAATGTATTTGCAAGGCGGTGAAATTACTTCCAGTATTTAACCAAGAGTCTTAATTATATTTTTTTTAAGAAACTCAAAGTAAAATGATATTTTAGAATTTCCACTAACAGAGGAGCTTTGCTACTGCAAAATGCCACTCGTTTTGTTTTGATTACTTCACTCTACTTTCCGTGTGAATTTAGAGCAGAGGGTTTTGGAGTCATTTTACTGACGATCCGCTCTTGAACTATTCAAAGGTTCATCAACTATGGATTTACTTAGAGTGTATATTCCAAAGTCAATGAAAAAATAGAAAACGTGCCAAGTTCAGGTAAATGAAAATCCACAGCCTGCTTCCAGTCGACCGACAGGTCAGGGAATGGAATGAATGAAGCCCCCATCTAGCGGCGAGGAGATGAACTGTGCCGGCTGCCAAAGCCTGTCGCACTCCCCTGGGGCAATGATTAAATGAATGACAGATGAAATGAAATGCTAGTGGAGAGTGTTGCTGGAATGAAATTGTTACAGGGAAAACCGGAGTACCCGGAGAAAAACCTATCTGCCTCCGCTTTGTGCAGCACAAATCTCACATGGAGTGACCAGGATTTGAATCACGGACACAGCGGTGAGAAGCAGCCGGCGTGCTGCCGCCTAAGCCACGGAGGCTCCCAAGTTCAGGTATCCCTCGGAATACCCAATTCTGAAAATCTCTGGATGCAATTCCTTATGGGAAAATATGAAAGTTCATAAGGGAGAAAACATTACTTAGTAGGGTAACAAAATATGCCAGCAGATTTTGAATAAGAAATTGTGATTGATTTAAATTCTGTATTTGATTCTAATTATTTGCACACCTCTGTAATTAGACCCAAATTATCGGTTGCCTGGGCGATCAGTCCGTCGTCATCCCCAGTTGTATCTGCAGATTAATTGTTTTCAGATCCCAAACACCGTCCTAGCGATGGTAGAGGGATGATCCCTGCTGTATGACGACATTTCGTTTTTGCACATTGGCTCATTTGTTAACTCTTAAGATAACACGTTTGTTTGTTTGTTTGTTTGTTTGTACCGTTCACTGTTTTCGGACATGGAGTTTGTGCATACAACCTGCACAAATGGGAGAAGTGTGATTGTGATTCATCGAACCAGACTATCAGACACATTGTCGAAGATTGCAAACTAAGAGCGTACTTTGGTGACCCTAACGACTTATTCAGTGCTACATCATCGAGCCTAGACTGGAGAAAATAGACCGGACATAAGGTCGTGATAAGGTTGATATCCTTGCTACAATGTACTTGTTATTATTATTAGTATTATTATTATTATTATTATTATTATTATTGTGTTTCATGTGTAATGCCATACACGACATAAATAAATAAAAACAGTAATCGGATAAAGCACGTGTTATTTGGTCCACAAATATATAGTCTAAGCTTGCAATATGCGAAACATTTTTTGACCAGTGTAGGCCAATGTATTATTGCCATGTTTCAAGACCCTGTATGAAACAAGTATGATGTCAAGAATTACGCATAATTAGGATTCACTGTATCTTTTTTTTTTTTTTTTTTTTTGAGCCCGTTACGTGATTTCACTTAAGAGTCTACCCTACTTCCACTCACACACACCATTCGTCACGTCACCCGCCAACTATGGTTGCTACGCACGTTCATGTGTAAGACTAGTGGACCAGGCTTTCACCAGACTCTGAAGACGACAGGGTTTGAACCCTGCCGTCTGCCATCCTAGAAATTACTTTCCGTGACTTCCCATTGTCAGGTGCAGGCAAACGCCGGGTAATAGGTTTCAGGTTTCTTTCTAACTCCTTGCTCTCATTTATTTATTTATTTATTCATTTATTTATTTATTTATTTATTTATTTATTTATTTATTTACTGGCACGTTAAAGATCCCCTTCGGGGCAAAATTCCGGCACCCCGGCGTCTCTAAAAGCCAGTGTAGTTAAAAGGGACGTAAAACCAATAACATTATTATTATTATTTCATTTATTTAGCTTCATTTGTCATAACACCTCTCACGAGGTTGCCTCTGGAAGGGCATCCGGCCGTAAATTCCTTTGCCACTTACAAACTCATATCAGAGGAACAATATAGGGCAGACATCGAACTTGATACCTGTTCAAGGTTGATTTACGGGCTTTGAGACATCGTGGTCATGTATCCCCGAGGATATGGGTGTGTGTGGATTGTGTCTGTTAACCTGTGTTATTTCGATGGCTGTATTAATGTGTGTAGGCTATTTGTAAATCAGATGATGGGGTTGGTGGCGCAGTGGTCAAGCTGTTGGCCTGTCACCAAGGTTGACCGGGTTTGATTCCCGGTCAATGCATGTGAGATTTTCGAAGTGAAATGGCATGTCCTGTTGTTCGGATTCCACGTAAAAAAGGAGGTCCCGTGGCTCATGATCGCATGATTAACGGTCACGTAAAAATAAAAGTTTCCTTCCTTGTAACTCAGATGAGGATTGGGAAGTTAGTAGCCATCCCGGCATTTGCTTGGGGCAGAAATTGGAAACCACGGACAACCACTTCCAAGGTAGCTGAGATTCGAACTCACCTCTTCTCAGTTTTGCCTCACCCCGTCCCAGCCCTCAGACAAGAATTAAATTTCTTGGCGGAGCCGGGAACGGAACCCAGACCTCTAGGATGGCAGACAAGAATGCCACCTCGAGGTGGTCATATAATTTATTCCGTGACGTGTGGCAACCCTATTTGAGAAATCATGCATACCAACCTAATTTTCTTCTGAATCTTGCTTGAAGCACCTGTTTTCAAATGTTGGCGCCTTGGAGTATCCCATAAGACTGTAGCCGCAGCAGCATTGAATTCCAGTGCAGAGAGAACCTTGCTTGCTTGCTGGCTCGCTTCCCAACGCGCCCTTGAGGTTCTCATCTCTGTGCGAGGAGAACCTGTTGCTTGTGGACTGGCCTAGCCTGGCCCTGCCATGGCCTCTCGCTAGTTGCTGCTGCCATCGCCCGCCCAGTACAGCCAGTGAGCGTGTCGTGAACACAGTATGTCTGCTTCTTTTCTGTGATGGAGGACGACCAACCTTCTTCCTGCCACTCTTTCAACACCCAAACTGCCATGGATACGTGAAACACCTCATCAAAAACAAACGCGAGCGTGTGTTTTCTGTGTGCAGTGATTTTTTTTGTTACAATGTGGATGTTTTTACAACATATCTGAGTGATTGAAAAGTGGAGGAATCTTACGTGCGGTGGTTTTTTTTATTTTAATTTTCTTAACAACATAAGTTAAACAGTGATAACCTACATCAAATTGTGTTGCAAGAAGATTACATGTGAGAGATTCTATGGAAAACATCTCTCAACAGTGATTTTTTTGGGTGTAGTGTATTTCTTCAATAATAACTTATTCAGGTATGTAATACATTTTAAGTGACATGTTGTTTCAGTACAAACACGTGATTTGTGTGTGTCAGTGTTAGGAGACTTAAAAGAACTTGAAAGTTTTCGCCAATAAGAAATAGTTTTACACACGTCTTAGTCACGACGTTTAGCATAGGTAATGAATTCAGTCTCTCGACTTCTTACTGAGGTAGCATGCGATGCTGGAATGCAGGTCGCTGAGGATTAAATTCCAGATTGCACTTTGATTCCTCTCGACGCAAATATCAACCATCTGTCAGAAACTTAATTAAACGTCAAGATTAATTTGGATATCAATATTATCCGCGTGTATGTGTGTTTACAGTGCGGAATCTCACTGGAATGTGTACCTGTTATTATAAAGCGAGAGTAATGATAATCGATATTTTAAACAGTTTTATCGAAAATGGTTTTGCGGTACCTTGGAGTGATTACTAAAGAATTCCCTTATTTTATAAATAGATATTTACAAACTCATTTTATTGACATACTGGAATTCCTCTTCGTATACTGGTAGATTGCAAAAAAAAACTTTCTGTTTATGGATTGTCTCAGAAAGATATTTTTGCATGTTTAAGGCATTTCATTACATTTATTTAGATCTGGAGCACAGGCAGTGGGGTTAAGTAAAGCTGTTTTCGCTTCTACATTTTCTAATTCTACTCCAGTCTCTGCAGTGAGAGCGAGAGAGATAGGCATATAATTTCTTCTTTGTCACTCGCTTGCCCTCTTCGTTCCTTCTGCTATGCGTTCGTTTACTACCAAGCCTGGGGCTAAGAGGCCTTCCTCGGAGCCCCTCTATCCTCCTGGCCACCGCCTCTCCCCCCCACCCCACCCCATCCCTCTCAACTTTACAGCGTACCAAACCTTCCTTGGAGCGCAAGAAGCCGATGGAGAAAAGCTTTCTCCTTCTTTACCTAAAAGCTACCTTCAAACTACCTGAGTCTCAGAAACTGCAATCATGCAGTAAAAATTTGCTGTCTTCTTTTCCTCTTGTTTGGCAAGGTATCTCTATACAAAGTACTCTCTTCAAGTAGAAAAAGAAACCTTCAGATTTACAACCATATATTCGCTTCATTGCCCAAAGGGTCTTCATGAGCTATTTAAATGGTATGGAGGAACATCTTCCTATTGCTATTCCGGTACTGTGGACAATTCCTTTGAAATACCAGATGCTAGGTTATTTATTTATGAATCCGGAAACACTTTTAAAACAAATTATGATAAGACTGGAAGTGAATTCCGCAGTTATACGCCTTTTCTTGCAATATCTAGCCGTTTATGTCTTTAATGCTAATATCACATCTCTAATAGGATCATTTACCGGTGCAGTCCATTGGCTTCTGAGGATGCATTGACGCAAGATTTCCATCTCGGTAGATTCACTTGCACGCTAAATATCCCCTTCTGGGAAAAATTATGGTACCTCGGTGGTTCTGGCATCACAGTGGTTATAGAGGCGTTGAACCCATAACATTATTATTTAAATACTATAAATATTTTAAAAATTCCTAATGTAATCCTTTGCAGTTCCTTGTATGATTACAGAAGTTCTGTTCACAGCTAACCCACAAATAAAAGAAAATAGGCTATATGAACACGCATAAACAAAGCGGAACCACAATGGTCGTCAAGTGTCAAAATTCCATTTGAAGACAAATTATCTGCAAGATTGTTCACCGATAGATATCAGGAAACTTTCCAGACACAGATTTTGTCCTTTGACAAAATAATAAATTCGGGTACTGTCCTGAATAACACTGGAAACGCTAAACAAAAATCTAGAGGGATTCCTGGGATTATATGATGTTCGGTGAGGGATAATACTTCAAAAATAGTCGTGCAGTCAGCTAGATTTTGATATATACCGTACACAGCAGAAGCAATTAATTCGCTACAGCAAAGTATATGGAACGCAGAACTAACGTAGGACTACAGCAAATGTCTCCCTGACATTCCCACAAGTAGACTACCGTACCTAACTTTTTCTCAAATAAGTTAAATACTGTATTTATATAAAACAAAAGAAGTTTAAATTTACTGTTAGATCCAAATAATAGTCAAATAACTTCATTAGGCGCTCGATATGTCGTTCAAGGACGTGCTTTTAACTGCTATGGCTTGAAAGATGATGGGGTGTCGTAATTTCATCTCCAGAGATATTGAACATGCCGGTACATATATCGATCGAGGTTGTCTCATTTGAACACCCTAAGTGCCATTGGAATGAGTCAGGATCGAATCCACTTGCCTTGAAATTTGAAGGACAATGCCTAAACTGACTCTACCACTAAGCCCGACATTACCAGTAGGCAGAAAGAAGAAGCTGTATCAAAAAACGAACAATTTTAGGGATTGCATTTTATTTAAATTTAGTACTGTAATATGGGTGGGTTAGAGGGATGTGGTGGTGTTAATTTTAGGGTGGCTCAGGCACACCCTGTCAGATAATCCAGATGTTTTGCCAGTTAAAACTCCTAAGTCCGCCAAACCCCATACTGGCTTCTTAGCTAACCACAAAAAGGGACGTCTGATAATTTTATACAAGAGGGAAACGCAGGAGGAATTTTTTGGTAGAAAAAGTGATGGCAATCAATGATATATTAGTGGATACGGTAGCGAGATAGGTTTGAACAATGTTGTCCGTATAAATTTATGCGGTGTATTTAGTGAGGTTATGTGGCTGGAGGCACAGCATACGGCGCGCTGGCTGCTGCCTTACGAGTCACTGGCCCGCCACAGAGAGAGACAGAAAATGCTGTGTGACGGGCTTGCAAGAGAGAGAGAGAAAGAACGTAGCTAAGCGATTTCTCTTGGAGTGACACTTGTATATACCTTACAGCAGCCGTACAGAAAGGGTGCCCTCTTTCTCAGCTGCCGCACAAGTAAGAGACGATTCTCGAACTCACGAACTCCTACTGCACATTCCATGAATTGTTTTAACACCGTGGCATTGCCATCTTAGTTATTGTAAACTCCTTCTAATGTGGAATTCTTGAGCATGTTGTGATCGTTGTTTGAGAGGAATTATAATACCTCTCAAAAATGCTACAAAATACAGTTTCTTGTATTATATTTTTGCCCAGATATGTCCTTGATCGATAAAATTGACTTATGTGATTGAAGATTGTCAAAGAAAAGGCAATATTTGAAGCCCTAATCAACTGTTTTGAAGTGCTATCACGCTATGAAAGGCAATATCATATAATGAGCGTCGGAACAAAATCAGATAAATCCTCTTTCACTGCATTCGTGCGTCTGTGGTCCTGGCAGGAGTGTTGGGTGAAAAATGATTTCAAATCTGATTATACAAACATCTTCTAACAAGAGCCACTCTATTTATTTAAAAATTTAGTTTGAAGTGTCACAAAGTCGTCAGTATTAATTTAATTCTATAAGTTAACAATTTCTTTGCTTGACTTATCGGTTTTGTCCGGCACTCCTATGTGATGTGGGAGAACGAATATAGTGAAGTATTAATTGGGGGGGGGGGGGGGGTGTATGCATGCCGGAATCATTCGCATCTTTGCTTTATCATGAAACTAGCAACCCGCCTCGACTTCACACGGTATCTTTGGCAGTTTACCCAGTGTAAGCTTAATAGAACACGGGACGACAGGTCCTTGACGCAATTCAGAAAAGCCGAGGTGAACAGCGAAACTCAAAACACATATACCTACTCTTCTCTGAAGTCTTAACTCGACATGACTCGACAGTTTGATGCTGACCAAAGCTGGGGTGAAAGGCTCTCTCGCTAGCTCGTAAATTAGCTCCGAAGCTAGTAATTCAAATTTCCACTGAATTGAGATTGTTGGAAGAAATGTAAACGTAAGAAATGTATTCAAGATAGAAATATGCTATCCCGGACTATTTTGTACAGCTTTTCATGCTGAACAATATTCTTATACTAATAGTAAGCTTTATAGATAGTTTTAATGGTTTGCCCAACGTAAGCTTGAAAGACGCATGGATGGCAGGTTTTTCTTTGACTCGATCCTCTGAAATCATTACTGCTTGGCTTCCTTTAATCACAAATGAATGTTTTTCTACCTTCCTCGAGAAATCCTTTACCGAATGGAGAAAACCGCATCAAAATCCATCCCGTGGTTCTCGAGATTACCCGTTACATCCAAGAATCGGGGACTTTATAGTGTGTAGATCCAGTAAGTTAGTTGCCGGCCCGGGTGAGTTATTTCCACTGTGATGAAGATGCTATTAGCCGCTTTTCTTTCCACAATATTTATAATAGAAGTACAGTATTTATTTCTGGGGCAGGTAACCTTGCTGTTCCGTCCCTGAAGAAGGACAGCAACAGCATATACCTGAGCATACAGAAAACTTCCCCATGTTCGATATGATTAACATGCACTTCAATAGTCTCTCGTGTAGTGGTGTTGTTGGTGAACATTCTTCCGCACAATGTTTGTTCATCTCGAATCGTAAATAAGTTTCAAAGATCGCATTGAGATTCCATAAACACATCAATAAAGTAAAAACACGCATTGCAGCTAGAGCAATAATTATTTAGCAGTCATACAGAACATACGATTTGTACACTGTAAACAGTCGGACAATCAGTAGTACCACCAAGTAAAACGCGTCCATCCTAAATTACATGAATACGATAGGAGTATTCTTTTCGCATCTGCGACATTTCCTTTGGAATTAACTGTTTCGGTTACTTACTGGAGGATAAAATATTGCTCTACGTTTGGATGAGTTTACGTTCTTTTGCTTTGTTGTTTCAAATTCCCAGGTTAATTTTCCTATAGGAATGAACCTTGGCATATCAGTCAACAGGTTAGCTGTGCAGTTAATTTTCTTTGAAAACCAAGAGATGTAGGCTAGTATAGTTTCAGTATGGAGTTAATTCTTCTCAGTCATTCTGTACATTTAAGTTACCGGTAACTGTAATTTTAGTTTGTTATATTGCATTGATTTGCAACCATACAAGTGCCAGTATCTAGAGGTTGAAAAATGATCGACTAGTTTGTTTCTGGGAAGGAAGAAATTTCTTTAGAATGAAAATTGTGCGAAGAAGACGAATACATTAGATTCTCAGATAATAATCGACTAATAAATGTTATTATCAATTTGTGAAGGAGAGAAGATTAGGCTATGTTGGTCGTGTGTTTTATGACACCTTTGCGAGACGAAGATTCGGATATTGTACTAACGTGAAGCTATTCAAATATAAACCAAACATTTTTGGTTGAAAATTACCCCATCAGTAAAATTGTGAGCTTTTGGTGAATATAGTTAAACTATTTTATTCCTGTCTATAAATTTGACTGTAAAATACATTCACATGAACAAGCGATTTCACTCAGAGCATCATTCTTAGTTATTCTGCATTTGATCGCCAACTCAGTGACTTCAACGCACGGTAGATGCATGGCAATCCCCATTGGTACAGCATACGTTTCTGTGGTAACCTTTTCCACTCCAAAAGCACTCGAAATATCAGTAACGTGTTACGAATTATACTGTAACATTACAATAAACCACCTAACATCGTTTTTGAGAATTTAAAATGAATGGAACGTAGATGAGCTCTGTTGTCTTATGGTAGGCTCTCCGTGGTGCGAGAATATACGTTCATTCATATTGACAATTACCGAAAATCATCGTCAAGTCTTGAAAATACCATGAAATTCGAATGCGCATTACTGTCTTGTATAGAGTTCAGCAATAACTATTTTGCTTGGCCTGGTGTTTGTCATACAACCATAAATAAAGTGACAATTGAAAACAAGAAACTGAAATCTATATCTATAGACTACTAATATAATAAAGCTGAAGAGTTTGTGTGTTTATGTGTATAAACGCGCTAATCTCTGAAACTACCAATCCGATTCGAAAAATTCTTTTTTATATGATAGCCAGATTCAAGATGAATAGTTTAGGCTATGTAGCGTTAGGCTACACCTCTCAGGTAACCTTAAAAATTGATTTTTGTTCAGTAAGTCGGTAGAACAAGTACTCCCGAACAGCTCTATCCACATGCGCTGCCGTTATGGTTAGTGATACGTACACCGTTTCACCTATCTGAACCAAAATGTGTATAGTTACTCTTTGGAACCCTGATGGTAACACTGTCTACGTGAAATTTATGACAGACCAGTCCATTCCCTGCATTTAGGCCCTTTGGCACAAATCTACACCTTTTCACCGATCTGAACCAAAATTTGTATACTTACCCTTTGGAACCCTACGAGCAACACAGTCTACATGAAATTTCGGACAGGCCACTCCATTCCCTGCATCATTATCATCCATAAAACAAATAAATCCACCGGACGAAGCCGGGCACTACTGCTAGTTTTACCATAAAGCATCTTTATCAATGGTATACATAAGTCACTATGTTATTCTTGGTCGTCTAGGATACTGAGATCTAAAAACGCATGCATAAGAAACAAATATAACCTAAAAGATAATAATGGAAATATTCACACTTATTGTCTTAACGTACAGGTATGTAATTGAAATTAGACGAAAGAATGGAATAACTTAATGAAAGATAAAGAAACACTTGACCAAAAATAATGTTCTCTCATATCAAATATGGAGGTGTGTTCTTTAAGAATTCTTAGATAGCTGCGTATATTTCTTTTGCGATGAGGGAATTAGTTGTAGACGAACTGTAACTAAGACGATGACATGAATTTAACTTCCTTACTAAAGACGCCGCCAGGGTGAAGGTAAACTATTTTGTCTATGAGAGTGTCAGTAAATTTACTGATATGAGTCTCTTGCATTTAGGCACACTCAAATGCCAATTAACTTAACTTTATCGGAATTCAATCCCGCAAACTTGGGCACAGACGGCAAGTAGCTTTCCCAACAGAATTAGATAACCGGCTTAGACGAGTTGTTTGAATGACTTACAAATATTTCAATTATTATTCTTTAAAAATTGTGCTGTCTGTTCTTACTTTTCGAAAAATGAAATTATGGCATCCAGCTATATTTGATATGCTATATCTTAAATGAAAATGAAAATCCACAGCCTGCTTCCAGTCTCCGACCGGGTCAGGAATGGAATGAATGAAGCCCCTATCTAGCGGCGAGGATATGAACTGTGCCGGCTGCCGAAGCCTGTCGCACTCCTCTGGGGCAATGATTAAATGAATGACAGATGATATGAAATGATAGTGGAGAGTGTTGCTGGAATGAAATTGTGACAGGGAAAACCGGAGTACCCGGAGAAAAACCTGTCTGCCTCCGTTTTGTCCAGCACAGATCTCACATGGAGTGACCGGGATTGAACCACGGACCCAGCGGTGAGAGGCCGGCGTGCTGCCGCCTAAGCCACGGAGGCTCGCTGTATCTTAAATGCACTCCCATTATTTTATACTTTCTTCGTACATGCATAAAATGGGCTACCGCGAGGTCAAAATTTTTGTATTTTTCACTGTTATTGGTTGTCATAGAGATATCAAACTAAAGGTTAGGCCTATCTGCTGTTTCAAAATTTATTGTAAAATTGAAGACTTTACATAAATTAAATACTAATAAGTTGTTCATGGAATGTACAGTACCTAAAGGCCCGTTATCAATTCCTTCCTCGAATCGAAAGCTCTACAAAAATCGATGAAAGATAATGGGATTGTTCCTCTTACTGTACTCCGATGGGATAACCGAAATGATGTGGTAAAGGAGTGTGTTTCATAATATTTTATATCCCTTCTTCCTACACAACTTAAGTCTTAATTTTGCGTTATTCAAACTGAATGGACGTGTATCGTACTCCTCTCAAAGTCTGACTTCAATGGGATTATGTTGATCGGTCATTACACCGTACACCCAGTGCTGGATTACCCATAAGGCCCGACTAGGCCCAGGCCTAGGGCCCCCAATTATCTGGGGTCCCCCAAATTTTATTCCGAAGATTTAGAAAAATGTTATCCAGAACTGAGACAGTTTCAGCATAATATTAAATTACAATGTCCTTTAAAAACTGAGTTCACTCAATCTGAACTTGACGAAATTCTTATTCGAGACAAGCTTGAGTCTGTTTTTCCGAAAGTTGAAATTGCTTTTCGCATTTTCCTGACTCGCATGATATCGAATTGTTCTGCGGAGCGCTCGTTTTCAAAATTGAAACGGATCAAAAGTGCGCAAAGAAGTATCATGTCACAAGAACGATTAGACATGCTAAGTTTAATGTATATCGAGTCAGATGTTCTGTGGGAAATTGATTTTGATGACATTGTAGAAGATTTCATTGACCGAAAAAAAAACAGTTTTTTATTACATTTTACAGAAGTAAAAAATAGTATGATTTGTTGAATTGTTCATCAAATCATCTGAAATGTTTTCAAATAACGATGATCGTTTCAATTGAAATGTATGTATATATGATTTAATAAAACGTGTATTATTCATCTTGAGAAAAAAGACTCGTATATACTTTATTAAATGTACAGGTGCTAAAAAATAAAAATTATTTGCAAAAATAAAGGGGTCCCAAAAATCTGAGGGACTTGGGCCACATTTTACCTTAATCCGGCACTGCGTACACCTCTTCATACACTGTGTAGGACTTTAATAGGCCATCTACTATTATTGTCGTAGTTGTATGGTGTCGTGAGCGAGGACAAACTACACAATGCCATTGCCCACTCGATGATCCGTAGTAGAAATGACAACACATTATATTGAAACTATAGTAGGCTACCTCAGTCCCAGCTATTACTGAAGTAATGCTGATGACCAGATGAGACTTAAAGAGTACCTGGAAAACATATTACACTTGGCCTAAAAATATTGCATTTCTGAATTAAAATGCGACGCTTAGAAGTCTGAAATATGTCTCAATGGACTGCTATTTTCCGTTGTGTTATATTACTCTGTAAAAGGTCCTAGGACTTCTCCATAGTTATTTTGTCAATAAAAATATCATTATTTCATTTAATAATATTGCAATCTCGACACCCTTAATATTGCTGTTGTAATAACTCAGTTAAGTATAAAATTTAAAACATAACAAACGAAATGCCCAAAATAGGTAACAAAAATTTAGATCTGAAGTTATAAATTACAAATCCTCGCTCAAATTTTGACAATGAAGAGGATTCTAAGAAATTATCGTGACTAAGGCGGAATTGTCGAGATGATGTATGTTCAAAGCTTGATATTATTGCCAAGAATTCTCAGTCATATAATGCATGCCTCAACAATACATTTGTTATCATATGTCTAATGTGAGCAATAATAATTGAAACTCGTACTCGACTGTTTGAAAAGATCTCAACAGAGCTCTCAGCCAGCAATTATGGAATCTTTATTAATATGAGAACAACTTACAAAGATGCGGATTGAAGAAGTAGCACGCGATCAGGTTCAAACGTAACCCTCCGAGTGTTTATTGTGCCCATTTTCAATTCCAGACGAATGCTGGGACAGTACCTTCTAATAAACATCGGCCATCCAACTCCTTGTCTATTTTCAATGATTCTCATTCATTTCATATCCAACACACTTCTCTTGGATGAGGTTCACATCGGGAAGGGCATTCGAGCATCAAAGCATATCTCACCTCATGCATGACACGGTAATAATAATAATACTAGCATTACCCGTCGCGGCTTCGCCCGCGAATATTCTAGTTGTAAAGAGTACACTTAGCAAAATCTCAGTCATGAATGCTATGACTGATTTATCCTTGGTATGAATAATCAGACTTTATCAATTCAGCTACTGGTGCAGTGGTTAGGGGTTTGTCATTCCTTCATAGGTATATCAGAGCGAAGTTAGTTTTCTGGGAATATCACAGATACTGTTAATTTAAGGGCATTTAAATGTGGTTTTCGGAGACCCTTTATAGTCGGGTGAAAAAGACCTTTCTTACCACACTTACACATGAAAAAAAAATGCGTGAAAAAATTCTAGAGTGCCCCTTGACCCCCTTAAGCGCATTATACTGTATGTATTGATGAATTTTACAGGGGAGCGTGATGGCGCAGTGGCTTAGCTTCTCGCCTTTCACCCGGACGGCCGGGGTTCGAATCCCGGTGACAGCGGGGTGGAATTTTCACCTGGAAAATCACGTGGTGTCAGGAAGGGCATCCGGCCTTAAATCCCCGGCCAAACCCAAAATGAGCCTGGTTGGCTCCGGCGACCCCAATTAATTGGGAAAAGCCGAAGGGAAAGAAGAAGATTGATGAATTTTACAGCTTAATTTGGTTCTGTGATAACTTTATAACCGTCTGGAAACTTTCACAGTAATGTAATAATTGGAATTGCATTGCGTCTTACAGAAATAGATGGACCTGTGAGATTCTGTTACCATGGTTACCGTGTTGCATTCTTTCATTATTTCATTCTAAATATACATGTTTTAAGGTATTTATTTAATTGTGAGGCATTTAAAGAGTAAGTGAGTGCGTTTCGCTTACGCATTGGGTTATGCTGAACCTTTAGGTACCCCATATGTGTAGGTTGGTGTTAATGGGACCTTATTTTTGGTACAAAACTGGAATGGGACCTTAGCAGAATAATATAGGGAGGGATTGATAATTGATGAAAATGGAGACTAACTTTTTACGGGCACATACAGACAATGAACAACAACAGACTTACGAAGAATAAGAAGAAGAAGAAGAAGAAGAAGAAGAAACAGCTCAAGCAGGAAAACTAATTGGTATCATGAAATAGAGGAAAACTTAAGGCAGTTGGGGATCGACAGGCAAATGATTGGAGATAGAGAAAATTTCAGAAACAAAATTAAGAATACTAAATTTTAAAAAATGAAAAGATGAAGACAAGAATATTGTGGACAGAACAACGGAAACAGGTGCTCAGTCAAAGGAAGAAGAGATTTTGGGAAGAGAAGAAGAAGGGAGAGAAATGAAAATTGTGTCATCATGAGATATTTAAGTTCAAACACTGTCCATAAGGGCAAAAATGATATTATAATAGACTAATAATACATGAAAACACATACCAAAATGCATGTTTTTCGATACTGATCTTGAAATCCAGAATTACTTATATGAAAGTACCTGTGCTGTACTGATTTCTAATAGAAGCTCTAGAATAAATTAAAACTACATTAGCATGAGATCAGCAAGCCCTTTCATGTTATGAATAATTCACAATTCAATCATTCTGTGGTGGCCTTAATTATCTCTCCCCCGCATGGCGTAGAAGTGGGTCAGACCGTGATGGCATCATTCAATAGAACATACATAATCTTTAATAGTAAATGTGCTTCAGAAACTGCTTCATTAAGCAAACAATGGCCAGCGTTCTATTTTACGTGAGGCAAGCTGAACTCTTAGCACTCGACAAGGAAATAAACCAAACCTCACTCATACTTAATTGTAAATGAACGATAACGTTGACGTATACATGTGGAACAATAGGTTATATTAAGCACTTGCTGCATTAATATAGAGAAATCCACATTTCTTTCATATTTCCAAATTCACAGGCATACACGAACCGTTTATAAACACTTAACAATATTGAATTAAAGTCCAGTTTCGTGGCTAAGTAGATGGAATAATGAATCGTCTATGATGTGAAGTGACCCGGTTTCGATTGCCGGCTGAGTTGGAGGTTTCTAACTTCGGATGGGTATTCTATGTCGGTGTTCGTACCATTCCCTCGATAGTAAAACGATGCTTCATTGGCATAATAGTTACATTATATTATTATTAAAGTATTTTATTTTATACAGCCATATTACCAGACACAGGCACATTGTGAAAAGAATTAACAGTAGGCTCAATTAATGGCTCACATATAATAGCAAATGCATTGTTAAAACATCCATTATATAACTGAGTATTATTGGCAATAATATCATGCTTTGAACCAATTCCTGCTCTAAAATCTTGCCTTATTCATATCAAGATATGAGCGAGCGGGGTCTGTGTTTTATAGCTTCAGATATCCATTTTTGTCAAATTTCATTGGGCACCTAACTTTGTCTAAGTTAATATTTCTTTTGGTAGGTTTTCAATTTTTACTCAACTCAATCTTCCTGAATGATTTGAGATCATTTCATTGAGAATCTTTTCAAGCTGAATTAGGCTAAATGTCTTTTTTCTGTTGGTCCATTTTAAAGGGGAAAGTTTAGGGGCTTCCAAGTTGGTGGTTCGTGCTCTTAATAGAAACCGAAATGCCAGGGTACACAGATAGTGACTGTGATTTTTCACCTTCCGTTTCAAGTGTGCACAGCCGATATACACCCACACAAGAAAGACTAATGGGTGTGATACCAATGCGACTATTGGCCAGCAATATGCAAAACTTCTTTTGATGTGTGTAGTCAAATACCCCCTCCCAATAAAAAGAAGGTTAATATGAATGGTATTTCGCACCGTGGAAGCCTTAATCTATGTTGGTATACATTCTGTTCAGAAGGACATTTGTTGGCATTCTGTTACTCAGTTAAATTGTTGGTTGGTTGGTTCCTTAGTTTAGGGGCTGCGACAACGCGGTCATGTAGCCCCGCGTACTTTGGGTGTGTGTAGAATCTGTCTGATAACCGGTGTTAATTGTGATGACTGTATTAGTGTGTGTACCGGTATATGTTTTTTTTCATTCATGTATGGACTGCAACTTTGAATTTTTCAAATAGTTCCTACTTTTGCCGCCGAACGCCAGCGTAAACGACTACTGGGCCTAGTTCAGAACTTAGCTACTAGACGCCACCGCAGTCGGCTCTTGGCACCGAACGTAGCAACCTAAGAGCGTTGTTTACATTCTTAACCTATACAATTTAGTTTCACACAGGTGTAATTAGTGGAAAGTTCTTTAACATGCCATAAATCTATGATTTGGGACCGCCGCGTACTTACTTCCCCTCCGAAGGAAGGCATACTGAGAGATTTTAACGCTCATAAAAAATCCGACGGCTTCAGCCGGGTATGTTAAATTACCCCACTATTTAATATGTTGGGGAAAATGTAGTGGTACCAGAAATGACTTACGAAGTGTCCTGAATTTCCACCGAAATTGAGCACAGAACCTCATTGGGAAGTATGGAACACCTGAAGCTAGATCAGACTCCACTGCAACTACAGTTGCACGTAGAGTCTTGTCTTACATCCAATTCGATGAAAAAGATACATTTTTGTGAAGCACGACAAACGATGAGCAGTATTTTGTTATAAATAGGTTACAATGATAATAGAAGTACAAACGTAGTAATATATAGACAATAAAACAATTAAAAGTTTATTATTATATATATTATATATATATTATGTATTATCAATACTACATTTAAGTTAAATATATATCCCTCCCTATATTATTCTGCTAAGGTCTCATTCCAGTTTTGTACCGAAAATAAGGTCCCATAAACACCAACCAACACATATGGGGTGCCTACAGGTTCAGCACAACCCAATGCGTAAGCGAAACGCACTCACTTACTCTTTAAATGCCTCACAATTAAATAAATACCTTAAAACATGTATATTTACAATGAAATAATGAAAGAATGCAACACGGTAACCATGGTAACAGAATCTCACAGGTCCATCTATTTCTGTAAGACGCAATGCAATTCCAATTATTACATTACTGTGAAAGTTTCCAGACGGTTATAAGGTTATCACTGAACCAAATTAAGCTATAAAATTCATCAATACATACAGTATAATGCGCTTAAGGGGGTCAAGGGACACTCTAGAATATTTTCACGCAATTTTCACGTGTGAGAGTGGTACGAAAGGTCTTTTCACCCGACTATAAAGGGTCTCCGAAAACCACATTTAAATGCACTTAAATTAACAGTGTCTGTGATATTCCCAGAAAACTAACTTCGCTCTGATATGTTTATGAAGGAATGACAAACCCCTAACCACTGCACCAGTAGCTGAATTGATAAAGTCTGGTTATTCATACCAAGGATAAATCAGTCATAGCATTCATGATTGAGATTTTGCTAAGTGTACTCTTTACAACTAGAATATTCACGGGCGAAGCCGCGACAGGTAATGCTAGTTTTATATATTGGACATGTTTCAACCTTACAATGAGGTCATCTTCAGCTTAGAATAAATGAAAATCAATTAAGAATAAAAATAAAAATAATATATAACTTATATATACTTAAATCTAAATAAGAAGTGAAGTTGTTAAAGAGTAACTGTAATAAAATGAAATATAGTACTAAAATGGACATCCTTACAATGCGGTATTAAATAAAATCAAATTCAATATTGGTCCTTACAATAGTTTTCAAAAATGCAGTTAGGCTGGCTGCGTGGCTCAGCGGTAACGTTCTCGCTTGCTGGGTCCAGATTGCAGATTCGTATCCTGGCGCAGTCAGTTGGCATTTGAGGGTGCGCAAATGCGAGGGAGTCGTGTCAGTAGATTTACTGGCACGTTAAAGATCCCCTTCGGGGCAAAATTCCGGCACTCCGGCGTCTCTAAAAGCCACTGTAGTTAAAAGGGATGTAAAACCAATAGCATTATTATTATTATTATTATTATTATTATTATTAAGAATGCAGTTAGAAAATAAATGTAATGGCAAGTGTACAGCAAATAAATATTAAGCTTTATAATAATAGTTTTAAATGTTACCGTTATTCGCCCGGAGGCGTTATATGCATCAGAATGCCTGGCGATGAATAAGAAAGACCTGGAAGAACAACTCGAAGCCAAAGAGAGGAAGATTCTGAGAAAGATCTTGGGCCCGGTCTAGGAACGAGGAGTGTATAGAAGACGACACAACGATGAACTCTATCTACATGTGGATAAAATAACGGACACCATTCGCAAAAGGAGACTTTCCATTTATGGCCATTTAACACGAATGATCTCCGGAATCGAATCTGTGCCTACTTTGTGGGAAAGAAAACCAAAGAGATCTGGTTTACAGAGGTGGAAAAAGACCTACAAGAACTGGGGATATCACATGAGGACATCTTGGAACGTGACTCTTTCAAAAAGAAACTTGGGGAGATACAGAGTTTTCAGTCAAAACCTACATTGAAAACGTGGACCGAAGAACGAAGGGAAGCTCACCGAAGAAGACTGCGCGATTACTTGGCCAATGTGAAAGAAAGAGGGGAAAGGCAGTTGAAACAACGTGGTCCATAGACGACCGAAACGATAAAAAATAAAAATAGTTTTAAATATACACAAAATAGATAATTTAAAAAATCAAATGCCACAAATCAATAAATAATTCAGCGCAATGCTTGAACGAGTAAGCTAAATCTTCTTCAAATACGGAGTTTAAATTTGGAATAGGTGCCAACCTGTTGTTACGTTGACATGAAATAACCTAATAGACGGCAAATGTGTTTGCATTCAATAACACAATTCCTTTGTAATTGCATTTATCCAATATGACTATATTTGCAACCCTTTGTTCCCGGTGATGAGTTTTTCTCAAACATACTCCCTCCAGGATTCTAAACATGGAAATGCAGTAAAACATGGACGGGAGTTATTTTCTGATGCCAATAAACCACCGTGAAGCATTTCAACTGTTTCTGGAAGAAAAAAAATGTAGGATTTAATGGGTTAACGTGCCAGTAAATCTGCTGACACGGGTCTTTGCATTTAATTACCCATAAAAGCCAACCGACTGTGCTGAGATTTGATCCCTCAACCTAGGTCACATGAGGCAAACGCTTCAGCCAACTAGGCCGTCGGGATGGTTCCTATCTGTTCTCTAGAGTCTAGACCAGTGTTTCCCAAAAATTTTTGTGTGTTTACCACTGTAAGAGATGAGAATCTCTCGCGTACCACCTAATGGTTGGGATATATAGTAACTATTACCCCCACTACCACTACCACTGCGTAGTAGACCAAAAGACGGATTGTAAATTGTGTTTGTTAGAGTTGGAGTTAAAGTTCAAATAATAAAAATTGTGTCCAGTTGTTTTATTATTTATTACAAGAAGTATTCAATTCAAACATTCATAAATGACACTGTACAAATAATATTAATAAAAGAACTCGTAATAATTAAACATAAAAAACAAAGTTCAACTAACAACTTCAGTGTAAAGGGTGAGCTTGAAGATTAGAAGCCAACTTGGGAATGTCTGGTTTAAGATTGCTGAGTCTCAAACGAAGATAATTTTACACTGTAAGGAGCCTATTGCGGTATTTATTCATGAGATAAACAAGTGAAGAAAATGCAGTCTCACACAAGTGCGAAGTAGTGAAAGGCAGTAAAAATCTAACTGCTTTGTGAGCTATGTCTGCCTAGTCTGCCCGCCTCTCAACCCAAAAGTTCACAAGAGCCATTTTTGAAAAAGTTTGCCTTAGTTCTGAATCACAATTCAATTCATTAACCTGATCCTTGTCTTTGGTCTTAAAGTCCTCTGGCAACGTATCAATGTTTTTATATTTTAACATTTTATATTTTTCGTAACGTATCTAATATTTTTTTATATCTTTCGCGTACCACAGTTTGGGAAACGCTGCTCTAGACCACCTCATCTAGTATAGTGGCCGGCATTCTTTGCTGTCACCTCAAAGGTTCGGGTTCATTTCCTGGCTCTGTCTAGAAATTTAATTCTGGTCTGAGGTGTTGTACCATATTACACACAACCTCGTTGGGCACAATTGATAAAGATACTGTTCTCCGTGAGCTTCCACAACTACTCCATAAAAAGCTGGACTGGTTCCTAATTTATGGCGCCCAGCGCGGATAAACAAAACCATATCCGAATCCGCACGACTTTTATCCGCATCTGCACGTTTATTATCCGAATCAACTAGCATTGCAATAGTAATTTTAATTAGATTCTTCTTCTTCTTCTTCCTTCCAAGTATTGGGCCAACTGTCCCGTTACGGTCTTGCACTTTCCCTCCATCTCTTCATCGGACGTCCTATCGATCTATTTCCCCGTGGCTGGAGATGTCCTGAGATCTTATTGTCCATGCCTCGCTGCCATAGCACAGGGTTGGTCTGGCTAATGTGTTATACAAACGCAAGCGTGTATGCCTTTGGACAAGAGATGGCTTCATGACATGATTGATGATTCCTGTTGTTCTGGTATAATTAGTTATTTTTGCAGTTATGTCTCGTTCTTCTTGAAAAGATAAATTATATCCTAAATACTTGAATTCGTTAACTCTTTCTAAAATTTTACCATCCAGACAAATTTTACTGGGGATAGGGTCCTTACTTTAGTCTTTTCAGTAGAAATGCACATACTGAATTTTGATGCCACTTTCTGGAGGTTGAATATTGACCACTGCAGATCATCTTCAGATGCTGCTACCAATGCAACATCATCAGCAAATAGTATAGCGTCTAAATTTCTTAGATGCCTGCTGGTAGGTATTGAACCATGCCTTTCACACCTCCATTCCTTTATTATAGCATCCATGTAGATTATGAATAGCAATGGAGAGAGTCCACAGCCTTGTCTTACCCCTCTGCTGATTGGCTTCCACTCGGATTTATGATTACTTAACCTTACTGCAATAATTAGATAATTAGATAAAATATTAAATCAAAATGTTTAGACATTAGAGGAGAAAGTTGTTCCCTTAGGCTAGGTATGTCATGTGCTATGCTTAAAATTTATGTATTTAGCGTATGGCTTTACAGATACAATATGCACATAAAAGATAATTAGTTTATGAAGACAAACTATATGTTCATGTCTAAATTGTTTATATAGTTAATTGTCTCTGATGATCCATGAGCGAAATCAGTCACGTTGCCACTGTACTTTCGTTTAGGACATTCGGTGATGATATGCTGGATGGTCTGCTTGGGGGCACCACAATCACAGTTAGGTGAAGACATTATTTTCCATTTGTAGTTGAAGTCTGCACAGTTGCCGTGACCCGTACGAATCCTGTTGAGGATTGACCATGTTTTCCGAGGAAGCTCAAATCCAGGTGGCAACGATGATCCAATGCGTGGTAAGGTTGATCCAGGCCTATTATCTTGTCTTCCCTGCCATTCTTTAGTGATGTTGTAGTTGGTATCCTCCAAGTCTATTGCAGTCCTAGTTGGTGGATTTCGGGATCGTAGGCGATTCAGGCAAATGTCAGCAATGTCACAGTGTATTGGTAGCTGTGGGTTATCCATTATTTTCTTGAACTCCTTGAGGAGAGCGTTTTTACGTCGAAGATCTGGTGGAGGGATGTGGCTGAGGATAGGTAGACAATGTGTGGGTGTAGACCTTATTGTGCCAGTGATTAGGCGCATGGTGGTGTTGAGCTGGGTATCTATGAGGTTAGTGTGAGGACTATTCAACCACACCGGGGCACAATACTCTGCAGCTGAAAACACAAGTCCCAAAGCTGTACATCGAAGTGAAGTTGCCGATGAACCCCAAGTTGTGCCACATAATTTTTGGACTATATTGTTACGGGTTCTCACTTTGGATTGAGTATTGCGGAGGTGTTGTTTGAAGGAGAGTGTTCTATCCATTGTGACCCCCAGGTATGTAGGGAATCTATTATGTCTCAATAATAATTGATTTCCAATATACACCTGCAATTCTTTATTAGCCATCTTGTTGTTCAAATGAAAGCAGCACACTTCTGTCTTGTTAGTGTTAAGTGTTACACAGCCAGAGTTGCAACCCTTTCCAGTTCGGAGTGTTAATTAAGCTTGCTAGGGCCCGGATGTTGATGCAGTAAAAAAGTAAAAAATGCACTTAAAATTTTCAAAAATGACTGTAATAAATGACATAAAAATCGAAAAATGCACTATTAAATGGAGAAAATTATCTTATAATAATAGACTAAACTCACCAATATTTCAAAAATTCGAAAAATGCACTATAAAATGTAGAACATTATCTTATAATAATAAACTCACCAATATTTCTAAAATGACATCTGAAACTCAAACTGAAAAGTCAATCAAAATAGATTTCTAGCACTTAACAAAAGGTTTATGTTCATAGCTACTAGCTTCTTCTTAACTCTGAGAGACGTAACTTCCTCATATAAAGCTGTGACATGACTAAATTGGAAAAAAAAATGACCTTAAAAGGCTGATTTCTCTAAAATAGGACCAAAAAGATCTACCTAACTTAAAAAAAAAAATGCTCTTAAAATGGAAAAATAGCACACAAAAAAATAATGCAAAAAGATGCAAAATAAAAATGACATGTTTGAAGACGGGGTGGCCCCTCTGGAGTTTCTATGTACTTCAGCGTTGTTTTAGACAGCTCAGTAAAAAGATGACCATGTCATCAACATCCGGACCCTAAAATGACATAACTTACTTTGAATGAGATTAGCGTAAATCATCTTACATTTGTCATGAAAAAAAAAAAAAAAACATTACGGAAAAATATGATATGTCATAAACATCCAGGTCCTAACAATGATATTAATCCTAGAATACTAACATTATCGAATTGATGCTTAAGTTAATACTAATAATGCGTTAAATTTACGTACATTACGAACTTTGTGCTAAGGCAGCAATTAGTTAAATGGTTGAAATTAATATATATTTCGTTTGTAACTTAACACAACTTAAACACAACAAATAAAGAAGTCGTTTAATTTGACGTAAATAGCAGTACATAATCTCTCCAGCCTCTTATACTGTCTCTTGTTTTAATGAGGTTGTTTTTATAATCCCTCTGAAGTGATGCGACATATCTACATCAAATTCCCCACCTCTTTGTTATTGCCGTGGAGAAACCAATATATTGTTAAATTCAAGGATAGTTTCCAGGAAATTCTTTGCCTCATGATTATACCTCTAGAACTGATTGGCATTAATAACAAAAGCATTGAAATCACCATCATAGACCAGTAGAAGCACTGCTGGAGGATGGTAGGGTGGGTGACAGATATAGAGGAAATTCTAAGCAGTTAAATTATTCATACACGTAAATTATACGTATGTTAGTATTGTAGGTTTAAACAAGTTCGGATTGTATTCTAAAAACCATCCGCAAATGTACTCCAAAAATAATCTACAGTTTATCCGCGGATATCCGCATCCGTGCCTGGCTTTAATTATGGCTGCTGCCGCATTCTTCCCAATCGTAGCCTTCATTACAAAATACATTACATTAATTCAGAAACAGCAATAACGCAGGTCATCATATAATCTGATAACCACAATGTTCAAGGCCCTTAAAGAAACACCCCACTGAATAGCCATGCGAGTTAAATCGCTCACCACGACCACAATGGGGAGCTGCAGCAAGTCAGGAGGCTGGAGGTTCGAGGCTTGGACGTTGGGCTATCCTGAGTTTGGTTTCTTTCCCAGTTTTTTTCGTACTTCCTTCAGGCAAATGCCGGGATAGTATCTTATTTTCAATTGCACACACATGCACACCATTTGATTTGTACAAATAAAGCATACCATGATCCGGATGACACATGTGTATGTCAACAATGCGGACACAAATGTGAACGCTACCATGTAGAAAAATGCAGCAAAAGAATAAAGTCCATAAAAGACTATGCTACCCACGGTGCAGGTGCACAAACATAGTGTATATAAATGTATTATATGGCTGTTTATCTGCAATTTTTTAATCTATTTATCGTATGGCGTTTAGTGCCGGGAGTGTCCGAGGACATGTTCTTCGGCTCGCCTCAGTCTGTAGCTGCTTCCAACGGACACCCTTAGGGTGAGCTACAAGTTCAGTTCAATTCCATCTTCTTCCAACTTTCGCTACCAGATATCAATGATACCTAGTGGTGAACGTTGGAACTTTGATAGAGCGTTCCGATGAAATCTAACCTAACAATTTAGCTTCACACAAGTTTAGTCTGTGGAAGGATCTTTTACACGCCATAAATCTATGTCATGGGACCGCCGGCTTTACTTCCCCTCCGAAGGAAGGCATACTGGAGGATTGTTAACGCTCTTAAAAAATCAAACGACCTCGGACGGGTTTGAACCCGCTATCTTGGGCACAGCAGTTCAGCATGCTACCAACTACGCCACCGAAGCCGCTGCTTATCTGCAATAAAAGTATTATTTTACTTATTCCCCACTCCCCTACGAGATGTGTAACACTTGTATAGCACCATTCATTGCTGCTTGTCATCCGCAGAATCTTTTATTTCAATAAAAGGCCGTGTTAATATGCAGGTAATAATTTCCCCTTTATAATTCTGCATAATGAGATGAGGCACGTTGTTCACTGTCCTCCCGCTATGTATCTTATTTTATCTATAGCCTAACGTGTGAAGCCCTCCTCCTCCCAAACAAGATTCGTCCTAGTTCGTATATTATTCTGAGGCACTTCAAATCACCATTTAAGTTATCTCTTCCAAGATGCCCGCAAGCATTTTAACCTTCTGGTCTTCCGTTCCACATCTTAACCCCCTCATTCTTCTGGCATCTCAACGATCGTACCTGCCTGAATCACCGCTTCTTGATTGTGTTTTTGCTCCATAGAAATCAGTGTAATCTTTGACTTTGACGCCGGTTTTACGTGCCTAAAACTTCCTTCATTAATTTTGACATTCTCCATAGGTTGTAGACATGATCGCGTTATTGTGCTAAGTATATACGTGTTGTTCTTCAGGGAATATTAGATTAGAACATAACTTGTGGGGAAATGATAGTATCTGATTTTAAGTGATAATTTATCGAGCTTCGCTCTTCTTTGAAATAAAATAGGTGGTTCTGATCGCTCTCCACTGCCAAGCTAATATGTCGTAGCCTTCAAATTGTCATACATTTTGAACGATTATTCATTATGACCTATTAAGTTATGTATAGAGTATTGTAAATATTGTACTGTAATCTTTTATCTGATAGGCTATTACCTTGTTATAACTTACTTGTTTATTGTTCCATGATGTGATGATAGCCAAACGCTAAATAAATAAATAAATAAATGATTGTTATTATTATTGTACTTTACGTAAACTTCCATTTAGTTTAGTTAAATTCTAACCTTGACGAAGGAACAAGCAGTGGTCCAGAAATGTGTCGGTTAATTTAAATTAATATTTATTATTATTATTAATTTAATTTTTACGTACAAATTTAAAACGAATCCAGGTTGAGAAGTGATCTTTTAAGTAAAGATTATTGTGGTACGTAGAGTTCAAATTTTCATTTCGGTATCATAACTTGCATTTGCTAAGTATGTCTTTGTAAGCAGACGGAAAGTTTGCTCTAAAATGCTGTAAAACATAATATGCAGAAAGACCACCATTGTAGTGCAGTGGCTAGCATTCTTGGCTGTCAACCCAAAGGTTCAGTTTCAGTTCTCGGCTCTGCCAATAAATGCAACTCTGGCGTGAAGGCTAGAAAGGGGTAGGCGTCATGAAGCAAAACTGAGAACAGGTGGGTTGGAATCAATTCCCATCTCAGCCATCCTGCAAGTGGTTTTCCGGGGTTTCCCCACTTCTACTCCAGGAAAATACTGGAATGGGGCCTAATGTAAGGCCACGGCCACTCCTTCCCAATTCTCACTTGAATTACAAATACACACATTGATAAAGCTATCACACTAACACAGGTTATCAGACGAAACTTCACACACACCCGTTTACACAATGTACAAGCCTCTTAAATGAAACAAGCAACAACAACGACGATATAAAACGAGCAATTAAATAATCGTGGGTCCGCTTCGTTGCAGGTTGGCTAGCGTTTTTGACTGCCACTGCGGAGGCCTGGATTAGATGACCTCCTACTTCCGCCCCTTAAAATAACAATAACTAACTAACTAACCCGACGGTGCTAATAAATTTGATTCTGTTTTGGTCAGCGTCATGAGGTAAAACTTAAGGTATTCATCGTCCCTTCCATTAGTCATTTTCAAGAAAATTTTCGATTTTTTTAAATTGTCTCATTCGATAGTATGTCCTCTCTAGTTTCCAGAAATATATAGTTTATACTAGTTTTATTGTTGTTTTTGCTCATTTATATTCACTTTAATGATCGGTGTGCATGCTTTTCAGCAGCTGTCACTTTGACGCATAGGTGCAGCAGATAAAGCACACATTAGTCTGGCTTTAAAACAGTCTACTCCATAACTAAAACAATGTAGTAGATACTCACTGGTCGGAGAATGCAGAAGATTGACCTAAAATCCAATGAAAATGCAGTTTTTAGGAGTTAAAAGTAAGACTCTTTACTCTAAATGTGTACCTCAACTTTATTTCTCTCACTTCATTTTTTTTAAATATTTGTCTTGAACTGGGAAGTTAAAATGTCCACTTAGAAAGCAGATATTAGTTTCATTTAAAAACTAAAATATAGACAAATAATGCAGCTATGTTGTAAAGCAGAATGAAGCTGTTAAATTAAAATTAGGGGTCGCGCCCCCAACAATTAATTTATTTTTTCAATCAAAATAACGTAAATTGTAAAACAAAGCTAATATATTTGCCTCAAACAATGATACAAAAACGATTCTGCTATACAACATTCTGAACATACAGCAGATCAATTTGCGACAACAATGAATTAAGTTGAGAAAGAGCAATGATATCGCGTCCTAAAAATGCACGTTATTTTTGTGATTAATCTTTGAAAAAGACCCCCCCCCCAAAAAAAAAAAAATTATTTAATTTCTTTTTGGCAAAAATCCACTAGTTTATATTCTTGGAATCAGTGATATCAATTTCAAGAAAATAAGATAACTTGTAATGAAATGTCTTCAGAAGTGTCGATGAGTACCTAAAGAAGAGGTCGGTTCGAATCCCACTTCAGCCATCCTGGAAGTGTTTTTCTATGATTTCCCACTTCTACTACAAGCAAATGCCGGGATGGTTCTTAACTTTACGCCACGGCCGCTTCTTACCCTAATCCTATCTCACTTACAAGTACACATAATAGTACAGACATCACAGTGCCACAGGTTATCAGACAACTTCAAGTATACGGGGCTACATGACCACGATGTCGCAAAGCTCCTAAAGAATTAACACATAATTAATGGTCTCAATGTTGGCTCCATAGTCTTCCCAAGATATCAGTGAGGTGTAACATTAGTTCGAAGTATAACCTTTCATTATCTTTGATATTCCGGTGGACTACTGTAAGTGTTAGAATCATAAATAATTAATTCGGATGCTTATGGAAATCTTGCCTATGACATTAAGATATTTGCCAAACACAGCACGAGTGTCATTAAGGAAATAGGCAACTGTAAATATAAGTTTGTACTCAGCAGAATGGTATTTCACGAGTTCGACGAATTTCTCCTCCTACTTGATTATACCGGCGGGTTGGATATAAGCTTACAAGAGAGGTAGTATTATGGTAATTTCTGTTTACTTGAAGACTAAACTATTATCACTGAATTACTAACATTTCACTTATATGAAGATATTATTTCAGGTCGGTGTAAATGTCAGAAAAAACAAAAACAAAAAAACTTGAACCCTTATAGTACCAAGGCCCGATATATCGGTCGAGGGATTTTCTGCCAAAAATGCCAATGGCTGATCTATCGGCCCCGTTTTTTATTATTTATCTTATTTTTAAATTCCCAGCCCCGCAGTGCTACCACTGTTTTATTAACCAAGACTATTCGGGAAATATTCTCACTCTCGATATATCAATGTGTTTTAAGTTCCGTGAATAACTAAATTCAATGATGTGTTCTTTGGACATTTTGCATGCAGCTGACTTCCTGCACGTGTTATCTTTGAAGCCATGTTTATTTGTAGAAATTGATCGTATACGAAACCTAAGTATCTGTTAGAATCATTCTAAACTCGGGGCATTAATACAAAATTCATATAAGAATTATCGTGCAAATAACCAAATATATTATTTAAAGTTTCTACAGGGTCATTATCTATGTGCGCCCCTATAAACACTGCAAGCTAAGCCGGCTGTGACTGGTGCAGATCGCGGGAGTGCGTACCTGGTTCAGCCGGTGGTGGCGCGCATTCACACTTTTACCAAACATGTTCAATAATGTGTAGTTACAGTAATGAATGAAAATCCACAGCCTGCTTCCAGTCTCCGACCGGGTCAGGAATGGAATGAATGAAGCCCCCATCTAGCGGCGAGGATATGAACTGTGCCGGCTGCCGAGGCCTGACGCACTCCTCTGGGGCAATGATTAAATGAATGACAGATGAAATGAAATGACAGTGGAGAGTGTTGCTGGAATGAAATTTTGACAGGGAAAACCGGAGTACCCGGAGAAAAACCTGTCTGCCTCCGTTTGTCCAGCACAGATCTCACATGGAGTGACCGGGATTTGAACCACGGACCCAGCGGTGAGAGGCCGGCGTGCTGCCGCCTAAGCCACGGAGGCTTTAGTTACAGTAATAATAATAATAATATCGTATGGCCTCGGGTGCAAGCTTTGTTAATTGACGCCCAGAGGGCAGCTTGCATGTCGAATTTTATCGCTCCTTGGAACGCTATGAATGTCGGTTAGATACCTAAGCTCCTTGGCACTATAGTGCTTTCTGTTAGATAAAGGAGGAACTTTTGTGTTGGCAGAAAATCCCGAGATTAATTTTGCCATTATGAACACGGCGTACTGAATTCAAATGGGTTCATTAACATACCAACAACGTATGACATGCTTGTCGTGATTTTTGTCGCCTTTCAAAAATCACTACCATGGCTAGGAGCGAACCTGCGAGCTTGGGGTTGGTACCCCGACACGATAACTACTCACCCACGCTCATAGGCGATGCTGAAAATGTAGACTGTCGCAATTATATTAAATTTTCCTTTTCAAAATAAAAATATTAAAGTATATTTATTAAAATAAAATATTAATTATTTAGCATCTAACGCCTTTCAAATATAGTTACCTGATATGAAAAAATTATCAACATTCTATCTTTAACCCGTTGAGTGCTTTTCCCGTATATAAAGGGTGCACAAGGACTTTTTTTTTCATATTCTCCATTTGCTTCCTAGTGTCGAGTCAATCTATGGCATGTTATGCCATCTGTTGAGCATTATGTAGTACTACTTGAGTTTGGATTTTTGGAAGTAACTAACAGAGCATTTTGTAGACGTCTGTCCTCATCTGTGATGTAAACAAGCATGGCGGAATAGCGAGCAAATTCTCCACGCGCGTTGAGATTTCAGATCAAAGAATATCAAGATTTATGCTAGTGAGGAGCAACAAGTATTACAGTACTTGCGTAGTGGTTTTAGAAACTAATTCATTTTGGGCCCTGGAATGGAAATGATGCAAGCGTGGGCATAAAATATTAATTTCCATTTGTTTCAAAATGAAAATTAATATGAACGTAGGATCGTTAGTTATTGTTGTTTTAAGGGGCGGAACTACGAGGTCATCTGCCCCTATAAACGTAGGATTTTGAATTAACTTTTAGATTACTAAAGACCGAAACCCTATAGACATTTTAAGCTCCCCTGATAAGTTAAAAATTACGACTTGTGCATGTTGTCAATGCGATTAAAAACATTCAGCACTGAGGTAGCTAATAGCTAACTCAGCACTTAAGGGGAGATATGGCTACAGTTTTTGGATTTTGGAGCAAAAACTATTTTTTTGGTTTTATTCATACAAAAATAGTCCAATTCTTTCTACTTCCGATTGTTTTAAAGTAAATCTACTGACACGGCACCATCGCATTTGCGTACTTTCAAATGCCAGATGGCTGCGCCAGAATTCGATACTGCAGCCTTGGACACATCAAGTGAGAACGTTACCGCTGAGCCACGCAGCCAGTCAATTTTCACAGTGAAATGGTGGTTGTTGATTAATGTTCTGAACTGGAGTCGATCTTGTAAAATTTCCTCCGTAATGCTAACTTTTTGACGGTCTTTTTCTATTTCACAAGCCAGTTGTTCTTAAAGATTTACAAGAACTGCTCGATGCTGTAAATGAGGCCAATAACACCACGGGCCTAAGGCAGATTGTGAAGAAGACCAAGTGGATGGTTATACCTAGGACAGTCTCGAAGTTGGAAATGACTGGATTGACAAGGTGACATCATTTAAATACAGGGGATGCCACATTAATGATAACTGGGACCTTGGTAGGAGATCCGGTGCAGAATTGAGCAGGCTAGAACTTCTTTTCAAAAAATCAGAAAAGTTTTAATAAGCCAAGACCTGTCCATTGCACTACGGACACGACTCCCCCGATGTTACGTTTTCAGCATTCTACTCTACGTATTCGAAGCATGGGAATTAACTGAAACCATGTGCAAGAAGCTACAAGCATTTGAAATGTGGACGTACGGAATGATGTTGAAGACACCTTGGACAGCCAAAATTTCCAATGTAGAAGTTTTGCAGCGTATGAACAACTGAAATTCTCAATAACAACGAGAGAAGAATGCTAGAATACTTTGGTCATATGATGCGATATAGTAAATACCAACTCCTTCAATTAATACTCGAAGGGAAAATTAATTGTGGAAGTGGTCAGAGCTATGGACAAAAGACAGATCTTGCTACTGATCGCCAACGCCTTGAGAGGACACGGCACTTGAAGCAGAAGTTGTTCTTGACTTTCATTGAGAGTGTAAGGTTGAGAATTATTATGATTATTATTATTTATTATTATTGATAAGATGCGCTGTATGTGTCTGATTGATACGCACGTATACCAGAGGGGCATATGACCTCGCTGTCCCGCCTCTTCAACAGCAATAAAGTAAAACGTGTACCAGTACTGTAACATTTCCCGCGGGAAGCGGAATAGCTGTCCATCAGAAAATATATTGGATTGCCTGCTGTGGTATGAGCGCAGCAGCTACCTGTCGGGCAGGAGGAATGCGGAGATATTGTTATGTAGCAACTGCAGTCCACTACTTTCTCTCGTGGCGAAGAATTGACTGCAGCGCTCTGTGTTAAAGGCAGGAATCTGCTAGGAATTTGTAATCAACTACTTGCTTTACTGCAAAAATGCACCGTGTGGTGTACTATTACGTACAACGGTAACGTATACTGCTTAAGGTTAAGTCAGTTTCCAAGGCTCATTGGTTAGCATGTTAGGCTTTGACCCGAAAGGTCCTGAGTTCGATTCTCGGCCGGATCGAGGGGATGTTATTCACCTAGAGTTCATTCCACTGGCATGGGGACTGAAATTTCGTGAGGTCTTCATAAAATAAATACCGAAAATAAACTGAAGAGGAAAAGTAAGGAAAATAAACGAAAAAAGTAAAATAAACGTATTATATAATACGCTAATGTCTATGTTTCACAAAACTCAAGCTCCTAAACCAGACGGATTTTAAAGGTGTGGTTTGTACCAAAATCTTCCAAATCGTCTCAATAGTACAGGAAAAATCTTGCATTTCTTGCAATGTCAACGGAAATATATTTATTTGTTTATAAAGTTTACAAATAAACAAGACGATAGCCCCTGAAAAGAACTGTGTCGCGTCCATCCCGTATAACACAACAGACGGGCGGGTAGACTGTACACATGGGGCGCACTCAACCCATTATGCACGAGTTCTCGCACGGGTTGGCTAGTAATAATAATAATAATGAGGTTTCTCGAGTTATACCAACATTCCGAGAAAATACTACACACTATTAGAAAGAAAAAAAACGAATACAATTTTATGGACATATTCAAAGAATGGACAGAGAAATACTTACTAAAAGAATAACTAATAATTCCTCCTCATTAAAAGCCAAGAATAACTGGGTAATAAAAATTGAAAATAACCTTCATGAATTCAACGAAATATGTTATTTGTTGCTTTCTCTTAGCAATCTTTTGTCGTATTTCAGATTAACTTATTCCTGAAGAAGAAATAGACGGTTTCTTTCGAAACGCGTCGAATTTTAATATAATAATTCACGGCATAAGCCCAAAATTCAACATTATGAATAAATTATCTTTATCACAGCCTGAGCTATTACAAATCAAAATTAAGGCCACCTTTTTTATGACCCTGTACTTTAGACATTAAATTAAATAAAGTTATCCATTAGGTCCTTTTACCGCCTCGAGCCCCGCAGAAAATCCGGGCCCTGGGGTTACAGCCCCACTTGCCCATCCCTCTTGTCAGGCCTGCATGCAATAACATGGTGTCCACAGAATTTTCAATGTCAATTTTCCTGACTTTTCCTGACCATGTTTCAACAAAATTCCTGACTCCCGAAGTCATCGTAACATCGGAAAAAAGGTTTATTGAGCAAATATATATAGGCTATATATAGGCTATCCTTTTTCATTTGCAGGTTTTGCCCAATGCTCGCCTCTTTATTCATTAAAATAGAAAATAAAGTAAATTATAATGCACTAATACATAAATCAAAGTACTTAATGAGGGGCAGATGACCTCGTAGTTCCGTCCCTTAAAACAACAATAACTAACATATAACTGAAGTACTTAATAACCTAAACTATAGTGATGCGGTCGCCACATCCATACGCCAAAAAAGTGTGGAAAAATAGGTAATAGGTTTTTACTATGATGTACAGTGGAACTTGGATAATTCGAATCTCAAGGGACCAGTAAAAAATTCGAATTTTCCAAAAGAATTAAGAAAGTTCTTTGAAAAGGGTAGAGAAAATATATTGTTTTACGTTTACATAATGATTTACGTTCAACAAAGCAGATTAACAGACAACGGTACTTTATAAAGACTGTATCGTGAATGACCTCAAAATTTTCAAATGAAAAATAAAACCAAATGTACTATTCACCTACGTATTTACCGACAGTAGTAAAGTACTGTTTTTCAAAAAAGTTTGAGATTTTTACCTGTTTCCTACAATTAAGTCTCTCAGCCATCACAAACGAATCTAACAAATTTAAGGAACGGAAAACATACTACTTACGTCATTTCTACTTTAAACCGAGTAAGTTCTGTGATGTGGTTTGTTGCTTGGGGCTGCACTCGGAATAGATTTTTTCGGGAATTGTCCCAACTGTTTGGCTTCCGATCGGCTTTTTACACTAAAAACTTCGAATTATCCAAAATGTAATTCGAATTAACCACGAATGTTTAGCATTGATTGTATATAAAATGCTAGGGTCCAAACGAAAAATTCGTATTAAAGAAGATTTCGAATTATGGAAGTTCGAATTAGCCACGTTCCACTGTACTGTAAAAATGGAAACTTACCATAATGTCCAGTGAGTCATTGCTTTTTATAAAATATAATATAAAATTCCTGACTTTCTAATACTTTTCGCAATTTTATCCTGACTCACGCCTTTTTTCACACTTTTCCTGACCAAAAATAAAATTCCTGACTTTTCCTGCCTGTGGACACCATGAATAACTATTTCCTGCACTGTAAATTATCTTGTACCCTTGTCAGTAAGGATAAACTAACTTGCTCTTCTGTTTGCAGGCAGGATGGCGGAGTCGCTTGTGCCACCGACGGCCGGGTGACAGTATGACGACCCGCTCCATCAACATGATCCTGCAGTGGCCGCAGCTACTTCTCTGCCTCTTGGTTGCGGCCATCGGGCTGCATGCAGAGCGGGTTCGAGACTTGGAGGTATCAGAAGGCGCCCCTGTCGGCACTCGAGTCGGCTTCATCGGCGACGAATCCGGTTTAGGCTCCGCAACGGATGGCAGCGCCGGTAATGGAGTTGGTGGACCACCCTACCTCATTGTACCTGTACCTGGTAGCGCTGTAGATTCAGATCTATCCATCGAACAAACTACAGGGGAAATAAGAACCAAAGTACCTCTAGATCGTGAGACGAGGGCGTCGTATTCTCTTGTTGCCATTCCCCTGAGCGGTGAAAATGTTCGTGTTGTTGTGAGGGTCTTAGATGAAAATGATAATGCTCCTACATTCCCGACGTCTGTTATGAATATCGAATTTCCGGAAAATACACCTAGAGATGTTAAACGAACTTTACATCCAGCAAAAGATTTAGATCTGGGCATATATAACACTCAGCGATACAATATCGTCTCCGGTAATGTAAACAATGCCTTCAGACTATCTTCGCATCGAGAAAGAGATGGTGTTCTTTATTTAGATCTACAAATCAACGGTTTTCTTGACCGGGAAACCACCAGTGCGTACAGCTTGCTGATCGAGGCGCTTGATGGTGGAAGTCCACCACTTCGGGGTTCCATGACTGTAAATATCACCATCCAAGATGTGAACGATAATCAACCAATCTTTAATCAAAGTAGATATTTTGCTACAATTCCGGAAAATGCCACAGTTGGTACCAGTGTTCTACAAGTGTTTGCTACTGATACCGATGCGGGAGAAAATGGTCAAGTAGCGTACTCTATAAACAGGAGACAAAGTGATCGCGAGGGAATGTTCAGGATTGACGCTTCTACAGGGTTGATAGCTGTGAATAGACCTTTGGATTTTGAAACCAAAGAAGTACACGAACTAGTTGTAGTGGCAAAAGATCATGGAGTACAACCGTTAGAAACCACTGCGTTTGTTACAATACATGTGACCGATGTGAATGATAACCAACCCACGATAAACGTAATCTTTCTTAGTGACGATGCAACACCCAAGATCTCAGAATCTGCACAGCCCGGAGAGTTTGTGGCGAGGATATCCGTAAACGATCCAGATTCAAAAACGGAATATTCTAACGTGAATGTAACATTAGAAGGTGGGGATGGAAGATTCGGCTTGACGACTCGTGATAATATTATCTATCTAGTGATCGTTTCTTTGCCCCTGGATCGCGAAATTCAACCCAATTATACGCTGAGTGTGATCGCCACCGATACAGGAAACCCACCACTTCACGCTTCTAGAACATTCCATTTACGTGTTACCGATGTCAACGACAATGCCCCTGAATTCGAACGCTCAGTGTATTACGCGAACGTAT
This sequence comes from Meconema thalassinum, assembly GCA_946902985.2. Lineage (NCBI taxonomy): Eukaryota > Metazoa > Arthropoda > Insecta > Orthoptera > Tettigoniidae > Meconema > Meconema thalassinum. The sequence goes on along the minus strand of OX336399.1, from coordinate 68,850,127 downwards.
TGGAAGTTGCCGATCCTGGCACATCAGTGTTCCAAATTCACGCCATCGATCGTGATGAGGGTAATAATTCGGCATTAGCGTATTCTATCTTAGATACACCCGATACCCATTCGACTTGGTTTCAAATCGATCCGCGATCTGGTCTAATCACAACAAGATCTCATATCGATTGTGAGACCGACCCAGTGCCCGAGTTGACAGTGATAGCGAGTGACAACGGAAACTCACCACTCTCATCGTCAGCAACAGTGCTAGTGACCATTCATGACGTCAACGACAATGAACCCATCTTTGACCAGAGTTTCTACAACGTGTCCGTCGCGGAGAACGAGCCGAAAGGACGCTGCATTCTCAAGGTAGGATTGATTTTCTTATAACCGAGACTTTCTTTAGTTTCTTAGTGATGCTTTATGATTAATGTTACAAGGGATAAAACTTCATTTGAAGGAGTTCGCGTTTCTCTTCAAATATGATTTTTTCAGATTCTTGATCCTTTCACTATGTTTTTTTCCTTTCTTCATCTGATGATAAGCCTATAGCATCGTTTCATTCGGTCAAGAAAATATGATCCCAATTACTGGGACATGTGAGAAAATTCTGAATAGAATTATATCCGATCAAATATATTTAAGGGGGGGGGGGGGGCGTATGTAAAAATGAGTAAAAGTAGAATTTTTTTTATTCGCCCATAATTTACCTTATGGTATCAAGATTTTAATTCCCAAATATTACAGCTCAATACCATCTGTAAATGTGAGAAAAATTAGTATATGTAATTGCTTGTATACTGCCACACCCACTTCTGTAGGAAGAATGTGAGGATAATCTGATATCATCAGATGATGAAATTCCAAACAAAGGCTCATCAAAGGAGTAATTCAATGAGGAAACAGCTGGAGGAATAAGAGGAATCAGAGTAAAATGGATAACTTATGGTCTGCACTAATTCATTAGATGAGCGGCAATACAATATAAACAATCTCAAATCATTGATTCAAGTTTTCCACAACTTACATTTTTAGCCTATTTTCAATTTTGAAAAAAAAAAAATAGGCTTATGAGATCACCTTTTATCCGTGTGTGTGTGCGTGTGTGTGTGTGTGTGTGAGGTGTGTGTGTGTGTCCCCCTAATAAATTCTAAACAGCAGGAGCGATTTCAATGAAACTCGGTAAGTTCATAGCACTATTCCGGGCAACCCCGACCGTGCCCTTCAAATTTTCTTACGTCTCACCAATCCAACATGGCGGCTGTACGAAATATTTCACCAGCATTCAATATCTCCGAAACTATTCCCGATATCACGCTGGAGGTTTTTACGGTGATAAGGGGAACTACTAGAAGTTCACCTATGTGACTTTTGAAAAACTGGTAACTACAAAACCAACATGGCGGCCACGCGAATTGGCGACTTTTAAATAGACGTTCCTCGCGATTTAACCAACCAAACGCAATAAAACTTGGTACAGTATATGTTTATGCACATTGTAATGCACCGACATCAAACTTCGTTCAATTGTTTACATAACCACAAGATGGCGGATGTGCGAAATATTTCACTGGCATTCTATATCTCTGAAACTATTAGCGGTATCACCCTGAAATTTTGTACGCAGATAAACGGCTCTACTGGACGTTCATCTAAAAGACTTCCAAAAACCGGGTAACTAGAAAACGAACATGGAGGCCAAGCGAATTTGAAAATTTTAAATAGAACTTTCTAGCGATTTAATGTTCCAAACGCAATGACATCTGGTACAGGAAATGTTTATACACATTGTAATGCACTGTTATATAATTTAGTTAAATTCCCTACATAACCTCAAGATGGCGGCTGTGCGAATTTTGAAATTAAGTTTTTTTTCTTGTGTCGTAGTCATGAGATCGAAGTGAAAGTTTGAATAATGAACCTACGCAATAATTTTTCTTTAATGGTACATGACTCTATGGCCTATACATTTAACAATCCAACATGGAGACCATCCGAAATATTTAGACGGCTCTGAATATCTACGAATCTATTATAGCAATCAAACTGATTTTTTTTATGTTTATAGGGGCTATGAACTTAAGTTCACCTATAGGACTTTAAATAACCTGGTGATCACAAATCCAACATGGCGGCGACGCGAATTATAAATATTTACATGAACGTTTCTCGCAATTTAACCATCCGAGTGCAGTGAAACTTGGTACAGTAAATCCTTATACAAATGTTAATCCACATGCATCTAATTTATTACAATTGTTTCCATAACCGCAAGATGGCAGCTGAACGAAATTTTAAAATCTCGTTTTTACTTCTTGTGTCCTAATCTAGCGATTGAAGTTTGAATGCTACACGTACACAATAATCTTCATGTAACAGTACATAACTCTAGGACCTACATATATAAAATCCAACATGGCGACCATCCGAAATATTTAGTCGGTTCTCAATATCTACGAATCTAATACAGCAATCAAAGTGAAATTTTGTGTGTTGATAGTGGCAATTAACATAAGTAGGATATATGAAAATAGGCTGTATAGTTCTACACGGAACTACTTGTTGTAAGTTTAATGTACCTTTTCTCGTACATCATTAAAGATACAGTGATGAAACTTGGTATCCTGCTCTAAACCATTATTGTAAATAACTTCCTGCAACATTTTTAAAGAACATATTTTGGATTTTAAGGGGTAACAAGTCATTATTTTTTTATCCATCACATTTTGAAGTGCTGTTAAAAATAAAGTGAATAAGATATCAAAAATTTGTTCCACAGATATCTTTAACCTGGTCATTAGATATTACATGTCAAATTTTGTTGCTTACAATGTGATGGCTTTGTAGAAAAGGGTACATGTTTCAGAGCATTCAAATATTCCTAGTTGAAGAACCATTTGAATGATCACCACGAAAATCAATACGGACATGTCTAGCACACTGATAATTATGTGTGTATACATCCCTGGTTATGTGGAGAACAGCCCAGATTCATCAACATAAACGGGAGGACAGCATCAGGCTTAAGGCCTGGACAAAATAACTTCCTTAAGAGAAGATTAGACTGAAAGGATTGGGCTAAGGAAATGCGGCCTGGTTCTTTCAATACTAGACTGAACATTGAGAGTAAATACAATACTTTTATTTTTAGGGTGAAACTTGCAAACACATTAATAAAGTCTTAATTAAAAAATTAGTTATGCTGGCCCGCCTGGGGCAGTTTCAAATGTTCATTAATTTTATTTAGGTTGGCACAGCCATGTGCTATTATTCAAAAGTTCATTCTGCTTGATGCACACACAAATTTAATATTCTTGCACTTGCTAGCAAACACTTAAAACGAAGATGATTAAGATAATAATAAAAAAGGCACAAACTTATCTTTAGTAGCGATGACTAGAAGCATGCTGACGGAGACTGCCGTGGCCAACACTAGATTTTTTGGTAGTAGAATTTGAAATGTCCAGCATCCGGAAAATAACTTCGCCAGGGCGACCAGCGCTGTACATTGGCTAACATCGTTAGGTTTTGATGCTATTTCTTGAATGCCAAATAACATGGCATTTAGAACTGCGATTTGATGCAGCTTCTTGCGGTTTGGAGTAAAAACGTAGAATGCACTTTCTCAGTGCTGAAGCTCTCTGCTGTTGCGTTTCCTGGTAGTTTCACTCATAAATGCAGATTAGGCCTGAAGTTTAGAAGGCCCCGGAGAAGGGCGGAAGGCACGAATGCCTCTCGCTAGTTGAAGAAGACCGTAGAAGGTTTGAAGAAGGAATGCTGATGGAGAGCAAAACGCCGCCACTTAAATAATAACATCATGGAAACGTCTGGAAGCCAAGCTGGCGGGCGATGATTGGCCAGGGCAAGCTGTGACGTCAGTCATACAGGAAGGCAGCAAGCAAGTCGACACCCTTTTCAGTATGCGAGCGTAAGCTGGAGGCGCATGACCTATTAACACGCTGAGGTAAGAGTCTTAGATATATATATAGAGAGAGATTAAACACTAGTAATAAACATTATAATGTTAACAGAAATGAATAAGTACATATGTTTTCGTTCGGTGGTCTCAAAAGCATTTAACTGACAAATGCGGCACAAAAGAAAAACGCACTATAAACATCACGAAAGTGATCATGCTCCGAGACCCCCGAAAGAAAACAATCAAAGAATCAGTTACAAAAACGTGAACAACAATAAAGAAGATGACACTAAGCCTCAACAGGCAAGATAGCAACCATAGAAATTGGTCTAGTATAGACACCCTTATTAGTGAGAACATCTACAACTCTCACATGATTATCCCGACCCAAATGGCAGTGAGCTACCCTACCAATATTCCATACGAGAGGGGGACTTGGATCTCGCAAAAGAACCATATCTCCCACTCGCACATCAGGCTGGGAAAGCCGCCACTTCTCTCTTCTGTTAAGTGAGCCGAGATACTCCAGCTTCCAACGGCGCCAAAAGGAGTTTCGCAAAGAGTCTAACTTCCTCCAGAAAATAGGCAACCTGAGATCACAGCGTCGACTCAGCAAAGGAGGCGTAGAAGCTAAAGAACAGCCTATTAAAAAATGACCAGGTGTTAAGGGAAGAAGATCCTTAGGATCATTAGACAAAGGCGTGAGCGGCCTAGAATTTACAATACCCTCAACCTGAATAATTAAAGAATTGAATTCCTCATAGGAAAGGATGGCTGAACCAAGGGTTTTCTTCAGCTGTCTCTTCGTGAGCTTTATGCAAGATTCCCAACGACCACCATGATGGGGGGCGTATGGGGGAGTGAAATGCCATTTGAATCCCTTAGCATGCGAAAAATTAGAAAACTGTTCCTTAGCAGAAGGGGAGGTAAGCGCAGTTTTCCAAAGATCAAAAGTACTAACAAAAATTTTTGCGTTATCTGAGAAAACCTCAGAAGGAACACCCCTTCTAGCGGCAAATCTAGAAAAGGCTGCTATAAAATAAGGAGTAGAAGCACTTGTAACCAACTCAAGGTGAATGGCTCCTGTCACCATGCACACAAATAAAGAAATATAAAGTTTACCTAACAACTTTCGCTTAGATAAAGGGGAATTAACTTGATAGACATAAGGACCGGCATAATCGATACCCGTTAGGGCGAAAGGCTTACTAGGTTCGGAACGAAAATATGGCAAGTTTCCCATAATTTGCGTGATTGGCGGGGGCTTAGATTTGAAACAAGGTATACATTTCCGAATAACAGAAGAAACTTCATGAACACCGTTAATGAGCCAATATTGCTCGCGAATTAAACAAAGCAAAGTGCGGGTGCCAGCGTGCAAATTCTGATAATGAAATTTCTTTACGATAAGAGTAGTAATAGGATGTCTAGAAGGGAGAATAATGGGATGTTTTTTCTCATCTGAGTAACTAGAATATTCTAGCCTACCCCCCACTCTTATTAATCCATCTTGGTCCAAAAAAGGGGTGAGAGGTAACAGCCTACTAGACTTTGGTAAAGCTTTTTTGCTTAAAAGCGTCTGATACTCAAGAAAGAATACTTCTTGTTGCATGAGAAACAAGATTCTACGAGTAGCAAATTCCAATTCCATTTTAGTGAGAAAGGGTTGCGGTTTCACAGGCTGATCAAGAACAAGAAATTTCCATCGAAATAAATATGCTACCACACGAATTAATTTATTAAATGAAGAGTAACGCTGAAACAGACTAGTAGCAATAGAAGTTAGAAAAAGGGAAGCGGTAACAATGCGAGCATCAGGAACATCTTCTGCGAGTGGATTAGATGAACGAGGCCAACAAGAGAAATTCTGACTGAGCCACGCCGGACCATTCCAGTATAATTTAAGAGAAATTAATTTCTTGGGCAAGCAGCCACGTGAAATTATATCAGCGGGGTTTTCTTTTCCCGGAACATGATTCCATTGGTCAAAATGAGACAACTCTTGTATTTTAGAAACGCGATTAGCCACAAAAGTGGTCCAATGCGAAGAAGGTTTTGAAAGCCAAGCTAACACGATGGAAGAATCACTCCAAAACCATGTGGTCGAAAATTTCAAATTTAAACTGATTTTTAATTTGCTGGCTAATTCCACAGCCATTACAGCAGAACATAATTCCAATCTAGGCAAAGATATGGATTGGAGTGGGGCTACCTTTGATTTTGCGCAAATTAAATTGGAAAATCCGGGTAAAGTATTGGAAGAGCGGCCTACTAAATAGGCGCAGCAACCGTATGCCTTTTCAGAACTATCTGCAAATACGTGCAAATCGAAATACTGACATGAAAGGTCCGAAATTAAAGTGCGGGGAATAGAAATTTGAGAAAGATCTAACAAACTCTTGCGGTATTTCAACCACTCATCCAAAAGGGGGGAGGGTACCTCCTCATCCCAACCAATTTTCAATAACCAAAGTTTTTGCAAGAAAATTTTTGCAGTAATAACCACCGGAGCAATGTACTGCAAGGGATCAAAAACTTTTGCTATTTCTGATAATAATTGCCTTTTCGTTTGAGGGTGAAACTCAGATAAGTGTACCTGATAGCAAAAGGTATCTGAAGAAGGAGACCAAAAAACACCCAAGGTTTTAATAGCTGATTCCTCAGTAGGAAGCGCAACACATTTGTCAACAGGAGTTACTTGTGAAAAGTTAGATAAAAATTCGGTTGAGTTCGAGTTCCACTTATGAAGGGTAAACCCACCACCGGAAAGAAGAGAGTTTAAATCTTCACAAACAAGAAGTGCGTCAGAGATACTAGGAAAAGAATACAGAAAATCATCTACATAAAATGCAGTTTTCAAAACTTCAGAAGCTAGAGGATGAAAAAGATGACCATCTTGTTCGGCCAACATGTGAAGAGATCGTATTGCGAGAAAAGCAGACGGCTTAAGACCGTATGTCACTGTTCTTAAACGAAATATTTTTATAGGTTTTGCATTGTCGTCTCGCCACAAAATTCTTTGCAAATCACGTTGTTCTGAATTTACTAGAATTTGCCTATACATTTGCTTGATGTCAGCAAGGACAGCAATGGGGAATAGACGAAAGTTAAGTAAAACTGAAGTAAGATCTGTCTGAATAGCGGGTCCAGAATGCAGAGTGTCATTGAGAGAAACACCATTAGCATCTGGAGATGACCCATTAAAAACCACTCTTATCTGTTCTCGGGTGGAAGAATTTTTCCAAACCGGATGATGATTAAGATATACTATTTCTTTAGGAGGATTACTAATTTCTTCAGATTTTGGAACTACTTCCATGTGATTCGCTGATTCGTATTCTTCCATGAAGGAAGTATACTGAGTTTTTAAGAGAGCATCTTTTTTAAAGCGATTTTCAATTGCGAATAAAGCTTTGAGAGCTCTGGAATGTGATTCTGTAATAACAGGGGGGTTAAAAATGCGAGGAAGAGTAACCACGAATCTGCCTTCAGTAGTGCGAACAGTGGTTTCTACGTAGTGTGTTTCACAGATCTCATTATTGAGAGAATGAGGTGAGGTGACTTGAATATCCTCAATGTCCCAGAACTTAATTAATTCTTGATTTAAATCAGCACCAACAAAATAACAATGAGATTTTTGTTGAACGGGGTTGCGGTATATTTGCCCAGTGGCAATCCAACCAAAATCAGTTCTACGAAAGAAAACATCACGGGCAACTTTAACCTTTTCCGGATGTAAACATTGCCAAAAAATGCTGGCACTTAAAAGAATTTCTACAGATGAAGCTCTGTTGAAATTCGGATCTGCAAGTTGCAAATGATGCGGAATATTCCAACCCTGGACTTGAAAAGAAGTAATGGGGGTGTCATTACCTATGGAATTTATAATTAAAAAATCTAAATTTAAATGAATGCCAAGATTATTGGAATCTTTTACATCCACTTTAGCATAACTCAGAGATTGCGATTTGGAACCATTAATTCCTGTAACTTCTATAGAAGTAGGGCATATTTGTAGACCTAACTTGCGAACTAGCGATTCACTGATAAAATTGTTAGTTGCAGCATTATCTAACAATCCCCTTACAGAAACCCATTTTCCGTGAACATTCTTCACTAGAATTTGGACAGTGGACAATAAAACTTGAGTTTTACTGAACGAAACAGAGCTTTGAGTAAAAGACTGAGCGTTATTCGGCAAAGTCTCAGAATGAGATTTAGCGGATGAACTATTGGTTGCTGATGACCGCGATCTTTCATGCCTATGCAGGAGAGTATGATGCTTTGCTTTACAGTGAAAACATAACCGTTCAGAATGACAATTGCTTATCATATGTGTCGCTGATAGACAATTAAAGCAGTGCTTGTGGGTGGTAATTAATTTGCGTCTTTCATCCACAGATAAAGATTTGAATTGAGCGCATTGGTACAAGTTATGTGGTTGTTGACACAAAACACAAGCTTGTGCTTGATTGGAAGACCGAATATTGGTAGAAAAGACATGTGACCTTAGTACTCTCTGAGTGGGGCTGATGTCCTTACTATTAGAGGGAGGTTTGAAGGTAGCGCTACTCTTTTGACTGGCTACAGCAGAGAGAATTTGGCATTTCGCCTTTAAGAATTTAATAATAACTTCATAGGTACACAATGAATGTTGCGACAGAGCTGCTTCCCAATCTTTTAAAGTTTTAGTGTCTAATTTAACAGAAATAAGATGAATCAAAAATAGATCCCAATGGTCAACTGGTTGGTCCAAATTTGCAAGCGCACGAATATGAAGTTCTGCAGCATCGATCAGATTACGAAGCGAGGCAAGATTATCAGCTTGAACAATAGGTAAATTGAATAAACCCTGTATGTGACGTTGAGTTTTTAAACGAGTGTTCCCAAACCGATCTCTGAGAAGTGCCAAAGCTACTTCATAATTTTCATTTGTCAACGTAAGCTCTTGGATGAGTTTAAGTGCGTTGCCTTGCAAGGACAAACGCAAATAATGAAACTTCTGTATTGAAGGAAGAGAATCGTTTTCGTGAATCAATGAATTGAATAATTCAAAAAATGGTTCCCATGTAGCTTCATCTCCGGTAAATTTAGGTAATTCTATTTTCGGTAATATAACACGGGAAGGAAAAGAAGAAGATTCTGAAGGAATTTTCTCCTGCTTTTCCTGCAATGTTAAACTTCTTAAAAGCTGCTTCGCGTCTGCGAACCCCTTATAATATAGATTTTCAACCTCACAACGGTCACTTTGCTGGTCGGGATCCTTGGTCTCAATATTACTTTGGATCTCATCATATTTCTCAAAGGCCTGTTCATAACCTTTCAGTCTTTGAGAAATTATGTCACTATTACATTCTTTTTCTGGGAGCTCATCAAGAAAAGTGCGAAAACGCGTTAACTTGCCTTTGACAGAAGCTCTGGCATTAATGAGTTTCTCGTCAATCGGCATTATGAAAGTTTGTTGTGTACTCACGACTATACTGTGAGCTGGTACACCTTGCTTCGGAAGAAGTTGACAGTCTGTCAGAAAAGAGAGTGCGGCTTCCCCTGCGGTGAAATACGGGCCTGCTGTTTGTCTCCCTTCTCAGTGCCAACCATATACACTCGAGCTGAAACTTTCGAAGTAGATTAGAAAACACAATTTTTAAGATATTAACACACTCAATGTTCAGTATGGCATTTAAATTTTGAATTAGTTCCAACATTAAGAAATTTGAAGATTTGGTTAAACAGAATGTTTACAAGCATCCCGGTTATAGGCACCAAAATGGTTATGTGGAGAACAGCCCAGATTCATCAACATAAACGGGAGGACAGCATCAGGCTTAAGGCCTGGACAAAATAACTTCCTTAAGAGAAGATTAGACTGAAAGGATTGGGCTAAGGAAATGCGGCCTGGTTCTTTCAATACTAGACTGAACATTGAGAGTAAATACAATACTTTTATTTTTAGGGTGAAACTTGCAAACACATTAATAAAGTCTTAATTAAAAAATTAGTTATGCTGGCCCGCCTGGGGCAGTTTCAAATGTTCATTAATTTTATTTAGGTTGGCACAGCCATGTGCTATTATTCAAAAGTTCATTCTGCTTGATGCACACACAAATTTAATATTCTTGCACTTGCTAGCAAACACTTAAAACGAAGATGATTAAGATAATAATAAAAAAGGCACAAACTTATCTTTAGTAGCGATGACTAGAAGCATGCTGACGGAGACTGCCGTGGCCAACACTAGATTTTTTGGTAGTAGAATTTGAAATGTCCAGCATCCGGAAAATAACTTCGCCAGGGCGACCAGCGCTGTACATTGGCTAACATCGTTAGGTTTTGATGCTATTTCTTGAATGCCAAATAACATGGCATTTAGAACTGCGATTTGATGCAGCTTCTTGCGGTTTGGAGTAAAAACGTAGAATGCACTTTCTCAGTGCTGAAGCTCTCTGCTGTTGCGTTTCCTGGTAGTTTCACTCATAAATGCAGATTAGGCCTGAAGTTTAGAAGGCCCCGGAGAAGGGCGGAAGGCACGAATGCCTCTCGCTAGTTGAAGAAGACCGTAGAAGGTTTGAAGAAGGAATGCTGATGGAGAGCAAAACGCCGCCACTTAAATAATAACATCATGGAAACGTCTGGAAGCCAAGCTGGCGGGCGATGATTGGCCAGGGCAAGCTGTGACGTCAGTCATACAGGAAGGCAGCAAGCAAGTCGACACCCTTTTCAGTATGCGAGCGTAAGCTGGAGGCGCATGACCTATTAACACGCTGAGGTAAGAGTCTTAGATATATATATAGAGAGAGATTAAACACTAGTAATAAACATTATAATGTTAACAGAAATGAATAAGTACATATGTTTTCGTTCGGTGGTCTCAAAAGCATTTAACTGACAAATGCGGCACAAAAGAAAAACGCACTATAAACATCACGAAAGTGATCAATCCCCCCTTAAACTCAGCAATTTTTCTAGGTTTATTGCCCTGTCTTGTGCGAGGTTTCTCCTAGGAACACCAAGATAGGCTCATCAGCGGGCTTTTGATGTCCGTGCCTGGACCCATTTGAATTCAGTTACTCCCCAACCCTGGCTACAGAAGATGTTAGAATATTCTCTTCTTTTGAATATGTGTTTTACATTTGTTTTAGCGCAGGAAGGTAGACATTTTATGCTAACAAGTCATAGACCTGAAGTTTATTGAGCTTATTAATTAATATCTTTTTTTTATGATGGCGTTGAACTTGGCAATTAATGTTACATGAAGGCAAGTGTTCTCTCTTGCACAAGGCTGTTCTTTGAAAAGCACTTCCATACCTCTCCTCCTCGTGTTTCTTCTTTATGCGCTATTGTTATGCACCAAGCCAGCTGAAGAAGAGTGAAGCCGTTTATTTATAATTAAAAATATTGTCCAACTGAGCATACATAATGTATGCAGAAAAGTAAATAGAATCGTTATGTATTGAGCTGTAAAACATTAAACTCTGTATAACTGTATATTAATTAATCGAGGGGGGGGACTGTTGTAATAAATATGTGAAGAGTGATTATTACGGTTAATGTGTTTCCTATGGGTAATCATTCGCAAACACGTCGTGCAGCATTTCAAAGGAGAATGAAGAACTGTCTAAGGAATACGGTACAATACACGGAGGTTAAAACATCGGGGATGGTCGAACTGCGCTAATTCGATTCAATCTAGAGAGTCCAGTCAGCTTACGCTAACTGGTTTGGGAAGGCTGTGCGGGTAGACAACCTGTCCTGAAATCTTGGTTAACCCAGCTACGAATTCCTGGACCCCTTGGAGTTTCCATAGATTAATCAGTGCAGCTAACATAAGATTTATGACAGGCACAGTTATAATATTAAAATAGGTATTGTTTTAACTCCTTAAGCTGTATGTTCCAACTTAAGTAAACTTAAAAAAACGGACGTGTAAAAATATAACACGTGTAAGGTGGAATTAATTCTAAAAATTCAGCATTGTATGTTGAAAATTCGAGAAAAAAAAGAGAAATTGTGTATCTAGAAAGGCATTTTAACCACAAATTGGATTCAAAAGATTTTTTTCGGATTTAAGAACATGTCATTACCATAGGATTCCTCTTCTTCCATTTGAAGCACTAGCATCTATTTTGCTGTTGTTTCATGTGCTTTGGTCCTATCTTCTACGGCAGCCTCTTTTTTTAGTTCTTTTTGGATACGAATAGAAATTATAATAAAATGTACCTTGGTGGGTTTACTAATACGACGAACGATTTGAATTTATTATTATTTCTCTTATACAGGCCACTGAGACGACAATGCCTCTTTATGCAGCTCTCTTCATTCAGAGGGTGGTTGAATACAATAAAATAAATGAAGAAAGAATGAAAATACTTAACCTAAATATTCAGTTTACAATAGAAGTTCTTGTTCACCTTCATCACGATAGCTGATAGATTACCACGAAGGGAGTGTTTTATCGCTCTGATGGGAAGTCCTGAAAACTAGTGCAATTTATATTTATTACAGAGAATACTAGCTGATATACGGAATGAACCTTCGCATTTTTCGGTTCTATGATGAGGTATCGGGAGCATTTGTTCAGTGTGTCATTCGCACGGTTCTGCTAAGACGGAATTTTGAATTTTAGAATTTTTATCACAGTCAAAGGTAGCCTCAGAAATAAGATATGAAAAATCTAAATTTACCGTTAAAAAGCTAAAAAATAGTCCATAAATTAATATGGCACGAAAATAAATTTTTGAAAAGAAAAGAAATTAGCCATTCCTAAGAAGAAATGGTCAGCAATATAATTACGGACTTTTAGATTTTATAATTTAAAATTATATCTTGAACTATCATTTTTTAGACACAAGTGGCGAAACTAAATTGCTGATAGGTGCATATCCTAATCTGTGAAAAAATTTGTGACTGCAGTATATTTTGCATATCTCAGTAATACGGATCATCAATAATAAGATTACTTTATAGTGTTTTCAAATCTTTAACATTACAGTGAAGTTTTCATAGGAATTTAAATGAATAAGTCATGAGCTCAATATTGAAGGTCGTACGTACGTACGTATTGTTGTAGAAGGGTACGTACGTATTGTTGTAGAAGGATGTTGCATTAAGCATACACGTGCAGTTATGCATGGATATCAATCACCGTTATACGTTGTATTTATTTGCTATGTTCGAACAGTATCTTTACGTGAATAACGGATGGAAGCTTATAGTTTTACGTGACCGTTAATCATGCGTTCTTGAGCCACGGGTCCTCCTTTTTACGTGGAATCCGAACCACAGGACATGGCATTTCACTTCGAAAATCTCACATGCATTGACCGGGAATCGAAAATATCTTCACATTTGTAAGTGACATTTTTATTAGTCACTCTCCTGAGGAGAGAAACTACATGCTGACATGTGTCAATAATTTTATTGTCATTATAACATAACATTGTATCTTTAAAAAATCATGATCGTATCGTTGTTGTTGTTGATTCACTGAGGGTCGTTGTGACATCGTGGTCATGTAGCCTTGTGAACTTGGGTGTGTGTGGGTGAAATTTTTCTGATAGCATGTGTTATTGTGATGGCTGTATTAGTGTGTGTGGTTGTAATACAGATGAGGATTCAGAAGGAGGCAGTCATGGCCTTAATTTAGGAACCATCCCGGCCTATCCTAGCCTCAAATACAAAAACACATACTCCTACATCCATCACAATAACACAGGTTATCAGATAAATTACACACACCGAAGTGAATGGAGCTTAATGACCACGAAATCCAAGCCATTAAGTAAAACTAAACAACGCCAACAACAACAAATTACTCCAGATAGCCAGTCTGTCAGACAGAAAAGAATCTAAGGAGCGACCATTTCAGCACCGATATGATATGAAACGTATATAAAACAATATTCTCGTTCTAAATTTTGCACTGATTTTATTACATACTAGCAGAAGTACCCATTCTTCGAACGGTCTTCAGTATTAATAACCAGACGTAATCAATTGAGCTACTGTTGCAATGGTTAAAGACTTGGAACCTGTTTCTCGATAAAGAAAAATGAGTAGTTAAAATATGCTCTGAAACTAAATTTACCTAACGTGTACTTCCTGACGTGAAAAAAAAAATGAAAACCTCGTGTACGAAACGCAATACACGTCAAATAAAACTGTCCTTCACTGTTGTGTCAAGTCCCCATCCAGAGGAAGACCCCTTTAATAAATTATAAAGGCTGGTGGTGCATGAAAATTCAGGTTTATTAGACTCCAATGGCCCAAATTCCTAAAAGAAAAAAGAAAAAAACCTACCGTATTTCAATTCAGGAATTTTTGAAAATAATATTTCTGTTGGGAGATTTAATAGACCTTCTGTACGACATAACGGACATTTAAGTCGTGTGAAAAAAATCTAGGGTACCCCTTGACCCCCTTAAGCGCAGTGATGAAGTTTACAGTTTTAGTTGATTCCGTAATAACCTTATAGCCATTTGCAAACATTCACAGAAATTTAATCAATGGAGTGGCTTTACTTCTTGCAGAAATAGATGGAAAGTTGGATGTCACCTTTTCAGATATTGTTGTCATGGTTACTGGCTTGCATTCCTTCATTAGTTTATTAAATGAAACTAGATGAAACCCGTCAAAACATGACGGACAATGGAAAACAAAATTACTGAAGAAGCTTCTTATATAAGTTACATTCTTTGTACGATTACTTTTTAGCACTATTGCAACTTTAAGGGCGTCAAAAGATAGCACTCTCAGCATTGCAATATATTGCTGGTCATGACTGAAAACGTGATTAGGTCATCATCATCTTGCACAGTTTCCAGCCACTGGCCGGGTCTGTTTGGAACACAAGTCTCTCCAACGTCTTCTGTCTTCCCACCATCTCTCAGCCTCCACCCTTGTCCAGTCTTCTCCTCTCTTCTTCACGATTTCTTCCTCCCCCTTCAGCCACCTGTCTCTCGGTCTCCCTCTTGGTCTCTTTCCTTCCCACTTCGTCTCGTGTATCCTGCTGGGTATCCTCTTCTCCTCCATTCGTTTTACATGTCCATACCATCTAAGTCTAGATTTCTCTATACCAGTCTGTAATGGTTCATCCTTCATTAATTCTCCGGTCCTCTCATTTCTTATTCTGTCCATCTTTGTAGCTCCAATACTGCTTCTCAAGAACCTCATCTCACTGGCCTGTATTTTGCTCTTCTCCCTTCCTTTCATAACCCAGGTCTCCGAGGCATACGTCAGGATAGGGACATTGTACGTCCGATATATGATCTTTTTGCTGTTCTGAGGGACATTCTTGCTCCATAACATGCTTCTCACACTCCTCCGGAATGCTTCTGCCTGTCTCCCCCGCTCATTTATTTCTCTATCGTTTCTTCCATTCTCTTGTATCAGGCTTCCCAGATACTTGAAACTCTCCAATTCCTTCGGCTGTTCCCCACCAATTGTTATTTCCGTTGTGGTTCTTTCCTTCTTCCTTGTGTGATCACCATCTCACTCTTATTTATGCTAAATTTCATCCCATAACCTTGTATTATTCCTTCCCACACGTCCAACTGTTCCTGTACCTCCTCCTCCTTGTTTCCCCAAATCATCAAATCATCTGCAAGCACCATTGCTTTCATCTTTCCTTCCCCAATTACTTGTGCCACTCGGGTCATTATGTCATCCATCACCACAATGAAAAGTAACGGTGACAGTGCACTTCCTTGTTTCAGGCCGTTTCTCTGTTCCAACCAGTCCGATCTCTCTCCTCCCACTTTCACACAGCTCACGCTTCCCTTGTACATCTCCTTTATCTTCCTTATAGTCCATTTTTATATTCCTCTATCCTCCAGGGACTTCCATACTTTGTTTCTGCATACACTGTCATATGCTTTCTCAATGTCCAGAAAGGTCATCAGTAGATCTGTTCCATACTCATAGTGCTGTTCTTGTAACTGCCTTACAGCAAAAATCAAATCCACTGTGGACCTTCCTGATCTGAAGCCATGTTGTTCTTCCCTCATCCCTCCTTCTATCCTTGTCCTAATTCTCCTTTCCAAAACTTTCTCAAACAACTTTGCACAATGACTCATCAGTGTTATTCCCCGATAGTTTCTGCATTCTGTTCTACTACCTTTCTTGAAGATCGGGACAATTATTCCCTTTTTCCAGTCCTCTGGGGTCTTCCTTTCCTTCCATGCTGTCTTCATCACTCGGTACAACCATTGTATCCCCACCTCTCCTGCTGCTCTCACCATCTCCACACTCAACTCATCCACACCCGGTGCCTTCCCTCCTTTCATCTTCCTCACTGCATCTTCCACTTCTTTCCATGTTAAGTCCTTTTCTATTTGCAGTTCATCTACTGTACCTCTTCCCCGATTTCTTCCTCCTCGCCGTGGTTTCCATTTGGGTTCAGGAGTTCTTCAAAATATTATTTCCACATTTTCTTCAGTTCTTCCCTATTTTCTATCTCTTGTCCCCTTTTGTTCACAATTCTAACATAATCCGTAGGATCCTTCCGCCTCTTATCTTTACCATCCCAAACAGGACCTTTTTTGCACCTTCACTATCCTGCTGGTCATGACTGAAAACGTGATGAGGTAAATAGCCCAATACGTTCAAGAGTTTCTCCTTGAGCTTGATTGATTTTGATAAAGTAGGCCGAGCGAATAGGAAATTGTTGCCTATTAAAAGAAAATGTACTGTAGGCTACCTGTAAGTGTTTTATCGTAAGGTGTTAAATCAAGTCGTAGGATTTGAGCTCTCTGCCTATTATTACTGCACCTATTATATCCGAATCCAAGCGATTTCTTACAATTAATATATTACCATATATGAGTCCATGGGAAACGTTCAGATTTCTAAGAAGCATATCTACGGCTTAAACGTTCGAAGTATGTGGAGGCGAATCTCTTAATTCCAAGGAATTGAAAAATTCAATAATAGGGAAATGAAGTAGCTGGCTTTCATCTTCAGTATCCAATCTGTTAACGCTGATGTATGTGTTTGAACTGCTGGATATAAGTTCAATGACTTTTAAATTAATATCATTACATTGTTGCAGCTTGGCAAATATTTTATATTCCAGTAGATCAATTTTACCCTCACAACAGTAAAGACCAAAATAACCACGCATAGATTTTACGCAAGAGAAATACAATGTAGAAAAATGTTTACATTTGATCGTCAAGGACCTTACAGTAAACTGTATTGCATAATATCTGGAATTGTTTCTGAAATGGCCTATTTATATTGGATTTTAAATGTGGCTTCGTATTATTCGATAACACTATAGTGTCCTGCAATAACGGAGCCGCTAAATATTAAATGGCAAATAATACTTCCATTGCCGAAATCAACTACGTAGTTAGACTCCGTACTCTAAACAAATAATCATTAAACAATTGTCTTATACAATGAAGTTCAACATGACCGTCCAGAGACTTTCTAACTCAAGTTGGTTGGTGAGGAGAATGCGATGAGACTGATCGCTTAAAATAAATTCCTTATAATTGTTCCTGCCAGCGAAATTTTTTGCGATAGCTTGAAAACGCAGCTCAGAATGACGTTCTTCATTTTGTTATAAACAGTACGAAACTGCTCTAAATAAGCAATTTCCATCACCTGTTATAGGTTATGGCAGTACATTTTGCAGGGGAACATAGAATCACTTCACCAACTACTGGAATGACCATAGGCCTATACTCAATACTCACTTCGATAGTCACCCTAATGGAGGCAGTTTTTGAATTCTATGTCCCGTGCATGTCAAAAATCGTATTAACACATGGAGGCCCACCTATTCTTGTCTATCGCCCCGGAGACCCGGGTTACATTTCCTGCTCTGCCAAGAAATTTAATTCTGGTCTCAGGGCAAAATCGGGGTACATTCAGTCTCTTGAGGTATAACTAAGAAGAGGAAGGTTTAATTCCCACCTCGACAATCTTGGATGTGGTTTTCCGTGGTTTCCCACTTCCACTTAAGGCAAATACCGGGATGGTTCCTAACTTTAGGCCTTGGCCGTCTCCTTGCCATTTACCACCTTAATTACAAATACACACAGTAATGCAGCCATCACAATAACACTGGTTATCAGAAGAAAGTTTCACACATGCACACCCAAGTACACGGGGCTGAGTGACCAAGATGTCGGAGTCCTTCAAACGAATTATATTTGCCAAGTGTCTCTCATGGCGAAAGCAATTGTGGAGACGCGCGTGTGCCTGGAAAACTACTTTTTTCTTTAATATCGACGATGCATAATTATAACTTTTAGTCTAGGACGCTAATAACTTGACCACCGAAGCATTGGGAAGAAATTGCAATATTAAGGTACATAAACAACCTAGCCTACACATTCAACTGTCAGTTAATGTTCCTCAACATTTCCCTTCTTAAATATTCCCCTCCTTTATAATTTTCCATCACGTGAAAACATGCCATGTCTTGTATTTTAAATATATCGATGCAATGGTGTTGCCATCTGCTGTCAGTTAATGGAACTATATGGGCGAATTACTGCCATCTGTTGTCAGTTATAGGAACTGATTGCAGATATTTAAACGGCGTACTGCGGACAACAGTTTGCTCTTTTGATTACATGCTGCAATGCAATGGTAAAACGAAAATAAAACGTATTTAGAGGGAATGTAGAAATAAGTATCTTTAACAGACATAAAACCTTACTGTTACTCCTTGATTAAACAATATTTCAGTGGTAAAAAAAAAAAAAAACTGGCGAGGGCTAGGATCGAACCGGCGCTTCATGGAACCACAGTCAGTCGCCTTAACCACATGGCTACTCACGCACTCATGTATAGTAGCAGACGCAGCCATTCATTATATTCAAAAGCCGCTGTTTGAAGGAAATAATCAATTTCATTATCCAAATAAATCAATGTTGCACATTCGTATACGTTCATACTGTTATTATACTTTATTGTCAGAACTTGGTTAATGTATGTTTTCAATTACATGGAAGCTTATTAAATAACTTACATTTTAATGGAATTCTCACCGCCATTTTGTCATGACCTCAGGCGGATTGTGCGCATGCGTGAGGGCCAAGAATTCTGCTATTTTCTATATTAATTCAAAAATATACCGAGAGGGAATGTAGAAATATGTATCTTTAACAGACATAAAACCTTACTAATACTCCTTGATTAAACAATATTTCAGTGGTAAAAAAAAAAATATATATATCGGCGAGGGCTGGGATCGAACCGGTGAACCTTGGAACCACAATCTGTCGCCTTAACCACATAGCTACACGCGCACTCTTGGTCACCAGCAGACGCAGCGGTTCTTTATCATTAAAAGCCGCTGTCTGAAGAAAAATAATCCATTTCATTATCCAAATAAATCAATGTTGCACATTCGTATACGTTCATACTGTTATTATATTTTACTGTCAGAACTTGGTTAATGTATGTTTTCAATTACATGCAAGCTTATTAAATAACTTACATTTTAATGGACTTCTCACCGCCATTTTGTCATGACCCCCAGGCGGATTGTGCGCATGCGTGAGGGCCTAGAATTCTGCTATTTTCTATATTAATTTAAAAATATACCGTAATATATTTGTTTATTTTAGAGACACTCTGCAAATCTGCATGCCAAGAGCTTTCGTTAGAATGTCTTACGAAGCCAATCGGTTAAGTCGTTTTCACAATCTCGTGTGTACAAAAAACAGCTTAGTGTTTTAAATATATAGATAAGTTTTCTGGGAATATCTCAGAAACTGTTGGTTTTAGAGCCTTAAAATGTACTTTTCGGGGACCCTTTACTGCTATTCAGGGGCACCGAGTTTTGTTTCTGACACCAAGGAGCTGAAACTGAGCTTTGTCTCGTCGTTGTAGGCCGTAGTATAATAATACTAATAACTATAATAATAATATGACAATATAGGGATAAGGATATAATAGACCTTCCGTACCACACCCGCACGTGTAAATCGCGTGAAAAAAATTTAGAGTATCCCTTGGCCCCCTTAAGCGCATTATATGGCATTGATGAATTTTACAGCTTAATTTGGTTCCGTTATAACCTTATAGCCGTTTGCAAACTATCTCAGTAATGTAATACATGGAATTGTATTGCGTCTTACAGCAATAGATGGACCTGTGAGATTCCGTTGCCATGGTAACCGGCATGCATTCATTCGTTATTGTATAAAATGAAATTAGTTTTCTGGAAATATCACAAAAACTGTTGGTTTTAGGGCCTTAAAATGTGGTTTTCGCGAGTTTCGTTTCTCACATTGAGGGGCTGAAAATGAGCTTTGTCTCGCCCGTCCACGCCTATTTCAGCAAGTATTTTAAGGGGGTAGGCCCCCTTTTATGAGAGGTACAGAGAAGAGTTACATCAATGATTAGTGTCGTGCCTCTGATGGATATTTGTACCAAATTTTACGTTGATCCACCTAGCCTTTCTCGAGTTATAAGGGAACAACCACTTTGTCCACAGACAGACGGACAGACAAACAGACAGACAGACAAAAAAAATATTTTCGCGCGCATCCGTCATAAAACAGTCTGAAACGCGTAAATAACGCAAATTTCCGTAGATATTCAGAAAAAACAGACAAACTTTCATTCTTATATATATAGAGATACTCGGATAGTACATGATAGGAAATGTCCCACGGAAAGGGCAGCAGTTAAGGAATGCTAGTCGATGATAGACGGGCCCGGCATGAAGAATGACAACTTGCTGTGATTGACGACAGAAAGGATACATTGGTAGTCGCCAATTTTACCAAGTTTAAACAAGTCTTCTTACATCGCTGCGATGAGCACAACAATGAAAATTATCTTCAGCGAGTAGCCTTTAATTTTTTTTAAACCTAAAGGCATTCCGATAATCTTGATCTCACCATTGTAGAATTGTAGAATTTAAATGGTTAAGTTTCTTTCGCGTACGTGAAGAAAGCATATTTTGAAGTGTGCCGAAGAATGTTCATAGGGATGAATGAAGAAGTACTGTGCAGCATTTTCTCTTTTGTAGTGTAATATGGAATGTTGATCATTGTGATGGTGTTTGTGTGCTACTTCATTCTTCTTCTAGATATCAAGGTTGCGTCGGTTGGTATTTGAGAGTCTCGTGTCAATAGATTATTTGTTACGTATAATAAACTATTTATTACCTTAAATCAATATTTAGTACATTGAAACTGTACCGATTTCGGTCACCGTTCACATCGTGGCTTTCTTCAGCGTGGTAGGCTATAGGTTAAGTAACTGTGCAGTAACATACAACTTTATAAAATGTTTGTCATAATAGAGGATACTATAAATATATTTGTTCTAAAAGCTCACAAAGTAAAATTTCAAAAACCAGATCTGTTTCAAAAAAATCAAAATAAAAAATAATAAAAATGAAAAATGAAAAAACAAAATTCGACATGCAAGCTGGGTGTCGATTAACAAAGCTCCGAGGCCATACGATATTATTATTATTATTATTATTATTATTATTATGACCTAGATATTCCGCTCCTTAAAGAAAAACAATGGCGGCTTCGGTGGCGTTGTTGGTAGCATGCTGAGCTTCTATGCCCAAGATAGCGGGTTCAAACCCGGCCGAAGCCGTGGGATTTTTTAAGAGCGTTAAAAATCCCTCAGTATGCCTTCCTTCGGAGGGGAAGTAAAGCCGGCGGTCCCAGGTCATAGATTTATGACATGTTAAAGAACCTTCCACTAATTACACCTGTGTGAAGCTAAATTGTATAGGTTAGGAATGTAAACAACGCTCTTAGTTTTCTACGTTCGTTGCCAAGAGCCGACTGCGGTGGCGTCTAGTAGCTAAGTTCTGAACTGGGCCTAGTAGTCGTTGACGGTGGCGTTTGGCGGCAAAAGTAGGAACTATTGAAAAATTCAAAGTTGCAGACCTTACTTGAATTAAATAACAGATACACACACTAATACAGCCATCACAATTAACACCGGTTATCAGACAGATTCTACACACACCCAAAGTACACGGGGCTACATGACCGCGTTGTCGCAGCCCCTAAACTGAGGAACCAACCAACCAACCAAAGAAAAACAATCATCTCCAGCAGCAAGAGATCTTTGCGTAAAAGGACAAGAGGAGAAAAAGGAAGTATTCGGAAAGGTAATGCTGGGTACGATAAATATATTGTAGCAAAGTGATCGTTATGCCTTTCCTTTCCCCTCCTCCTCTTCCTCTGCCCTCTTCTACCCACCCACAACACAAGATGATGATGGTCGCCTTAAAATTTGTTACAAACTACCGGTCTGGAAGAATGAATTATATCATTGGCAAAACCGCTCTTAGCTGCAAGCAATCCAGGTGACGAAGAAGTCGAAGAAAGTGCTCCGATTGGAATCTCGCTTATTACTTCTGGTTAGTTGCACAGTGAGACATGAAATAAAAGAAGAGAAGAAAAAAAAGGCCCTTACCGTACATTCCGAGAGGCTACGAGAGTTAAATATTCTGACCGTAAGGCCCATGCAATCCTTCAGTTATGCATTCAGAGTGATACATCCTGGGGAATCTTTATAAACAAGCAGACCTAATAGGGAACGGATTTCCCTTCAAGGAATGTTTTACAGCTGATAGTTTTTTATTATATTATGTATGTCTACGCCTCATTATTCCAGTTTCTGCGGGATGGGGGAGGAATTGAGATAAGCATATTTGACTGTTCTAGCCTCTCGGAATGCTCTTTTTTAGGAATTTATAGCTCTGGCAAAACAACCCTCAACTCAGCTGAAGGTCATCTTGGTACAGATAAAGTTTGGCTTTGTTTGCACGTTAACGCGCTAAACCATACTCCTCTTCACATCTTGTGGGACGTGGGTTGGCGACCACGGGGCCCCAGCTGAGTCCGGCATTGCTTCTACTTACTTGTGCCGGGCTCCTCTCTTCTTCTTTCCTGTCGACCTCACTTGGTCAACTCATGTTCTCTTCCGACCCCGACGGTATTAGGGTATCCGAGGCCTAGTGAGTCTTCATTTCCCGCCTTAATTGGCCCTTGTCTCATCTTTTCTGATACCCTCCTTCTGCGAGGGGTCAGCCTTCTTTTTCTTTTCATGTTATCTCCTGCCTTCTGCTCAAGGCCCTCAAGGAGGCCGGGTGTATGTAGCCCCCACCACTTCTGGTGCACCCTGGATATTGCTAAACCCTCAGGGGATCACGGCTGGTGAGTTCCGGAGTTGGCGACCCCGAGGGCTTCCTGAGCTGGGTCCGGTTTTCCCTCTTTTTTCATTACCTGTGGCGTGGACCCTCTCCTCTTTCACTTTCCTATCTGCCTTTCATGGCTCTCCTTCCTTCCAAGTCCCTCAATCCGCATTCTTCGTGGGTTGAGGGCATTTCTTTTCCTCCTGTCCTTTATTTGCCTTATTCTCCTTTTGTTTTCCATTTCTTCTTCTAGTATGTAAGTTGGTAGTTGGTGTTAGATTTAGTTTACATTTCATCATCTTCACGATCACCCAAACCATTAGGGGCTGATAACCTAGATGTTAGGCCCCTTAAAACGACAATTATCTTCGTCATCTTCTTCTTCAAGTGGCTCGTCCTCCAAGAACATTGGCGATCAGTAGCATGATCTGATGTTTGTCCATAGATGTTCTAAGCAGTGACACTGTATTAAGTCCAAACCACTGGCTTAAGTTCTTTAGCCAGGATATTCGTCTGCGTCCTGGACCCCTAATGCCATCAATCTTCCCTTGGATAATTAATTGCAAGAGGTGGTATTTGTTGTCGCGCATGAAATGACCAAAGTATTCTAGTTTTCTCCTTTTGATGATACTGAGAATTTCCGAGTCTTTGTTCATACGCCGCAGTACTTCCACATTGGTTGATTAAATAAATATATTAAAAATAAATAAAAATTAAGTTAAATAAATATAGATCGGGTAAGTTTAAATATCATGTTGAATGGATCCAGCCTAATGGACTGGATAAAGAAGCAAATAAAGGGAGGACCAGATAGATGGAGCAGGAATTTAAATTTGTGCAGAATAGATACAACAAGAGAGCAATATCTTACAGGGCAAAGACACTAGACTATACCATAGTCGTCAAGCCAGAGGGACTCTATGGTTCAGAATGTCTGATACTGAACAAGAAAGGGGAATTTGAGGAAGTACAGAAGAGAGGAGATATTTAAGTCGGCTGATAACACTTATTAAGTACTATGGACATGTTTGGCTCTGTGGTAGAGCGCTGGTCTGTCACGCGGTTGGCTAGTGTTCAAAACCTACTAGAGTTATATTTTTTAACTTTAATTCTTTTGTATTTATTGTGTTATAACCTACTTAAGACGTTATAAAATTAAGCGTTATATTGTGCATTTTACAATGGAAAATACCCTATATATTACATTAAAAGTCCGGGCTGTTGAAACCGTATTTTGATAGTGGCTGACAGTATTCCCTTTCGTATATTCTGTTTTTACAACATAAATACCTCAGCTCTCCAGATGGCGGAATGATTATTTGGGTTTCATCGAACGGCGCGGTCAATATCCCACTATCGTTCGTTTCGTACACCTCAGCTATGTATGTGGAGGACTAAGAAGATGGACATCTTTGGCTTATTTCGTGTATTTCTTCTTTGGTTTATTTCTTGTATTTATTCTTCATGTTTGAGGCTCTTTGATATAGTGTAATAAAAGATGACTGCTAAGTAAGACGTCCGTGTTTCACGATCGCTATTTATCCATTATACGAATCCCAACATTGGTGCCGAAACCCGGGATATAGTACTACTACAGGACGACCTGCGACCTAGACACATGTGGGAGAAGGCGCGAATAACTGAAAGGCGACCAGGCAGGGACAACAAGATGCGAACCCTCATCCTTCAGATGGCCAACGGGACGAAGATTAGTCGGCCTGTACAGCTGGTCTTCCCTCTCGAGATAGACCAGGGTGGGGAGGATGTGGAGGACTGAGAAGATGGACATCTTTATCTTATTTCGTGTATTTCTTCTTTGGTTTATTTCTTGTATTTATTCTTCATGTTTGAGGCTCTTTGATATAGTGTAATAAAAGATGGCTGCTAAGTAAGACGTCCGTGTTTCACGATCACTATTTATCCATTATACGAATCCCAACAATGTATGTGGAGTTGTCTTTGGTGGAATACCATTGAATGTTGTTTTGGTGAGCGAGCAGTGGTATTCAATCACAGATTGTGCATATGGTCTTTACCTAAAATATTCTAAGAATATATAGCGCTTTCTGAGAAAAGGCAGTGTTAATATAACCACAGACCAGAAATTGCTGAGGTAGAGTGGGTGGCTTTGCAAATCCCTGGCCTCCTGAAGTATATTACAATTTTGTAATAGCTCAACTTCTAGCCAAGACCCCACTCCGGTTACCTTTGAGTAACGTTAAGAAGAGTGCGCAGTTCCTTGTATGCGAATAACGGAAGTCGATCCTTCTTTGCTAATGGCTCCTTTCGAAGCTACTACTGGCAACGAGGAAACAAACATAACCATGGCCCCCTGCCTCCACTGTAGAAAATTCTTTGTAAATCGTCGCGGAGTTTCTATCCACATAAGTAGAGCCCATCCTAACATACATCGAACTGTTCTCTATTTATACAGAGAGGATAGTTTATCTGTCTCGGAGACCCTCGCTAGCCCGCTCGCCCACGGCGCGAGCCTGTCTCCTGCCACGCACTTTGCCGTTATGCGGCGCCCGCCCGGCACTGAGTCATTGGGTATAGGAATTTGTACTTAATTTGTACTTCAATGTGATCCTTGACCAATTTTTTGACGAACTGATTTGCGGAGAGCGATTGTCGAATTACTTTCAACAAGATTCTGCCACTGCTCACACTGCCGAAGCATCCATGACAGAATTGCGTCGCATTTTCGGTACGAGGATTATAAGTCGGAACGTGTGGCCTCCGCGAAGCCCAGACTTATCACCATGTGACTTTTATTTGTGGGGGACGCTTAAAAATAGAGTGTATGCGAGAAACCCTCACACTGTAAATGAGCTTAAAGACTATATTACAGCTGAAATACAGTCAATCGGTGCTGAGGCACTTCAGAGAGTAAATGCCAGTTTCATAAAGAGGTGCCAGCGATGTGTAGCAGCGCATGGCGAACATTTTCAGCACCAGCTGTGAACTAGGTAAGTACAAATTCCTATACTCAATGACTCAGTGCCGGGCGGGCGCCGCATAACGGCAAAGTGCCAGGCGGGAGACAGGTTCGCGCCACGGGCGAGCGGGCTAGCGAGGGTCTCCGAGACGGATAAACTATCCTCTCTGTATTTCTGCTAGGATTTCGCCTAGAACAAGAAAAGCATTTCGATTAGATGTTCTACTCAATCTTCCAGGGAAACTGCTGGGACAAAATGGCACCTATTCAATTCCGTGAGTTCCAATAAAGCTTATCATGGAAGGCAGAACCTAGTCTAGAAGGTAAAAATTGCATGGCGATAATGGCGTCTTGACCAGTGTGTATACCCGGACTGGCAGAAGCTTCCATGCCAACGAGTGTCGTGTAATAAAGGCATTCGGAGCAAAGCCTATCATGGCAACCAATTAGGCACGGTGCCGGACGACCAGTCGTCAAATGTACCAAATTGAGTTGCACAGTTGGTAATACAGTGGGTCTAGTAAGTACCGTAATTGAGTGGAAATAAGGAAAATCATTAGAATAGTATAACGTACAATACGCCAAGTTGTATTTCAACAAGCTACTACAACGAACATTCAATTATAGTCGACTTTTTGATAGGGACAAAGTGTTATAACTATTCCCATACATTTAAGAGAATGTAGGCTATATGTTCTTTCATGAACATCTGGTTTTAGGTATTTATTGCTCTGGCAAAACAACCCTCAACTCAGCTTAAGGTCATCTTGGTGACGAGCTGTTATGGTTAATTTTCAAATGCAGTGCTTGGAAATTTTATGGCATTCCTGCCGTTCAGACATTATCATCTTGCAAATTAACCTTGTACTCATATATTTTAGTTCTGTTGAACTGTAGTGATGGTAGTACTAGCGGCAATGTACGGTGGAGTAATTCCATTTAAGATAGTTCAATTGAAAGTTCATATTGTTTGCGTGACTAAAACTATAGCTCTATTTAAAAAAGGTTTAGATGTTAGACTTACCAACATTTGAAAAATCACCGTAGAATTGACTGGTAAGTCGAAATTTGTTTGACCTTGAACACAAGTCTAGTATGAGCAATTATATGGTCGTAAGTGTTGCCAACATTACAATTGTGATTTATGTCATGGGTTACGATAGTGAAACACGAGAATCTAATAGGGAGCAAAACGACCGAACAAAATACAATACTGGTGCCCATGAACAATTTTAATGTATAATACCAAATGTCATATGAAAAGGAAACTTACACGGTGGATCAGTAGTAGACTGTTTGTTTCTTGATCCGTAGATCGTGGGTTCGATTACCAGTTGAGAAACTCGGACTTATAATAAAAGGCAGAAAAGTCCACGCCATGTCGGCTCGTCAAATAGGCCTACATTTGGTATCGCTAATGACGAGTTCAGGAATAAATTGAAGGTTCATTACAAGAAACAGACAAGTCCAAAAATTAAATTGTTCAGAAACTTTAAAAAAAAGTTATAGCTTCATTTGTGTAGAATGAAATAAAAATTGCTTTTATTCTGGTCTGAGGGCTGGAACGGGGTACACTCACCTTCGTGAAGCAAAAAGTAAGGAGAGGCGAGTTTTATTCCTACCTCAGCCATCCAGGAATTGGTTTTCCGTGTTTTCCCACTTCTACTCCAGGCGAATGCCAGGATGGTTCCTAACTCAAGGACACGGCTGCCTTCTTGCCAAACCTCATCTGAATGAAAAATACATACTCTATTACAGCTATCACATTAACACAGGTTATCAGACGATTTCCAAACGCACCCAAGTGCAAACAAACAAACCCCGTGGCGCTACACCCCATGAAGTGCTTATGCCTACCAAGCGACCTCTGCCCAGCCATTTGACCTGCAGATATTGGCGTGGTCAGCACAGCGGGTTCTCTCGACCATTAATCTTGGTTTTCGTGACCCGGGCGCTGCCTCACTGTCAGACAGCCACTCATGAGGCTAAGTGCACCCCGTTCCAGCCCTCGTGTCAGATTCTAAAATCCCTGACGGAGCCGGGAATCAAACCCGTGGCCTCCGGGAGAGAGGCAGGCACGCTACCCCTCACTAAAGTAAACGGGTCGAAATGACCACGATGTCGCAAAGCCCATAAAACAGCAAAATAGCATACGTATTATACAGTATTACTACTATATGGGTATCACTATAACACCGGTTATCAGACAAATCCTACACACACTGGAGCTGTTGACCACACTGTCCAAGGCTCCTAATGAAACATGCATGCATATCTTATTTAAAAATAAAAATATTCTCTCATCCTGATTTTGATTTATTCATATAGAATTCTGAGAAAACTAAGTTTCCCCTTGTCTAACCCCCTTGGAAGTGTAATGCGGACCGAGATATTACAACGTTATAAATATGCAGATAACCAATCGACATGGTAATGAAATATTGTCGGGCTCTATTAATACGCCTTTATGAACGTCTAATGCATTCCCTTTCTTCATAACCTACATAGGCAGGGTTTACCAAATCTGTTTCCATAGTAATGTACGAGGGATATTCCGAATAAGTTCCATCATTTAATTTCAAAAAAGAGAGGTTAGTTAGTTGTTGTTGTTGTTGTTGTTTTTGTTAATTTACAACCTTTCTTTTTTACCTTTTTCTCAGAAAATATTAACAAGAAATAATCGAATGTTTTCAGAGATGTTTTTCAGGACTATTTCCTTACTTTGAGACAGGATTTTCGAAAATCAATGTAGCCTAATCTTGAATTTTCATGAATCTTTTTAAAATTGCATTAATATGAACATTTCGACTGGCTCAGTGATTAAATTTCTCACCTGCTGTTGCTAAGGTTGCAGGATCGAATTCTGGCGCAGTCAGCTGGCATTTGAGGGTGCGCAAATGTGAGGGAACCGGGTCAGTAAATTTACTGGCGCGTTAAAGATTCCCTTCTGGGTGAAATTCCGGCGTCTCTAAAATCCGCAGTAGTTAAAAGGTTAAAAAGGATAAAAAATAGTTAAAAGTTCTGCTTGTAATCTTAAGATGTAAACCAAGAAAGTTAAAAATAAACTTACTAATGTTTTTTTCTCACAAACTTGTAAGGTACTTGCATAAATAAATAAAAACACTAAGATTCACTTTGTATTCATTTAAACTTATCCCTCTATATTGGATTTTTCGTGGATCGATTTTTGTGGAAGTTCTTCAATTTAAATTTTGTAAATGGCCATAACTTTGAAAAAACTCTATGTGTTAGAGTCAAACTATAATCTCTCCATCCTCCCAACAACCCTCCCCCCAACAAGGCTTTCCCAATTTTGACTTTCAAAAATATGGTCACCGTAGCTATGAGTGGTGTTGAGTAATGGTCTTCAGGGCACAGCAGGAGCCTGTGGATGCAGTGAAAGGTCCTACTTATATGGTTAGTACCTATTTATTTAATCGTATGGTGATTATAACAAGGAATTCATAAGTTCAGGTCCAAGTTTTTCAACCACACAACAGCACTTTCTTAAAGATGAAACAGGTCGCTGGGGCTTCCGGAGTAGGCATGAAGAGGCAGCGCAGGATGACATGGTCCATAGTCTGCTCCTCTTCACTGCATTCACACATAGGAAAATCCATCCAGCCCTACTTTCGGCGCAAGAAATTACAGCGTCCATGCCCAGTTCTCAGTCTTTTGAGGCGACGCCATAGTTTTCATGGGAGGTCAAATCCATTCATTTTCCGAGTTGGATTTATCTCATGGGCATTAGAACCAGATGTTGAATTTGACCACTCTTCCTGCCAGCTCCGGTTTAGGTTAAAATTGTCCCTCAAAAGTCGGCCGGCCAATACACTTGCAGGTCTCCTGGATCGAAGTCGTTGTGGCGAAGGGTAACAAAATTCCTGGTGATCTGGTAATGAGGGAGATGACTGGATCTTCTTTGCTTCTCTCAGCAGAGCTTCCTTTCTCCTCCGGTGGGGTGGTGGGATATGACTAAGAACGGGTAACCAGTGGCGAGGTGTAGCCTTTACAGTACCAGTTTTGCAACGCATGGTTTCATTCAACTTAGTACTGCTGTACTGGCTCAGTGTGGAGAGCAATGGCAAACTACCTCACTTCTCATCTTGCCTAGTACGCCTCATTATAAGGCTGTCTTGTTTTTTTTCTATCCACATTACTTACACGGTGGTACTATTTGAGGATCCGACCAGCCTTCGGGCTGACTACCCAACACACAGACATACTACAGTATGAACCAATGGACAGAAGACATATTTTTAACAAAGACTGCAGGTGAAACTTAGTTTTTGTTTATTTTTTGAGGGGTGAATCATCGAGGTCGTCTGCTAGAGTATCTTTACCATACGTTATAAGCCTGGAAGACAGAAAAACTTCACTAAGAAGGTCAAAAATAGTTGTAACTAGCATATCTATAACATTATTCTTCTGGAAATATTGTGACAATTTAACCTTCCCTGTGTCACTGAAAGATGTTGAACTATTCTTTAAGTGATTTATTTCAAAGAAAATTATTTTTGTTACTCTTTGATATTGTTTAGGAAAACATTCAAATGAAGGAAAACAGTACCAAACATGAATAAGTTCTGGGAAACCATGGAATTAGATTGCGTAAAGTAGGCATACCTTGGGAATACTACACTTTTATATGCATCACCACTGCCCTAATCTCCATCAGTATCATTGTCACTTGATGATAAACCCGCAACTCTTCACTGTCTTCAATATCACCGTTCGATTTGTCCAATTGCTTTGAAATCATAACCATATTTTTATTGTACGAGCCCGGTATTTCACTGTTTACATCGTACATCATCTCATACTGTCAAACGCAAGCTTGTATCTCACCAATCGTGAAAAATGTAGTGAAATGATTCACGTATTCATTTCCGGTTCCAGTTGCGGTCGTAATAGTAGACATAATGCCTTTCTGCCACCTACCATAATTAAGTGTTAACTTATGATAACCTGCGGAATATATGGTAAACGACACGGTAAGGGTTACGTTGTCAAGTTCCAAGACGTATTGTATTTCCTTCTCCCGACATCCGATAACCTGCTGAAGCAACGAATATCAATATAATTCTATAGAAACAAGAAGCAATTAAAACAAGATCATTCGTAGAAAATATTGATTGAAAAATTTCGGCAAACTAGTAGTTCCGTATCGAGCTTTATTTGGAAGATGAACTATAACTATAACCTGTTCTGTTTATCTTTTTAAAACGAATCACATTC
Organism: Meconema thalassinum; assembly: GCA_946902985.2. NCBI lineage: Eukaryota > Metazoa > Arthropoda > Insecta > Orthoptera > Tettigoniidae > Meconema > Meconema thalassinum. The sequence goes on along the minus strand of OX336399.1, from coordinate 68,818,913 downwards.
GACTTCGTGTTGGAAGTTACTCTCAGGCCAGATGACGGCAGAAACAGTGCATTACACAGCATGTAAAAATAATGGTAGCAGTCACAAGGGGATGTCTCCCCATAGATCAAGGTTTGATCCCCACCTCTACCTAGAATATGAAATTCTGATTTAGCTGTAATGGAGTTCACTCAGCCTCTTGAGGCAAAAAGGAGTAACTTAGTGGTTTTCAGTGGTTTCCCCACATCTACTCCAGGATATTGTCAGGATTATGCCTAAATTAAGGCCACTGACTCCTGCTATTCTTAATTTTCAAACATAATGATGCAAATTCCACACACACCCAAGTACATGAAATTCAATTTCTTGGTTGAGCTAGGAATCGAACCCGGACCTCAGGGGTGACAGCTAAGAATGCTAACCACTACACTAAAACAAGATGACTGTAGAAGTGTGAGTTGAAGAGCTTGTATGCTAAATTTTACGGAATTCGTAATATGGAACCATAGCATTAGGTAACCTTCTCATGAAATCTATCTAGTTGTGTTGTTTTAAGGGGCGGAACTAGGAGGTCACCTGCCCCTAAGAAATCTACTTAAAACATTGGTAAAATCACTAATAGAATTCTTAATGAATCTCTGAAAATATCCGAGCATGTTATTTCCAAATATGCCGTAAATGTATTCTGTAGAATTCAGTTCGTCAAACTTCAGTGTGACCTTTAAGTTTCATTTAAGGAAGTGAGGATTAAGAACACACAAATAATAATAATAATGATAATATCGTATGGCCTCGGGTGTTATTTGACGCCCAGAGGAAAGCTTGAATGTCGAATTTTGTCGTACTTTGGAACGCTATGAGAGTCAAGGAGGTTAGATATCTAAGCTTCTTGACACTATAGCGTTTTCTAGTAAGGATGGAGGAACTTTGTGTGGGTGGAAAATCCCGAGATTAATTTTGCCATTATGAATACGGCCTACAGAATTAATATGGGTTCGTTCACATGCCAACAACCTATAACATGCGTGTCGTAATTTTTGTCGCCTTTCAAAAATCACTTGCCATTGCCAGGGGCGAACCTACAAGCTTGGGGTTGGTAGTCCGACACGATAACCACTCACCCACAGTGGCAAGGCAACATAAGAAATGTAAAGATCAGGAAAAGCGCAACAGAAGAATAATTCATATGTATCTCATCTGCAGGTAACGAACAAAGAGTAGCTAATACCGCACATGAACTTTACTGCATCACGGATGATGTCATGTTAGAATTAAGTGATTTTACACACCCATACAGTGTAAAATATAATATTAAATTCTCACTAACCATGACGGATGCGCTGCAAAGTTGATGTGGTTGCATGGTTAACTATTGCACATTATAACTTTTGTTCTTAACATAGTAAATTGTCTTTTATAGGAGATGCGCTATAATCTGAAATAAAATCTGTTTTCTTCTTTATTCTATTAGTCTGTTGCCAGTATTAAATAAGCATTGATGGAAAAGGTTAGACTATGCAATTTTTATTTCTTTCTGTAGCGTTGGTAGGCTGGCGTGAAAGAGAAGAACTATTATATTCTAAAGCTTGCATATTGTGTTCATCAGAACCGTGTTTGAGGCCAAGAATTCAGGCGAAATTTTATGGGACAGACTAGCTTCAGATAGTTGAAAAGATTTAAATTTAATTGGTATTCTGCCCGAAGGCAGGTCCGAGCCTCCGAAGAGGCTACCCCCAGCCGGAGTTTACTTGCGGTAGGGTGGCCAGGGCCCTTCCGCTCCTCCTTATGTTGGCCAACAGCGCCCATAACCGGCATACCATCCAAGTTCCGACTACGCCCAATGTTGCTTAACTGCGGAGTTCTCATGGGATCCGGTGTTTCAACATGGCAAGTTGAACAGACAAAGAGGTGTTTAAATTAAGAATTTAAATCAGTCGCATTTCCTTATTCAAAATCATTTAATTGACCAAATGCTGCCATCTCTTGTAAACTTAGGCTACTTAGTAATGTTTTCTCCCTTCTCGACTTACACCTTTTCCCATAAGGAATTGTGTCTGGAAACTTTCTGAATTGGGTATTCTGAGGGATATCTGAGCTTGGCCGGTTTTCTATTTTTTCTTTGACTTTGGAATGATGGTGATTTAAATCCATAGTTCATGATTATTTGAATAGTTCAAGAGCGGATCATCAGTACAATGATTTAAAATCCTCAGCTCTGAATTCACACGAAAAGTAGAGTTAAGTAATCAAAACAAAACGTGTAGCTTTTTGCAGTAGCAAAGCTCCTCTCTGAGTGAAATTCTAAAGAAATTATTTTACTTTGAGTTTTTTGTAAGAAAATATAATTAAGACTCTTGGTTAAGCATTTGAAGTAATTTCAGCGCCTTGCAAATAGATTTTGTGCATTAAGCCGTAAGAAGTATAAATGTAATTTTGGGAAACTTGCGTCGAGTCTAATAATTTGGACACCTCTGTATTTTAAACTCAGCCAATATACCATCTTTTTCGTGTCAGCCAATATACCCAGAGGAGGAGAAAGCTAATTCATAGAGTAGGCTATTCATCTGTGAATTAGGGTCAATTGCGCTCCTCTTAGTTGGGCATAACTCTGTAAAATAATAATAATAATAATAATATGGGTTTTGTCGCCTCCGTAGCGTAGCGGTCAGCATGGTTAGCTGCCGCTCCGGAGGTCCTGGGTTCGATTCCCGGCTCTGCCACGAAATTTGAAAAGTGGTATGAGGACTGGAACGGGGTCTACTCAGCCTCGGGTGGCCCAAATGAGTAGAGGGGGTTCGATTTCCACCTCAGCCATCCTGGAAGTGGTTTTCCGTGGTTTCCCACTTCGTCTTTGGGCAAATGCCGGGATGGTACCTACTGTAAGGCCACGGCCGCCTCCTTCCCTCTTCCTAGCCTATCCATCCCAATCTTCCATCCCTTCCCATCCCTCATGAGGCCCCTGTTCGCTCTGCAGGTGAGGCCTCCTGGGCGAAGTGCTGATCACACCTCCCCAGTTGTATCCATCCCGACCAGATGTTCCAAGCTCCAGGACACTGCCCATTGAGGCGGTAGTGGTGAGTTCCCTCGCTGAGTGCGTGGGAACCACCAACCTAGAGGGTAAACTGACTAAATAAAATAAAATAAAAATATGGGTTTTACGTCCCTTTTAATTACAGCAAATTTAGAGATTATTATTATTATTATTATTATTGGGTCTTGTTGCCAGTCGACAGAGTGTGATGTTTTAATCATTATGTCTGCTTACGTGTGAAGACAGCAAGCAAGTGAATCCAACCAAGTCACCCAGTAAGTAGTCTTGTTTTAGAAGCATTCCGGGTCGAAAGCGAACGCAGGCCTCTGTTTGTGAAGTAGAATTGTGTGACGTGAGAGTGCGGTGTAAGGGGCCACACGAAATGGAAGCAACCTCTCCGTGTTTTCACACAGTTATTAAGCTTCTTGGAGGATTATTGTTTTTCATTTGACGTTTTGTTTTAAGAGGTATTCCAAAGAATGCTTGTTAATTATTATGTAGGGACTCAGCTGAGAAGTAAAGTAGCTTCTTCTCATTCTTATTCTTTCCTTGTATAATAATAATAATAATAATATAATATAATAATAATCATAATCCTCACCTGAATCACAAATTCACACACTAATACAGCCATCAAAATAATATAGGTTATCCGACAAATTCTACACACACCCAAAATACACGGGGCTGAATGTCCACGATGCCCAAGTCCCTCACATGAATCTACAACAACAACAAGAACTGGTATGACGATATTATTCTCAGACTAATTTAAGAGTATTGACACATCTGGAACATCTTAAAGCTAATATCACAATTATTCTGTTCGAACATGTCAGCAATATTATTATTATTAATAATAATTAAAGAATATTATAATAATACCGTATTATTAATAATATTAATGATAAATAATACTTGTACGCAGCAGAAACATTGTACATTGTTGAGAAAGGTTTACATGAAGACATCAGAAGGATACAAAGAAAAATGCTTGGACAAATTCTAGTTCCAAATAGGCTATAAAAGATGGGGCGAGGAAACTGAAATCTTATAGTGAATTAAGGGTGAAAAATTATTATTTGCACAGGTTACAAAAAAAACGGGTGGGGTATACACAAGGATAACATATGTCGTTCGTCCAGCGAACATCATCAGATAAAGATGATTCAAATCAATCATGGGTAAGGCAAAATTGCACTCTCAAATAGCCATGGTCCTCAATTACTAACCCGCTAGGTCTACCTGAAAATTGTTAAGTTCGAAAACCTTACCCCCCTCCCAAAATAAACTGTTTCAAAGATTCACATAAGCCACTATGAAAAAGAAAAAGGAAGTGATGTATTCGTTCCAAGATAATAAAGAAAGGAGTGTGTCCCTGTTTGTAACTCATTTGAAGTGTTTTGTCGTTTGTAACTGTGTATGAAACACTCCGCTGTGGTGACCACCCATCGGGCCAAGAAGGATCGGTCCCGTTGAGGGGAGGGCCGTCTCTTTTCATAAAGCAAGAAGGGGAAGAAAAGAACTGTCTGATGTCCTTGCACCTTCTCTTTCCTCCTCCCCCTTCTCTTGAAATATACCTGTCGACACATAGTCCGCTCCTGCCTTCCACCGGTATGTTTGGTCTTGCCCTTTGATCCTTTTATAGTGAAACTTGTCAACTGTAGACCACTTTGTATCACTGCAAAACGTAATGGCCTCTCCTCTTATAAACAGGTGGAGGGACGTTGCCCTATTTAGGGGAGGATTCCTGTATTACTTAACAATGAGGATGATTAATTGCTTGCGTTATACCTTTATACGTGGCATGAAGGATATAGTTGTCTAATTTACCATGAACACTGACGTGAAGCAGCTACAAACATAAATTAAAATTACTTAATGACGGTTCCACAATTTTGGAGATTAAAGATTTGATTTATTAACAAACAATCATTCCGTATCATCGTACATTTCGTAATTATTTCCAGACCAGCGAAAATATTCGATTTTCCTAACCATTCACTCTTCCTGCCACTCAAACATCGATAATACAATTATTCATTCATTCAATTTCGCTAATCGGCCAACTAGGGACCACGATAAGCCTCATTTTACATTCTGGCATTTGCTCATTTTTCGCTTGATCCACATTGCCTTCTTGGGCTCACTGTGTTTAGCACGACGTTCCTCTGTCCATTTCGCACCAGTTGTCCGTTTTTCGTCCTGGAAAGTCCCAAACGTCTTGATGGCTGCTCTATAAAGATTTCGGTCTTGTGCATCTTCTGCTCGTATCCCCATTTCTTTCAGATCTTTCTGGACTTTAACATACCATGGCATTGTCGTTTTTGGTTTTGAGTCGAATATACTGAAGATACGTTTCGTCCATCGGGAATCGATCATCCGTCGTATATGACCGTAGAAGCAAACTCTACGTTTTCGCATTGTGTCTGTTATTATTATTATTATTATTATTATTATTATTATTATTATTATTAGACAATTATTTGTACACTGAGACACCAAGTCATGATAGAACAAGAAATACAGTAATACATTAAGTAATATTTAATTACTTGCATATCCTAAATCAACTGAATTTTATATATTTTTTTGTATTCATTCATTCATTCATTCATTCATTCATCATTCAATCCTTTACTCATTAAAACTTAAATGTTTACCACCATCCTAGTCTTAAGATATTTACATTATTCGGGAAAGACTCGATAACTAGCACAGGATGGCCTCTATGATTCTATCTGCAAATCAATACTAGTTTGTATTAGTTTTTTGTTCCTTAGTTTTAATCTTGCGTAATCTGCCTTAATTGTTTTTTCTAGTCTTTCCGTGAGTTCCAAGCCGGTTCCCTGGATTATGCTCTGTAAGGAGAGCATAGAAGTAGCTGTCTTCTCGGTAGAAATATTTCCCAGCCCAGTTCCTGAAGTACCGGTATATTCGTTATGCCTGCTTGTCTATTAAACTTATTACAAACAAACTGAACCAGCTTTCTTTGGACTTTCTCTAAATCATCTATCATTCTTGTGTGGAAGGGATCCCATGCTGAGGCACCATACTTGAAAATTCGTCGTAATGTGACATATCTTTTGCCAGTCTGTTAACACATCTGAATGTTTAACATTGGCAAGTTGTTTATCCCAGTTGATCTGCTATTCCCAGATTCTTGCTGTGGTCAGTCTGCGGAATAATGGAATGACTTATATTTGTCTACTGTATCATTCTCCTAAATTTAATGAATTTACTCTTTTTGGCATCGAGGATAAGTTTACTTCATCCAAATACTTGCAATGAAAGAAACTACTGACTCTCTGACAAGTCCGTAGAGGTGATAGAATATTGATTAAACTTCCTCAGAAAATGAAGTTAAATCATCTATCATTCCTGTGTGAAAGGGGTCCCATTCTGAGGCACCTTACTCTAAAAAGACTTAATTGACATGGCTTCAAAGAAATCTATATGTCTGTAGGGGTAATAGAATTTTGAATCACCTTCCTCACAAAAAGAAGTTCGTCACCAATTTCTGTGTCGTTCTACCCTTAGACCATGGTGGCGGCTACACATTATTTTTCCAATATAACTAATTTCTAGGCATCATTTCATGCAGACGAAATACGTATATGACTCGAAAACCTATGATAATATATATGTTGAACAGATTACATACTTTGTAAAAGTACAGTGCTGTCTACCACAGTTCAGTAGAACAATAATCCTATTCTTTTGAACTTCCGGTACTCCGTGGTCAGATGTTAGCGTGGTTTCCTTTCCTTTATTCTCGCGTTTTACTCACAAAATTCAAGTCCAGGTGACCTTGACTGCTAGCACGTTACGAAACAAGGGCACAGATTCCGGTGGCTACACAACTTTGCATGTTCAACCCAAGCAAAAGGTTTACGTGAATCTTTCATAAAACATAAAAATTTTCAGTCGCGGTAAAATCTCACCTTCTCTGATAGGTTAGGCTCTATCCATTCACCGAGGTATTTAAACTTTTCTTCCTTCAGAACTTTTCCTAGTCCGACCTCCAGTTCCCTGGGAGCTGATTTTATGTTTGTCATGGATTGTGTCTTCTCAAAGGAGATTTGAAGCACAGCATTCAGTGCTTGATTTTTCAGCTGGTTAATGGTTCTTCTGCCATATCAATGGAATCTGAAAAGATCAATAATAATAATAATGTTATTGGTTTTACGTCCCTTTTAACTACACTGGCTTTTAGAGACGCCGGGGTGCCGGAATTTTGCCCCGAAGGGGATCTTTAACGTGCCAGTAAATCTACTGAAAAGATCACTAGATCATCTGCAAAGGCTAGACAGTCGATTGTAAGATTCATATACTTGTACCCTAGCCTTACGCCATTTTCTACCTTTGCATTTTTCATTTCCTTCCGCCATTTCGCTGCATATATTATTATTATTATTATTATTATTATTATTATTACTATTACTATCGGGTGTCGACTGGCTGCTCTGAAGGAAGCTGCGTGAAGGTTGGATGTGGCAGCGAGTATGAGAGAATAACGTAGCTGTTGCCCGGAGCAGTTATGTTTAACGAGAAGAGGGAACAGTTGGGCGATGAAGCCGTAGCGCATACAGTGACGGTCAGTAGCCGAGTGTGTGTGTCTCTCGGACACTAAATAATAGGGGCGTGGATCGCCAAGTCGTCAAAACTCATTCACTAACAAGACACAATCATTTATTGGAAAACCGGTACTCTACGGACATCAAATCACACACGTCTTCTGCGACCATTAGTCATATGCACACGGTGAAGTAGGCTATTCTTTCCTAAAAAACAAGAAGTTCCTTGACGAACTAAAGAGCCTAATTTACTTAAAATTTAATATTAACGCCAATGATTAATCCATATGGACCTATCTAGAATAATGACGAAATTAAGTTGGTATTATCGAAATTCCTCATTAGTTCGAAATATACCTGGTATAATGTAGCCTAAAAGAGCACTACAGTTGGCAGCCCTGGTGACTGAATATATTCTTAGTTCCATCTCTTAAGGTACAGAACACACAATTAGGTTGAAGACCAATGGATAGCATGTGCGTTACATGCACTTAGACATTGGATCTATCAGCGCGCGTAAAATCATGGTGGCAACAATGTCAATCATGTGTTGGTTAGAAATAATCTGAAATGTTATGATCTCTTATTGTGCCAATTTTGGATGAAATGCATGTGTTAGTATAGAAGTTACATGTATTTAAAAATTGGTCCTATCAGCAGACTTAGAATCATGTTGATAGCACTGACGTATATTAGTTACTCCAAATTAATCTAGAATGTGAGGTATTATACGTGTGCATAGTATAAAGCTGTCGGCTTTCATACTTTTTGATAAATTGGTATTTGGATAAAAAAAATAGAGAGAGAGTATTTATTAACAGTTGGCAGCCCTGGTTGCTCTTAAGAATACGCATAGTCATATCTGTTACGGTACACATAGCACACACGGAATTTGGTTGAAATCCAATTGATAGTGTAGAAGTTGTATGTATTAAAAAATTGGACCTATCGGCAGGCTTAGAATCATGTTGGCAACACTGCAGTGTATGGCCTCGTGGCAATTAAACTGAAATATTATTATCTACATGTGTGCCAATTTTGGGATAGCTCCCCTGCATACCTTCCATGATATCCAACTTGGAGCTCAAATTTCAATTGTGTTTTTTCAGCAGTTGGTAGCACTGACATCATTTTCAAATATGGGATTGAGATATTCAGGTGTTCCACTTCAGGAAAAACTACGTACGCACAAAGGTTTCCAGGAAAAGCCGAAGCTGAAGACAGGGAAGGCGTGTTCCCAAGAGAGAAAAGAACAACGCCGGAGACGAATGCGGCAACATTGGGCGGTAGTTAGAGTTCGGAAGAAGAGACAGTTGAACTGACGTGGTCCCTAGTTGGCCGAATCGAAGAAAGAAGAAGAAAGAAGAAGATATGCAGCGAAATGTCTCGCCATGAACACGAAAGGGAAGATGGAGAAATAGGAAACCAAGAAAAAGATTGATTTTGAGGAAATTTGTAGGTCCGGTGAAAGAGAATGGTGAGTATAAACTATTTGTTTTCCCCTAAGGTCAATATATATTTCATTGAAAACCGTACCGGTCACATTTTGTCCTTCTTCAGCTGGTATTTGAGGAATAGTACTATATCTAAAGCTCACATAGTAAAATTTTCCAAAAAACCAGATCTGTTACAATAAAATTTGGATATTAAACATAAAAAATTTTGTCTTGAAAATAGCGTAGAAATGAAGAATGTGTATATGAAAATATGTAGCCTACTGTTTGTTGAAACAGTTATAAAAATTCTTGATGAGTATTAGCTAGGTATCGCATAGAAAAACATTGAAATATGTGTCGAAGTTATGTTGAAAATATATGTGTTTTGTAGTTGCCGAGAAATAAATGAAATAAATATTGACTTTAGGTGAAAATAGATAGTTTATAATTAATTAACGGAAAAACTCCAGAAAGCATACAAACTTACATGGTCACATTATAATAAGAAAAGCATATCAAGACAGGCGAAATGGATAGGGAGTTTGCCTTGTTGAACTTCAAAAACCCACAAGTTTTAATCCTATAAACTTATACGTAACACATTTCACTGTGACGTTTGGCGGCAAAAGTAGGAACTATTTGAAAAATTCTAAGTTGCAGTCTGTACTTAAATTAAAAAACAGATACACACACTAATACAGCCATCACAATTAACATCGGTTATCAGACAGATTCTACACACACCCAAAGTACACGGGGCTACATGACCGCGTTGTCGCAGCCCCTAAACTGAGGAACCAACCAACACATATCACTGCAATCACCACAGAACATAGATTATCAGGTTATCAGGCAAATCAAAAGCACACCTAAGTACTCCGGGCTTTTGTGCAAAGCCAATAAATTAGATTAATAAAACATCAAAAATGCTACGTTCCGCCACGGGATATAACAGGTAACTCAGAATGCTTTCACACAAAATACCATGCCTGCTATATTATGGTAAATTTCCTTCGACTTTAATGCGTGTTAAGAAGAGGAACGTAACTTTGCACTATCATCAATAACATTTACTTCATCGTTATGTGGAGTTAAATAGTTTCATATACAATATAGGGAGAGTTTAGAAATGTTAAGTATAGCATACAGTTTGTACTGTATGTGACGGGAAAGCAATATATTTGTATATTACAGTACCTTAGATGAAACCTAATAAAATACCTTCACGTATGAACATGATTATAAGCTGAACACTATTTGTACGTTTGAAGGGACCAATTATTATAACCAGTATACTACTTTTACTACTACTATTACTATTACTACAACTACAGCTGTGAACCAACTTAAGAATTGATACTCATAAGAATAAAATAAAATGTACAGACAATTTATTTTACCCCGCTAGAAAGTAGAGAGAGAAAAAGAAAAACAATTCTCATGAAGACTTTTATTTACGATGCTAACATACATGAGTTGTATTCCTCATTAGAACCGCCAGGGTACAAATTGATTACTCTGTAGGAGCCAGGATTGTGGAGTAACGCTTTGCGTGTAATGCCGTTACTGTTTTGATAAAGAGGGGTAACGACATGACTAAGTAAGTTAACTGTAATCCCATGGTCAACTCTTGTTCTCTTTTGATCCCGACGGTATTAGGGCATCCGAGGCTTAGAGTATTATTCACTTTCCCGCCTTCATTGGTCCTTTTCTCATCTTTCCTGATACCCTCATTCGTCGAGCGGTCAGACCTCGTTCTTATTTCATGGTATCTCCTGCCTTCTGCTCAAGTCCTTAAAGGAGGAAGGATGTGTGTAACCCCACCATTTATGGTGCACCCTCAAGGGATCACTGATAGTGGGTTTGGGAAATGGCAACCTTTAGGGATTCCTGAGCTGGGTCCAGTTCTAACCCTTTTTCCAACTACTCTGAGATGGACCCTCTCCTCTTTCCCCTTTTCCTATCTGCCTTCCATGGCTCTTCTTCCTTCCAAGGATTGAGATCATTTCTTTTCCCCTCTCTTTTCTTTACTATATTCTTCTTTGTTTCCTATTTCTTCTTCTAGTATGTAAGTCAGTTTTAGTTGAAGTCTGTACTTAATTTTACTTATAGTTTCCATTTCATTTACATATCATCTGAACCATTAGGAGCCAATAACCTAGATGTTAGGCCCCTTAAAACAACAATCGTCATCATCATCATCATCATCATCATCTTCGTGGAAATCTGTTTGCAACCGTATAATCATTTATGTGGAATAAGCAAAATGGCAAGGATTATGTGTCGGTAACAAATTGTAAATACAATAGTCACGGAAAAGTAGCGTTTTGATATTTGGGCCATTGTAACGGTAACATCGTTAACTTACTACTTTATTTAGGCGAACATATTTGCCATAATAGCAAATTGTGTAAATCCGTATTGATAGAATAATTAGAAACTCTTATGTTATAATATTCGCCAAATCAATACTTAAAAAAACACTTAATTGTCTATATTTTACAGACTTTGTGTTCATGTTTCAAAACTCATTGGTTTCTTCTTCAGCACATAAATATACGAAGGCAGATCAAAAAGTAAGTTGCACTTCCCAGTTATGGCCATTTATTACACCACCTATACAACAGCAACTCGCCTATAATGACATACAATGTAACGTCACTTTTCCACATAGTTTCCAAGAGACTCCAACATTTCTGCGAACGCACAACCAACTTGTCGATGCCGGATGCATAGAAAGTTCCTCCAGCGTTCTGCAAACATACGGAGACAGCGGCCTTCACCTCCTCATCGGTCGGGAAACGTCGACCACCGAGCTCCGTTTTGAGTTTACCGAACAGATGAAAGTCACATGGCGTGCAGCAAACCCTCCATGTCAAAGAACACTATCGCCATAACCTTACCGGCTGAAGGTTGAACCTTGGCCTTCTTTCGTTGTGATGATGAGGGGTGCACTCATTCCATTGCTGTCCTCTTCGTTTCGGGGGTGAAGTGGTGGACCCACGTTTCATCGCCTGTGACAATTCGCTGCAGAAACCCGTTGCACGTGCAATTCATGCCGAAAGTAACGACGATCAACGCGGCGTCGTATTGTCAAACGTTGCACTGGTTGCGTAAAGCGATTAAAGAGAAGCGCCGGGGGAAATTGAGTGCCGGTGTGATTTTGTTGCACGATAACGAAACACCTCACAAGGCCCACCAAACGAGCGAACTGCTGCAGCGTTTCAAGTTGGAGGTCTGGCAATATCCACCCTACAGTCCCGACCTAGCACCATGTGACTTTCATCTGTTTGGTAAGCTCAAAACGGAGCTCGGTGGTCTACGTTTCCAGACCGATGAGGAGGTGAAGGCCGCTGTCTCCCGTGTGGTTGCAGAACGCTGGAGGAACTTTCTATGCATCCGGCATCGACAAGTTGGTTGTGAGTTCGCAGAAATGTTTGATGTCTCTTGGAAACTATGTGGAAAAGTGACGTTACATTGTATGTCGTTATAGGCTGCTGCTGTTGTATAGGTGGTGTAATAAATGGCCATAACTGGGAAGTGTAACTTACTTTTTGATCTGCTCTCGTAACTTATCCTAAGTAGACTTAACTAATAATGGATAGCATTACAATAAGAATTAAGAATTAATTAAGAAAAAACATTAAACATAATCCTTTGAAAATATCTTTGAAAAGTCGTATTATAATCTTTTGAAAATATCTATGAAAATTTTATTATCGGTCTGTCACTGAATAGTAGTAATATTCTTCATTTGGTAAACCTTAATTTACTTTATTTAGGTAAGTAATGGTAACGTAGTTACTTTGAAAATGTAGCTCACCCAACCCTCTTGAAAAAGATGTGATTAGTACCCACTGGCTTGGGGAATACCCATTGTTCTTTAGGTGATACCCATTACTATTTGTGTTCATGCGCAGATTTCTTCTCAATACATTTTCTGGTACGAGTAGGATCTCAGTTCAATTAAATGCAAGCAAGGCCGTGCAGTGTATTATGATTTCACATACTTAGCTTCTTATCTAGACATACCATAACCAACTTGTGTGCAGAACTCTTTCTGTTAGGAGTTCAAAGAACCGGTCTGGGGCGAGGTACTTAAACAGAGTAACTGTTGAGAGAATGAGAGTTGAGTAGTGAAACAAAATATGGAATGATTAAGGGCGTTGGGAGATGTCGTGCTTAGCCATTTTTACGAAATAGCCGACGTTTCACACCACTACTGTGGTAGGATTTATCAAGGTGAAAGAATCGGCTAATTGCTAGCCAAACTCTCAATTTTGTTTTTGTTTTTAGCGTACTTCCGATTTTTGCAAAAAATGAAATTAGGCTTATGAGATCAACACAGGGCGAAAAATTGTGTGTCTGTCTGTGTGTTTGTGTGAGTCTGTCTGTGTGTGTGTGAGTGTGTGTACTCTGAATGTATGTCCTCCCCTCCCCCCCCCCCCACCTATCAATTCGAACACGGTGAAACCGAATTGAACGAAATTTGGTACAGAGGTAGCACTAGCAAAGGGCACCTCAGTGTCATGTTTTATATCGCTGCCATATTGATAGAAACGTAATGGCGGCCACCCAAATGTTCAAAGCTTAAATCAAATTACGACTAACCCAATCATCCGATCTGTACCAAATTATGCAACAACATATATTTATATGGCGAGCGTCTTTTGACTAAACTACAAGGTCATCAGCCGAATAGTTTACACTGAACACAAATTTATAGTGATTATCATTTATAACAATACCCATGCATTTAGGAGAAAGTAGGCTATATGTTCTTTACTGAACATCTTGTTTGTTTTGGTTTCCGACTTTGGCCAACTGTGGACCGCATGGAACCTAAGGCTTTCTGGTCAATGTTTTCTTCTTTTCTTCCCAGAACCTCATCATTCTTTCACTTCTAATCTTTCTCTGCTCCTCTGTTATTACCAAATTTGGCCTGTGTTGTGTTGTGGTGGTTTTTCTTTGAACGTCTTGATATTGTCAACTCGGCTTCGAAACGTTTTCCTATCGTGAATGACAAGTTCAGTTAGTCCAACTATATTGGCGTCTCTTTTGAACTCTCAATTTATATTTTAATTTTTATATTTTTATATTTTAGTGTTTTGTGATCGTAACGTTTGTTGGCTAGCGGGGTAAAGGGAAAGCGCTGCGGCAATGAAATTTCTACACGGCTGTGAAAAGAAACTAAACTCCTAATTTGCCCGCTGACGGTGCACACTCAAACAGTGATGAGCACTGACTCAAAGTTTGGCTAGAAATTACGATTTTCGGTATCTCAAGAATGAACATTAACATACTTAAGGAGAGCAAATATTACCGAATAGTGTGAAGTTCTCGGTGATAGTTTGATAAAAGACATATCATCATGTAATATATTTACACTACTAATTTTCTACTAATAATTAGGCAATAATTTTTAGCTTTGGGCAGTTTATTTCAAGTTTTACTACACTTTAAACATTAAAAAACCTATGTAAAAACCTATTCTACCTATTAAAAACCTAAAAAACTATTTTATGTATTTGAAACCTAAAATGACATTGGGATAGGAATCCCTACACAACAGAAAACCCCAGGATATGTACAAAGAATACACAGGAGAGCCGGTCTGGAATGAATTGCGAAACAGAATGCTTGAGTCAGATTATATAAGTAGGAGAGATCACGCTTACAAAATTAGGCCCAAAATAAAAAAATAAAAAATAGTTAATAGGGGTAATCAAAGATGGATTGAGTTGCTTGAAGAAGTCTTAGAAACTTTCCCTAGCAGTTTAAACGTTTTCAAGAAGAAAATTAGTATTGTATTCAGGGAACACACAGACATTATGGCGAGCAATTGAGATATCTCTAAATATCTTGTTACCTCGGTGGGTGAGAGATTATCGTGTCGGTCTACCAACCCCAAGTTTGCAGAAGGACGTGTTCACAATGGCAAAATTAATCTCAGTATTTTCCGCCAACACAATAGTTCCTCCTCTCTCTACTAGAAAGCGCTATAGTGTCAAGGATCTTAGATCTAACCTCCTGAACTTTCATAGAGCTCCAAGGAACAACAAAAATTCGACATGCAAGCTGCCCTCTGGGTGTCAAATAGCAAAGCTTGCACCCGACACCCGAGGCCATACGATATTATTATTATTATTATCTATATATTTAAAACACTAAGGTGATTTTTGTTACCGCGAGATTGAGAGAACGGCTGAACCGATTGGCTTTGTAATGCACTCTGACGAAAGCTCTTGGCCTGTAGATTTTCAGAGTGTCTTTATAATAAACAAACATGTTGCCATATATTTTTAATATTAATAAAGATAAATGCTAAATTCTTGGCCCTAGCGCATGCGCAGCATCAGCTTGGTTCATGACAGACATGGCGGATGACCACCGCTTTTTAATGTGATAGTTATTTATAAGGAGTACAATGGAGGGAAATATTGTTTATGATTTTTCCACGATCTGCATTTAAATAGAATTATAAAATAAGGGAAGTATTGAAGAACTTAAACTGGCAGATGAGTGCGTATGCGGTTTAGGCCTACATAGCTTAATATTGCTCAACTGCATGATTGTCTGGGTGGCTCAATTTATAAGGCTCAAGGAGAAATTCTGGAACTTATAGGTGTCTATAATTTACCTCATCACGTTTTCAGTCCTGGCCTGCAGTATATTGCAATGTCGAGAGTGCAATCTTTTGACGCCCTTAAAATTGCAATAGTGTCAAAAAGTAATCGTACAACGAATGTAACTTATATAGGAAACTTCTTCATTAAATATTTTGTCCATTGTCCGTCATGTTTTGACGGGTTTCAACTAGTTACTATTATTATTATTATTATTATTATTATTATTATTATTACCACCAGGTTTTGCCCAACTGTAACCGTACCTATTAATAAATAAATTCCTCGCATTTGGAAAAATAACTCTCATTTTCTTTACTAATTTACTGTTGAAGTTAGTTATTTAGAAATGCGTCGTTACCCCCTGGATTGTAGCACTTGACCCACCCACCCCGCTGAGTACCTAACTGTTGAATATGACGGCAGCGCGCGCAACTACTACACAATCATGGTAGGGAGACACGCACTAACACTTTGTACAATGATGTTGTGCTCTGTCTCAGCAAGCGAAGGAATGTGGGAAATCTTTTAAGGCAAACGAGGACAACAAGCCTAGCGTCTTATTGTAATACTTTCATTAGCAAACCTCAATCATTCCTTTGGTGACCACGATTGGTAGCTAAGTGGAAGGGCTGCTAGACATTGGTTCCGTTGTAAGAAAATCGTGCCCGCTGAAAAACGGGCGTAAATTACGCCCAGTCTAGAAATTGACTTCGTGACAATACTCTTTCTTCTACATACAAAACAACCCTAACCTGTGGCTTAGGCCCCAGACCCCATGGGGCTTAGTGCAATCAGTTATTATTATTATTTAGCGTATGTCTTTAGTGCCGCGAGTGTCCGAGGACATGTTCGGCTCGCCAGACGCTGTAGCTGCTTCAAGCGGACACCAATGGGGTGAGCTACAAGTTCCGTTCAATTTCAAGTAGTTCTAACTTTCGCTACCAGATATCACTGACACCTAGTGATGAACGTTGGATCTATGATAGAGCGTTTCAACGAACTTAACCTAGAAATTTTGCTTCACACAAGTTTAGTTAGTGGAAGGATCTTTTATATGCCATAAATCTGACATGGGACCGCCGGCTTCACTTCCCCTCCGAAGGAAGGCATACTGAAGGAGCGCAATTAGTAATGTTTGTCCAGACAGTCGTCTAACCGAGTGGCGACCAATCATTTCGTCCAGACAGTCGTCTAACCAAGTAGCGACCAATGGTTTCGTCCGTGTCAGCCACAAATACTCCGGGTAGAGACCCCGCTGGGTGCGATTTACAGCACAACCTTTGGTCCTCCTACATGGATTGAAATCACCCAATAGACGCTTGCAAGGGGGAGGGGGCTGGACATCTGGAGATCCAAATTTCGAATCCAAGCGCTGACAGTACAGACGTGCCCATTGTATTAGAACAGGATCCTATATTACAGTAGTAATAATAACCCCTGGCACTACAGTCCATGAAGGGCCTAGGTCTACCAAGCCACCGTTGCCCAGCTATTTGGCCTGCAAATATTGGGTTGATGCGTGGTCAGTGCATCGGGTCCCCTCGGCCGTTAATCTTGGTTTTCGTGACCGGTGGACTTCCTCACTGTCAAGACAGCTACTCACGAGGCTGAGAGCACCTCGTCCCAGCCCTCAAGTCAGCCCTGGCTGGCTGCGTGGCTCAGCGGTAACGTTCTCGCTTGCTGGTCCCAAGGTTGCAGGTTCGTATCCTGGCGCAGTCAGCTGGCATTTGAGGGTGTGCAAATGCTAGGGAGCCATGCCAGTAGATTTACTGGCACGTTTAAAGATCCCCTTCGGGGCAAAATTCCGGCACCCCGACGTCTCTAAAAGCCAGAGTAGTTAAAAGGGACGTAAAACCAATAACATTATTATTATCATTAGTTTCTAAAATCCCTGACGGAGTCAGAAATCGAACCCGGGCCCTCCGGTTGAGAGGCAGGAACGCTACCCCAACACCACGGGGCCCGAATATTACAGTAATAGGCAGAGAAATGAATTCTGAAGCAGCCAGTTAACTATTTAATTAAACCCGCGACTTTATGTTATATTAGTTATCCTTGTTTTAAGGAGCAGAACAACGAGGTCATCTGTCCCAACTCGCGATTTTTATAGATTGCACGGCCTAATAGCTTTAGGCTTTCATTTGCAACAATAACCATCCAATGTCTCTATAGGAATAGTCGAATACTCCAAATCTCTTATAACGTCATCATTTACTAAACGGATGGTATTACTTAAAAAGTGGATTATATGACCGCAATAATAAACTTCACAATTAATAATTCTTTTAATTGCAATTTTTCATAATAATACATAAATTTGAAACACAAGAAGCCATAATTATTAAATGGGATTATAAAAGCCATTATATAGAAACAATTAATTAGGCAAGATTAACATTAATTATTTCAGGATATAAAATACACAGCTCATTTTTCAAGACATTTTCAATCCATTTCACTAAAAACTACAAAGGATGCCGATGAGTCTCATTTATCTAACTTTGCTATTAGTGAATTTTC
Source organism: Meconema thalassinum (assembly GCA_946902985.2). Lineage (NCBI taxonomy): Eukaryota > Metazoa > Arthropoda > Insecta > Orthoptera > Tettigoniidae > Meconema > Meconema thalassinum. Next base: position 68,800,741 of record OX336399.1, on the reverse strand, counting down.
AATCACTGCGAATATAAACTTATTTAATGTTAATAATAAGACTTGGAACAAAAACATTGTTTTTCGCTGGCTTTGAATAATTAGTTTACAATATCTATTTAATTAAAAAAATAGTTTTTACATTATTTAATTATTAATAATACAGCGCACACATTGTGCATAAGGTTATAATAATAATATCGTATGGCCTCGGTGCCGGGTGCAAGCTTTGTTATTTGACATCCAGAGGGTAGCTTGCATGTCGAATTTCGTTGTTCCTTGAAGCACTATGGAAGTCAAGGAGGTTAGAAATCTAAGCTCCTTGAACACTATATCGCTTTCTAGTAGAAAAATAAGGAACTACGTGTTGACGGAAATTCCCGAGATTAATTTTGCCTTTATGAACACGGCCTACTGAATTCAAATGGGATTTTGACATGCCAACGTCGTATGACATGTGTGTCGTAATTTTTGCCGTGCATAATGTTGATAACTAGGGACATGAGTCTGCAGCCTCTGTGAAAAACAATGTGATAGATATCACATCACGATCTGCAGCAGAAGAATCAGATCAATTATATACTTCAGTGAAGAATCATGAATTTGTTCATTTAAATTATTATATTCTATGGTCATTCGACTACAATAAAATGTATATTATTATTATTGTGGATAAAGGATCTTTTGGAACGTTTATGGCACCAGTGCGGGTGAACATAAAGAGAACTATACATTACGTTGACTTTATCGTGGGAGGTTAAGAGCACTCAGCATGCGCCTGTTCTATTTGCTAGATTCACTGACTATACGTTATGTTGATTGTATCTTGTGAGGTGTGCGGCTATTCTATGTGCTAGATTCAGCGACTATACATTACGTTGATTGTACGTGTGAGGTGTGCGGCTGTTCCATTTGCTGGATTCAGTGACTATACATTACGTTGATTGTACGTGTAAGGGTTGTGGCTGTTCTATTTGCTGGATTCAGTGACTATAGAAATATGTTTATTGTGTTGTGTGAGGTGTGCGGCTGTTCCATTTGCTGGATTCAGTGATTATACATTACGTTGATTGTACCGTGTGATGTGTGTGGCTGGTCCATTTGCTAGTTTCAGTGACTATACATTACGTTGTTTGTACCGTGTGAGGTGTGCGGCTGTTCCATTAGATAGATTCAGCGACTATACATTACGTTGATTGTACTGTGTGAGGTTAAGGGCACACAGGGTGCTGGTATGAACATGCAGTGTGAGTTATGGGATTGCGGGAGCTATAAATGCCAAGTCTACAGACTTCCATAACAACAGTTGATTACTAAGTCTCTCACCCTCCACTAACCGTTCGTTCTGGTCTTAATGAGGCTCAAAGCACACCTTCAAATAATTATAATAAAATAATTATTTGTAATTACATAAAAACAATCAGGTAATGTGTTTATGTGATTGTTTCAAGGTTGAGAATACCGTTATCTGTACTGAGTGTGTTCGAGTCTAGAATGTATAATGTTGTTTGTTATTCATAAGAGCAGTTTCACAATCGGAACTGAGAGTGTAAAACATGGACTTTTAGTAAGTTATTGGAGCTCTAAGGATCAGGACAGCGAGGTCATCTGCCCCTCAAAATATGGACTTCGTAATTATTCTGATGATGATGATGATGATGATAATGATCAGGTGCGATCAAGTCGGCGTCGACTCCTAGCGACTGGACTGTCTCCATATGATTCATTCTACAGCCATATACTTCAGACCCTTCACTGACATATTCATGTTGGATTTGATGGAGTCGATCCATCTCAATGCTGGCCGCCCTCGTCTCCGAGACCCTTCCACCTTTCCAAGCATAATTGTCTTTTCCAACGAATCAGAACGTCTCATAATGTGTCCAAAATATGACAGCTGTAATCTTGTTATCAATGCTTCAAGAGACAGATCTGGTTTGATTTTTGAATTACCCGTACATTTGTCTTCTTGGCTGTCCAAGGAATACGCAGTATCCTTCTCCAACACCAGAACTCAAAAGCATCAATGTACTTCGTATCTCGTTTCCTTATGGTCCAGCTTTCGCAACCATATGTAGCTATGGGATAGACTAGTGCCTTAACCATTCTAATTTTAGTAGACAAAGATACATCTGAACACTTGAAGATCTTATCCAGGCCTTTAAAAGCTGCTCTTCCTAGGGCAAGTTTTCGGCGAATCTCTTGACTTCTTGAGCCACTACTACTAATGGTTGATCCCAACAAACAAAACTTATTATCTAGACATTCTTAATTTCACATTTGTACTAATTACTTTCTTGGGGACTGACTGGGTGGCTCAGCGGTAACGATCTCGCTTGCTTTCCCCAAGATTGCGGGATCGAATCCTGGCGCAGTGGGGTGCGCAAATGTGAGGGTGCCGTCCGTCTCGAATCGTCGTGACTGTTGTTTTGGGAGTGAAGTAGTGGCACCACGTTTCATCACCAGTGAAAAGAATTCCTCGGTGTTTTCGGCGCATTCATGAAAAACTTCCTAGGCCCAGTCAGCGCGTTGCTGTTCGTGTTCTGCTCTAAGCATGTGTGGGACCCAACGCACACAAATCTTGTGATAGCCCAATTTCTCGGTCACAATCCTTTCAATGGAAGTTTCAGAAACCTCAGGAACACAAAGAGCCATTTCCTTGATCGAGATTCTCCGATATTTGAGCAGAATTCACTCAATCTTGCGACAGTTTCATCTGAGAAGACGACGTCCTCCTGCTGCGTTGTTCATCGTGGATGTCTGCGCGGCCGTTCGATAACTCCCTACACCATTTGCGGACGAAGAAAGAAGAAGTTAGCAGGTTCCTCAATGGGTTGGTGGTGGACTTCGATGAGGCAGGTATACAAAAGTGGATCTTTCGTCAACAAAAATGTATTAAAAAAAATGGCGACTATGTTGAGAAATAGTGGAAGAAGCAAGCTTTCCAACAGTGTATTTTTCAAGTAAAATAACATTTGTAACAAATGTGGGAACCTTAGTTTTGAATCTACACACACACACACACACACACACACACACATATATATATATGTATATAAATTGTTACGGACTATTGGAGGAGAAAACCAAGAAATGACATGTTTTGCTCAGCAAACTAGCGTCATCAGTTCCAAATCTGTAACTTAATACGTATAGGTCTAGAAAACACTGTCATGTCTACAGTGACACCCACAAACAGTCTCTGCCCTCAAAACACAAAAAAATAATATCCCGTCAGAAAAGTGACATTTATTTGTTTTGTTTTTTCTCAAGTTTTGTTTTTTGTTTATTTCTGGTTATTTTTTTCTATTATTCCAGAAATTATAATTATTTTGTGTTGACCGACTGCAAGTTTTAATGTCAATTTTCAATAAGGTAACACTGAAATAATGACTTCGAAGCTATTTTTATTCCCTGTATTGAAATGACCTTACACTAATATAAACAAGGGGAGTATGTTAAGCTCCGTGTATTTAGAGCACATAAATCTCACCGCTTAACTCACTTTGGGGGCTTGTGGCCTCACGATGCATTTAAAAATATCACAGGGCTTTTGAATATTTATTGACTAGTCTGTGGAAGAATATGATTAATAAAACAACATAAAGGGACAGACTAATGATTGTGTATACTCTACATAAATATGTAATGGAAAATTAGAAGGCACACTTCCACACGAGCGTAGCATTGTATACATTGGCGAACATATTTAGTAGATACTTAGAAATTCTAATATTGTATATTTGGAATATATAAATGTGTTGAAAGCATCGTATAAATGAGTGCTGATAAGTTTTGGTAAACGTTTTTTTAGCCTATTTTCAATTTTGAAAAAATAGGCTTATGAGATCACATTTTGTCCGTGTGTGTCTGTGTGTGAGGTGTGTGTGTGTGTCCCCCTAATAAAATCTAAACGGCTGGAGCGATTTCAATGAAACTCGGTAAGTTCATAGCACTATTCCCGGCGACCTCGACCGTGCCCTTCAAATTTTGTTACGTCTCACCAATCCAACATGGCGGCTGTGCGAAATATTTCACTAGCATTCAATATCTCCGAAACTATTATCGATATCGCCCTGAAATTGTATACGGTGATAAAGGGCACTACTAGAAGTTAACCTATGAGACTATCAAAAATCTGGTGACTACAAAACCAACATGGCGGCCAAGCGAAGTTGAGACTTTTAAATAGACTTTTCTCGCGATTTAACTATCCAAACGTAATGAAACTTGGTACAGCAAATGTTTATACACATTGTAATGCACTGAAGTCTAATTTAGTTCAATTGTTTACATAACCTCAAAATGGCGGCTGTGCGAAATATTTCACTGACATTCAATATCTCCGAAACTATTACAGATATCACCCTGCAATTTTGTACGGTGTTAAAGGGTACTGATACAAGTTTACCTATGTGTATTTCATAAACCTGTAAAGTACAAAACGAACATGGCGACCAAGCGAATTTGAAATATTTTAATAGACTTTTCTCGTGATTTAACTCTCTGAGCGCAGTGAAATGTGGTACAGTAAATGATTTTGCAGATTGTAATGCACTGCCATCTAATTTAATTCAATTGTTTACATAACCTCAAGATGGCGGCTGTGCGAAATTTTAGAATTAAGTTTTTATTTCTTGAGTCGTAATCATGCGATCGAAGTGAAAGTTTGATTAATGAACCTAGGCAATAATTGTCCTTGAATGGTACATAACTCTATGGCCTATACATATAACAATCCTAAATGGCGAGCTTCCGAATTATTTAGACGGTTCTCAATATCTATGAATCTTTTACAGCAACCAAACTGATTTTTTTAAATGTTCACAGAGACTATGAACATATGTTCACCTATAGGACTTTCAGTAACCTGGTGAGCACAAATCCAACATGGCGGCGACGCGAAGTATAAATATTTAAATGGACGTTTCTCGCGAATTAACTATCCGAGTGCCATGAAACGTTGCACGTTAAATGCTTACACAAATGTTGATCCACTGGCATCTAATTTATTTCAATTGTTTGCATAATCACAAGATGGCTGCTGTGCGTAATTTTAAAATCTCGTTTTTACTTCTTGTGTTTTAATCATGCGATTGCAGTTTGAATACCACACGTACACAATAATCTTAATGTAATAGTACAAAAATAAAAATCCAACCTGGCGACCATCTGAAATATTTAGACGGTTCTCAATATCTACGAATCTGTTACAGCAATTAAACTGACATTTTGTATGTTGATAGAGGCAATAAACATGAGCAGGATATATGAAAATAGGCTGTATAGTTCTTCACGGAACTACTTGTTTTATCATGAAAAATGTATTAGGAAAACTGGAATAATATGCATGATTCGAAAATGCTTTATTTTCAACGCTTGCTTATCTGGCGCTTTGCCATTTTAAATTACGGGCAATTGTGGACCTTGGTTTTTCAATTTCAAGACGCTGACGAAGATATAATGTTCCATTGATTTCAAACTTCAATCGTAACACAAAAATACGTCTTACTTAGGTAGGCTGCAATTCGCTCTCTGTGATCTACTGTTATCAATATTGACGTTTCTCATAAAACAACACAAAATGATGATGATAATAATATTAATAATAATAACTTCAAAGATGGTGTTTGCAAACTTCGGATCAACTTAAAAATATACACCCTCACCGGAACTATATCAATAGTAGTCTAATCCGAAAAAAGAAGGATGACCATTAACGCTCACCTCTTCCGAATGCGAGTTGAATGAATTTCTTAATTTTTGCCATCTTACTTCAGAAGGATGGAAATCGATAAGGAGCATTTAAAGTATGGAGTTTCAGACACAGACATTCAACTCCGAACGCCGCTCAAACACAAACTAAACCAGGCTATTCAAGAAGAAGTTACAGCCTCCGGCTCGTTACTTTTTGAACGCACCTTATATAATACGCTAAGGTGTATGTTTCACAAAACTCAAGCTCCTAAACCAGAGAGAGTTGGAAGGTGTGGTTTGTACCAAAATCTTCCAAATCATCTCAATAGTACAGGAAAAATCCTGCATTTCTTGAAAAGTTAATGGAAATACAGTATATGTATTTATTTATAAAGTGTTTTTAAACAAATAAACAAGACGATAGCCCCTGGCAGAACTGTGTCGCGTACAGCCCGCATAGAACTAGAGGCGGGTGGGGGCGCACACAACACATTATTCGAGAGTTCTCGTGCGGGTTCGCTAGTTAAAATTATTGATGATGATGATGATGATGATTGTTGTTTTAAGGGGCCTAACATCTAGGTTGTCGGCCCCTAATGGCTTGGGTGATCGTGAAGATGAGAATGAAATGTAAACTATAACTAAAACTAATTACTAACTTATATACTAGAAGAAGAAATGGAAAACAAAAGGAGAATAAGGCAAATAAAGGACAGGAGGAAAAGAAATGCCCTCAACCCTCGAAGAATGCGGGTTGAGGGACTAGGAAGGAAGGAGAGCCATGAAAGGCAGATAGGAAAGTGAAAGAGGAGAGGGTCCACGCCACAGGTAATGGAAAAAAGAGGGAAAACCGGACCCAGCTCAGGAAGCCCTCGGCGTCGCCAACTCCGGAACTCACCAGCCGTGAGCCCCTGAGGGTTTAGCAATATCCACGGTGCACCAGAAGTGGTGGGGCTACATACACCCGGCCTCCTTGAGGGCCTTGAGCAGAAGGCAGGAGATAACATGAAAAGAAAAAGAAGGCTGACCCCTCGCAGAAGGAGGGTATCAGAAAAGATGAGACAAGGGCCAATTAAGGCGGGAAAGGAAAATACTGCTTAGGCCTCGGATACCCTAATACCGTCGGGGTCGGAAGAGGACAAGAGTTGACCAAGTGAGGTCGACAGGAAAGAAGATGGAGAGGAGCGCGGCACAAGTAAGTGGAAGCAATGCCGGACTCAGCTGGGGCCCCGTGGTCGCCAACCCACGCCCCACTTGATGAGAGCCCCTGGGGGGGGGGGGGTTAAAAATTAGTATTGTAATGCCAGTTGATTCAGATAACAAACGTGCGGATGCGAGGCAGATGCGGATAACAATTTGCTTCTCCGCGCAAGGCTCTACTACCTATGGCATGCTTCTATTTTCTTTAGGTCTCATTCTGGCCTGGCAGTCTGTGAGTTAAACCAGTCACTCTTTTAACAACCTGCATGATGAGTTGATCTATTCAGTCAGGGGGCCAACTCTCGACCACTTTTATGGATCACGGCTCACCACGGTCCTTACCAATTCTTTCAGTTTATGATTTCGCATCTTGGTATCGGCTTTGATGGTGTCTTTGGCGACCTAGTCTTCGTTTACCGCTGACCCTTGTGATCATGATTGATGCTTCTAACAACCACTGACACATTATATGGCCGAAAATATGAGAACTGCTATTTCATAATTTTTGTCCTCGAGTGACATCTTTGGTCTAACGCTGTCAAGGACGACTTTTTTTGCAGTCCATGGAACGCTTTAATGACTAATTTGAAGGTGTCTACCTTCTGCCGATTTGTAATATGCAGGGAACGGATTTACATGTGCTAATGATTGATGAAATATGTACGTATATATTTAGTTTTTTTTATAGATATATGGTATTATATATATATATACTAGCGGACCCGTGCTAGTACTCTCGCATAATGGGTTGTGTGCGCCCCATGTTTACAGACTACCCGGCCGGCTCTAGTGCTATGCGGGCTATACACGACATAGTTCTGCCTAGGGCTATCGTCTTGTTTATTTGTTTAAAAGCACTTTATAAACAAATAAATATATTTCCGATGACTTTTCAAGAAATGCAAGACTTTTCCTGTACTATTGAGACGATTTGGAAGATTTTGGTACAAAAATCCCTCTGGTCTAGGAGCTTGAGTTTTGTGAAACATACATCTTAGCGTATTATATAATAAGATAGGCCAAGAGAGGAAGATAATGAGGAAGATATTGGGACCAATCAAGGGAGTAAATATATTAAGCGGCCCAACCAGGAGCTCTATAGTTACTCTGAAAGAATTACAGACGTAGCCAGGAAGAGACGTCTAACATTTTATGGACACGTCTCCAGGATGCATCCAACCAGGCTGACCAACCAGCTACTCACATACTGGCAAAGAAGGAAGACCAAGTCACCATGGCTGATAGAAGTGCACAAAGATCTGCTGGAACTGGGAGTTACGGAAAAGGACATAAAAGATCGAACGTCTCTCAGGAGTAAATTAAAGCAAATAAAGTTCCAGGAAAAACCCCAAGGAAGAAGACAGGTGCCCTCTGGACAAAGGAGAGAAAAGAACAACACAGCCAGAAGATGCGTGACTACTGGGCAAAATTCAAGGCCCACTCCAAGCAAAATAGTTGAGTATCGTGTTCCGTAGTTGGCCTATACGGAGCAAGAAGAAGAAGATAGGCCTATGTCTCTACACCATTTTAGAGAACAGAATATACATAACAGTACAAAACTCTGATTTTTGTTCTTAAAGTTAAGGTATGGCTTTTGAAGACAGCACTCATTTTCTGAAATACACTTCTTGCTTTCCAACCCTCAGACCAGAACTAATATCTTGGCAGAGCCGGGAATCGATTCCGAGCCTTGACAGACCACGAGGAGGACCTTGAGAATGATTGCGAGCTACTTGTGGTGGAGATTTAATTAATTTTGTGTTGTGCTGACCAAATGTGATACAGAGGATGTTTAACGAGCCGACATCGACTTGATGGCAATGCCATTATTGATCGTAAATATTCTTAAACAGAAGTCCCCGTCATATCTTTACGACGGAGTTTATCAAATGGGAACATGGCATCATATCTCTATCTTTAATTCATCGCTCACTATAAGTGCTTTTACGTTTTCATATCTTCCAACAACCTCCATTCAGTGGAAATCTTTAAATTACTAGCCTCGGAGCGAGCCTATCATCCCTGCTTTAGCCAGCATCAAACTGTCGAGTCTTGTCGAGTTAAGACTTCAGAAAAGAGTATATGTGTTTGGAGTTTCGCTGTTCACCTCGGTTTTTCTGAATTTCGTCTGGGACCTGCCGTCCAAGCGCCATTTAAGCTTACACTGGGTAAACCGTTAATAATACCCGGCGAAGTTGCTAGTCCTAAAATCTCTACTTAGTATAAAACAAAGTCCCCGATTCTTGGATGTTACGGGTAAACTCGAGAACCACTGGATGATTTTGATGCGGTTTTCACCATTCTGTAAAGGATATTTCGAGGATGATTTCTGTTGAAAATAATTTATTTGTAATCAAAGGAAGCAGAGCAGTAACGATTTCAGTGGAAAAGTCGAAAGAAAAAACCTGGCGTCCGAGAGTTTTGTAAGCTTACGCTGGGCAAACCGTTAAAAATACCTAATACTATGAGTGTATGAATTATTTAGCATGAAAAGTTTTACAAAAAAAAGTCCGTGAGAGCGTATGTCTATCTTCAATACATCACCCACTATAAGTGTTTTTACGTTTTAGTGTCTTTCAACCATGTCATTCAACTACTGAGGCGACACTTTACGAGCTAGCTAAGGGCGAGTCTATCATCGCTGTTACAGCCTAGCTATCGGGCGGACCTATTGCCCCGGGTACAGCCAGCAGCAAACCGTCGAGTCGTTGAGTTAAAAACTTTAGAGAAGAGTGGTTGTGTTTGGAGTTTCCCTGGAAGTGCAACTCGGATTTTCTTCATTTCGCCTGTAAACCTTTCGTTCCGCAAAATTCACAGTCAAGTTAAGATTGGACGGAAGGGGGATTTGTGTTTCATGCACCTCGCCATTCTTAAATTACGTCTGACAAGAATTTGTTTTACATGCATCTCCATGATAATATAATTAATAGTTCAGTCAGTGATTTTAACCCATCATGCCGAGACGTAAAACGGATATTGGTCGTTGTTCATTAACATGAAAAAAAAAAACCACATTCATAACTGTTCCCGGGCGAAGCCGGGTCTGGTCGCTAGTAAATAGATAAATAAACAATCAATGAATCGTACGACTTGGAGTGCCTTGATTTTTAACCCCATTAAGGATACAGTTTCCTTGACCTTGGAATTGAACTTGTGATCTTGGGATAATGACGCGGTCAATCTAATATTGACCCATCGAGGAAGCAGCTGAAATTATGGAAGAATTGTTGTTTTATTTTTTTATGTAATATTGAGCACATGGTAGAGTTCTCCTATGAAACACTCTTTCTCAATCCAGTGTTATTTTTTGAGAAACAAACTGTGTCCCTGGAATTCTCCGCATTGTATCAACTTTGTACTAAGGAATGTATTGTTCTTGATGCTACATGTGTTTGAAAGAAGGAGCAAACAAAAGAGAAATTCCACAGTTATATTGTTTTAATTAGCGGCATTGTATTCTCAATTAGTCAAAACGTGCTCGTAATTTCCAATGAACCTACTACTTACTTGTTTGGAATTCAATCAGGATCGATGATTCTAGGTTTGCAATAGAAAATAGCACAATCAGTTAGTAACTTACACAATATACAGTAACTGGACACTTTATTAGATTCGACGTAACATTCTTCCATTTTTTGAACTGACTGCAGTTCCACTTTGTGTCAGATTACTGTGGAACAGAAGTCCCTTTACTATGTTATCTTACTGGGATATTGGACCTGGAATTTTCCCATACATTTTTTACCAATACATCTTTGTTGCATTTAAAATATGAAAATCACTATATTCTTATTATAATTGATGTTATAATCACTAAGTTTCCCAATAATGATTGACACAAATCCAGATCTGCGTGCACATATGTTATCTATGAAATACATTCTAAATTACCAGTCTTAATACGGGGAGATTTTTGAGTAGGAGTAGGTTTGAAACAAGATATTACTGCCATGCGTCCTTTTTCATATAATACACGCCAATAAGAATTAATTTGATATTTTATTTCGAAGAATGTCAGCCATAATTGAAAGTAAGGCTAAGTGCTTAAACAAATGTGCCTCAGTCTAATCTAATTGCCATCAACCTTTTGGGAAAAATCCAGGCATTTGGGAAGTATAGCTCTTATATGATTTAGCCTACTCAAAATTGTTGAATTTCAATATCGGTCACACGTCTTAGAAATCATTTCATTCTCGTTTTGGATCAAATCCACATTCAAATGGTGATCATTTAACATATTTCTATGTTTGTTACTACCATGTCAAAATTATTAATCATTTATTGCCATCCGCATTGACTACAATTATATTTATTATATTGAAATGCTTTAGGAACATTGTTCATACTGAGCAAATTTAATCATAAGTCAGGTATCTATTGTAAGACACTCGTCTTCACGCGAAACTTTATTATTTAACATTAAAATGTCATTTTCCTTTTAAATTGCCCATTATTATGACTATCCATTGCTCTTACTTTGTATATTTTATAACAGATGATTAGAGTTGCTTTAACACAGTGGTCTTATCGCGACTATCATAAATAGTATACAAATCTGGTGATTACATAAATTACATTCATATAAATGTCAGGATATAGCACAAACACTGTTTGTAATGTGGTGTTAACATTCATATAATTATCTGCTCAAAGTTTTGTTGATAGTAAGTCAATTATGTTTGAATAACTTCCAAAGGTGTAGAAATATTAACAACACATTTTAGATAATATTTTATGAGAATTCAAATAGTAAATAATAAGGGCCAATTAAATGACCAATAATGTTTTGATGTGTACGATGTAACTTTTAAGAGACGATAAGTGTGATGCAAGAGATGTTTGACAAATGAGTTAACATTATGGGGTTTGAAGCCATACTGAAGAAGAACATAGGATATTAGAAACATACCGGTATACTAACAATTAATATAAAAGAGAGAAAAACTCAAAGAATGGACTAAGTTTAACACAAATGTCAATTTCATTCCTAATTTTGGACATAATTCGAGATTGTACAACGCTTTGGAGCCAGTAAGTCGTTGTACTACGTTAATTATTTAAAATCTCTCCATAATCTAAAAATATTGTTAACCAAACCGGGAATATTTAACTGATTAAGTACTGTTATTGAATGCGACATTGATGGTATAAATACGTAGTTCCAATAACATAGATAATGTACAATGATTACAGGGTGGGAAATCACGTCGCAACTCAGTTGTTTTGAACTCTTTCCAACCTTAGTGGTGTTCTGTGAATATACTGTAAACAAAACAAGAATGTATCTCCCAAAATAATTACTTATTAATAAATTTGAATTAAATAACACCCTTGTCAATATGTATTGGATTCAAAAATCGTAAATGTTCCGGTCATTGTTAAGACTTCTTTCAGCAAATTGGCCTGGTTGACATATAAAACTTTGGATAGATTTCGAAATGTGTCCAATTTTCTGAAAATCTTAACGAATACCGATACAAGTACGATTATGAATCCAATTAGGCGTTATTTATTTCAATTCATCATTGTAAGTGAATACGGATTCCATCTAATTGATAATATTATGATTAATATTTACTCTCATGATGGATTACTGATTTGAAAAATAAACCATTATCTGACTAATTTAGCATGTCTGTAGGTGAATAATGCATATATATACAATGTAGCAGAACACTGAGTCTAGCCTGTGAACTAGAAGATTCCTCCGTAGAGTTAGCTAACCTTTGACTCTTGTTCAAGAATAAATTTATTTAAACTAGATATATCTTACTTTTCAATCCTCACTCCTGTTACTATTTCTTTTTAAAATAATTTAATTTATGTTCATCGTTAACGAGCTTCACTGATTTATTTTCCATGTGAGTAGTTTTACAAGACCTTGAGGAAGAGTGTGAACGCTACATTTGCACATCTTGCTTCTTAGGATCTGTAACCTATAGTTACATTTACAAGTAAAGCTTAGATCTCTGCCACTGTGCATCATTAATGTTTTTCGCTACCAGGAGCTGGATTATTTTCTTATTGTTGGCAGAGTATTTTATTATACTAAAGCAAAATGAAATAATGTGAAGTTTACTGGTAAACTAAAATATGCAAGCATTGTTCTTTCATTTAGCCCTCAACTACAGTCGTCAGCTCAACAATGACTTTATCGACTTTCATAACATATTTTTGTGCAGTTCACTTCTACATTGTTGCGGCGTTTTATTTTTTATTTATTTATTTATTTATTTTATTTATTTATTTATTTATTTATTTGATTTTATTTTATTTCATTGGGTTTGGATTTTAATTTAATTTTTTATTTACTATTATTATTATTATTATTTTATTATTAGGCTATTTTTATTTTTTACTTTTATTTTTATTATTTTTATTTTTTTGTTTTAAATTTCTTATTTTTATTTTTTATTTTTTGTTTTACTTCCTACAGCAGTTTTAGATTGAAAGAAACAAGTATTTTAGTTGTCAAAGATGGCTTGTTTAGTGCTTTAACAACCATATCCATTGTTCCTGTAGATAGATATTGTTCCCTTCACAGCAGCAATGACAGTTGTTTCGATGAAGAGTCTGAAAGAACTAACTGTTTGCAGAAGTCAGCTAAAATGTTCAGGACGATCCCTCTCGCTCCTAACATTACACTCTGTAATGAAATTTTCGTACGTATGCTAGGAATGTTAAAATGACGAAGTGACATGACACTCAGGATCTGCCATGTGATGCTCTATCCAGTCTATAGCATTACAGTTGTCTAACGCTTCATCACTTCAAGTTGTAGTTAATTGTTACACTGGGGAACAAAAAGAAAATTTGTGTGTGATGTCTGGAATTTAAAAACAGATTCTGGGCATATTTACGCTGTTGATTCCAAAACTGATGTCCATTTTGTTCCATCAGCTCTTAAGTTTGTTTTAAGATGTTGATAATTTTGTGATAGTTTACTACAATAATTTAACAATTAGCATCACGGAAGAACAGTACTGTGGACGATGGGATACGCATTTGATAGCGGACTATTGTTGGAACCTCCACCGAGAATGCACATAATTATCACATCGGAGAAAATCACAGAGACGTGTATTCAGTGATGTGCTAAATTGAAGGTGTCATACGTGTGGTGTTCTCTTTCTGCTAGGCATAACGTCATAGTGAACAAGAAATGGATAATGACCAAAAATACTTGTTATCTTAATGAAGAACTAGTGTTTATTTTGCAATGATTTAACCTTAATTGAATAATCTAATATGCCGTATCGTGAGCAGGAGAGCTGATACGCAAAAACTAAAACTATATTCAGATTCTACTACCCAAGAACATCCCAAAAAAGGGACTAACATCTTAGGCACCAAAAATAGTGTTCCCCAGTGATCATAGTCTAGTAATGTTATAATTATTTTGCTGTAACAATTAAGACTCTAAATTGAATTTGCCAATAAAACGGTCACGCATTTTCATCGTTAGTGGCTGTTAAGCGAACTAGAATAATTTGCATATTACATATTGACATTTTAATTCCCTGTCAACGGACGAAATTTCTTTGCAGTTTAACAAGTCTATTGGTGGATGTAAATTATTTCACGGCTTGTTGTATGATAGAGATCGCCATTCCACAGCAGATATGAGCTACTACATGAATGTGTGTAGCTGTAAGTTTTAATTGTCAGCTAAGTTGTGTTTTAAATCGTTTTATTTTCTAAAAGCAATATGCACGTTAGATTTAACCTTGTGTACTTCGTGATGTAAGTAACATAAATCGCAGCTAACCAACGAAGGTATTCGATGGCAAAATACCTTTTTAATAATGATCACATAATTAATTTTCCGTAAGTAAGATATTGTCCATCCTGAAGCAATGTGTGTTGTTCACGGCTACCCCGTTTCCACCTCCTTCTTATCTTGTAGCGGGTGAGATACGATGGCAGTATCTATTACCTGTCTAACACGAACCATAAAGTGGTATTGAACACTTCAGTTCCTCCATGTGCTATATCTCAATTTTACCTCAGACAGTACAGACATTGTTTAATGAGATAGAAATATTGATCTGTTTTGCATACTTCATTTTGTATAAAGCATTAACATTTACCATACTAGGAAAATGTAAGATATTTGATAGAGGGAATTGAGATTTGTACCTTCGACATCTGCCAAATTCAAAACTTTTAATTGCTGGCTTGTTCTTTTTGTATTTGTTCGGATAGCATTTATAAGATGTCGAAGGTAGAAATCTCAATTTCCTGTATACATGTTTATAATTTCACCACCATCCATCGCAACTCCAATGACAGAGTTTAGAAACAGCATCTTCTAAATATTTTTGAAAAAAGAAAAAATATATATTTGATGATTTGGAACTTTTATTTAATGAAATGATTGTAAGGATAACCATTTTATCTTAATCAATGTCAAACGCTGGAGAAGATATCAATGAATATCGAAACATTTAAAACAATTGAATATATATTTCATATTTTTTATTGATTGGCGTAGTATTTGTAAGATTTCACTTTGTATTGCAACTGTTAGATTTAGACAAAAACACATTAAAGATCAGCTTTTCAATGATGTATCATGTGTTTTTTTCCTTTGGTACATCAGCCTTTGTCTAATTATTATTATGCACAATATTATATTGAATCTCACTGTTGAAGTTTTCATTTTGTATCGATAATTATATTGGCTTTGTACGGGGAAATAGCGTATCCCTTTATAGGGCAGAATATTGTCGAACATACGGTATTTTATTTGTATTCATTTCAATTCAATTATTTTAGCCTAATTTTAATGACTGTATTGTTAATTTTCATTCTTGTTTTCTTTATTTTCTTATAATTCATATTTATTTTGATAATTATAATTTTTATATAATCTCAAAATTAAGATTGTAAAATTATTATAATTTTAATTTTTACAAACATATTTATTTTAACATGTAATTTTACTGTCATTTTTTTTCACTCGTTGATTTTAATTATTATTATTATTATTATTATTATTATTATTATTATTATTATTATTATTATTATTATTATTATTATTATTATTTTAAAAACATTATCAAGCACCTTATGTATGAAGTTTGATTATCAGGAATATCAACACTTCAAACATAATTCGTTGCTATATCGCTGAAAAATTCAACCGTCAGCTTCTTTGACAATATAAAGCTCCCTTATAGCAGGTGATTAATATACAGACCTCTGGTCTATAAAGGGTTAAATTTGCAGGGGATTCTCATAAAAAAGAATATATCTAAAAGAATCAACCAAACAATAATTATAATAAAAAATGTAAACAGTCAATCCAAGCATAAAGCAAACGGACAAAGGAAATAAATAGCTATTTCAGAAGCAATCTCACAATCAAACTAAGGAAACCTACAAACAAACAATCAAAGTCTTAGAGAGCAGTTAGTAAAGTTACTAACTATGAAAATGACAGAAAGCAGCCCACAGTTTTCGCAAATTAAATTATTTTATGGAGCATTTGGCTGGAAGGTCTGGGTTCTTAGTGAATGAATCTAATTTATACGATAGTCTTAAATCATTATTTTAGGCTGTAGACAAAAACACCATTTACTTTGTTTCAACGGTTTTAAACATTACTTTTCAATGTCTTCTTTGTAGCCGCAAGCTTTTTTTCTTTTAAATGTTTAAGTAAGAATGTTTTGAAGTTTCATGAATAATTAATTTGCCTATTTCTTTAAACTTACTTAAACATAAACTATGTGATATTTTAGCTTAATACACCTTCATCCAAACCTTTTAAGACCTTGGAGTCACGGCTGTTCACAAAATATTTTCTATGTGTGTGCAAATATTCAAGAACAACAAGTTATACTGTATTTGTATTGGCAACCTGGTAGAAGATTCCCCTTTCCACCCCCACTTCTCCCCTTCTCTTCACCTAAGGGTCTGGTCCGGTGAAGACCTTCTCACCCTCAGGGCTCACTCGCAACATTCCAAGCAGTCCCCATCACCTGATGGGCAAACTATTCCATCTCGCAGCTTCAGACTAGCTGGGCTGCAGTTGATGTAAGAGTAGCAGACAAAGAATGACCATGCCAGACACAACATTTATCATAATTTAATTCTTTTGATAGAAATCTTTGAAATAATTTTTACTGTCAACTATCCATAGGTTACTCTTCTGACTAACGGAATGGTCTTATGGACCATTTAGCCAAGTACATATTATTTTCTACACACATAGAAAACAATGGAATTATAACTCAGCAATTCTTCTAGGTTTGTGCCGTGTCTTGGGTGGGGTTTTTCGCCTAGGACACCAAGCTGGCTCATCGGCGGGCTCTTGGTGTCCCCGCCCGGACCCCCACAGGAGTGGCGAACTGCGCGCCACCTCCCTTTATATTAGATGCAACTGCACCACTTGACTGCGAGAACTAAAAGCTCAAGCAGCCTTAACCTCCCTATGAAGGCTTCCAAAAAGATGGTATATTGGCTTTCACGGACACCAAGAGCCCGCCGATGAGCCAGCTTGGTGTCCTAGGCGAAACCTCACACAAGACACGGCACAAACCTAGAAGAATTGCTGAGTTTTAATTCACCGGCCGTGAAAGCCAATATACCATCTTTTTGGAAGCCTTCATAGGGAGGTAAGGCTGCTTGAGCTTTTAGTTCTCGCAGTCAAGTGGTGCAGTTGCACCTATTATAAACGGAGGTGGCGCGCAGTTCGTCACTCCTGTGGGGGTCCGGGCAGGGACACCAAGAGCTCGCCGATGAGCCAGCTTGGTGTCCTAGGCGAAAGCCCACACAAGACATGGCACAAACCTAGAAGAATTGCTGAGTTTTAATTCACCGGCCGTGAAAGCCAATATACCATCTCAATGGAATTATGTTCATTATTGTGATTTATTCTTACCATTTAAGTGAGTCATGCTTTAAAGAGAGATTCTTAGCGATTTTGAATGGTTAAAATATTGATGCATATTCTGACAAATTGATTTTATTAGAGTTATGTTTAGTTTTTGTGAATTATGAGTGTCTAAAATTTTGTAGCCTATATCTGTGTACAAAATATGCTTGATTTTTTAAAAGTTTTCTCAATTAAGCCTATTGCTACAAGTTATTAACGTCAGCAGTTACTTGTTTTGGGAAGTAATAATAATAATAACTACCTCGGCTATATTGTGTTGATCTTCTTTTCTGTGGGAGCCATTTTCTTGATCTACTCCCCACTTTCAAAGATCCACGTATGCTATTATCTAAGCAGCAAAACCCTATTGTGTTACATGGGGCTAAGATTAAATTGATTTTGTTTTGTGATAATCCAATGTTATGAGATAAATCTATTACCACTCGACATCGTAAGACACGGCGTGCCGTGGAATTTTCTTTTTCTTGTAGAGTAGCTGTAACAGTAAACTAGTTATTTTAATATCCCCGTAGAAGACTTGGATTTGTAAAGGTGATTTAGTAAAAGAAGTAAAATATTCACTCGACAAACCCAAACTCACCAGCGTCTGCTTTGCACATAAATGTCACACATTATTTTAACGTCATTTCCTTCATTTCGTTTTATATGGCGCAGCTGACTAGCAAAAGGATGTAAGCAAGACGATGCAGCCTGCAAGCACTTACTTGTTTATTACTCCACTGACGTCTGAAATGTGCGATAAATATGTAGGGTCTATGTGTTAACAGTGATTTATTAAATAAGGTTTCCTTGAATTCCGTCTCTTACCCTAGGTCAGGTATACTCGTATGCATGCACTCACTCACCGTGTGAGGGGGGGGGGGGGAAATAGGCTACGAGAATATCGTTGAGGGATAATGGCACAGAGCTCTCAAACGTCCATATTTGTGAACGTAATTTTGACAACTATCTCTAAGCTTAGAAATTAACATACACCAACTTAAATCGTTCAATTAATTTTTAAGATACGCGTATATTTATAAAATACAAATATAAAAATAAACAAGTAGTTCCGTGAAGAACTATACAGCCTATTTTCCTATATCCCACTTATGTTAATTGCCTCTATCAGCATACAAAATTTCAGTTTGATTGCTATAATAGATTCGTAGATATTCAGAGCCGTCTAAATATTTCGGATGGTCGCCATGTTGGATTGTTAAATGTATAGGCCATAGAGTCATGTACCATTAAAGGAAAATTATTGCGTAGGTTCATTATTCAAACTTTCACTTCGATCGCATGATTACGACACAAGAAATAAAGACTTAATTTTAAAATTCGCACAGCCGCCATCTTGAGGTTATGTAAACTTGAACTAAACTAGATACCAGTGCATTACAATGTGTATAAACATTTCCTGTACCAGATTTCATTGCGTTTGGAACATAAAATCGAGAGAAAGGTCTATTTAAAATTTTCAAATTCGCTTGGCCGCCATGTTCGTTTTGTAGTTAACAGGTTTTTGAAAGTCATATTGATGAATTTCCAGTAGAGCCTTTTATCTCCGTACAAAATTTCAGGGCGATACCGCTAATAGATTCAGAGAGATAGAATGCCGGTGAAATATTTCGCACATCCGCCATCTTGTGGTTATGTAAACAATTGAACGAAGTTAGATGTCGGTGCATTACAATGTTTATAAACATATACTGTACCACGTTTTATTGTGTTTGGTTGTTTAAATCGCGAGAAACGTCTATTTAAAAACGCAAATTCGCATGGCCGCCATGTTGGTTTTGTAGTTACCAGTTTTTCAAAAGTCACATAGGTGAACTTCTAGTGGTTCCCTTTATCACCGTAAAAAAATCCAGGGTAATGTCGGGAATAGTTTCGGAGATATTGAATGCTGGTGAAATATTTCGCACAGCCGCCATGTTGGATTGGGGAGACGTATCAAAATTTGAAGGGCACGGTCGGGGTCGTCCGGAATAGTGCTATGAATTTACTGAGTTTCATTGAAATCGCTCCAGCCGTTTAGACGTTATTAGGGGGACACACATACACCTCACACACACACACACACACACACACACACACACACACGGACAAAAGGTGATCTCATAAGCCTAGTTTTTCAAAATTGAAATTAGGCTAAAAATTAAAAACTTTCTGCACGCATTACCATTCAAAATGAAAACTCTCTATTTTAATATCACATACCCTCCAACATTTGTTTTACGTCATAAGAAAATGTCTCAAGTAACTTCAGCAGAGATTTCAAAGTTCCGATTACATACTTTGAGGCTTGTAATGGGGACCAAGACGGTTAAGTTTAGCCTAGGAACTTGTGTCCGGAAACGTACTGTCTTTCAGCTACCCGCAAAAAGCCAACACAACACACGTTCAAATCTCGGGGTCCTTGGTTACAAGGAGATTGCCGATTACAGCGCCATCTATCATAAAACGAAAAAAAATGTTTCATACTAAAGTTACATATTTTTTGACGGAAAATCTAAATCTGCAATACAAAATAGGGGTTCCTATTTAAGATTTCAAAGTCACCCCCCACCCCACCCCCCTCTCCCGCCGCGGGGGTGGTGTAGGGGGTAGAGCTTTATGTTATTGGATGTCCCTCTTCGAGGGGAACAGCTTTTATTCCAACATTTTTTAGCCTACTCTTCTCGTTTTGCAAAAATGAGGAAAAAGTAGATATATGAGATCGATCCGGGAAAATGTCTGTCTGTCTGACCTGTCTCTCTGCCTGTCCTTCTGTCTATCTGTCTGGCTGTGTGTGTGCGTGTGTGTGTGTGTGTGTGTGTCCTATCAACTCCTAAACGGCTGCAGCTATGGAAACCAAATTTGGTATGAGTCAAGATCTATGCCGGAATATCCCAAGGCCATATTTGAAAATGATGTCAGTGCTACCGACTGCTGAAAAATCGCAATTGAAATTTGAGCTCAATGTTGGATATCCTGGAAGGTATGCATGGGAGCTATTCCAAAGTTGGCCCACCTATATAAAATAATATTTCAGTTTAATTTCCAGGAGGCCATACATGATAGTGTTACCGACATGATTCTAAGGCAGCTGGTAAGTCTAATTTTTAAATGCATGCAACTTCTACACTATCAATGGCATTTCAACCAAATTTCGTATGTGACTTTTGTACCATAACTCATATGAATATGCGTATTCCTAAGAGCCAGCAGGGCTGCTAACTGTAAATAAATGCTCTCTCTCTATCGTTTTACTCTAATATCTATAAATTAGAATATATGCAAGCCAACATCTCTAAAGTTTGCATCCGTAAAGTACCTAACATTCTAAATTAATTTGGGGTAATTAATGTACGTCAGTGCTGCCAACATTATTTAATCCTCCTGATAGCCTAAGTCCAATTTTTAAATGCATGTAACTTCTTTACTAACAAATGTATTTCATCCAAAATTGGCACAATAATAGATCATAACATTTTAGATTAATTCATAAATTTTAAGAAAAGTAGGCTCTTTAGTTCGTCACGGAACTACTTGTTTTAATCCGATTTGTCCAGATATTCCGAAAAGCTGTTTTACTGTAAGTGCCTCACCCTGTATAGCATCCAAAAGATATGTCTGGGATTATGTTAGAAGATTAGAATGTAATAAGAAATATTGTATCAAGATTCGAAGTCCAAGCTATTGGCAAGCTACATTCTGTATTATTTTTATTGGGACAGGCCCAGCGTGCTTTAGAAAACATTAATCAAGCAGTTAGGTTTAAACTCTTCATAAGGCTGATTCTTATCACTATACTTATGCCACAAACATGTCATACTTAATTATCATAACCAGAATTAAAAAGAAAACCATACCGCTAAATTGCAAATGCAACAGAGCTGGCACCAGCATACGACAAATGAAGACTTCTCTCCAGTTCCTCCAAGTGCCACATTTGACATCTGACATGAGGGGTACTCAACAATGTTTCAGTGTGGAGTACAGTAGAACTTCTGTAAACCGAAACAAGGAGAGGAAGGAGGTTACAGATAATTAAAATTTTGGTTAATAATTGGAATGTTATTTTTAGATGTTAAGGATTGTTGTTTAAGTTCACGTGAAATTAAATAAATTATATACGTATAGGCTACAGTACAATGTTGACAAAGTATCTTTAATAATATAATATAAATAATAAATAGCCTTGCAAATCCCATAAGGGCTATGGCCTCCTGCTTTGTATGGAATTGCTCAGTTTTAACTCATCAGGTGAGCAAGTTCTGAGGAGCTAGTATCTTTACGAGCCCACTATTCACATTTTTTTTAATTGAGGAAAAAGTAGACTTATGAGATCAATCCGGCAGATGTGTGTGTGTCTGTGCGTGTGCGTGTGTATGTGTCCCTTTCAACTCCTGAATGGCTGGAGCTATCAAAACCAAATTTGGCTCGAGTAAAGATCTGTATCTGAATATTCCACAGACATATTTGAAAGTCCTACAAACTGCTGAAAAAAAAATGCAATTGAAATTTGAGCTCTATGTTGGGTATCTCGGAAGGTATGCTTGGGAAATGGTCCAAAATTGACACGCATATGGATCATATTACCGGTACATCAGATTAATTTACAAGAGCCCATCCTGTAACTTCCATACTATCTGTTGGATTTCAACCAAATTTGGTATGTGATTGGCGCATCGGAGCAGATTTGAATATGGGTTATCTTTAGTGTCAAAAGAGTTTCCAACTGTTGAAAAATGCACTTTATGAATTTTTACCTTCATTTCAATGTATCAGAAAGTATGCAGGCCATCTGTTCTAAACTTTGCACACTTTCTCTTTTAAATAAAAATGTCATCAAATTACGATTTTTTAAAATTATTTGGCTCTCGAAAGGGATTGATCCCCCTAATGACCCCCTATAGTTATCCACTGCCCATGTAGATCTCGTAAGTTTATATTCATTTTATACAAAATTCTATAGTAGGCTAAATTGTTAATTTTGTGGGATTTTATTACGACTAATGTGTTAACTGTTATGATGTGCGCTGTCTGTTCATCCGGATCTGTCAGTCATTAATTGTGGCTACTACTACTGTAGCAGTTGATTGTTATTTTAAGAGGTGGGATAGCAAGGTCATCTGCTCATAATAATAATAATGATATTCCAGCATGTTGTCAGTAGATCACTTAGTAAATATGACGGTGTTCTATTTACACCTAACCTACATGCTGTTTATTCCAGATCTAATGATAAAAATGTCCGTATTCTTGTACATGAAGGCAGTTCATTGTGCATGAAACAATTGAAACACAATAACTGCTATTATTTGCTGAACACGGAAGCGAAGAAATACACGACTGAATTGATCATTGCTTAAGGCATAACTTCAAGGTCACTACGATTTTTAATGATGAAAGAAACAAAACTCTTGTCTGTGAAAGGAATATTGTAGGATTAGCAAAGTGCTCTCTGCTTGATTGCAGCCCAAGATCGTACAAATGGTTACTGATATTTGAACTCAATTTTTGGCTGAGTGGACAGAACGCTAGACTTAGATTCGAAGGGAACTGGGTTCGCATCGTGAAATTTTAACGTAGTATGGTTAATTTCTCCACCTCTGGGTACATGTGACGTCTCCATCGCAGAGCGCACGACATGCACCACATCTCTCTGGTGGCCACACATAATTGTTTACTGAATTCGCTTTGTTTGACTTTACTGTGTAATTTATTTGAAATTAAATTATCTTCAAATCTTATTGTTGGTATAAGGATATAAGAAAGCTTGAATGCAGGTATAGATGGGCCGATCATTCGTGACTGGTCGAAAGCGCGTGAGAATTCTTCATAAAACCCGAGCAGAACACTGAGACCACTTAATATGCACACGCAGTGCCGAAGACACATGCGTACTTTATTTGCATTGATCACAAAGATATGAAGACACACTGTGCGTGGATACACCACTGCTCACGTAATAGGTACCGGTCAAAAAGGAATGGCCCACTTATACTATAAAAGCTATCTCTACATTTTCTTAACTTGTTACATTAAAAAAAAAAAAAATTACGTTCATTTTTTTTTCTTTTTTCTTAGCCCTTGTACTGGTTTGACGGAGCTCTCAATGACTTCCTATCTATGGTTTCTAAAATTTCATTATCAATCTCTATCTCGAGCTACACAAAGAAGCTACCACGCGCTACATTTTGGGAAATCTAACCTTGACATTGCTCAACAGTTCTTGTCCTTCACCTTTCCTGCCATAACTTAGCTTGATTTTTCTGGGTGGCTTTGAATGTGCCCTACCAATTTCTTTCTTCCTTTCATTACCACTTACCAGGAACATCACTCTTTTTCCTACATGTTAATTGATTTATTTTCATGTATAATCATACACACAGGAAAATACTTGTAGAATGTTTTCTCCACTTCGCTGTAGACTTGTTGAGAATTTTGATTTCAAGTATTTGAAAAATAATTCTTTTACCCTTATATTTACTAAATTGAGAGCCGAACAGTTGCTACGGAGAACGGACTGAAGAAGCCTCGTTGAACTCGAAAATTTTGAGCAATCTTAAGTAATATTTTATATGTTTATCTGGACATGGGAAATTCACGTCATACTTTGAGCGATTTCACATCACTATTCTAAATGACTTTTGGAGATCCTCTCAAACTGAACATCACCTTCTTTTTGGAATGCCCTGCTTATAAAATGCCACCTAAGTTACTGCAATAATGAACTGACAAAACCTATGAATCCTGTATTTCATAAATCATGTTATGCTCATTTTCTTACTTTCATCCATCACACTTTTCATAAGTTATTAAAATGTAATACCAGTAGTAAATATTTTGTTCCTTGTATGTTTTGGAAACTCAATAAATAAATAAATAAATAAATAAATTAATTAATTAATAAATAAATAGATTGTTTTTTGTTCTGAAGTGAAGAAATGATATTTGTCTTAAAAATTGTCATTTACGCTATTTGTCAATACTATTAGCTACATAAGTAGCTATGTTTCGCCCAGGTGTACACAGTTGAGCTAATCAGCAGGTTTCTGATTCACCCTGCCTGGATGCCACGTTGCCGTGTTCACACTTGGGCTATGAAGCAATGTTGACGGAGAGTCGTGGCCCCCTAGTTTCGAACTCCTGCTCTAGAGGTTGAAGCAGTAGCATCGTCGGTAGCGAGACATCGGTGCGAGCTGAGAACTGGCTGAAGTAGCTTCCAGCTCTCATCCAGTAGAACGTACGTATTTAAGCTGTCGCCCGCTCTGACTCTTCCCAGATAATAGTTAAACAATTTCCATGTGAATCGTAATTATTCAAACCTCGAGGAGAAATGGTCGACACGCGAAATCCCTGCCGACCACGCTATAGCTTAACTTGCCTACCTTCTCTCTTCAAAGAAGACTGTTCCAAGGAATATTATTGGAACACCTGTCAACTTCTAGACGTCAAAGTCGTAATGGAGCTTATGAACTTGTGGTGATATTGTAAGAAGTATGCTAGGTGACTACTTAAAATTACCGTACCGTTATTTATCAAGTCTTCCTGGTGACGTAGTGATTAGCGTTCTTGGCTGTCAGCGAGGAGGTCCGGGTTTGATTTCTGACTCTGCCGAGAAATTTAAGTCTGGTTCGAGTTACTAAGTTATCGTTGACACGCAAGTAACCTAAGTGACTCGATTTCGTAGACTTAAATTAGGACAGTGCGCTACACGAGCTAACTTACTATAATGATAATAATAATAATAATAATAATAATAATAATAATAATATACCAAAAACGACATTTCCCTGGTATGTTAACTTCAAGAAAGACCTCCAAGAAATGGGCCTACGACCTGATGACGGGCACAAACGAGACCTTTTCCGAAAAAGCATCGTGACTTTTGGGACTTTCCGAGATGAGAAATGGACAACCGGTGCAAAAGGGTCAGATTAACGTCATGCTCGACACAGCAAGTTAATGAAAACCTACTGGATCAATTGTAAATTGAAGAAACGCCAGAATGTATAGTGGAACTTATCGAGGACCCTAGTTGGCCGATTAGCAATTATTAAATAAATAAATAAATAAATAAATAAATAATACACCGAGGTGGCATGTGGATGAAAAGACCTACCAAAGAGCTATACGAGTAGACAGACAGACTCACCGATATGATCGGAAAACGCTGACTAACTTTTTACGGGCACATACAGAGAATGAACAACAACAGACTTACAAAGAAAATCTTTGATGTAGTAAACAGCTCCAGCAGGAAAACTAATTAGTATCATGAAATAGAGGAAGAATTAAGGCAGGTGGGAATCGACAGGCAAATGATTGGAGACAGAGGAGAATTCAGGAACAAAATTAAGAATACAGAATTTAAAGCAAATGAAAAGATGAAGACAAGAACATTGTGGACAGAACAATGGAAACAGGAGCACAGACAAAGGATGAAGAGATTTTGGGAAGCAAAGAGGAAGAAGCGAGAGAAGTGAAAATTAGATATTTAAGTTCAAACACTGTCCATAAGGGCAAAAATGATATAATAATAATAATAATAATAATGTGAGATAAACCATTCATGAATAGCTGAACACTCCCATGGTGGTTTAGCACGTATGGCTGTGAAGGTAGGTTAATAGAAAATTAATAAGAAATGGACAATAGATAAATCAATATAAGAAAAAGGGCTATTAATACCGTCCAGGAAGTATCTGGAATCAATAAGAAATTGACAAAGATAAAAAGAGTCTTCTAATTGGCGTGCAGAGGAATGTTATGTTCAGCCTAGTGGACACGTGAAGCGCGCTATAATTTAAAGGTCTAGTAATATATCAGATCGGTTTTAAAGCCCGCTCATGGTATTGTTGTCACTGACAGAGAAACGGCATGGCTTAAATAGAACTGGTTATTAAATCTGAAAGTTTTGGGATCCAAGAATGTTGATGAAATCTTTAACAACCTCCGTAATATATTTTATCTCTGGATTACACAAGGTTAGTCGAATATACAGGAAGTGTAGAATATAATTTTCTTTTTCTTTTCTTACATTTAAAATCACAGAAGGGCAGAAGTTTATTCTTCACTCTCACGTCCGCCAAGCAAGCTAATCTTCTGAAGACTCTTCTACACCTAAAAAGCCAGTACCCTTAAGGTACTCTTACACGATGAAAAAGTCTATTTTTGTGGCATCACTTTACTAAGTATTTTCTGAGTTTATGCAAAAGGTACAGCTATGATTCTTGTCACATATTAGAAGCGGTATATTCTGAGCTGTTTTTGACCATGTAGTGCTACTTTGCTTTTATAGGATGTGTGAAATGAATACAAATTTGGACAGATACATTTTCAAAAAAAAATATTGTATAAGTTGCTTCAGGTACACATTTCTCAGTTGTTTTTCAATCAAATATTCTCAAATTTTGTTCACATACTTGGAATGGATCATGGCAGATGAGTAACCACTTTGTTTCATTATTATTGGAACAGAATTCAAGAAAAAAAACGAACTCTTTCTTTTTAAATTTATTCAAAAATATGTATGAATTTTTCTCTTCCCAATCCATGCCTACTATGTTTTGGAAGTGAAAATAGGTTAACATTCAAGTACTCCATTAGGCAAGTTAATGTAAAAAAAATTGCCCTCTATCTTAAATGATTTCTTAGTTATTGGTACCTAAACATGAAAAATGAGTATTAACGGAAAACAGCTGGCAAAGTTAAAAGTGTATTATTCAGAGCATGAGATGCTAATTTAAAAAAAAAAACGAATTTAAGGTGGTTGTAGACATCCAAACCCCAACAAACTATATATAGCCTATTTGGATTCAGAAAAGAATGAAGAATTTTATGGCGCCAAAATATAAAAAAATCGATTTTTTTAATCATGCAAGAGTACGTGGTGTCCTTAACACTTAAAGCAGGCGTTCTCAAACGTTTTGAGACTATAAGCACCATCCACATGCCATACTAAGTACCCGAGCACCAATAAATAGAATATAAAAGCATCAATATTATTATTAATATTAATTCGTGAGGAAAAAGAACAAAGGTGTTTCCATGAATTGCCTAGCATTTGCAGATGGGTTTGCAATACTTTCGGAAAGCCTTACAGATGCAGCAATGCAAGTTGATGTCCTTGAAGATACAGCCAACATGACACGCTTAAGAATCTTTGCAGAGAAAACAAACTTTTTGAGGAATATATAAAGTGCCTAGAACTTATTAGTAACAGATATTGGTCGAATAGAAAAGGTAAAGAAATTCAAATATTTGGGAGAGACAATTCAAGAAAATGGTTTAGAAAAACCTCCTATAAATGACTTTGTTTTATACTACCGTATGTCGAGATTCATAAAATACACAAATATAACATAACAAAATATTAAATGTTATTATTTTACTAATGCATCGTTCACCATTATATGCACTTCGAGGTCATCAATAATGTCTGCCAAATCAATGGCTATCAGTTCCTTACCCTCGTAATAATACTTGATACTAATTAGTAACGGTTACTGTTTATGGCGTTACAAGTAACGCGTTATCCCTTATCTTGGCTATACGCTTCCATTTTTCACACCGAAATTTAGATTTTTAAACCTCCTCTAACTTGCATGGATTCACTGTGATGTGATGATGAAACTCAGTAACATCAGTCTGTCGTTAAAATATTTCTACCCACGAAATACTCTCTGCTTTTTTTTTTCATTCTCCCTCCTTCCTTAATTCTCTTGGCAGCTATAAAAATCTCCCATTCTCCGTCTGTAGATTGCGCCTTTTCGTTTATTGCAATAAAATTACATTGCCCCTATAGTTTTATGTAGAATAAATTGAAGCTTGCTACCTGCTAAGGTAGAAGGATACCTTTTGTGTAACAGTATCTCAAATATTTCTTCCGAGTCGTATAATTTTTTTCTTTTCCACCAGCTATAAAGTGAGTTTGGAGGCGCAGGTGTTGATAGCAATACAGCAGTTTTTCCGTCTTTACAGTGGGCATTAACTAATTGCAGTGGTCATAAATAGTGAACTTGCTTCATATTTCACAATAAAGCATTTAACGGGTTATGTCATGAGATAGGCCTACTGTATATTTATCCTAATATGACGTTTTATTCCCAGATTTGTCGAACCTGATCACATGATGCAGGGTTTTACACAAATACAGTAGAATTTGCTTTCAACTGACCCTTTACAAAACGGAATCATGCCTTATACGGAAAAATTTGACGGTTCCGTTAATTTAGGAGTAATAATAATAATAATACCGACTGACTAAGAACATCTACAATAAGAAGTGTTTCTCCCGTAACACCAAAATGAAGCACTATCAAACGGTCATCCGCCCTGAAGCTTTATATGCCTCTGAATGCCTCATATTAAACAGGAAATGACTCACGGACAAACTAGAAATCCATGAGAGGAAGCTAATGAGGACGATATTGGGACATATCAAGGAAGGGAGTAAATATATTAGGCGGCCCAACCAGGAGCTCTATAGTTACTCTGAAAGAATTACAGACGTGGCCAGGAAGAGACGTCTTACATTTTAAGGACACGTCTCCAGGATGCATCCAACCAGGCTGACCAACCAGCTACTCACATACTGGCAAAGAAGGAAGACCAAGTTACCATGGCTGATAGAAGTGCACAAAGATCTGCAGGAACTGGGAGTTACGGAAAAGGACATAAAAGATCGAACGTCTCTAAGGAGTAAATTAAAGCAAATAAAGTTCCAGGAAAAACCCCCAAGGAAGAAGACAGGTGCCCTCTGGACAAAGGAGAGAAAAGAACACCACAGCCAGAGGATGCGTGACTACTGGGCAAACATCAAGGCCCACTCCAAGCAAAATAGTTGAATATGTCCGTAGTTGGCCTATACGGAACAAGAAGAATAATAATAATATCGTATGGCCTCGGTGCCGGGTGCAAGCTTTGGTATTTGACACCCAAAGAGTAGCTTGCATGTCGAATTTCGTTGTTCCTTGGAGCACTTATGAAAGTCAAGGAGGTTAGATATCTAAGCTCCTTGAACACATTAGCGCTTTCTAGTAGAGAAATGAGGAACTTTGTGTTGGCGGGAACTCCCGAGATTAATTTTGCCATTATGAACACGGCCTACTGAATTCAAATGGGTTCTTTGACATGCCAACATCGTATGACATGGTGTCGTAATTTTTGCCGCCTTTAAAAAAAAACACTTACCATGGCCAGGAGCGAACCTGCAATCTTGGGGGGTTTAGTAGACCGACACGTTGACCACTCACCCACCGTGGCAGGTAATTTAGTAGTGAAAAGCATGTTAAATTCCCTTTATTAATCAGAGTGATAACAAAAGATACATATAACAAGAAATCCCTTCTAAGTGGGTCCATAGACAGTGATTAAGCACTGTACGTAGCAGAAACCCTAAACATGAATTTCAGAGGCCAGATGGGGAATCTCGAAATAAAGTATGGAAAATTTTAAGAAAAATCATAGGATCAAAATTTCAAAATACACATCAAGAATGAGACTCTCTACAAGAAAATTGAAACTCTCTCAGATACTATGCGAAAAAGGAGGATACATTTTTACGGTCATCTTCTCAGAATAAACTCTTAATATATAGGGTGCGCCAGCATAACTTCCTTTTTTGAAAACGTAATAAAACCCAGTGTATGAATCAGAAAACTTTTATTTTTCTTAATAATGTAGGCGCATACATTAAGTTTTGTTTTCCTTTGTTTCAAAGATCAAATCAGGTAGGTGACGTCCCCCATTCTCCATACACCGAGTAAACCGCTTTCTGGCATTGGTCATGACTCTTGCCAGCGTATCAGGCGTTATATTGGCAATTTCTTCCTGGATGTTGGTTTCCAAATCTTGTAGCGTCTTTGGACAGTTCACATAAGCACGGGGTTTCAAAAAAAAACTATAGAAAAATCACAAGGGGACAAATCAGGAGAGTGGGCTGACCACTCCAAATAGCCCCTAAGTGAGATGAGGCTGAGGGACTCGAGTTCTTCGTCGTGTCACACTTCCAGTTCGTCTGAACGTACTGACTCAAGTAACAATTAATTTACGGTCCACGATAGGGGCCAACGGCGGTAAATTAAAGCGCCTCTGAAAGGCGCGTTGAGTTGCGATCACAGAACATCTGCTTGAAAGGTAGGCCTCCTCCCTGTTCCGACGCATGATGGCGACTGAACTGTTTCGGGACTAAACTTTAACTTGACGTTACAGACAGTTAGGAACGGGGCTTCGAGTGAAAGCCGAAGTTAAACGATTGACTTCGCGTCACCACATGGTAGCTTTACGATTGGTTACAAAGTGAGAAGCTTATTATCCTCTCTGTACTAAGAACAAATGTGCGATTCTCAGAGTCAAAAAGATCCTCTCTGTTTCAAAATAAATCATGTGATTGTGCCAGAACTTATCTATATTTGCGACACTTTACTAAATGTAAAATACTGTAGTGTAATATTCAACATATCATATTCTCAGAATACATTACATTGAAGTACCTCCATTTTCTGCACAATGCACATCG
Source organism: Meconema thalassinum (assembly GCA_946902985.2). Classification (NCBI taxonomy): domain Eukaryota; kingdom Metazoa; phylum Arthropoda; class Insecta; order Orthoptera; family Tettigoniidae; genus Meconema; species Meconema thalassinum. The sequence continues at coordinate 68,769,470 of OX336399.1, read as the reverse complement.
CTTTGTTGGTCTAGGGGTATGATTTCTGCTTTGAGTGCGAGAGGTCCCGGGTTCAAACCCCGGAAGATCCTAGCATTTTTATTACTTTTGTTTTTATCTCTTGATAAGATTCAAAAAGTATGTAAAAGAACCTTAGGGACGTTCTTTTTTTCGGGCGAGACTTCCGGTAATTTAAATACATAGGTTGAGGTAAACGCTTCTTTTTTCCCCGTCGGTTTACCCTCCAGGTTGGCTTTTCCCTCGGACTTAGGTTGGTTGGTTGGTTGCTTCCTCAGTTTGGGGGCTGTGACAACGTGGTCATGTAGCCCCGTGTACTTTGGGTGGGTGTAGAATCTGTCTGATAACCGGTGTTAATTGTGATGGCTGTATAAGTGTGTGTTATCTGTTTTTAATTCAAGTAAGGACTGCAGACAATGATTTTTTGAAGTAGTTCCTACTTTTGCCGCCAAACGCCACCATCAACAACTACTAGTTCAGAACTTGGTTACTAGACGCCACCGCAGTCGGCTCCTGGCAACGAACGTTCTTCGTTAAAGAACGAAGGTTCTTTAACATGCCATAAATCTATGGCATGGGACTGCCGGCTTTACTTCCCCTCCGAAGAAAGGCATACTGAGGGATTTTTAACGACGGCTTCGGCCGGGTTTGAACCCGCGATCTTGGGCATAGAAGAACAGCATGTACCAACTACGCCACCAAAGCCGCTACCCTTCCTTGGACTCAGCGAGGGATCCCACCATAACCACCGTAAGGGCAGTGTCCTGGAGCTTGAAACACCTGGTTGGGGGATACCACTGGGGAGGTGGGGCCACCCTCCTTGCCTCTTCCTTGCCTATCCCTCCCAATCTTCCCCTCACTTTTCATCCCTCATGAGGCCCATGTTCGCTTTGCAGGTGAGGCCGCCTGGGCGAGGTGCTGGTCCCACCTCCCCAGTTTTATCCTTCGTCCAGGTGTTTCAAGCTCCAGGACACCGCCCTGGTGGCGGTAATGGTGGGATCCCCGCAGAATCCGAGGGAAAAGCCAACCTCTAGGGTAAAGCGACTAAAATAAAAAATTGCGTTTGACCTCAAACTATGTATTTATATTACTGGCACACAGTAAGTACAAGTCTCGCACGAAAAAAAAAAGTTCGTAAGGTTCTTTTATATACTTTTTGAATATTTTCAAGAGATAAAACAATAGTAAAAATGCTGTTCATATCCGATATTTGAACCCGGGACCTCCGGCACTCTAAGCAGGAATCATACCCCTAGACCAACAGTGCGATGAGAGTTGCGCAGAAAATGGAGGTACTTCAATGTACTGTATTCTGAGAATATGATATGTTGAATATTACACTACAGTATTTTACATTTAGTAAAGTGTCGTAAATATAGATAAGTTCTGGCACAATCACATGATTTATTTTGAAACAGAGAGGATAATAAGCTTCTCACTTTGTAACCAATCGTAAAGCTACCATGTGGTGACGCGAAGTCAATCGTTTAACTTCGGCTTTCACTCGAAGCCCCGTTCCTAACTGTCTGTAACGTCAAGTAAACTTTATAGTACCACCTCACGAAGGAGAGCACTAGCGCTCCGCTACGATATCAACCGACTAAAGGGCGCGCATTTTAAACAAGATGTTCAGTAAGGAACATATAGCCTACTTTCTCCTAAATGCATGGGTATTGTTATAAATCTTTGTCCTTTTCAAGGAGTATAATTGAATGTTGGTTGTAGTAGCTTGTTGAAATACAACTTGCTATACGGATATTAAACATGAATATGAGGTGCCCTTTGCTAGTGCTACCTCTGTAAAAAACATGTCATTCAGTTCGGTTTCACCGTGTTTGAATTGATATGGGGAATCGATTTGCATACATACATGGCCGCTATCTTAAAACTATTGGGATGACGATCTTGTAATTTGGTCAAAATATGTTTCCCACATAAAGGTATGTTGCTGCAAAATTTGGTAGAGATCAGATTATTAAATTGGTCGTAATTCGATTTAAGCTTTTAACATTTGGATGGCCGCCATTACGTTTCCGTCAACATGGCGGCGATTTAAAACACTACACTGAGGTGCCCTTTGCTAGTGCTACCTCTGTACCAAATTTTGTTTAATTCGGTTTCATCGTGATTGAATAGATAGGGGGAATCGATTTGCACACATACATGGCCTCCATCCGCAAAGTATTAGGCTGATGACCCTGTAGTTTGGTCAAAAGAGTCTTCATACATCAAGGTATAATGTTGCAAAATTTGGTAGAGATGAGATGATTATATTGGTCGTAATTGGATTCCAGCTTTTAACATTTGGGTGGCCGCCATTACGTTTTCATCAAGATAGTGGTGATATAAAACATGACACTGGAATGCCCTTTGCTAGTGCTATCTCTGTACCAAAATTCGTTCAATTAAGTTTCACCGTGTTTGAATTGATAGGGGGAATAGATTTGCACACGTACATGGCCGCCATCTGCAAACTATTGGGTTGATGACCTTGTAGTTTAGTCAAAAGACGCCTGCCATATGAATATATGTTGTTACAAAATTTGGTAGAGATCGATTATTAGGTTAGTTGTAATTTGATTTAAGCTTTGAACATTTGGGTGGCCGCCATTACGTTTCCGTCAACATGGCGGCGATATAAAACATGACACTGAGGTGCTCTTTGCTAGTGCTACCTCTGTGTCAAATTTTGTTCAATTCGGTTTCACCGTGTTTGAATTGATAGGGGGAATCGATTTGCACACATACATGGTCGCCATCTGCAAACAATTGGGCTGACGATCTTGTAGTTTGGTCAAAATAAGCTTCCCACACAAAGGTATGTTGTTGCAAAATTTGGTAGAGATCAGATTATTAAGTTGGTCGTTATTTGATTTAATCTTTTAACATTTGGGTGGCCGCCATTACGTTTCCGTCAAGATGGCGGCAATATAAAACATTACACTGAGGTGCCCTTTGCTAGTGCTACCTCTGTACCAAATTTTGTTCAATTCGGTTTCACCGTGATCGAATAGATAGGGAGGATCTATTTGCACACATATATGGCCGCCATCCGCAAAATATTGGGCTGATGACCTTGTAGTTTGGTCACAAGAGTCTTCATACATCAAGGTATAATTTTGTAAAATTTGGTAGAGATCGGATGATTAGGTTGGTCATAATTTGATTTAAGCTTTGAACATTTCGGTTGCCACCATTACGTTTTCGTCAAAATGGCAGCGATATTAAACATGACACTGGGGTGCCCTTTGCTAGTTCTATCTCTGTACCAAATTTCGTTCAATTCGGTTTTACCGTGTTCGAATTGATAGGGGGACAGACATTCAGAGTACACACACTCACACACAGACAGACACACAATTTTTGGCCCTGTGTAGATCTCATAAGTCTACTTTCATTTTTGCAAAAATCGAAAGTAGGCTAAAAAGGAAGTTATGCTGCCGGACCCTATTACCCGAACAAATCTTTGACTACTTCCGTAACCGAAAAACAAAACATACATGGTTTAAAGAAACTGAAAAAGACCCAGTAGAATTAAAAATTGCAGAAAGTTCACTGCTCAATGAAAAAGACGAAAATGAAAGGTTGCTAGACAAATCCACACTAAAATCCAAACCCATCATCTCGGAAGAAGAGAGGAAAGGAAGATAAGAAAGAATGAAGAGATACTGGGCACCAAGGAAAGAACAACACACAGAGAAATGATTGATTCAACATACCCCAAAGAGGGTGAAACGAAAGAAGAAGAATCTGAATGCTATTGACGAAACAACTCGTCACTTCACGTACGCCCTTTTAGTTCCATGTTTCAGCTGTTTGAGGGTCTGTTATTTGAAAGTAGCCTTTCCTGCTCTTTGGTGACAGCCCATAGAAGCATTTGCTTTGCATTTTTAATTCTAAATGGTGATGCGAATTACGCTATTCACATGTTCAAAAGGATGGAAAAGTTTGACTTTGCCTATGTTTGACTTCTGGGCACTGTAATGGCAGACAACAGACCTAGTACACAAGAACCTCGTTTATCCGGCCCTCAATAGAGTCTTTCGACTGGTTTGATGCAGGACTCTATGCCTCCCTGTCCTGAGCTAATCGTTTCATCTCTACATAGCACACCCTACATCTGAGTCAATCTGTTATTCTAACCTTGGTCTACCCCAGCAGTTCTTGTCCTCGATCCTTCCTTCCATAACTAAGCTTGCTATTCCTGGGTCTCTTAGTATGTGTCCTACCAACCTATCTCTTCTCTTCATTGGCAGTCGCCAAGAACATCATCTCTTCTCTCCCACTTGTTCTAATACCTCTTCGTTTGTAACTCTATCTACCCATCTGATCTTAATCATTCTTATGTAACACCACATTTCAAACGCTCCAATTCTCTTCTTTTCTGCTGCACCAAAAGTCCATGTTTCACTTCTATAGAATGCCACGCTCCAGATAAAGGCTTTCAAAAATGACTTCTTAATACCAAAATCTATATTCGATGTCAACAGATTTCCTTTTTTTTTTCTTTTTTTTTTTGTTGAAATGTTTTCCTTGCCTGAGCCTAAAGAAAATTTATTCGAATACATGTGTGTAAAATGTAACCCAATGTAATACGTAAAATATGGAAGCAAAAGGAGAAGGGATATGTTAATATTCGTCGGTACTTCGTTGCTGGCGTAACAGTTACAATTAGTAACGTTGTTACCCTCTCCTTTTCGCACGAGGGAACTGATACTTGTAACGATTTCACAAGTAACGCTTTACTCCTAAAGCATGGTTCGAACTGTACAAAATTGCCGAGTTTTATGAATATCGGTGACTTATTTCTCCTAACAAACACGCATATGTTGTTGGAATGGTTTTCAATCGAAGACTGTATACAGACAAGAATGCAGCAGAACACAGGTGCGTAAGATAGCCACGTGCCACAGTGAAATTATCGTGATCACAGCACGTCATTGGCTTCGTGCCGTTAGTGCCCCACGTTCATAGTCACGAATAACTCTCGAGGGCAGGTTCCACTCCAGACACATCCAGCCAGGTCTCACAGTGCGCAATAACTTACTCACATTGTATCTCAAAATACAGTAGGTCACTGTATCAAAAACATACCATGCAGAACCCACCCGGCATATTTTTTAAATAATTGTAATAATAATGAAAAAGCGGGCTTACAGATTTCGTTGGTAAAAACAGAGATGATGACAAGTGATCAGAAATACACTAAGAAAATGATAAAAACAAATTATGGGAGCATCAGGGTCACTGACCGATTTACATATCTTAGATAAATAATTAGTAGCAATGGGACGGATAAATTGGCAATTGAGAACAAAAAAAGGGAAATTGGAAATATTAAATGTTTGTACAAAAAATATATACAATAAAAATAACCTGTCTATCAATGCAAAATTACTACATTTTAATACAGTTGTTAGACCAGTCATCTTGTACGGCATGGAAACTACAAATATAACTGGAATGGAGAATTTGCTCAAGATAGAAAGAAGAATTCTAAGAAGGATTTATGGTCCTTGGAAAACACAGGAAGGTTATAGACTGAGATCCAATGCAGAAATTTATAGTAAAATCGATAACCTTGAAGTGATGATCAGAAAACGGTGACTTCAGTTCTACGGACATATGGTCCGCATGGATTGCTCAAGGTTAAACAAACAAATTTTTGATAAAATCTGGAACTATAAAGGTCAAGGAGGCTATGTAAAACAAATGAAAGAAGAACTTCAAAAATTCAAAATTACTGAAGAAGATTGTCTAAATCGAATAGAGTACAGAAAGAAAAAAAAATGGCCTCAAATTTTTTGTCGGGGAGAAGAAGAATCTCAAAGAGGAGAATGGACTGCTGAAAGAAGAGCTGCGCAGTCGACCAGGATGAAAGACTTCTGGAAGAGGAAGAAGGAAACTAGACCTATAAAGAAGTGATATTTGCGTGGTCCTTGTTGGCCTGTCCGCGGTGTATATATATATATATAATGATAATAATAATGTTATTGGCTTTACGTCCCTTTCGAATTCTGTGGCTTTTAGAGACGCCGGGGTGCCGGAATTTCGCCCCGAAGAGGATCTTTAACGAGAATACGATTAGTAACCTCGTGGGATGGTTTTCTTTTTAGCCCTAAGTGATTTTAGTGTCTGTTTTGAAGGTTCCGCTAAAAGAGAAAATAATAGATGGCGGCCAATTCTACAAGAAATTTAATTTTGGCCTGCGGGTTGGAACGAGGTACACTCAGCCTTGTGAGGCAAAACTGTGAATAGACGGGTTCGATTCCTACCACAGCCATCTTGGAAGTGGTTTTCTATGGTTACCCTCTTCTACTCCAGACAAATGCCGGGATGGTAACCTAAGTTAGTTTAGCTGCTCGTCTTTCACCCGGATGGCTGGGGTTTGAATCCCGGTGACAACGGTGAAATTTTTACCTGAAAAAAATCACGTGGTGTCAGGAAGGGCATCCGGCCTAAAGTCCCCGGTCACAACCGAGATGGGCCTGGTTGGCTCCGTTGACCCCAATTAATTGGGAAAAGCCGAAGAAAGGAAATGTTGTTGGGTGGTGGTTTTTGTTGTGAATGTTACGGTGGAGAGATGTAGGAGTGGCGTTAATTGTGTTGTGAAGAAATATGTTAATTGACAAATAAACTAATGTAGAAGCATATTAAATAAAAAAGTATTTAAAAGAATGGAAATATACTAGGCTATAACGTAAATTAATAATAAACTTGAAGTATGAAAATATGTTAAAATTAGGGATTAGTAAACCGAAATGGGATTTAGACAGTTTAATTGGTGGTTTATGTGGGAGGAAAAGTTATTGGTTTGTTTTGGGCAAAATTAAAAATCATTAATAAAATGAGGTTATTGTCGTTCATTATTTCATTTAGATTACGACAGGCATCTAATTTTTGGTTGATATAGATTTCAGTTTTCTTCTTTCAAGAATGTCTAATATCCAACACTTTTCTTGCAAATGAAGTAAGGTTAAATCTGTGTTAATTGAAGTGAAAAAGTCCTCTCGGCACGCCGGAAGGCGGAGGTAGATTTCACCGGACAAACTTGGGGATAGGCGAAAATAGGCAGAATATGCAGATTTTCGTAGAAGGATCAGACCTCATTTAATGCGAGAAGGTATTTTATAATTGGAGCTTAATTAACTTTGTTTTTCGTCATTTTATGCTTATTTTAAACATTTTATTGTCTTATGGGAACGGTAACCTTCTTGTCATTTGGGGTCCATTTTTATACTTGTGGTCACACTGTCCTTATGCTAGGTTTCGACACTGATGTGCAACTATGTAACGGTCTGTTACTTCTTCACGCAAAATTATATCTACCGCAGAGATTTTGGTTGGTTCCTCAGTTTAGGGGCTGCGACAACGCGGTCATGTAACCCCGTGTACTTTGGGATGGCTGTATTAGTCTGTAATTCAGGTAAGGACTGCAGACGGTCAATTTCAAGCAGTAGTTACTAATGTTGCTACCAGGTACTACCGTCAACGACACCTAGCTGTGAACTTGGCTACTAGATGCCACCGCAACCAGCAACTCGCAACGAACGTTGGAACTTCCCCTCCAAAGGAAAGCATACTGAGGGATTTTTGGCGCTCTTAGAAAATCCGACGACTTCGGCCGGCTTTGAACTCGCGACCTTGGGCATAAACATTCAGCATGCTACCAGTTACGTCACCGAAGCCGCTTCACACTTAGATGGAAATCTGAATCTGATCTCGTGCAAGTGCGTTATCTTGGCAACGTCTGATGGCTCATCCCTCATCAATTTAGTAGTGTTGCCATGGCAACCACTGATAGGTCTTGGCATTTTCTTATAATTCCGAAATTATTTTTCTCATCCCTTGGCATAATGGTGGGTTATATCAAAAATTCTTTCAGACAAAAGTTTTAGGTAATTATTATGGGAATATTGTCCATTTTGTACGGTTTTGATATTGTGCCTATTAAGAGAGATATGATTAATGTTTCCCGAAAAACCCACTTTTTCCCACCCCTTTGGTCAATGGTTGGTGCTATAAAAAAAACTCTTCAAACATACATTTTTGGGCTTTATCCGACACATAGTATGAATGTTGAACGGATTCGATATTTCACATATTAAGAGAGTTATAGCAATATTTCACTTTTTCGAAAAAAAGCCCCCCATTTTCACCCCCCAACGACCGATTTAGCCCAGTAACGAACTCGACCGAGATTTTATAGGTATACGTATTCGGTAAAAAATTCAAAGTGATTGGTACAAAATTACGGCAGTTATCGTGTCCACAATAAACTGATATACATATACATACATAAATTATATATAACTTTTGAACTGACGGTGGTTTTGGGGCCTGGGGATGTGAAACGCGAAGATATGTCGAAATTTTCCGGAAGTCGAAACATGGTACCCATTTCAATAGTTAGCTTTCTAACGAAATCTACCTCTGGTTGGTTCCTCAGTTTAGGGGCTGCAACAACGCGGTCATCTAACCCCGTGTACTTTGGGTGAGTGTAGAATCTGTCTGATACACGGTGTGAATTGTAATGGCTGTATTAGTCTTAATTCATGTAAGTACTGCAGACGGTCAATTTCAAGCAGTAGTTCCTAATGTTGCTACCAGGTACAACCGTCAACGACACCTAGCTGTGAACTTGGCTACTAGATGCCACCCCAACCATCAACTCGCAACGAACGTTGGAACTTCCCCTCCAAAGGAAAGCATACTGAGGGATTCTAGTGCTCTTAGAAAATCCGACGACTTCGGCCGGCTTTGAAACCGCGACATTGGGCATAGACATTCAGCATGCTACCAGTTACGTCACCGAAGCCGCTTCCCACTTTATCAGGCGGCTTTGGTGGCGTAGTCGGTAACATGCTGAGCTTCTATGCCCAAGATACCGGGTTCAAACCCGGCCGAAGCCGTCGGATTTTTTAAGAGCGTTAAATATCCCTCAGTATGCCTTCCTTCGGAGGGGAAGTAAAGCCGGCGGTCCCATGTCATAGATTTATGGCATGTTAAAGATCCTTCCACTAATTGCACCTGTGTGAAGCTAAATTGGATAGGTTAAGAATGTATACAACGCTCTTAGGTTTCTATGTTCGTTGCCAAGAGCCGACTGCGGCGGCGTCTAGTAGCTCAGTTCTGAACTTGGCCTCGTAGTCGTTGACAGTGGCGCTTGGCGGCAAAAGTAGGAACTATCTGAAAAATTGTTAGTTGCAGTACTTAAATTAACAAACAGATAACACACACTAATACAGTCATCACAATTAACACCGGTTATCAGACAGATTCTACACACACCCAAAGTACACGGGGCTACATGACCGCGTTGTCGCAGCCCCTAAACTTAAGAACCAACCAACCAACCACTTAATCAGATGGATATACTGAATCTGATCTCGTGCAAGTGCGTTGTCATGGCAACGTCTGATGGTCCATGCCTCATCAATTTAGTAGTGTTGCCATGGCAACCACTGATAGCTCTTGGCATTTTCTTATAATTCCGAAATCATTTTTCTCGTCCCTTGGCGTAATGGTGGGTCATATCAAAAATTCTTTCAGACAAAAGTTTTAGGTAATTATTAGGGGAATATTGTCCATTTTGTACGGTTTTGATATTGTGCCTATTAAGAGAGATATGATTAATGTTTCCCGAAAAACCCACTTTTTTCCACCCCTTTGGTCAATGGTTGGTGCTATCAAAAATCTTATTTGACATAAATTTTTGGCACTTATCCGACACATATTATGAACTTTGAATGGATTCGATATTGCACGTATTAAGAGAGTTATAGCGAAATTTCACTTTTTCGAAAAAAGCCCCCCATTTTCACCCCCTTCGACCGATTTAGCCCAGTAACGAACTCGACCGAGAATTTATAGGTATACATCTTCGGTAAAAAATTCGAAGTAATTGGTGCAAAATTACGGCAGTTATCGTGTCCACAAGAAACTGATATACATATATATATACATATATATATACATAAATTATATATAAACTTTTGAACTGACGGTGGTTTTGGGGTCTGGGGGATGTGAAACGCGAAGATATGTCGAAATTTTCCGGAAGTCGAAACATGGGACCCATTGCAATAGTTAGCTTTCTAATGAAATCTACCTAAAACTGGAGCGACTCGCTAATCCTGAGCGGAATTAAAAATGTACTGAATTCTTTTGAGGTTAGTAACGCAATAGTACACGGTTTTAAACAGGTTTAAAACAAACTTAGCGTAGAACACACGGTCTTTCTCTTACTACATTACAATGCAATAAATAAAGATATGGAAATCCGAACAGCATGTGCATACATGAAACAAACATACATACATGCACGCAACGCACAAGAAGATACAATACTGACAATTTAAACAGATTAAACAAAGTGAAAGATAATCTTGAAGGAAATCCGTCAAGAACAACACAGGATGCGACAGGTCTTTAGACTGATGTGCATGTTATTGTCACTCTTGGACTCGTCCTTTTCGTCGTGACTGACTCCTCCTCTATATCTCCTTCGTTCTTGTCATGCGCTTTTCTTATAAAATGGCAAAATCTACGACATTATTTTCAATATGGATGGTTTTATATTATATATAAATGCCTACATAAACAAAATGAGCTAGCTAGTTCAATGCCGAGATCAAGATACAATACAAGGCGGAGAAAAGGAGGAGTTTTATTGATCTCAACTACTTCCAAGATCAATAAGAAATATAAAGTTAACTATTCTTGAAGGTAATGTACTGTCAACATTACTGAATTATGTAAAAGGAATCAACTAAAACAAAATGAGGAATTTCAATGGTAGCCTGTGCAATAGACTTGTAACGAAGCTCGGATCTATCATAGGTCAAGGCCGAGGAACGGAAGATTAGTGGGTTGCTTACGTCGCGTGTCGCTGGGACGATCTCCGACTTCGTTAACTCGGGGACGTAGGTTGACCACCACGAGGGCCAGTGGCGTACCTAGGATTTGTATCTGGAGCAGAGTAAAATCTGAACTATTTGCGTTTTTGGTTTTGAGTTAATTGTATTCAACTTTTTTTTTGCTTTGTGAATTTAGTTTCTGGTTTTGTGTTTGTTATCTCATTAGCTTTATTTTTGATTTTGTTTTGTGGCTTCTTTTTCATTTTGTGTTTGTTTTCTGCTTTTGATTCTGTTATTGAATTTTGCTTTGTGTTTTTTGGTTTTGGTTTTGTGTTTGTAATCTGAATTTGCTTTTGTTTTTGATTTTTGCTTTGTGTTTTTTGTTTATGATTTTGGGTTTTTGTTTTCTCCTTGTGCTTTTTAATTTTGATTTAATTTTTGGTTTTTGTGTTTGCTTTTACCTTGTGCTTTTGAATTTTGATTTCGTTTTTTTATTTTTTATTTTGTGTTTGTTTTGTTCTTGTGCTTTTGAATTTTGATTTCTGTTTTTAGTTTTTGTGTTTGTTTTCTTCTTTCGTTTTGGCATTTTAGTTTTTGCTTCGTGTTATTAGTTTTTGGTTTTGTGTTTGTTCTCTGATTTTGTATTTGCATTTTGGTTGGTTGGTTCTTAAGTTTAGGGGCTGCGACAACGCGGTCATGTAGCCCCTATTTGCATTTTGCTTTGTGCTTTTTGTTCTTGGCTTTATGTTGATTTTCTACTTTAAAAAATTGAATTTATCTTTCTGTTTTGGCTATGTGTTTGTTTTTGCTTTTAGCTATGCACGGGAGGCAGAACTAGACTATCAATTAAAGCAAACCTACGCGTTTGATCTCGATAGCATTTGATATGCGAAATCTCGTAAATGAACAGTTTTGGCTGGTCTAACACTAAATACAGTATTTTACACAAGTGAATATAAATGCTCTGAAGTCATTTGTCAGCAATCCGAAAATTGGTAATCATTTAATCAAATTACGTTCTTTTTAAAATTATTTGGCTCTGGAGGGAATTGATGCCTCCAAATCACCCCCATAGTTACACCACTGACGAGGTCTCAGCTAATTGTGCTTGCCTTCTATCTTTCTTCTTTCTTTTCGACCTCCTTTGGATATCTCTGGCTCTCTTCCAACCCTGGCAATATTAGTGTATCAGAGGCCTAGGGTGTATTTCAATTTGCCTCTCTAATTGGTATTGGTCTTTTCATTACCGAAAACCTCTTTTTTGAGGGGTGAGACCGTTTTTTCTTTCTTTCCATGGTATATCCTAGGTGTGTGACGCTGTGCCAGAAATGGTGCACTTTGGATAGTGCTACACCCTCAAGGGTTTATGTCTGGTAAGCTTGGAAATTGGCAATTAAAAAATCCAAATCTATTATGAATTTTCATAATATATTAATCTTTGTCAATCAGGAATTGGGCAGACGTCGCTATATTCATGTCTTTTCACAAAAAAAAAAAATGTTAGAATTAATATGCCATACTTTCTCACAACCCCATATTATTTTATTTATGTATAGAATTAGTTAATCCCTCCCTATATTATTCTGCTAAGGTCCTATTCCAGTTTTGTACCGAAAATAAGGTCCCATTAACACCAACCTACACATATGGGGTAGCTACAGGTTCATCATAACCCAATGCGTAAGCGAAACGCACTCACTTACTCTTTAAATGCCTCGCAATTAAATACATACCTTAAAACATGTATATTTACATTGAAATAATGAAAGAATGCAACACGGTAACCATGGTAACAGAATCTCACAGGTCCATCTATTTCTGTAAGACGCAATGCAATTCCAATTATTACATTGCTGTGAAAGTTTCCAGATGGTTATAAGGTTATCACTGAACCAAATTAAGCTGTAAAATTCATCAATACATACAGTATAATGCGCTTAAGGGGGTCAAGGGGCACTAGAATTTTTTCACGCAATTTTTACGTGTGAGTGTGGTACGATAGGTCTTTTTCACACGACTATAAAGGGTCTCCGAAAACCACATTTAAAGACCCTAAATTAACAGTGTCTGTGATATTCCCAGAAAACTAACTTCACTCTGATATACCTATGAAGGAATGACATGTCATCTTTTTACTGAGCTGTCTAAAACAATGCTGTAGTATATAGAAACTCTGGACGGGCCACCCCGTCTTCAAATATGTCAATTTTAATTTGCATCTTTTTGCATTTTTTTGCTGTTTTTCCATTTTAAGAGCATATTGTTGAGTTTGGTGGATTTTTTGGGTCATATTTTAGAGAAATCGCCCTTTTTAGGTCATTCCCCCCCCCCCCCCCCCCAATTTAGTCATGTCACAGCTTTATATGAGGGAGTTACGTCTCTCAGAGTTAAGAAGAAGCTAGTAGCTGATACAAGACAATTGAAAATATTGAAATATTATTATAAGATCATTTTCTTCATGTTATACTGCTTTTTTCAATTTTTTTGGTAATTTATTATAGTCATTTTTGAAAATTTTAAGTGCATTTTTTTTACGGCATCAACATCCGGGCCCTACTCATCTGTATTACAACTACCATACATACACAATAACACAGGTTATCAGTCAAATTCCACACGCACACAAGTACATGGGCCTGGCTACATGACCACGATGTACGACTGGCTGCGTGGTTCAGCGGTAGCGTCTCGCTTGCTGTGCCAAAAGTTGCAGCCAGTACGCATTTGAGGGTCTGCAAATGTGACACATTAAAGATCCCCTTCGGGGCAAAATTCGGGGCAAAATTCCGGCACCCTGGGGTCTCTTAAGAGCCGCAGTAGTTAAAAGGGACATAAAACAATAAAATTATTTGTATTATCAATATTATTATTATTATGACCACAATACATAACCGTACATTGTTGGGGGCCATGATAAGATCTTGGAATGTGGTGCTGTCACGGATTTGATGTTGTATTATGTTGTTTTAAGGGATCATCATGTGTTTACACAGCCTTTTAATTGTGTTACCAGTGTCAGTTCCTGTTATCTCATAAATCTGTGCTCTCATTATGCTAGTTCACTCAAATGCACCATTCAGTATGTTTGTGTGTCCTAAATTGCAGACATGTTTGTTTATCTTGCGTTGATTTGATATTTCGTAGTTCTTTGTATTCATTGAGGAAGAGCACATGGGCCTCCATCGCCTTCTATATCATGCCCAAGACAACCCGCACGTTTGTGTGAGGTGACAGATCTTTATAGTTGTCAATCAACGTTTACAATTTTAGGTTATGTACACATTCTTCCCATTGTTATATCTGGTGATCCCTACCTTTTGAATTCATATCAATTTTATATTATCCTTTTTTTAATATAAATACCCGGACCAATAGGTATGGGCAATGAGGGCGTGGTGGCTCAGCGGTCTAGCTGTATGCCTCTCACCAAGGCGGTCCGGGTTCGATTCCCGGTCAATGCATGTGAGATTTTCGAAGTGAAATGCCATGTCCTGTGGTTCGGATTCCACGTAAAAAGGAGGTCCCGTGGCTCATGATCTAGAGATTAACGGTCACGTTAAACTACAAGTTTCCTTCCTTTTTTTAGGTATGGGTAAGAGTAGGTGAGACTCAATGAGCCGTGCAGAAGGCAACTCGCCTAGAAGAAGGTCACTTTGATAACAAACCGGGTGGCTCAGCACCTTAGATGGCAGCTCCATCACTGAGCTCGGGCTCGGAAGGCTGATAACCTACCAGTCTTAAATTACAAGATCAAAGAAAAAGGCAAAAGAAAATATCGGACGGATCAAATATGGTTGACGACAATGGATTGATTAAGGGAATGTTTGGTTTGTAATATTGTATACCGTATTTGAAGTGTTTGTTATGTTTCTTTGTTTTCTGTCATGGGCCTTAATGGCCTGTTATGAACAATAAATGATGATGACGATTATGACCACAATGTCGCAAAGTCCCCCAATGAATCAACAACAACTAATACTGTTTTCTTTAATTGTCATATTTTTATGAAGTTGTTAGATCTTGCAACAAATTGCAAATTTGGCAACACTGATACTGACGATCTAAAATGAATTAATGGCCATATAACAAGTAAGAATTCTCCGGGTCTGGCATTTACAAAACTCAATCAATTTTCTTGATGGTTGGCTTCATGGAGCGTGGTTTGTTTCACACTGCTTTGGAGGCAGGTTAGTAGTGAAAATTACGAGTAATAAAGATGTAGTAAGTTGTATTACGTGCAACCTGTGAGCTCCATCCTCCACGCTCGTATCAGCTAGCATGTGCTGTTTTCTGGTTCAACGGACTGGCTTGTTTCTCTGACTTGGGAATGTTGTGGTATGGAAAGAGAAGAAAAAGACTTACCTCCACTGTATTATTCCGCATGCCTACTTTTAACATTGTGAGCTCTCTGTGCTTTATCTAGCTCAAGCTTATCCTCAATCTCATCTCCAAACTACTCCATGTTGCTAGTTTGCTTTATTCCTCCGCAGTTTCTTTGATCATCCCCGCTTCTTTTATCCTACACTTCTGTAACATTTCTCACACGGGAAAGATTTCATATGCAGCATGAGATTCAATTATTGTGTTCTTCATAGAAATAAAGGCACTTCTACTGTAACTTTAGACATGGAATTTCTCCCTGAAGGGAATATGGATATTTTCAAGGACTTAATGTATTTATTCATCTATTTACTTATTTATTTATTTATTTAAAAGCAAAATGCTCATGTTTGTATTTCTGTTTGGTTACACCATTAATAATAGTAATAATAATAATAATAATAATAATGATTATTATCACTAGGAACAAAGAAGAAACTAAGCATGCTATTGAGACATTATACAGAATAGCATCACAAGCAGGCCTCCAAATATCATTTGAAAAAACCAAGTACATGCAGAATTTTCAGCAAAAGAACAAGAAAGAAACAAGTAGTTCTGTGAAGAACTATACAGCCTATTTTCATATATCCTACTCATGATAATTGCCTCTATCAAAATAAAAAATTCAGTTTGAAGGTTGTGATAGATTCGTAGATATTGAGAACCGTCTAAATATTTCAGATGGTCGACAGGTTGGATTTTTATTTTTGTACTATTACATTAAGATTATTGTGTACGTGTGGTATTCAAACTTCAATCGCATGATTAGAACAGAAGTAAAAACGAGATTTTAAAATTTTGCACAGCTGCCATCTTGTGATTGTGCAAACAATTGAAATAAATTAGATGCCTTTGGATTAACATTTGCATTTAACGTGCAACGTTTCACTGCACTCGGATAGTTAATTCGCGAGAAACGTCCATTTGAATATTTATAATTCGTGTCGCCGCCATGTTGGATTTGTGCTCACCAGGTTACTGAAAGTCCTATTGGTGAACATATGTTCATAGCCTCTATGAACATTAAAAAATCAGTTTGATTGCTGTAAAAGATTCATAGATATTGAGAACGGTCTAAATATTTCGGATGCTCACCATTTTGGATTATTATATGTATAGGCCATTGAGTTATGTACCATTCAAGGACAATTATTACCTAGGTTCATTATTCAAACTTTCACTTCGATCGCATGATTACGACACAAGAAATAAAAACTTAATTTTAAAATTTCACACAGCCGCCATCTTGAGGTTATGTAAACAATTGAACTAAATTAGATGCCAGTGCATTACAATATGTAAAATCATTTACTGTACCACATTTCACTGCGCTCAGAGAGATAATTCACGAGAAAAGTCTATTAAAATGTTTTAAATTCGCTTGGCCGCCATGTTCCTTTTTTACTTTACAGGTTTATGAAAGTTACATAGATAAATTTGAATCAGTACCCGTTATCACCGTACCGAATTTCAGGTTGATATCTGTAATAGTTTCGGAGATATAGAATGTCAGTGAAATATTTCGCACAGCCGCGATTTTGAGGTTATATAAACGATTGAACTAAATTCGACTCCAGTGCATTACAATGTGTACAAACATTTCCTGTACCAGATTTCATTGCGTTTGGAACAATAAATCGCGAGAAAAGTCTATTTAAAATTTTCAAATTCGCTTGGTCGCCATGTTCGTTTTGTAGTTAACCGGTCTTTGAAAGTCTTATTGATGAACTTCCAGTAGTGCCCTTTATCTCAGTACAAAATTTCAGGATGATACCGCTAATAGTTTCAGAGATATGGAATGCCGGTGAAACATTTCGCACATCCGCCATCTTGTGGTTATGTAAACAATTGAACGAAGTTAGATGTTGGTGCATTACAATGTGCATAAACATATACTGTACCAAGTTTTATTGCGCTTGGTTGGTTAAATCACGAGAAACGTCCATTTAAATGTCGCAAATTCGCGTGGCCGCCATGTTGGTTTTGTAGTTACCAGATTTTCAAAAGTCACATAGGTGAACTTCTAGTAGTTCCCTTTATCACCGTAAAAGATTACAGGGTGATATCGGGAATAGTTTCGGAGATATTGAATGCTGGTGAAATATTTCGCACAGCCGCCATGTTGGATTGGTGAGACATAACAAAATTTGAAGGGCACGGTCGGGGTCACCGGGAATAGTGCTATGAACTTACCGAGTTTCATTGAAATCGCTCCTGCCGTTTAGATTTTATTAGGGACACACACACACACACACACACACACACACACACCTCACACACACACACACACACACACACACACACACACACACACACACACGCACACACACACGGACAAAAGGTGATCTCATAAGCCTATTTTTTTAAAATTGAAAATAGGCTAAAATTGAAACAACGTATGGAGCAATATCACAAGTAGAATTTTTTAAATACCCTGGAGAAATAATTCTTCCTTCAGGATTGGACAGTTTGACTAACACAGAAAGAGCCTCAAAACTTCATAGAGCATTCAGACTAACATGGGATCACTATAATAAAAGAGTAATGTCTCATAATGCAAAACTGAAACACTACAAAACAGTTGTACTACCGGAAGCTCTATATGCTTCAGAAACCATAGCTTTAGGAGGTCATTCTAAAATTGCAAATATAGAAAAGCAAGAACGTAAAATTCTTAGAAAAATATTCGGCCCCACACAAGAAAACGGAATTTGGATTAAAAGACGAAATTCAGATCTATACCGTCACACAGATAGTTTCAGCAACACTGTACGAAGAAGACGTTTAATATTTTATGGACACCTGTTCAGGATGGACGATTATAGACTTACAAAAAGGTTATTCAATGTAATAAATTCTCAGAAGTCAAGGATAGCCTGGCTGGATGAATCAAGAGAGGACCTGCAAGAGTTGAACATCGGAGAAAATATTCTGAGAACCCGCAAAGTCTTCAGGACCGCAGTAACAAAGCACAAGTTTAGGGTGAAAACTAGTGGCAGGTCTGGAACCAAGTGGACAGAAGAACGGAAGAAGCAGCACAGTGACTTCATGAAGAAATTTTGGGAAGATAGGAAGGCGAATATCATCAAGCCGAAAAACAAGTTCAAGCGCGCTCTATAATGGGCAAAACGCAAAAAGAATAATAATAATTATATAAATCAATCTGGTGACTAGCTTAAAGGACTCTCTCGCAGATTTGGAGTTAGACCCAGCCCTTTTTAAGCTCATGCAGAACACTGAAAACAGTTTTACGTATCGCATAGTAAGGCTGTTCTTGGATAATGAAGTCTGAAGATGTGACGCAGAATGCAGTCACCGAGAGATTGACGAATTTGCTCTTTATTATGTTTATCTGGGATTGTATTTTTTTTTTCAGAAAATATGCTGAGAATGTGTAAGCGCATGCGCAAAATGAATAATAATAATATAAATATTTTTGGCATGATAGACCCTACCCGGGGTAATTAACCCCTCCCTATTCATCTGGATTTTTCTCATTACCAGAAATAAAAATGAATTTTTTAAATCCGATATTTCAGTATTTTTTATCAGATTATCGGTTTAAGTATTGATAATGTATATATCAATATAAATCAATATGGTGGTGGCGATTGTTGTTTTAACGGGGAAAACACCTAGGTCATTTGCCTTTAATTATTTGAGCACTAGGGAAAAAGGATATATGGCCCCATAACAAAACTAACCACTGACTTACAACTAAAGGACAAAATCTAGGAATAAGGTAAATAACAGAGTTAATAAATTCCTCAGTCCTTCGAGAATCAGGATTGAGAGACGGGAAGTACGTAGGGCAATGAAAGGCAGAAACTAGGGGAAACTAGTGAGAGTCTGTCCCCGAAATTAGTTGAGAAATGGGGAGTAAAAAGGACTCAGCTCACGAAATACTGAGGGTCATCAACTTTCGAGATCACCAACTGTGTGCTCTTGAGGATGTAGCCCTATCCAGGGTGCATTATGCGTTGTGGGGTTACACACACGCACCCTCCTTTAGGAGGAGATACCATGAAGAATAAGAAGAGGTCTGACCGCTCAAAAAATTAGGGTGTCAGTAAAGAACATACAGGGGCCAATCAAAGGTCTTGGAAACCCTAATGACCATCGGGGTTGGAAGAGAACCAAATTTGACCGAAGGAGTCGGCAGATAAAAATGTAAGTGGAATCAACAAGTGGATGCAATGTTGGTCTCAGTTGGGGTCCCGTGGTCGCCACACCTCGTCCCACTAGCTGTGAGCCCATGGAGAGATGGGAATTAATTCTGTACCTGTATTTAAACTTATGGGGTGTACTCCCCATCCTCTGAATAGATTGTGCCTAATAACTAGGGCTCAGATTCTAACATATTTGCGTATTTTTTTCCTGAATAGTACACATTGAAAGAAGCCTTTCGGTGGTATTTTCACCTTTCTGGGGCCAACAGAATTGACATTTATCGAGCATTTAAATGCATAAAACAGCGATTTTCAGAATAGAAGCATATAAATGCATATTCTTGTGGTTTTCGTCTAAATAGTTTGTTTTTCTTAGAATTTCCCCCCGAATTCAGGTCATTCTCGTCATTGAAACTTTTATTAACTGATTTAAGAATATCATTCAAAACTGAAAACATAGAGAACATTCATGTTGTACAGACCAATGCAGATCTACTTCATTGACTCGCCTAGTTCTGACATTTTGTAAATGTCTTTTAAACTGTAACGTGTATAAGAAAACTTATCTTATATAGGCCTATACTTGAAAAACTTGAATGCGAGTATATTGCATTGTATAATACATACAATTAGAAAATAAAACTCGTATATAAAGGTATGTTATTGATTTTTTCGTTTCACTTTCCTTTCTATAGTTTTTAACGGTGATTTTCCAGCATATTCTGCATATTTAAGCGCATATAATGTGTTTTAGAGCATATCTATGGAGCATATAATGCGTTTTTCGAGCATATCTATCGAGCATAAAACACATGGTTTTCGAGCATATCTGGAGACTTATCGAGCATATCGATCCGAGCCCTACTAATAACAGTATCCTAATCTGCGGGAGTCTTTATCCAAGAGAATGCTGTGATTGTGTTTGTAATGAGAGCATGTATTGACATCGTGTGAGTGACGTAGGACCAAAACTTACTTCTTTTATTTTCATCCGTTCCCGATCATAACAATTTGATGACGTTACAGTAGTAGGCTTATCACTACTTGTTGCATTTTCTCTTTTGTGAGTCTGTTGATCGTCCTCTTCCTTCCTCTTTTTCTTCGTCATCATCGTCTTCTTCCTCCTGTAGCGTGGTGCGGCGTGTAGTGTAGTGTGGTGTGGAGATGCGGTGTTGCCACATGTGGCTGAGGCTCGCGTCTCAGGTAGCCGCTCCCTGGACCCGCAGTGCCGCAGCCTCGTAACCATAGCAACTGTAATAATAGCCACTGCTTCTCTCCTCATCGGTACATCAGGTGGCATTGCCTGCCTGCCTGATAGCATCTCATCTCACTTCCTTAACCTACCATAACACTGCTTTCATCAACCGCTGTAACTAGTACCGAATATTTATATTTTCATACAAAGAAGAAGGTAAAAGGAGAACTCAATTATTAGCCTACTTTTCACATTTTGCAAAAATGAGGAAAAAGTACAGTAGACTTATGAGATCGATCCGGGCAAATGTGTGTCTGTCTGTCCTTCTGTCTGTCTGGCTGTGTGTCCCCCTCTATCAACTCCTAAACGGCTGCAGCAATCGAAACCAAATTTAGTATGAGTAAAGATGTATACTGGAATATCTCAAGGCCATATTTGAAAATGATGTCAGTAATACCAACTGCTGAAAAAACGCACTAGAAATTTGAGCTCCAAGTTGGATATCTTGGAAGGTATGCATGGGAGCTATTCCAAAATTGGCACACTTGTAGATAATACTATTTCGGTTTAATGTCCGTGCGGACATACATGACAGTGTTGCCAAAATAATTTTAAGACTTCTGATAGGTCCAATTTTAAATGCATATAACTTCGAAACTAACAATTGGATTTCAACCAAATTGTGTATGTAATATGTGTACATAAACACATATGACTGAGCGTATTCTTAAGAGCCACCAGGGCTACTAACTGTTAATAATTGCTCTCTCTATTTTTTTTATCCAAATACCAATATATCAGAAAGTATGCAAGCCGACAGTTTTAAACTATGCACACGTATAGTAACTGACATTTTAGATTAATTTGGGGTAATTCATAGGTCAGTGCTGCCAACATGATTCTATGCCTGCTGATATGTCCAATTTTAAAATACATGTAACTTCTATACTAACAAAGGGATTTCATCAAAAATTGGCACAACAAGATATCATAATATTTCAGATTATTTCTGACCAGCACACACATGACATTGTTGCCAACATGCTTTTACGCGTGCTGATAGATCCAATGTCTAACTGCATGTAACGTCATTGGACTTCAACCAAATACAATCTAATTAATGAGACAATAATTAATATAAATTACGTGTACACATTTCAGATCAACAGTGAATAAATGTCAGCAAAGTACGGTAAAACCCCGTTATTACGTTTTTCAAAGGACTGTGATTTAAACACGTAATAAGCGGGACAGCGCTATAGACGGGAAATGATTTGTGAAGTAGGAAAAGAATTTCGAAATAGTATCTCAGTAATAATTAGGCTATACAGTATTATTATTATTATTATTATTATTATTATTATTAAAACATCTTAAACAGAATGCTTTTTTTTTACAATTTATGGAGAATTTTTCCTCTTTTTGCGACTCTAAAAAGAAAGGGCTATACGTGGGATTTAGATGCGTATTAACAGGGTAAAATTATGCAATATTATATACGAACCGTCCAGAGTCCTTTCTAAAAAGAGTCTAATAAACGGGATAGCGTAATACGTGGGCGCGTAACAACGGGGTTATACTGAAGTTGTAATACCAAAAGTGCAAGGTATTGATTTAAAACTGAATGTCCTAAAATATTAATTAGAATTCATCATTCTTATGCCATGATAGGCTGAGACTTAAATTAAATACACATCAAATTTAATCCTTAAAACATAAGCAGATTCACTTTTACAGTACTGGAAAAGTAATATAAATGGATAAACAACTTTTCTTTAGTGAACTTTAAAAACACTTGCCAAGATAAGTTGGTTCTTTTGACTTCGATAATTTGCTTACTGAAATTTGACTGACAAAATTGTCTGAGAATTCTCTTCCTTTGCCAAAGAGAAGAAAACAGAACTGCAGTTTGAATTTCCATGTACAATTTTGGGACAATGTTTTCAAAGATACGTACTTTCACATCAACATCATATCCTAAAGGCAAGGCCTTGTCACTGCAACCACATTCCTTTCTCGAAGTTTTAATAATTAAATAGATAATTAATTTATCTAACTTATTTATTTATAGATATTATTTATTTATAGATTTAAGTATTTAAAAACATATTTGGGGTTATCTTGAGGTGCAGCGTTGTACGGTATGAAATCTTTAAACTCTGCATTCAGTTGGAACTAAATCGCACAAATTCAATTCGTAACACAGGGACATATATTTTGACTGAGATATATAATAAATAGGCCTACTTCGTCCTTTTTGTTTTAGTCACTTCTATCTGATATAAAAGATAATGTTAATAATGTTATTGGTTTTACGACCCTTTTAACTACTCTGGCTTTTAGAGACGCCGGGGTGCTGGAATTTTGCCCCGAAGGGGATCTTTAACGTGCCAGTAAATCTACTGACACGGCTCCCTCGCATTTGCACACCCCAAATGCCAGCTGACTGCGCCAGGATACGAACCTGCTGATATAAAAGAATGAGACCTATATTTTGGAGCATCCTGTGCAAGTCATGCAGGACTGTTAGGGGAAGAGATGTACGGCACCATTTATCTTCAGCCTAATAGCTCGCAGGTTAACCAGCACGTTCCTGGAGACTCTTTTAAAGAAGAATTTAACCTTCTTGTGGTCATCCAGACAGATTGCTGATAGAAGTTGATAGATCTTAGGACGTAATTCTTCCAAGGTTAAGTTCTGCACCCCGTGGTCACCCGTAGGAAAAGTACTCGGTGAAGGGAGAGAATTCTACTTGTCACCTAGGATTCAATTTATACCAACCCGAAATGTAGCCGAGCGCATTTAGTCGTAGATAGATTGTTCGAATTCTGATGCCTGCTGTGGCCATTTTTAGTATGCTTGTCACACGCGTATTTTGCCGATCCCTCCAGGCAAATTCCGGGGTACAGAAGAACCTCGGTTATTCGGATGATAGAAAATCTCGGTAATTTGGAAACAAACCAATAAATGGATATAAAACTGATCTATACCTTGATGACGGTACACACGTCTCAAGCGGTTCAAACAGAAGTGTTCTACTTGTTCTAGAAACATATTGGGTGATTTAAATATTGAAAACTGGAAACGCAGCTAAAAATATTGAAAACTAGAAACGCAGCTCCAAGAGCTATCTCTGTAGGTATATTTCTGTTAGGAATGTTGATGGTTAGGTGTACATTATTATCGCAGGGCGTGCACATATTTCATGACGAAAATATTTAAAATATAATAACTATATAGTAAAATCCAGATTAATGAGGGCTGGTTAAACGAGGTTCTTGTGTGCCTTGTTTCAAGTCTCGGGGCATCTACCACAATGTTAAAGATGCTTGCTATCAAATGGGCCCAAAAGAAGAAAAATAAGGTATTCCTGAAGGATTGTGTTAAATATTTATTTTTATTAATGAAATAAGCACTATTCATTCAACTCTTACTTTCAAAATTCTAATGGTCGAAATTACTCGTTACCTCTAGCTACTCATAAAGCAAACCCAAGACGTTTTGTGAGGATACATGGTTTCTTTCTGTTCGAAAACTTCTGTTAGTTTCAATATAAAAAAGACTTTTTCACATCAATATCGTGTGGAAGATATCCTCATTGCTTGTTTGGAAAATAGAGCAGAGGTATTTTCGATGCACGGACGGATGAGAAAAATAGTGAAATGAAATTGAAGCATACACTTGATGGTGTGACGTGCCGATACGAATATTACCATAACTAGTAACTCCACTCTTTGCCATTAACAAATCAATCTCAAGTGAAGGTGAGTACCGACTGGCACCTACCGTGATATAACGGTGCGATTAGATTTGCCCCGATGGCAAAGAGATTGGAAAATACAGTAGTAGAGCGAATATCTCTGTAATATATATTTTTTGTTATGTTATTAATAGTTACAAATATATACAGTTTACTGAATTCAGAAAGAATGCACACATTTTATGAATTTCCTTAGAATTCTTACTCATTGGTTTAACCTGTAAATTTACAAGTATTGAATTATATTATTACAATATGATAAAACAGGTCAAAATAGGATATCAAATTCATACACAGCAGGAAGAGCAATTACAATATGTCACTAAAAGGTTTAACCTTGTGTGTGGCATGCATATCATTGATTACTATTTCTTAAAATTGTATAATGGCTTAGTCGAATAACACGTTCTATGTATATGCTTTATGTACAAAGAATAATGAATAATAAGGAAAATTGAATTTGCGTTTGTTTAAACTTATAGGCTCAACTAATTATATTTTCAATTTTAATTTTAATAGTGTGTCACTTCCTTTTTGTCGTAGTCGTATGGATTTTAATGTAGTATTTTTTCAATATGAAATTTAATGAGGTTCACTTATATTCTTCAAATTTAACATGCAGAAAATAGACAATAATTTTCGTACCAGTATAGTTGGCCTTGATAGTGGGGACAAAGCAGTCATATCAATTCTTTTTGAACAAAGGAGCTGATGACTAATGTTTCCCTAAACCCTATACATGGATCAACAAGAACGTGAGCTATGTGATTGTACTACACCAAAATAGGTGGATTTTCCCACTTATTTTTTACAGATTGTCCCGACTAACGTAAGCCGAAATGTGTCACGCGAGGACTGGCGCCATGGGTAAATCTGACCCGACCGTAAATAATATAGTAATAACTATGCTATGGACATGCTTCTTTTGCAGGGTGAAGTTCAAGGTTACGAAGAAAGGTACAGTAAGCGATAGGAAATAAGGGCTGACGAAAACTAAAATGTAGAGCATTATTCAAGCTTCGGGTCAAAAATACCCTTGCGCCAGCCAACGCGGGTTAAAGAAGATAACATTTTATGTATTAACAGGTGTCAAAAGTGAATTTAATTTAATTAACTAAGTTAAATAAAAAAAACAACCCCTAGCACTATACAGCCCATGACGGGCTAAGGCCGACCAAGTGACCGCTGCCCAGCCATTCGGCCTGCAGATATTGGGGTGACACGTGATCAGCGTGTCGGGTCCCCTCGGCCGTTAATCTTGGTTTTCGTGATCGGGGCGCTGTCTCACTGTCAGACAGCTACTCAATTGCCCTCACGAGGCTGAGTGCACCCCGTTCCAACCCTCACGTCAGTTTTAAAATCCCTGACGGAGCCGGGGATCGAACCCGGGGCCTCCGGGTGAGAGGCAGGCGCGCTACCCCAACACCACGGGGCCGGCTTACAACAACTCTAAATAAATCAATACTAAGTTAAATACGCACCGGTATAATTAATGCATTATCCATGATGGTTAATGACTTTTTCTCATATCAGTTGTTAGTTGTAATGTATAATACCTTCAACCCCCCCCCCCTCAGGGGCTCACATCTAGTGGGACGTGGGTTGGCGACCACGGGGCCCCAGCTGAGTCTGGCATTGCTTCCACTTACTTGCCGGGCTCCTCTCCGTCTTCTTTCCTGTCGACCTTACTTGGTCAATTCTTGTTCTCTTCCGATCCCTACGGTATTAGGGTATCCGAGGCCTAGGGAGTCTCTTCCTCCCCCCCCCCCCCTTCTTAATTGGCCCTTGTCTCATCTTTTCTGATACCCTCCTTCTGCGAGGGGTCAGCCTTCTTTTCTTTTCAACTTATCTCCTGCCTTCTGCTCAAGGCCCTCAAGGAGGCAGGGTGTATGTAGCCCCACCAATTCTGGTGCACCCTGGATATTGCTACACCCTCAGGGGCTCACGGCTGGTGAGTTCGGGAGTTGGCGACCCCGAGGGATTCCTGAGCTGGGTCCGGGTTTCCCCCTTTTATCCATTACCTGTGGGGCGGACCCTCTCCTCTTTCACATTCCTATCTGCCTTTTATGGCTCTCCTTCCTTCCAAGGCCCTCAATCCGCATTCTTCGAGGGTTGAGGGCCTTTCTTTTCCTCCTGTCCTTTATTTGCCTTATTCTCCTTTTGTTTTCCATTTCTTCTTCTAGTATATAAGTTAGTAATTAGTTTTTAGTTATAGTTTGCTTTTCATTTTCATCTTCACGATCACCCAAACCATTAGGGGCCCATTAAAACTACAATTATCATCATCATCATCATCATCACCTTCACCCCAATCTCTGGCTATCCTATTTTAATATATATTATTGTGTTTCTGAATTTATTTTTCTTTATTGTAAAGAGTGATAGAAAACTTCTGAGTTGCTATTATAAAGTAGTTTAATTTGATTTTGTCCTTTAGTAAGATGGACGAGTCGCAAGTCAGTCAGTCAGTCACTCACTCACTCATCCTTGTCTTTTTCTCTTTCATTCATCCCATAAAGTTTCAACAGCAGTAAGAGCACAATTTAAGTCCGTATTGGAAACGGTAGCTTAGCTCCAGGCCATACCACTATCATATCTCTCTTGATACTCCAGCAAAATTATCTGCCCTCTCACTTCCTCTCACACATACAAACAACTCACTATCTCTCTTCTTTTCTCTTACCTGAATACAAAAATAATAATGATATAAAAAAACAGATCGTATGTGTGTGTGTGTGTGTGTGCTTCTTTTCTTCGTACCTTTAGGAGAGGATGCGGCAACACTGTATCAGCTAGGCCGGCAGACGACATGAAATATGGCCATTGCCGCAAGCTGGAAACCTCCTTCCCCCCCTCCCTACTTCCCTCTTCACTCTCTCTGCCGCGCGCCATCCACGGACTCACCGGGAAAATAGTGTGCTGCTCTCCTTTTCTTCTCGTCTTCTTCTGCTGCAGTGTACTGGTTCGATCCCCGAGGAAGATCACAATCTGGAAAATCCTTCTGCGAAGGATTGAAGGCCCAGACCGATTGATGGAATTAATATGCCGATCTAAGCAGTACCCTGTAACCACTTTATCCTCAACCCCCTAAATGTAGAAGTTACAGCAATACGGTCTTATAGAAAAGTAAAATATTTAATAATAATAATAATAATAATAATAATAATAATAATAATAATAATAATAATAATAATAATAATAATAATGTCGTATCGCCTCGGGTGCCGGGTGCAAGCTTGCAATTAACGGCCGAGGGGACCCGATGCGCTGATCACGCGCCACCCCAATATCTGCAGGCCGAATGGCTGGGCAGCTGTCGCTTGGTAGGCCTAGGCCCTTCTTGGGCTATAGTGCCAGGGGTTATTATTAGGGTAGCTTGCATGTCGAATTTCGTTGTTCCTTGAAGCACTATGATAGTCAAGGAGGTTAGATATTGAAGCTCCTTGAACACTATAGTGCTTTCTAGTAGAGAAATGAGGAATATTATGTTGGCGGAAACTCCCGAGATTAATTCTGCCATTATGAACACGGCCTACTGAATTCAAATGGGTTCTTTGACATGACAACATCGTATGACATGAGTGTCTAATTTTTTCCGCCTTTCAAAAATTACTTACCACGGCCAGGAGCGAACCTGCAAGCTTGGGGTTAGTAGACCGACGCGTTAACCACTCACCCACCGTGGCAAGCTGTTGTAATGACAGTACAAATACTTTCATTTCTTGGATCGATGCATGACAAGTCCTTCACGGGAATTGACCCAGTTGGAGATCCATTCATATTGGCTTCTATTAGTACGGTAAATAAATAAATAAATAAATAAATAAGTAATAAATGCGTGTGTGTTTTCATACATAGATACATTATATTATATTGCATTAACCCGATGTTCTATTACCTCTTTTGGAATGCCTTAAGAAAATCACAGAAGTACCGAGGTGAAATGTCAAGTCATTTTATCGTAATAGACGTCCATGTTTGATAAATATTTTCATGAGGCGTAGTCTATTTTTGTGTGGTACGAGAAATTTATTTTATCGTCGTCTCTTCCTCAGTTAACTCTTCCATTAGGTGATGAGTCAGTGCTCGTGTTGTATACGTGCATTGATATCTCTTGTTTGTGTGATGTCTTTGTGCCTTAATAGCATCGACAGAGTGCCTTACGTTGTTATAGCTATTTGATACTAACTTGTGTCTCAATAATCATGGCTTGACCCTCCTTCGTAACTACTCGCTAACTGACTCGGAGCAGCTAAGTTGTAAATGCGCTGAACATGATAACGTTGTAAGAGACACGATTTATTCTGATGGGTAGCGGACTAAGTTTTAGTTTGATCGAAAGATAAACGAATTTCTAAACATTTGTGTATTTTGCATAATGTTGAGGCATTTTTTGTAATATTCCTTGAAATAGAATCATAACTTCGTACTACATGGTGAGTCAGTGTGTATGAAACATATCGCCTATAAAGTGATTGGAACTTTCTTACTGCTTTCTTACCTGCTTAGTATTGAACTTACTTTCTTACCGAATTCTTGCAGTGCTTTCCTAATGTGAAAAGAGAGTACCATTATTATTTTCAACCTTGATGACGCCTCGTTCGTCAAGCGAACATCATAAGATCCTTCGTAGATTAGTTGGTGGTGGGCGACTGTTTAGTGAATGACATTTTTGTTTTTAACCTAGCAACCTTGTAGATGTTAATAGGTATTATTTTGGGATTAACATTGTAATACTTCACATCAACACAAGCCACACATTATATGGATTGTGTCGCTCCGTGGATTGTTGGTATTGGAAGGCCACATCCGTTCCTTGTTGACATTGTAGGCTTTGATAGTGTTCTGTAGATGTAAACTGTTTTATCTGATGACGCTCACTTGACGAGTGAAACATCTCATCCTATAACTTCATTTTCATTCATATTCTAAGGGCTAATCCCTTGTCGATGCAACCACACTCTTCTGTCGTTGGCGGTTCGTTTCAGTTCCATGTAATTGTCAGATCCCATTCTATTCTAGATGTCCTCAAAATACAGTACTTCGTCCTAGGCCGTCCTCTTCCTTTGTTTCCCAGCATTTTCCCTTCAAGAATGTTAACGATGAAAGTGTTGTGTCTGATACCATGTCCAATAAATTTTAATTTTCTCTTTCTCATTTTCTTCATTAATCTTCTCTCTTTTTTGACTTCCCTTAAGACTTCCAGGTTGGTTTTTCTTTCAATCCAGCTCGTTCTTGTCATTTTCCGCCATATCCACATTTTAGCAGTTTCAAGTTGATTCTTTTCCAATTTACCCAGAGTCCAACTTTCACTTCCATAGACCAGTGTACTCCATACAAATGATTTTGCAAAGGAATTTCTTACATCTATATTCATATGTTTGCTGGATAAAATGTTTTGCCTGTTTTGCCAATACAATCCTTCTCTTCACTTCCATTAATCTGTGCAAATAACTTTCAATCACAATAATTTTTGCAGCCCTTGCGCTTACTACCTAACAGACAGTGTGCCTCACATTACCCAATAATTAAGATTGTAATTATGTTGACCGACTGAAAAGCCAAAACATCAATTCCCACAAGTTGAGAATACACGACACAACAAGGCCATTATGTCATCACAAATCATCATCATCAACAACAACGATGACAACGGTTCATGCTCGAGTATTGCCATGTCAAATAACAATAAATTACGCAATTCAAGATCTCATAAATTGTGTTCCTAACATCACGACGACTACAAAACAGCAATTACGAATGGATGGAATTAAAATGAATGTAGTAGTGTCTTAGCGTTTGCTGCTGCATTTTAAATAATGAAATTGCTCCATTGATAAAGAGATAACTCAAAATGATTGGGAAGTCACATTAGTAAATAAACAATGAATCAAATGAATAACCAAATAAGTGAAATTGTAGCTAACTACGTGAAGAGTATGATAAAATAAATAAAGAAAGAAAGGTGCCGCTTACATTAATTCATGGAATGTTGAGACTGCTGACCCTGCCAGCAATGAGTGTACAGGGTGGGTCAAAAAATACTGTACGTTTCCTTTCTTTTCTTTACAATCAACTTTCCTTACAAAACAAATAAAGCAGTACCTCTACAACAAAAAATACATTATGGTGATGATTATTGTTGTTTTAAGGGGCCTAACATCTAGGTTATCGACCCCTAATGGATTGGGTGATCGTGAAGATGATAATGAAATGTAAACTATAACTAAAACTAACTACTAACTTATATACTAGAAGAAGAAATGGAAAACAAAAGGAGAATAAGGCAAATTAAGGACAGAGGGGAAAGAAATGCCCTCAACCCTCGGAGAAGGCGGATTGAGGGATTTGGAAAGAAGGAGAGCCATGCAAGGCAGATAGGAAAGTGAAAGAGGAGAGGGTCCGTCCCACAGGTAAGGGAAAAAAGAGGGAAACCGGACCCAGCTCAGGAATCCCTCGGGGTCGCCAACTCCCTAACTCACCAGCCGTGAGCCCCTGAGGGTGTAGCATTATCTAGGGTGCACCATAAGTGGTGGGGCTACATACACCCTGCCTCATTGAGGGCCTTGAGCAGAAGACAGGAGAGAACATGAAGAGAAAAAGAAGGCTGACCCCTCGCAGATGGAGGGCCAATTAAGGCGGGAAAGGAAGAGACTTCCTAGGCCTCGGATACCCTAATACCGTCGGGGTCGGAAGAGAAGAAGAGTTGGCCAAGTGATGTCGACAGGAAAGAAGACGGAGAGGAGCCGGCACAAGTAAGTGGAAGCAATGCCGGACTCAGCTGGGGGTGTGGTCGCCAACCCACGTCCCACAAGATGTGAGCCCCTGGGAAAAAAATACAGCAAGCATACATAATGTATTGTATTGACTTTGTTTCAATTGACCGACCAAGTGGTTCAGTGCCATCCTTGAAATATTTTTTTGCGGCTTCCCAACTTCAACTCCACATGGATGTCAGATTATAGCCTATATAATAAGCTCCGATCGCTTCCTCTTGCTCGATTCCTTACATCTTTAGTCAACTGACAATCTCTCCCTATATTATTCTGCTAAGGTCCCATTCCAGTTTTGTACCGAAAATAAGATCTCATTAACACCAACCTTCACTTATGGGGTGCCTACAGGTTCAGCATAACCCAATGCGTAAGCGAAACGCACTCACTAACTCTTTAAATGCCTCACAATTAAATAAATACCTTAAAACATGTATATTTACTATGAAATAATGAAAGAATGCAACACGGTAACCATGGTAACAGAATCTCACAGGTCCATCTATTTCTGTAAGACTCAATGCAATTCCAATTACTACATTACTGTGAAAGTTTCCAGACGGTTATAAGATTATCACCGAACCAAATTAAGCTGTAAAATTCATCAATACATACAGTATAATGCGCTTAAGGGGGTCAAGGGGCACTCTAGATTTTTTTCACACGATTTTCACGCGTGAGTGTGGAAGGTCTTTTTCACCCGACTATAAAGGGTCTCTGAAAACCACATTTAAAGGCCCTTAAATTAACAGTGTCTGTGATATTCCCAGAAAATTAACTTCGCTCTGATATACCTATGAAGGAATGACAAACCCCTAACCACTGCACCAGTAGCTGAATTGATAAAGTCTGATTATTCATACCAAGGATAAATCAGTCATAGCATTCATGATTGAGATTTTGCTACCTACTCTTTACAACTAGACTATTCGCGGGCGAAGCCGCGACGGGTAATGCTAGTGTTTTATATTCTAGTTATAGCTTTTAATCATCAGAACAAAGTACTCGCAGTTCATTTCCGCATAAGTTTACAATTTTACAGTAGTTTTAGGGCTTACTGCTTAAGATATCACAGCAATAGAAGCTACACCCTCATAGATTGGTTTAGGGGAGGAATACTGTTCCTGTTGATGGGATAGTCATTTCAAGCAATGAAAGAAATTGGGGGGAAAAATCCTAGTAGGAGTAAGGATTCAAGGATAAATAATTATTTCAACTCCCGAGATTTGCTGATGACATCGTCATCTTAACCGACACACCAGAGGATTTGAATGAGTTTTTAAATGGTAGGCCTATGGATTCTGTTTTCTCCCACACTCGTCTTAAAATTTCTTCATTTGTTAACATACTCTATTTACTCATCCAATCTTCATCATTCTCCAGTAACACCACATTTCAAACGCTTCTAATACCTAAATCTATATTTGATGCCAACATATTTCTTTTCTGTAGAAATGTATTCGTTGCCTGAGCTACAAGCCGGATGTTTGTTTTAGACGAATGTAAAATCTTAATGGAAGCCTGGAGGCGAGATACTACAGTACCTGTCTTGTTGTCACCTGCCCCATGCGGTCAGATGATTGACAAAGTTATCTCACACTACTGCTGAGGTACAGGCATTGTCAAATATAATGGCGTTCTGTTCGTAACTATGTAACGTGTACTTCCGCGTCACACAATACTTAGACGTCGACTGTACTGTCTGCACCGTGGTGTCGTTACCTGCTCATGTCTGGAATTCCATTACATCAGACCGGTGTTGACAAATGTGAAGCAATAGGGCTAGAGACTGACTGTGTACGGGCTCTCCCGCAAGCTTCAAAGTCAAGGGCAATCGTCTAAAACAAACGTCCGGCCTGTAACCTGCCTTTTATATTCTCTTTCTTCTTCTTCTTCTTTTTCAAGTGGCTCGTCCTCCAAGAACATTGCCGATCAGTAGCATGATCTGCTGTTTGTCCATAGCTGTTCTAAACAGTGATACTGTATTAAGTCCGAACCACTGGCTTGGGTTCTATAGCCAGGATATTCGTCTGCGTCCTGGACCCCTAATGCCATCAATCTTCCCTTGGATAATTAATTGCAAGAGGTGGTATTTGTTGTTGAGCATGAAATGACCAAATTATTCTATTTTTCTCCTTTTGATGATACTGAGAATTTGCAAGTCTTTGTTCATACTCCGCTGTACTTCCACATTTGTGACTTTAGCTGTCCATGATATCCTTAAAATCCTGCGATACGTCCACATTTCAAATGATGTCAGTCTCTTACTTAAAACCTCAGTAAGTGTCCATGATTCAACTCCATAGAGCAGGACACTGAAAACGTAGCATCGAAGCAGTCGGGTGCGTAATGACAGACTTAAATCACGGCTGGTCAAAACTTTTCTCATTATCATGAAAGAACTTCTGGCCTGCTCAATTCTACAGTGAATTTCTTGACTTAAGTCTCAGTTATCATTGATTTGACATCCTAAATATTTATATGATGAAACCCTTTCAATTCTTTCATTACCAAGTGTAAGAATGCCCTGAATTTCATCTTTCTTTCTACTAACAACCATCCACTTTTTTTTAAACTTTTAAATGTAATCCCATGACATTACTCTCTTCAGAAATAGAATCTAGTAGTGTCTGTAGATCATCCATACTTGCTGCAAGGATAACAGTGTCATATTCTCTTTGCTTCGTCCAATACTGGTGTCGTTAGCCGATGTTGCCCGGTCTGGGGCACCCCTCTGCATTACCGATGACAATTTCCAGCTGGTTGATGCACTCATTACCCAGGACCGCCGAGTGACAGTGAACGCCATAGCCGCCGTGGTCGCTCCACGACAATGCACGACCTCATACGGCCAACACAGTCGTGGCACTCCTGCAGAAATTCAAATGGGAGGTTCTCGGCCACCCTCCATACAGTCCAGACCTCTCTCCCTGTGATGACGCCATGTTTGGTCCCCTGAAAAGGGCTCTGCGGAGCCAACGATTCACCTCGGACGCCGACGTCCAGCTGTACGTGCGGAACTGGTTCACATCGCAGCCCAGGGAATGTTATGAGACAGCCATTCACCATCTCGTGTCACAGTGGGACAAGTGCCTCAACAGCCAGGGCCAATACATCTAACATACAGGTATTGGTTTCTGTAATTATGCCTCCGGCTCGTTACTTTTTGAACGCACCTTATATATCCTCAAGACTGAGTCCATACATGTATGAGAAGATCTAAAACCTGCACCTCTGAGTTTGAGAAGATGAAAGTCTAATCAAGTTTATTTTGGAAGCCCTGCCTTATGAATGAGATCTTCCACGTGACGGAGAAGAATTGTGCCCTCAAGCTATGACCATGACCCGGGGGCTACAGATGAGGTCGGCCTACCTTTCTTTTGTATTTTTTTCTTAAAATATATCTCATTGTTTCGAAAGACACGTACATATAGGTAACCATCAAACATCCGTTTGACATGCACAGAACTTAATGTACATCAAAATAATAAGTGAGCAATACTAAACGCTAATATTGATTAAAAACACGCAACGTGAAATCGGATGAAGACAGAGATATAAATTAATACCTCTCAAATCTTCAAAAAATATTTTAATAACGATCGTATATTATATGACAAGTGAAAGAGAAAGAAGAGTGGGGCTTACAATAATTAATTAATAATTTTGAAGTATATTAATTACTTGAATAATAAATTACGATAAGTCTATTTTAATCTTACTACTTCAAAACATCTTTCATATTTTTTTTCCTTTTTGAATAATATATGTTTATTCTTTTATTAAATTATTGCTTCCCTCATTATAATTATTCTGTGCCTTTTGTTTCATCTGTTCTAATGAACTCTTGGCTTATTAAGGCCGGTTGGTTGGTTGCTTGCTTGCTTGCTTCAAGTGGAATAATATCTGATAGTGGTCGACGGGACTCTAAAGGAGGAGTTCTATTTAACAAGTAATTTGAAAAGATTAATGGATGAATGGTAAGTCCTTTGGCAGAGAGAGAAGGAGATACAGGAACACAGTGAACTCATGACCTTCGTATGCAATAATACGTACAAGGATGACACAAACACTTACTGTTCAGATAGTAATTTGCAATTGTAGATCTAACAAAGTTCTTCAATAAATCGTTTCTGACCAGCCTTGGTGAATTTGCCTACAGTGGAATACTACTTCTGCACCAACGGTCCAAGAATCTCTTCCATAGAGTGCCACGCTTCAGACAAAAGCGTCATATGGAAGTCAGTCTTATCTCCTAAAGTTTGATGCATGAAGAAAAATATTGTTAAATCATTTTAGTTATAGTTTTTGGCGAACCGCTTGTTTTGTACTAGACAAAAACATGTCAGTATCTCGCTTGCTATGACTGACGTTTTTGTGTACTTTTCTGTTCTTCGCCTGAGGAACGAAGGTCACTTGGACATTTAACATGCAATGGGAACGGTCTATGGCGACAATAATCCTTTTTTTATAGTTTTAACTAACTGTAAAATATCTCAAGCTTGGCCTTCGCGTGCAAAATGGTTTCAAAGTGTTGCTTAAATCCCCCGATCAAACGCTGCGAGTTATAAAGGAAGTGTAGGAGTGGTCGCAGGTTTTATAATAATAAATAAAACAGACATTAATACATCATTAGTTTTAATTGCAGTAAATGCCTTCCATTCACAGCTATTGATAGCTTAACACTAGAGAACTGACTTGAAGAACTCTAGTTTATTGACAGATTCAGTTTACAAGAAGACGCTAGATTCACTCCCATTGAATGAATCAATTTGAGTTGAAGAGATGGTGTGGTCTTGTGTTGACTTTATCATCCTCAAAGGGCCTAAATTTTAAAAAATCACAGAAAACGAAGAGCAAATGATGAGAGATACAATAATCATCATACTGATGATTTGTAGTCAATTTTACCCTCCAGGTTGGTGGTTCCCACGGACTCAGCGAGGGAACTCACCACTACCGCCTTTCCAGGCAGTGTCCTAGAGCTGGAAACACTTGGCCGACTTGGATACAACTGGGGAGGTGTGATCAGCACTTCGCCCAAGTGGCCTCACCTGCAAAGCGAAGAGGGGCCTCATGAGGGATGGGAAAGGAAAGGAAGATTGGATAGGTAAGGAAGAGGGAAGGAGGCGGCCGTGGCCTTACAGTAGGCACCATCCTGGCATGTGCCCGAAGACGAAGTGGGAAACCAAGGGAAACCACTTTGAGGATGGCTGAGGTGGGAATTAAACTCCCTCTACTCATTTGGACCACCCGAGGCTGAGTAGACCCCGTTCCAGTCCTCATACCACTTTTCAAATTTTGTGGCAGAGCCGGGAATCGAACCCACGACCTCCGGGGCGGCAGCTAACCATACTGACCACTACGCTACGGAGGCGACTTATAATAATGATAATTAATAATAATAATCCTTAGTCCAGTCTATCCAAACGGACCCTGGATGAAAACGGAGGTCTCGGTATTCTGAAAAGATCACCGACACCTTCAAGAAAAGACGATCGAGGTTCTACGGCCACATTCACACAATGTAAAATGACAGTCTCACCAAAAGGGTTCTCAGCCTTTCTCTCTCAATGAAAAATCAAGAAAATAGAAAAAGTCCTTAACGTAATTGGCATTATAGAGGAAATTATTCAAGATCGAATCCAGTTCAAAACAGTAATCAACAACCATCATTTTGGTAAGAAAATAAATACCAGGACCAATAAATCATGGACTGAAGAACTGAGAAAGGATTTTAATGCCCAGATGAAGAAGTTTTGGGAGAAGAAGAAAAGAAAAAAATCAGCTAAGTAAGTTCCATCGCGAAGATAATTAATAAACATTATGGTTTGAAGCCATTTTTCAGTGTTGCCTTAGTAAACAAAAGTGTGGTGCTTTTCAGTCGGTCAACACGAATGTACCCAAAAGAGTTGGGTTATACCCTAATCCGGAAAAAATACATGAGATTAATAATAAATAATAAAAATAAATTAAATAAATAATTACATGGAGATTAATACATTTATTATTTATTAATAATCTCATGTAATTTTTCAGTATTAGGCTATAACCCAATTTGGGTACATTCGTGTAGACTGACTGAAAAGCACCAAACTTTTGAAAATAAATAAAGCTAAGACACTATCACACAGTCATCCACCTGGAGGCATTATATTCTGCGGAATGCCTTGCAATGCATAGGAAAGGACTTAATGGAGAAACTAGAAGTAATAGAAAGAAAGAAAGAAAGAAAGAAAGAAAGAAAGAAAGAAAGAAAGAAAGAAAAATCCTAAGAAAAATCTTGGGCCCAGTAAAGGAAAATGGTGAATACAGGAGATGGCACCACCACGAGCTCTACGCACGTGTGGAAAAAATTATTGATGCGATGAGGAAAATTAGAATTTCATTTCATGGCCACATGGCTCGAATGAGCTCTGTGAGATTGACAAACAAGATCTGTACCTACTTTCTAGAGAAGAAAACTAAGGGGGCTTGGTTCAGTGAGATAGGCAGAGATTTGCAAGAAATTGGGATTTCATGTGACCATGTGCAGGAGCGTGTGTCACTTAAGATGAAACTGACAGCTCACCGGGGTTTACTGGAAAAACCTAAGCTTAAAACAGGCATGAAGTGGATGGAAGGAAGGAAGCAACAACATGAAGAATTCATGCGACAGGACTGGGTGAATATTAATGCTCGACGCAGAAATCAGTTGAAATGATATGGTCTTTAGTTTGCCGAAACGCAACGACAATAATAATAATAATAATAATAATAATAGACCTAATAATAATAATGACAATAATGACAGAAAAAATCACAGATACTATCAGAAAACGACGATTAAAATTTTACGGACACCTTCACAGAATGGATAACGACAGGCTGTCAAAGAGAATTCTAAATCTAGCGCTAACCCTGAAAATCCGCAACAATTGGTTAACAGAAATACATGAAGATCTACTAGAAAGATTGCTGAGAAAACCATTCCAGATAGAGTCAAATTTAGAAGCCTAGTAAACAAACATAAATTTGCAGAGAAAACTAAAAGGAAAACTACAGGCTGGACAGAAGCACGCAGAAAGGTACACAGTGAACGAATGAAGAGATATTGGGAAGAAAAGAAGAAGGAATATTGTGCAAAATAAGTTCAAGCGCACTCCGTAGTTGGACATAACGATTTTTAAAAAATAATAACTATAATAATATTCATCATCAGTGTTATGAAGAAACTTCTTAAAAGTAACTTAAGTCTTCCCCAATATTCAATATGAACACATGACTTGTCATTCGCATGTACACGCACTCTGAATTAATGTAATTGACAACTTCATGTTCGTGTGTATATCACGCATTGATATTTCCTTTTTTAATGGTCTCTACACAATCTCGACTGTCATTTATTATTGCAGAGTGTAAACCAGAGTCGTAGTAATAAAGAGTACAATTGGAATGACTTCATGTTGTTCAACTAACTTTCATTCATTGCTATCAATATCGTCGCGTGTATTCCGAGACGAATCTTTCAACAATACGGGGCATACTGGCAATTCGTTGCGACTACGGAGCATACATGAGCAAGCTTCAGCCTTCCTCTCTTTTGAATTAGCCAACCTCGACTACTTGGACATCTTATATTTCTCTAAAACGTAATAAGTTATATTTCATTGAGAAAAATCCAGAAATTGAGCTAGAGTTATATGCTAATTATTCTATATCTAACTCCAAGATTCTAGATGGGGCAACGCCGGTTCGTAGTCAAGAATTTGTTTAATACAACCGTCATTTAGAAAACGGGGATCTTTGCATTTCCAGAACCATGGCAGGGTCTGCAAATTTCCTTCCGGATGTGGAAAAGGTTATTGCGAAGGTCTTTTAGTCGTTGTGGGGGATCTAACATAAATAAGCGATATCGAGCAAACATTCTTACATCCACAGTTAAAAGTACCTAGAACACATATAAAGTAAGTTTAAAATAACCCTCGTTAGAAAGGTGGTTTAAGTGTGATTTAAATCTAATCACATATTAGTGATTAGGCCTTGTGATTTGTATCATCTACCATTACAACTCGTATTGGGTTAT
Source organism: Meconema thalassinum (assembly GCA_946902985.2). Taxonomy (NCBI): domain Eukaryota; kingdom Metazoa; phylum Arthropoda; class Insecta; order Orthoptera; family Tettigoniidae; genus Meconema; species Meconema thalassinum. Next base: position 68,730,269 of record OX336399.1, on the reverse strand, counting down.
TTTCATGAGCCTCCGTGGCTTAGGCGGCAGCACGCCCGCCTCTCACCGCTGGGTCCGTGGTTCAAACCCCGGTCACTCCATGTGAGATTTGTGCTGGACAAAGAGGAGGCAGACAGGTTTTTCTCCGGGTACTCTGGTTTTCCCCGTCACAATTTCATTCCAGCAGCACTCTCCACTCTCATTTTATTTCATCTATCATTCATTTAATCATTGCCTCAGAGGAGTGCGACAGGCATCGGCAGCCGGCACAGTTCATATCCTCGCCGCTAGACGGGGGCTTCATTCATTCCATTCCCTGACCCGGTCGGTCGACTGGAAGCAGGCTGTGGATTTTCATTGGGTTATTTTCATAAGTTTTGCCATGGGAGATAAGAGTTTTGCAGATGGAAAAAGAAATACCTTATTCTTTTACGTTAACTCTCGTCAGTATATCATGAAATGTGAACAGTTTCTCATTCCTTGTAAAATCATTGTCTCAGTAAGCATACCACTTCTTTTTTTTTTTTTGTACAATAGGACGCACTTCTTCAGCCAGGAAATGGAGTCTGAAACTTCTCTGCGTCTTATGCAGTTGCCTGGTTGTATTATTAGGCTGATGTACATTTCTTAAAACCATTTTTCAGTGGTTTCAATAATAGCTTTGACATTGTTGAAGGCGGCTTCGGTGGTGTAGTTGGCAACATGCTGAGCTTCTATGCTCAAGATCTATTGGTGTGAGGGCTGAAACGGGGGTACTCTCAACCTCATGAAGAGGAGGGTTCGATTTCCACCGCAAGCATACTGGAAGTGGTTTTCCGTGGTTTCCCAACATCTACTACAGGTAAATGCTGGGATGATTCCTAACTTAAAGCCACGATCGTCTCCTCCCCAATCATATCCCCAATTTATGAATACACAGACTAGTACTGCTATCACCTCGAAGCAGGTTCTCACACAAATTTCACACATACCGAAATACACGGGGCTATATGACCAGGATGTCACAACTCCTCAAATAAGCAATAACAACGTTTGTACCTTGATATGGTTTTGTTTGAGGAAATATATTTCTTTCTTTCTTTCTTTCTTTCTTTCTTTCTTTCTTTTCTTTCTTTCTTAAACATCATGGCGCATCCTATGATACAGACAGTGCCGGATTAAGGTAAAACGAGGCCCAAGTCCCTCAGATTTTTGGGGCCCCTTTATATTTTCAAATAATTTATACTTTTTGGCACCAGTACATTCAATAAAGTATATACAAGAGGTTTTTTTTTCTCAAGATGAATAATACATTTTTTATTAAATAATATATACATACATTTCAATTGAAACGATCATCCTTATTTGAAAACATTTCAGATGATTCGATGAACAATTTAACAAATCATACTATTTTTTTGCTTCTGTAAAATGTAATCTTTTTTTTCTGTTTTTTTTTCGGTCAATGAAATCTTCTACAATGTCTACAATTTTTATCGCATAAAAAAAAATAAGGTTATCTCAAAGTTTAATGCATTAAATTTAGTAAAACATCGAGAAATTAATAATTGATTACTTATTCTTACGTTTGCACAAGCATTATCTGTAGTTTCGCTTTGTTCACCAGATGACTGAGCTGGTGATGCGGATCCTTTGAAAAATGATGTCAGTTTTGGTATTTTTGCTATATCTGCAGCATTTTTTAAAATTTTTTAATCCTCTGCAATCTTCCTTTCTTGTGTGTGATCCACTCGGATAAGTTCGTGGCATTGTTTAATCTAGAAGAATAGCCTATTAACAGATCTTAACATCTTAACAAATCAATAGGAATCAATTTTTGGGGGCCCTAGGCCTGGGCCTAGTCGGGCCTAATGGGAAATCCAGCACTGGATACAGAGCATCTTAAAAGTCAAAAAATTACGGTAAAACATTCCTGTCCCAGCAACGTTTGATTTAATGATTATAAATTCATAAAAAAAACTTTCTTAAATTTTAATTGTGACCGAATTCTTAATTAGAAGGCATCTTTGTTTTATTGGCTACCGAAAAATGCTCAGCATTTTATATTAGTGTCTGAAGCTCTGCTTGTTCTTTGTTTTGCATCACTTCAGGCACATTTGAGGTATTCAAAGCCATCATACTTCTGTGTATTGTATTCCGAAGGTATTTATCGTTTAGCTTTGTGAATGATGGAGTTGCTATATAGTTTTCGTTTTATTTATGCTGCCTCACATTGGGAGTGCAGCCGGTTTCTCATACTGAACTCCTTCATGCTCACTAGACCGGGCGACGACCAAAAGCCTTGACGGCCAGTGGTCGCTTCTTGCCCGCGGAAGCCGGTAACCGTTGCACGGGAGCTCCGAAGCCAGGTCCAACTTAGGCCGGTCAGTGTGGTTTAAATAATCACAGTTGGAAAATCTCATGATATTTAAAATTTAATAAAGGGGGTTCAATCATTATATATTGTTGTTGCTGATTCATTTAAATGCTTGGCGACATCGTGGGTATGTAGCCTCGAATACTTGAATGAAAGTTAATTTGTCGGTGTCTTCCTGATTGCGGTCATTCCAGATTGCGTTCACCTCATTAGTACTCCAGATTGCGGTCACTTTCATTTTAGGGAAGAGCTATAAGCATTCCAGAGTCCAGATTGCGATCATTGATGGCAAGGTAGGGGGAAAGCTTCCTTCAAAAATACCATCTTATAATTTGAGCAGTTTTGACAGTGAACTTATTGATTTTGACTTATCAAAAGTCACAGATTTCAAAACTGGAATGTTAATAAACCTAAAACTTCAAATGTTTGTTTTTGTGGGGCGGGAACAAAAATTGATTACAAAGGGATTTTAGAATCAAACGCAGAACAAATTACTTTTACAAGACAAATTTTTCCGAGCTAATGAAAAGAAAGTTTTTTGCGATATACAGTACCTATTATAAAAAATAGATATCTCGCGCCTCAAATACCCTGTACGTATAAAATTTCTCGTTACACTAATTTTGTTGAAAGTGAAGGTCGTTTATTCCGATTCTGAAACGTTTCTATTCTTAAGACTGAAAATGTTATAATCATTGCTTTACGAGGTGCCGTCAGATTGGGAGGGGACTTGATTTTGTTAAGCGAAGTGTTATGGGGTGTGCTCAGCTTAACACTGAACTGTATTCTTTGGTTAGGTAGTGAAATATCAGTTTCCCCTTGTTATCCACAAAACTTACTGAAAGAACCAAGAACCAAGGACCGGTCTCCCAAGAAAAGTGATCGCAATCTGGACGCTGGAATTTTTATAGTTCTTCCCTAAAATGAGAGTGACCGCAATCTGGACTGCTAATTAGGTGAACGCAATCTAGAATGACCGCAATCAGGACACAAACAAATTTTTATGATAACCTGTGTCATTGTGATGCCTGTATTAGTGTGTGTATTTATAATTGGTATTAGGATTAGGTAGGAGGTGTCAGTGGCCTTAAGTTGGGCATCATTCTGGAATTTGCCTAGAGTAGAAGTGTGGGAACCATGGAAATCTACCTTTAGGGTAGCTCAGGTAGAAATCAGACCTACCTTACCATCGTACTTCTAAAAACAATAACTCGTTTATTTGTATTGCATCACGCATTTATAATATTTATAATATAATAATATAATATAATATTTTGAAAATGCATATGCGCATATGAATATGCGTATTTTGTGTATTTTTTTATTATTGCATATTCTGAACAAAACAGCATATTTTAGCTGAAATGAAGTATAATTTGAAACATCGTGAACAAAATTGGATATTAGATCTCTTTTAACTATTGCGGCTTTAAGAAATTCATGGATGTGAAAATTCAATTTCAAAGGGAATTTTTTGCTCTCTAAGCTTCAGAGACACTCAATCTCCAACACAAAACACTAAAACACCAAATTGAAGTGAAAGAACGTAAAATAATGAGGAAAATCCTTGGACCAAGAACAAAAGATGGTGTACATTATCCAAAGCCTAATACAGGAATATACGAAGAAGAAAAAAGACACAGCCACAATGCGAATGCGAAAATTCCAATTTATGGGACACATAGAATGGACCCGAACAGAATGACACACAAAATACATACTTTCTTAAAGAACAAGGCTACTAGACCGAATTGGTTTTAATTTACAGAAAACGACTTAAAGGAATTAGGATCACCAAACTTACATGACTGAAAGGAAGAAGACTATACAACATCATTTGTCAGAGCAACGGAAACAGACCCACTCGTTGCGAATGAAGGAATACTGGGCCAACAGGAAGGCTAGAAAGTGTTGATTTCACGTAGTCCTAAGCGACCCATTCGCGAATAATAATAATAATAATAATAATAATAATAATAATAATAAGAAAGTATAGCTTCATTTGCGCTGCATGAAGTAAAAATTGCTTTTAGACCAACTATTGCTTCAGTAACAGCTTCACATTGCACTTAAAGGAAATATATTTTTATGAGGATAGTTGAGAAAAACTTAAAGAAACCTTTGAACTAGTCTGGTTTTCGCTGAAATCCTTGTTGAATACAGAAATTACAAATATTTAAATCCTCAAATACAATTATTTATTATGTAAATCCTAGCAAAGCACATATCATTATTGAATGCCAAACATTCCAGGTATTTCATTATCTTGAAAAACCTGTCTGCTTTTTGGGGACAGCAATGATATCTATACGTAGAGCTGGCCTTGAAGAGGAAGAATATGCATTTATCTCAAAAAGTCAATTTTTGGTTATGTCTTGTTTTTGAAATAAACCCTTCAATTAAATTTGTACAGAATTGCCAATTCCAATAATAGATGCACGCTATAGCAATGCTAATCTAGCCTACTTCAAGTGGTTTCCTGTCAAACGTATCGTGACCGACCTGGGAGTGAAGTTCAGTGTCTAGGACAGGCCAACGGACTGTTGATAGTTGCTCTAACACGACATGTTAATGTGTACAAGTGATGCTATTACTGGCCAAAGAACACCTTCGGTATCTGCGAGTTAACTCCTTGCATTGTTCTGTACACGATATAACTAAAGAGGTGAATTCTTAAAGATACTAAACAAATTTTTACATATTTCAAGGTATTGTCGGTTTTACGGATTTTGTTAGGTTATTTCTAGGTTTAGTGTGGAGTACGTTACGTTACAAGTAACGCCGTTATAAATGACAGTTAATGCTTGACAATAACGGGAAGTAACGATGATATCAAGTTATCTCTACATAGTATACAACAAAGTCCCCCATTCTTGGATGAAGCGGGAGATTTCGAGAACCACTGGATGGATTTTGATGCATTTTTCACCATCCTGTAAAGGATTTCTCGAGGAATGTTTCTGTAGAAAAACGTTCATACAACTTGGTGTATTGTACGTCATACTATGATTTTCCTTATTTCCACTCATTACGGTACTTGACGCTTGAAACAGGTCATCCTAGTGTATTTATTAATCTAATGTATTTTTTTTTAGAATTAGGGTATGTATAACCCAACTCTTTTGGGTACATTCGTGTTGACCGACTAGAAAGCACCAAACTTTTGATTAGCTAAATAATTTATATCAAGCTCCACAGATGGGCGTTATGGTGTAACAACAAGAAACTGCACTGTCATTTGGCATTAAATATGCATGTAGTATTGGTCATTTTTTGATGTGAAACATCTTTCCGCTCGGTTGCTGGATAGTTTTGTGGGAGTGATTTTGAAAATTGGGGACGGAAGTGGATCGGAAAGATCGAGCTGGCAGTGGTGGATCGAACAGAAGTATGCACTGCCCACTCGATCGATCGAACGGAAGTGTACTAGCTGGCAGTGGTGGAAAACGGAATTATGCACTGCCCGCTCGATCAATCGAACGGAAGTGTACTAGCTGGCAGTGGTGGAAAACGGAAGTATGCACTGCCCGCTCGATCGATCGATCCAGCGGGCAGTGGTAAGACCCGCTGGCAGTGGTACGAGAAACAATGAGCGCGCGGTGTCGGAAATTGATACCACGACGTACTCTCGGCCATGTGGAATGTATATGACTTACTGAACGGAAAACGCTCATGCGAACTCTGGTGTCAAGTGATTGAAACAAATGACATGCTACATGTTTGAAGTCTTCGTATCAGTATTTAAATGGTAAAATGTCTTAATATCAAACATTGTAAGTAGTCGGCATTGCCGGTATTATGTTTCTGCACAATGGCTATTCAAATATTAACCCACATAACGGTAATGCAGTCATCAATATAATATAATCGTTGTGGTTATACGAGAATTGAGCAAGCCTTCATGAACTATTGCTGAATACATTCTCTTTACTCACAAGAGGGCCTATTCATAAGGCATTTTAAACTCAATTTCACGCAGGAACATTATCGAAACAAGCAAAATATAAATGAAACTTAATTCCGTAATGCAGTAGGCCTATTTTTGGAACGTTGAAATAAGTCACCATCTTGTGCACAGAATTTGCGTATTCGAAATAGCCGTGGGGTTAGTGCTTTAACTGTGGATATAGAGATCTTGGGTTCGAATCCGGGACGGGGTAGATATTTTTGCTATCAGATTATCATTTTAAAGGATATGTATCATATCAATATGACTCATTTTAACAGAATCCACATGAAATTACGTGTTGGTCTGTGAATCAAGTGGTCCTGTTTATAAGGAATTTAAGGTCATGAGCGGTGTCGCGTCTATTAATCTAGTTGATCCATATCGTATTCTTTATTTAGGCTAGTGCTGGTGGAAGCTACAAATCATCTAATAAAATGAGTTCCGTATTATAAACTACAGTATCTGTAAAACACTCCCTTTTACAATATATTAATATTTGTGCCAATAATAGCATAAAATACCGGTGTATCAACAATTTCACGTGAGGTTTCTTCTATGTCAGATGTTACACATCATATGCGACTACTGTAAGGCTCGTAATTTTTTTCTCTTTGGGTCAGACATGCTTACTTATTCCTCACTTTCATGAGGTCATATTCATCATGAGCTTAATGATTTCCATTAAAATTAAACATGGTTTATGTTCTATAAAGAAACTCCTGTTTATGATGTCTTCGAAGTATTCTCTTTAAACAATCACCAAACAATGGTTGTCACTGAATTCGCAATACATTTCACAACGACTTCAAATACGGAATCACGGGGGTGGAAATACTCTACAAACTGACTGGTGTAATGCCAACTGAATAATCCTTAACTTCCTGGGATCTGACAAGACGATTCATCGAATTCAAATCCATTGCACACAATTTTAATTATAATTTTTCCACCCCTACAAACTTACCGCCCGGGGCTATATCCAACTGAGACCCCTTGTAAATCCAGCCCTGAGTAAGGTGAAGTTCAGTATTGTTCGACATCATTTATGAAATATCGGTTATTTATTTTATGGTTATATCCTTATCTTGTAACGATATTTACCCTGTCGTACAAGCTTGGTATCCAATTGCAGGCTTTTATGCATGCAAAATAAGCACTGTTGTCGACTAAACTTCAGGCGAGATTGTAGGGATTCGTAGTCTTCTTCTTAATGTATCTCTACACACCGTTCATAGGAGAAGCTGGCGTTCTTCGTCTAACATCATGGATCGTGTACAATCTAGTCTCCAAATATTTTTATCAGACATACCGTCATAGGTTATGGATATGGTTATTGTGGACTGTGAACTTAGCTGTTTGAGAGATGAGTGGTACTTTCCCGCGCAGCTGCGAAGGTGGCAGTACAATTACCTGACAATTTTATAACAATCACATAATCCCATTAAGTAAGCAAACTTCAAGGTCATTCACCACTTTCAGTAAACTATCTCATAAAAAAATTACATATCTTGACAAGTTGTGCAAGTTTTATTGGTTGGTTCCTTAGTTTAGGGGCTGCGACAACGCGGTCATGTAGCCCCGTGTACTTTTGGTGTGTGTAGAATCTGTCTGATAACCGGTGTTAACTGTGATGACTGTATTAGTGAGTGTTATATGTTTTCAATTCAAGTAAGGACTGCAGACATTGGTTTTTTTCCAAAGTAGTTCCTACTTTTGCCGCCAAACGCCACCGTCAACGACTACTAGATCAGAACTTGGTTACCAGACACCACCGCAGTTGGCTCCTGGCGACGAACGTAGGAACCAAAGAGCATTTGTCTAATGTTTAACTATAATTTAGCTTGCACACAGGTGTAATTAGTGGAGGGTTCTTGAACATGGCATAAATCTATGATATGGGACCGCCGGCTTTACTTCTCCTCCGAAGGAACGCATACTGAGGGATTTTAACGCTCTTGAAGCTAATAATAATAATAATAATAATAATAATAATAATACCACTATCAGTAGACTATCTCAACAAAATATCACATTCCTTGACAAGCTGTGCAAGTTTAATTACTACTGTATATATTGTAAATACCATAACCCATACTTGTAGATATAGATTTCATAGGATCTGATGATGATCGCTTAACGGTCGAAACTGGTCATCCAAGTAGCCTATATTAAATTAATCTCATGTAGCCTATAGTTAAGCCATCATTACTTCCGACTTGACGTTTCAGTCCTAAGCTACAGTTTCGTTCGCTAAATCGTGACATCGCGAACGAAACTCGATTTGTCCTGATATATCGATTTGAATGGCTGCCTGTGATTGGCTAGTTAAAGTGATTTTCCTTCTCACCGCTAGATAACTCCAGGGTAACACTAAAACGCCAAGTCGGAAGTAATGATGGCTTTATTGTAGTTCTTTTCAGGATTGGAGAACCACCCATTACAATTGGGTACAATTGTGTTGACCGACAGAAAAACATTAAAATTCTAGTTTTTAAACTCAAAGACGTGTTGACCGACTGAAAATCATAATTTCGTATACTAAGGCAACACTGTAAAATGGCTGCACACGTACTTAAAGTAACTTTTCAAACCCTGCCTCGTCGTTTTCACTAACACACGTTCAACTACTGCAACAGGTTTGGCAGTGTCGTACAGTAAACTAATGACTATTATCACAAGGCAACATTCATGGTTACCCCGCAGTAGCAACTCAAAGGGGATCATATGATATATTCCGTGGAAGTAGGGGGAATTATTTCTTGTCCACCCACCATTGAGGCTGTATGTTTCTCATCGAACACACTAAATCGCTTATAACCCGCATGCAGTGTATCACGCAATCTCGAGAAAGTGACACTTAATCAAGCAATTAGTCAATACACGCGATCTGCCGAGTCGCTTAATTACTAAAGCATGTAACTACTTCTCTGGCTGGTTGCGTAAGGAACAGACACTGTGTTTGTTCAGAGTATGCAGTGGAAACAATATTATTCTTAGCATCATTCTCGCTATTGGTGTATACAGTCAGTTACTCAGTATGCCTTCCTTCGGAGGGGAAGTAAACCCGGCGGTCCCATGTCATAGATTTATGGCATGTTAAAGAATCTTCCACTAACTACACCTGTGTGAACAGTGCTGGATTACCCATTAGGCCCGACTAGGCCCAGGCCTAGGGCCCCCCAAATTTTATTCCGAAGATTTAGAAAAAATTTATCCAGAACTGAGACAGTTTCAGCATAATATTAAATTACAATGTCCTTTAAAAACTGAGTTCACTCATTCTGAACTTTACGAAATTCTTATTGGAGACAAGCTTGAGTCTGTTTTTCCGAACGTTGAAATTGCTTCTCGCATTTTCCTGACCCTCATGATAACGAATTGTTCTGCGGAGCGCTCGTTATCAAAATTGAAACGGATCAAAAGTACACAAAGAAGTATCATGTCACAAGAACGATTAGACATGCTAAGTTTAATGTATATCGAGTCAGATGTTCGGCGGGAAATTGATTTTGATGACATTGTAGAAGATTTCATTGACCGAAAAAAAAACAGAAAAAAAAATTGATTAGATTTTACAGAAGTGAAAAATAGTATGATTTGTTAAATTGTTCATCAAATCATCTGAAATGTTTTCAAATAACGATGATCCTTTCAATTGAATTGTATGTATGTATGTAACTTGTATATGATTTAATAAAAAAGTGTATTATTCATCTTGAGGAAAACACTCTTGTATATACTTTATATTAAATGTACAGGTGCTAAAAAATAAAAATTATTTGAAAAAAATAAAGGGGGCCCCAAAAATCTGAGGGACGTGGGCCTCATTTTACCTTAATCCGGCACTGTGTGTGAAGCGAAATTGGCTAGGTTAAGAATGCAAACAACGCTCTTAGGTTTCTACGTTCGTTGCCAAAAACCGACTGCGGTGGCGTCTAGTAGCTAAGTTCTGAACTAGGCCTAGTAGTCGTTGACGGTGGCGTTTGGCGGCAAAAGTAGGAACTATTTGAAAAATCCTAAGTTGCAGTCTTTACTTCAATTAAAAAAACAGATACACCCACAAATACAGCCATCACAATTAACACCGGTTATCAGACAGATTCTACACACACCCAAAGTACACGGGGCTACATGACCGCGTTGTCGCAGCCCCTAAACTGAGGAACCAACCAACCGTATTTATATAATTTAAATTACAATATAGGCCCTAGGCCTATATAATTTAAGTTAACATTAACTTATTACTACTCAATGTTTCTTGGATGAACTATTTTCACAGCAACGTAATCTTAGAGCTTTTTATTTGTACGTATTCATATAATCACAATCACAACATTTCAATTCACCAATACATCATGTCCACGTCATTGATATTTCCACTTCAAGCTGATTATTCTAGAGATATATCTTTAACATTAATAATCAAATATTGTAACACAGCTGGTTTTTTAGGCTTTTAATGCATTTTTAACATTTTAGACAAATATTAAGTCAAGTCCTATGTTATAACTTTAAACAATGACTAGCTGTCTTATTTCCGTTTCATAAATGCCTTCATAGCCACGCTAAACACGTGGAGAAACCGTACATGACCCTGCTGAGTATCCCAATGCTTGCCGAATTGAGTTGAAGGCTAAACGATTTGACTCGCCTTCCCCCTCTCTCTCTGTCTTTAAGAATGATGAGTCCCGTAGAACAGCACTTCAGAGAGACACGCTATCTTCCGCTGCTTTGCAATATTCACAAATCATATCAACTCATATTTCAATTTTTTACTGCAATTGTCTGTGTACTTTGATAATTAATTATAATTTGTTATTACATGATTTTAATTGAAGTCAGAAAAGGGTAAAGAAACGATTGTAAATTAATGTTAAATGATTTTATTTAGTACAAAGGGAAGCATTAGATTTTTACTGTGAAAAATGGCTAATTTCAGGATGTGCGTTTTCAAAATGTTTTTTCCTCATTAATATATAGACTACTTATTGCTGCTTATCATAAATAATCAAGAATTTTCTTTTGTGCTGAAGTGGTTTCTTATTAATTTAAAACGAGTGATTTTATTTTCTTGGAGCAATGTAATACCGTATTCTAATTTATTGCGTTTAGAGCTACTTCTTGATTGCATTTAATTATAAGATTTATTATGTTTGTTAAGAAATCTGCATTCGTAACCACATCTGATATTTTGCAAAAAATAAAATGAAAGAGAATCCTAATTTTCTTTGTTCTCCCTAAATCGTTTGTATTACGAAACGTTCTTAACAAAATCACAATGAATATAAATTTACGTTTAAAAGTGACTTCTTTGTATTAATCACGTGTATGTATGTATGTCTACCCCTTATTATTCCCGTTTTCTAACGGGGTCGGGGATGAGATGCGATGGAAGTCTTTGTGGCGATGATTTTTACGGCCGGATGCCCTTCCTGACGCCAACCTCATGAGAGGAGTTAATGAGAGATGAAATGAATGATGGTGAATGAAACTGGGCAAGGATGTGGAAGGAAGCGGCCGTGGCCTGTCAGAAGGTACCGTCCCAGCATTTGCCTGGTGTTGAAAATGGGGAAACCACGGAAAACCATTTCAAGGACGGCCGACGGTGGGGCTCGAACCCACGCGTCGACCGAGTCAGCAGACAGCTTGGCCCCATGACCTAATGCTGAGCTTTAGCCAGCGTAGCCACTACTGTCGGTTTGTATTAATCACGTGTAAAGAAGTAAATATTTTAAGCAACCGTATCACATTTTTCTTTGCCCTTAATGAAAAGCTATATTATGGAATGTATTTTGACTCTTCCGTTCGGATGTTTACCCCCAGGGGCTCACATCCAGTGGGACGGGGCCCCAGCTGAATCCGGCATTGCTGCCACTTACTTGTGCCGGGCTCCTCTCTGGCCTCTTTCCTGTCGACCTCTTCATTTGTTCCTACGTTTTCCTGAAACCAAAGTGCTAGTCAAATGTGCACCTCCATTTTCCTGAGCCAAATTTATAATATAAAATACTGCGAAAGATCTTGAGGCCAGTTCAGAAAGAGGGAATATTCATAAAGATACCGAGAATAGAACTATACAAACAGACAGAGACGATTACAAACAACATCAGAAAAATAAGGGCAAAATTTTATGGACACATACATAGGATGAACGAAGACTGACTGGCCAAGAAGATTTTTAATATAGTTATGAATAGTACACTGAAAACCAATTGGGTAAAAGAAACCGTGGATGACCTCAAGAAACTAAACATATCTACAGAAGACTCGGCAGACAGAAAAAACATACAGAGAAAAACTCAGAAAACTGAAATTTGAGCAAACGCCCAAAGAGAAAAACAAAACAGTAAAGAAGTGGACAGAGCAGAGAAAAAGGAAGCATAGTGAATATGAGAGGTCTTTGGGAAGAAGGAATAAAGGGTCAGAAAATAAAAACATGAAAAAATGATTGTGTTTTTACGCTCTCCTTAAGGAGGAATAATAATAATAATTATTATTATTATTATTATACGAGCCTTACAGTAGTCGCATGTGACATGTTATCCTGCTATGTGTGTCCCGGGAGCGCAAATCCCTTGTTGACAGTGAACTCTGTTGGTCATTGAAATAACTACTTGTAAAACTCCAGTGCCAAATCCTGACCGTAATGAATCATAATTATTTGCCGTGGCGGAAGCAATTCACTGCCTACTTGATGCGAGCTGCGCTCTATACCGGCCAGTTAGTGAACCCATGCCAGCGATGTTATTGAAAATGGCCTCATTTAGCGCGATTAAAAATTAGGTGTGCGGAAGGTATATTAAATGTGTTTCTCCCAGTGATATGTTTAGACCAACGAATTTTCAATTGTTGTTAGTAGTCGGCGTTAGTATACTGAATTCCTACGTTGTTTGGAGTGTTTGTTGATGCGAAATAGATTCCACATAGCTACATGGCCGACAGTACATCGAGTGCTTACATTAAATAAGAATACAGCAAAAGTATGACGATTTAATAAATCGTAATTGTTTTCAGCAAATATGATAAAATGAATATTTTCACACCAAAGAACGACAACTTGAAGATGATTTATTGTAGGAATATCTTAAATGGGGTCTCCAAACCTTGAACTAAACTGTATGCGATATACATTCCCCATAGCCACATGGCCTACAGTACGTCGTTGTACCGATCTCCGCCATCACGCGCGCTCATTGTTTCCGTCCCATGCACTTCCATCCCATCCACTTCCGTCCCTTTTCCAAAATCACTCCCACAAAAATGTCCAGCTACCGAGTGGAAAGTTGTTACACATCAGTAATAATAATGTGTGTTTCCAGGACCTGTTTTGTTGAAGATTTCTTCAAACCTTCCTCTTACGATTTGCCGCGATATGAATCTCTACTATACTCGTTGAAATTTGCAGGTATTCTGACTAAATACGGTAACCATGTAACAATTAATCTTTAGATTGAGTCATCTTAAGAGAGAACTTGTTTCTTGATTTGTGAAAAGAACCTGGATTGTTTTGTTTTTGTTTTTCTAAGACGTACTAATTAAGCATTTCCAAGCTAGCATGAAAGAATGTATGTCCTTTATTATGAACTAAAAGAACGAAAACAAAACTGACTTGCTGTCTCAGAAAAGGAAAAAAAAAAAGACCTTCAAATTGGATTAAAAAGGAAAAAGATGAGTGAACTGTGCCTTTTGAACTCTGCAACTAGAAGTTGGTAGGTGTCTCCCCTTTGGGATTAAGTGAAGCGTAAGGAAAAAAAAACTGAAGAGAAGAAAGCGCGTGGAACTGGTTTTCGTTATGATATTAGGTGTTAAGCCCCTTGTAACTGTGTTTATGTATCAAAAGGATTTAGTTTGTCATCACTTTCAAGGTACATGGTGTACCCGATTTGTGAAGGAGCATTCCGGCTTGACATTCCACGAACATAGTGTTCTTAATAGGAGTTTTTAAGTTAAATGGTTAACCACAGACCTGTCTCTATAGCTGAGCGTGTTAAAAGGCACGTACAATGAGAGGACAAGAATCCCAATTGACATGATATAAACTATGTCAATCAGGAAATTAGACCCTTAATATTGCCTATTCTAGTAATAATAATAATAATAATAATAATAATAATAACAATTTGGGCTCGGATTTTTAGGTAAATACATATTTTAAGCATTTTTTCTATAAATACATAAATTCCAGCTTTTCACTTATTAGCACATAAAAAGACAAAATATTTACATTAAAAACAAGAAGTTCCCTGAAGAACTATACAGCCTACTTTTCATGCCAATGATTATTCGACAGTATATGAACCTTTCTAGAATAATGACAAAATTAAGTTGGTAATATCGAAATATATAATTAGTTCAAAATATACCTGGTATAATGTAGCCTAATAGAGCACTACAGTTGGCAGCCCTGGTGACTGAATATATTCTTAGTTCCACCTCTTAAGGTACAGAATACAAAATTTGGTTGAAGTCCAATGGACGTTACATGCAGTTAGACACTGGATCTATCAGCACGCGTAAAAGCATGTTGCCAACAATACCATGCGCGTGCTGGTCAGAAATAATCTGAATTATTATGATATCTTGTTGTGCCAATTTTGGATGAAATCCATTTGTTAGTATAGAAGTTACATGTATTTTAAAATTGGACATATCAGCAGGCATAGAATCATGTTGGCAGCACTGCCTTGTATTAATTACTCCAAATTAATCTAGAATGTCAGGTGCTATCGTGTGCAAAGTATAGAGCTGTTGGCTTGCATACTTTCTGATATATTGATATTAGGGTAAAAAAATATAGACAGCATTTATTAACAGTTGTCAGCCCTGATTGCTCTTAACAATACTTATAGTCATATCTGTTATGGTACACATAGCAGATACGAAATTTGGTTGAAATCCAACTGATAGTAGAGAAGTTACATGTATTTAAAAATTGGTACCATCAGCAGGCTTATAATCATAATTGGTAGAACTGACGTATATAAGTTACTCCAAATTAATCTAAAATGTCAGAATATACGTGTGCGTAGTTTAAAGCTTTTGGCTTGCATACTTTCTGATATATTGGTATTTGGATAAAAAAAATAGTGAGAGCAATTATTAACAGTTGGCAGCCCTGGTGGCTCTTAAGAATACGCTCAGTCATATCTGTTTATGTACAGATATTACATACAAAATTTGGTTGAAATCCAATTGATAGTGTAGAAGTTATATGCATTTAAACATTGGACCTATCAGAACGCTTAAAATTATTTTGGCAACACTGTCATGGTTGGCCTCCTGGAAATTAAACGTAAATAGTATTATCTACATGTGTGCCAATTTTGGAATAGCTCCCATGCATACCTTGCAAGATATCCAACATGGAGCTCAAATTTCTAGTGCGTTTTTTTTCAGCATTTGGTAGCACTGACATCAGTTTCAAATATGGACGTGAGCTATTCCGGTGCACATCTTTACTCATACTAAATTAGGTTTTGATTGCTGCAGCCGTTTAGGAGTTGATAGGGGGGACACACACACAGCCAGCCAGCCAGATAGACAGAAGGACAGACAGACAGACAGACAGACAGAAGGACAGACAGACAGACACACATTTTCCCGGATCGATCTCATAAGTCTACTTTTTCCTCATTTTTGCAAAATGTGAAAAGTAGGCTAAACATCAGTATGCTAGATCTTTCAGTTTATTGCGTTTTTGTTCTGTGTTACTTCAACGGGGAAGAACCTGTGATCTATCTAATCTTCATGCAGAGCGTGTGCCAGCTTGCAACTGCGTTATTCTTAACTTGTCGCCCCGTGCCACTCACTGTGGAAGCCGGGGATTTCCTTGTTCATAGCCATATTGCACCACATGGTAGACCTCCCCTCCCCCAGCTACCTGGAACCAGTGTCACTCACATGCAGTTCGTTTCTGGCACTGTGAAGTGTAAGGCAGTTCTACGATGCCAAAAGTAAAAACAACTACAAGTTATCGTCTATTGCAGAATTTAATGATATTTTACTTCTTATGGGGGCTTTCTGTTGTGGGAAAGCAATCAATGCTGAACAGTGATCTCAAGTTGCACAACACCTCAAGGGCAAGAAACATATTGCTGCAGTTTCGTGCCTTCAGAAGAAGTGTTTCGCGATAATCGCCGGTCATTTATGATGGACAACCTGAAGATGTATCGCGTTGTGTATTGTAATGCTTCAGCAATTAGTGAGACATAGAATTAATTGCATTCGTGAGTACTGCCTATTGTTTATATTCATTTAATAAACTAAATTATAATGAAATATTTTTACTTTTTTGTCACATATTTCAGGTATTTTAATACATAAAAAATAAATATATTCCCGATTTTTAGCACCTAAAAATCCGAGCCCTAATAATAGACTAATAATAGCATTGACTATGGCTGGGAAGTAACGTGTTATAAATAATGCCGTTACTAGTAACTTGTTACTTCTGACAGGAACGACTAGGTAACAACAAAGCAATTGTACATAATAAATTCGTTGTGTTAAAGAAAATCCTCAGAAAGGAAAAAAACACATTTTTAAGACCATCTTGGCACTTGCCAGGAAAAACCAGGGGGGCATACAGGAATCAACCCCAGGGCCTCTGGGTGCAAGACAGGCGCGCTGCCCTAACACCTCGGGGCCAGCTAGAATAACACACGGGTTGCCAGACAGATTCCACGCACACACACACACTCAAGTACATGGGACTATTTTACCACGATGCTGCAAAGATACTCGATGAATAAAATACAACAATGACAACTACTGTATTTTAATGCTGCGAATAGTCTCGATTTGTATTGATGACTCCCGGCATACAATGTGGATGGGTTTGACGTGAAAAACAAAGTGACAATGGATGGTTTATATTGACAAGCCTATGCGAATTTGACAAGCCTATAAGAAATAATTAAGTTGCTAATTCATTATAATGTTATCTCATTACCTTTCATTGTAAACAAATATCCTCGCGGCCTCCATTTAGAGTCACGACTTTCTCCATTGAAATACAATTAATACTGAACATGGCTCAAAAAGGAGAGAACGTAGGGATTTTTTTTATTTCTAATACTGCGATAACATTGGAGGTCGTTCCACTCATTGTGTATGAAGAGGTCATCTGTACTTTATAGTTCCGTGTTAGATAGGGAGGATTTACGCAAGGTTTTGAACCTCATCTACTGAATAATTAGTTATCGTACACGTCGTTGTTGGGTATTTATGGAACTTCTATGGTTTGAAATTTCAGGAATGGGTCGTCATGTGCTATAGTGCGACAACTTGAACTAACTTATTTCATGGGCTAAAAATAATTATTCAGTAATGCAGTTTTCTACTTTGTTTATTTGTACCGAATTACATAAGTCAAAACGAAATTTGAGTCCGGGTTCTGTATAGCCTATCTGTTTTTGATTTGTCATGCCTAATTAATGAAAAAATTACCTAATAAAGTTTGCTTTTTTGGAGATCCACATCTTTAACAGGCTATAGAATAACTAAACATATCTGCATGGAAACTGTAATGCTCTTTTGAGCTAACCTTAATAATAATAATAATAATAATAATAATAAATCTAAGATCGAACAAGGAGATATTGTATATGAAAGGGTGGAAGACCTAGAAACAACAATTTAGGAAAAGACGTTTACGTTTCTATGAACATATGGTTAGAATGGATCCAACAAGAATAAATAAACACATTTTTGATAATCTGAAGAGCCAAGGGGGTTACACCAAGCAGATAGAGGAAGAACTCCGGAGGCTAGAAATTACAGATGACGACTGTAGAGACAGAACACAATTCAGGGAAATACCTTCGAACATAAAGGTTCTTGTGAGAGAGTAGAGAGAACGCAGGGGAGGAAGATGGACGGCATAGAGAAAGGAGTAACACTCTGAAAGAATGAAGGAAGTGTGCAGGAAGAGAAAGGAAGAAAGAACTATGAGAAGAAAATGAAATGATATTTGCGTGGTCCTTAGTTTTGGCCGGTTCGCATAATGTAATGTAAAATTACTAAAGAAATATCTCCAGAAGTCTCACGAGGAAAGAAAGAAAACGGTGAGTGATAATAAGGGCTTAATAATACAACAAGGGCAAAGATACACACACCAAGAAAGCCACTCAGTGTTTGCGCAACGGGTCGATATATACTGCCGAGTAGTAAGCAGGATGCCAAGGCTACGCTGTGTTGAGAGAAGTCCCTTTCCCTCTCTCTACACCTCGCTCCGCAGTACTAGGTTATGTTGCTGTATCATTTCGTAAGTTACTGAGTGTAACCATATGGTTGAAACTCTCTTTTCTATATATTTTCATTCGTCTCTCTGATTTCTCGTCTTCACGAGACGACGGTAGAATATTATCAACAAAATGACGACGTTGAGTCTCTCACTGTATGTCGCAAGCTCAGTCTCAGCCAGTCGATTGTGATCCATCACTGGCAGTGATGGATTTATTGAAGCTTATCGATAGGTGTTGTAATGTCGACATCTGAAAGTGGGTTTGTATGTTTGTAGCCTATTATGAAACAGTTTATTGTTATGCATAGATTGTAAAACGTAACAAGTGGTAATGGCATTTTTATAATAGACTATTTCATGAGAAATGGCGCCTTAGCCTTGGCCCGAAATAATCTTCAAGCGTGGGGCATTGTAAACATACAGCAGTAGCTACTCTTGCTAAGGTGGCTGAGCTTGGCCATAGCGAACCTATCCACGAAATCGGTGGACATGGCTTCAAACCTCATCGTTAGTTTTCCGTGAAATGGCTTTCCGTGGGTTTCAACTCTGAGATTTACTGATGATATTGTCATCTTTGCCAATTCACCAGAGAATTGAATGAGTTCTTAAATGGTATGGACTCCGTCTTGAGGAAAGAATTCATGATGAAAATCAATAAATGTAAAACAAAGACCACATACCATATACGACATTTGATTGAAATCCAATTGATAATATACAGTGAGTCTCTCTCACGACTCGGCCGGCCGGCGCGCCCAGCGCGCCCAGCTTATCTGCCTCCTGTTGACACATCACTTCCCGCTCGGCATAGCATAGCAACAAGAACAGAACAGCACTTGGCTCACTTTATCCGTGCATGACATGAGATACCAATTAAAATTTAGAAAGTAATAATTAATAAACTAAGGTCGTACCTTATGACAGGAGATGTAGGAAATGTTCTCCTCCTACATCCACACATTACTGGCATCGTCTTAGGAAACTCCGATTCATACGCATCCGTAATTGAGGCTATTTCTCTCCGGATATGGTCTGCGATTTCATTTACTTTTTCCTCGTTAAGTAGGCCTACAGGTTTTTTTTAATACTTCGCTTCTTATCGAGTAGAGAACCAGTTCCCCTCAATTTTTTTACGAGCTTCCGCACGGTCTCTCTATGTGGAGGGCGCACACCTGGAAATTGTGTTATGAAACGTTTGACGACTTCCCTGCAAGACTCTGTTTTCACATAATTATCGTACATAAATACCCTTTCCTCTACCGTGTACACACGTGGAGGCATTATGAGAATTATACCCAAAAGTAATACTTCACAACGCGAGAATAGTTTGAGCGACAGACGAACACTAAATTCACGTTATAAGCATGGACCAAAACTGCGAAGTGCGCGCTGTGTAACAGGATGTGATCAGTCAACGGGAGGTAAAAAAAAGCTTGGTGCGCTGGCCGGCCGAGTCGTGAGAGAGACTCACTGTAAAAGTTACATGCATTTTAAAATTGGACCTATCAGCAGGCTCTGAATCATCTTGGCAACACTGTCATGTATAGGCTCCTGAAAATGTGTGTGCCAATTTTAGAACAGATCCCATGCTTAACTTCCGAGATATCCAACATAGAGCTCAATTTCAATAGTGATTTTTCAGCAGTTGGTAGCACTGGCGTCAAGATATGTCTGTGAGATATTTAGGTATAGATCTTAACTCATACCAAATTTAGTTTCGATAGCTACAGCTGTCTAGGAATTGATGGGGGCAGGATAGACAGATAGACAGACAGACAAAGTCACATCTGCCGGGGTGATCTCATAAGAAAGTTTTTCATCATATTTACAAAATATGAAAAGTAGGCTAAGGATGGAATGCAGCCGAAATAAATCAGAAGCCCTTATTAACTTGAGGTGAATAGCTAAAGGAAGTCGGTACTTAGGAAGCAAAATAACCAGTGTTGTTTGAAGCAAAGAGGATATAAAAGTAGGCTAGAAAAGGATAGCATTTTTACCGAAAATAAATCTGTTGATATCGAATATAGATATTAGGAAGTCAAATTTGAAAGCCTTTGTCTGGAGCCTTGCACTTTATGGAAGCGAAACTTGGACTGTTGGAGCAGCAGAAAAGAGGAGAATAGAAATGTGGTGTTACGGGAGAATGATGAAGATCAGATTGGTAGATAGAGAAGCAAATGAAGAGGTGGGAGAGAAGAGATAGGTTGGTAGGACGCATACTAAGACACCCAGGAGTAGCAATCTTAGTTATGGCTGGTTGATTGGTTGCTCAGTTTAGGGGCTACGACAATGTGGTAAATTAGCCCCGTGTACTTTGGGTGTGTGTTGTTGTTTGAGTGGTTTGACTGGTTTGATGCAGCCCTCCATGCCTCCCTGACCTGAGCTGAGCTAATCGTTTCATCTCTACATAGCTACAACACCCTACATCCGAGGCAATCTGTTTAACATATTCTAACCTTGGTCTACCCCTACAGTTCTTGTCCTCAACCCTTCCTTCCATAACTAAGCTTGCTATTCCTCGGTGTCTTAGTATGTGTCCTACTGACCTATCTCTTCTCTTCATTAGCAGTCGCCAGATACATCTCTCCCCTCCCACTCGTCTTAATACCTCTTCGTGTGTGTAGAATCTGTAATTCTGGTAAGGACTGCAGATGATCACTTTCAAGTAGTTCCTACTTTTGCTACCAAATGCTACCGTGAACGACACCTAGCTGCGAACTTGGCTACTAGATGCCACCACAACCGCAACCGGCACCTGGCGATGAACGTTGGAACTTAATAGAGCGTTAATCAAATCTAACCTACAAATTTAGCTTCACACAATTGTAGTTAGTGGAGGGTTCTTTTGCATGCCATAAATCTATTACATGGGCCCGCTGGCTTTACTTCCCCCGAAGGAAGAGATACTGAGGGATTTTAACGCTCTTAAAAATCCGACGACTTCAGCTGGGATTGAACTCACGATCTTGGGCATAGCAGTTCGGCATACTTCCGACTACGCCACCGAAGCCGGCCAAATAAATATGATAATTATTGCACAGCAGCAACACTGTGCTGAATTCATTTACCGTACGTTGCTAAAATTGGGGCAACGGATTAAGAAACGAAAGTGTTCCCTTAGTTAAGCTGTGTACAAGGTTTGTGTTAGATTTTACCTGTTCAGCATACTAATTATTATTCGCTGTGTGGTAATGTTTGCCGCAGAACATAGGACTATTATTAATTGCTAGAGCAAATTCATACCATGTATGAAATTAGTGCCGTGTGTAGAAATATTATAATATACACCTGCGTATTTGTTTGCCTTGTACGGATGTATAATGATACATTTAGCGAAACAGTTTAATTGGTGATCGCTTAGTATGCCTCCTGTGATTAACAAAGCCTGCAATTATGTATGTTTGTCCTATTTACTTCACGTTGTTGTATAATTCTAGGAGCTTGGACATCGTTGCCATTTAGCCCCGTGTACTTGGATGTGTGTGTAATTTTTTTCTATTAACCTTTGTTATTGTGATGCCTGCAGGCGTGGATCTAGAGTTTGGCTATGGGGGAGGGGGTCAGAAAATCGAAATTGTTAAGAAAAATGGTATCACTAAAAACGCAATCACAAAATAAACAAACGTACAAAACCAGACCAATTTTTTTGCAAGGTACATGGATAGAAATTTGATGCGTTTAGCGCACCAAAAATATTCGTACAAATTGCAACGGCGTGTTTTGCGACTTTTACATCGAGCTTGGAGAAAAGTATCAAGGTACGTTACAGTTTCGGCAAGTCGAGTTGGTACCGACAAAGGGAGAAAGTCACAGCTTAAATTGCCAACCAAGCTTGCAGTTTGGACGTCGGCAAAATTTTTTGTGTGAAAAAATCCCCAAATTCCTATCCGTGCGTTGCTGCACATTCATCGTGACATCACTATAAACATCGATTCGGTAATCACAAAGTTTGCTAAACAAAATAGACGAGTTGATTTTCTTATATAAATAATCGTTTTTATATAACAGATATGAAGTTGTAAATATGTACAGTTGTAACAGAACATAATAATTGCACTAAAGATATTTTCAGTATCTGATAAAATGAAAAAAAACTGTTTTTCAGTTAAAATTCGTTACGTTTTATTTGTCTGGTTATTGTGTTTTCGTTTTTTGAGTTTGCAAAAAAATTTGGTCTCCAATTGGGGGGGGGGGGTCATGTTTCCCGTGCCCCCCCCCCCCCCCCCTGAATCCGCGCCTCGATGCATGTATTAGTGTGGTTGTTGTCTGAGTCTTCAGTCTTTCGACATATTTGATGCAGCCCTCCATTCTTCCCAGTCCTGACCTAATCGTTTCATCTCTACATAGCTACCAGACTCTACATCTGAGGCAATCTGTTTAACATATTCTATCCTTGGTCTTTCCTCTACAGTTCTTATCCTTGACTCTTCTTTCCATAACTTTGTTACTCCTGGGTTTCTTAGTAAGTGTCCGACCATTCGAACTCTTCTCTTCATTACTAGTCGCCAGAAACATATCTCCTCTCCCAATCATCATCATCATCATCATCATCATCATCATCATCATCTTCTTCTTCTTCTTCTTCTTCCTCTTAGCGTGTCTGTCCGTTTCGGACGCGGGCGATCAGCATGGCTATTCTGGCTTTATCTGTGGCAATTCGGAACAATTCTTCCGAGCTTTTGTTGAACCAGGTTCTAAGGTGACGAGCCAGGAATTTCTCCTTCTGCCGGGTGATCTCTTTCCTTCTATTTTTTTCTTTTAGTATAAGTTGAAGCAGCTAATACCTTTTTTAATTCCTCATAATGTGACCAAGGTACTGTAGTACCTCTTCATTTGTTACTCAATCTGAGTTTCATCATTCTCCTGTAACACCACATTTCAAACGCTTCAATTCTCCTCTTTTCTGCTGCTCCAACAGTCCAAGTTTGACTTCCATAGAGTACCACGATCCAGATAAAGGCTTTCAAAAATAAGTTCCTAACACCTAAATCTATATTTGATCTCCACAGATTCCTTTTCTGTATAAATGCTTTCCTTGCCTGTGCTAATCTACTATTATATCCTTTTTGCTTCGTCCATCATGGTTATTCTGCTTTGTACTTTGAAAATAAAGCCCTGAGCAAATTTTTTCGCCATGCGGTTATAGTTTGCATGGCTGTGAGGATAGCGGATATGCTACGGAATATGTTTGGAGTAAATTTGCGGATAGATTTTATATAGATTAGATTTTCGAATACAATACGAACTTGTGAATATCATTACTAAGACACGGTTGTTTAAGACATATATTGTTTCCGTTAAGTTTTTTTCATGACAAATGTAAGATGATTTACTGTACGCTCATCTCATTAAAATTATGCCATTAAGCACAAATAACACTCCGAACTGAAAAGGGTTGAATAATAATAATAATAATAATAATAATCATATGGACTCGGGTGCCGGGTGCAAGCTTTGTAATTTGATACCCAGAGGGCAGCTTGCATGTCAAATTTGTTGTTGTTGTTCCTTGAATCACTGTGAAATTCAAGGAGGTTAGATATCGAAGCTCCTTGACACTATAGCGCTTTCTAGTGGAGAAATTAGGAACTTTGTATTGGCGGAAAATCCCGAGATTAATTTTGCCATTATGAATACGGCCTACTGAATTCAAATGGGTTCTTTAACATGCCAACATCGTATGACATGCGTATCGGTTTTTTTGCCGCCTTTCAAAAATCACTTACCACGGCCAGGAGCGAACTTGCAAGATTGGGGTTGGTAGACCGACAGGTTAACCACTCACCCACCATGGCAAGATAAAGGGTTGCTAATCTGGCTGTATAACATTCATTTTGAACATAGCACATGACATGTACATAGCCTAGAGGAATGACTTTCTCCTCAAATGTCTAAAGGTGTTGCTTTATGCGTTATCGAATTTAAAATAATATATTATTGTAATGCCAAGCCTCCGTGGCTCAGGCGGCAGCACGCCGGCCTCTCACCGCTGGGTCCGTGGTTCAAATCCCGGTCACTCCATGTGAGATCTGTGCTGGACAAAACGGAGGCAGACAGGTTTTTCTCCGGGTACTCCGGTTTTCCCTGTCACAATTTCATTCCAGCAACACTCTCCACTATCATTTCATTGCATCTGCAATTCATTTAATCATTGCCCCAGAGGAGTGCGTCAGGCCTCGGCAGCCGGCACGTTCATATCCTCGCCGCTAGATAGGGGCTTCATTCATTCCATTCCTGACCCGGTCGGAGACTGGAAGCAGGCTGTGGATTTTCATTTCATATTATTGTAATGCCAGTAGATTCGGATAACAAAAGTGCGGATGCGGGGCGAATGCGGGGTGGATGCAGATAACGTTTTGCTTATCCGCACAGGGCTCTTAATATGTTTGTTACTTTGAACGAAACCTTGCCATGTGGGGGCGGATGTAACTTAGTAGTAGATGGAGCAATGCCCCAACTGTTGCATGCAATAATCTGCATCGCAACAGGTTTCCTCATGTATATATTTTGCATATGAGCTCTTCTCAGTTCATGTAGCCCTCTGGATCGCATGTGTATGTGCCAACAATGTTCCTACTTTTAAAAAAATATACAAACAAAATAAAATTATTACAACACGTGACGATGACAAAATATTCTAGCGAGTGGCAGACTACAGATTTTACAACTTAATTTAGAATGTCACTAACAAATGTAATGCAACTCAGAGCATTTATTTCTAACACGTCTCACTTGCGATAACTTACTTAGCTAGTTGAGCAAAGAAATATTATAATCACAGTTGGGTAAGCTACTTACTTTCGCGTAACCGATGCCGTTACTTAGCAAAAACCAGTAACTGATTTATCTGTAGAGTAAGACTTGAATTAGTGACGAGAGTCGGGATGAAAACCCCAGTATCCTGCGGTCCACGCAGGTTTATTTAACCACTTACTTCAATACAGCTACGCTCCGACAGCGGCAGATGTTCAAGTCTTCAATGTAGTGTCGCTGTTCTGGCGGATTCTGGAATGACGTATCGTTGATCACCTAGACCAGCGTTTACCAAACTGTGGTACGCTCTTACTGCTGCAGTGGTACGCGGTGATGTTACGAACAATATACAAAATATTAGATACTTTACGAAAAATGTAAAAATATAAAATGTAAACATATACAAACATTAATATGTTGCCGTAGGACTTAAAAGGCCTAAGATAAGGACCAGTTTTATGAATTGAATTGTGATTCGGAACTAAGGTGAACTTTTTTTAAAATGGCTCTTGTGAACTTTTGGGTTGAGAGGCGTGCAGACTATGCAGACATAGCTGACAAAGCAGTTAGATTTTTACTGCCTTTCACTGTTCGTACTTGTGTGAGACTGCATTTTCTTCACTTGTTTATCTCATGAATAAATACCGCAATAGGCTCCTCACAGTGGGAAACGATCTTCGTTTGAGCCTCAGCAATCTTAAACCAAACATTCCTAAACTGGCTTCTAATCTTCAAGCGCACCCTTCACATTGAAGTTGTTAGTTGAACTTTGATTTTTATGTTTAATTATTAAGAGTTCTTTTATTAATATTATTTGTACAGTGACATTTCTGAATGTTTGAATTGAATAATTATTGTAATAAATAATAAAACAACTGTGAACACTTTTTATTATTTGATCTTTGCCTCTAACAAACACAATTTACAACCCATCGTTTGGTCTACTACGTACTGGTAGTGTGGGGGGGGGGGGGTATAGTTACTATATCTCCCAAACATTAGGTGGTACGCGAGAGATTCTCATTTCTTAAAGTGGTACACACACAAAAATTTGGGAAACACTGACCTAGACGACACATATAGAACTGTGTGCCAGGCGTAGTGGGTAGCATGCGGAGGTTCTAGGCCTAAGATCGCGGATTCAAATCCGGCCGAAGTCATAGGATTTTTTAGGAGCGTTAAAAATCCCTCTGAGTGCCTTCCTTCGGAGGGGAAGTAAAGCCGGCGGTCCCATGTCATAGATTTATAGCGTGGAAAAAAAAATCCTTCCACTAACTACACTTGTGGAAGCTAAAATTTGTAGGTTAGTCTGATAACGCCAGACTATATTTAGTTCCAACGTTCGCCGCCAGGTGCTGATTGCGATGACATTTAGTAGTCACGTCCGCAGCTAGGTGTTGTGCATGGTAGCATTTGGTAGCAGAAGTACGAACTACTAGAAAATATTAATCGTCTTCAGTCCTTCTGCCTGAATCACAGATAATACACACTAATACAGCCGTCACAATTAACACCGTTTATCAGACAAATTCTACACACACCCAAAGTACACGGGGCTACATGACCACGTTGTCGCAGCCCCTAAACTAAGGAACCAACCAACCCCTAATATTTTAGCAATTAACTTTAACCAGCTAATATTGCAATTAACTTATTGAGGTTTTAAGGGCCGAAACTACGAGATCACCAATTAACTTCCCCCTCCCCCCTTTTTTTAATATATATATAATGGATATGATTGAACCTCTACTTTGGAGCTTAATGCCTGTGAAACAGCCGATCCAGTATTATTATGTGAGACTCCCTTTGGTTACATTTTAATGTTCTGCAAGGAAGTCTACATAGAATGCTGTGCAATAAGGAGCAATGTTGAACACTAAATTAACGGAATGGAAATATTTTCTTCTGGAATCCTAAGATGAGAGGATTTAATGACTGGAATTTTATAATGTAGCGTTTTATACGGCTAGAGGAAATAACAGAGAATGCTAGCATTAACATTCAAAAAATCCAGAAAAGATTTGCCCGATAAATTTAATTTGTTGGTTGTTGTGCAGAGGTCATCGACTCGTAGAGGTGGTATATAGGAACGTAATACGTGTGCTGTTACAAAGTGTGCGTGTGTGCCTTCGAAAATGGACCAGTTCACGGTTTTTAACAGGGCTAGGTTATCTTAGATGGAAGAAAAGACCAGGGATTAAACACACGATTACATCGCATTGATATAAACTTCATCATATCTAAGAGATGAATACCTGTATTGAAGTATAAATTAAAATACCTATTTTCACCCAGTCAATACTCAAAACAATATTATATTGATAGTTCCAGATTCAATTAACTTGTAATAATCTTATGCTAATTATGTTGATATTTAAATTGGAAATAAAATGAAACAAAACTGTGAGCATCAATAATGTAAGCCAGAGGTTCCTAAACTTCTCAGACTACGGAGCAGTCGAAATTTCGCTTTTTTCAATCGTATATGAATACAATAAAAGAGAATAAGTTACTCAACCCTGTTTCCTTCACAACATACTTGTTTTATGACATTGTGAAATTCAAGATTGCCGATAACTATTTTCGAATGAACTAACAACAATGAAAAGATACGAGCCTTACAGTAGTCGCATATGATGTGTAACATCTGACATGTTATCCTACTCGTATACTACACAGCTTGGACATTCTTAAAATGTTAATTTACACTCCATTTTCATACTAGTACTAGGATGAATGTATGGATTGAATTGGAGATATGCTACTGTCACATTTATGGCGCAGCGGTCAGGCTGTTAGTCTCTCACCAAGGTAGACCGGGTTTGATTCCCGGTCAATACATGTGAGATTTTCGAATTGAAATGCCATGTCCTGTGGTTCACATTCCACGTAAAAGGGAGGTACCGTGGATCATGATCGTGAGATTAACGGACACGCAAAACTACAAGCTTCCTTCCTTCCTTTTACATTAATAATTCATAATAACAAAGTGATACACAACGTCGACAGTACTCTCAAATACTGTGAGCACATTCCTCAGTAACTATAACATTCATTATTCTCAAGGATCTCATACAGTTCGTCGTAAACAATCAAAACATGGCTTCCTACAATCATGAAATGACCTAGTCTCACATTTGATGAAAATACAGCTTTTATTCCACTCATATAACAACATTCTGTTATGCATTTAATATTTGACTTCTCACCCACAGCTTGACAATAATGCCGCTTACTTAAATGTCATTTGTCGTCTTTGTCCTATCCCATGTGTTTAGGAACAAGTGTTAAACGGTTCGTCAGGCCTCACTTGCTTTGTGGCGAATCCCGTTATATCCACTGGTCGTGAGGGGTGTGCTTGCTACCTGCCCCACCCTGCGCCCAAGTACCGTGCATTCCTGAGCCAGTGCCACTATTGTGCTCAAACAAGACACCACGGGGTGAAAGGTGCTGCAGACCTGCTGCTATGCAAACTCGGAAGACTATATCGAACGAGTGACAGTGTATTAATGTATCAACATGTATTGTATATAACGGTGTAATATAATATAATTAGTTAAATGTTCCACAGAAGTCCAGTGATTTGAAATCCCAGCACTATAAATTACAGTCCACCAGAGTATATTCTTCGCATTTATTATCAAACTTCCTTCATGGTCCTACCGGCCGGATTTCTGTGGAACAATGGACGTGTGTTATAGTTCGTGCATCATTTCTATTGACGCCTCGCATTGTGCATTGTAACGGTAGCCTCAACGCGAAGTATGAGCGGTAATCGTGTGTTTCTTCGATGATTCGTATTAACTACAGCGCGCAGTGGTGCATATTGAACCTCGAGACATTACACATGGAAGGAATTCATTCAACTTTAAGCAGCTTCGGTAAGTACATACTCATTTCTGGTTACCTGTATTCCTGTATGCTATTCCCATTATGGATCCTAAATTGAAAGCACTTCTCGTAAAGACTAGGGGCCTCGCAAAGGCAAATATTACTCGTTTGCATAACTTCGTCAAGAGTTTCCAACCAGGGTCAAGCATTAACGCAATAAGGGCAAGGTTAGACGATCTACCAAAATTAAGGCAGAAGTATGAAGACGCGCAGGAGAGATTAGAATTAGAAGACGAATCCGAGGACCACAGTGAAGATAGGAATACTTTTGAGACTATGTATTATGATCTCGTTGATAAAATGACCACGTTAATTGAAGATAGCGTAGAGTTACGATCAAAACAGAACAATCCTTCGAGTACTAAAAGTGATGGTCAGTCTAGTTCCGGCAAGAGAGAGCTGACACTTCCTACAATTAAATTACCTTCCTTCGGGGGCCAGGTCACTGAATTCCGTCATTTTTGTGACACATTTACTAGCCTGGTAATAAACAATCAAGCAATTGACGATATACAACGATACCACTATTTATCTTCATTAACGGGTGAAGCACATGGCCAGATTAAGAACCTTCCCATAACAGGTCCTAATTTTAAAATTGCTTGGCAAACTGTCTGTCAGAGATTAATTGCATCAGCACACATCAACAACTTGCTGAACCTTCCACGTGTTCACAATGAATCACCCACAGAGTTACGAGCACTTCTAAATCAGGTATCAAGTAACTTAAATGCACTTGAAGCACTTGAACTTGAAATCCCTCTTCACGAAATCCTTCTAGCGCAATTAATTCTTGAAAAGACTGATGACGTCAGCAGAAAACAGTGGGAGCTGACGTCATCAAATTCACAATTCCCAAGACTGGAAGTGCTAAGTAAATTTTTAGAGGACAGATGTCAAGCCCTAGAATTAATCAATGGTAACCGAATTCCTACCCCAGTTGTCAATTCTACCACTCAAAACATCACTAGAAAGAAGCTCACGAACCAAGTCAGACAAGTATATGTTTCAAGTAACAATAATTGTTTATTTTGTACTGGCATGCACCCTCTTTATAAATGTAAAGACTTTTCCAGTGTTAGTGTTGCACAACGAACAGAATTTGCCAAACAGCATAAATTGTGTACAAATTGTTTGAGACATGGTCACACTGTTGGTGATTGTTCTTCAGGTTCTTGCTATTCTTGTGGTTTGAAGCATCACACACTACTTCACCGCAACCGAGGAACTGGTCGTTCTCCTACCCCACGGCCGCCTGATAACACGCATGATAGGCAACAGGCAAGACCCAACAACTCTATTGTTACGCAACAACGTGCCGACACAGCATCCTATTGCTCACTGAAAATTAAACCGCATACTCATATATTGCTCTCGACTGCATTAGTAAAAGTGCGTGATGGGGAGGGCCAACTTCAGACTTGCCGAGTCCTACTAGACTCGGGCAGTCAAGCACACTTCATCACGACTGCCTGCACACAACGACTGAACTTAAAGAAGGTACGGAATAGAATTCCAATCCAGGGTATAAGTAGTATCGACGCAGAGTCGCACCACAGTGCAAACATAGAGGTGCATTCCATTACTAGCAACTATCAAGTAGTTATTAATTGTGCTGTATTGTCACGAATTTCAGCTGAATTGCCAGGATCATACATTAACTATCAAGACTGGCAAATTCCCGAAGAACTGACCTTAGCTGACCCCAGCTTCAACCAACCAGGTCAGATTGATATGTTAATCGGGGCAGAGATATTTTTTGATCTTCTTAGGCCTGAAAGACGCACGAGGAGCGGACCCTATCCAGTTCTTCAAAACACGGAATTCGGTTGGATTGTAGCGGGACAGTTTCAAATGGATAAGGCGAGCGGTCCGGGTTCACCACCTGTACAGTCGTTCTTCACTATGAATGACTATTCACTCGACCAGCAACTTCAACGATTCTGGGAATTAGAAGAGATCACTCAACCAATCAAATCGAATGATGAAATCGAGTGTGAAAGGCATTTTGTTGACACAGTCAGGCGGGATGCAGAAGGTAGATTCACGGTACGACTCCCACTCTGTGGAAAACCATCAGAACTTGGAAACTCAATAACAATGGCTACGTCACGGTTTCACAATCTCGAAAGACGCCTTGAAAGAAACCCTCAGTTGAAGGGGGATTACGTCAGCTTTTTAGAAGAGTACGAGACTCTAGGGCATATGGAGCCTATAACCACGGCGTCTGATAAGGAGGTACAGAGCTACTTCATGCCCCATCATCCAGTGTTCAAGGAGTCAAGTTCAACTACAAAAACCAGGGTTGTATTCGATGCCTCTGCCAGTACTACCACCGGACGGTCACTCAATGATATCCTCAGGGTTGGTCCGACAATCCAGCAAGATATCTGGTCCATTATCACCAGATTTCGCACTCACCAAATATGCTTTACGGCAGACATTCGACAGATGTACCGGCAGATAAGGGTTGATAGTCATGACCGCAGACTTCAGAGAATCGTGTGGCGATCATCCCCAGAAGATCCTGTAAAACATTACCAGCTCAACACCGTCACCTACGGCACAGCGTCAGCACCCTTCCTCGCCATTAGATGCCTCCAACAGCTCGCTATGGAAGAATCAGACAGCTTTCCTGAAGCAGCGAAGATTTTACAGAGAGACTTCTACATTGATGACTGTATGTCTGGAAGTGCGACCGTCGAGGAAGCGTTAGACACTCAAAATCAACTCATCAACCTTCTACAAACTGGAGGGTTCCAGCTTCGAAAATGGTGTTCGAATCACCCCCGACTACTTGAAGCAGTTCCTCCGGAGTGGCGAGAAACCCAGCTCCCACTTCAACTAGATAATGGGGAAAACATTAAGACAATAGGCTTGCTTTGGCATCCTGCTAGTGACCAACTGCAAATCGTAAACGGCAACTTACAACTACGCAACCCAGTAACAAAACGGAAGGTACTATCAACCATAGCTTCAATCTACGACCCACTTGGGCTAGTGAGTCCAATCATCATCTCCTGCAAGTTCTTCTTACAGCAACTGTGGCAGCTACGTCTAGGGTGGGATGAAATTTTACCACCAGAGCTACTTCATCGTTGGCAGAAGTTGTGCGGCGAACTTCCACTTCTCAACCAAATTCGGATCGACAGACTTGTATTGGCAAGGGGAACTCCGTTGAACATACAACTGCATGGCTTTTCGGATGCATCTGAGAAGGGATATGGTTGCTGCATTTATCTTAGATCTGAAACTCAAGATGGAGACTGCGTTACGAAACTGTTGAGTGCTAAATCCAGAGTTGCACCATTGAAGCGCGTTTCTCTACCCCGCCTAGAGTTGTGTGGAGCCCTACTTTTATCTCGGCTGATTAAGAAGGTCAACTCAATCCTAAACCTGAATGTCACTAGCGTTCATCTCTGGACAGATTCCACAATAGTTCTTGCCTGGATTGCAGCGTCTCCCAACCGCTGGAAGACGTTCATTGCCAATCGAGTTGCGGAAATTCAGCAAACCACATCGATTAGGGACTGGAAACACGTTGCCTCAGCTGATAACCCTGCTGACATGATTTCTCGGGGGGTGACTCCAGAAACTCTCATTTCCAACACCATGTGGTGGAACGGACCGTCGTGGCTTATGAAGCATTCGGCATCCTGGCCTACATCAGCCCCTTTATTAATATCTCAGGACGTCCCAGAACAGAAAAAACCTGTTGTTAGCCTGATAGCAGCTCAACCTCAAGATGATTTCATGAAGCGATTCTCCAAGTTAACGCGTCTCACGAGAGTAACGGCATATTGTATCAGATTTGCCGCAAATGCCAGACATCCTCGCAATCAAAGAAAAACGGGTGAGTTGGAGTTCGAAGAACTGCGTGTTGCATTACATGCATGCATCAAAATAGCCCAAGCTTCAGAATATGGTCCAGAAATTAACGATCTTCGGATGACAAGGGCCATTAGTAAAGGAAGCAAGTTACTACCCCTGAATCCTTTCCTCTGTGACCAAAAACTCCTTCGAGTAGGTGGTCGACTACAACAATCTGATCTCCCGTTTAACCAGAAACATCAGATAATTTTACCGCCAAGGCATCACCTAACTATACTGATCATTGAAAATGAACATCTACGCCTGCTTCATGCTGGATGTCAACTACTACTGTCGTCGCTACGTGAGCAGTACTGGATACCTAATGGCAAGAGTACGATTCGTCACATCATTCATTTTTGTATTATCTGCCACAAACTTAAGGCAAAAAACGCTGAACAACTAATGGGTCAACTGCCGAATTACAGAGTAACTCCAGTCAATCCATTTATACACTGCGGAATCGACTACGCGGGACCATTCTACATAAAGGCAGGCTCTCGCAAAACCAGATCCAAATTCAAGTGTTATGTAGCACTCTTCGTATGCCTTTCTACTAGGGCAGTGCATCTAGAGATTGTAAGCAGTATGACTACCCAGGCCTTCATTGCTTCTCTAAGGCGTTTCATATCCCGTAGAGGCAGGCCAGCCCATGTGTTTTCTGATAACGGCAGAAATTTCGTTGGAGCCAATAGGGAACTGGAGGAGATAAGAAGATTGTTCAACGAGGGACAGCATCAACGTGATCTATCAACCTTTGCAAGCAGTGAAGGAATACAGTGGCATTTTATTCCTCCTCAAGCTCCGCACTTTGGAGGAATATGGGAGGCAGGTGTCAAATCTTTTAAACACCATCTTCGGCGAGTGATGGGCACCGCATACCTTACCTTCGAGGAATTGTCCACACTCACAACCCAGATCGAAGGATGTCTTAATTCGAGGCCTCTAGTCCCAGCATCCGATGATCCCGACGACCTAGTTGTCCTTACCCCTAGTCACTTTCTCATTGGCCGACCAATCACAGCACTACCCCAACCAGATCTGAGTAATGTGCGTGTAAGCTTGCTTTCCAGATGGCAGCAAATCCAAAGACAGTTCCAAGGATTCTGGAAGGCGTGGTCAACCGACTACTTGTCCCATCTACAACAGAGAGGAAAATGGAAGAAGGAAGGGTGCAACGTCCAGGCAGGCACGCTGGTGATCGTGAAAGAAGACAAACTTCCCCCACTGTGCTGGAAGCTTGCAGTGGTTGATCAGGTCCACCCTGGAGCTGATGGGCTCGTACGTGTTGCCACTATACGTACCTCTTCCGGTACATTCAAGAGACCCATTACAAAACTTTGCCCACTTCCCATGCCAGACAACGGCATTTGTGAAGGTGGTGTTTTGACTAACTAACTATGTTCATTGCTTTGTGTTCGTTTGTTTGTTGGTGTTATATTTCAGGTGACTGTTTCTGGAAAAAAGTGTTAAACTCTTTTTTGGCGGGCGGCATGTTTAGGAACAAGTGTTAAACGGTTCGTCAGGCCTCACTTGCTTTGTGGCGAATCCCGTTATATCCACTGGTCGTGAGGGGTGTGCTTGCTACCTGCCCCACCCTGCGCCCAAGTACCGTGCATTCCTGAGCCAGTGCCACTATTGTGCTCAAACAAGACACCACGGGGTGAAAGGTGCTGCAGACCTGCTGCTATGCAAACTCGGAAGACTATATCGAACGAGTGACAGTGTATTAATGTATCAACATGTATTGTATATAACGGTGTAATATAATATAATTAGTTAAATGTTCCACAGAAGTCCAGTGATTTGAAATCCCAGCACTATAAATTACAGTCCACCAGAGTATATTCTTCACATTTATTATCAAACTTCCTTCACCATGTGATATTCAACCTTGAACGTGAAGCTTCATAAACTGCTCAATGACAAATGAAAGTCGGTGAAACATTTGCCACTGTGCTCGTCAAACCAGTGCCTGCTAAATGCACTGCCTACTGTATTGCCATAACATTCTCGCGCTACAGAGCACACACTGCCTTGTTTCCAATACACACATTTTCAATTGTATATCCAGCTGGCAGTGCGTCTTCACTTCCGTCCGATCCACTTCCGTTCGATCCACTTCCGCCCGAATCACTTCCATCCCATTTTTCTGGCAGTGCGTCTTCACTTCCGTCCGATCCACTTCCGCCCGATTCACTTCCGTCCCCAATTTTCAAAATCACTCCCACAAAACTATCCAGCAACCGAGCGGAAAGATGTTACACATCAATAACAACCTCTCGGAGTGGACAAAGAGTAATTGATCATTGTTTCTGTAGTCATCGCCACCCCCCGTCAATCTTCATAACAATTGTCCCTTGGAGTAGGAAATTCATGTCGCGTTGCTTTATGATTGGGCAAGTCCTATTAAGCCTTCAGAATTAATATGTCTGGAGATATACTAATACACAGACATGGGCTTTGTCTGTTTAAAAAGCACGTTGAAGGTAGATGGTGTTTTATGTAAATAAATTGTGGTGCCATTTATATTCTAGCGATGAAAATCTTCATCGCAGTGTCTTTCTTCATATAAATGTCATATAATTTTATATGCACCTTGAATAGAAGCACGTTTAAAGACACTTGGAAATGGGTTCCTTCCGAGTTGTATGTGTGCTGGCTGAAGACAATGCTTGTCTGTAATGTACGTGTGAGGGTGGAGATGACGGTTCATTTTATGTGAGGTGACACGCTTAGCATGCGATATTATCTGCCTCATTGTGACATCACCAAAATAGGGTTCTGAAAAGTGATGTGTTAAATGTAACGGAATTATTGTTGATTTAAGCCCACTACGGCTCACTTATGAATAGTAATGTTCTTCTTCGATGCTCTCTTTCGTTCCCAATATCTCTTGAGCTCGGCTGATAGTCTTTCCTTCCTCTCCTGTGAGGGAGGTTTCCGACACTTACTGTCGACCAAAGTATTATGTGCACTCGAGTTTGAAGGTTGTTTGTGAAGTAACCAATAGACCTACATAAAATCCAATAACATCATCATTTTCGTCGTTCTATTTTATGTTAGTTCATGTAGGTTTAAAATTTTTAATTTATATTTAATTTTTTTTATCGCAGTTGGGACACAATAAGTGCACGTTTTTAAGCGTGTTTCAACCATGCGTCACATTTAAGAATTATTATCTCAAAGCTCCGTCATCAGGTCGAATCCAAATTTTAACACAATATACATTGGAGTGTTGTATAACTGGTTTATCAATTTCAAATTTTTTTGTGTCCAAGAAACAAAGTTGTTATCATTTTTGTAAGGTAACTTTTTCTCAGCTCGGGGTGGTTGGAAAATGTAGTTCTTGGCTGCGTTGTAATCCTTATACATCGAAAAGTTATGCTGTACGACTGTGAAATACTTAAATTAATTCCCTTATTTTATATCAGTTTGTATTTGTAGGGAAAAAAAGACATGGTTCACCAGCTAGCCGCTCCAGGGAGAGCTGTACAGCGTTGCGAAGATGGGCTCCATCACGCGTCATGGCGCACCTCGCTCGGAAGTGATGAACCTACATGAACTAACGTAAAATAGAACGACAAAAATGATGATGGTATTGGATTTTATGTAGGTCTATTGGTTACTTCACAAACAACCTTCAAACTCGAGTGCACATAATACTTTGGTCGACAGTAGACACTTTGGGTGGAGGGGACCAAGAGTTATCACAAAATTTGGAATGGACTTGGATACAAGGTCAGAAATCTCAGCAAATACAAGTCTTTGTGTACTTCGCTGAGCCACAGGCTCCCAATCTTATACACACATCAAAAAAAGTTTTGCATCACCTCGGTTCCAAGAGTTCCGGAACCTTTAAATACAAAGGGAATAGAGATCAACACAAACAACATTTCAGCTCGTTTTATTGCTCATGAGACCCACACATTGCATGTTGTACCATCATACAGCTAGACTTTCAGCATTTGTGGTCCAGATTGCAGTACACACCACTACCTCTAATACCCAGTAGCACGTCCTCTTGCATTGATGCATGCCTGTATTCGTCGTGGCATACTATCCACAAGTTCATCAAGACACTGTTGGTCCAAATTGTCCCACTCCTCAACGACAATTCGGCGTAAATCTCTCAGAGTGGTTGGTGGGTCAAGACGTCCATAAACAGCCCTTTTCAACATATCCCAGGCATGTTCGATAGGGTTCATGTCTGGCGAACATGCTGGCCACTGTAGTCGAGCGATGTCGTTATCTTGAAGGAACGCATTCACAAGATGTGCTCGATGAGGTCGAGAATTGTCGTCCATGAAGACAAATGCCTCTCCAATATTCTGCCGATATGGTTGCACTATGGGTCGGAGGATGTCATTCAGGTATCGTAAAGCCGTTTCGGAGCCTTCCATGACCACCAGTGGCGTACGTCGGCCCCACATAATGCCACCCCAAAACATCAGGGAACCACCACCTTGCTGCACTCGCTGGACAGTGTGTCTAAGACGTTCAGCCTGACCAGGGTGCCTCCAAACACGTCTCCGACGATTGTCTGGTTGAAGGCATATGCGACACTCATCGGTGAAGAGAACGTGATGCCAATTCCGTGGGGTCCATTCAGCATGTTGTTGGGCCCATCTGTACCGCGCTGCATGGTGTCGGGGTTGCAAAGCTGGACCTCGCCATGGACATCGGGAGTGAAGTTGCGCATCATGCAGCCTATTGCGCACAGTTTGAGTTGAAACACGACGTCCTGTGGCTGAACGAAACGCATTATTCAACATGGTGGCATTGCTGTCAGGGTTCCTCCGAGCGGCAATCCGTAAGTAGCGGTCATCCACTACAGTAGTAGCCCTTGGGCGGCCTGAGCGTGGCTTGTCATCGACAGTTCCTGTATCTCTGTACCTCCTCCATGTCCGAACAACATCGCTTTGGTTCACTCTGAGACGCCTGGAAACTTCCCTTGTTGAGAGCCCTTCTTGACACAAAGTAACAATGCGGACGCGATCGAACTGCGGTATTGACCTTCTAGGCATGGTAGAACTACAGACAACATGAGCAGCGTACCTTCGTCCTGGTGGAATGACTGGAACTGATCGGCTGTCGTACCCCCTCCGTCTAATAGGCCCTGCTCATGCATGGTTGTTTACATCTTTGAGCAGTTTTAGTGACATCTATGAACAGTCAAAGGGACTGTATCTTGGATACAATATACACAGTCAACGTCTATATGCCGGAGATCTGGGAACCGAGGTGATGCAAAACTTTTTTTGATGTGTGTAGCTTTCAACCAAGGAGAAGATACTCTTGGTGAGTCTGGTGTTGTCCATTCATAGAAGGTACCCGTAGAACTTTAGCCGCCGACGTCGCAAGCTGGCATTTGGCGTTTCCAACCAACGATAAAGTTCGGAATTTGCTTTCAGTCGGTAGGTTTCATCTGGAAGCTGTCTTGACCCTTCCTTTTTGCTAAGGATACGTCTTTCCAACTTCTTCAGATCATCCTGTCTGTTAAATATGTTAAACAGATTGCCTCAAATGTAGAGATGAAACGATTAGCTAAGAACAGGGAGCCATGGAGGGCTGCAACAAACCAGTCTAAAAACTAAACTCAACTAGGTCCAAGAGGTTCCGCCTTGCTAGCTAGTAGTGGCTAGCATTCTTGGCTGTCACCGAGGAGGTCAATAAATATCGGAGGACTGAAACGAGGTACACTCAGCCTCGTGAGCCAAACTTCAGAAGAGGCGGGTTCCATTCCTACTTCAGCCATCCTGAAAGTGGTTCACCGTGGTTTCCCACATCTACTCCAGGCAAATGTCAGGATTGTAGCCAACTTAAGGTCACGGCTGCTTCCTACCCAAATTCTACCTCTATTACAAAATGCACACAGGGCATCACAGTGACACAGGTTATCAGACAACTTCCAAACACACCCAAGTACACGGGACTACATAAGGACGATGTCGTTAAGCTCCTGAAACTTTTTTTTAGATACTTGTGTCCTTATTCTTTGTTTCTCAATCTGGTGTCACCTCCTTGTAAGTTAAAATACGGTAAGGAAAGAATATTGATCGACTTTTGCAACGAACTTTTAGTTGTTCAGCTACTATTTAAAGGAGCTTATTTAAGGTTAATTCATTAATATTGCAATTGCCTTCGTTACACGCAGAAGTCACTGCTACTTGTAACGGTGATAATCGTGACACGTTACTAAAAGCGACCCTCTTAGACCACAGCAATGAAAGTGACGTGTAGAAATGGTATGCTGTTTTCAATTTGCAGTGCAGGTCTTTGACATGGTATGTATAGAACCCAACCACTCTTCCCTGGTGATGGGAATCTCTCTGGTTAGTATAAAGGGGGGCGTTCATTTAAGAGTCGCAATACTGGTGGACCCCCCGCCGCCTGTCTCTCGCGACCGCCACAAATAAGATTGGTGTCTTGCAAATTTGATTAATACCACCTGGGTCTTACTCCAGTAAAAATATTAGCAATTTGTTATCGGATAAACTCTCTGTGTGATGAAATGTCTTATACACAGGGTGCTTCACTTACGTGCACAGCTCGTGGTGTAGTGATTACCATTGTTGGTTGTCACCTTAGCTATGTTTCTTTTCTGGTTTGAGGTTGACTTGAGCAGTCTCACACTTCATTCGTAAGTTGAAATACCCTGAATATTAATAAAATTCTTTTTCATATGCGGCATCGGTGGCGTAGTTGGAAGCATGCTGAGCTTCTGTGCTCAAGATCTCGGGTTCAAACCCGGCCAAAATAATCGGATATTTAAGAGAGTTAAAAATCCCTCAGTATGCCTTCCTTCGGAGGGGAAGTAAAGCCGACGGTCCCATGTCATAGACTCGTGTCATGTAAAAGAACCTTCAACTAATTACACTTGTGTGAAGCTAAATTGTAGGTTAGATTTGACTAACACTCTTAGGTTCCAACGTTCATCGCCAGGAGCCGACTGCGGTGGCATCAAGTAACCAATTTCAGAACTAGTTGTCGTTGACGGTGGCGTTTGGTAGCAAAAGTAGGAACTACTTGAAAATTGAATGTCTGCAGTCCTTACTTGAATTAAGAACAGATAGCACACACTAATACAGCCATCACAATTAACACCGGTTATCAGACAGAATCTACACACACCCAAAAATACATGCGGCCGCGTTGTTGCAGCCCCTAAACTGAGGAACCAACCATCTCTTTCATACTTTTGTTGTTGGTTTGAGCTTGAATTCTGTGAAATTCAGGCTGTAAGTGATATTATTTTCTGTTTGTTGTTTGAGTCTACAGTCTTTTGACTGGTTTGATGCAGCTCTCGATGTGTTCCTGTCCTGAGCTAATCGTTTCATCTCCACATACCTACCACACCTTACACCCGAGGCAATCTGTTAAACATATTCTAAACTTGGCCTACCCCCCCCCCCCCCCCCCCCCACTGTTCTTGTCCTCGACCCTTCCTTCTATAACTGAGTTTGCTATTCCTGGGTGTCTTAGTATGTATCCTGCCAATCTATATTTTCTCTTAATTAGCAGTCCTCTCCCACTCGTTTTAATACCTCTTAATTCGTTACTCTTTCTACCCATCAAATCTTCATAATTCTCTAGTAACTCCACATTTCAAATGCTTCTATTCTTTATCACTCTGCGCGCCCCCTCCAGGGGGCGTGCCCCCCTTCGCCCCCTCCCCCATTCTACACTTTGAGGACCACTGCTTTAAGTGATGACGTGCATTTTTTCTATAAAAGACTAACTATTTAATATATTATTGATGAATCGGAGCTGAATTCCTATTGCAGCAAAGCCTTCAATGTTTAGCCTGTAAATGCGATGATTATGTCCTGATATGTGCGTATTTCGATCTCCTTGTGTCTATTTGACTGTCTATGTATGCAGTAAATAAGGTAAAAATTGTTCTTACATTACGTTGTGTTTCTGTTTCAGGTAATTGGATCACAGTTTATTCATTTCGGCCCTAGAATGAAGGTAAGACATCCCTCTCCTTAATTATGTCGAGGAAGGAAGCTTGCAGTTTTACGTGACCGTCAATCTCGCAGTGATGAGCCACGGAAGCTCAATTTTACGTGGAATTCAAAACACAGGATGTGTGATATTTCACTTCGGAAATCTCACGAGGATTGACTGGGAATCGAACCCCGTCCAGCGTGGTAAGAGGCAAGCAGCTTGACCACTGCACCATCTCTCCCAAAATTATGTTGAGATACTGTAGATCATGTTTTGTTTACTTTTAATTCAGAACACACTCGTTTGTTATCAATATTTTGTGGTTCTTTTGAAATTATTCACACGATCAATTGGAATATTTCCTTTCTATTTATAGAAATATTAGCAACCCGCCCCGGATTTGTCCGGTAGCTTTAACGGTATACCCAGCGTGAGATTAAAAGGCACACGTACGGCAGGTCCCAGACACAATTTAGAAAGGGCGAGGTGAACAGCGAAACTCCAAACACATGAACTCTTCTCTGAAGTTTTAACTCGACACGACTCGATAGTTTGATGCTGGCCAAAGCTGGGGTGATAAGCTCGCTCGCTTGCTCGTAAAGTCGCACCAAACCTAGTAGTTAACATTTCCACAGAATGGAGATTATTCGAAGAA
This sequence comes from Meconema thalassinum, assembly GCA_946902985.2. NCBI lineage: Eukaryota > Metazoa > Arthropoda > Insecta > Orthoptera > Tettigoniidae > Meconema > Meconema thalassinum. The sequence goes on along the minus strand of OX336399.1, from coordinate 68,688,622 downwards.
ATGTAAACGTAAAAACATTTATAGTGGGTGATGCATAAGCTCTCGCGGACGTTTTTGCAAAACGTTTCATGCTGAACAATTCTTACACTTGGAGTATAAAGATATTTTTAACGGTTCATCCAGCGTATGCTTAAAATGCGCACGGACGGCTGGTTCTTCTTCGACTCGATTCACTGAAACCGTTATTGCTCGGCTTCCTTTGTTCATAAATGAATGCCTTTCTAAAGAAACCTTCCTCGAGAAATCCTTTACAGATTGGTGAAAACCGCATCAAAATCCATCCAGTGGTTCTCGAGATTACCCGTTACATCCAAGAATCGGGAACTTTGATTTATACTATGTAGAGATTTATTCAAGTGGATGTATTAATATCATGTAATTTCTTTTTTGGTCGAGGGAGAAACTATCACAATTGGGTATAATAGTGTTGAACGACTGAAAGACATCAAATATTGATTACTAAAGCAACACTAACAATGTCTTCTAACACGATAACTAAGGGATGTTTTTAACTCGTCATTTAACCTTTTAACCACGTGGAATATTTGGCGCTAGCTTGCAGCGTGGCTCAGCGGTAACGTTCTTACTTGATGTTCCCAAGGTTGCAGGATCGAATCCTGCAGGGGCGGATCTAGGGGAGGGCGAGGAGGTCGACCGCCCAGGGCCCCGTGGTCCTGGAGGCCCCGCGCCATGGATTGTTTTAAATATAATTGATTAATTAATTATACTTTTCAAACTAATTTATAATTCATAATATTCTTTTTTCAGTGCAGCTATGACCTCCCGTGACCGTTTAGCAAGTTTAGATTTCACTGAAATGATGGAAGACTTCAGCCGGGAAAAAGTCGCAAAGTAATATTTCAATATTTTATAGTTTACATAATCTTATTCAAGGGGACTTCAAGGTTTCTTTCATATTATTAAAAATGTACTGTAGTGTATTCGAAATATTGTAACTATTCTTTTTATTATTATTATTACAAAACTATTTTCCATTTGATTGATTTTTTTTAAATTTCCTATTGATGTGGGCCCCAACTTATCATATCACCCAGGACCCCGCAAGGCCTGGATCCGCTACTGGAATCCTGGCTCAGTCAGCTGGCGTTTGAGGGTGCACAAATACTAGGGAGCCATGTCAGTAGATTTACTGGCACATTAAAGATCCCCTTTGGTGCAAAATTCTGGCACCCGGCGTCTCTAAAAACCGCAGTAGTTAAAAGGGACGTAAACCAAATAAAATTGTTATTATTATTATTACATCTGGTGCCGAGAGAAATTAAACCGATACCGATCCCTCATAACTAGCACCGACTGGGGATACGTTAGCCATCGTGATTATACCATCACTGACACTGTTCTCGATACCTGCGTGGCTCATCAGTAGGGCCGTAAAAAAGTTTTAAAAATGCACTTATAATTTTCAAAAATAACTGAAAAAATGACTTAAAAATTCGATAAATGCAGTATAAGATGGAGAAAATGATCTTATAATAATAAACTCACCAGCATTTCAAAAATTCTAAAAATGCACTAGGAGAAAATTATCTTAAAATAATAAACTCACCAATAATTCAAATATGACATCTTTAAGCTCAAACTGAAAAGTCAATCAAAATAGATTTCTAGCACTTAACAAAAGGTTTATGTTCACTTTAGTCTGAGTTGCACTGCACTACGAATGTCATTCTGATGTTGTCAAATGTAAATGATCTGCGGTTTCAGCCAACAAGTTTTTGTATGTCGAAAAGCTGCGTTCAACATCAACTGATGTGATCGGAGCGTACTTGAAGTGAGGAAGGTCGTTTGCTGCTAACTCGGAGAGACGTAACTCCCTCATATAAAGCTGTTACATTACTAAATTGAAAACAAAAATGACCTTAAAGGGCCAATTTCTCTAAAATATGTTCCAAAAAAATCTACCAAACTAAAAAAATATGCTCTTCAAATGGAAAAAATAGCAAAAAATTGCAAAAAGATGCAAAATAAAAATGACATATTTGAAGACAGGGTGGCCCGTCCGGAGTTTCTATGTACTTCAGCATTGGTTCAGACAGCTCAGTAAAAAGTTGAAATGTCATCAACATCCGGGTTCTACTCATCAGTAACGTCTTCGCCGGCTAACTCCAAGGTTTGAGGATCTAATCCTGGCGTAGTCAGCTGGTATTTGAGGGTGTGCAAATGTGAAGGAGTCATTAAAGATGCCCTTCGGGGCAGATTTCCGGCACCCCGGTCTCTCTAAAAGCCGCAGTTGTTAAAGGGACGTAAAACCAATAACATTAATATTATTATGTTCTAGATACGCAGATGCACAAAATGTTGGGAACACGTATGTGTGAAACGCAATAAACTATGCTGGATTGTCACCTGTCATCTTCGAAATTACGAAACGATATCTTTCTCAGGTTAAACATCCCATCCGTAAAGAGCTGTTACACTTGTACAAATGGAAGGTATATAATGCATCGGCTAGTTTTTTTTTTATGGATAAGATATTAGAAATTAAGTCACTGCATAAGCATAATATTGCAATGTCTATGTTTCTCTTTTACTAATATATGATATGATATTGGTTGGAGAAGAGCTTGTGCATATAGTTTTATGACTGAACTAAAAGAAATGCCGTTGTTCTATGCTCTCACAGTTCCTACTTTATTCATCCACCTAACATCTTCATACTGCTTTTCCTAGGACATATTATTAGTTAGAAATAGGGCGTGGTATAACAAGAAATCCATGTTCACTGTTCTTATTCTGATAGAAAACAACTTCTTCTTCTTCTTACTCTACGAGAGACGGATACCTTTTTATTTGTGTGCTTCAAACAGAGAGTGAGAATTACACACACGAATGTTTCTCTTTTGTTGTTTTGCGTTGATGTTTTATAATATGTTCGCGTGTGACGTCCAATAGTCAGAGTGTTTATTTCTGCCAGTAGTAAGTTTATTCTTTTACAAGCATGGGAACTTTACAAAGTAATAGAAATGGTGAAGCAGATTTTGCAAAACTATGTTCTACGTTTTCTTTATTGCAATCTGCCTGCGCATAATTAGTTCCTTACTACTAGTAGGAATGGGAATTCAATTATTGTGCAAAGTCATGACACAACGGCATACATTTGATATATTTACACATTATAGCCCTCATTATTTTAGCCCCAGGAGGCATGCTATAGTCATTACTAAGTTTTGGATGCCTAGGACCTAAAGAAACGAAAAAAAATCCTCTCGGCAAGCCGGAAGGCGAAGGTAGATTTCACCGGGCAAACTAGGGGATAGGCTATAATAGGCAAAATATGCAGGGTTTTGTAGAAGGATCAGTCCTTATTTATTGCCAGAAAGTATTTTACAATTGGAGCTTAATTAACTTTGTTTTCGTCTTTCTATGCATATTTTTAACATTTTATTGTCTTATGGGGACGGTAACCTTCTTGTCATTTGGGATTCATTTTTATACTTGTGGTCACACTGTCCTTATGCAAGGTTACGACACTGATGTGTAACGTTCTAACAGTCTAACTACTTCACGCAAAATTTTATTTCCCGCAGAGATGTTGGTTGGTTCCTCAGTTTAGGGGCTGCGACAACGCGGTCATGTAACCCCGTGTACTTTGGGTGTGTGTAGAATTTGTCTGATAAACGGTGTTAATTGTGATAGCTGTATTAGTCTGTAATTCAGGTAAGGACTGCAGACGGTCAATTTCAAGTAGTAGTTCCCAATTTTGGTACCAAATACTACCGTCAATGACACCTAGCTGTGAACTTGGCAACTAAATGCCACCACATCCATCAACTCGCAACGAACGTTGGAACTTCCTCTCCTAAGGAAAGCATACTGAGGGATTCTTAGCACTCTTAGAAAATCCGACGACTTCGGCTGGCTTTGAACCCGCGAACTTGGGCATAGAAGTTCAGTATGCTACCGGGGGGGGCGTGGTGGCTCAGCGTTCTAGCTGTATGCCTCTCACCAAGGCGGCCCGGGTTCGTTTCCCGGTCAATGCATGTGAGATTTTCGAAGTGAAATGCCATGTCCTGTGGTTCGGATTCCACGTAAAACGGAGGTCCTGTGGCTCATAATCTACAGATTAACGGTCATGTTAAACTACAAGCTTCCTTCCTTCCTTCCTAGTAAGCTACCGGTTACGTCACCGAAGCCGCTTCTCACAGAGTCAGATAGAAAACTGAATGTGATCTCGTGCAGTGGCGTTGTCATGCCAACCTCTGATAGCTCATCCCTCATCAACTTAGAAGCGTTGTCATGGTAACCTCTGATGGCTCTTGGCATTTTCTTCTAATTCCGAAATCATTTTGTTCATCCCTTGGCGTCATGGTGGGTCATATAAAAAATTCTTTCAGACAAAAGTTTTAGGTAATTATTAAGGGAATATTGTCCATTTTGTACGGTTTTGATCTTGTCGACTTCGTCGTTACGCTGGGGTCTGGCGTTACGTTACGGTGACGGGACGAAATGTACCCTTATGCAGTGAGGTGTGTGACGTCATAGTACCGCTTGGTGCATGTGTTCCCCGACAATCTCTACTTCGTTAGTATAAGACAAAACTCCCCGATTCTTGGATGTCACGGGTAATCTCGAGAACCACTGGATGGATTTTGATGCGGTTTTCACCATTCTGTAAAGGATATCTTTAGGAAAGATTCTGTAGAAAATAATTTATGTATGATCAAAGGAAGCCAAGCAGTAACGATTTCAGTGAAAAAGTCGAAAACAAACTTGGCGTCCTTGCGCTTCTTAAGCTTACGCTGGGCAAACCGTTAAACATATCAATATACTATGAGCATACGAATTGGTCAGCTTGTAAAGTTCTACAAAAAAGTCCGCGAGAGCATATCTCTATCTTCAATACATCGCCCACTATAAGTGTTTTCAGACTGGATGGAAGGGGCACGTCCCCGCGCGCTTGGCCTTACTTTGCCCTTGGTTTGCACTTGCCGTTCGCGAGTAATTTGAAACAAGGTAAATTATTATAAAGCAAGATAAGTAGTATGCAGATAATTTTCTAACATGTCAAGAGTCTTTGGCTTCGAGCGAAGCGAAAAGCCTCCAGCCTTTCTAGCATTTTTCAGCATTTGTAGCATTTAAAATGTTACAAAGTCTAGTCTTTCGGACTGACTGTCACTTTTTTAATAACATTTGAAATGAGCTTAAACAAAAATTATCAGACATACCCAATGCAGTTCATTCCTTCACGGTGATAATATTGATCACGGCGTTGATTGAAATGTCCTAATAGATGTAGGTCAATTAAGAAGAGAGAGAGAGAGAGAGAGAGAGAGAGAGAGAGAGGGAGAGAGAAAGAAAGAGAGAAGGAGTATTCTTTTGTATTGTGCAGGTCCGCTCCACGTCTTGCTTCTTCTGGTGCTCAGTCAAAGATGTCAAAACAAACGATATTGAAAGAGCGCACTAGGTGAAAACATGTCCCAGTCTTAAACACACAGGGCCACTGACAATGACAGAACTATTACCTCTGACTGTCTCCATCTCTCTCTCTCTCTCTCTCTCTCTCTCTCTCTCTCACACACACACACACACACACACACACACACACGTTTTCAGGCAGATATTTGGCGGGGGTCGCAATATTACGGTACTTTCTTATTATACGCATATGATGAGCTACATTATCATACTAAAAAGTGACAGTCAGTCTGAAAGACTAGACTTTGTATCATTTTAAATGCTACAAATGCTGAAAAATGCTAGAAAGGCTGGAGGCTTCTCGCTTCGCTCGACGCGAAAGACTCTTGACATATTAAACAATTATCTGCATAATACTTATATTGCTTTATAATACTTTACCTTGTTTCAAGTTACTCGCGAACGGCAAGTGCAAACTAAGGGCAAAGCAAGGTCAAGTGCGCGGAGGGAGATGGCTGGATGACGTACCTCTTACATACAGTCTAAAAACACTAATAGTGGGCGATGTAGGCCTATTGAAGATAAGAGATGTGGTCTCGCGGACTTTTTTGTAGAACTTTTCATGCTGACCAATTCTTACGCTCATAGTAACTTATATTGATATTTTTAACGGTTTGCCCAGCGTAAGCTTAAGAAGCGCACTGACGCCAAGTTTGTTTTCGACTTTTTCACTGAAATCGTTACTGCTTGGCTTCCTTTGATCATACATAAATTATTTTCTACAGAATCTTTCCTCGAGATATCCGCATCAAATTCCATCCAGTGGTTCTCGAGATTACCCGTGACATCCAAGAATCGGGTATTTTTGTCTTATACTAAGGAAGTAGAGATTGTCGGGGAACACATGCACCAAGCGGTACTATGTCGTCACACACCTCAGTGCATCTAGGTACATTTCGTCCAATCATCGTAACGTAACGCCAGACCCCAGCGTAACGACGAAGTCGACAAGATCATTTAAATTGATAAAATTATAATACAGTTTTATATTTCCAACTCGTGGTGTAGTGGCTATCATTCTTGGCTGTCTCCATGAAGGTCTGAGTTCGATTTCTGGCTCTGCCAAAGGAATTACATTCTACTGTCGACCAAAGTATTATGTGCACTCGAGTTTGAAGGTTGTTTGTGAAGTAATCAATATACCTACATAAAATCCAATAACATCATCATTTTCGTCCTATTTTACGTTAGTTCATGTAGGTTTGGAATTTTTAATTTATATTTTAATATTTTTTATCGCAGTTGGAACACAAAATGTGCCAGTTTTTAAGCGTGTTTCAACCATGCGTCACATTTAAGAATTATTATCTCAAAACCCCGTCATCAGATCGAATGCAAATTTTAACACAATATACATTGGAATGTTTTTAACTGGTTTATTAATTTCAAAATTTTGTGTGTCCAAGAAACAAAGTTGCTATCATTTTTGTAAGGTAACTTTTTCTCGGCTCGGGGTGGTTGGAAAATATAGCTCTTGGTCGCGTTGTAATCCTTATACATCAAGAAGTTATGCTGTATGACTGTGAAATACGTAAATTAATTCACTTATTTTATATCGGCTTGTATTTGTTCGTGGAAATAAGGCATGATTCACCAGCCAGCCGCTCCCGGGTGAGCTGTACAGCGTTGCTGAGATGGAGCCCATCACTGCCGAACGAGGCGAGGTCGTAGTTCCCCGTTCAAATATAAACCGATATAAAATAAATGAATTAATTCACGTATTTTAAAGTCATACAGCATAACTTTTGATGTATAAGGATTACAACGCAACCAAGAACTACATTTTCCAACCACCCCAAGCCGAGAAAACGTTACCTTACACAAATGATAACAACTTTGTTTCTTGGACACACAAACTTTTGAAATTAATAAACCAGTTATACAACATTCTAGTGTATATTGTGTTAACATTTTGATTCGATCTGATGACGGGTTTGTGAGATAATAATTCTTAAATGTGACGCATGGTTGAAACACGCTTAAAAACGGGCACTTTTTGTGTTCCAACTGCGATAAAAAATAATAAAATATAAACTAAAAATTCCAAACCTACATGAACTCACGTAAAATAGAACGACGAAAATGATGATGTTATTGGATTTTATGTTTGTCTATTGGTTACGTCACAAACAACCTTCAAACTCGAGTACACATAATACTTTGGTCGACAGTAGTCTGAGAGCTGGAACGCTGTACATACTCAGCCTCGTGAGGCTAAACCGAAAAGAGATGGGTTTGATTCCCACCTCTGGCATCCTAGAAGTGGCCTTGCGTGGTTTTTCTACTTCTATTCCGGGTAAATATCGGGATTGTTTCTAATTTAAGTCCACAGTCGCCCTTTCCTAATTCTCACCTGAATGACAAATACACACACTAATACAGCCATCAAAATAGTACAGGTTATCAGACGTAATTCCACATTCACCTAACTACTGGGGACTAAAAATGACCACGATGTCCAAATTCTTTAAATTAAATAATAAGAACAACTTTCCTTCTAAGCAGGGCCGGATTTAAGAGTATGTCGCCTATAGGCTTAAGTCCATTTGCCGCTCCCTCTATAGTCCATATTTTCTTGATACAGTTGTTTTATACAACAAAAAGATAGAGCTCATTAGCGTTTTCATCTTTTTAAACATAAAGTTCATTTAGTTTAGATAAAACTACAATTTTAATGGTTTAATATAATAAATTATATAATGAAATTAGTTAGGCCTATCTACTTGCTTTTTACTTACTTCTTTTAAGATTCGTTAAAAAAGAAATGAGTTTCGAACTTAATTAATTAATTAATTAATTTGTTCTTGGAGATCAGTGATCACTATTTTACATATATTTTTATATTTTAATGCTAATGATTATCTTTTGTGTTATTAAAGAACTGTGTTCAATTTGAATTAAGTTGTCCTACACGAAGAAATGAAATGACACAAAATGCAGTTAATTACTGGTTTATTTGTTGAAAAATATACAAACTTCTCGAAAACAACTGACCCCACTTAATCTTGATGTTCAAATTTACATAGCTTTCTTACCAGATTTCTTAATAGCCAACGCGTTAATAATGTCCTCATGTGAAAGTTTTTTGTTGTATTTGCCTCAATACAAAGTAATGAAAGTGAGTTTAAGCGTATTTCAGAAATACTAGTTCGCAGATAGTTCTTAACTTTTCTAAGGCAGGAAAAACTCGAGAAGGACTAAAACATATTTTTAAGTAACATGCATTCTTAAATTCGTACGGAAAATATTATTAACGTCTGAAATACTTCATTTTCACTTTTGAATAAATTACCAAACTGCCAAATATGCCTCTCTAGGCTGCAGCCTACTTAGCCTATTTAGAAATACGGCCCTGCTTCTAAGCATCTCACTGTAGTTGACGGAGGATCCCAGTACATGAGTCACCTGGCGAATTCTGTTTGGCCATGAGCACCCGCCACTAACTGTGGAGATGATCTAGAATCGTAAAGGCTGTGTTCTCCTTCCAAGCATCTCTCTATAGCGGACGGGGTATCCCCGACAGTCCATGGCCACCTGACGAATGTCGTTTATGCCATGAGCACCCGCCACTAACTGTGGAGATGATCTAGAATCGCAAAGGCTGTGTTCTCCTTCCAAGCATCTCTCTATAGCGGACGGGGTATCCCCGACAGTCCATGGCCACCTGACGAATGCCGTTTATGCCATGAGCACCCGCCACTAACTGTGGAGATGATCTAGAATCGCAAAGGCTGTGTTCTCCTTCCAAGCAACTCTCTATAGCGGACGGGGTATCCCCGACAGTCCATGGCCACCTGACGAATGTCGTTTATGCCGTGAGTACGCCACTCACTGTGGAGATGATCTAGAATCGTAAAGGCTGTGTTCTCCTTCGAAGCATCTCTCTATAGCGGACGGGGTATCCCCGACAGTCCATGGCCACCTGACGAATGCCGTTAATGCCGTGAGCATGCCACTCACTGTGGAGATGATCTAGAATCGCAAAGGCTGTGTTCTCCTTCCAAGCATCTCTCTATAGCGGACGGGGTATCCCCGACAGTCCATGGCCACCTGACGAATGCCGTTTATGCCGTGAGCACGCCACTCACTGTGGAGATCATATTTTGGATGAAGGTTGCAAAGGCTGTGTTCCCCTTCCAAGGAGCTTGCCATAGCGGATCGCGTGTTCCAGTCTGTCCATGGCCACATGGCGAATGCCGTTTATACCGTGAGCACGCCACGCACTGTGAAGGTAATTCATATTCTAGATTAGAGTTGCAAAGGGTCCTTTCTCCTTCCAAGCGTCTCGTTCTCGCGGACGGGGTATCCCAGACAGTCAATGGCCACATGATGAATGTCGTTTGTGCCGTGAGTACGCCATTCACTGTGGAGATCATATTATCATTTTAAATGATTTAGTCGACTTTGACGTTACGTTACGGCAACGGCACGAAATGTACAGAGAATGCACTGTGGTGTGTGACGTCATAGTACCGCTTGGTGCATGTGTACTGAGTTCACTGGTGAGCTCTGGAGTTACGAGGCGGCAACGACACGGCGTGACGTCATCCAGCCAGCTCCCTCCTTTGACCGCGATGACTTGTAACTTTCTAGCGTTCTGATTGTTTCTTGATCATCTAACATGTCAAGAGTCTTTGGTTCGAGCGAAGCGAGAAGCCTCCAGCCTTTCTAGCATTTTAAAGTCCAGTCTTTCAGACTGACTGTGTCTTTTTTGGTTGAAGGTTACAAATGCTCTGTTCACCTTCCGAGATGCCCAAGATCGCGGATTCAAACCCGGCCGAAGTCGTCGGTTTTTTAAGAGCGTTAAAAATCCCTCAGTTTGTCTTCCTTCGGAGGGGAAGTAAAGCCGGCGGGTCCATGTCATAGATGTATGGCATGAAAAATAACCTTCCACTGACTACACTTGTGGAAGCTAAAATTTGTAGGTTAGTTTGATAACGCTTTACTAGTTCCAACGTTCGCCGCCAGGTGTTGACTGCGATGGTATTTAGTAGCTACATCCGCAGCTAGGACTCGTGGACGGTAATATTTGGTGGCAAAAGTAGGAACTACTTGAAGAAATTCAATGTCTGCAGTCCTTATTTGAATTGAAAACAGATAACACACACGAATACAGTCATCACGATTAACACCGGTTATCAGACAGATTCTACATACACCCAAAGTGACCGCGTTGTCGCAGCCCCTAAACTGAGGAACCAACCGACTATTTTAGATTAGAACTGCAAAGGCTCTGCTCTCCTTCCAATCATCTCGCTATAGCGAACAGGGTATCCCCGACAGTCCATGACCACCTGACGAATGTCGTTTATGCTGTGAGTACGGCGGAAATGATCTAGAGTTACATTGCTCCTTTCTACTTCCGAGCATCCTGCTATAGCGGACAGGGAACCTCAAGCTATAGCCACCTGAAGGAAACACGCCTCTAACTGTGGAAATGATGATGATCTACTCAGCGGTTAGCAGAATATCAGTGTCCTCATAGAAGTTGAACAGATGTCTCCTGTTGCTGAATTTCAGCCAGTGCAGACCTGTACCAAGGCGAACAACTTAATACATGCGGTTAATATATCACTGTTTACTACCCAGGTTCATTCACGTTCACCAACCACTAAAACAAATAAGGAACACGAGAAGAATGGAGAAAGAAGGAGGAAAAGAGAGTCTCTTCAATACTTTGATTTACGATCCTAACCAATGCAGACATTATATGGCTTGCTGTTGTGTAGCATGTCCGCGGGAGATGAGTCGAGTGGATGTTGAAAATACAATATGAGGTGGCGTCCCGTGCCATTCCTCATGCAACCATTTAGCATCTTGATAAATCAAAAATTTTATTTCAATATTGGCTTTAAAGGTAGTTTTTAGTTGTAATTAATCCAGTTTATAATATTGTGTGACATATTGGTCATCAGTCCCGTGCATATAAGGATGAATTGGAATTGTTGAATACCTGTAGTGTGAGCGCTATTCTATCCTTTTATTCATCCCGTTCCAACAGGGTTTAGGATGAGATATTGTCTCATTTAGGGACCCGGTCTTCGTGGTCATTTTATTCCCGTGTACTTAGGTGTGTGTTGGATTCTTCGTATTGCCTGTGTTACTCTGGCGTCTGAAAAAGTGTGTGTATTTGTAATTGAGGTAAGGTTTGAGAAAGAGGTAGCCGTGGTCTTAAGTTGAGTACCATTTGACTAGAGTTGAAGTGGAAAACGAGGGGAACAAGAAGTTCCGTGACAAACTAAAGAGCCTACTTTTCTTAAAATTTAAGATTCATGCCAATGATTAATCTACATGGATCTATCTAGAATAATGACGAAATTAAATTGGTAATATCGAAATTTCTAATTAGTTCGAAATCCTGTATACCTGGCATAATGTAGCCTAATAGAGAACTACAGTTGGCAGCCCTGGTGACTGAATATATTCTTAGTTCCATCTCTTAAGGTTCAGAATACAAAATTTGGTTGAAGTCCAATGGATAGCATGGATGTTACATGCAGTTAAACATTGGATCTAACAGCGCACGTAAAATCATGTTGGCAACAATGACATACATGTATTAGTCAGAAATAATCTGAAATAATATGATCTATTGTTGTGTCAATTTTGAATGAAATCCATTAGTTAGTATAGAAGTTACATGCATTTTAAAATTGGACCTATCAGCAGGCTTAGAATCATGTTGGCAGCACTGGCGTAGGCCTATAAAAATTAGTTACTCCAAATTAATCTAGAATGCCAGGTACTATACGTGTGCAAAGTTTAGAGCTATTGGCTTGCATACTTTCTGATATATTGATATTAGGGTAACAAAAATAGAGACAGTATTTATTAACAGTTGGCAGCCCTGATGGCTCTTAAGAATACGCTCAGTCATATCTGTTTATGTACACATAGCACATACACAATTTGGTTGAAATCCAATTGATAGTGTAGAAGTTATATGCATTTAAAATTTGGACCTATCAGTAAGCTTATAATCATTTTGGCAACAGTGCCATGTATGGCCTCTTGGAAATTAAACTGCAATATTAGTATCTATACGTGTGCCAATTTTGAAATAGCTCCCATGCATACCTTCCAAGATATCCATCATGGAGCTCAAATTTCAATTGCAATTTTTCAGCAGTTGGTAGCACTGACATCATTTTCAAATATGGCCGTGAGATATTCAGGTAGATCTTTACTCCTACCAAATTTTGTTTCGATTGCTGCAGACATTTATGAGTTGATAGGGGGGACACACACACACAGCCAGCCGGACAGAAGGACAGACAGAAGGACAGACAGACGGACACACATTTGCCCGACCTCATAAGTCTACTTGTTCCTCATTTTTGCAAAATGTGAAAAGTAGGCTAAAATCAGTTAATTGCAATTTTTAGAATACATTGGTGATGTGAGTTGGAAATCTAGGAGTGGAGTTCGGTTTTAGACTGATCATGGCTTACTAAATGAGAATTCTGTTTAGCAGTGATCAATGAGTCTGTTAGGTAGTCAGCCCGAAGGCTGGTTGGATCCTCAAAGAGTACCGCGGTTAGGTTATGTGGGTAGATACCCACAAAAACACAAGGCAGCGCTATATTGAGGAGTACTAGGCAAGAAGTGGAGTGAGGAAGTTTGCCATTGCTTTCCTCTCTGACAAGGGGCGGATACGATGCATGGGTCACCGATTCGAACGATCTTTAGTACACGTGTAGGACATGGCCAGGCGTATATCAGGTGCAAGTAGTAAGGTGCGCTTCTCAGCCGTTTTCGAGAAATTAATTAATTGCAATTGCAGTGCGGCGTCAATGTGCGTTGTATGCTAGGAAGAATTCAATGAGCGCGTGGTGCATCGGTAAGAGCCTTGCTTGGTAAGCGCGGGGTCACTGGATCGAAGCCCACCGGTGGGCCTTTGCAGTGTGTTGTTTTTTCTTTTCTTTTTTGTAACCATTGGCTATTTCCAACCACTACCGATAGCAGTATAATACCGATGTATTTGCAATGCCAATATTATACATTATGTAATGTCACAAACATTGACCTGGATACGATGATTTCAGAATCCCTTTTCCGGCTCACATAGCACGTTATTACAATTGACTGCAAAATAAACAGTATTCAAGACACCTACAGTTGTACGAATTGCCAATGTAAAAAAAAAAAAAAAAAAAAAAAAAAAAAAAAACAACAGAACGCAAAGGCTCTCCAGTGGGATTCGATCCAGCGACCCCGCGCTTTCGAAGCAGGGTTCTTACCCCTACACCACGTGTTCATTGGGTTCTTACTAGCGTACAATGCGTATACAATAGACGCCGCACTGCATTTATTGCAATTAATTAATTTCTCGGAAACGGCTGAGAAGCGCACCTTACTACTTGCATCTATATACGCCTGCTCATGTCCTACACGTGTACTAAAGAAGGTTCGAATCGGTGACCCATGCATCGTATCCTCCCCTTGTGAGTCAGAACAGCAGTACTAACCCTACCGGGTGAGTTAGCCGAGGTCGTTGCGGCATGACTGCTGGCAGTCGCTCACATCCGGGAGGCGAGGAGGTTCGAATCCCCCCGCCGGCAACCTTGAAGATGGTCTTCTGTGGTTTCCCATCTTCCTTCCAGGCAAATGCCGGGGTTGGTCCCTAACTTTAGGCCACAGCCGCTACCTTCCAACTCCTCGTCCCTCCCTTCCAACTTTCCTCCCCAACGGTACTTGTAGCTCGCCCATTGGGTGTCCGTCTCGAAGCAGCTACAAAACTGGCGAGCCGAACATGTCCTCGGGCACTCCCGGCACTAAAAGCCATACGCTAAAAAAAAAAAAGTACTAACCCTATGAGTAGAACCTTTCACGGCATCCACAGGCACTGACTGTGGCCTGAATGTCATTACTAAGCACCACCCATACCTCAGTAGCTTCCATATAATCACAGCCATGAGTGAGACTGAGACATCAGTGAAAAGCCACATTTTACTCTAGCCTGTGCCAACAGTCAAGTGCAAATGTACTGCATTCATCATGAGATGGCAAAGAGGCCAATGAGTATTGAGAAATTATAAGACACGCCAGGTCACACAGGAGTGCGTGCATACCAGCATAATTGACAAGAAGCCTTGATGTTCGAGATGGCAGATAGCAGTTACTGGTATTAGAATATTTGTGTAATAATCTAGGGAGAACACAAAGGTTCTACTCCCATGTTTTGCACTCATGTGCTAGATGTAGATAGTCATAGTACACATAATGTGTCACACATGTAACTTACAAGCCACAGCATCTGAGTTGATCAGAACAGGTCATTCCTCTCTTTGGATTGCATATGTTAAACCTTTATAGGGAATAAACTATTGTTTGCTTTTATTTGTTTCTACATTATAATTTATTTTAATTATTATAATATTATTAATAATGTTATTTTTTTGTTTCTAGAATTTTAATGTTTATATATTTAATTTAAATTGATTTTTATAATTATTTTCATCATTCTTTTATAGTTATGTTTATTATTTTAATTTCTATATTCCTTTTATTATTGTAATTTTATTTTTATGAGTTTTATTTTTTTATTTTAATTTACATGTATTTAAAGTTGGACCTCTCAGCAGGCTTAGAATCGTGTTGGTAGCACTGACGTATATAAGTTACTCCAAATTAATATAGAATGTCAGGTGCTATACGTGTGCATAGTTTAAGGCTGTCGGCTTGCATATTTTCTGATATATGGGTATTTGGATTTTAAAAAATGAGAACATTTATTAACAGTTGGCAGCCCTTGTGGTTCTAAAGAATACTCTGTCATACCTGTTTATGTACACATACCACATACGAAATTTGGTTTAAATCCAATTGATAGTGTTGAAGTTATATGCATTTAAAATTTGAACCTATCAGCAGGTTTATAATCATTTTGGCAACACTGCCATGTATGGCCTCCTGGAAATTAAACTGCAATATTATTATCTATACGTGTGCCAATTTTGAAATAGCACGCATTCATACTATCCAACATGGAGCTCTAATTTCAATTGTGATTTTTCAGCAGTTGATAGCACTGACATCATTTTCAAATATGGCCGTGAGATATTCAGGTATAGATCTTTACTCCTACCAAATTTTCTTTCGATTGCTGCAGCCGTTTAGGAGTTGATAGGGGGATGACACACACACAGCCAGACAGACAGAAGGACAGACAGACAGACACACATTTTTCCCGGATCGATCTCATAAGTCTATTTTTTCCTCATTTTTGCAAAATGTGAAAAGTAGGCTAAAAATCTATTTTGCGTCTTGGAAAGTGCAGAGAGAGGAGTAAAACATCGATTAATCAACAAAACAATGAATCAATTATTCGACCAGCAGATCAATCGATTAAACGACTAATCGATAAGTCGATTATATGCACATTCGATTAATTGTTGTTTGTAGCAATTAATTGATTTTCCTTCTTCGATTAATAGATTATTCGATAGATGAAATCGATCGATTATAGTCTATGTACCTGCCCTAGTAGATATATTTGCCATTTTAGTGCATGACATTCCATGATCTGACATCATCATCATCATGACCATCATCATAATCACCATCATAATAAGTGGTGAACATCTTGACAGAAAACTACTCTAATTGGTGGATTGCCTCACGTTGTCAGTTTTATTACCGCACAGTATTTTAAGAAAGGATGCGTGATATAACGAAGGGGTCTGCTGCTGAATCTTCTCAATTGCTGTTGCCCCCATTTTTTTTGTTTCTTCAACTCTTTGATATATAAAAAGGGACATGCAAGGTGTTGTCAAAGCCTGGGTTCGAACTCATTACGTGAAACTTAACGACCAAGAGCAGTCCCATAATTACCACTTATCTGAGTCTCTACAAAATAATGACAGACCAGTGACCCAATGAAACGTTAATGATCTAGACTTTTGTCTTTCCCTCTTCTATCCAGCACACAGACTTTTATTTGTCTTCCATTATGCCGAGTCAAGTTTTATAAAGGAATCATGATGAAGGGTTTAAACATAATTTTCTTCAGTTACTGTCTTTACTTCTCAAGATTTAAGGCTGCTATTAGAAACAAGAGCAAGTTTTTGAAAGTACTTGCTTAAGAGGACAGCATATGCGGATAACCTCAAGGCCACTATTTTTAGTGGTATGTTCTTTTACTTGCCTTAAATCTATGACATGGGCCCGCCGGCTTTACTTCCCTCCAAAGGTAGGCGTGGTGAAGAATTTTAACCTTCTTAATAATCCGATGACTTCGGCCGGGTTTGAACCTGCGATCCTGGGCATAGCAGTTCGGCATGCTACCGACTACGCTACCGAAGCCATATTATTTTCTTATGATGGACTATATACACTGTATCCTCAACTTGCTAATATTTCATGAAAATTATTATAGGTTAACATTCTGAAGTTGGCTTCTCACAGTTTGTTATGAAAATCAGAGAGTACTCAAATGAATAAAAGTTGAGATAAGTGTTCCTGAATAAACCAATGTTACATTTTTCTGATTTTTTTTTCTAGCCTTAGAATACCATCATATGATCATCATGGAGTTTAGAATAAGTTT
Source organism: Meconema thalassinum (assembly GCA_946902985.2). Classification (NCBI taxonomy): domain Eukaryota; kingdom Metazoa; phylum Arthropoda; class Insecta; order Orthoptera; family Tettigoniidae; genus Meconema; species Meconema thalassinum. Next base: position 68,671,638 of record OX336399.1, on the reverse strand, counting down.
CTTTTTGCAAGTTATAAGAATCTTAACTATGGCCTTACCAAAAATCGAGAAAATGCCTAGAATGAGAATGCCTGAAAATGTACACAATGAGTACACTGTATCCTCAATTGCCAACCCTGCTTCTAATATACGAGGGCTATTCCAAAACTAAGGTCCGATTCGCCGTAAATATTTGAAAGCGGCGCCAAGGGCAAAACACGCATGCGCGCCGACTCCTGGCATGCCTTGCGCGGCAATAGCCGCCAGTAGCGTTGTTACTGTTGCTGTGTGCTGTTAGTGTCAGTTCACAATGTTTAAGACAATAAATCCGTCCGCCGATTGTGAAGTAAAGGCAGTGTTACGGTTTCTGTCTGCAAGAAACATTTCTGCGGCAGAATACTGAAGTGTACGGTCCTAACATAATTAGTGACAGTAAAGTTCGCAAGTGGGTGCGAGCCTTTAATGAAGGACGGGAAAATGTGCACTGTGAACCCCGCTCTGGGTGAAGATCGACGATTCACTATTTCAGATGATTAAGTGAAAGAAGCTGTTAATGACTGGTTAGCTTCGCAGGCGGCCGAGTGCTACGACTTAGGCATTCAAAAGCTTGTGGAACGATGTGACAAATGTGTAAATAAGTATGGAAATTATGTAGAAAAATAGAGAAAGATGTAAGGAATGTCAATAAAACAATTGTTTTGGAAACAATTTTTATTTTGGATGTGTTTTTTTTTAACCAGACCTTAGTTTTGGAATAGCCCTCGTACTATAACTCACACCCATGTACAAGATGCCGATGACCATGATGGTACAAGCAGTAATAAAGGGACCTACAAGTTGAAGATCTTGTGATGTCATAGCTTCTAAGAGACAATAGTTTGAAATGTTTCTCTCGGCAGGAACCACGGGGGTCCCTCACGCGGACACCACCCACTGCATGGCACGCTCAGCTTCCTGGACGGGTTATAGACCATACTGTGCGGACTGGATTGAAAATAGCGAGTCTTACAATCTCAGGATCAACCTGGGTTTCCAATTGCGCAGCCGGGCGCGTTAACCATTTTGGTTGGTTGGTTCCTTAGTTTAGGGGCTGTGACAACGCGGTCATGTAGCCCCGTGTAATTTGGGTGTGTGTGTGTAGAATATGTCTGATAACTAGTGTTAATGATGATGGCTGTATCAGTGTGTGTTATCTGTTTTAATTCAGGTAAGGACTGCAGACGATAATTTCAAAAGTTCCTACTTTTGCTACCAAATGCTACCGTCAACGACACCTAGCTCTAACTTGGCTACTAGATGCCATGGCAACCAGCACCTGGCGACGAACGTTGGAACTTAAGAGCATTAATCAAATCTAACCACCAAATTTAGTTTCACACAATTGAAGTTAGTGGAAGGTTCTTTTACATGCCATAAATGTATGTCATGGGCCCGCCGGGTTTACTTCCCTCCGAAGGAAGCCATATTGAGGGATTTTTAACGCTCTTAAAAAATCCGAGGAGGTTGGTCGGGTTTAACCCCGCGATCTTGGGCATAGAAGCTCAGCATGCTAACAACTACGCCATCGAAGTCGCCATTAACCATTTTTGATGCTGATAATCGTTGTTTCAAGAGACTTAAGATCTAGGTTATCGGTCCCTAATGATATGGTGATAGTGAAAGAAGGTAATGAATTGAAAACTTTCAACTACAACTAACTACGGACTAGAAGAGGACGTGCATTAAACAAACATAAAGGAAACAGAAGACAGGGACCCCTCAACCCTCGAAAAATAATGATAATAATAACAATATATTATATTCATTTCGAATAATTAAAGTGGGAACATGTGTACCGTAGATAGGATTATGGATTATTTAAGTAGCTAGACTTTTCAACTATATTTCGAATAACTGAGGGACATAAATATCATACAAATTTAAGAACATATTTTGGAAACTTAATCACATATTTTCCACTTTTAAGCACATAAATAAATAGACTACATATTTCTGGAAAGTTAATCACATAATTATTCGGGCCCTAATCATTAGTACATTTTATTTATCTATATTTATTCATCGTATGGCAATTTGTGCCGGGAGTGTCCAAGAACATGTTCGGCTCGCCAGAGTCTGTAGATGCTTCAAGCGGACACCCATAGGGTGAGCTTAAAGTTCCGTTCAATTTCAAGTGTTCCAACTTTCACTACCAGATGATACCTAGTGGTGAACGTTGGAACTTTGATAGAGCGTTCCAACGAAATCTAACCTAGAAATTTAGCTTTACACAAGTTTAGTCTGTGGAAGAACCCTTTTACATGCCATAAATCTATGACATGGGACCGTCGGCTTTACTTCCCCTCCGAAAGAAGCCATACTGAGGGATTTTTAACGCTCTTAAAAAATCCGACGACTTTGGCCAGGTTTGAACCCGCGATCTTGGGCACAGCAGTTCAGCATGCTACCAACTACGCCACCGAAGCCTCTATTAGTAGACTATCAGAGATACTTGTAATGTGTGACTCCCCAAACCTGCTAGGCATCGACTCAATCATAAGAACATACTTACTTCGTTGGCCACACGAACCGAAGTCGGTTCATTGCCTCACTCTTTAGCCTCTTCCATTGGTCTCTGTTGCTAGCCATGTTCTCGTTGGCTCCCAGTGTCTCCAGGTCTTTCTTGACTCCATCCATCTACCTCAGATTTGGTCTACCCAGAGGTCTCGTACCTTGTGGCTTCCCTTCTAGCACTGTCTTCACCATTTTCTCTTCTCTTCTCAGGACATGTCCAAGCCATTCAATTCTTCTGCTCTTTATTACAGCTGTCACATCGGGTTCTTTAAACAGCGTGTGGATTTCAATATTTTTTCTTCTTCTGAAGATTCCATTTTCAGATACTTGCCCAAAAACTTTTCTTAATACCTTGTTTTCAAAAGTTATAATTTTTCTCTCCATTTTCTTGCTCAGTGTCCATGTTTCCGCCCCATACATTAATACTGGTCGCACGATTGTCTTGTAAATGCGGAGTTTTGTTGTCTTCGTTAATAGCCTGCTGGTAAATAGTTTATTCATTGAAAAGAGACACCTCTCTGCAGATTTTAGCCGGTTCATTACTTCCTCCTCCATGTTGTTGTTGGCATTGACTGTACTCCCTAGGTATTTGAAAGACCTAGTCTTCCTAAATTCCATATCTTCCATTGCCAGTACTCCCTCTGTTTCCTCTTCATTGTTTCTGGTTACAATCATATACTCTGTCTTATCTTGATTGATCCTCAGACCCACTCTTTGTGCTTCTTCTATTAGAACGTTAGCTGTTATTTTTAGTTCCTCTTCCTCCTCCGCTAAAACCACAATGTCATCGGCAAACGCTAAGAGTTTCACTTCACCACCTACAATCGTACCTCTTCCAATCGAAGATAAGATCATAGTAGGCCTAATTACAGGTGCGCATATTTAGAACAGCCACCACAATAACACAGATTAAGTTATGTGTGCAGCAGTTTTAGAGTGCCTTCGGACTTGAAGTAAGGTACTATCCTGACCTTCGTCTGGAGATAATATGGAAAAACGGGAGGGAAAAAGCACACTCAGGATAGCCCCTTACAGCTCCAGGATTCGAACCTTTAATCCTTGGACTTGTTGCAGCGCCCCATCGCTCTTGTGGTGAGCAATTTAACGCGCACGGCTACGCCACAGGGTGGGTAAGAAAAAAGAGGACATAAGAAAGAATAGCGGACACAATAGCACATAGTTTCGCCGTCCGTTAAATTTGTCTTGCGATGTTTAAAACCAGCAAATCACATATCTCAGATAGAAAACAGTGGCATTCGCTTACTCCTTCCAGCGCGAGACGGAATGATTTTTTTTGGATTCCAAATAAAAACAAACAAAAAAAGTGCCAGGCAGGTAAAAGAAAGCGCCGCGCGTTCTTTTGTGTCTCAAAGAAGAGAGAGAGAAAGAGAGAACGAACGACAAAGAGCATTAAAAACTCTCTTAATTCACTGTAGATCATTCAACTCTTTGGTTCCATGAAAAACTACCAGTCAGTCGTACAACTTGGCTTTCAAGAGAAATAAACAAACGTCTTAAGATACGAACTAGGTCCCACCAGTTAAGTTATGCATCAAAGAGGACAATCGTAGATATCAGCTCTCAGAACAAGAATGTGTAAGATAAGAATATAGTTGTCAAGTTTTTGTGGCACTGCAGGTGTCTCGTGGAAAAGGAAAGAAGAGGTCGTGATGGATTTTGAAGCATCTTTTGGCGAGTCTGAGTAGTTTCCAAACTCAAAAATAGGTGCAATCTTATTAAAGGGCTACGGAATGGCCTATAGTGTCCATGGTAATTTTCAAAGGCGTTTACTTGCCGTACGGTCCTCATCTTGCTCCCAGCAATTTCCGCCTTTTCTTCCACCTCAAGAAATTGTTGTTCTCTGGTCAGCATTTTCATAGCTGACGAAGAGCTGAATACGTCAGTTAGTTATTGTTGTTTTAAGGGGCGAAACTTCGAGGTCATCTGCCCCAAAAGAGCTGAAGACTACTGTCACACGCTGGTTCCATTCACAGGTGCCAGAATTCTTTGACACAGGACTACAATAGTTGATACCACGCTATGACAAGTGTCTCAACTCGTTTGGTGCCTATGTCGAAAAATAGCTGACACATTGCTGTCCCTGTTGCCAATTAATATAAAATAAAATAAAAAAGGGAACTTACATTCTGGAGGTGCCTCGTAAATGTATATATTTTCTTCATGCATCTTGTTAAAATGGTTTAAATTTAACAACCATCTGGTATTTATTTATTTATTTATTTATCGTGTCCGAGAACATGTTCGGCTCGCCTGAGTCTGTAGCTGCTTCCAGCGGACACCTTTAGGATGAGCTACAAGTTCCGTTCAATTTCAAGTCGTTCCAACTTTTGCTACCAGATATCAATGATACCTAGTGGTGAACGTTAGAATTTTGATAGAGCGTTCCGAAGAAATCTAACCGAACAATTTAGCTTCACACATGTTTAGTCTGCGGAAGGATCTTTACATGCCATAAATCTATGACATGGGACCGCCGGCTTTACTTCCCCTCCGAAGGAAGGCATACTGAAGGATTTTTAACGCTCTTAAAAAGTCCGACGACTTTGGCCGGGTATGAACCCGCTATCTTAGGCACAGCTACCAACGACGCCGCTAACCATCTGGTAATATTAAACTTAAGTAAATTTTGAAAAACGAGGAAATGTAACAACATAAGGAGGAATTACATCTAACATTTTTAGCTGTGTATTTTGAAACATTGCTTTAAAATAAGAGAGGGTTAATTTTTGTATTAAGAAAATATAAAGGATTCTTTATTTATTTTTTGGTCAAAAATCAACACCAATTGAAGGTATTTCCATGACTGGCTTCTCTCACTTCACTATTATTCTCATACAATCCAAGCAAAAGCAAATGGGGAAATAACAAGTAACGTGAAAGACGCAGATCTTAGTAAAATCTAAAATTATTTAAAATAATCCAGTTCAACATTGTATTCTAAAAACTATCCGCAAATTTACTCTAAATATTATCCACAGCGTATCCGCTATCCGCACAGTCATGCAGACTATATCTCCTCTTCTTCTTTTGAAGACGCCGTCACCCTACGAAGGTTGGCGATCCAATTGATTATGATTACACGGTTAACAGCTGCTGGGAAGATTTTGATGGATGTGCGTCTATACCATCGGTGCAAGATTTTAAGCCATGAATTTATCCGTCTTCCAACAGATCTTTGTCCACCAATTTTCTCTTGAATTATAAGCTGAAGAAGTTTATATCCTTCGCCTCTCATGATGTGCCCAAGGAAACTAAGCTTACGTTCCTTGATGGTATCCAGAAGCTCCTTGTTCTTGTTAAAGATTTTGAGGACTTGTTCATTTGATTTCTTTTCTACACAAGATATTCTGAGTATTCTTCTGTACACGTACATTTCAAAGGATTCAACCCACCTCTCCATCAATCAATTGAGCGTCCAACCTTCGAAACCATACAGAAGGACAGGAAATCAGGAAATACATAACAAGGTAACATACGAACTCTAAACTGAATGTTGAGATCTCTACCAATGAATACATTTCTCATACTGTTGAACATATTTTTTACTTGCCCAAATCTGGATAGTATTTCATTTTTTGAGTCACAATGTTCATTTACCAGAGTCCCGAGGTATTTAATTGAAAATACTTGTTGAACGATAGTATTGTTGGTGTGAAGGGAGGCCTGTTTTGGTGTTTTCGAGAGAAGACAATCAACTTGGTCTTGTTAATATTCACGAATAAACCATATGCCTCACTAGTCCTTACGATGTTATTAACGAAACATTTTGTGGATATTCGCGGGTTTATCCGCGTATATCTGAATCCGCGTAGGGCTTTAGTTTTCAGACATGCACACAAATACAAGAAACCCCAATACGAATCAACATAAACTACCACTCTCTTCCTTGGCCCATGCTTTGCGGTAGAAACGGACTGTACTCCAGTGCTTTGTGTCTCCTACCTTTTGTCAATTAAACGCACCTGTTTTTCTGCGCTATTATTCACGCTAAGAACAATTAGAAATCAATCCCTCTGTCTTTCTTGGCATTGTGGCGGGTTTTGATCATAGGACCGCGTGTCGTCCGTTACGTGACGCAATAAAGAAGTGTTCGCGCTTCTTTTTCTGCCTCATTCTCGCATGTTTGTCCGCTCCAGTTTGTTGATCACACCCATTCCTTCCTTAATTGTGAATGGTGTGGTGTGATGCTATGTAATGGATTTATGGAGTAAATCGTAACGTATATTGACTTTCACGGAACGTGAATTAAAACTCAGCAATTTTTCTAGGTTCATAAGCCAGGGCCCGGAATTTGATGACCTAAAATGTTTAAAAAATGACCTATACAATTACTGAAAAAATCTCCCAAAAATTACACCAAAACTTTAAAAAATGACCTAAAATTTGAATTAAACTGGCACAATGTCATCACTCAAAGCGAACAGACTACGTCATTGTAGGTTGAAATGATTTTAATTGGTACCGTACCTAATTATTTTACAAATACGAATTATTTGCACACACATACTGGTTATTACTTTAGTCTAGTGTGTCTCCTGAAATGTGGATATTCCAAGAAAAAAAAGAGCCAGTCAGTCTGAAAGACTGGACTTTATATCATTTTAAATGCTACAAATGCTGAAAAATGCTAGAAAGGCTGGAGGCTTCTCGCTTCGCTCGACGCCAAAGACTCTTGACATGTTAGATGATCAAGAAACAATCAGAACGCTAGAAAGTTACAAGTCATGAGGGAGCTGGAGCACGCGGTGAAAGGAGGGAGCTGGCTGGATGACGTCACGCTCGCCGTGTCGTTACCGTCTCGTAAATCCAGAGCTCACCAGTGAACTCAGTACACATGCACCAAGCGGTACTATGACGTCACACACCTCAGTGCATTCTCGGTACATTTCGTGACGTTGCAGTAACGTAACGACGAAGTATTTGGTTCTGTACTATGCACGGACCGAGAAACCTCATCACTCGTCAACAGCACTTCTCATAGTCCGCGATGAATATTCCTCTCAGGTTCACGCAACTTAGACCCGAGCAGTAGTAACTTCTTCTTTCTTCGTCTGCAAATGGTGTAGGGAGTTCTCGAACGGCCGCACAGACATCATCCGTAATGAACAACGAAGCGGGAGGCCATCGATCTCAGATGAGACTGTCTCAAAGATTGAGTGAATTCTGGTCGAAGATCGGAGAATCTCGATCAAGAAAGTGACTCTTCGGGTTTTTGAAACTTCCATTGAAAGGATTTTGACCAAGAAATTGTTCTATCACAAGATTTGTGCGCGTTGGGACACGCACATGCTTACAGCAGGACACAATCAGCAACGCGTCGACTGTGACCAGGAGTTTCTTCATGAATGCGCCGAAGACACCGAGGAATTGTTAGTCTCCATTGTCACTGGTGATGAACCGTAGTGCTACGACGTTACTCCCGAAACAAACAGTCACGAATGGTTCGAGACGGACGAAGAAGTGAAAGAAAAAATTACCAGGTTCACATTTCATTTACAGCCATTTTTTTAATAATACTTAATTACTGGTTTCCTTCATTGTTAGCGGTGAGGACTGTAAATAATTTATTTTACGACTGCTTCACTTGTAAAGAGATCATGTTTACTGCATTGCATATGTTGTAACTTATCATTCTCTTTGATGTAAATAATAACTATTACTCTATGCTCGTAAATATACTACATTATTGCCTCAATCCACCTTCGTTTATAAATGTCATCATTGGATAGGTTCCCTAAGCAATGTCTTTGATATTGCACGCAAGGGCAAATCGCTACTGTGGAGAAATGTCAAAAGACGAATCTCTGCTATCAATGCGCAGACGCAGAGTTCACCTCTACGGTTACCTACGACGCACGTAGGTCGAAATAATTGTATGCTTTTTTTTCGCAATGTGATTAAATTTAAGAGAATTTTGACCTTAATTAGATGTTTATTTACGAAATATACAAACTTTAAACGAAAACTATTGCATTATATCTTTATTCAGTGTCAATTGTTCGCATTCCTCTATAGTTCATCCTTTGACTGTGCTCCTGTTTCCTTTGTTCTGTCCACAATGCTCCCGTCTTCTTCTTTTCAGGGATTATAAATTTCGTATTCTTAATTTTGTTTCTGAATTCCCCTCTATCGTCTATTATTTGCCTCGTGATCCCTGCCTGCCTGAAGTCTCCCTCTATTTCATGAAACCAATTGGTTTTCGTGCTTGAACTGTTTACTACATCAAAGATCTTCGTAGTAAGTATATTGTTGTACCGGTACAAATTTGTCTGCGTTTTATTATTATTATTATTTAACCTATTTATTTATTTATTATCGCTAATCGGCCAACTAGGGACCACGATAAGTGCCACTATTCATTCTGGCGTTTATTCAGTTTACGATTGATCCAGTAAGTTTTCATTAACTTGCTGTGTCGAGCACGGCGTTCATCCGACCACTTTGCACCGGTTGTCCATTTCTCATCTCGGAACGTCCCAAAAGTCACGATGCTTTTTCGGAAAAGGTCTCGTTTGTGTGCGTCATCAGGTCGTAGGCCCATTTCTTGGAGGTCTTTCATGACGTTAACGTACCAGGGAACAGTTGTTTTTGGTTTTGAGTCGATATTGTTAAATACACGTTTTGTCCACCTAGAGTCGTCCATCCGTCGCAAGTGACCGTAGAAGCGACCCCTGCGTTTACGCATCGTGTCTGTGATCTTCTATATCTTAGAATAGATTTCTTGCCTGGATTTTCTTACGTAGATCCCGTTTCTGTAGTTTGGACCAAGTATGTTGTGGAGAATCTTTCACTCGTTTTGCTCTAACTTAGCAAGCGCACATTTCTGAGAGAGGATAAGGCATTCGAATGCATAGAGGGATACCGGCTTGACGACAGTGATGTAGTGATGAATTTTGGTATTTATAGAAAAGCACCTTTTGCTATACAGTATATGTTCCGGATGGTTTGAAAGGCTACCTCCAGTTTCTTTGTTCTGGCCGCTATGGCCTCTGTATCTAGTCCGTTTGATTGGATCCACTCCCCAAGGTATTTAAACTTATGCACACGGTTTATTGTTTCATATTCGGTGTTCAGTTGCATTGTGTTGTCTTTGATGTTTGACATTACTTCCGTCTTATTATTATTATTATTAATATTAGTTTATTATTATTTAAAACAACATCAGTAACAACTACGTAAAGTACAAGTCAAGTAAAAACTCAGCACATCTCTGATTCCGAGGCAATGGTAATAAATAATAAGCTGTTGAAATATACAACACAGTTGAGAATAGAACCCAGGGGCATCTATGATTGCAGAAACCGTGTGCGACGTTTATTGTTAGTCCTGGAATATAGTTTTGTATTGTTTATTTTTCCTTTTTTACATTGAGCCTCCTAACAAACTAGTTCTGTTGAGAGAGCGAAGGGCAGGGAAGTGAAGATGGCATCCGCACGCAACACTACAGTAAAACACATCACCGTAGCTAATGATTGATGATGTCTGTACCAATTACCATTGGCATTCTAATTGCATCTACCTTGATGAGCTTATCGGAGAGTTGCCTGCCTCCTCTGATCACCACAGACTCGCCACAGGGGCAATTTATTATTATTATTATTATTATTATTATTATTATTATTATTATCGTATAATTATATAAACCGCCAAGGTGTATGTTTCACAAAACTCAAGCCTATAAACTAGAGGCATTTAAAAGGAGCTGTTTGAGCCAAAATCTTCCAAATCGTCTCAATAGTTCAGGATAACCATACATTTCTTGAAAGTCAACTAAAATATAGTCATTTTTTAATATTGTGCCTTTAATAGTACATTATGCAACGAGCCTATAATGACATTAATTAAGACACGAGTATGTTTATGAAACGAGCGTAAGCGATTTTTATAATTTCCATACGAGTGTCTTAATTACCATTATAGGCGAGTTGCATACGACTGTTTATGTTCGACGATAATTATAACTTTATTATATGTGTTAACATAAATATTCATAAATATCTGTTGAGATTCAGTCACTAGAATGTTGTGATCGGATTGAGAGCGGTGGGTAGGATATCTCTGTTTTCCAAGCTCTTTGACCGACCGACGCATGCGCTCTGTATGCTTGTCAGTTTATTTACGCAAACATATGGACGGTGCACTTTCGGTAATTTATATAGACATGTTGGATTTTGAGCGCATGCTGTTTCTTGAGCTCTGATTGGTGGGAGAAACTGTTTCATAATGAAAAATAGTGTTATAATGAGCCTCATTGATACAGTTTTCTGACTTATTATGCTCACATTTCGACATCGTCGAACATAAACAAATAAGCAAGTCTATAGCCCCTGCCAGAACGGTGTTGCGTACAACCCGCATAACAGTAATGCTGGGCGGGTGGTTCAACACATGCGAGATTTTTGGCACAGGCCGTCTACCCATTATTATTATTATTATGTATTTATTTAAGCGAAAATTCCCCTACAGGAGAGCGATTAAACTTGATAACATGATGTCATTTGGAGGCGTGTTTCCGGCACCTCATATTCATGTTTAATATCCGTATAGCACGTTGTATTTCAACAAGCTACTACCACCAACATTCAATTATATTCCTTGAAAAGGACAAAGACTTATAACAATACCCATGCATTTAGGAGAAAGTAGGCTATATGTTCTTTACTGAACATCTTGTTTTTATTAGTATACATAACTTATGGATGGGAGTAACTACGCGTTGTAGGGTGCAAAGCCATTAAGCTAGGCTGTCTGCGGATTTGACGATGACATGAACTGCAGGAGTAGACTGAAAATCACCTCCAGCACCTAGTTGGCTATTTCCTTAAGACAATTTACCTGCGTGTTTATAGTCTTTTGATTGCAGCCATTGATGGGCGAGTACGACTTGGAACCAACACGGACGTGTTAGCGATCGAGTTGGTGGTGGCATTGGCCTGCGCGAGGCTCTCCCGCCGCGCCGAGGCGACGAGCACTGAGCAGGCAGGGCCCTTAGGGCTCAGGGCATACCAGCCCGGTGGGGCACAGTGGGGCGCCCTACAGCCCCTCGCCCATTGTAACGCATCGGGTCATTAAGGCGCTATCTTAACGACACTAGCCCTGCATAACTTACATGCGAATATCTCACGGATGTAACCCTTACAAGATGTAATCAAGGTAACCAATAATTTAGTTTGCATCAAAACTCAATGAAAACAACAAGTTCCGTGACGAACTAAAGAGCCTACTTTTCTTAAAATTTAAGATTCATGCCAATCATTAATCTATATGGATTTATCTAGAATAATGACGAAATTAAGTTGGTAATACCGAAATTTCTAATTAGTTCGAAATACTGTACATCTGGCATAATGTAGCCTAATAGAGAACTACAGTTGGCAGCCCTGGTGACTGAATATATTCTTAGTTCCAACTCTTAAGGTACAGAATACAACATTTGGTTGAAGTCCAATGGATAACATGGACGTTACATGCAATTAAACATTGGATCTAACGGCAAGCGTAAAATCATGTTGGCAACAATGACATACATGTATTGGTCAGAAATAATCTGAAATAATATGATCTATTGTTGTGTCAATTTTGAATGAAATCCATTAGTTAGTATAGAAGTTACATGCATTTTAAAAATGGACCTATCAGCAGGCTTAGAATCATGTTGGCAGCACTGGCGTAGGCCTATATTAGTTACTCCAAATTAATCTAGAATGCCAGGTACTATACGTGTGCAAAGTTTAGAGCTATTGGCTTGCATACTTTCTGATATATTGATATTACGGTAAAAAATAGAGACAGTATTTATTAACAGTTGGCAGCCCTGGTTACTCTTAAGAATCAGCATAGTCATATCTGTTATGGCACACATAGCACACACGACATTTGGTTGAAATGCAAAGTATAGTATAGAAAATACATGCATTTAAATTTGGACTTCTCAGCAGGCTTAGAATCATGTTGGTAGCACTGACGTATATAAGTTACTCCAAATTAATATAGAATGTCAGGTTCTATACGTGTGCATAGTTGAAAGCTGTCGGCTTGCATACTTTCTGTTATATGGGTATTTGGATTTTAAAAAATGAGAGCATTTATTGACAGTTGGCAGCCCTGGTGGATCTTAAGAATACGCTCAGTCATATCTGTTTATGTACACATAGTACATACGAAATTTGGTTGAAATCCAATTGATAGTGTAGAAGTTATATGCATTTTAAAATTTGGGCCTATCAGCAGGCTTATAATCATTTTGGCAACACTGCCATGTATGGCCTCCTGCAAATTAAACTGCAATATTATTATCTATACGTGTGCCAAAATTTTGAAATAGCTCCCATTCATACCTTCCAAGATATCCAACATGGAGCTCAAATTTCAATTGCGATTTTTCAGCAGTTGGTAGCACTGACATCATTTTCAACTATGGCCGTGAGATATTCAGGTGTAGATCTTTACTCCTACCAAATTTTGTTTCGATTGCTGCAGCCGTTTAGTAGTTGATGGGGGGGAGGACACAGACAGACAGACAGACGTACAGAAGGACAGACATACATTCGGCCGATCTCAAAAGGCTTTTTTCCTCATTTTTGCAAATTGTGAAAAGTAGGCTAAAAATCCACAGGCTGCTTCCAGTCGACCGACCGGGTCAGGGAATGGAATGAATGAAGCACCCATCTAGCGGCGAGGATATGAACTGTGCCGGCTGCCGAAGCCTGTCGCACTCCCCCGGGGCAATGAGTAAATGAATGACAGTGGAGAGCATTGCTGGAATGAAAGTTGTGACAGGGAGAACCGGAGTACCCGGAGAAAAACCTGTCTGCCTCCGCTTTGTCCAGCACAAATCTCACATGGAGTGACCGGGATTTGAACCTCGGATCCAGCGGTGAGAGGCCGGCGTCCTGCCACCTTATCCATGGAGGCTCCCATCAAAACTCTAATAATATGTCTAATAAACATGGGTCCTACTGCGTCTAGTTTTTTTTTTTCGAGAAATGTCTATCAGTAATTTCATCTCAGAAGTTGGTACTATTGTAACCTAGAAAACTAAGATTTGTAACTGTGTAACGAGCATGTCAAATTCCATAATGATTCGTTCAATAGATTCGGAGAAAAATTAATATGTTCCGAGTTAGGCTAACACCCCCTTAAGCTCATGGAGTGATTTGGTATTTCTCTTCATATCGGAGGGTTTCTGCACATGCCTTGCGTTTGCATATTTTTTTTCGTGATTTAAAAGTTCGTCATGAATTCTTATAATCCACAGAGTAATGTGGAAGATTTATGATGCTAGCAATGTAAAAGGAGATATTTAGGCTGAACTTAACTGCGCCAGGTAGGACTATTTCCGTTGAACTCCTGGTTAATAAGCAGTAAATCTCATCTCGTGGAGATAAACTGAATGTTTATCGACTAAACTAATCGAAACCCAATTAACCAATATAGTTGAACCACTATGATATATGAGATGTAAGTGTCAAGTGAGCCATAAAGTTTGCAATCTAAAACAATCTCCAACCAGGTGGTGACCGGTGCTGTAGGAACGTCTGAAACACCAAAGCATTGATGTTCAAATAATAACAATATACCGGTACCCAGGTAATTTTCTTTAACCCTCCGTTGGTCGCGTGGATTACTACTGTGCCGGAAAAAAGTTTAAGACCGCCCAATAAAACATGTTATTTTTCATAATTCAACCTATTAGTCAGTCATCTATTCACGTAAAACAAAGATACAAGTTTAGTACTTTATTGGACCCCGTCTGGACTTGTAGCATGCCTTGATCCTGTCCGACATAGAGTGGATCAGCTTCTTACACTCCTCGAGTGATACTTGTTGCCTTATAATTTTAGTGTGAGGACTGCCAGTCTCAATTCTTCTGCATTCTTGGACTTGTGACACTTGCTGCTATAGTGTGAGGACTGCCAGTCTCAATTCTTCTGCATTCTTGGGACTGTGTTTTGCCAACGGGTATCCCATTGTGTTCCTTACGTTTTCTATGGGGTTGAGATCTGGACTACGAGGAGGCCAGGGAAGGAGCTTAATATCTTTGTCTATGGCAATATCGCCAGACGAGTTCATTAGGTCTCTCAGAAGGTCACTGTAACAGTCAGCCTCATCCCCCCTTACCCTGTTTATTAGCCAAAACAATAATAATAATAATAATAATATTAGCATATCAAAATAAATGATCACATGACATTACCACACCCAGAATTAATAATAAAGAACACAGGAAAGGCCTAATTTAATTACTCGCTAGGTCAGCTGAGTTCACAGCAAAAAAAACCCTAGGAGCGAATGTTCCGACTTGCTTGGTTTTCAAGAACACCCTCATTTGATTTAGGAAAAGAGATTAGGCGGGACGAAACCAATGTCAAGACCAGCTTGTTGAGCGGAGCGCTGGATGCGTACCTCAGCAGGCCGTATTAAATTGACCCTGCCAAAGATGAAAAATGAAATGGGGAATAATCTTCCTAGTGACTTCATTCAATAAATAATATGACAAATCGAAATAAGCTAACATGTATTGAGCAGTAAAATAAAACAATACAAGAGACAGGCTTCCACCACTTAATTAACTAACTGACAAATATGATCTAATTAAACACCAATGAATCACTTAACCTAAACAAACCAGACACTTGCCCGTTTGGCAAGATTACACACATCTACATTTGTGATAGAAATGAATTTGATTAAAATGATTCCCCTGACGTCAAAACTAATGGAATAATAACATGAAGTTAGACTCTGTGCCACTTCCAAAACAAAGTTACATAAGTAATTTAAGAGCCGTTTAATACGACTAAGGCGGTCCGAAAGCCTGCTTTTGATTTAACGTCTTCAGCAGCCTTTCTGACCAAAGTTAAAACCACGAGGGTCCCATCCAGCTAACCGGAAATAGGATAATAATAATCCACCATGCAGTAATTACATATAAAGGTACCACCAAAGTATTACTAGACCCTCCAAAAGATTACATACTAAAGAGTTAAAGTAGACTTTATCTAGTTAATCTTACGGTCCGCCGACACGCGGCCTTAAAATGACGTTACACAATTTAGCAGTCAAAGTTTGTATTGATCGTCCTTGGTTATGCCCCTTAGTAATTAAATCATGATAGTACCACCTGCCGTCTTCGGCCCTCCGGAGAAACTGGCTTCAGTTCCCCCGGAGGCGATCGCTTTTTAGTCCTTCCGTCACCAACCTTCGTCTCGTACTGTCCCTCGAGTCACCGATTCCACCCCTAGTATATCAACGTATCCCCACCACAACACTCCAGTAGAACCAACTGCGACCAGCCGCTCAACAGGCCAAAACAAAGCCAGATTCAAAGTCTTGAGTGGGTACTATAGAATATCAGCCCATACAGATTACTGCGTAGAAACCTTCTAGGAGTCGAGGCGTTACACAATGTCCTTTGTAAGATTTTTCTCAGAATAAGAGCTTGGCGAATGCAGCTGACAGTAAATGTTCGCTTTTCCAAAGTTTGCAGACACAAAGCTCGATTTTCTCTCTTGACAAATGTCTATCACGATAAGCCAATAAGTGACAGCACACACAAAGGCACAAATCCTGGCATGAAGGCCTCGGCGAACCCATTTCAGCAGTATCCAGGTGCCAAATTGGTGAATGGAATTCTCAGAAGAGGGCTGGTGTATTTTCTCATGAGAATCTGCCCAGACCTGGAGCTCCAGCTGCGTCTCGAAGATAAGATGAACATGTACCTATTTGCAAAATTGGGACATCCTCCTCCTCCAAAGGAAGACGATGGGGAGATGATGAACAGGGTGATGGTGTCCAGCTGGTCTCTTGGCAGCTGAAGAGGCTACTCCAATCTCCGCCAGCGGACCTTGAAGTAGATCTCCTCGGGTAGAATGATGCCATGGGACCTAGATGGTACCTCCAAACTGGGCCCAGATTGGTAGTACACGTCCCACATAGTGACCACTGAAACACACATCAGAACAGCAGCGTATGGTCCAAATACAGTTCCCTTAGAGGGAACAATCGTTCCAGGCCAGTCAACCAGCCCAAACAGCCGAAGTTATCCCAGGAAGGATAAAAGAAAACATTACACGAAGCATTAGTGTCCCATCGAAGTTCACTAAAGAGTCCTTCATGTCACAAGGGATACTTGAGGCTTCAAACAAGGTTCTACGCAAGGAGATAGTGTTCAGGGCATAATTAAAGGTCCACTGAAGTATTAAAATCACACGAAAGGGGCAACCAACTATACGATATGACTGACGTTAACAAGCTTAATTGAAAGTTCACTACAATACTTAGCAAGAATAACTAAAATTTAACTAAGGTGTACAGAACCCAGAATTTTTCTTTAGAATATGTAAATCAAAGGCACCTGCAAACTTGCCCACCAAAAATTTTAAACAATTTTTTAAAATGAATTTACTTTAACAAAACCGAAGGACCATTTTTCTGCGACTTCACGAAATCAGGACAGCACGCAACTATTTTCAAAATTCACAATGACAATTACATTAACATGCCGCACGGGGCATTCCATCAAAACTACATTTACTATACCGCCCGTGGTATTGCTCAAGTTAAATACCTTACAAAATTACCTACCGCACTGAAAGCATCACACAGAGCTCGTTTTGATATGCACACAAACACAAATTACATGTCTTGCTCAATTTTACATGTTCCTGACCCACACTGCCCTCAGTGGCCTCCAAGGACAGGAGGAACAGAGACCACAACATCCTATCACGCAAGCACACTAGCAGCAAGACAAACAAAATAAGGAAAAACCACGTCACCCACATAATTCACACACACATTCACACTTTAACGATAAGAATGCCCTCAATTCCATCGGGCTGTCACCCCGATATTTCTCCCACTCCATATCTGCCAACGGGCACTGTTCCCGGCGACAACACAACGTCTCCCACTCCATAACTGCCTACGGGCTCTGTTCCCGGCGACAACACAACGTCTCCCACTCCATAACTGCCTACGGGCACTTGTTCCCGGCGACAACACAAAACATAAATAACCCTAAATTCCATAGGACAACTAGCGAACCAGGAAAACAGCACGAGGACTGCAGTTCATAACCTGACGTGAATTATTAAAACAGTATGCACTGTCATTCGCACACTACACAAACAAACACCGCCCTGTCCTTCACATGACAGGTCCTCTCCCTTATGACACCGGGAGGAACATCACTCTTGCGCCACCAAACCCTGGCCATCACGACATAATCAGCTCGGTACCTGAGCTCCCCCTCTGGATCAACTCACGACCCCACAGAGGGTAATTAACATCTTCCCCTACAAAGGCATGGCCGCCTCAGAAGATGACAGTACAACACATTACCAAAACATAAATACACATTCGACACAAGGTAGGGCACCCACCAAACGTCACACACACCCTAGTGCACGTGGTTCACCTTCCAATCACACAACACAGACAATCACAACCCCGAAAATTTCTCTAAGTGGCGTTACCACAGACTACAGACGTCTCTAACTAACAACGTGTGTCATCTTCCATTAAAGTTCACCATTCAAATCCCGGGTGACACCTTATGACCACACTCAAATCGAACCCATGATGCTTCAACGCACCGCTGTCATCATACGTTCCCAAAACATTAACTTCACGAAGCTACTTAAAATCTCAAAATTCACAACCTCCTCGACTAACAACACGTGTCTGTATTCACCAACTGCTAACGCCAATAAAATTTCTCCCAGAATATCAAAACTAATTTATTCAGAATTACAAATCACAGAAGTGACGATTGTTACATCTCAAAAGGCACGAAGCAATTAAAATCTTCAAAATAAATCCATAAATCCAGCTCACACCTAACCACATTGGAACCTCGCACCCAAAAAAAAAAACTGCCAAGCTATCAACACCCTATTACTCAGAGAATTTAAATTATTTTTACCACCATAGATGATTACTCCAGTAACTACCCAGGACACTGACTGTCACTAAGGCTCACAATCGATCAGAACATCCGGTGGCAACAGCCGAACTCGCACACACCCAAGGTGACGGGGCTACACCAAATTTTAACGAACCCAGAACCTTTCAGAGTTGAAACTACAACAGAAACGCCAGCGGTCTAACAGATCAAGGCTGCAAGTTATAAATAACTAACCGACTAATGCACTGAAGCACCCTCAAGTGAAAACTCCGGAATCAAAATATCAAAATATGCATGAACGCCTACAACAGCTGATTGTGAAGTGAACACACCCAAGCTAACGGGAGTCTACATGAAATCTCACGAACCTACAACCCTTCAGAAATGCGACCACAATAGAAAAACCTAGCCGCCTAACAGCAAGAAACTGCAAGTTATTAATAACTAACGAACCAGCCTATTTCAATGCCATCGCAAACGAAGCATTGCAACCTCCCAAAAATCTCAAAATCAGACTAGTGAACACAGCAGCCGACATACAACGATAGCTCAGCATGCCACCGCAGGATATCTCCCTAAAGGAAAACTTTCACCAACCGAACTACCAAATTTTTTTTTTTTATATACCAAAAATCAACAAGTATTCCCAGAGCTAGCAACTTCATCACTGGAACTCGAACACAGGACTCCAGTTCCTAACATTCATCCATCATCCATCACACATCCTTCTCAAACATCTCATTATAAGATTTTACCACCCACTACAATAACCCATTACATTCAATTATGCAAATTAGCAGTCGTACAGATATCATGAACCTAAACTAATGGTATTGCGGACTCTTACCAAGAGGGCCTCCGTAGAGGTCTTTTAACCCCGACTCCCCACTGACTGAGCGGCCTCAACTACCCCCCCAAAAAAATTTTGCCTGTCACCGAGTTATAACGAAGTCCCATACCTTTCAGTCACTCGAGTCGGGCAAATGCTATATACACCCTGCCCGGGCCCAATCAAGATGGTACTCACACCCCAAATTAAATGGACTCCTGACAGTAGATCCCCATACGAAGCACATCTGCATAATAGGTCCATTTTCAAAATACAACTAATACAACTAATATAAAATCAACAATAATCCATTTTACGTTACTGGCAATTAGGCCTCAATTACTCCCACCCAATTCAAATTGCAAACTTGCATCAATTCATCCACACATGACTTTCATTCAATCAGCAGGATTAAAAAAAACTGAAGGATTACAAAAGAAAATAAATACAATTTTGACCACCAAAGAACACCAGTTCGATTCCTAGTCAGGGCAGCAATAAAATTCGCATCACACACACCCTTTCATCCTGAACACAATCAACCACAGAAATACATTCATGCACGCACCAGACATACGCGCTCCCTTCCCTGGACAATCCCAAAATTCCCCATTTACATCAGTATGTTAGTATTCGGATCGTCAAGACACTATAACGCCAACGGAGTATCAACTCACGTAAGGACCTGATAAAACAACCCAAAGTTGTAGCCCTGAAATCACAGTTCTCCTTACATCGTCGAAAAAACGTCCTAAAACGAAAGACACGAATCGGGGGAAAATATTTATTTACACCCTAAATGAGATGCGACGTGAAGGTGACTGCCTCCCAGAAATATCCCACTTAGTAAGTCACTCAACGAAAAACACACTAAGATACTAAATATTAAAGCCATTTAATACTTGACCAATTTAGATGACAATCTAACCTTAAAATCCCCATGTCACAACAAGACTATTTACTCTCCCCCCAATTACTAAGCAAACTTAAACATAAATCATACATACATAAACACTCACCTGTTTCATTTATACTTAATTAGCACACACGCAATTCGACATTTAACATCATTCAAAACACAATTACCGAACGTACATATAGACAGCAATTCGACCATTTTCCAGAATTAATTTAACGCAGAATAAGTTGACAATACCAAATTTTAATGCTCTCACAGTCCAATTTAATTTGACAGAACTACCAACAGCGAAATAATTAACCCCCAGCTAAAGAAATGACAACAAAACATGAAATGTTTGGCCTAACGAACAGCTGATCACTACCAATTATACCTCACATGCATTAAGCACAGCAAATTGCAGAATTTCAGCCTTACATCACTAACAATTATTAAGAATAATTACAGATTTACCCCAAAGGACCTGCTGATGATAAATCCACACACGCAATTCACATTTTTACCGACATCAGTTGCATAAAATAATAACTTGTCACAATCGTCGGCCATGGTGGTTCAAAATCACTACGTGATTCAACAGGCGTGCACTAAACGCACATCAAAACAGACACTAAGTTATTCTTACTGGAAATACAAGTTTATCAATTTTAGCCTATTTCAAGAGAATTTAAAACGTCACTAATTTTAATTTTACCAAACCTACTTCCAATCAGACAACATTTTATTCTTTTCAAACACGTGACACAATTTAGTCAAAACAACACTTCCCGAGGTGTAGATTTAACACAGGCGCAGTAAATTGAGCTTGACTATTTCCTACAAGAACAGAATGAATATACAACCACCCCAAAACCATACAAACAGCATATCAAAACTCACCACGTGTGAAATTCCTTCAGCCGGTCAACTCGTCAATCTGGCAACGCAGCACGGCCATTACTCTCCCGTCAGTCCTGACTTTCGTCCAGCGCACGTGATCGCCACTTTCGGCTATCTGCTCGACTTAACAGCTGACGACAGAATTGTTCATTTGGTCTCGGTGTACACAGATTATTTTACATGAAATCAAATCACAACATGAATTAGGTTCAGCTCTAATAACTAGCCTACCTATTGGAGAAAAGATTAGTAGTATGGAGGGCCCAATCTACATTAATTAAGTTACTGAATTTAATTTTAATTAATTACTGCAATCAGTCAATAGGAAGGATTGTTTACTAATGGCAAGATCACAGAGCAAAACCACGCTCTGCTACCATTGTAACAGTCAGCCTCATCCCCCCTTACCCTGTTTATTAGCCAAAACAATAATAATAATAATAATAATAATAATATTAGCATATCAAAATAAATGATCACATGACATTACCACACCCAGAATTAATAATAAAGAACACAGGAAAGGCCTAATTTAATTACTCGCTAGGTCAGCTGAGTTCACAGCAAAAAAAAACCCTAGGAGCGAATGTTCCGACTTGCTTGGTTTTCAAGAACACCCTCATTTGATTTAGGAAAAGAGATTAGGCGGGACGAAACCAATGTCAAGACCAGCTTGTTGAGCGGAGCGCTGGATGCGTACCTCAGCAGGCCGTATTAAATTGACCCTGCCAAAGATGAAAAATGAAATGGGGAATAATCTTCCTAGTGACTTCATTCAATAAATAATATGACAAATCGAAATAAGCTAACATGTATTGAGCAGTAAAATAAAACAATACAAGAGACAGGCTTCCACCACTTAATTAACTAACTGACAAATATGATCTAATTAAACACCAATGAATCACTTAACCTAAACAAACCAGACACTTGCCCGTTTGGCAAGATTACACACATCTACATTTGTGATAGAAATGAATTTGATTAAAATGATTCCCCTGACGTCAAAACTAATGGAATAATAACATGAAGTTAGACTCTGTGCCACTTACAAAACAAAGTTACATAAGTAATTTAAGAGCCGTTTAATACGACTAAGGCGGTCCGAAAGCCTGCTTTTGATTTAACGTCTTCAGCAGCCTTTCTGACCAAAGTTAAAACCACGAGGGTCCCATCCAGCTAACCGGAAATAGGATAATAATAATCCACCATGCAGTAATTACATATAAAGGTACCACCAAAGTATTACTAGACCCTCCAAAAGATTACATACTAAAGAGTTAAAGTAGACTTTATCTAGTTAATCTTACGGTCCGCCGACACGCGGCCTTAAAATGACGTTACACAATTTAGCAGTCAAAGTTTGTATTGATCGTCCTTGGTTATGCCCCTTAGTAATTAAATCATGATAGTACCACCTGCCGTCTTCGGCCCTCCGGAGAAACTGGCTTCAGTTCCCCCGGAGGCGATCGCTTTTTAGTCCTTCCGTCACCAACCTTCGTCTCGTACTGTCCCTCGAGTCACCGATTCCACCCCTAGTATATCAACGTATCCCCACCACAACACTCCAGTAGAACCAACTGCGACCAGCCGCTCAACAGGCCAAAACAAAGCCAGATTCAAAGTCTTGAGTGGGTACTATAGAATATCAGCCCATACAGATTACTGCGTAGAAACCTTCTAGGAGTCGAGGCGTTACACAATGTCCTTTGTAAGATTTTTCTCAGAATAAGAGCTTGGCGAATGCAGCTGACAGTAAATGTTCGCTTTTCCAAAGTTTGCAGACACAAAGCTCGATTTTCTCTCTTGACAAATGTCTATCACGATAAGCCAATAAGTGACAGCACACACAAAGGCACAAATCCTGGCATGAAGGCCTCGGCGAACCCATTTCAGCAGTAGCCAGGTGCCAAATTGGTGAATGGAATTCTCAGAAGAGGGCTGGTGTATTTTCTCATGAGAATCTGCCCAGACCTGGAGCTCCAGCTGCGTCTCGAAGATAAGATGAACATGTACCGATTTGCAAAATTGGGACAGTCACTACAACTAGCATTTCTCTTCGTCTTACAAAGTTGCAGTAACTTACGGCCTTGCCTTGGTGATGTCTTCCCTGGGCAGCCTGGCCTTGGCCTGTCAACAACTGCTCCAAACTCACTGTATCGATGAATTGTTTGTTGCACAAACGTCTTAGACACTTCCAAAATCTCAGCAATCTCTCTCTCTGTCACTTTCAACCCTTATTTAAACCAATAATATGCTTATGACACCGACGTTTTCCCCGTATTGTCTCCAGCACAAGAGTTAACCTCCAAATGTTGAATCAAAACAACAGCTAAATGGCGGGAACTACGAAGCAGGAGTGCTAACTGACTTGCATAGAGTCTGTAATATCAGAATGAACACATATTGCAAACTGAAAGGGAAGGAGGGGATTTTAAACTGCAATTAATGGAAAGTACAAAAATTTACACATTTCAGTCCTAAATTCAGCGGGGCAAAACCCCGAATTTTTGTATAACTTATGTTTTGTAATTTTTTCCAAGGCTTTCATTGAAGTACCCTACCTATGTTCTCTTTGGACAACAAAAATCGTACCCCTGTCGTACCCCAATTTTGAATTTTGAAGTTTTCTGCACGACAAAATAGTTTTTTTTGTTATTTCATAATACCTAATAATTGTTGTAACTTTTGAACCGTTTCAGCTAAAGTATTTCCCATTTGACCAATATATTCTATTTTTAACGTAGTTAATGCCATATTAAAGGAAAGGTGAAATAGTGACAAGTTTAAGACCGAAAGCACATTCATTGATTTTTAGGGGTAGTCTTAAACTTTTTTCCGGCACTGTATTTTAATCCAGGTTCTTTTGTTATATACCAGTGATCATATTACTCTAGATGTTGGTATATACTTTTCAGTACCTTCCCCAAAAAGGCCTCCCCATTACAATCACTGTGAAATATTACATCAATTACTAATAATATAATAATAATATCATATGGCCTCGGGTGCCGGGTGCAAGCTTTGTAATTTGACACCCAGAGGTTAGCTTGCATGTCGAATTTCGTTGCTCCTTGAATCACTATGAAAGTCAAGGAGGTTAGATATATAAGCTCCTTGAACACTATAGCGCTTTCTAGAAGAGAAATAAGGAACTTTGTGTTGGCGGAAACTCCCGAGATTAATTTTGCCATTATGAACACGGCCTACGGAATTCAAATGGGTTCTTTGACAGGCCCCAATCGTATGACATGCGTGTCGTATTTTTGCCGCCTTTCAAAAATCACTTACCACGGCCAGGAGCAAACCTGCAATCTTGGGGTTAGTAGACCGACACGCTATCCACTCACCCACCGAGGCAAGCTACATCAATGACTACTAGCGTGTCAGTGGAATACCAAAGAATTAAATTGGATTATAGCAAATGTACTAAATTCAAACATGGTTAATCCGAACTTCTTAAATTCAACATCTTGAATGATTCATACTTTTCATGCGGTCCCATGACATTCATATACATGAAAATATACCTGACTTAACATTAATATATTGAATAAAAATTATATTGATTGATTTCGGAAATCAACCTAATATATCTCATTTATTTAAATTGGAATGAATCATACAAGTATAGAAGGTGATGCGATAATTTTTTCCACGACACTATGATTTCAATCTGACGATGTTCCCTTTCAAGCACCATTGCAGGTGTTTAATTAATAACTGCAGAATTATAATCCCTGGATGATTTTCTTTTGAAATTCTTTTAAATTACGTTATTTTATTACAGTGAAGATACATATATTGATAACATAGAAATTCATTAACTCTTTTATTAATGTTAGGATTCAATTTCTACCAGATCTGTTGGATAAATAGCTTAAGGCATTCGCTTTCATCTAGCAAGAAAACGTAAAATACAGTACACAGACACAGTAAGTAAGTGAGAATTGTGACAGGCTTACACGACGTAGTATACGGGTTAAGGCGGGAAAAGATAGCGTGTAACTGATATTTCATCGTAGGTCTCGGGTTCATATCCTCGCCGAGATGTATCGGCTTGTACTCTTTGTCTATCTGCACCATTGTTTAAATTCCTAGTAAAGCTTCACTCTTGTCTAGATGCGAGATATTCTAACATTAGAACATATGCTTTTCCGTGTTGTTGCATATTATTGTTCTTAACAAGGACGGATGTGTCCGAGCATATCCTATTAAATGTTTTCTTCTGCCTTGTGGGTTGTTCAACCAAGATACCTGTGCGAACTCACGTTCACTGCTTCACAGGCTTGCCTTTTTGAGTCCACCGGCAAAACTAGACTAAATACCAGATTAGTGATTCTACTGTATATATACAACCAGTAACTTTTCTTCTTCTTCTTCTTCTTCTTCTTCTTCTTCTTCTTCTTCTTCTTCTTCTTTTACGGCCTCATTGGACCACTTCAGTCAATCATTTTTTGGTCCTCTTCTTCAGTAAGTTTTCTTTTCCGAGTTGCCCAGTAGCTTTTCATTCGCTCTGATCTGTAAATACCCTTCTTACTGTATGACGTTTGTCTATTTTTGGTTGAAATCTTATTTTTATGTATTTCAGTTTTTAATTTCTTTTGTTTTGTTTTGCAAGTCATCCGATGTTATTTCTAATTCTTTCATATCTTCTCAAATTTTCTTAATCTATTCTACTTGTTGTTTCTTATTCCACAGTTTCACAACAATTTTTCTAGATAATCTAGTTTCCGGTATCCTCATAAAGAGACAAAATAAAGATGATGATGATGATGATAATTGTTGTTTTAAGGGGCCTAACATCTAGGTTATCGGTCCCTAATGGTTTGGGTGATCGTGAAGATGATAATGAAATGGAAACTATAACTAAAACTAACTACTAACTTATATACTCGAAGAAGAAATGGCAAACAAAAGGAGAATAAGGCAAATAAGGGACAGGAGGAAAAGAAATGCCCTCAACCCTCGAAGAATGCGGATTGAGGGACTTGGAAGGAAGGAGAGCCATGTAAGGCAGAAGGAAAGGGAAAGAGGAGAGGGTCCACCCCAGAGTTAATGGATAAAAGGGGGAAAACCGGACCCAGCTCAGGAATCCCTCGGGGTCGCCAACTCCCGAACTCACCAGCCGTGAGCCCCTGAGGGTGTAGCAATATCTAGGGTGCACCAGAAATGGTGGGGTTACATACACCCTGCCTCCTTAAGGGCCTTGAGCAGAAGGCAGGAGATAATAGGAAAAGAAAAAGAAGGCTGACCCATCGAAGAACGGGGGTATCAGAAAAGATGAGACTCCCTAGGCCTCGGATACCCTAATACCGTCGGGGTCGGAAAAGAACAAGAGTTGACCAAGGGAGGTCGAAAGGAAAGAAGACGGAGAGGAGCCCGGCACAAGTAAGTGTCAGCAATGTCGGACTCAGTTGGGGTCCCGTGGTTGCCAACCCACGTCCCACTAGATGTGAGCCCCTGGGGGGGGGGGGGACAAAATAAAGAAATCCATTTCCTCCGAATAGTATCAGTGATGGGCTCCAGTTCCCTGTATAACACTATACCAGTAACTTTATAATAATAATAATAATAATAATAATAATAATAATAATAATAATAATAATAGTCTAATAATAACCTTAAATGGATCATTAAGGCAGACATGCCAGATGACAAATGTAGGAGATACAATCGCGAATCAGACACCATCCAGCATATCACAGGGGGTTATCCGATAATTTTATGTAGGCTACTTATTACATGAAGAGGTATGGCCGAGTAGCCAAGATAATCCACCTGAAACAGGCAATTAAGCACTGCTTAAGTAATAATGTTCTGCTTTACTATCAATAGGCTATATTTCTGACACTGTTCTGGTGAACGATATACACGAGATACTCTGGGACAGGTCAGTGACCATAGATAGGCCGATGTCAGCAAACAGTTCAGACATTATTCTTATTGATAAAGTGGAGAAAATAACCCTTCTAATATACATCTCAGACTTTCCACTTTTGAAAATCTTTTATCGAGAATTGAAACCGCGATTTTGGAATCTTGTATCAGAAACTCTATGACTTAGGCACCGAATATACATATTGGTCCGTGTCTTTGCTTGTGCTACCAAGTTGTATTTATTTAGTCGAATTAAGAATTTTAGGAAACTATTTTAGGGTTTACCAGAGCGACACTGCAAGATTTTGATTTTGCACAGTGTTTTAATGCCGGATACCATTCCGAACACCACGAAAGTTTTTAGTTAAAATTCTCACTTCATTGTCTTTCTTTTGTTTTATTGTTTCCTAGTCATTTAGCCCCGTGTATTTTGTATTTTGGGTGTGTGGAGATTTTTTGTCTGATAACCTGTTTTATTGTAATGGCTGTAAGTGTGTGTTTCTAATTCGGCTGAGGATTGGGAAGTAGGCGGCCATGGCCTTACATTAGGAACCATCCCGGCATTTGACTGGAGAAGTAGGAGACTTATCGGAAAACCACTTTCAGGATGGGAGAGGTGGGAATCGAACCCACCTCTTCCTAGTTTTTCCTCACGAGGTTGAGTGTACATCGTACCAGTCACAGATCAGATATAAAATTTCTTGGCGGAGCTAATATTCGAACTCAGACCTTTGGGGCGACAGCTAAGAATGCTATTCGCTACACCATGAGGTCACTAGATTTCGAATCCCGACAACTGCGCCATTTGTTAGTGATTTATTTTCAAATAGACTATTCGACAGGAGCTGTGATTATGTTAAATTTCCAATGAACGTTTTTGTTTAAATCTTTGGCAAGAATACTTTGCAATAAAAATTTAAAAAACGAAAATCACTTTCTTTTTATTGGCATTTAGTTAGGACTTTTAATGTTGTAACAGTGAGCCAAGGAATGATGTGATATAGGCTGGTAAATCAAATATCGTCATTATAGATGATTAGTTGTTGGTAAAATAGAACCTTCTATTTCTTTTCATAATGTATTCAATACCGGTGTTTAAAGTCTTAAATTGTCCAATCCAAGCCATGTTCACTGTTATATAGCAGAAGCTTTGAGCTTGTTTCTTATGAAGTGCAGACGACTATTTTGTTCTCTGCCCAGGCGGTCCGTACCCTCATTCCACTCCACCTAGGGTTGTCCAATATCCACTCACCTGAAATGTACACAGAACTAAAGAGAATATGTGCTATTTACATCCTAACTGTTGGGTAGTTATTTACTGTATAAGCAAAACTACTCGGTGGGCAACTTCTCGGTAACTTCTCCCCACTACTCGTGGGGAGCCAAAAGGAACAGTTCCTGTTTTTCTGGTAAACTTATGGAGTTCTGGGTAGAATTTATGGCTTTCAAACATTTCTTATTTTGAATTCAAAATTTAGTATTTTGTTGCATGTATGATTTGTTCAGATTCATTTTTATAGTTCGCTGCCAAGTTGCTGTGTCAACTAGTAGCCAATTTCAAAGCTAGGTGTCGTTGACGGTAGTATTTGGTTGCAAAAGTAGGATCTACTTGAAATAGATCGTCTGCAGTCCTTTTCTAAATTACAGATAACACACACTAATACAGCCATCACAATTAACACCAGTTATCAGACAGATTCTACACACACCCAAAGTACACGCTGCTACATGACCGTTTTGTCTCAGCCCCTAAACTGAAGAACCAACCAACCAATAATGTTTATTGAAACACGAGTAACCGCTTTTTCTTAGAAGAATGAGAATAATCAACAAAAGGCAAAGACAAACAAGTAGTTCCGTGAAGAACTAAAGCCTATTTTCATATATCCTACTCATGTTAATTGCCTCTATCAACATACAAAATTTCAGTTTGAAGGTTGTGATAGATTCATAGATATTGAGAACCGTCTAAATATTTCAGATGGTCGCCAGGTTGGTTTTTTTTTTGTACTATTATATTAAGATTATTGAGTACGTGTGGTATTCAAACTTCAATCGCATGATTAGAACACAAGAAGTACAAACGAGATATTAAAATTTTGCACAGCTGCCATCTTGTGATTATGCAAACAATTGAAAGAAATTAGATGCCAGTGGATTAACATTTGTATAAGCATTTAACGTGCAACGTTTCACTATACTCGGATAGTTAATTTGCGAGAAACGTCCATTTAAATATTTATACTTCGCGTCGCCGCCTTGTTGGATTTGGGCTCACCAGGTTACTGAAAGTCTTATAGGTGAACGTATTATGTTCATAGCCTCTATGAACATTAAAAAAAATCAGTTTGATTGCTGTAAAAGATTCATAGATATTGAGAACCGTCTAAATATTTCGGATGCTCACCATTTTGGATTGTTATATGTATAGGCCATAGAGTTATCTACCATTCAAGGACAATTATTGCCTAGGTTCATTATTCAAACTTTCATTCGATCGCATGATTACGACACTGGAAATAAAAACTTAATTTTAAAAGTTCACACTGCCGCCATCTTGAGGTTATGTAAGCAATTGAACTAAATTAGATGCCAGTGCATTACAATATGTATCTTATTTACTGTACCACATTTCACTGCGCTCAGAGAGTTAAATCACGAGAAAAGTCTATTAAAATGTTTCAATTTCGCTTGGCCGCCATATTCATTTTGTACTTTACAGGTTTATGAAAGTTGCATAGATAAACTTGTATCAGTACCTTTTATCACCGTACAAAATGTCAGGGTGATATCTGTAATAGTTTCGGAGATATAGAATGTCAGTGAAATATTTCGCACAGCCGCCATTTTGAGGTTATGTAAACAATTGAACTAAATTAAACTCCTGTGCATTACAATGTGTATAAATATTTGCTGTACCAATTTTCATTACGTTTGGATAGTTAAATCGCGAGAAAGGTCTATTTAAAAGTCTCAAATTCGCTCGGCCGCCATGTTGGTTTTGTAGTCACCAGGTTTTTGAAAGTCTCATAGGTGAACTTCTAGTAGTTCCCTTTATCACCGTACACAACTTCAGGGCGATATCGGTAATAGTTTCGGAGATACTGAATGCTGGTGAAATATTTCGCACAGCCGCCATGTTGGATTGGTGAGACACAATGAAATTTGAAGGGCACGGTCGGGGTCGGCCAGTATATTGCTATGATCTTACCGAGTTTCATTGTAATCGCTCCAGCCGTTTAGAAGTTATTAGGGGGAAACACACACACACCTCACACACGCACACACACACGCACACACACACGGACCAAAGGTGATCTCATAAGCCTATTTTTTCATAAATTGAAAATAGGCTAACCAGAAGAAGAAGAAGAAGAAGCTTCACCATAGGAAATTTGAAACATCCAAAGAGTTTTAAGTTTATATACAGTAATATTGAGTTTGTACACTAGGGTCTACCACATATCATTACTGGTACGCGAACCTTGGTTTGGGAAACCCTGCTTTGTATGTCAATGGGTAGGGAGGGAGTCTTGAAGAGAATTATTACCGGCCTCCTCAAGACACTACATATTTATGTACGTGCAGAGATTCAAGCAGATAGTCTTTAAAATACACCTCCTTTCCTTCTTCTTCAATTGGCAGGTTAAGAAGAAGAAGAAGACAGTACATAAATAAAAAATATAGCGACTAGATTATGTTTATTTAAGGAATGTTTCAAGGCCGCCATCTTTGTAAGAGAAAGAAAGACCTTTGCAAAGTTATCTGTATCTTCTGTATACTAATTGTTTACGTATACAAGTCGTCAGATTCGATCGCTACGAAATGTCATGGCACTTCTATCCTGGTACACCTCTTGGTGTAGCGGTTAGCGTTCTTGGATATCAACCCGGCAGTACAGGTTCGATCCTTGGCGCTGCCAAGAAATTTAATTCTGGTCTGGGTATTGTGAAGTTTCGTGAAGCTAAACTGGGAAGAAATGAGTTTGCATCCCTCTTCCATCATCTTAGAAGTGGTTTTCCATGGTATCCCCTTTTCAACTCCAAGCAAATGCTGGTATGGTTTATTACTTAAGGCTCTATCCTAACCCTATACTACTAACTGGTTGGCACTACAGAACATGTAGGTCTTTGACCTCAATCCCACCTCCACCATCTTAGAAGTGGTTTTCCATGGTATCCCCCCTTCAACTTCAAGCAAATGCTGGTATGGTTTATTACTTACGGCTCTATCCTAACACTATACTACTTACTGGTTGGCACTACAGACCATGTAGGTCTTTGACCTTAATCTCACCTCCACCATCTTAGAAGTGGTTTCCCATGGTATCCCCTTTTCAACTCCAAGCAAATGCTGGTATGGTTTATTACATAAGGCTCTATCCTAACCCTATACTACTTACTGGTTGGCACTACAGACCATGTAGGTCTTTGACCTTAATCTCACCTCCACCATCTTAGAAGTGGTTTTCCATGGTATCCCCCCTTCAACTCCAAGCAAATGCTGGTATGGTTTATTACTTAAGGATCTGTCCTAACCCTATACTACTTACTGGTTGGCACTACAGACCATGTAGGTCTTTGACCTCAATCCCACCTCCACCATCTTAGAAGTGGTTTTCCATGGTATCCCCCCTTCAACTCCTAGCAAATGCTGGAATGGTTTATTACTTAAGGCTCTGTCCTAACCCTATACTACTTACTGGTTGGCACTACAGACCATGTAGGTCTTTGACCTCAATCCCACCTCCACCATCTTAAAAGTGGTTTTTCATGGTATCCCCCCTTCAACTCCTAGCAAATGCTGGTGTGGTTTATTACTTAAGGCTCTATCCTAACCCTATACTACTTACTGATTGGCACTACAGACCATGTAGATCCTTGGCCTCCTTGATCACCTGCCTCCATTAATCTTGCTTCTCAGTTTTCCTCCTCCAGCAGTTAACACCCGGCTTTCCCAGATTGTCTTCAACATCGTCGAGCCATCTTTTCCTGGGGTTTCCTCTTCTTCTTCTCCCATCAGGTATAACTAAAATAAACTATTCATTAGCTTAAGTCAATATTTAGTACATTGGAACCGTACCCGTTTAGGTCACATTGTGACGTTCTTTAGCGTGCTATAAAATAAGGAACTGTGCAGTAACATACAACATAATAAAATTGTTGTCATATTAGAGGATACTAAAACTATTTTTGATCCAAAAGCTCACAGAGTAAACTTTCAAAAACCAGATCTGTTACAAAAAAAATTTGTTAATAAAGCTTAGAAAAGTCTTGATAATACAGTGTTGAATTGAAGAGATGTGTATGGGAAAATATATGCTGAATAAGATCTACAAAACCAATACATTCCTTACCATTTCATAATAACTTCGTCACACCTATTTCCAAAATACTGTCTACAATATCTCTCTACCTGGCAAATACACATCAACCACCATTTATAACCAAACTTATTCAACATGACTGCTGCAACATCTTTAGATACAAGTGAAGATCGATCAGCTCTAAGAAACACTTAAGTTAATTATACGCCAAATCAATACTAACAGAAACACACTTAAATGTCTACAATTTATAGATTATTTGAAGTGTACATTTTTCGAAACGACAATGGTTTCTTCTTCAGAACAATTAAGAGAAAAAATGCTTATTCTAAGGAAAAAACTTAAATTAAAAGTGGATATCCTTACAATACGTTCTAAAAGAATAATTTGGAAAAAACATTTATAAATCCTTGAAATTATCTATGAAAATTTAGGCAATTATATGGTTTATCTTCTGAAAAATATCTATGAAAAAATATTGTAAATATTCCTCTTCTCAAAAAATTATGGTTCGCTGAACATAAACAGTGTCTTAAAAATAAACTAGTAAAGCTTTAAAGTACTGTACCACGGAGTTGAAACAACACATGTAGTCATATCTCGGGAACTGATTCAATCTTAGACCCTATTAAGAGCATCAAGTCTATATTACGATGTTCATTCAGTCTTTATATGCCTTCTGTTCCGTATGCCAACTATTTCAATACGTGGTGGCATCTCAATCTCGAAAATCTAAAATCAGAGCATCAGATTGTCTTCTACGTCACTATGCCTTCAGTTCCGCATGCCAACTATTTTGGGATATTTCATGTATTAATATTAAATATTAAACTCCAAATATTTATAGGTCTTTCAATGTTAAACATGTGATCCTTAATTCGTTGAAAAAAAAAAGAACAGACGATTGGACATCTAGTGCATCGCTACCCTCGTCATTCATACTCTGGACTTCCTGACGACTTGTTCAGTCTCACTGCCAATAACATTCGTTGGCTAAAAAGTATGGACTTTAAACTGTTGGACAAATAGTGTCTTATGTCTATTGTATATTGTAAGTAATCACCATACGATTAAAGAAATAACTGCCTGCTTCTCCCTAAGGAATGCTTCCTAGTTGCTCCCATTTGTCGATGAGGTGAATGTTGCTTCATTGAAATCGGCCATCATTTTCCGAACGACCTGGAGAAGCAGTTATCCTTCATGTCCTCCCTTGGCGTGCGATGTCTGTGCACTGAATCTTAAGACACTAAATTCGCTTCTTTTTAAGGTATGTTCCTACTTAAGTGGAAATGTATCCCAATTACTGATTCTCCTCACATTGAGATCACAATAGACCCAGTTTAACACACATTATATTCCATGCTGGTATGTTTCATTAATTAAGATTTTTTTCTTTTTCAATCGTCTTGCAAAGTACTTTTCATTAGGAGAAGAAAGCTTCATTTGCCCTCCTTGTGGATTCTTTTGCATTATTAATTATTTGTCGAACAATTGAAGAAAGAAGGAAAAAGTCCTCATCAATCAGGAGTGACATATTGTACGAGTGGTGTTTCTGATTACAATAAAATGTATTTATTAGGATTGGAGAGTAACATCGTTACTATATAATAACCGTTACTTTTGTTGTAACGAGATGATGACGTTACTAAGAAAAATACAGAAATGGCCAAATTATTATGGCAAAGTTGAATAGAAACAATTTTTTTAATCTATATATTTAAAACGCTAAGCTGATTTTTGTTACCGCAAGATTCGTGAGAATGGCTGAACCGATTCACTTCGTAGAGCACTCCGACGAAAGCTCTTGGCCTATAGATTTGCAGAGTGTCTTTAAAATAAACAAATATGTTACAGAATATTTTTAAATTAATAAGAAAAATAATACAGAATACTTGCCATTCACGCATGCGCACAATCGCCTTGGCTCATGACAGACATGGTGGATGTCCGGCGCCTTTCAATGTGATAGTTATTTATAAGATTTATAAAGGAGGGGAAGATTCATTAATTACGCACAACAAATCACTCTTTTACTTTTCGCTTCCATTTCGACAATATATCATCTTCATACCTGGCTTAGGCGGCAGCTTACCGGCCTCTCACCGCTGGGTCCGTGGTTCAAATCCCGGTCACCCCTTGTGAGAATTGTGCCAGCAGTATGTTACAATGCTGAGAGGGCAATCTTTTGACGCCCTTAAAGTTGCAATAGTGCCAAAAAAAATAATCGTACAAAGAATGTAACTTATATAGGAAACTTCTTCAGTAAATATTTTGTCCATTGTCCGTCATGTTTTGATGGGTTTCTGCTCGTTCCAAATTAAGATACAATGTATTAAAATAGATAGTGTCAGAGTCTCCGTTCCAGGACATTTCTTGGTTGTATTTTGTCATGTGTTCGCCAAATGTGCTCCAAAGCAGAGGTCCTCTAAGTGTGTGTGTGTGTGTATGTGGGGGAGGAGGGAGGGGAGTGGGGGCAGATGGTGATAAATGGGGGCGCCAGCTCTGATTGAAATGTTTATATTTCATAATCTGCAACAAATATTTTCTATCCTCATATCCATGAACGCCGGGGTGCCGGAATTTTACCTCGAAGGGGATATTCAACGTAAATCTGACACGGCTCCCTCGCATTTGCGTACCCTCAAATGTCAACTGACTGTCTCAGGTTTCAATCCTTCAACCTCGGACACAGCATGCGAGAACATTACCGCTGCGCTAGGTAGCCAGTTGAACCTTTTGATACCCAGTGTTATTATAGTGCCCGTACTAGTGCGTGTGCTTGTAATTAGGGGTTGAAATTTGGAATGTGACAGCCGTGATGATAAATTACTTTTGAAAACCACGGTAAAGCATTTCTGTCTCTACTCAACCCTACAGAAATACAGGTTATCAGACAAGTTTGTCACACACCCAAGTACACAGAGCTGATGGTGAAGATGACCCAAACCCCTCTAATTTAACAGCATCTTGTAATGAGGTTGTCTACAGGATGGGCATCTGGGCGTTAAAAAAATATGAAAATAGCATGAGGTAGAAATAAAAGTGAAGGATTTCACAGGAAACATTATTTAATCGTCACCCAAATTACAACATAACGTTTCTTTTGTTCCTTCAACTGCTAAAATAATGAGTATTGAATAAAAGAACAGACAATTTAATATGGATTAACACTGTTCGTGCTGTCTTTCAGCTGATAGGCTACGTCCTTGGTGAAGGTCGAGTTGTTATTATTATTATTAAACACTGTTGAACCAGCTGGTCTTATTTCTCACCAAACTCTGTCGTTCATTCTCCTGTTAAAAGACCAGTTTTTATTTCTGCTTCAGCCACTTGTTAAAACGAACGAACGAATTTCTTGAAAATTGCGTGCGGAGTTATTCTTCCAACTTTTGTACATGCAAATGAAGAAGCATCGCGATCCAGTGTGGCTGAGAACAAACTTGCCATCGTTTCATATTGAACCTTGAAACATCGCAGTCAACAGCCGCGTGTATTTGGGTGAATATAGAATTTGTCTATACTGCGTTCTTGCCAGCTGTGCCATAGGTCGCAGGATCGAATCCTGACGCAGTCAGCTGGCATTTGAGGGTGCGCAAATGCCAGGGAGCCGTGTCAGTAGATTTACTGGCACGATGAAAAGCACCTCTGGGGAAAAATTTTGGCACCCCGGCGTCTTTAAAAGCCCCAGTAGTGAAAAAGACGTAAACCCAATATTATTATTATTATTATTATTTTCAGTTGTTATTATTATTATTATTATTGAATGAAATGAAATCCACAGCCTGCTTCCAGTCGACTGACCGGCTCAGGGAATTGATTGAATGAAGCCCCCATCTAGCGGCGAGGATATGAACTGTGCCGGCTGCCGAAACCTGTCGCACACCCCTGGGGCAATGATTAAATGCATGACAGATGAAATGAAATGATAGTGGAGAGTGTTGCTGGAATGAAATTGTGACAGGGAAAACCGGAGTACCCGGAGAAAAACTTGTCTGCCTCTGCTTTGAGCCACGGACCCAGCGGTGAGAGGCCAGCGTGTTGCCGCCTAAGCCACGAAGGCTTACATTATTATTATTATTATTATTATTATTATTATTATTATTATTATTATATAATATAAATATTATTTAATAAATAAATTAAATTATTATTAATATTATTACCGACAGCGGTAGCTAAGCTCGCTAACGCGTGGCGCTAGCCCATGGGGCCAAGCTCACTGCGGACTCGGTTGCCGTGGGTTTGAGCCCCACCGTAGGCCATCCTTGAAATGGTTTTTCGTGGTTTCCCATTTTCGACTCCAGGAAAATGCTGGGAAGGTACCTTCTGACAGACTACGGCCGCTTCCTTCCACATCCTTGCCCAGTTTCATTCATCTCCTTCCATTTCAACTCTCACTAACTCCTCTCATGAGGTTGGCGTCAGGAAGGGTATCCGGCCGTAAAACCATCCGCCACAAATTCCTTCATCGGATCTCATCCCCGAGCCCGTTGGAAAACGGGAATAATAATATTTATTATTATTATAATTATTATTATTATTATTATTATTATTGTTATATCATCAATAATATGGGGGCCTACACACAGGGGGATAATTTACCATGTTGACACAAGCTCCCAAAAGAATCAAAGACAACAACAACCACAAAAAGATTTATAACCTGTGGGAATGTAAGCCTTTAAATGAGGCCAAGTTCTCCGGCCTGTAGAGAATTAGCAAGGGACGTGCAATGCGATACCCAGGTTAATTCCATAACCGCAACAATGAGAGGCTTTCCCAGAGTCTCACAACTTATTAGACATAGGGTGGCGACCACGGGACGTAAGTCTTGAAATGAGGCCAAGTTCGCTGGCCTGTAGTGAAGTAGCAAGGGACGTGTAATGCGATACCCAGGCTAATCCAATAACCGTAGTATTTAACGTAATATTTCTCGCCCGTTAAAACATTTCTCATAACGAGCCAAGTGTCTTGCCCCGGGGATTGTATCTAATTGGTAATTGCAGCTACCAAGGTTCGACAGCCCCGTGACCACCGGTTTGGTGACGTTTCCTTTCAATCCGACAAACCTAAACATACTATTTTACCCTGCTAGTT
Organism: Meconema thalassinum; assembly: GCA_946902985.2. Lineage (NCBI taxonomy): Eukaryota > Metazoa > Arthropoda > Insecta > Orthoptera > Tettigoniidae > Meconema > Meconema thalassinum. Next base: position 68,634,245 of record OX336399.1, on the reverse strand, counting down.
CGTTTCTTTCATTACTATTGGTGTTATACGAAGTACGTCCAGAAAGTAAGTTCCGTTTGGTAATAACTAGGGCTCGGATTCGAGCATATTTGCACCTCTCTGGGACGAACAGAATTGAAATTTATCGAGCATATAAATGCATAAAACCACTGTTTTCAGAATAGAAGCATATACATGCATATTCTTGTGGTTTTTGTCTAAATAGTTTGTTTTTCTTCGAATTCCCCACCCCTCCCTGAATTCGGGCCCTGACCAGCCTTAAGGTTCGAAAACAACAATAATTATTATTGAAAAGGCTATCTGGTACGAATAATAGAACCGCAGGTTTTTAACCTTTAGTGAGGACGTTCTCGTCATTGAAACTTTTATCGAATGATTTATGAAAATCATTTAAAACTGAAAACATATCAAACAAGAAGTTCCGTTAAGAACTATACAGCCTACTTTTCATGCCAATGATTATTCTACAGAATATGAACCTATCTAGAATAATGACGAAATTAAGTTGCTAACATCGAAATTTCCAATTAGTTCGAAATACTGTATACCTGGCATAATGTATCCTAATAGAGCACTACAGTTGGCAGCCCTGATGACTGAATATATTCTTAGTTCCGTCTCTTAAGGTACAAAATACAAAATTTGGTTGAAGTCCAATGAATAGCATGGACGTTACATGCAGTTAAACATTGGATCTAACAGCGCGCGTAAAATCATGTTGGCAACAATGTCATGCATGTATTGGTCAGAAATAATCTGAAATAATATGATCTGATCTATTGTTGTGCCAATTTTGAATGAAATCCATTAGTTAGTATAGAAGTTACATGCATTTTAAAATTGGACCTATCAGCAGGCTTAGAATCATGTTGGCAGCACTGACGTATATTAGTTACTCCAAATTCGTCTAGAATGCCAGGCACTATACGTGTGCAAAGTTTAGAGCTATTGGCTTGCATACTTTCTGATATATTGATATTAGGGTAACAAAAATAGGGACAGCACATATTAACAGTTGGCAGCACTGGTTGCTCCTTAGAATACGCATAGTCATATCTGTTATGGTACACATAGCACATACGAAATTGGGTTGAAATCCAAATGATAGTATGGAAGTTACATGTATTTAAAGTTGGACCTGTCAGCAGGCTTAGAATCATGTTGGTAGCACTGACGTATATAAGTTACTCCAAATTAATATAGAATGTCAGGTACTATACGTGTGCATAGTTTAAAGCTGTCGGCTTGCATACTTTCTGATATATTGGTATTTGGATAAAATAAATTAGGAGCATTTATTAACAGTTGGCAGCCCTGGTAGGTCTGAAGAATACGCTCAGTCATATCTGGTTATGTACACATACAACATACGAAATTTGGTTGAATTCCAATTGATAGTATAGAAGTTATATGCATTTAAAAATTGGACCTATCAGGAGGCTTATAATCATTTTGGCAACACTGCCATGTTTAGCCTCCTGGAAATTAAACTGAAATATTATGATCTGTACGTGTGCCAATTTTGAAATAGCTCCCATTCATACTTTCCAAGATATCCAACATGGAGCTCAAATTTCAATTGCGATTTTTTAGCAGTTGGTAGCACTGACATCATTTTGAAATATGGCCGTGAGATATTCAGGTATAGATCTTTACTCCTACCAAATTTTGTTTCGATTGCTGTAGCCGTTTAGGAGTTGATAGGGGGGGGGGGGACACACACAGCCAGACAGACAGAAGGACAGACAGACAGACAGACAGACATTTGCCCGATCTCATAAGTCTACTTTTTCCTCATTTTTGCAAAATGTGAAAAGTAGGCTAAAAATCTTGTTGTACAGACCAATTCAGATCTACTTCATTGACTGGCCTAATTCTGATCATTTTGTAAATGAACTTTTAAACTGTAACTTTTATAAGAAAACGTTTCTTATATACTTGAAAAACTTGAATGCGAGTATATTGCAGTGTATCATACATACAATTAGAAAATAAAGCTCGTATATAAAGGTATGTTATTGGTTTTTTCGTTTCACTTTCCTTTCTATGGCATTTAACGGTGTTTTTCGAGCATATTCTGCATATATAACCGCATATAATGGGGTTTTCGAGCATATATATCGAGCATATAATGGGCTTTTCGAGCATATCTGGAGATTTTATCGAGCATATCGATCCGAGCCCTAGAAATAACATTCAATTGTGTACAGATACAGAAAAATTATTTATTGCACAAAATTCTACAACCCTTAAACTACTTTTCCACATAACTGCCGAAATGTTGCAGGCATTTGTCGTTGCGTGGCACGAGTTTTTGTATACCTTCTTCATAGACGTGTGCCGCCTGTGTCTTCAACTAGTTGTACGTTCCGCTGCAGCGCAGTTCCGGCAAATTTGCGAGGTGTATGGACAAAATGCGATGAGTGATTCAATGGTGAGAAGATGGGTCTGACAGTTCAATGAAGGACGTAGTGAAGTGCACGATGAAGAACGAAGTGGGCCTCCATCTGTGGTTACAGAAGAACTGGTTCACGCGATTGATGACAGACTTTCATCTGTTCATACATCTCAACTCTTTCCTTGGCGGTCAACACTTCAACAATGACGACGAGCTGAAAGAAGATGTTTCCAACTGGTTGAAGATGACACAGGCGGCAGACTTCTATTAAGAAGGTATCCAAAAACTTGTGCCACGCTATGACAAATGCCTGCAAAAGTTCGGCAATTAAGTGGAAAAGTAGTTTAAGAGGTGTAGAATGTTGTGCAATAAATAATTTTTCTGTATCTGTACACAATTTAATTTTATTACCAAACGGAACTTACTTTCTGGACGTGCCTCGTATTTCATGGTTATCGTGGTCACTAGACTAGTTTTGCGACTGTTCGATAGCTCCACGTTCACCAGCTTGGTAGCGTTTCCTTCCAATCCGACAAACCTAAACAAAACCATATTACCCTGCCAGCACATAGAATAACTGTTATTGTTTGAGTCTTCAGTCTTTTGACTGGTTTGATGTGGCTACCCAGGCCACCATGTCCCGAACTAATCCATGCCTCAATGTCCCGAGCTAATCGTGTAATCTCTTCATAGCTACCACACCCTACATCCGAGGCAATCTGTTTAACATATTCTAACCTTGGCCTACCCCTACAGTTCTAGTCCTCAACCCTTCCTCCCATAACTAAGCTTGTTATTCCAGGGTGTCTTAGTATGTGTCCTACCAACCTTTCTCAGTCACCAGAAAAATCTCTCCTCTCCCACTCGTCTTAATACCTCATCATTTATAACCCTATCTACCCATCTGTTCTTCATCATTCTCCTGTAACACCACATTTCAAACGCTTCAATTCCCCTCTTTTCTGCTGCACCAATAGTCCAAGTTTCACTTCCATAGAGTGCTACGCTCCAGACAAAGGCTTTCAAAAATGACTTCCTAATACCTAAATCTATATTCGATGTCAACAGATTCCTTTTATGTAGAAATGCTTTCTTTGCTGAGCCAACCTACTGTTTATATCCACTTTGCTTCGTCCATCACTGGTTATTTTGCTTCCTAAGTAACAGAATTCCCCTACTTCCTTTAGCTTTTCACCTGCCAATTTGATGTTCATAGAGGTTTCTGATTTATTTCAGCTGCATTCCAATTTTTTTTTTACATTTATTAATTTTCATCATGAATTCGTTCCTCAAAATGGTGTCCATACCATTCAAAAACTCATTCAAATCATTTGGCGTATTTGCCAAGATGACGATTTTAGGCCCCTTAATACAACAATTATCTTCATCTCTCCTCGCTTTCCCTCCCCCTCTAGTGCTGTTTCTCTTTCTCTTACGCTGACTGCTATATACTCTCTGCCTTTCTTACTTTGACTACTAATCTCTCTCACTCTGTCTCGCTTCTAGACGTCGTCGTGCCTACCTGGTTCAACCGCCATTGTACTCCTTGCGACCCCGTGAATACAGCCGCAATTTCACAGGTGCCACACTGATCTGAACCGATTTAAACCTCCATAGGTCTTCTTCTTCAACGTAGCAAGATTGATTACATCCTTCCTAAACCGTGCCTGGCTGCCGCTCGTTCGCTTTGACAAGCCAGTCCTTTATGTGTTTAGCTTGTATTCTTTTCAGTCATTGTACAGAAATACAAATACGTATTACGTCCATCGGGAGACAAGATACCGCGATTACATGTAGTGGTGTATTTTAGGTACTTCACAAACCTTACGCTGAATGAGTAGGTTATTCTTATTTGCAAGCATAATAGTACATTATGCAACTTGCCTATAGCCTAATGGCAATAATTAAGACACGAGTGTGTTTATAAAATAAGCGTAAGCGAGTTTTATAATGTTCATACGAGTGTCTTAATTACAATTATAGGCGAGTTGGATACGACTGTTTATGTTCGACGATAATTATAACTTTATTATATGTTTTAACATGAATATTCATACATATCTGTTGAAATTCAGTTACTTGAATTTTGTGATCGGAGTGCAAGTGCTGGGTTTGATATCTCTGTTTTCCAAGATCTCTGACCGACCGACGCATGCGCTCTGTGTGCTTGCCAATGCCATACATATTATTTGATGGCATATGTTTACAGCCTGCCGATGTGCACCAGCATTCAGTCAAACTGTCACCGAAGTCGTTTGAAAGCATTGCGCTGTGTAGAAATTGGAGTTGGGGATATTAAGGTACAGTGCTATTTCTTGCCTCATATTCGCCAGTTTATTTACGCGAACATAAGGCCGATGCACTTTCCATGTCGGTAATTTATATAGACATGTTGTATTTTGAGCGCATGCGTGGAAGTATCCTTACCTAATTGGTCAATGAATGAGCTCTGATTGGCTGGAGAAACTGTATCATAATGAAAACTTTTACTATAATGAGCCTCATTATGATACAGTTTTCTGACACATACTGATTACATTTTGACACCGTCGAACATAAACTATAACATCTCATTAAATTTATAATATTGCATTACAGACGTGTGCAAATAATTAGACTCAAATAAGGATTTAAATTAGTAACAATTGTTTATTCAAAATAATTGTATTGACCAACAGGTTATATTTGATTAGCCTGCTTAGTGATGTTTTCTCCCTTATGAACTTTCAACTTTTCCCATAATGAATTGCATCCGTATATTTTCTGAATTGGGGATTACGAGGAACACCTGAGCTGGGTCCGTTTCCTCTTTTTTCATTGACTTTGGGATACGCCCTCTAAATCAAATGGCTTCAATCCATGGTGAATGAATTTTTGATTAATTCAAGAGTGGCTCCTCGGTAACAAATGATGTTGAATCTCTGTGCTCTAAATGACCACAATAAGCAGAATAAACAAAACGTGTGACATTCTGCATTAGCAAAGCTCCTGTTTCGGCGGAAATTCAAAAAAATATAAAAAAGACTCATTGTGACCCCACCGCTACACGGCCTCAGCAAGGTTCCGTTCTATAGAGAGGCCCTCACTGTAATTGCTACACTTCTAATTTTTTGCAGTGTCATTTGTTTTTGGAGGGCAGTTACCATCTGTGGGTGACGTAGGTTTGGCAGTGTTTTGTAAAGCTATTTTGGCTTGTAATTTAGACCTGATGGTCGCTTTACAAGCGAAACATGTCATCCTAAAGTTTTCTTTCAAATTATTTTTTTGAAATGTTTTGGTTGAAATATTTTTTGAAACTCTTTAAACATTATTTCATTTTGATAAGTTTTGTTGCATTATTTTTTTGAAATTTGTTTTGAAGGTTTATTTTTGATATTCTTTTTGGAAATTATTTTTGGAAATTTTTAACATTTCTTAAAAAAAAGAATTTGAATTATAGAAACATACAGTATCCCGCCACCAACTAATATATGAGGTTCTTTTTCGGGTGTTTGCTTAATGCTTCGTATTTGTCAGCCACATGACTGGACAGTGGTTGCTCGATAGCCCAAGTTCATGGGATTGATACCACATGGTAAACAAGATGTTCAGTAAAGAACATATAGCCTACTTTCTCCTAAATGCATGGGTATTGTTATAACTCTTTGACCTTTTCAAGGAGTATGATTGAATGTTGGTTTTAGTAGCTTGTTGAAATACAACGTGCTATAGGGATATTAAACATGAATATGAGGTGCCCTTTGCTAGTGCTACCTCTGTACCAAATTTCGTTCAATTCGGTTTCACCGTGTTTGAATTGATAGGTGGAATCGATTTGCACTCATACTTGGCCACCATCTGCAAACTATTGGGCTGATGTTCATGCAGTTTGGTCTGAATATGTTTCCCACATAAAGATATGGTGTTGCAAAATTTGGTAGAGACTAGATTATTAGGTTGGTCGTAATTACATTTTAGCTTTTAACATTTGGGTGGCCACGATTACGTTTCCGTCAAGATAGCGGTGATATAAAACATGACACTGAGGTGCCCTTTGCTAGTGCTACCTCTGTACCAAATTTCGTTCCATTCAGTTTCACCGTGTTCGAATAAATAAGGGGAATCGATTTTCACACAAAGATGGCCGCCATCCGCAAAATATTAGGTTGATGACCTATTAGTTTGGTCAAAGGATGCTCCCTCCATAAAGGTATGTTGTTGCTAAATTTGCTAGAGATCGGATGATTAGGCTAATCGTATTTTGATTTAAGCTTTGACCATTGGTGTGGCCGCCATTACGTTTCCGTCAAGATGGCGGCGATATAAAACATGACACTGAGGTGCCCTTCGCTAGTGCTACCTCTGTACAAAATTTCGTTCATTCGGTTCCACCGTGTTCGAATTAATAGGGGGAATCAATTTTGATATAAAGATGGCCGCCATCCGCAAACTATTAGGCTAATGGCCTATTAGATTGGTCAAAGGATGCTCCCTCCATACAGGTATGTTGTTGCAAAGTTTGGTAGAGATCGGATGGTTATGTTAGTCGTAATTTGATTTAAGCTTTAAATATTTGTGTGGCCGCCATTACGTTTCTGTCAAGATGGCGGCGATATAAATGATGACACTGAGATGCCCTTTGCTAGTGCTATCTCTGTACCAAATTTCGTTCCATTCGGTTTCACCGTGTTTGAATTAATAGGGGGAATCGATTTTGACTGAAAGATGGCCGCCATCCGCAAACTATTAGGCGAATGACCTATTAGATTGGTCATAGGATGCTCCCTCCATAATGGTATGTAGTTGCAAAATTTGGTAGAGATCGGATGGTTATGTTAGTCGAAATTTAACTTAAGCTTTGAACATTTGTGTGGCCGCCATTACGTTTCTGTCAAGATGGCAGCGATATAAAACATGACACTGAGGTGCCCTTTGCTAGTGCTACCTCTGTACCAAATTTCGATCATTCGGTTCCACCGTGTTCGAATTAATAGGGGGAATCAATTTTGACATAAAGATGGCCGCCATCCGCAAACTATTAGGGTAATAACCTATTAGATTGGTCAGAGGATGCTCCCTCCATAAAGGAATGTTGTTGTAAAGTTTGGTAGAGATCGGATGGTTATGTTAGTCGTAATTTAACTTAAGCTTTGAACATTTGTGTGGCCGCCATTACGTTTCTGTCAATATGGCGGTGATATAAAACATGACACTGAGGTGCCGTTTGCTAGTGCTACCTCTGTACTAAATTTCGTTCCATTCGGTTGCACCGTGTTTGAATTAATAGGGGGAATCGATTTTCACACAAAGATGGCCGCCATCCACAAACTATTACGCTGATGACCTATTAGTTTGGTAAAAGGATGCTCCCCCCATAAAGGTATGTTGTTGCAAAATTTGGTAGAGATCGGATGATTAGGTTAGTCGTAATTTGATTTAAGCTTTGAACATTTGTGTGGCCGCCATTACGTTTCCGTCAAGATGGCGGCAATATAAAACATGACACTGAGGTGCCTTTTGTTAGTACTACCTCTGTACCAAATTTCGTTCCATTCGGTTGCACCGTGTTCGAATTAATAGGGGGAATCGATTTTCACACAAATATGGCCGCCATCCGCAAACTATTACGGTGATGGCCTATTGGTTTGGTCAAAGGATGCTCCCCCCATAAAGATATGTTGTTGCAAAATTTGGTGTTGATCGGATGATTAGGTTAGTCGTAATTTGATTTAAGCTTTGAACATTTGTGTGGCCGCCATTACGTTTCCGTCAAGTTGGCGGCGATATAAAACATGACACTGAGGTGTCCTTTGCTAGTGCTACCTTTGTACCAAATTTCGTTCAATTCGCATTCACCGTGTTCGAATTGATAGGGGGGGACAGACATTCAGAGTACACACACTCACACACACACAGACACACACACACACACACACAGACTCACACACACACACACACACACAGACTCACACACACACATACACACACACAGACAGACACACTTTTTTCGCCCTGTGTTGATCTCATAAGTCTACTTTCATTTTTTGCAAAAATCGAAAGTAGGCTAAAAATTGTAGAACAAACGTTGATGCAAATGCTACGAATGTGATCAAAGTGGTAATGTCACTGATTTCGCTCAAGGATCACAATTACTTACATAAACAATTTAGATATAAATATATACTTTGTCTTCCTTTCCTAAACTAATTATCATCTGTGTACACATTGTCTCTGTAAAGCAGTGGTTGTTAACCGGTGGTCCGTGAGTGCCTCGGGAGTGGTCCGCGGGAGAAGAGCACGTATAAAAATATGATCAATAAATGGGGATTTCGAAAACGGTGTGAGTTGAACGAGAATGGTCCGAATGTATTTGCGGCGATGACTATCAGATTTTGAATTGAAATATCTTTAAAATACGTGTTATCGAGGAAGGGTTTCAACTGATTAGGTGTATTGGGGGGAGGAAGGGGGGGGGGGGGGAGGGATGGTCCGTAGATGATTCAATTTCAGGCTGAGTGGTCCGCAGACTTCTACGGGTTCAGAACCACTGCTGTAAAGCCATACGCTAAATAAATAAATAGATGAAATGTCTTTGTACAGAAAACAAAGCTTGTTTTAGTGTAAAACTTGCTTGTCGCACTGTGAATTGATTAGCTGGGAGACGGAGAGTGTTAAACGGAGAAACAATAATAAAAAAAAAAGATTTGATTAATCGTTATCTATCGTTCAGTATAGGTATGGCGAGGGCCACATGTTTCGTAGATAATTTAGGGCCGTGTGTGGCCTGCCCCCAGTAGTGAACAACAAGATCTTCTTGGCCCTCGCCATATTCAAATTAAATGGAACAGAACAACAACGTCTACTTTCATTCGCCCTCTGATACCTACGTCTTAAGTCTTAACCTCTTCAACTCCCTAGCAGAACAACTCTCACGCATCAGGGGGCCAGCGAATTGCTCTTTTGTATGTGTGGGATGCTGATAATATACAGCAGAACTCTGGTTCGATTCATTAGTAGTGATTTTTCGGGGTTCGTTAGTCAACTGTTCCCAATTAACAAGCCGGCTACAGTGGCAGAAAGTACTTTTAAAATAAATAAAACACATGGTCAGTAACCGTGAAGTTATAATCCTTTCGGTTCTTTTTTAATGACTCGTGTATGTATGCTTCTCGGGGTCAATGTATAGTTCGTGAACTCCTACGTCTGAGGTATTATGAAGGAATGTTTTCTAGTCGGTCAACAAAAATTGTCACAATTACATTAGGCGGGAAAACACAAGTATTTGCATGGCCTAACCGGAAGGAAATAATAAATTTATTACAAAATAACACGCTTTAATGTAGCCTACAAAGCTTGGAGGAACTTAATTGGATGACATGTATCGATCGCCAAGCGAATCATCATCAGATTCTGCTCGCTTCGGGTTAGTTAATGTACGACGATTTGCACTTTTGCAGAAATGTATATACAAAGATTGCAAAAGTTCCTAAAAACTTGTAAAACACGTCAAACGTATTTACAGAAAGTATTGCCCACTTCTATGGTTGTTGCGTTATTGGTTGGTTGGTTCCTTAGTTTAGGGTCGTGGTCATGTAGCCCCGTGTACTTTGGGTCAGTGTAGAATTTGTCTAAAAACTGGCGTTAATTGTGATGGCTGTATTAGTGTGTGATATCTATGATTTAGGTAGAAGGACTGCAGACGATTAATTTTTTCAAGTAGTTCCTACTTTTGCTACCGTTTGTAGCTGCAGACGTGGCTACTAAATGACATCGCAGTCAGCACCTGGCGGCAAACGTTGGAACAAATATAGCGTTATCAAACTAACCTACAAAATTTAAGCGTCCACGATTTTAGTTAGTGGAAGGTTCTTTTTCATGCCATAAATCTATGACATGAGACCGCCGGTTTTACTTCCCCTCCAAAGGAAGGCATACTGAGGGATGTTTAACCCATGATCTTGGGCATAGAAGCTCATAAGATGGGAGGTAGTGTACAGTTTGCTACTCCTGTGAGAGTCTGGGCGTGGAGACCAAGAGCCCGCTGATGAGCCAACTTGGTGTTCCTAGGTGAAACCCCACACAAGACACGGCTTAAACGTAGAAAAATGTATGAGTTTTTATTCACGGACCGTCAAAGCCAATATACAATCATTTCAAGGATGGTCAATGGCACGGTTACAACACACATCTGCCGAGTCAAAGATAGCATGGCTACATGAACATATTTTTTCAACACCAGGCAAATGCTGGGACGGTAGCTTCTGACAGGCCATGGCCGCTTCCTTCCACATCCTTGCCCAGTTTCATTCATCTTCATCCATTCCATCTCTCATCCCGACGCGCAGGTCACCCACGGGCGTCGACTAGAAAGACCTGCACTCGGAATCTCAGGAGGTCACACGACAAAAATAAATAAAAATAAAAATGAACACATGATTTTGAGAGTTGATCGACAACACTAAATTATTTCCAAACATTATACTCGTACATTGATTAATGAAGCACCATCTGTTTCTGCAGTTGTCGGTTTATCTCTCACTCGGTATGAATGGGTGTTTTGTCTTCTCCAATGATAATTGTAGTGGTGGAGGGTCTGGTCGAGTTTTGGCAGATGGCATGGCGCGACAGCTTCCGTAGAGACCTGTGTCGTTGGCGCCCCCTGTCTGTGGATGCGACGCTGCAAATGGCACACTCCCCAGGGGGGCCAACATAGGGAGATAACATTCAGCATGCAATGCACGACCTCTCACTATCTGCCAACTTATGACCAAACTTGTAATTGTTACTATCATGTTCCTCCCATGTGCTATTGAACACAGACTGGAGACCAACATCTTATTTGTGTAATATGTTGTGGATTTGTTGTTCATTACCCATTTCTATTTTTAGCCTACTTTTCACATTTTGCAAAAATGAGGAAAAAGTAGACTTATGAGATCGATCCGGAAAAATGTGTGTGTGTCTGTCTGTCTGTCTGTCTGGCTGTGTGTGTGTGTGTGTGTGTCTATCAACTCCTAAACGGCTGCAGCAATCGAAATCAAATTTAGTATGAGTAAAGATGTACACCGGAATATCTCAAGCCCATATTTGAAAATGATATCAGTGCTACCAACTGCTGAAAAAACGCAATAGAAATTTGAGCTCCATGTTGGATATCATGGAAGGTATGCTTGGGAGCTATTCCAAAATTGGCACACATGTAGATAATACTATTTCAGTTTAATTTCCAGGAGGCCATACATAACAGTGTTGCCAAAATAATTGTAAGCCTTCTGATAGGTCCAATTTTTACATGCCTATAACTTCTACACTATTAATTGGATTTCAACCAAATATTGTATGTAATATGAGTACATAAACAGATATGACTGAGTGTATTCTTATGAGCAACCAGGGCTGCCAACTGTTAATAATTGCTCTCTTTATTTTCTTCATCCAAATACCAATATATCTTAAAGTATGCAAGCTGACAGCTTTAAACTATGCACACTATGACATTTTAGATTAATTTGGAGTAACTTATATACTTCAGTTCTACCAACATGATTCTAAGCCTGCTGATAGGACCAATTTTTAAATACATGTAACTTCTATACTATTAGTTGGATTTCAACCAAATTTCGTATGTGCTACGTGTAACGTAACAGATATGACTATAAGTATTCTTAAGAGAAATCAGGGCTGCCAATTGTTAATAAATGCTGTCTATATTTTTTACCCTAATATCAAAATATCAGAAAGTAGGCAAGCCAACAGCTCTATACTTTGCTCACGTATAGCACCTGACACTCTAGATTAATTTGGAGTAATTAATATAAGTCAGTGCCGCCAACATGATTCTATGCTTGCTGATAGGTCCAATTTTAAAATACATGTAACTTCTATACTAACAAATGGATTTCATCCAAAATTGGCACAACAAGATATCATAATATTTCCGATTATTTCTAACCAGCACACGCATGACATTGTTGCCAACATGCTTTTACGCGTGCTGATAGATCCAATGTCTAACTGCATGTAACCATCGATTGGACTTCAACCAAATTTTGTATTCTGTACCTTAAGAGATGGAACTAAGAATATATTCAGTCACCAGGGCTGCCAACTGTAGTGCTCTATTAGGCTACATTATACCAGGAATATTTCGAACTAATTAGACATTTCGACATTACCAACTTAATTTCGTCATTATTCTAGAGAGGTTCATATACTGTAGAATAATCATTGGCATGAAAAGTAGGCTCTTTAGTTGGTCACGGAACTTTTTTTTTTAAATTTGTAATCTTAGCCGATTCACCAGAGGATTTGAATAGGTTTTAAATGGTATGAACTCCATCTTGAGGAAATAATTTCTACATACTATACAACAAAGTCCACGATTCTTCGATGAAACGGGTAATCTCGAGAACCACTGGATGGATTTTGATGCGGTTTTCACCATTCTGTAAAGGATTTCTCGAGGAAGGTTTCTGTACATAAACATTCATTTATGACCAACATAAGCTGAGCAGTAACGACTTTAGTGAATCGAGTCGAAGAAAAACCGGACGTCTGTGCTCTTTTTAAGCTTACGCTGCGTAAACCGTTAAAAATGTCTACGATACTATGAGCGTAAGAATTGTTCAGCTTGAAAAAGTCCACAAAAAAGTCCGGGAAAGCATATCTCTATCTTCAATACAACACCCACTAGCCTATAAGTTCTTTTACTTTTTCATTTCTTCCAACAATTTCCATTCAATTACTAGCTTCGGAGACAGTTTACGAGCTAGCGAGCGAGCCTATCATCCCAGCTTCGGCCAGCATCAAACTGTTGAGTCGTGTCGAGTTAAGACTTCAGAAAAGAGTATATTTGTTTGGAATTTCGATGTTCACCTCTGCTTTTCTCAATTCCGTCTTGGACCTACCGACCGTGCGCCTTTTAAGCTTTCGCTGGGTAAACCGTTAAAGATGTCGGGCGAAGCCGGGGTGGGTTGCTAGTTCATGATGATGTATAACAAAAATAATAGAATGAAGCCGAAATAAATCAGAAACCCTTATGGACGTCAAATTGTCAGGAAGTAGGAGACTGCTATTACTAAAGAAGCAAAATAACCAGTGATGGACGAAGCAAAGAAGATATAAAAAGTAGGTTTGCTCTGGGGCCAAGCTATCTGTTGTCTCAGTAGACGTGAATTCAAGCCCTACCGTCGGCCGTTCTTGAAATGGTTTTTCCGTGGTTTCAACTCCAGGCAAAGGCTGGGACGGTACCTTCCGACAGGCCACGGCGTCATCCTTGCCCAGTTACATTGATTGCATCTATCATTAACTCCTCTCATAAGATTGGTGTCAGGAAGGGCATCCAGCCGTTGAAACCACCCACCACTCATAAACTTTGATCACTTCTCATCCCCAAACGGGATTAATAACGGGATAGAAGTACATCATCATCATCATATGGGCCAATAGGGTTATGGAAATTATCGGTCTGAACATCTTGACGGATGTAGTAGACAGTACAAGTACAATCTTTCAATCAAACAAACTAACAAACAAGCAGATGAACTAACGATAAGTAGAGACGAATTTTCGATTTTGCTAACTATAATATTTTCAATCTCCTAATTGCTATTTCGATAAAATCGTAGATTTCTGTGTGAATGCTAGAGGAATAACGCATCAAATATAATGACTGCCCAGTGTCATTGTCTACGTCAGACGTTATTAGAAATGATTGTGAACTAGACAGTATTAATTGACTGTATCAGAGCGACATCTCTGACGGGAATATATATCCTATATCTATATTAGGCTAATATGTGTCTTCCGTTCATAACCAGTTGTACATAATATATGACAATATTCACACACAAATTGATGGGAGAATGGCAGACATCTGACAGAAGAAACCTGTGTTCATCCCAGCTCAATATGTTATATATCATGAGAGCAACTCATCGTGTTCACTCAGTTTCTGTTCTTTTCTAGGATCACGCGCACTCACTCTCTCTTGGAAAACATTTCCAATTGTATAATATATATCGTATTCACTCTAATGTATCATACAGTGCAGCAGGTAACTTGCACAGTTTGAGTATCAAGTCATGTTCTACAATGAGGGGGTTTCGGACAAAGACAGTTGATTACAGTACTTGCTTCAATTATCCGTGAGATATATTCAGTATTATTTACAACATATTTACAGATTGAATGTCAATACAAGAGTGCATGCAGAATATATGTTTTTTTTTCTTTTCAATTCTTTTATATATAAGGTGCGTTCAAAAAGTAACGAGCTGGAGGCATAATTACAGAAACCAGTTAGAAGAATTGGCCCTGGCTGTTGAGGCACTTGTCCCACTGTGACACGAGACGGTGAATGGCTGTCTCATAATATTCCCTGGGCTGCGATGTGAACCAGTTCCGCACGTACAGCTGGACGTCGGCGTTCGAGGTGAATCGTTGGCCCCGCAGAGCCCTTTTCAGGGGACCAAACATGGCGTAATCACAGGGAGAGAGGTCTGGACTGTATGAAGGGTGGCCGAGAACCTCCCATTTGAATTTCTGCAGGAGTGCCGGGACTGTGTTGGCCGTATGAGGTCGTGCATTGTCGTGGAGCGACCACGGCGGCTATGGCGTTCACTGTCACTCGGCGGTCCTGGGTAGTGAGTGCATCAACCAGCTGGACGTTGTCATCGGTAATGCAGGGGGGTGCCCCAGACCGGGCATCATCGGCTAATAACACCCGTCCTTCCCTGAAGTGCTTGTACCACGCCTTGACCCTTGCAAGGGACATGCAGTTTTCGCCGTACACTTGTGATATTCGGCGATGAATGTCCGTTCCCCCTACTCCTTCCGCTGTCAGAAACAGAACAACACCTCTTTGCTTTTCGGTTGACACCTCCATGTCACTGTTTGCAATGCGACTGGCAGCGTTGGACGATTGATGCATGCTACTGCTCACTTTGTATCGTCACGTGACGTGCACACGTGCCCTCTAGCGACGGGCTGTGACCTTCCACGCTCTGGTCGGAACCACACCTCGTTACACACGATTAGTCGATGTAGTCACCGGTTTGCGCATTCCAGACTCCGGCTCGTTACTTTTTGAACAAACCTTATATTTTAATTATAATTATTGATTTTTTATTTTGTTTTGTTTTAATATTCTTTGTTTTTCTTATAAATATATATAATTTGATTTAACATGTTCGGTGATAATGAGAAAATATTAATGTAAATATTGTAGTTAAAAACACAAACAGTTACACTATAGTAGTTATAATAATAAGGTTATGTTATAAGTTAATGTTTATTATTATTATTATTATTATTATTATTATTATTGTTATTATTATTATTATTATTATTATTATTATTATTATTATTATTATATTATCTTTGCCCTAATGGACAGTGTTTGAACTTAAATATCTCATAATGACACAATTTTCACTTATCTCCCTTCTTCCTCTTCTCTTCCCAAAATCTTTTCATCCTTTGACTGTGCTCCTGTTTACGTTTTTGTGTCCACAATGTTCTTGTCTTCATCTTTGCATGTGCTTTAAATTCTGTATTCTTAATTTTGTTTCTGAATTCTCCTCTGTCTCCAATCATTTGCCTGTCGATCCACAACTTTCTTAATCTTCCTCTATTTCTTGATACCAATTAGATTTCCAGCTTAAGCTGTTTACTACATCAAAGATTTTCTTTGTGGGTCTGTTGTTGTTCATGCTAATGTTTATTTATAATAATAATAATAATAATAATAATAATAATAATAATAAATGAAACCTATCGTCTCTTCAATTAGATGTTAAATTCATATTTGATCATCATCCCAATATTCTTTAGTAGACAATATTACTGTATGCTTAAAACGTAACTAACTGTCGTAGTGTGTCATATTAGCATTGATATGTTTTTAGACCGGGGGTCTATCCCGACACAATGCTAACCAAGGAAATGGATGTTGCAACTTTTCAGTCGATCAACACAATAGGCCTATCCACACAAAGTTGCAATCGTAATTTAATGATTTTCAGTCGATCAACACGATTGTACCAAAATGAGATTGGTTTTTCCCTAATCCTGGAAAAAAATACATATGATCAATAAATAATATTATTTTTTCAGGATTAGGGAATAACCCTTTGGGTTTATGCAGCCAATGGCCATTCATTTTCTTTTCAGGACGGGTCAGGAAAGGGATTTTGGAAGGAAATCAGCCGTGGGCCTATTGAAGTTTAATGTATTTATTGTTTTTTTATTATCGTAAATATCTCTTCTAAAATTATGATTGTAACAGAAGCTCTGTGATATTATCATCAGGATATATCCTTAACAATGCGTACGCTACTTATCCTGTTCTTCTCTTCATTATGACGTGCCCATGTTATGTTATTTTATAACTGTAGACGAACACGTTGTATAAGTTAGTATCGTACTATGTAACATCATAAAATGATATAATGCATTAGTGAGGAATGCAGATACGGCTTTTATCTTTGTGTTTCATTTAACTAAACTCACCGAATGATAACACAAGATATATTCTCGCGCTCTGCTCACCGTGCTCCATTCATTGTGCAGCTAAAGAGAGACAGAGAGAGAGAGAGAGAGAGAGAGAACAGGGATGATATATGAACGATGTGTTTGATAAAGTATAAATCAAGAAAAGGCTTGGGAATGCCTGTTCATACGTGTGTGTAGTTTTACATAATTTTTTTCCAGTGTCTGAATACTTAAAATGACTTATTTTAAAACACCCACACGAATAGTTCCGCTAAGCTCCAAAGAACGTCGGAATTGTATTATGGTCCAGTTCTGAAATTTAGTACTGTGCTAGGCTCTCTTTCTTATATTTGGTAACAAGTAATTTGTTATTACATGTTGGTTTATAGCCGGACACAAATCGTTCTATTATAATTTGCATAAAGGGAAAAAGCGTTAGAAAATGTGGTGCTTAAATAAATATTGTCAAGCAAATGTGTTCCTTTGTAATGCCAGGGAATGATATGATGCCAGATGTATTTGATTTCCATGAATTTTACGTCAAATTACTTCTGTTAGATGGAGCACTATAGTCACAGGAGTGAGGTACTAAAGTTGTTCTGTAAACGACATGGGGAGGTAAATAGCCGTCTTTCCGGATATTCTTCCTAAGTATTCACTACCCAGTGCTCTGTAATAATTATTTTTTGCATATACAGTATTATCCAAAAAATAATCCAAATTCCATCAGTAAAACTGGGCCGAATATATTATTATAATTAATTGTTGCAGTGTTTCAAAAAATGTGTCATTATTGGTCTTGTATTAACCAATGTGACACTTAATTAGCTTCTATTGTGGTATTACATGTTATAAATTAAGATCCACACTTTCGTTCGCCAATTTTTTCCACTAACACAGAGTTGTGTGACAAAGAACGATGTAAGACGGCGAGCCAATTAAAAAAAACATATTTTGTATTGATGCTGTCATGTTCATTTATGTAAGTATGCATGGAATTCGTTTTCGATTAAGAAAGCACGCATTCCATTAAGAGTAAACTTGTTGCGACACTGTGTCCAATTTTTTTTAAATACCAGATCGCTGGTGTATACGTTTTATCTCGTACATATTGCTCATCGTGTGGTAGGTATGTGACTCAATAGGAGTGTCCCTCAAAAAACTCTTAAACACGAGTAGGCCTATGCTTAGTAAAACCGGATTTTCTTTTAACGTAGCGAATGTGGAGTGGACAGCACATTTTATTTCTTCCCGAACTTGTCTTCTTAGTGTTTCAAGCCACTGATTTGGGGCGGCTCCGTCCTAGGCACGCAATGTATACAGATATCGCCCTCTCGATCTGTCACATACATCTCCTTCATTACAACAACACCCAGAAAGAATATAATATATTTCCACATTGCACTTACAATCATATACTTCACAATCTCATTCATTTCTCTTGTTAGCTTTGCGTTTAAAACAAAATATATTTAGAGATATTTTAACTTCTAGGTCAGGGGTTATTAACCTTTTATTACCATGAACGAAGATGAACTAGGTGATCAACGTGAAATACCAATGGATCTATTGCAATTCAAACAGTGCTAGTATATGAATGTTTTTAAATTTATATGTACTGTATGGATTTAATGATAGAAATAATAATAAAAATAATGATATTAATAATGAAATATGATTCATATATTCAAGCTTAAATTAAAAGAGACCTGTTTATACTTTATTTATTTATTTATTTATTTATGTATTTACGTATTTGTTTATGTATTTATTTATGTATTTATTTATTCATTTACTTATTTATTTATTTATTTGCGTATTCATTTATTTATTCATTTACTTATTTATTTACTTATTTATTTATTTACTTACTTATTTATTCATTTAATTATTTACTTATTTATTTATTTATTTATTTATTTATTTATTTATTTATTTATTTACTTATTTACTTATTTATTCATTTACTTCTTTATTTATTTGCGTATTCATTTATTTATTTACTTATTTATTTACTTATTTACTTATTTATTTATTCATTTATTTATTTATTTACTTATTTATTTACTTACTTATGTATTTACTTATTTACTTATTTATGTGCTTATTTATTTGGTTAAAAACAAGCAAATAATAGGAGCGGTGGAAATATTAAGCAACTATTTCATACAAAAAGTATCCGGGAAATAATGATGCGTTACATTGAGTAACTGCAATGTAGTTACTTTTCATACGAAATAACTGTAACGGTGACTTTGTTACTATTTTTTGTTTGTAGCAAATGGTCTTTCTATGAGATGAATAAGAGATCTGTGCGAAGTGGAGCATAGGTTAGAATATTCACTGGAATTATCCTCTTGCTCCAAAGAAAATTTTGATGTGATAAGGAATTGTTGACGGTCCCTGACAAAAATAAATTTTAAAAAATGGCATGATTAACAACAAAGATCCGTATAGTAAGGGCTATGGTTTTTCCAGTTGTGATGTACGGATGTGAGACCTGGGCCATAAGAAAAGCTGAACGCCGTAGAATAGATTCATTCGAATAATGGTGTTGGAGAAAAATTCTTCGAGTTCCATGGACTGCGAAGAGAACAAATAAGTCAGTTTTACAGAAAATTAAACCAGAGTGTTCCTTGGAGGGCTTAATCCTGAAACAAAAACTGAGCTACTTTGGACATGCATTCTGAGGAAGGTCGTGCACGTGTGCAATTATAATGCAGTTTCTACTGCAAAAGTGTCAGAAGGGATGTTATTAATGTTGACAGGATATTATCCTTGGTCTGTGGTGCTGAGTTGAGTTATTTATGAACAGACATGCACCTCGGCTTCTAATCTAATTATGCACACTGATTATTATTTGATCTGGTTTTATCTTGGTACCGTGAACTAAATGCATTCGGTTATGGTAGATCTAAGTTAAATTTTCGCATTGGATTTGGCCAGAGACCTTTTAAATGGAATTAGAGATGGAATATAAATTGAAAACTCATAGTAAGTACCGTACCCTCTGAAATAATTATTACTTGTGAGTGCATTAACAATTCAGACGTGTCTAGGTTATGTTGTTGATTATTTTAGTAGCCTTGCGACATCGCAGTCATGTAATGCCATGTACTTGGATGTAGAATTTGTCTGATAACCTGTGTGACTGTAATGTCTGTACTAGAGTGCGTATTTTGTAATTGAGGTAAGATTTGGGTAGGAAGTAGCCGTGGCCATAAGTTAGGTACAATCCCGGAATTTGACTGGAGTAGAAGTGGGGAAACTACGGAAAACCACTTCCAGGATGACTTGAGGTGGGAATCGAACCCAACTATTTTCGTTATTTTACACGCATCCAAGTGCATGGAGCTACCATATCCACGTCCATATGATTGGTTGGCTTCTTGAAATGTCCTGTCCAGTTGTGAGAGAAGGGTAAGCCTACTTTGTCGATGGACACGAAGGGGTCTTCTAGAGTGCTTAGTATGCTTCCCACTAGACGAATAACCTTCACCTGTGCCATACACACTCACACGCAATGTTGTCGACTACTGACGAGAGACCAGGTATAGAGTTCAAACACCAGGTCTTTGTTTCATGCTAGAATAAATTCTTGCATCCCACAGCATAGTCGAGGGTGTGAAGTTACGCAATACGACTGGAAATTGGAGCTGAAATCCAGAGATTCTAGATACGAATCCCAACGCTTATAGCGAATATTCTGTCTGTGGCTTATTCCTGAGATTTTAATGTCGACAACAATTCTTAGCAATAAACGACGCAGAAAACGTCATATAAAAACATTAGAAAAATCCTAAAATCGTCGAATGTTCTAAAAATCTATTTAATAATGGTCAAACATGCTATTCAAATGCTTCAACTCACTACAAGTTAAAGAAAAGTCGTTCCTCTACCTGGTGTTGCGTTAAGTTGCCAATCCTGCTTATACCCGGTTGGATATAATTCTCCCGCGTCTGGTTACCATATCTGCATTCGCCTGCTTCCGGATGTCGTTGAGTCGTTGGTCTGTTGACTAGGGCCTTCGAGTGCGAGGTAGGTCCGCTACCTCTCCACCTCGGAGCAGGCTAAATTATTATGTAATAAAAACGAATAATTTTGAGTACACCTTGAAATGAGTGTACGTACTCTCAATGGTGTGCATTGCAAAGGGGCGTATATAAGGGGCGAGCTCTGGGAGCTCCAGCCCCCCCCCCCCCCCCCCCCGGAAAAAGACAATAAGAATTAAGAAAGTGTTGATTTGGTAAAAACATAAAATAATTATAAATTTGGTTGTAGCCTAATCTTAACTTATTGGCTGTTATAAACAATATTTAAAATGAAATTAGGGTACCTTGTGGTGTAGTGGCTAGCATTCTTGGCTGCTACACCGGAGGTCCGAATTCGATTCCTGGCTCTGCGAAGAAATTTTAATTCTGGTCTGAGGGTTGGAACAGGGTACACTCAGCCTTGTGAGGCAAAACTGGGAATTGCACAGTACGGTACTTTTGAGAGGAAAAAAAAAAAAAAAAAAAAAAAAAAAACACACAAATTAGATATGTGCCATTCATACTCCATAGGCCATAATAGAAAATTCATTAAGTATAAAATGTTATTTTGTGTTGTGTTGTGTTGTATTTTACACCTGTTTTATATTGCCACAAATTGTTGGCCATATAAACTTAGAATTTTACAATTAACTCTCATCTAAAACAATTACTCAAAGTCATAAGCTCTAAGCTATTGGTTGATATTTCTGGGTATTTTGCGATGACAATCCCCTGAGAATTCTCACAATTTTCCAGGATATTCAGCCTTCCCCCCTCTCCCCTCTTCCCTCCCCCGAAAAAATTGTATACACGCCCCTGCTATTGCATACAGTAGATTGATTACCACTGCTTCATCCCAATAAGCCACTCAGTTATCGACACCTGCTACTCGTTGCCTACACTTGATGTGAAGTCATTTATCGACCTTCAAGCGCTAGTAGTACATAAAGTTGCGAATGAATGAGATCTGTGTACTATTTTACCTCGTTTCTAAGTGGTTAGCTATGGTTGGAATGTGAGACAGCGCACTATCGAGTGAATACCACCACGAGTTGACTATTAGAATATAGTTGTTGTACTGTAGTATGCGTGCGGTAAGCCAAGCAAGTAGACTTGCTGTACTAGGGCATTCTTCCTCTCCTTGCTCTTGCTGGCTCGACTCTAATTAGCAACAACAAGGCATTACAGGCGTTTTCAAGAAAAATACTAAAGATACCCTGTTCTCCCATTCAAATGTGAATTTTCCTTAGTTTTCATCCCCAACGGTCTCACAAAAATGTGGCACGTGCGTTGGCAACCACAGAACCCCAGCTGAGTCAGGCATTATTTCCAATTACTTGTGCCTGGCTCCTCTTCGGCATCTTTCCTGTCTATCTTCCTTGGTTAACTTTTGTTCTCCTCCGGCCCCGAAGGTATTAGCGTATACGAGGTCTAGGTAGTCGTATCACTTTCCCGTCTTAATTGGCCCTTGGCTAATTTTTCCTGAGCCTGATCCCTTATTCTTTGAGGAAACAGACGTCTTCTTTCCTTTTCATGATATCTCCGGCCTTCTGCTCAAGGCCCTAAAGGAAAAAGGGTGTGTGTAGCCCCTCCACTTATGGTGCACTCTGGATAGTGCTACACCCCCAAGGGCTCACGCCTGGTGGTTTCGGAAGTTGGTGACCCCGAGGGATTCTTGAGCTCGGCCTGTTTTTCCTTTTTCAACTGACCTTTCCTATCTGTCTTTCATGACTTTCCTTCCCTCCAAGTTCCTCAAACGTCATTCTTCAAGAGTTGAGGGCATTTCGTACCATCCTGTCTTTTATTACCCTTAATTCTTTTCATTTTATTACGTCTTCTATTAAGCTCATTTTAGAAAATCTCATCAGCATAATATTGGCATATACTGCTTGCCACGGTGGGTGAGTGGTCAACGTGTCGGTCTACTAACCCCAAGCTTGCAGGTTCGCTCATGGCCGTGGTAAGTGATTTTTGAAAGGCGACAAAAATTACGACACCATGTCATACGATGTTGGCATGTCAAAGAACCCATTTGAATTCAGTAGGCCGTGTTCATAATGGCAAAATTAATCTCGGGAGTTTCCGCCAACACAAAGATATCTAACCTCCTTGACTTTCATAGTGCTTCAAGGAACAACGAAATTCGACATGCAAGCTACCTTTTGGGTGTCAAATAACAAAGCTTGCAGCCGGCACCCGAGGCCATACGATATTATTAGTATTATTATTATTATGGCATATACTGTATATTGCATAAACAAGGCTAGTAACGAATATTAAAATCAAAATAAATTGAAACACAAAAGAAGAGAAACAAAACAAATGGACAACAACAAAGAACAAATCACACAAATACAAGCAACAACAACAAAACAAAGATACAAAGATCAGGACAAAGTAATAAAATAAAATAAAGTAAAACAAAAGTGTTGTTGTTTTCGTTTATGATCATTTTAACATCCTAATCACGTAGCCCCGTGTACTTGGGCGTGTGTGTGTGTCTGAAATTTGTCTGATAACCCGTGTTATTGTCATGACTATACTAGTGTGTGTGTTTTTTAAAAACTGGGACTTGGATCAGGGTAGAAAGTGGACGTGAGTTTCGTCTTGATACTATCCTGGCATTAATCTGAATTTGAAGTGGGGAAACCACTTCCAGGATGTTTGAGGTAGGAATCGAACCCACCGTTTCTCAGTTATGCCTCACGATGGGGAGTAAACACCGTTCTAGCGCTCGGATCAGAATGAAACTTCTTAGCCTGGACGGGAATCAATCACGGGCTTCCGTGGTGACACTCAA
The DNA here is from genome assembly GCA_946902985.2 of Meconema thalassinum. Taxonomy (NCBI): domain Eukaryota; kingdom Metazoa; phylum Arthropoda; class Insecta; order Orthoptera; family Tettigoniidae; genus Meconema; species Meconema thalassinum. Next base: position 68,610,544 of record OX336399.1, on the reverse strand, counting down.
GAATGCTAGTCAGTTCGTCAAGAGGCGTTGAAAAAATATTTGAATTATTGAAATAAATCTTGGACTATTTATGAGGGAAATGGAATGCTTTAATTTATAATTTTTGAAAACTATTCACTGTATTATTTCAGGAAAGTAGTGTTCGCTGTGGAGAATACAAGGTTATATTCGTTAACCTTTGCACAGCGTCTGGCTGAGTCAGACGTGGAATGCTGGCCGATACGGGCCAATAATAATGTACGACCTTCGCCCTCAACGTGTTGTAATGGGTGGGCAGTTCTGTCAGTAAGAGGCTGATCCATTCCGAATCATGAAGGAAGTTCATTTCTCTCTTCGTTCCTTTATTTACCTCTATCGTCATATCGGAAGAAACCTTTACCTGGCGAACCAGGCACGCTCCACAATTGAGATCCACCTGTGTAGCCTTGCGTGTTAATTCGCGCACTACCACTGCGTTGGGTAGTTGCAGGAGGTCTGAATATCGAAGATGCTAATCCAAGCTCTAACTAAAACCATCCTGAGTGTGTTTCTCCCAGGGTTTCTTTATACTTCCTTTCTTTTCCTTTGCTTTGGAGTAATTTAACTTAGTTTGTTTCCTTGCCTTTAATTAAGTTTCTTTTGCTTTAGTCTCCTTTTTTTGTTGTTTTCGTTCGCCTTTCGTTTCATTTAGTTGCATTCCCTTTGCTTTTTGTTACTATTCCTTCCCTTTCGTTTCCTACCCTTTTCGTTTCTTTCCTTCTCTTTCCTTTCGTTTCGTTTCCTTTCCCTCACTCATTTTATTACTTTTCCTTCCATTTCGTTCCTTTACTTATCTTTCCTTTCGTTTCCTTTCCTTCAATTTTTGTATTACATTTCCTACCTTTTTCGTTCTTTACCTTCTCTTTCCTTTCCTTCGTTTCCTTTCCTTCACTCATTTTATTAGACTACGTTTCCTTCCATTTCGTTTCCTACCCCTTCTCGTGCCTTTCTTTCTTTCTTTCTTTCTTTCTTTCTTTCGTTCTTTCTCTTTCCTTTCCGTTCGTTTCTTTTTCATCACTCGTTTTATTACGTTTCCTTCCATTTCGTTTCCTACCCTTCTTCGTTCCTTTCCTTCTCTTTTCTCGCCTTTCTCTCATTTTATTACGTTTCCTTCCTTTCCGTTTCCTACCTTATTTCATTCCTTTCCTTCTTTTTCGTTTCCTACCTTATTCGTTCCTTTTCATTCGTTTCCTTTCGTTCGCTCATTTCATTACGTTTGCCTACCTGCATTTGTAATTAAGGCTACACTTTGGATAGGAGGTGGCCGAATCCTTAATTTAATCATCCCAGATTCATGAAATAGGAATGAAATTCAATAAACCTCATCCCTACTATGTTTCACTAGGCTATGTTTCAGCCTTCAGACCAGTCAAGAATCGAACATGGCCCTCCGCGGTGACAGCCAAGAATGCTGTTGTTCTTCAAGTGAACTAGGCTTGACAGTTGGTCACTATAGTGTTTGTCGTTCTACTGAGCAGGAATGTTGTACCAGCCGTAATTGAATGTCTCACTTAAATTATGGAAAGAATGGTAATGAGGCCATTACTGTTTAATATTCAACAAGTCACAGTCAAACTCAGGACTCGAATTGTACCAGTCCACGACACACAAGCTATAATTAATGTCATTTCTAATTCATTTCGTAATACTTGTTTTAATAAAATATAATCTAAGCCAGTAGATGGAGAATTCTCAAGAGTGCCTGGCCAATTTATTAGATTTGACATAAAACTCCCATAATAATAACACTGCTATTCCCATGATTGCGGGTTCAAACCCAGTTGAAGTTGTCGGATTTTTAAGAGCGTTAAAATCCTTCAGTATGCCTTCCTTCGGAGGGTAAGTAAAGCCGGCGGGCCCATGTCATCGATTTCTTTTGATTTCCTTCTTTGATTGACATTGCAGCGCATGCCGGGTACAGCTTGTATAGTATAAAACAAAATCCCCGATTCTTGGATGTAACGGGTGAACTCGAGAACCACTTGATGGATTTTGATGCAGTTTTCTCCGTTATGTAAAGGTTTTCTGGAGGAAGGTTTTTGTAGAAAATCATTCATTTTTGACCAAAGAAAGCCGAGCAGTAACGATTTCAGTGAATCGAGTCCAATAAAAACCTGCCGCCGGGGGCTTTTTAAGCTTACGCTGGAAAAAACGTTAAAAATACCTGTATTGTCTACTATGAATGTAAGAATTGTTCAGCATGAAAAGTACTACGAAAAAGTCCGCGACAGCATATCTCTATCTTGAATACATCACCTACTATAAGTGTTTTTACGCGTTCATTTCTTCCAACAATCTCCATTCAGTGGAAATTTAAATTACTAACCTCGGAGCGAGTTCACGAGCTTGCATGCGAGATTATCATCCTACCTTCGGCTAGCATCAAACTGTCGAGTCGTGTCGAGTTGACTTCAAAGGAGAGTATAATTATGTGCTTGGAGTTTCGCTGTTTACCTTACCTTTTCAGAATTGCGTCTGGGAACTGCCGTCCGTGCGCCTTTTAAGCTTACGCTGGGTAAACCGTTTAAGATACCGGGCGGAGTTGAGGCGGGTTGCTAGTTATATATACAGTAAACTCTCAATTATCCACGGACGGTTTATCCGCATTGCGGATTATCCGCGGTGACTGTAGGAGAACATTTTTTTATAAAAAGGAAGGTTTTGAAAACAAAAATTATTTCTGAAAAATTGAAATGAAGTTACTAAATACTTAAACGTAATAAAAATCGAAAATCGCAAATACAGTACAGTACACTTAATAATGTACAGTACAAAACGTGTTCAATAGTATTGTACAGTACTGTACTGTATATCGGAATACACACTGTACGTCGCGTGTACTTGATCAGTTTTGGACGCGACCAGCGGCACTGCAGATCTTTGTTTACTTTGCGTGCAAGTGAATCACCTGACCAGTGAGAAAACTCAAATCACAAATAAAGAAAAAGTATTTCACTACGAAAAAGCAAAAGCAAATGACCGATTTTTTTTTGTTAACCAGTAAACAAGACTTTTTAATAACACACATAACATCGACTGAGTTTTGTTATCATGTACGTCCTCTTATTGTATAATAAACTTATTTAAAGCACTTGTGTGTTGTTTTTTTAGTGCCTTCGACCTTTGTTTAACCATTACCAGCAAATTTGCCGCTTATCCGCGAAATTCGATTATCCGCGGTATCCGCGCCAGTCAATTCCGCGGATAATCGGGAGTTTACTGTAAAACGTAGCCTACATGAATACCTTAAGGTGACGTGCACTATATCATCATCCGCTTATAAAACATAGACTCACCTCCAAATGATACAATGCGCCACAAATGTTTCAGTTTAAAGTGGAAAAGTCTCACGCAGACCATATAACATAAATATTAAGGAAGCTGAGTAAGGTAGCCAGTAACATTCTTGCATGTGTGCGCCTTTGTGTCCAGCTTATCAATCAGTCAATGCATGGGAGTACAACGTGATGCCAGATTACCCGGGGCCGACTCCAGTATTGGCTTAGAATAACAAATTACTACCTAATAATACACGCATTATTATTGAAGGCACATAGTGGCACAGATATCGAATTCAGACGTAGGGCAGATCTTACTGATCCACGTCTACGTCCTACACTCGCATGTTAGAATGGAGGCGATGAATTCAGGAGTCTGTATTCTACAAGAGATCCGACTTTGGGATAACAATCCATGTAAGTTAATTTGGTTTCCAACCAGGCTGCGTTTATTGGGTATTAGCCATATATTTTTTCACGGTTTACCCAGCGAACGCTTAAAAGGCGCACGGACTATTAACATTAGTTTCTTTAATGTCCATTACTAAATGTATTAGTTTATCACTATTATACTATACTCTACTTGGAGAAAGGGATTGACATTTGGCCGGAAATTCTACGTCAGTCATCACCCTTCTGCCTCTTGACCAATCCATGTTCGCACAGTTGATGTCATAATTAGGGCTCGGATTTTTAGGTAAATAAATATGTTTTTATGTAAATACATATTTTAAGCATTTTTTCTATAAATACATAAATTCCTGCTTTTCACTTATTAGCACATAAAAATACATAATATTCACATTTTTTTAAAAAAAATCAGTATGCTAGTTCTTTCAGTTTATTGAATTTTTGTTCTGTGTTACTTCAACGGGGAAGAACCTGTAAGCTATCTAATCTTCATGCAGAGCGTATGTCAGCTTGCAACTGTGTTATTCTTAACTTGTCGCCCCGTGCCACTCTCTGTGGAAGCTGGGGATTTCCTTGTCCATAGCCTTATTGCACCACGTGCTAGACCTCCCCCTCCCCCAGCTACCTGGAAACAGTGCCACTCACATGCAGTTCATTTCTGGCAATGTGAAGTGTAAGGCAGTTCTACGATGCCTAAAGTAAAAACAACTAAAAGTTATCGTCTGTTGCAGAATTTAAAGATAAGTTTACTTCTGATGGGGGCGTTCTGTTTTACCAACCATGTGGGAAAGCAATCAAGGCTGAACAGCGATCTCAAGTTACACAACACCTCAAGGGCAAGAAACAATTGCCACAGTTTCGCGCCTTCAGAATAAGTGTTTCGCGATAATCGTCGGTCATTTGTGATGGACAACCTGAAGACGTATCTCGTTGTGTATTGTAATGCTTCAGCAGTCAGTGAGACATCGAATAAATTGCATTCGTGTTTATATTGTTTATATTCACATTAATAAACTGAATTATAATTACATATTTTGACTTTTTTGTTACATATTTCAAGTATTTTAATGCATAAAAAATAAATATTTTCCCGATTTTTATCACCTAAAAATCCGAGCCCTAGTCATAATACATACGTTGCAATATTACAGACCACTTGCTTCACTGCCTGGTCAGCTGTATCTCTGGCTTGTACAGTTCGGCAACTTCGTTCTCAGACCACAATGCGAGTGAGACGAGAACTGTCAATCGCATTCTCCCGGCTTATAGGATATAGCACAGTTGACTGGACGAGCCATCCGCAGTCTACGCTCCACTGCCTGCAGAATACATCTACATGCTAGGGACGATGGCCGACCTCATGATCGTTTGTATGCGCGAAGCCGTAGCCGCACATGTGACTACATGCTCCTGCTGTGGTATGTGCGTGTGCATGCGTACCTTGGTGTGCCTTGCAGAGGAGTACGGCTACTCTTCATAACACAAGCTTTACAATAACAATAATAATAATAACTAGTTGAAACCCGTCAAAACATGACGGAGAATGGACAACATATTTACTGAAGAAGTTTCATATATAAGTTACATTCTTTGTACGATTACTTTTTGGCACTATTGCAACTTCAAGGGCGTCAAAAGATTGCAACATACTGCTGGCCATGACTGAAAAAGTGATGAGGTAAATTATAGACACTTTAAAATATTTATAGTAACATATTTGTTTATTTTAAGGACATTCTGCATATCTACAGGCCAAGAGCTTTCGTCAGAGTGCATTACGAAGCCAATCGGTTCCGCCGTTCTCTCAATCTTGCAGTAACAAAGATCACCTTAGGGTTTTAAATATATAGCTAGATACCGTAGATAGCTGGCAACGTAAATCAAGGGGAATTTGTTATTTTACGGGAATGATAAAAGTAAAATATGTTTCGACAATGTAATACCAATTGTAAGAAAGAAGAAAACGGAAATAAAGAAACATATCCGAGGTGGGATTCCAACCCTCTCGAAGCTGCATAATACAACTTCGCAGTTCTACGGGGGGGGGGGGGGGGAATGCATTATCAAAACATGACTCGCAGTGCAACAAAGAAAGAAAGAAAGAAAGAAAGAAAGAATGGAATGAATGAAACTAATAAACACACAAATAAACAAGAAAATAAAGAAACTGTTTTGCACAAGTGTACATCGATAGTTAACATCAGTTTTACAAACTTCTGTGCTCGTTCAGTTGTATACACGTTGATCCGTTTTCATTGGACTGTGCCTAACACAGAATAGCACATTGATATAATGGGCCCCTAATGATTTCAAACTTGGCGAAAGTCCAAACAACCTTCACGCTCAAATATCAACAATCAATATCGTTATCACAAAATTAAATCAGTCCCCAGTGTCCTCCGTTTTACTTATCTAAATAAAACTGGATCCATGCCTACTCAATGAGATTATCGAAGTCAAAAGTGTGAGCTTATCAGATGAAAACAAATCCCATGTCATCTACTAATAATCGCCTGATATGTGTGTCTATTAATCTGAATGAAGTCGTCTTTCCATCTTGGTCAGTTGCCTGGGTTCTTGACGCTCTTTCTTGGACTGAAATCAATGGGTCAATGAAATAAAATAATACTCTCTCGTCGGCTATGTTAATATAAACTAGGCTGAGATATCTGGCACATTTTGGTCGCTGTGAAACATACCGTTTGTAAAGATAAGCGACTGGATAAATCATAAAGGTATACCTCGTTTAGTTGATAAACGTTTTCAATATGGAGCACACACACTTAGGATCTTACAACTGGCACGCCCTCTCTGCTTCTTTGGGCAACAGTCTTCACTTCGTTTATATTGGGTCGCTAACATTGATGGCATCATCATTGCAGTCCACCTTGTGGTGTAGTGGCTAGCATTTTTGGTTATCACCCCTGAGGCCTAGATTGCTACGGTGGGTGAGTGGTTATCGTGTCGGTCTACCAACCCCAAGCTTGCAGGTTCCCTCCTGGCCGTGGTAAATGATTTTTGAAAGCGGCAAAAATCACGACACGCATGTCATACATTGTTGGCATGTTAAAGAACCCATTTGAATTCAGTAGGCCTTGTTCATAATGCAAAATTAATCTCGGGATAGCAGCTTTGGTGGCGTAGTTGGTAGCAAGCTGAGCTTCTATGCCCAAGGTTGTGGGTTCAAACCCGGCTGAAGTCGTCGGATTTTTTAAGAGCGTTAAAAATCCGTATGCCTTCCTTCGGAGGGGAAGTAAAGCCGGCGGTCCCTTGTCATCAATTTTTGGGATGTAACAGATCCTTCCACAGACTAAACTTGTGTGAAGCTAAATTGTTAGGTTAGATTTCTTTGGAACGCTCTATCAAAGTTACAACGATCACCACTAGGCATCATTGATATGTGGTGGCGAAAGTTGGAACTACTTGAAATTGAATGGAACTTGTAGCTCTCCCTAAGGGTGTCCGCTGGAAGCAGCTACAGACTCGGGCGAGCCGAACACGTCCTCGGACACTCCCGGCACTATAAGCCATACGATAAATAAATAAATAAATAAATAAATAAATAAATAAATCTCGGGATTTACCGTCAACACAAAAGCTCCTCCTTTCTCTAATAGAAAGCGCTAATGTCAAGGAGCTTAGATATCTAACCCCCTTGACTTTAATAGCGCTCCAAGGAACAACAAAATTCGTCATGCAAGGTGACCTCTGGGCGTCAATTAACAAAGCTTGCACCCGGCACCCGAGGCCATACGATATTATTATGATTACTCCTGAGGCCTGGATTCTATTCCCGGCTCTGCCAAAATATTTAGTTCTGATCCGAGGGCGAGAACGGGGTACTTTAAGTCACGTGAGGCAGAATTGAGAAAAGGTGGGTTCGACTCACACCTCAGCCATTTTAGTAGTGGATTTTATTCTACACGTATTTCCCTATAAAGCTTGCTGTTGATTCAATCAGGAGGTCCTGTGGCGTACCCGTGCTCGTTAAATCGTGCATTAAGGCAGCTGCAGCAAGAACGGGGAACATAGGTTCGAATCCCGGTCATGACAGTGACTACCCTGAGTGTGGTTCCTACACTCCCTCCAGGAAAATGCCGATATGGTAACTTATTTCATATCCCGGAGCCCCTACAGCTTAATAATTGCTGTTAGACACTCTATTATTTAACTATCAGCGGCTTCGGTACCGACAGTAGTGGCTACGCGGGCTAGGTCATGGGGCCAAGCTCTCTGCTGACTCGGTAGATGCGTGGGTTCGAACCCCACCGTCGGCTGTCCTTGAAATGGTTTTCCGTGGTTTCCCATTTTCAACACCAGGCAAATGCTGGGACAGTACCTTCTGACAGGCCACGGTCGCTTCCTTCCACATCCTTGCCCAGTTTCATTCATCTGCATCCATTCCATCTCTCATCCCGACGCGCAGGTCGCCCACGGGCGTCGACTAGAAAGACCTGCACTCGGCCTCTCAGGAGGCTACACGACAAAAAAAAAGCGGCTTCGGTGGCGTAGTTGGTAGCTTGCTGAACTGCTGAGCCCAAGATCGCGGGTTCAAACCCGGCCGAAGTCGAAGGATTTTTAAGAGCATTAAAAATCAATCAGTATGCCTTCCTTCGGAGGGAAGTAAAGTCGGCGGTCCCATGTCATTATGTATGGCATGATAAAGAACCATCCACTAACTACACTTGTTTGAAGCTAAATTATAGGTTGAATTTGACTAACGCTCTTAGGTTACAACGTTCCTTCGCCAGTGGCATCTAGTAACCAAGTTGAGAACTAGCTGGTTGTTGACGGTGGCGTTTGGTAGCAAAAGTAGGAACTACTTGAAAATTGAATGTGTGCAGTCCTTGCTTGAATTAAAAAACAGATAACACACACTAATACAGCCATCACAATTAACACCGGTTATCCCTCCCTATATTATTCTGCTAAGGTCCCATTCCAGTTTTGTACCGTAAAATAAGGTCCCATTAACACCGACCTACACATATGGGGTACCTACAGATTCAGCATAACCCAATGCGTAAGCGAAACTTACTCACTTACTCTTTAAATGCCTCACAATTAAATAAACACCTTAAAACATGTATATTTACAATGAAATAATGAAAGAATGCAACACGGTAACCATGGTAACAGAATCTCACAGGTCCATCTATTTCTGTAAGACGCAATGCAATTCCAATTATTACATTACTGTGAAAGTCTCCAGACGGTTATAAGGTTATCACTGAACCAAATTAAGCTATAAAATTCATCAATACATACAGTATAATGCGCTTAAGGGGGTCAAGGGGCACTCTAGAATTTTATCACGCAATTTTCACGCGTGAGTGTGGTACGAAAGATCTTTTTCACCCGACTATAAAGGGTCTCCGAAAACCACATTTAAAGGCCCTTAAATTAACAGTGTCTGTGATATTCCCAGAAAACTAACTTCGCTCTGATATACCTATGAAGGAATGACAAACCCTTAACCACTGCACCAGTAGCTGAATTGATAAAGTCTGATTATTCATACCAAGGATAAATCAGTCATAGCATTCATGATTGAGATTTTGCTAAGTGTACTCTTTACAACTACAATATTCGCTGGCGAAGCCGCGACGGGTAATGCTAGTTAGACATATTCTACACACACCAAAAATACACGGGGCTACATGACCGCGTTGTCGCAGCCCCTAAACTGAGGAACCAACCAACCATCACTAGTTGTGAGCCCCTGAAGTGTGTGTGTGTGACACTCCCTATCCATTTCCTTTGTTCCCCCGCAGGGAGGCTGTACACAGGAAACTGCACGCAATAAACAATAGTTATTATTTACACTTGAGTCATGTCTAACACGTATTAATGAGAGGCGAGGTGCTTACCACCACACAGAAGATGAAACCCAACAATTTAGTTCCACTCATTGAACAAAATCTTATTCACTGTGCTTACCAAGAGTTGATGAGCACCACGTTACGTGTAATGTCGTTATTTTTACGAAAACGTCGAGGTAACGACTTTACTAATTGTATTCAGTAGCTGTATTGTAAGCCTCCGTGGCTTAGGCGGCAGCACGCCGGCCTCTCACCGCTGGGTCCGTGGTTCAAATCCCGATCACTCCATGTGAGATCTGTGCTGGACAAAACGGAGGCAGGTTTTTCTCCGGGTACTCCGGTTTTCCCTGTCAACATTTCATTCCACCAACACTCTCCACTATCATTTCATTTCATCGTCATTCATTTAATCATTGCCCCAGAGGAGTGCGTCAGAACTCGGCAGCCGGCACAGTTCCTATCCTCGCCGCTAGATGGGGGCTTCATTCATTCCATTCCTGACCCGGTCGGAGACTGGAAGCAGGCTGTGGATTTTCATTTAAACGGTATTCTCGCTACTTATGACAGTAACCAGTGCCATTGTTGTTGCTCATTTATGTTTGAATAGTATTCACTTTCATTTTGAAATTATTGAAATTTTATTAGCCCTTTTTTTTGACAGGGAATTATAAAATAACTAGAAGTAGTGCCCGACTTCGTTGGTTGGTTGGCTCCTTAGTTTAGGGGCTGCGACAACGCGGTCATGTAGCCCCGTGTACTTTGGGTGTGTGTAGAATCTGTCTGATAACCGGTGTTAATTGTGATGGCTGTATTAGTGTGTGTTATCTGCGACTCAGGTAGAAGGACTACAGACGATAATTTTTTTTTCAGGTAGTTCTTACTTTTGCTACCAAATGCAACCGTCCACGACTCTTAGCTGCGGACGTGGCTAATAAATGCCATTGCAGTGAGCACCTGGCGGCGAACGTTGGAACTAATACAGCGTTATCAAACTAACCTACAAATGTTTTAGCTTCCACAAGTGTAGTTAGTGGAAGGTTCTTTTTCATGCCATAAATCTGATATGGGACCGCCGGCTTTACTTTCCCTCCGATGAAAGGATTACTGAGGGATTTTAACGCTCTTCAATAATCCAACGACTTCGGCCGGGTTTGAACCCGCGATCTTGGGCATAGAAGCTCAGCATGCTACCCACTACCTGTGCCCGACTTCGGCCGGTAGATTTATTTGTTTTATGGATGATGATGATGAATACTACTACAGAACTAATACTTAAACTAACAGAAAAGGAATATTTGAAAAATATAACTTTTTGTGATGGTGGTAGTGGGGGTGATGTGGTAGGCCTACAGTATAATGGACGTAACATTCAGGTCATTTTCCCATAATGGTAATAATGAATAGAGAAACGGCTATTTACTAACTACAGTAAGTTACTGTCACATGTAATTTACAAACGAATTGAAAAATTTGATTAGAAAGAGGAGTAAGTGAAATAAAAGTACCGATATCTCATTGACTGTTAGGAAACATACCAGTTATTACAACTAATTATTGAAGGGAACATTCATGGAAAATGGTCTATTGGAAGACGAATAAACTCATGGCTGAAGGATATCCGAAGATGGCATTGTTGCACATCAGAAGAAGACTTTCATGCAGCAATGTCAAGATCACAGATCTTAGCTATGTGTCTCGTCAAACTCCGTTCGGAGACGAGGTCTTACGAAGAAGAAGGTAACACTAACAAATAGTTCCGTGAAGAACTAAATAGCCTATTTTCAAATATCCTACTGATGTTAATTGCCTCTATCAACATACACATTTTCAGTTTGTTTGCTGTAATAGATTCGTATATATTGAGAACCGTCTAAATATTTCGGACGGTCACCATGTTCGATTTTTATTTTTTAGGCCTTTGAGTTATCTACTATTACATGAAGATTATTGTGTAGGTGTTTCATTCAAATTTCAACCGCATGATTAAGACACAAGAAATAAAAACGAGATTTTAAAATTTCGCTCAACCACCATCTTGTGGCTAAGGAAATAATTTAAATGTATTAGCTGCCAGTGGATTAAAATGTATATAAGCATATACCATACCAAGTTTCACTGCGTTCGGATGCTTAAATCGCGAGAGATGTCCATTTGATTATTAAAATTTCGCGTCGCCGCCATGTTGGATTTGTGCTCACCAGGTTTTTGAACGTCCCATTGGTGAACTAATAGCCTCTATACACATACATCATTTCAGTTTGATTGCTGTCATAAATTAATAGATATTGAGAACAGTATAAATATTTCGTATGGTCGCCATGTTGAATTTTAAAATACGTAGGCCATGAAGTTATGTACTATTACATGACGATTATTATGTACATTCATTATTGAAACGTTGATTTCGTTCGCATGATTAGAACAAAAGAATAAGTACTATGACCTTGCCGAGTTTCATTGAAATCGCTCCAACAGTTTAGAAGTTATTAGGGACAGACAGACACACACACACACATACACACACATAGATTTTCATAAATGAAAATAGGCTAAAAACTGACTTCCAACGGTGTAGTTGCAGTAAAGTTAGTTATTGTTTCAAGGAGCGGAACAGGGGGGTTATCTGCCCAAGTTCCTGTAAATATGCAAACCCTTTCCCTGACAGAAAAAATCTAATACTGTAATTTAGTTCCATTGAGTTAACAAAAACAACCTTGCGGCGGGGAAAACTCTCACTAGAGAGGTGATGTCGGGAAACACCCAACTTTCTACACGCCATGACCATTTTTGCGCCTGCTAGATCATCTCAGCTCATACAACGAGCAATGGTAACATTGTACAGATGACGGGGAGAGTACCGACTTATCAATGGGCACCCTGCGTTTAATATCCCTCCCTCTGCTGAGTGAGAAACACTTGCTTAGGATCAATCCCATGCCGATTCGTTTAAAACCACCTGGGTCTCCGTTAGCCGTCACGACTGTACCTTACTTCAAGTCCCAGTGCACCTATCCCAACCTATACTCTTTTGGTCATTATTTTCACCCCCAATTACCCTGGCACGATCATCACAATAACACAGGCCAGCAGACAGATTCAACACACAACTAACTACACAGGGATACATGTCCACGTTGCCTCAGTGCCCCTAGATGAATTAACAAAAAAAGTTGTGTGAGAGTTTCATGATGACCGTTTGTGACGTTCTTCACACCTGGTGTCAGGGCTTTCCTGAGGGTCCAGTCTGCTTTTGTATAATCCCACTCACATATAAAACAGTTGTACTTGGTATATCCCAACTGCATACCTAGCAGCAGTTACAACTTTCAGATCACCAAACACTTGCCATTGAAAATTATGGTATTTAATGGCTTCAGGCAGAAGTTTCATGTTGCCATAAGGCAACCTTCATTTGAACAGCAACAAATTCTAAGTTAGCGAGACTTTCCCAAACTATGAGGTACAGTAATTGTTACCAACCTATGTAAAATGAAAACTAGAGCTAATTATCATTTTTAGCCTACTTTCGATTTTTGCAAAAAATGAAAGTAGACTTATGAGATCAACACAGGGCGAAAAAAGTGTGTCTGTCTGTGTGTGTGTATGTGTGTGTGTGAGTCTGTGTGTGTGTGTGTATGTGTGTGTGTGTGAGTCTGTGTGTGTGTGTGTGTGTGTGTCTGTGTGTGTGTGAGTGTGTGTACTCTGAATGTCTGTCCCCCCTATCAATTCGAACACGGTGAATGCAAATTGAACGAAATTTGGTACAAAGGTAGCACTAGCAAAGGACACCTCAGTGTCATATATTATATCGCCGCCATCTTTACTAAAACTGAATGGCGGCCACTCAAACGTTCAAAACGTAAAATCAAATAACGACTAACCAAATCATCCGATCTCTACCAAATTTGGTAACAACATACCTTCGTATAGGATGCGTCTTGTGACCAAATTACAAGGTCGTCCGCCATACCATTTCAGGATGGCGGCCGTGCGAATTATGCAAACTTTATAATCCATATCATGGGACCCACCAGTTCCGATTATCGAGCCGAGAATCGTTTTAACTGTTCTAAAGGAAGAGGCACGTTCGAAATTAAAAGTTTATTTTGTAATACTATAGTGCAGACGTGATTTTAAAAAGCTGAACTGATTCAGTAATAAGACAAGATGGCAGCGGATATCTTGTGCCGGACTTATATTTCACTAATTTGAGTATTGCATGCAATATAGCGTACTGATAAAAAATAAATAAACTTTGTATGAAATGCTTTATATATAAATAATATACTCCAGTGTTGAATTCGTTTAGTATAAATCATTATTTGCTAACAAGTTCTATGTAAGTCATTTTAAATAGAACGATATTCGTTGACACAAGTAGCTCAGTGCTAGAGCCTTAGCCTATCGCTCAAATGCCTATGGTTCAAACCCGATCAGAGCTAGGTTTTTTGCTTGAAATGTTATATGTTTATTGTTTTGTAATGACTCAGATGTTTTAAAATTAAGCGTTATATTGTGCACATTATGGTGTAAAATATATATTTAATTAAAACATAATTCGCCAGCAGATTTACTCGGGACATCTAGCTGCCAAAAAGGTAACTTCCAGATTTTATTGAAAAGTTTCTTCTTCTGGCCGCTAGAATGCACTCGCTCTGTTAGGATTATATTGTTCGATATTTCACCAATAGATGTCACGACTAGTCTACGTGGGGATCCATTGATTACTATACCATTATCATTCTATGCGCATCGAATTTGAAGAATGACAAGATGATACTACGATACATTTTAACTTTTTATTTTAAAGGGTTTGTAACAGCCTATTTTGCGTTACTTGAAAATGTTATTAAGCGTTATATTGTGCACATGATGGTGTAAAATATATATTTAATTAAAACATAATTCGCCAGCAGATTTACTCGAGACATCTAGCTGCCAAAAAGGTAACTTCCAGATTTTATTGAAAAGTTTCTTCTTCTGGCCACTAGGATGCACTCGCTCTGTTAGGATTATATTATCGAAAATATCCACATAGTTTGTATACACACGTCTCTGTAGGGTCATGGAAAGATTTGTTAATTCAATTAGGGTTGTGAAAGCCATGCACAAACAGACGTGTAAAGACATGCCTCAACTCAAAGTTGGATGTTGCCCACGGCAGGTCGTAATAATAATAATAATAATAATAATGTTATTGGTTTTACATCCCTTTTAACTACTGCTGATTTTAGAGACACCGGGGTGCCGGAATTTTGGCCCGAAGGGGATCTTTAACGTGCCAGTAAATGTACTGACACGGCTCCCTCGCATTTGTGCACCCTCAAATGCCAGCTGACTGCGCCAGGATACGAACCTGCAACCTAGGGCCCAGCAAGCGAGAACGTTACCGCTGAGCCACGCCGCCAGTCCGGTCGATTATGTCTCCAGATCCATAACATTCTTGATATACTTCTTATCTTTCTTTCTTCAATGATGGTAGCAGTTTTTATCTAGGTTGTGGCGTTTGGTAGAGGTAAATCGTTTCTAAGGTCTTCAACAAAGAATAGTTCTATTATACTCTTTGATAATAACGAGTTATAACTATACTCATACATTTAGGAGAAAGTAGGCTATATGTTCTTTACTGAACATCTTGTTTTCTTTCATATTCATAATCAGCAACGCAATATGTATCAGAAATGGCTAGTTTCGTTCAATTTACATTTTTTCTCTTGAACAGTGTTATCAGGCAAATTCAATACTAACCGAAATATACTAACCTGATGATGAAAGATGGTTGGTTGGTTCCTCAGTTTAGGGGCTGCGACAACGCGGTCATGTAGCCCCGTGTACTTTGGGTGTTTGTAGAATCTGTCTGATAACCGGTGTTAATTGTGATGACTGTATTAGTGTGTGTTATTTGTTTTGAAATCAAGTGAGGACTGCAAACATTGAATTTGTTCAAGTAGTTCCTACTTTTGCCACCAAACGCAACCGTCAACGACTACTAGTTTAGAACTGGTTACCAGATGCCATAGCAGTCGGCTCCTGGCGACGAACGTTGGAACCGAAGAGCGTTTGTCAAATGTTTAAACTAACCTATGATTTAGCTTCACACAGGTGTAATTAGTGGAAGATTCTTTAACATGCCATAAATCTATATGGGACCGCCGGCTTTACTTCCCCTCCGAAGGAAGGCATACTGAGGGATTTTTAACGCTCTTAAAAAATCCGACGACTTTGACCCGGTTTGAACCCGCGATCTTAGGCATAGAAGCTCAGCATGCTACCGACTACGCCACCAAAGCCGCGATGAAATGTGTCTTAAGCTCTTAATACGAGTTAATAAGAAGGAATTACCATATTCGATTACTCATTTGAATTTCGCAGGGATTTGGATGTCAGCTGATCCTGATCTCGTACACGCAAACGCATAGTGACTTGGGTGGTGAAAGCTACGAGGTCTGGTGTAGGATTACCTATGGTAATGACCTTACATTCACCAACGGCACGACCACGTTTGTTCAAGAGTAATCAGAGCCGCGAAGAAAGTAAACTTCCTCATTGGAGTTGAACCAGTGTTAAGTAGCTTGCAAACAATTCGTTCAGAAGAGCAGAACAAGTAGGTGTTGTTGCTTCAATATTAATTCACAGGCATTATACGACTCAAATAGGGAATTTAAAGGAGTCATATTTTTAATAATATTTTAAAATTGTGACTCCTAAAATTTACTGTAGTATTATTTATTTATTTCTTCGTTTTGCCCACTTACGGAGCGCGTTTGAACTTGTTGACTTGGGTTGATGGTGTTTTCCTCTTCTTCTCCTCCCAAAATTTCCAGTGGTCATTTCAGGTTTTTCGGTGAAAGAGTGATTTGTAACTAGAGTTCCAAAAGCCTTGCGAGTCATGATGGTATCCTCTGTGATGTTTATTTCTTTTAAATCCTGTTTGATTTCTTCTAATCAACTGATTTTGACCTTCTTTGAATTAATCATATCAAGCAGTGTTTTTCATATCTGGCGTTGTCCATTCTACAGATATGACCATACAATTTCAATCGTCTGTTACGCACGGTATTATATGATTTACTCTAAGTACTCATTCCTTCGATTTACTGTTTCTGAAACCCATGCAAAAGTGATAAAGGAAATACTTCAGAATGTTAAAATGACATGAAACAGGCGTCACAGCGGCCAAAATGTGAAGTGGACAGCAATTATGGAGCGTATTTTCCTACAACAACAGTATCTGCAAATGGCACACTTCGTAGAATTTTTAAAGACATTTTTTTAAAGAAATTATAGATATTTATGAAATTAGAGTGCAATTCGTCACTGCTATATCTATTCTCTTTCATTTGAATGCTCATTTGTCACGATCGGTCGCTTGTGAGCGCCACAGGAGGGATCTATACTACTGGAATAATATATATGATTTCGAACATTGGAATAATTTATTTGATTTTCGAATTGGCGAATATTTGAAGTAGTCAAATTAATGGAATATTCGATTGCTATGTACTCGGTATGTATGAACATGCCAGAAGGATTGCCAATGATAGTTTGGCAGATAGACTACTCTGGCCTCGAGACTCAAAGAAATTAAGACAGTGATCAACACACTTCCTCACGGAAATGGTCAAGGACTTTGTCTTCCTTGATGAATATAGAAATCTTCACCAAGTTCGTTGGTGGGCGGTGATATTCATCTCTATGTATGCCGTACGACTGCAAACGGGAATTTGACATTTAAGCGATGGGTGGCTCATTCTCAAGTAAACAAGAGCCAATGCTTGGTTATGATTCTGTCTGTTAACTTATCGGCCGGAGGCTGGATTTATCCTTCCCCATTCCAACCTGCTGTACCTATAGTTAAGGGATAGAATACCGGTTCTGTCGTTTGGCATTTGGGGGGTGCTTAAATGTGAGACACCTGTATCAGTATATTTATTTGTACTAGGTCTTCTTTGACATCTCGGCGTCGTCTCTAAAGCAGTAGTCGTTAAAAGGGGCGTAAATGCCGTTATTATTATATGCTTGCTTCGTAACCTCTGGTAACAGTTCCAAATTATCGAGAGTACCAATGCGAGTTTTTCAATTTAATTATATTTTTAACGTTTGGAACGAGTGAGTATCTCCCCAATAATATTTAATTTATACTTGGCCTGGATGGATGGAAGTAGATGGAAGTCGGAACCAATGAACACAAATTTTCAAATTAGCAAGCAACGGAAACACAACTTTCTTGAGCTTTGGTTGCCAACGTCAGGAAGACAACAAAGCCGTAGCACGGAGGAAAGGGCAGATTTAAGAATAAAAATATGACCTCTCTGAAATACAGTAGTTTGAAAATGTTGCTATTGCCATTACTTTAATTTTACACACATTCCTAATTCTTCTTATATATGCCAGTATTCAGATTTGTTGTTCTTCTTCTTATGACTCACTCTCCCTCCGAAGGTTGGCTATTCAATTGATTATCATTACACGCAAAACGGCAGCGCGGAAGATTTCTATCGACGTAATTCAGATTTGTTACGGGAATGTTACGGAGTGTCCTGTATTTTCTTTATATGGGCTATACGGAATAGGTTACTGTATTACTTTCTCTACTTCTCTATAGACTTCTTTTAACGCTGATTACTTTAAATGCTAAAGTGCTTTTTATTTGGTGTGCAGAATAATTCAGAATACATATTTCCCTTTTTAATATTCAGATTTAAATTTGTTTGCTGTAGTTAAAACATTGTCCTACTGGCAATAGAGAGGGCATGCAGAATTGTTATTTCTTCAATGAATAAAATAAGCAAGTGTACAGATTTGAATCATGCATGCATAGTGAAACACTAACGGTATTTATATTCAAAGTATAAGCAATGATTTGATACAATCTTCGTCATTAAAATATTGTTTCGCTTGTACAATCAGAACAAACATCGTGTATACAATAGACATCAAATTATTCAAGACAAATGTAATACTTCAATGACGTAAATACAAAACAAAAGGTAGGTTATTCATAATAGAATATTTTTAATGTAGTTGAATTTAAGTTCATATCTTTCGCAAATTTATCTTCTGTATGATTGTGTTTTGATTTGATTTCAGTCTTGAAACCTGAACTGCAATTACATTCTCTAACTCTTGATTATTATCTGCATAAATTAGTATTTTATACACTTGAGATAACTGGTCCCAGGTAAGGTAACGAAAGCTTGTAAACGGGACTCGAGTATTTTCTTTACATTTTATTATTTCGCACATATAAATATGTATGCATACCTGCCAACTTTCCCGATTTTCCATACTTTCTTCTAATATTACACAAGTTATCCTCCCGATTTTTTGTAAGTTATTGGCGAACTTCAAACATTTTCTAGTATTTGTTTTTGGAAGTACAGTATTTATAGTGGGTAGGTTATTTGGGTACCTGAATTCGTAAATGGAGTTTGTTTCTGTGTAATCGGTTGTTTATTGTTCTTACTGCAACATTTTCGTCATTCTGGACATCTTTCTCGGTATTTAAACTTCACTACGGCAATAAAATACAATTCTGTTTTATTTAAATAGTTTTCGGAACAATTTCCGTGCATGATTGAATCCAGTAAAGGTCAATTATTTCGTATTTTGTACTGAGTGTCGATTTATTTATTTATCGTATGGTTTTTAGTGCCGAGAGTGTCCGAGGACATGTCCGGGTCGCCTGAGTCTGTAGCTGCTTCCAGCGGACACCCATAGGGTGAGCTACAAGTTCCGTTCCATTTCAAGTAGTTCCAACTTTCACCACCAGATATCAATGATACCTAGTGGTGAACGTTGGAACTTTGATACAGCGTTCCGACGAAATCTAACCTAACAATTTAGGTTAACACAAGTTTAGTCTGTGGAAGGATCTTTTACGTGCCATAAATCTATGACATGGGACCACCGGCTCTACTTCCCCTCCGATGGAAGGCGTTCTTAAAAAATCCGACGACTTCCGAAAATGTGGTGGAAAATGCGAATTTCGTTGTTAATGGTTTATCTTGCGTATTGTAGGCCTATTATCACGACCGCGTTTTTTAAATATATCAGGAATTATCTCAAACTTTTGAATGTGACAGGTCTGAGTATTACAAAACCACTCATTATTCAACTACAGTGAACTTTGATATCTCGAAGTGCTTTCTGTTGTTGTTGTTGTTGTTGTTGTTGTTGTTGTTGTTTGAGTCTTCAGTCTTTGACTGGTTTGATACAGCTCTCCATGTCTCCCTATCCTGAGCTAATCGTTTCATCTCTACATAGCTACCACACCCTACATCCGAAGCAATCTGTTTATCATATTCTAACCTTGGTCTACCCCTACAGTTCTTGTCCTCGACCCTTCAGTCCATAACTAAGCTTGCTATTCCTGGGTGTCTTAGTATGTGTCCTACCAACCTTAGCAGTCGTCAGAAACATCTCTCCTCTCCCACTCGTCTTAATACCTCTTCGTTTGTAACCCTATCTACCCATTTGATCTTTATCATTCTCCTGTAACACCACATTTCAAACGCTTCAATTCTCCTCTTTTCTGCTACACCAATAGTCCAAGATTCACTTCCATAGAGCATCACGCTCCAGACAAAGGCTTTCAAAAATGACGTCCTAATACCGAAATCTATATTCGATGTCAACAGATTCCTTTTTTGTAGAAATGCTTTCCTTGCCTGAGCCAACCTACTATTTATATCCTCTTTGCTTCCTAAGTAACAAGTCGCCTACTTTCTTCAGCTTTTCACCTGCCAATTTGATGTCCCTAGAGGTTACGGTGTATACATATTCGAATAATAGAACTTCGAATTTCAGAAAAAGCATTACTTCGAGATAATTAAAAATTCGATATATAGATGTTCGACTTATGGAAGTTCGACTGTATTTCAAATTGCATTCCAGTGGTCTTAGGAAAGTTCAGAGAATCGCTGCATCAGACACCATTCTCTAATGAAGGCTCATCTTATTTTATTTTGCCATCCCCAATGTATTTTCTCGCTCTTCATGTGTGTTCGTTCCTTTCTTTTATTTCACTTTCGTGACCTGTTATTTAAATCGCGTTCAGATTCGTGGTTGACCTTAA
The DNA here is from genome assembly GCA_946902985.2 of Meconema thalassinum. Classification (NCBI taxonomy): domain Eukaryota; kingdom Metazoa; phylum Arthropoda; class Insecta; order Orthoptera; family Tettigoniidae; genus Meconema; species Meconema thalassinum. The sequence continues at coordinate 68,589,938 of OX336399.1, read as the reverse complement.
AATAAAGGCCCTTAATTAGGTTCACAGTGGCTTGTGATTGATTACGTAGAATGAGGCTAGGTTGGTTGGTTGGTTAGTTCCTCCGTTTGCTGAGTTATCGTACGGTCAGTCGTCTTGTAGACCAGTTGGATATATCACTGCGAGGAAAGGAAAAGAACGAAGCCACTTGAACGAGATTTGCCATCGTGTTAAACCGTCACTTAAGTCAGTTTAGCAAAGCGTTAGAATACCGGAGTGAGAAAGTAAATGAAACAAGAACGAGGTATCAAACAGAAACGTGTTTTACAATTTAAACGATTCTGTCTTTAATTGTGGTTTAGCGTCGCTATCTCCCTGACCTTGAATAAACTAGAAAGGTTATTTTACCTCACTTTTTCTTTGCGTAACAAAATAATGCTTAATTAGGATTTATAATCTTAGTTTTCATTTTGAAATTACTGAAATCATTCATCCTCATTTCTCCAGTATTTTCGTTTTGATTTTTAAAATAATATTTTTTTAAGAGATACGATTACTAAGTTAAGAGAAGTAGAGGGAGACCTACTTTTTCTGCCAACTCAATGTGCTGATTTTTGACTGTACACATGTCACACATGTACATTTGGCACATCAGTGTCAATCAAATGCTTTTAATTTTGAATTTCGTCCACAAGAATGATGCCTTATGTATTAATGGTATAATATTTTATTAATCTTAGTCAATTATTCATATCCTGCCTTACGGGTTAGAGATTATTTGGGATAGGCTAACGACGACTGAACTAAGGACGCTTCTTCTTCTTCAAGTGCCTCGTCCTCCAAGAACATTGGCGATCAGTAGCATGATCTGCTGTTTGGCCATTGCTGTTCTAAACAGTGACACTGTATTAAATCCAAACCACTGGCTTAAGTTCTTTAGCCAGGATATTCGTCTGCGTCCTGGACCCCTAATGCCATCAATCTTCCCTTGGATAATTAATTGCAAGAGGTGGTATTTGTTGTTGCGCATAAAATGACCAAAGTATTCTAGTTTTCTCCTTTTGATGATACTGAGAATTTCCAAGTCTTTGTTCATACGCCGCAGTACGTCCACATTTGTGACTTTAGCTGTCCACTAAGGACGCTGGAAACGGTTAAAGCGCGTTTTCTAAACATAGCGATTGGAGTATCCAGGTATTCACAATCTCGATTCGTGAGTTGGTACGGGTAGTTGGACGCGGCTAATGCTTGAAAGGGAAATGAAGAGGTCTGAGATTTGGCAAGACTTCTACTCTATAGAGGCTATGATGAACAAATCATGGTCAGACGCAGGCCAGGAACTACGACATTTTGTGACGTCACTGGCAGTGCGTGGGTGTCACCACAGGGTGTACAAAGTCATGTCCTTCCACGATCCAGATGGCAATTGCGTGTGTGACCTCGGTGACAATTACTGTGAACGATATCACGTTGTCAATTGCAAAAGACTTCCCAAGTCAATAATATAATTTTGTACGAGCACAGAGTGAACTACTTGTTATCACACTGTGATATGTTTTTTTTTTGCACAATTTGTGAGTTTGATTAATTATTATTTTCGTTTCGATCGTCTAGGGACCACATTCCAATTTCAATGCTTTGTCCTTCGCCGTTCCTTCTTCTTCCTCCAGTATTTCTTCATCATCTCACTATGTTTCCTCTTCCTTTCCTCGGACCATTTTGAGCCGGATTTCTTTCCCTTCCACCCTTTGAATCTTTCCATTTCTTAGCACTTTTGCCGAAAAATATATCTCTGTGGTGTATCTTCTTCTCTGTTATTATCCGTTTTGTTTTTGATATGATTTCTATTTTTCGATATATTTCATAATTACTTCTTAATTTCCAGAATTCTGCAGTTTTTAAAGGTCACCACGTACTCTTACACGATGAAAAAGTCTATTTTTGTGGCATTACTTTCCTAAGTATTTTCTGGATTTACGCTAAAGGTACAGCTATGATTCTTGTCACATATAAGAAGCGGTATATTCTGAGCTGTTTTGACCATGTAGTGCTACTTTGTTTTTATAGGATGTGTGAAATGAATACAAATTTGAACAGATACATTTTCAAGAAAATGTTGTATAAGTTGCTTCAGGTACACATTTCTCAGTTGTTTTTCAATCAAATATTCTCAAATTTTGTTCACATACTTGGAATGGATCATGGCAGATGAGTAACCACTTTGTTTCATTATTATTGGAACAGAATGCAAGAAAAAAATCCGAACTCTTTCTTTTTAAATTTATTAAAAAATATGTATCAATTTTTCTCTTCCCAATCCATGCCTACTATGTTTTGGAAGTGAAAATAGGTTAACATTCAAGTACTCCATTACGCAAGTTAATGTAAAAAAAGAGCCCTCTATCTTAAATGGTTTCCTTATTATTGCTACCTAAACATGAAAAATGAGTATTAACGGAAAACAGCTGGCAAAGTTAAAAGTGTATTATTCAGAGCATGGGACGCTAATTTTTTTAAACGAATTTAAGGTAGTTGTATACATTAAAACCCCAACAAACTATATATGTTTGGATTCAGAAGAGAATGAAGAATTTTATGATGCCAAAATAAAAATAAATCGATTTTTTTATCATCGAAAGTACGTAGTGTCCTTAGGACCGAGTATTTTGCGTATACTTCTTCTTTCTACTGCTTCTAATTTATCCAATTTGTAGTTCAGTACGAGACATTCACTCGCATACAGGCATTCCGGTTTGACTTCGGTGTTCTAGAACTGTATTTTAAGATCTTTAGACAAACACTTTTTGTTATCGATATTCCTAGTTATGCCATACGCTCTTTCCATCTTTCGTATTCTTTCTTCTATAGCAATTTTTTCCAAACCATTTTCTTGAATAATTTACCCCAAATATTTGAACTCACTTACCCTCTTTATTTGTCCAAATTTCTGTTATTGGCATTTCTGGAGCATTTTTTATGTTTGTCATAAATTTGTATTTTTCTACAGAAATTCTTAAACCTGTTTTGTTGGGCTAACTTTTCTAAGAGAATGGCCTGTATTGCTGCGTTTGCCAGATTTGATTTATTTATTTATTAATCTGAATGACTGAAAAACGATTTAAGGGACACTAGGACTGAGTTCTTAGGCAAAAATGACAAAATAACTGTTTTTTTTAATCTATATCTTATAGACCCCTGAGGATCATTTCAGTAAAACAGTTCTCATGCACCACCATTTTTAAAGGCTCAGCTGCATTTTTAAATCTCCTTTGCGTAAGTAGAAGATGGAAGGCAAATCATATGAAAGTATTCTATATTTTTAAAACTGGAAATCCTGGAAAGTCATATGTTAACTCAAACGATAGGCCTCTATGCTATTTATCTCTAAAACAAAACATTTTATTTTTAAAATATTTTCCAAAAAAGTTTCATTAGGTGAGTGAGACAAACTGGTTAAAATAGCATGTGATTTTATAAAAATGCTCTTATCTCCAAACAACATTTCTAGGTAATCATAATGGCTCCATGTGCATGAGATATCTCAAAATATCACAGGATATTCAGGAATACATGTGTTGTAAGATAACATTGATATCACAGGATATTCAGGAATACATGTGTTGTAAGATAACATTGCAATATCTCCAGTCACTTTGTAAATTACTGACCAAAAAATTTAAAAAACTATGAAAAATTCTCAAAATTCATAAAACATGATGGCACATCAAGAAAAAATAATCTGACAGCATACATGTATCTTTTTTCTGAAATATCTCAATTTTATAAATTTAGAATAGTTTTATGTATATGTAATGAAAAATCAGGGGTTTTACATAATTTCTACTACGCGTGGAGCATTTTGATCACGTGGTATATTTTAACAATATAATTAGTAAAAAATCAATGAAATGTCATCCGATTGTCTTCAAATTTGGTATGTGACTTAGTGTTACTATTCTAATTATGCAGTTTTCAACTCATTCTGATAAAAAAAATGTGGAAGTTGATAAAATCAGCCCTAGTGTCCCTTAAAGACCACAAGGAAAGCAAAGATTCTCCAAATACGCAGGAGGAACGCCATAAATAGTTAAGGGGATCACCTTTCCCCTGCGGTACCCCTGGAATAAAGCACTGTTTCTTAAGCTCAACTATGAAAGTGAACATTTTAGTTGAACTTCTTCTCGTGGGGTAGGGCTTTTCTTATGCAAAGTAGTTTAATAATGGCGGTTGGCCAGCACTTGGAAGCGGTTTAGAACCTCGCTCTTGTTTTTCTTTTCTATTATCTGTCTCTGTCTCCAGTTAATTAAGAGGACCAGCTTCCCCTCTCACTATGTCTCTCTCTCTTTCTCTGTGGTGTTCTCAATAAGATACCATTCCCTTTTTTTAGTTCTCTCTCCGTCTCTCTCTTCTTTCCTCGTAATTTTTGCATTGATAAAGAATTGAACTAATGCTGGTTAATTGTCCGCCGTGGAGAGGTTTTCTCATGAATTTGGTTGTACTGTGTCTTTGACATTCGATGGTGACATGATTCTTATCGCTAGACCTACATTTTTTTTTTTTTTTTTACATTTTATTTCTCATCCTTCCCATTGTATATAACCTGCACACAGTTTTGCTCTCAGCCCTTCCTGCAATCATCATTTTGTTTTCCATTCTCCCTCCACGCTTCTTCCCTCCTACTTTTCTTCCTCTCTGCCCCGCCCCCTTCCATTCCACTACTTTTCTCGTGAACTTCTTGTCTTGCACACGAAATTTACTGCCTAAGATAAAGATCTGAGAATGTGTTTTGTGTGTGTGTGCAGTTTTTTTTATTTTTTATTGTTGCTCTGAAATGCACTGTTAGGAAGTGTACATTGATTCCTTCAAGATATTTTATTTTATTCGAGTTAACTTGAATAGTATAAAATAAAAGGTTGTAGATGAACAAGATCTAAAGAAAGCGTTAATCCCTATTTCGGTTGCACTTTATTTGTGTATAGTTGTTCCTTGAATGAAACATGCGCTTTGGGGGGGGGGGGGGGGGAGGGGGTGTCAACAAATCCCATTACTTGAAATTAATTTCAACGAACGTTGTTTTCTATTACACTAAATTATGTAGCATGTTAAAAGTATTGTAAATACCTTGTGTACATTTTTATCTCTGCAACGTTCTGAAGTCTTTTCGAATAATTGCTTCTTCTAACCTCTCAACGACCACTTATTTTCGTAGTTTCATGGAACAAGATTAAAATCTGGACTGTTTGAAAGCGATTGTTCTGTGCTACTTGTTTTTACGTTTTACTTTCGGCACGATGTGTCTTTGACCTCTAGGGAGAGACCCATTTTTATATATTAAATAGAGAACTAATAGCTTCGCATAAATATTGCAATTTGTTTTATATCTTTAGTGTCGTTTGGTTAAATTCATTTTTATGACTGGGAAGTCAACCACAGATGCCCTAATAACAACATAACAAGCAGTACCAGCAATTAGTGTTATCAATTGTGCCTTTTCCACAAAACGTTTAGAATATGTTTTATTTTATCCTGTAGGCTAATTTATAGGAATTGATGGTCTGACCGTGGTTGCTAGTTACGTTGAGGACCAAGGCCATGTGGGCAAGTGATCTCCAGACTCGGTAGAAAAAAGTGTTCGTAGTCTTCCGTCAGCCATAATTGAAATAATTTCCGTGGTTTCGCATTTTTAACTTCACGCAAATGAGGGGCAATAACTTTTAATTGACCACGACTGCTTCCATTCGAACTTCATAGTTACATTTAATATCATTTATTTCATCTATCATTTACTTTTATGATGAGATTCGGGTCAGAAAGGGGCATCCGGCCGTAAAAATAAATTCATTCCATAGAAAACTCATCTCACTTCATCCCTGGCCCCATGAAAGCGGGAAGAATTAGTAGCACAACTACTCATTGTTATTATTTTTGTATTGAAACTTGTCTGGCTCTAAAATCTTGCCGTAATAAGGCTGGCAACTTAGAATAAGTTTCACGGTCGAAATATGAGCAAGCAAATTTTGTGTTTAATAATTTCCGATTTGCATTTTTGTCAGTTATTATTGTCAATCTGTTGTTTCTTTTGCTATGCTTGTTTACAATTAATTCAATTTTAAAGGCATGTGTTTGCGATATTCTAAATTAGGATAACATATAATTATATTAAAATAACAAGTTTGAAAAAGTCCCCGACCTTCGTCCTAGTAAAATAGCATTTTTGGATGAACGTCTGTTACACAAGGAGAAATAGCTGTCACATCAGGCATATCTCTGACTTAATTATTCATTGGTGGATTTTAGGCCGGTGCTAATGACTAGACACTGTAAGCTACCAATAATGTATTTGTCTTGGTTTGTGTGGGGTAGCGTTGTTATCGCTGGGGTTTCAAACTCCCTTCTCCGTACTTGCAGCATTGCTCCATTGCAGTGACTCAGTGTGATCAGCTAGGCTGCTGAGTATTGCACTTTACGTACTGTCTCCTGGGAAACAAAGGGCGACTGGAGAGCTAAACATTATTTTATAGGACGTGTTTGGAAGAGAGAGAGAGAGAGAGAAACGGAGGAAGGGTTGAGAAGCAAGGGGAATAGAAAGTAAAGGAGAGGATGAGACTATATACATACATGGGCGTGGTCAGTATTGTGCCGATCGCAGTGTTTGTATATAAACTAGAAGTGCCTAGACTGGTGAAACTAAAGTGGCTTGTTCGAGACAAAACAGGGAGGACAGAGAGGGAAGCAGAACTGCAGAAGGAAATGTGTTTTAAATTTATTGAAATAAAATAGTTGTATTGCACGACATTAGATACTGTTAAATCATTGCACGTGAAAATAATGGTTTGCCTTCATTCCTTAATCGAATGGATAGCTATGGGGAAAAGAAGGCACCTCTTGGTCAGGGGTTGATTTTATTGTCACTATCCAAAATCAATAAGTTGACGAACGTCCGAGATTCATTGGTCTATTTTCAAGTTAAAGAGCGCCAATTAAAGAAAGCGTTTTATGAGTAAGGGTAGGATTTATTATTATTATATTTAGAGACGAATCGGTTAGTTCCAACGATTTTATTTTGAAATCATGTATAATTCGAATCTTTTTTGTAATGTTTCATGACATTATTATTCTTAATATTCATTTTCCTATTTTTCCGTTTTTCTTATTCATGAAAACGATACTTGGCAATTTCTAAAATTGAATAATTTATATTTTGTCAGTACTTACAACTTCAGGTTAAGCAAGGAAAGTTAATCTTACCTGACTTTCAACATATGTGTGGTCTTCTAGCAAATCTTCTGACACACACTGATATCGCCATTGTTATTACAGTAATTAGGTGGCATATTGACGTCAAGATAAAACGTTGATAACGGGCTAACATCACCATTAACTGGTTGACATGTTGGTACGCGACGGTCGTCAATTGACTTCAAACGGATGTATGTTCATCAAATAAAGCCTACTTGTTTATCTTACTTGTTCTGCATACAATGTGTTCCTTAAGCTTACTTATAATTGACAGGCAATTGTACTAAAAGTACCGTACAGTAGTCTAGTTTTATTTACAATTACTGATCATTTATGCGTGCTTTCCGGAATCTTTGAAATCGCCGATTTCCTTAAATAGACAAGATTTTTCCCACTGTAATTACATTTAAGTCTTGAACTGACACAATTATTCGCCACAGCACTGTAGACACTAACGTTGAAATCAGTGAAAGTTTCAAATAATCGATCGGAATTTAGCCTACTACATATTATGCTAATATGCCGCGTACATCACTTTTATCAAGAAGAAATCTGCTGATTTTATGTCGTTTTTAAAAAGAGCAAATGATAGTCATCATAACGTTCATTGAAAAATTCATAAGTAAGATTACTCTGTTTGTGTGTGTTCGAGTCGTACGTCCTAATAATTGGTTTGATGCAGCCGTCCATTCCATCCATGCCATACACCCGAGGTAATTTGTTTAACATGTTCTAACCTTAGAGTTCCTATCCTCCACCCTTCCTTTCATAACTAAGTTGACTATTCCTGGGTGTCTTAGCGTAGGCCTATGTCTTATACTTGATTTCAACACATTTATTTTCGCTATGAAAGGTTAGGTTGCCTGTGTGAACATAATATTTAAATTTAAACTTGGAATGCATATCCTCTTCGCTTTGTCCATCACTGTTTATTTAATAAAAACATCAGTTTTGTTAGAATGCAAACACATTTGCCATTGAAAACAATTTTTTTTAAATATCCGTATTGATGTTAGGATTTTAAAAACGTTTAAAATTATACGCCAAATCAATACATAAACAAATATATATTTGATATATTAGTACATGTTTCGACCCACAATAGAGTCATCCTCAGCCTAAAAAGAAAATCAATTAAGAAATTGAAAACTAAAATAGCATATGTGACTTAAATCTAAATTAAAATGAAAAAATAATGATAATAATTGTAATAAATAAAATATAGTAATAAAATGGATATCCTTACAAATGTAGTATTTATTAAACAAATATAAGATTTTTCTAACTACTTTTTTAAAATTATTGCTAAAAGACCAATCTTGTATTTATTTAATTAATACTACATTTGTAAGGATATCCATTTTATTACTATATTTTATTTATTTTATTATCATTAATTTTTCATTTTAATTTAGATTTAAGTCGCATATGCTATTTTAGTTTTCAATTTCTTAATTGATTTTCTTTTTAGGCTGAGGATGACCCCATTGTGGGTCGAAACATCTACTAATATATAAAAAATATATATGTTTATGTATTGATTTGGCGTATAACTTTAAACGTTTAATTCAGTTTTGTTAGTAAATAAATGTTCAAGTTACGATACGTTTCGTTTAGGTAGACGCTAATTTTTGTTGAATTCAACCATTTTTTATCATGTACAATGTAACTAAAATTGCAATTGAAATCGAATCCCACATCTACCTAATTAAAATAATCAACACTAAGCAAATTAAAACACGAATTCTCAGTGAGAATTGTGTACGGGAATTATTGAGGCTATATTGTTATACACAGTTGGAAGTTATTTGATAATATTAGTGGCCCTAATATAGGCCTACTGTAGGTCTAATGATTTGCTTATATGTTTTATGTATAAATATATCAGTTAATAAATTAGAATTTTGTTTCCTCAGTTTTACTAACACAAATCGACTTTATTTTAACGTATTATATCTTGACAAATAACAGAATTACAGTGCAGGATCGCCATTCCATTGATTATTTCAACAAATTAATTTTATTGATATTTTATGTAAACAGTTTGGTTTTGCATTCCTATGGAGTTAGAATTAAAAGAAGCCCACTGTATGTCAATTTAAAGTGTTCTAGTTCGTTCAAGATGTGAGAAGCAATGACACATCTTGTATGCTCTCGATCTGTAATTGATTAAAACTGTCTCGTCGATTCCACTTCACTTAGTGTATGCTCAGTAAGTGGATGATTCACAATGCTGCTACATGTTTTCTTGGACAATATCCAGGCGACTGCATCTTCAATGTGGGAGAAGCATTGCCAGTAATAAGATCCCTCTGCACTTGTCACTGTTAAAACCACTTTCCCACGTGGGAAATCGAGACGAAACCAAATTCTCGGACAATCTTCCTTCATCTGGAAACCTACACTCTCCTTTCTCACTTTAGTTGAAAGGAAGACGTATTCAACGTGTTGATTTGCTATTTCAGGTCCGATTCCTGTCGAATTTAAAGGGATTTTTTCTCACATGTGGAATTCCTCTTCCAAGAAAGGACTCGGCGGATCATAGAAACTTGCATCTTTGACAAGAAATGTTATAATTTTATGACGTAACTAATGTCAAGAAAAACAAGTAGTTCCGTGAAGAACTATACAGCCTATTTTCATATATCCTACTTATGTTAACTGCCACAATCAACATACAAAATTTCAGTTTAATTGCTGTAACAGATTCGTAGATATTGAGAACCGTCTAAATATTTCAGATGGTCGCCAGGTTGGATTTTTATTTTTGTACTATTACATTAAGATTATTGTGTACGTGTGGTATTCAAACTTCAATCACAAGATTAGACAACAAGAAGTAAAAACGAGATTTTAAAATTACGCACAGCAGCCATCTTGTGATAATGCAAACCATTGAAATAAATTAGATGCCAGTGGATCAACATTTGCATAAGCATTTAACGTGCAACGTTTCACGGCACTCGGATAGTTAATTCGCGAGAAACGTCCATTTAAATATTTATACTTCGCGTTGCCGCCATGTTGGATTTGTGCTCACGAGGTTACTGAAAGTCCTATAGGTGAACATATGTTCATAGTCTCTATGAACATAAAAATTTCAGTTTGGTTGCTGTAAAAGATTCATATATATTGAGAACCGTCTAAATATTACGGAAGCTTGCCATTTAGGATTGTTATATGTATAGGCCATAGAGTTATGTACCACTCAAGGTCGCTTATTGCCTATGTTCATTATTCAAACTTTCACTTCGATCGCATGATTACGACACAAGAAATTAAAACTTAATTTTAAAATTTCGCACAGCCGCCATCTTGAGGTTATGTAAGCAATTTAATTAAATTAGATGGCAGTGCATTACAATCTGCAAAATCAATTACTGTACCACATTTCACTGCGCTCAGAGAGTTAAATCACGAGAAAAGTCTATTAAAATATTTTAAATTCGCTTGGTCGCCATGTTCGTTTCGTACTTTACAGGTTTATGAAATATACATAGGTATACCTGTATCAGTACCCTTTATCACCGTACAAAATTGCAGGGTGATATCTGTAATAGTTTCGGAGATATAGAATGTCAGTGAAATATTTCGCACAGCCGCCATTTCGAGGTTATGTAAACAATGGAACTAAATTAGACACCAGTGCATTACAATGTGTATAAATATTTGCTGTACCAAGTTTCATTACATTTAGATAGTTAAATCGCGAGAAAAGTCTATTTAAATGTCTCAACTTCGCTTGGCCGCCATGTTGGGTTTGTAGTCACCAGGTTTTTGAAAGTCTCATAGGTGAACTTCTAGTAGTACCCTTTATCACCGTACATAATTTCAGGGCGATATCGGTAATAGTTTCGGAGATATTGAATGCTAGTGAAATATTTCGCACAGCCGCCATGTTGGATTGGAGAGACGTAACAAAATTTGAAGGGCACGGTCGAGGTCGCCGGGAATAGTGCTATGAACTTCCCGAGTTTCATTGAAATCGCTCCAGCCGTTTCGATTTTATTAGGGGGGGACACACACACGAATCACACACACACACACACACACACACGCACACACACACGGACAAAAGGTGATCTCATAAGCCTATTTTTTCAAAATTGAAAATAGGCTAATGAATGAAGTTTAATGTCATTAAGATAAGATTTCTGCGTACTAAATTTCTCGCGTGCTAAGTGATACATTTCGGTTTATTAACTAAATCTAAAACTCCATTTTTTTTTCTTTCCGTGAACTTTTTTTAAAATATAATACAGTATCTGGTGTTAATAACGGCCCTCAGTTTAGTGAGAATATATATATATATATATATATATATATATATATATATATATTTGTGGGGAAATTAAATATGTTGACATGTTAATAACAACCAAGTTTGTATGTGAAAAGGTTCAGTGTTTATCAATTATATAGGAGAGTACGGCATGATTTTTATCACTGTGTCACAGTTAGGATCTTCAGGGGGGCTGTTTTGAATGCCCTTTCTATGTTTGCAAGTGATTGAAAACTGAAGTTATTACCTACTTCATTATCCTAGAGTACTAATGTGCTTAAATTAATGGTTACCAGTAAGAGGGCGTTCCTCTCCAACCCTGAAAAAATATACCTATTGGAAATCGGAACAAGAAACGTTTAGCTGCTAAAACGAAAGGGGGGAGACCAAGCTTAACACAGGAAAATAACGCCAATATTCATTCGATTGTTAAATATGCTACACATATTGTTGACAAATGCTGCACATATCCCAGTGTTGGTAAACTTCCTGGCAACCAGAAGCAACTTCAATAATGTAAAAATTCTAATTATAACATTTTAACCCTTTAATTGGCAAAGGAGATTTGTAATCCTATTTTTTTTTTTTTGCCAAAGATATTCTTTTTGATGCTTTGTGCTCTCTGATATATAATAAATTGTTAAAAAAATATTTATTGGTTTGTAGACTCACAATCTAAGAAAAAATATTTACGTATCCGTTTGGATACAGTGCCAAACATTCCGAGAGTGACAGTGAATTTCGTTATGTATCCAAATGGATACTTTACCAAGATTTACGAAAACGTATGAACTATTATTATGTGTCCAAATGGATACTTTACCAAGAATTAAGAAAACGTATGAACTATTAAATATCACTGATAGTGAGCATTAACTGTTATGGAAAAATATTTATATATTACACACATATATACAGTACATGATCTACATATGTTATGATTTCAGTGACCATCAATATGTGGACAAATGACATTATAAGACATCAAAATACAGTTTGGAAATGTTAGAACAATAGGCCTACAATGTGTTCCATGGAATCATTTTCTGTGATGAAAGTCGTAGAAACAGTTCTTGCTTTTGGTAATGCACAATCTTGCCCGACACTTAATGCATTCCATGCGTGTTTGTCCAGTCTTGCAATATCGACAGCGCCCTTTCTCGCAGGATTGTCCAAAGTGGTCGATACGATCATAACGACAATCTTCATCGACGATTTATTCCCGGTAATGTTGGTGAATGGTTCGCAGAATACTGCCTTCCTTTAGCCATCAATTTCTGTGCAATATCCCATCGAAATTGTTTCAGTGAGACATTCTTGATGTTTGCTTTCTTGCAGTCACGTCTATACATAAGCCAAGCATTGCACACACACATATCTATTATTTGCGAGAATATAGCAAGGTACCATCTATGAGTACGTAATGCAGTTCGATACAAGGCTATCAACATATCTGCAAGATCTACTCCACCCATGAATGCATTATACTTCAGGACTATGCAGGGGCAAGTTACATTGATCTTCGCATGAGGACCATTGGTCTGTTGCTGTGTGTTATTGACCTGTGCAGAGTCTTTCTTCTTTGGCACTAATTTCTTCCTTTCATTGCGTTTGATTGTTCCCAAAGGTTCAACTTCACAGAAGGTACTTGCAAGACATACACTTTTGTTGTCTTGCCATTTGACAACGCACACCTTGCTGTTATTGCACACTTTCATGTCGTAACTGCCTCTGCCCTGCTTTGCGAGCTTCTGGTCATCAGTCAGTGGACATCCCCTCAAACGATTGCCTCTTATTGTGCCCATCGCTAGAATACCATATTTCTCACGAAGTAGAACCAGGAGCTCAAGCGAGGTAAAAAAAATTGTCAAAGAAGACAAAAGAGCAGGGTTTATTCTGTATCGAGCTACATAAAGCTATAACTACTTTCCCGCCAAGTCCAAGGAGTTCCTCAGCATCGCTGAACTTATGTTGACGAAATGTGTCCTCACCCCCATACAGTAAGAAGTCATAAATTATACCAGTAATTCCTGCTCGCACAAAGATCTTGAACCCCCATTTAGTAGGCTTGTTCTTGATGTACTGGCGTCTGCTCCCTGCTCGAGTTCCCTTGTAAGGAACCATCATTTCGTCAATGCTATACTGTCTCTCTTCTTTCACAGCTAAAAAGTTCTTTCTCACAGTATCCACAATTGGGCGAATTTTGAAGTACCTGTCGTTATCTTGAGTTTGAAGAGTGTTATCAACAAAGTGCATAAACCTACGGATCAACTGATATTTCTTCAAGGGCATAACTGAAGCAATTTTTTCATAACGGCACGATTCAGACCAATAATCAGTGTATGCAGGCACCTTTATAATCCCCATTGCAATAGTTATTCCAATGAAATTTTAAATATCCTTCTTGGTAATCAGAATGGGATTATTTCTCTGACTGGCGCTATATAACATGCTTTGTTCTACCATCAGATCCCAAATATCGTCAGAGAAAAAGTCTGAAAAATACTGAAGGGGCTTGCGAACGTTAATATTTTTAGGTGAAGTTGTGTCCTTGAAACTACTGTCAATATCTGTTACTACGTAACGAAAAGGTTCCTTTTTCCATTGAAATTCAGAACAGTGGGTTTTATTTCTTGTAACTTTCACTCTCCTAGCATTACCAGAGGGGAGTGCTGCTTTACGGAGAGGGAAAGAACCACTTGTTTTCTAGGTTTAGCATTAGATGCTGAAGGAATGTTAGAGTTGAAAACTGACGCAGTTGTTTGATCAACAGAATTTGATGTTATGCTTGAATGGCTAGTGGCAGATAAAGAAGGCGAAGAAAGATTACATGATGACTCTAAAGGTGACTCAACAAATGTAGGTGATTCTATGCTAGAGCTTGGTAGAACTGGTGATTGAAGGCAGGTTGGAGCGAGAAAAGTAGATTCGTCATTTTCTGTTACATCGGAAACAATATTCTGTTCATTTCCTAGTAGAGAATTTACATGATCAGAATTGAGACCCGCTAATGTGCTCACTTCTTCATGAAGTCCTACATGTACTTCGTTTTCGAAAACATCTAATCCTGGATCATATAGTGTCACTAAATCATCTGGCAGAGCTGATACAATGTTCATTTCTTGAGCAAAGAGTTCATCATGAATATCAGAGAGATTAGTTTGCAAATCATCTCTTGGAATGGGATGTAGCTTACTAGACCTTGGCCTACTGAATGTTTCATCACAGCCTTTCAGCATCCGTAATTCCTCATCATCTGAACTGCTTGAACCTGAGTCATACGGTGGCACTAGAGCCATAATACGGCTAGTCCGATTGCTATGCACCGATACCACATTTCTTCTGACTCTTAGTCCACACTTAAACCTCGGTGAGGTAGATTTGTCCTTCGGGAGGTTTGCCATCATTCTATCCAAACGTGTGGGAAATTTCTGAAGCAGAGAAAGACACACTGTATAAGTACCGTACACTATGTAATGAAAAATTATCAATCTATCAATCCTTTGTTATATCAGAATCTGTAAGAAGCAGGTAACTATCAAATTCAGGAAATAATATACAGTATCTACAAGTAAAATAGAGCAAGTATATCTCATTAAGTTACAGTAATTATATAATGTTTGATAAGCTGGCAATGTGAACATATGGATACATAACTTTCAAACAGAATATATCTGTTGACTTGGCAGTGTATCCAATTGGATACGTTTGAATTTATATCCACATCACACATAGTAATTGACACAATTAACTTTATCAATTTACTTACCTTTACAACATTATTTTCCATGTTATCCAGAAAAGAAACTCCAATTATCTTCAATAATGCTGTCAATACAGTGTTGGAAACAACAATAACACTCGTCTGTGTAGACTAGGCAACATCATAATGGAAACTGATCTGTATTGTTTTCCCGCTTTTTCCAATGAGTTTCAAATATGTTTCTAAGAGATTTGTAATGGTCATAGAATACTGCAAGATAGTCAAAGATATTACAATACCGGTTCCACAACACATAATAAATAAAATAATTTTGAGTATCCAAATGGATACGGTGTCAAGTTAAGGGTTAAAATAAAATTTTCAAAATTTCCCGCCTTTTTAACAATGTATCACCGTTTCCCTTCTAAATTCCAAGTTTATAAGAATTTTCGTACTTTTCCTCTTCTAAAGTGTGTATCAAACCTCAACCTACAAAATGAACCTCAATCACTAACATAAAATGTGATTTAGATATTTTTATAGAGTTTTTATTCTGAGCACCTGAATTTAAAAAAAAATATGAATAAAACAACATTAAAACGCTACATATTTGCAGAAACTAGAAAAGAAATCACTTTCATAAGGGATTTCGTTTTCCTTTGTTCTTTCTTTTTGTGGGGTGGCCGAGAGTCCTACCGCGCTACCTCATGCATCGCTGGCATCAGGGGAGCGTGGGTTCGAATCCCACCTCGGCCGTCCTGAAAATTGTTTTCTTGGTTTACCATTTTCACCACCAGGCGAATTCCAGGATGGTTCCTCTCAACATGTCCACGGCCGATTTTCTTCCAATATCCCTTCCCTGACCCGTTCTGAAAAGAAAAGTGCATGGCCATTGGCTGCATTTTTTTTTTTATAATGTTCGTGAATACCTTAAATAGTACTGCATTCACTGGTATGGAAGATGTAAAGACAGTTTTAAACTGCAGGCCGCTCCTGGTTTGCCAACATTTTAGTACAGATTGTACTTACAACGATTTGTCGTTTATCGTTCGCCAATGACAAGGCTATTCTTGAAGCGGAGTAATGGTAAAATACTACCATGTAATGGTAAGGCACGGAAATTAAATGACGTCTGGGCTGAGTTTATATGAGGACCATGCATCTCTTTGTGAACCTAAGGCCATTTATTTAATGGAGGAAATCCAGTAAACGTGTCATTTCTAATGTATCTTGTAGGATCTTTGTCATGAACGCCCAGGTTAAGTGATCATTTGACAAGGTTGAGCTACCACTATTTATATCAGTCATGTGTGTGTTGAGTTTCAATCGCTAGTGACGGAACTGAATTTTTAACATTCTGAACGAAGCGGTTGAACATGTCATTCCGATTTGGCAGAGTTCTCATCTCTTCTCTGAAAGTAGGAGTATTATGCGAACGATGGCGAGGCTTAATGTCACTTACATGAAGATTTAAGTACGTGAGACACACAGAAAGTGATACCTGCAAACAATGTAATATTAGTGTGTAGTTTGCTGGAAATACAATCTTTTACAAGGTGCATGCTCTGTTAGATAAGCATGTCTTACATTTGTTGCCGTCAGGCATCTTCATGTTGAGGTGTATTCTGTCAGTTCTTTGAAGGATTTTTTATAGTCCAGTCTGATTTCAGATTCAAAAGTACATTTATTTGGGAATTATACAAAGAAAAGTAAATAAAAAGAATACTCTTAGCACTACCAGACTTGTAAAAAGTCGCCCTTTTTGGAGTAGAGTATTTTATGTTCTTCGCTGAATAGAATCCATGGATTGGACTGCGACAGTTCTCCAGTCGGCTCTATTTATAGCTTTCCTCTTCATCTCTTCATAGTTTCTGCATGAAACTATCATCAGACATGATTTGCTGTTCATATTGTAGGCGTGGTCTTCCTCAACATCTTTTGCCTTCTACCATTCCCTCCAATACCGTTTTCAGCAGGCTATCGTGTCTCAAAATATGTCTTATCAGTCTAGTCCTCCTCCTCTTTATGCTTTTCCATAAGGTATAATTTTCCTCCACCTTTTTAAATACTTCAGCATTCGTTTTTTTTTCTGTCCAGCTAATTGTTAGCATTCTTCTATAACACCATTGTTCAAAAGAATTTATCCTCCTTTTTCTTATTTTCCAATTGTCCACGTTTCGCAACCATAAAGGGCAATACTCCAAACATACGCTTTTAATAATCGTTTTCTGGTTTTAAGATTAATGGAATTTGTAGTGAATAAACGTTTCTTTTTGTGAAATGCTAATTTGGCTTGTAAAATTCTACATTTGATTTCTTTCTTGCTTCTTCCATCTTTGGTAATGCTGTGGTTAATATTTGCACTTCGTAGCTAGTTCTCAAGTGTGTAAGCTGATATGTGACCTGTTGACCATATGAATAAAATAATTCGTAATGTGATCAAAATGGTTATACCATTCTAAGGATCATAGCATTTTTTTTTTTTTTTGTTTTTGTCTTTTTTGTATTCCTCGCCAAATATTTGTTTTATACATATTTTGCAAAAAAATTGTTATGGAAATTCCTGTACATTCTCTACAAGATATTACTTGAAAATATGTGTAATAACTCTATCTTATATCTAGTATCTTAGATTAAGGTTATGGTAAAATACTTAGCGGTGTGTTACTGCTGTGTGTCATAGCTAGCTTTCTCTACGCGGAAACCATTATTTAAAATTCCATCATATCGATATAATACATGATTACTAGGGTTCGGACGTTTAAGACCTAAAGAAGTACAAAATATGCAAGCAAATATGCCCTAAAACTAGCTAAATATGACCTAAAAACAAGGTAAATATGACCAAAAAAACTATAAAATATGACCTAAAAAACTATGAATTATGACATAAATTTTTGGGATAAGAAGAGTATCACTAACATACAGTAAATGCTGAATGACGTCCGTAGAGGAGCGCCTTCTTGGAATCAGATCTTCTAAACCTGCTATCTGCCTGTTCAGGGAAAAGAAAGCAAAATATATACACTACACTATTCGGAAATCCTGTGTTTGAAACTCGACGCAGATAACACGTACCTTGTTATCGACGCCTCAATTTAAACAACAATGCTGAAATTATAACCAAATATGACCTTATACTACTAAAATATGACCAAGTATGACCAAAACAATAAAAATGGCAGAAATATGCATTTGAGTCGCCTAGATGCAAAAGTGTCCATGTCCTCCATAACTGGAAAGGGACAAGGCAAGTTTTGTGCCTTATTATCTATGGACAATGGCAGTTTTGAATCCAACCACGCTTTTCAAAAGCTGGCATTTATAGGACATGGACAGTTTTGAGAATAAATAGCATTTCAGGCATGTGTAATAAGTCTAACTCTACAATCCAGTGCTGTCAACTCATCTTTTTGAAAAGTGGACATGGACACTTTTGCATCTAGGCAACTCATTTATAGGCAACAACTAATTGCTTTAAACGTGGTCAGGGACTCGTCATTCAAACTTATTTTTCAGATTTCGGGTAAAATGAGCTCGGGAAAAACATATGACATTTCCTTAACATCCGAACCTTAACGATGAATATCCTTTCAGTACAGACTGGTTCATCTAATTTCACATACAGTAAATCTGTTTTGATGAAACTAGCAAGATATTGAATTTAAATGGCATCAAAAGCAGATGAGAATATTATGTAAGTTAGGATTGTTAGTTATAGTTTTCTCATGCAGCTCATGATGAATAGTCAGTAAAACGGTCATCTTTTCACGCGATAATAGAAGGACAGCCTGGTTTGTAATACAAACAAAGTAAAAAAAAAAAGGAAAGCAAACACACACATCTGGATTCCATTAGAAACACGTCCGCAGGTTTTGTCACATTCTCTCTACTTACTTACATGTTCTTTTTACCAAATGATTTTCAGTAAGAATTGGATTTGAATATCCTTAATGTGTCAGTGCTTTGAAATCTTTTCGCTGCCATGTGTTTGTTTGTGTGAGTGTGTTTGTGTGCAGAGTTTTTCTAATGAGGCATCATTATTGGTAGTAGTGACGTTGTGGATGTCAGCAAACTAGCACCCCACCCAAAGCTAACGAGGAGGTTTGTAACCACGATTCTGGGTTCGACTTTCAGCGACACATGGTCTTGCTTGACTAACCCGACAAGTGTGTGTGTGTGTGCATCATTCACTTTGCTAACGCTCACGGTGTCCATGTACTTCTTCGCTCGGCTGATTATTATAATTAACGTCGTTTAAGTAAGCAGCTTCAGAATAATGTTTTGTTCCGATATTTCCACATAACTGGATAGTTATTTATTATTATTATTTGATACAGACACATATAGACTACAAATACACAACATCCGTTCAGGTTTTCTTCTTTAAGATGTTTCTTCCTTTTCGTTTTTTCCTGCACGATATCTTTCAGCCTATGGCTCTTTCTCAACCGTTCTTCGGCTGAAACCGTGGGTCTTTCTTTTAGGGATCCCTCACACCTGCAATTTTGCTTCTGAATCCTGTCTTGTCCCAAACCTTGGCCGGTCCAATGTTTGCCCTTTTTAAGTCCTGCCACGGTGGGTGAGTGATTAACGTGTCGGTCTACCAACCCCAAGTTTGCAGGTTCGCTCCTGGCTTTGGTAAGTGATTTTTTGAAAGGCGGCAAAAATACTACACGCATGTCATACGATGTTGGTATGTCAAAGAACCCATTTGAATTCAGTAGGCCGTGTTCATAATATTCATAATGGCAAAATTAATCTCGGGAGTTTCCGCCAACACAAAGTTCCTCATTTCTCTACTAGAAAGCGCTATAGTGTTCAAAGAGCTTAGATATCTAACCTCCTTGACTTTCATAGTGATTCAAGGAACAACGAAATTCTACAGGGTGTCAAATTACAAAGCTTGCACCCGACACCCGAGGCCATACGATATTATTAGTCCTGATGGACTTCCTGAAGCCATGGAGGTTGCACTTTCCATTTCTCCTGAAGATAGTTATTTAACAGGCTTGCAATCCTTATAAGAGGGAAAGAAAGAAAGAAAGAAAGAAAGAAAGAAAGAAAGAAAGAAAGAAAGAAAGAAAGAAAGAAAATCGCCAATATCCGTTCCTTATATGGTACTAGATTTACTTACACACCCTTGACGGGTTAATAACGTAAAAGATGGCATTTTATGACAACTTTTACGTATAGATATGTAATTTATCTTTAAAAAGTTTCCGCATTGATGTATACAAAAAAGCCATGAGTATGGTTTAGACATAAACCCCCAGAAGACGAAAAGGATGGTAATTTGAAAAAAAGAATCATTACAATAAAATATAGACCAGAATCCCATTGAACATGTGCATAAGTATATATACATTGGCAGTACCATAGATGACCAATGGGATACATGAATTTATTGATAGAGAACTGCCACTGAGGCTAAAGAGCCCCTTTATGTAGCGTATACAATGTTCTGGCTTGAAGTATTGTAATAAGAAACTAAATCTAGCTTAACAACTAATAAAACAGAATATCAAATACACTTATAAATAAACAAGCCAATTAGCAAACATGTTATACAAGATGAACAATACAAATTAAAATATAATAATTAAATAAATAACCTACTTAATGTATTATATCTACTAAAAACAAATTATAGTACGTTAAAAAAGAACTACAATTTTTATATGAATTATAAGGTGCGTTCAAAAAGTAACGAGCCGGAAGCTGTAATGTGCAAACCGGTGAAGACACCGGCTAATCATGGCGTGTGTAACGAGGTGTGTTTCCGACCAGAGCGTGGAAGGTCACAGCCCGTCGCTAGAGGGCACGCGTGCACGTCACGTGACCATACAAAGCGAGCAGCAGCATTCATCAATCGTCCAACCAAGACCAAGACACTAGGCCATTCGACATGCTTCCTGGTGTGGTTGAAGACTGTGGGGTACCCATTGGGCACACACTTACCGCAAGTGCAGTCGTTTCATCTTGAGGTGTGCACACTTCCAACGTTCAATCCGACCACGGCGGCTATGGCGTTCACTGTCACTCGGCAGTCCTGGGTAAGAGTGCATCAACCAGCTGGACGTTGTCATCGGTAATGCGGGGGGGGGGGGCACAGACCGGGCATCATCGGTTAACGACACCCGTCCTTCCCTGAAGCGCTTGTGCCACGCCTTAACCCTTGCAAGGGACATGCAGTGTTCGCCGTACACTTGTGACATTCGGCGATGAATATCCGTTCCCCCCTACACCTTTCGCTGTCAAAAACCGAACAACACCTCTTTGCTCTTCGTTTGACGCCTCCATGTCACTGTTTGCAATGTGACTGGCAGCGTTGGACGATTGATGCATGCTGCTGCTCGCTTTGTATTGTCACGTGACGTGCACGCGTACCCTCTAGCGACGGGCTGTGACCTTCCACGCTCTGGTCGGAACCACACCTCGTTATACACGCCACGATTAGCCGATGTCGTCACCGGTTTGCGCATTCCAGCCTCCGGCTCGTTACTTTTTGAACGCACCATATACAATATGATCTATTATTAAAACAAGTACATAAGTGACATGGTTACTCGAACTACTATGGATTCCACGGAAGTTTTTTTTATTATTATTTTATTTATTTATTGGGTTCATTCTCTACATGCTCCACTACAAGGTAGTACTACATGCTTTCAACAATATCACAACACTATATCGATGTATTTTGTAGTTTATAAATGTTTACTTACTGGTGACTAATCTTAATTGTTTTTAAATCTTGAAGGTCTAAGAAGTTCACATATTTTGCAAAGGGTTTTGAGTAATTTTTAATGAGAACAGACTTGTGTGTTGGCCAGTACTCATCTTCAATTAAACTGTTTCTAAGGATTTCTCTCTCGCTTTTCACTACATTACAATCGAAGATAGGTGGTCCACTGTTTGTGGTCCTTCGTTGCAGGAACAATTAGCACTGCGTACTATTTTAAGCCGATAAGTTGTATCTCGTATACTAAAAATATTAAAAAAGCTGTATGGAACGGATATATTTCAAAAATAAACTATTTATAATTTTGATTCGTATTCCTTCAGGAATCTTGACATTAGGTATTTCTTGAGTTGTGTAGTGTTAACAGAGTTTGTAATTGAGTGAAGGTGGAATGTATTAAAGAGCCGTGCAAAGGAATGATTTATTGTATTTAGTTGTACGGAGGACTGGAATCTGTATAGTGTAATCAGTAAATCTATTTTCTGTGTTGTGGACGGAATTCATTGGTTTAAACACATTATAGAGGTAACCAGGGGTTTTGTACACAATATTTTCTGGGTTAGGATCGCAATTGACAGCTGCCTACGTTCACGAAGTTTCAACCACTGCATTTGCACGTGAAGAGAGACTTGAAAAGCAAAATGTACGAGTAACATTATTGATACAGAGCATAATGAAGAGTGCTTATAGAAAGAGAGGCAACATGGTGACACAGTAGTTCATTAGTAATCTTGGTATGACGTGTCCAGATTAAAGACAGGGATTCTTTTCCACTCCACTGCTCTGCACTCCAAGGTGTTCGGGGGACACAGTGTTTGCCAGAGAGTATTTATCGCACCCACAAATCAGGACGTATCCAGAATGTTTAGCACCGACCTCCAAGAGGCTGCAGAGACAGTAGCGAGAGAAGCCCTCCCACTTGATCAGTCATCAGCACAGTCCGGATGTTTAGAAAAGATCCTTGTAGTTTTACGTAACAGTTAATCTGGAATCCGAACCACAGGACATGGCATTTCACTTCAAAAATCTCACATGCATTGACTAGGAATCGAACTCTGTCCACCTTTTGTGAGAGGTCAATATCTTAACCGCTGCGCTACCACGCCCGCACGGATGTTTAGGGATTAAGGGGTTTCATGCAGTATCGAGCACACATTTTTAAAAATATTCAATATCGCTGCAATTTAAATGTATGCCGACATGTACATATTTCTTTGGCGTTGTGCTAGTCAGAGAACCTTCCAAAGGAACTAAAATGTATCCTATCAATGCCACTCATTAGTCATCGGTTACAACACCAACCCAAAAGAGTTAAACTTGCTCAATATTCAGGGCACCTTAGGGTGTCTCAAGCTAATCCACCTATTAACAGGGATATGTTATAAATTCGGGGTTCTTTCTATGATTTAGAGTTATACAATAAACGACACGGATATCTGCTTGACACCAAGCCAACAAGTGTTCGACATCGAGGCCTATGAATTGTAGTTCAGTAGAGACATCTATCTTCCATACTATTGTATGGAATGTATCCCAGGCCATGTGCAAGAAGCTGCCTTCGAAATGTGGGTGTATCGGTGGATGTTACGTATCTCTTCGACCGAAAGAATAAGAAATACTGAGGTGGTGAAAAGATTAATCAAGAAGACTGAAGTGCCCCTTTCCATCAAGAATTGGAAACTCGAATATCTCGGACACGTGATGTGAAATGAAAAAATACAGGATCTTACAGTTGGTGATTCAGGGGAATCTTATGGCTGAAGATATTGAGGGAGTGGTTTGGGATGAACACAACGACCCTTTTCCGTGTGGAAAACTCGAAGACTAGAATAGCCATGATGACCTCCAACTTTCGATAGAAGCTGAAGATGAGGATGACATCTATATGTTGCTAAGGAACATCCATCTTCTTCTTCTTCTTCTTCTCCTCGTACCTATCCGTTCTGGATGTTGGCAACCATCTTGACTGTGCAGTTCCTTCACTTGCAGCTCGGAAGAATTCAGTGGACGTTCTTGAGGTCCAGATTGTGAGATTTTTTAACCGGGATATTCTTCTCCATCCAACACTTCTCTTCCCTGGGATTTTTCCTTGAAGAATAGACTGCAGGAGATGGTAGTTGTCGGTATTCCTCATGATGTGTCCTAGGTATTGGATTTTCCTTATTTTCACGGTGGTTAATACTTCCTTGGTGTTTTTTCCATCCTTTTTTTTAGAACCTCATCATTTGTGACATGGTCTGCCCATGGTACCCGCAATATCCTTCTGTACAGCCACATTTCCTAGGCCTCCAAGTGTTTAAATAATGACTCTGTCAGAGACTATGTCTCAGCACCGTAGAAGACAGTCTAGAACAAATGACAACGCAAAAGCCTGATTTTCGTAGTCATTGTTATCCCATGATGATTGAACAAATTACGCATCGTATTGAATGTTGTCTTGGGTTTTCCAATTCGGGATCTCACCTCATCGGAAGGATCCCATTGGGCATTTATTGTAGTGCCAAGGTATATATACTTATGCACTTGTTTAATGGGATTCTGGTCTATATTTAATTTGCCTGGAGAGACTTTGTTTTTACTAATTACCATCATTTTCATCTTCTGAGGGTTTATATCTAAACCATACGTATGGCTTTTTTGTATAACTTTATCAACGATATGTTGCAGGCTTTCTTGACTATCCGCAGAAAGGAACATCCTAGTTACTATTATTGAAAGTTAGTTCGCCTATCGATCGCGAAAGAGTACGAACTCGTATTGTTGGGCTGGAAGTCCCTAAAGTTACTAATAAAAAAACGTTCAAAATCTTGATTTTTTTCCTTTTTCTGGCGTCTCCGAGTGTCATTTTAAATTTGATATCAAAGGTGTAATACAACTCTTACTACTCCGGATGTCCATGTCATAAATACTACCGGTACCTCTATGTTATCCCAGTGAAAATAATTACCGTGTTAAAATACTTCCATTAAAAATATTTGCCGTTCCCTTGAACAACTACGGTATTTGTAAGGCAGCTGGAATAACCTGTCAAGAGGCCTCATTCCTCACATCGCGTGTTACTATCGAAGAGAATATGGCAACTTTTTTGCTAATGAAATGATTAAGAACTAGTGGATTAACGGGAGGTAGAATATTATATAGGACTGTTCGTCTTGCTACGGACACACCCACTTCCCTTGGTATGTGTACAGTGCTACCAATGGTATGGAATGCGAGTCCCCGAGAGAACTCGGCACGTTATAGGAAACGTGGCTAATGTTCTGGAATTGTCTGTCTATTTGGTAGTCAGCCCAAAGGCTAGTTGGATCTCCAAAAAGTACCTCCATATGTTTGGTCGGTGGATACCCACAAAACCTCAAAGCAGCACTTTAATGAGGCGGACTATATAGGCAAGATGAGGAGTGAGGAAGTTTGACATTGCTTTCCACACCAAGTCAGAACAAAGCACTGACCCTATGAATAGAACGTTTCACAGTGCACACAGGCCCTGAGGCCATTTCTCAGCACCACCCTTACCTCAATAGAAAATGAAAATCCACAGCCTGCTTCCAGCCTCCGACCGGGTCAGGAATGGAATGAATGAAGCTCCCATCTAGCGGCGAGGATATGAACTGTGCCGGCTGCCGAGGCCTGACGCACTCCTCTGGGGCAATGATTAAATGAATGACAGATGAAATGATAGTGGAGAGTGTTGCTGGAATGAAATTTTGACAGGGAAAACCGGAGTACCCGGAGAAAAACCTGTCTGCCTCCGTTCTGTCCAGCACAGATCTCACATGGAGTGACCGGGATTTGAACCGCGGACCCAGCGGTGAGAGGCCAGGGTGCTGCCGCCTAAGCCACGGTACCTCAATAGAATCCTTATAATCACAGCCATGAATGAGACTGTGACATCGGTGGAAAGCCACATTTTACTCTAGCCTGTGCCAACAGAAGAGGAGATTACTGTGTTCCAGTCAGCTTAAGTTTTCCCCCCGAATGAGAATATTACATGCTTTTGTATGGACAGTTGCGTTGTATGCCTGTGAAACGTGGACACTAAATAAAAATTAATAGAACCGTCTTGAAGCCTTTGAGATGTAGTGCTATCGTAAGATGATAAATGTGACGTGGAGAGACAAAATATCGAACACCAGGGTTCTCGACACCGTGAACCAACGGAGATCGATCCTTCGCACAATCCGTAAACGTCGTCTCGCATGGTGGGGTCACACAATGCGCCACTTCAATTTAATGAGAACTGTGGCAGAAGGGATCATTTAGGGAAAACATCCACGAGGAAGACCTAGAAATACCTTCCTTAAACAAATCCTAAACTACATCCAAGCACAGAATTATAATTCAATGAAGGAAGCGGCAAATGACTGGATGTTCTGGACATGTTTTATTATGGCAACTGATCAGTCTTAGGACTGCATAACGACGATGATGATATGTCAACTGACAAGAGCAAATGTACTCTATTCATCAAGAGTTGGTAAACAGGCTTGTTCTAGAATTACGACTGCTCTTTACCCTTCTCGTTCCGTAGTGGCTAGCACTCTTGCCTGTCACCACGGAGACCCGGGTTCGATTCTTGACTCTGCCATCCTGGAAGTGGTTTTCTGTGGTTTCACAATTCTGCTCCAGGCGAATGTCGGGATGGTTCCTAAATTAAGGCACCGGCCACCTCCTTCCCAATCCCCATCTGTATTACAACTACACACACTAATACAGCCATCACAATAACACAGGTTATCAGAAAAATTTCACACACTCACCCAAGTACACAGGGCAACTTGACCACGATGTTGCAAAGCCCTTCAATGAATCAACAACAACGACTCCGTAGAGTTGAGAGACCAATGAGGTATTGATGAAGGAAGAATTCATTTTGGGCCTTTACCTGTGTTAATGTGGTTTCTGTAGTAGTATTGTACACACATCAAAAAAAGTTTTGCATCACCTCGGTTCCCAGATCTCCGGCATATAGACGTTGACTGTGTATATTGTATCCAAGATACAGTCCCTTTGACTGTTCATAGATGTCACTAAAACTGCTCAAAGGTGTAAACAACCATGCATGAGCAGGGCCTATTAGACGGAGGGGGTACGACAGCCGATCAGTTCCAGTCATTCCACCAGGACGAAGGTACGCTGCTCATGTTGTCTGTAGTTCTACCATGCCTAGAAGGTCAATACCGCAGTTCGATCGCGTCCGCATTGTTACTTTGTGTCAAGAAGGGCTCTCAACAAGGGAAGTTTCCAGGCGTCTCAGAGTGAACCAAAGCGATGTTGTTCGGACATGGAGGAGGTACAGAGATACAGGAACTGTCGATGACAGGCCTCGCTCAGGCCGCCCAAGGGCTACTACTGTAGTGGATGACCGCTACTTACGGATTGCCGCTCGGAGGAACCCTGACAGCAATGCCACCATGTTGAATAATGCGTTTCGTTCAGCCACAGGACGTCGTGTTTCAACTCAAACTGTGCGCAATAGGCTGCATGATGCGCAACTTCACTCCCGACGTCCATGGCGAGGTCCAGCTTTGCAACCCCGACACCATGCAGCGCGGTACAGATGGGCCCAACCACATGCTGAATGGACCCCACAGAATTGGCATCACGTTCTCTTCACCGATGAGTGTCGCATATGCCTTCAACCAGACAATCGTCGGAGACGTGTTTGGAGGCACCCTGGTCAGGCTGAACGTCTTAGACACACTGTCCAGCGAGTGCAGCAAGGTGGTGGTTCCCTGATGTTTTGGGGTGGCATTATGTGGGGCCGACGTACGCCACTGGTGGTCATGGAAGGCTCCGAAACGGCTTTACGATACCTGAATGACATCCTCCGACCCATAGTGCAACCATATCGGCAGAATATTGGAGAGGCATTTGTCTTCATGGACGACAATTCTCGACCTCATCGTGCACATCTTGTGAATGCGTTCCTTCAAGATAACGACATCGCTCGACTACAGTGGCCAGCATGTTCGCCAGACATGAACCCTATCGAACATGCCTGGGATATGTTGAAAAGGGCTGTTTATGGACGTCTTGACCCACCAACCACTCTGAGAGATTTACGCCGAATTGTCGTTGAGGAGTGGGACAATTTGGACCAACAGTGTCTTGATGAACTTGTGGATAGTATGCCACGGCGAATACAGGCATGCATCAATGCAAGAGGACGTGCTACTGGGTATTAGAGGTAGTGGTGTGTACTGCAATCTGGACCACAAATGCTGAAAGTCTAGCTGTATGATGGTACAACATGCAATGTGTGGGTCTCATGAGCAATAAAACGAGCTGAAATGTTGTTTGTGTTGATCTCTATTCCCTTTGTATTTAACGGTTCCGGAACTCTTGGAACCGAGGTGATGCAAAACTTTTTTTGATGTGTGTATTTGTAATTAAGATTTGGATTAGGAAGGAGGCAGCCGTGGCCTGGCTTAGAAATGGGAAACCACTTCTAGGATGACCAGGGTGGGAATCGAACTCATCTCTTCTCAATTCTGCTTTAGGAGCTTTGCGACACCGTGATCATGTAGCCCCATGTACTTGGGTGTGTGTGTGTGAAAGTTGTCTGATAACCTGTGTCATTGTGATGTCTGTACTAGTGGATGTATTTGTAATTGAGGTAGGATTTGAGTAGGAAGCGGCCGTGGCCTTCA
This sequence comes from Meconema thalassinum, assembly GCA_946902985.2. Lineage (NCBI taxonomy): Eukaryota > Metazoa > Arthropoda > Insecta > Orthoptera > Tettigoniidae > Meconema > Meconema thalassinum. Next base: position 68,561,358 of record OX336399.1, on the reverse strand, counting down.
GTTAGGTACCATCCCAGCATTTGCTTGGAGTAGAATTGGTAAAAACCATGGTAAACCACTTTCAGGAGGGCTGAGATAGGAATCGAACCCGCCTCTACTCAGTATTGTTTCACAAGGCTGAGTGTACCCCGTTCCAGCCCTCAGACCAGAATTACATTTCTCGACAGGGCCGGGAATTGAACCCGGGAATTCTAAAGGAAGTATGAGACTTCTGCTACTTAGGAAGCAAAATAACCAGTGATGGACGAAGCAAAGAGGATATAAAAAGTAGTTTAACTCAGGCAAGGATCGCATTTCTACAGGAAAGGAATCTGTTGACATCGAATATAGATTTAGATATTAGGAAGTCATTTTTGAAGGCCTTTGTCTGGAGTGTGGCGCTCTATGGAAGTGAAACTTGGACTGTTGGTGCAGCAGAAAAGAGGAGAATTGAAGCGTTTGAAATGTGGTGTTATAGGAGAATGATGAAGATCTGATGGGTAGATAGGGTTACAAACGAAGAGGTATTAAGACGAGTGGGAGAGGAGAGATGTTTCTGGCTACTGCTAATGAAGAGAAGAGATAGGCTGGTAGGACACATACTAAGGCACCCAGGAATAGCAAGCTTAGTTATGGAAGGAAGGGTTGAGGACAAGAAGGTTAGAATATGTTAAACAGATTGCCTCGGATGTAGGGTGTGGTAGCTATGTAGAGATGAAACGATTAGCTCAGAACAGGGAGAGCTGCATCAAACCAGTCAAAAGACTGAAGACTCAAACAACAACAACAACAACAACAATTCTAGCCAACACGTAACGAGGTGGGCTCTCAATTTCGCCCCATGAGGCCATTGTAAGGCTGCCCCGTTCACACACACACACATACACCCCCTCAGCGCCAGAGCTACATATGTTAACGTAAGTGAAAGTCGTGCAACAGCTACCTTGACCACTAAGGTTTGTATCAAGGACGCAGTTATATTTCACTCAATGGTATCGATATCTCAGACAGTTTCTAGTGAAATAAAAGCAACCGACTGGGACGTGTTTGTATCCCGGAAGGTCATCGACCCACCGTGTCTTCACTTGACACCCAAATACCGGCCGAGACGACATGAAGGCGGCCTCGTCTTGTCTTCCTTCTCTCTCCTACTCCTTCCACTGTGCAGCCACACTTGAGGTAATCTCTGATTGATAACATTGAATACAAGTGACGTCACTAGTTTGAAGGTCTTGCATTCATTCCATAAATTCCCTTACGAAACTAACTGGACTTCGCTTTTGCTTATTCCTCCCAACAGTGCCGGATTAAGATAAAATGAGGGCCAAGTCCCTCAGATTTTTGGGCGCCTTTTTTTTTCAATTTTTATTTTTATTTTTTAGCACCTGTACATTTATTAAAGTTTTTTTTCTCAAGATGAATAATACACTTTTTTTATTAAATCATATATACATACAATTCAATTGAAACGATCATCGTTATTTAAAAAAAAATCAGATGATTTGATGAACAATTTAACAAATCATACTATTTTTTACTTCTGTAAAATGTAATCATTTTTTTTCTGTTTTTTCGGTCAAAGAAATCTTCTACGATGTCATCAAAATCAATTTACCGCAGAACATCTTACTCGATATACATTAAACTTAGCATGTCTAATCGTTCTTGTGACATGATACTTCTTTGCGCACTTTTGATCCGTTTCAATTTTAAAAACGAGCGCTCCGCAGAACAATTCGTTGTCATGAGGGTCAGGAAAATGCGAAAAGCAATTTCAACGTTCGGAAAAACAGACTCAAGCTTGTCTCGAATAAGAATTTCGTTAAGTTGAGAAAAAGTGAACTCAGTTTTTAAAGGACATTGTAATTTAATATAATGCTGAAACTGTCTTGAGTTCTGGATAAAATTTTTCTAAATCTTCGGAATAAAATTTTGGGGGCCCCAGATAATTGGGGGCCCTAGGCCTGCGCTTAGTCGGGCCTAATGGGTAATCCAGCACTGCCTCCCAAGACTTTAAATGAAACACATTGTAATATCGATTGGAATTTTTGAATTTGATACAACTACTGGAATGAAAGGATATCTTAATTGAATCTGCTTGGAATATGATCTCAAGGTTTGATATGCTTAGTTGGCCACTTTCATTTCCCTGAAGCGAAGTGACTCTATTGGAGATTATTGTTAACGCCTATGAAATTGAAGTACTGCAAGTACTTTCCTCATGGAAGATATAGCCTATGTGAAAGATAATTTGTTTCATACTAATAATAATAATTATAATAATTTCCTTATTAAGGATAAGTGCGCACAATGTGCATTACATTAAAATTATTTACAAAATTCTATGCTCGATGACAACCTCTTATTACACAGAAGAGCGTGATATCTATCACATATCATTTTACACAATTTACAAGTACAGTACACTCAGGCGTGGGCTCATGGAACACCTCAGTTTCGCAAATCTTATGGTGGAACTCATACACCGTGGAACAGGTTACCGTGTGTCTTATTAGATCATAGGCAGTGCCCTTCCATTCCGATGACGTTATGGCCATCGTGTAATAGAAATCAATTGAGATCTCCTTCTTTGCGTGTAGTTCATGTATGAAATTGTTAAATGGTCTTGTGGATGGTAATCCATTCGGATATTTTCTATATAGAGAGGTTGAACGAGACTCGTCTCACTTCTCTACTAAGTTCATAGCAATAATAATAATAATAATAATAACAATCTCATCTTGGTCACTAAAATCTCCGGTGACGGCTTAATTTATCATTTTGTAACATACTTCTCTGACTATATTCTATGTCATATTACACATCAATCAGAGGACAGAGTGAAATATATTGAGGTATGGGAATCAGAACACCCCTCCACTTTTTTTTCCAATATCGTAAATTTCTCGCTTCTAAATGCATATAGAAAACTATACGATACCCTACCTTGGTGTCTCTGAAGCCACGAGCAGTCCAATAGAACGGTTTACAATCGTCGTTATTTTTAATTTTTGTATATAGTAATGCCCGTCTAAGGGGCGCGATTGAACCTATCTAGCTGATCTTGTCTTCCCAAAATCTCCTCTTCTACTCTCGCTATGGCTCTTTCTGTGCGCCTCTGTCCAGGTTCTGTTGGATGCAATGTTTGGGTGGTCTGAAAATTGAATTTAGATCTGTCCAGTAGCGTATCACTTGAAATATCTATTTTCTGAAGGTTCTTTCAACTTCAGGCAGACAGTTGTTCTTAGCTTTCTTTGAGAAAGTAAGAATTTGAATTATTTCAGTCAACCTATGATCATTCATTATCAGAATATGCCCATAATATTTCAAACGTCTACTCTTCCTGAATGTGTCCAAGATTTTCTCCGTAAGCTGATAAAGCTCCTGGGATTTCCTTTTCATCCAAATTCTCTGAGAACAAACTGGGGCAAAAAGCTTCTCTTTTCTTTTTGTATATCTTTAATTAGTTATTTATTTAGCTTTTGGAAACACATTGCACAAAGATAATTATAGTCTACATACATATTTACATAATAATCCATACACTGAGTCACAAACAGATATTCAGATTTGTGATGTATTCAATAGCCTTATTTGTTGCGAAGAGGAACTCCTGTGGGTCACCATGGAATGCTCGTAAGGGCCACGCTTAGACAATGTGCTGAACCGTTTGACGTTCAACACCACAATCACAGCGGAGGAATGATGTCATCCCCCATTTATATAGGGAATCAGCACATCTATCACAATTAGTTCGTATTCTATTCTGAGTGGTCCAAATCATCCTGTGTTTATCAAATCCTAGTGGCCTGGTTTTGATACAGGGCATCTTCTGTTGTTCCTTTGTAGCACTGGTTTGCAATAATTTAGTCCATCGATCACTTATTAGTGATCTGCCCCCAATGATCAATATTATTATTATGATGCTAATTTTATTACGTCTTGGAAACATCAATGCAGGTATTGCACACGAACGTTTAAAGTTATATTAAAACTGGGCGCAGAGTTGCTGCTGCTGCAATCATTCTCTTAAAAGAATAGATAAAAAATAGATTATCAGATCCAGTATGTAACGATTTCGTACCGAGAGGAGGAGCTATGGAAGATGTACCGTTACTGTAAATTGGATCACGTAATTAATATTAAGAAAAATAATTAAAATTAGCTTTAAATTATTTCAGTTCAAGGTTAGAAGTTTCCCTATTTTCTTTTTAAAGAGAACATAGTTATATGCAACACTCGTATTATATACTAATATTGATTATTGTGTAATTTGTTTGCTGAAATCGGCAGATTTTTTTTCTTTCTTATAAAAGGATATCTATATTTTCTGGTATCCCGCTCTTGTCGTCCTTCTATCTACACTTTGACGAACCATTAACCTAGAAGAATTGCCGAGTTTTAATTCACCGGCAGTGAGAGCCAATATACCAACTTTTTGGAAGCCTTCATAGGGAGGTTACGGCTGCTTTTAGTTCTCGCAGTTAAGTGGAGCAGTTGCACCTAATATAAAGGGAGGTGGCGCGCAGTTCGTTACTCCTGTGGGGGTCCGGGCGGGGGCACCAAGAGCTCGCCGATGAGCCAGCCTGGTGTCCTATGCGAAACCCCACACAAGACACGGCACAAACCTAGAAGAATTGCTGAGTTTTCATTCACCGGCCGTCAAAGCCAATATACTATTAATTGAATTATTCTGTGCTCCAATATCTCATAGTCATTACTTACAACCTGTGAATTGTACTGGATTATGATATCATTTTGATTTGTACTGTATCCCAGCCATTTGTCGGATATTAGCTGATTATGTCTTTGAGTGATCGTTCTACTTGTTATGAAATCCTTTTGACATTCATAAATCATACAGAACACTGACATGGAATACCAACAAAAAGTAATATTCTGACTTTCTTTTGTATAAACTTGACAGGCTAGTGGCCGTTTTTGAAATAAAACTTTCGAGATCTTCGTCAATGATATCCAGGTTCTTGTCACGCTGTTAATATTATCAAGGTCTTGGTATATCTTCTCCTGCTGCCCACGCGCTGAGCATGGAGCGAGGTGTTGAAATGAGGGCCTGATTTATACCGCCAAGGACTGTACTAATTAATCTTAGTTTTCTGATTTCTCTTGCTGCTGCTGCTGCTACTTCTTTCTCGCTTTGTCCTATACTCCTCTTTGTTTGTTGCTTTGTGCTCAAGATCTAGGAGTGTCCACAACGAACATAAGTTGCTGAATACCACGCTGTGTGTACCCGTCGTTGACGGAGGAATTAAATTTATTAAATCAGTTTCATTTGAGACTGTTGTGCCTTTCAGCGTCCGGTCTAATCTGCAAGCCTCTTAGTTGATGATGATGATGATGATAATTGTTGTTTTAAGGGGCCTAACATCTAGGTTATCAGCCCTTATGGTTTGGGTGATCGTGAAGATGGAAATGAAATGCAAACTTAAAACTAAAACTAACTACTAACGTACATACAAGAAGAAGAAATGGAAAACTAAAGGAGAATAAGGCAAATAAAGGACAGGAAATGCCCTCAACCCTCGAAGAATGCGGATTGAGGGACTTTGAAGGAAGGAGAGCCATGAAAGGCAGATAGGAAAGTGAAAGAGGAGAGGGTCCGCCCCAAAGGTAAGGGAAAAGATGGGAAAACGGACCCAGCTCAGGAATCCCTCGGGGTCACCAACTCCCGAACTCACCAGCCGTGAGCCCCTGAGGGTGTAGCATTATGTAGGGTGCACCAAAAGTGGTGGGGCTACATACACCCTGCCTCCTTGAGGGCCTTGAGCAGAAGGCTGGAGATAACATAAAAAGAAAAAGAAGGCTGACCCCTCGCAGAAGGAGGGAATCAGAAAAGATTTGAAAGGAAGAGACTCCCTAGGCCTCGGATACCCTAATACCATCGGGGTGGGAAGAGAACAAGAGTTGACCAAGTGAGGTTGACAGGAAAGAAGACAGAGAGGAGCCCGGCACAAGTAAGTGGAAGCAATGCCAGACTCAGCTGGGGCCCAGTGGTCGCCAACCCACGTCCCACAAGATGTGAGCCCCTGGGGGATTAGTTAGTTGGTTGTTGGAGTTGTAAGAGGGGGGGGGGGGGGGGAAGACACACAGCTAGGTTATCTGCCCCTCTGCTAGTCTCTGTTTGTGAACAAGTAATCTCCATGATCCCTTATTATCAGTTAGCTCAGCGTACATTTTGAATAAAAAGATAACTCTGCTGTATAAATAATACGCCATGTGAAATCCTCGGTGTGCTCGCCAACACAGGGTCTGTTTTAACAAAATACACGATTAAATAACGCACGGAAGCTCAATGAAAATAATTTAAGTTGAATGTTGAATTAAGTAAATAAGTCGCACAAATAACTGCAAATAGATGTATGCATTTATCACTCTCGTCTTTATTCACTGGAGTAGGCTCTATCAGCTTTATGCATGCGATACAATCCCACCTTCACTCAAACGACGATGGTAATGGAGGTGCTTTGTTCTAGCCGCTTATTAAAAGTTTTTCATAATTAAATGTGTAAATAAGACTCAGCAATTAAGCATAGGACGTGAATAGCCAATTCATTTAATTCACTTCAGTGGTTCTCTTTCTTTATTATGAAAATATTCAGCACATAGACATTTATTTTGCAAGCACAATTCCCCTTTCAAGGAAAGTTGACAAACATTACTTACAGTAGTTCGAACTCCACCCAATGCAAGTGGTATATCTAAAAGACAGGTGTAGACGAATAAATATTCTCAGATACTGCAGTTCCGGATTCCGTAGATTTTAATGTTTAATTTGAAATATGCAAGGATTTCTTTTGACATCAAATACAAATAAGTTGTGAAGGCTTTAGTGGCCATTAGCGTATTTTGTGAAGGTGGCGATGGTTGGTTTAATGGATGGTTCAAAGTTAAATATTGTTGTTTTCAATCGGTCAACACAAAAATTATTCCTATTACTGGAATATGTGAAGAAACCTGAAGTAAATTATATGAGATTATGATTTATATATATTGTTTCAGACTATTGAATGATAATAATAATATCGTATGGCCTCGAGTGCCGGGTGCAAGCTTTGTTATTTGACATCCAGAGGGTAGCTTGCATGTTGAATTTTGTTGTTCCTAGAAGCACTATGAATGTCAAGGAGATTAGATATCTAAGCTCCTTCACACTATAGCGCTTTCTAGTAGAGAAATGAGGAACTTCGTGTTGGCGGAAAATCCCGAGATTAATTTTGCTATTATGAACACGGCCTACTGAATTCAATTGGGTTCTTTAACATGCCAACATCGTATGACATTCGTGTCGTAATTTTTGCCGCCTTTCAAAAAAAAAACACTTACCACGGCCAGGAGCGAACCTGCAAGCTTGGGGTTAGTAGACCGACAGGTTGGCCAATCACCCACCGTGGCAAGGTAGACTATTGAAGAAGAAGAAGAAGAAACTGAATAATAATAATAATAATAATAAGAACACTAAATTTACAATACTACTGTAGTTTTAGGGCTAACTGTTTAATTGTATCACAGCAACAGTAGCTACAGCTTCTTAGATTAATTTGGAGAAGTATGACTGTTTCTGTTGACGGGATAGTCATTTCTAAGTTTTGCAACATTAAAATCAGTAGTTCTTTATTCGGTCCTTAATGCCTTAATATTTATCAGTAATGATTAGGCTACCACACTTACTAAGTTTTCTAACGGGTTTTCTTCTACTGTCTGTGGGTGTGAAGGTTTGGTAGTGTTCTGTAGAGCTATTTTTCTTGCATATTTTGATCTGATGATGCTCGCTTAACAAGCGAAACATATCATCCCTTGATTTTCTTCTTCTTCTTCTTCTTCTTCTTCTTATTATTATTATTATTATTATTATTATTCAGCTGCTTTTTCTTATTATTATTATTCAATAGTCCGTAACAATATTTATAAATCTTAATCACTTGTAAATTATTTCAGGGTATTTTTCACATATTCTAGTAATTGGAATGATTTTTGTGTTGGCCGACTAAAAGCTACAATATTATTTGTTAATATGGCAACACTGTAAAATGGCTTCAAAGCTATCTTTGGTTCAAAGAGATCATATGCCAACGCATTAAGCTAAAAATGCATAATGTTATTTTATTGTGTCGTAAGTTATTGTAGTTTCAAAATACAACTTATTCCGAATATCCAGTTTCAACGAAAAAACTCAGCGAGATTGTAGTACTTTAAGTATTTTAGTATTTCTGATGGAATTTCTAACCACTCTCCAGAAATAATGTCTCAAGCCTTGCAAATTGTAAATCATGAATTCTTACCACTGCGTCATTCTACCTAGCCAACCTTGTATATGTATCATTTGTAATATACTGTTTCAATTTCAGACCTAGTTATTTTAATTAGTTTTATTTAGTTACTATTTAGTTTAAGATAAGTTACAAGATAACATACTGTCTAATCTTTATGCCACTGTAATTGGGATGAAAATCCTGTTGTGCGCATATAAATAAATACATAAATGATGGTGAAGTGAGTAAATAAATAAATAAACAAACAGCTACATAAATGAGTATAGATATTCCTCTGACGCCTCAAATGGAATTAAAACGTGTAATAGAGCTGCTCAAATTGTCGTAAAAATCACGAACTTGCAGATGTTACTTGTTGTTACTTGTTAATCACTTTTCACTTGGCAGTCTGATTTATTCCATCAGCGACCAATAGCAATTACAAATTGCAATCTCATCTGAGTTACGTTGTAGGCTAAGCAGTAAACCACTCTCTCAGTAAAATGTAATGCAGAGTAATACGTAATATGAAGAAGACAATGTCATACACCAGGTGTGTTTGCGTCGTGCATATTTACATTACACACACAGAGGAAACCAGTACATGATGGAATACCCTCCGCTTGCCACGCCATGGCTGCTGTATATTTTGCAAGAAAGTAAATCGATGCAAAAGTGAGATAGGCAGTGGTGATGTATTGATATTGCATGTAGGTAAGCAAATCTGGTTGATTCTACTTTCTCTCTTTGTGTGTGTAAGGTAATGTTATGCGGTTGTCTTCAGCTCATTATCAGGTGGTCCTGGCGTAGTAGGAAGCTTTGCTTGTTCGGGGTGGGTGGATGGATTTTGCACATTGTTGCAGTCTGTTGTCGCTTTGACAGGGAGTTCATTAGCGAGATATACCCTTCGTTCTTTTCATTCTGTTGCTTGGTAACCAGCCAGTAGTGAACGAACAAACGTGACTTTCTGGTCTCGGTATTGGTCATTACCAAGTATAGGGTGGTACTTAATTCCAATCACATAGAAACAGTATGCTACTTTGAGGGCCGTAAGGAAAGTAGTGGCAACAAGTGACGTGGAGTATTTTAAAGGTGAATGGGTTCAAGGACACCATTTTTAACATTTTATAAGATCGTGTTCTTTATACCAACCACTTTACTTCCTATATTTGTTCATAAAGTACTGATCTTAGAGGCAGTGCTGGAGTACCCATTAGGCCCGACTAGGCCCAGGCCTAAGGCCCCCTAATTATCTGGGGCCCCAAAAATTTTATCCCGAAAATTTTGAAAATTTTTATCCAGAACTGAGACAGTTTCAGTATTACATTAAATTACAATGTCCTTTAAAAACTGAGTCCACTCATTCTGAACTTTACGAAATTCTTATTCGAGACAAGCTTGAGTCTGTTTTTCCGAACGTTGAAATTGCTTTTCGCATTTTCCTGACCCTCATGATAACGAATTGTTCTGCGGAGCGCTCGCTTTCAGAATTGAAACGGATCAAAAGAGCGCAAAGAAGTATCATGTCACAAGAACAATTAGACATGTTACGTTTAATGTATATCGATTCAGATGTTCTTCGGGAAATTGATTTTGATCACATTGTAGAAGATTTCATTGACCGAAAAAACAGAAAAAATATTTTTGATTACATTTTACAGAAGTGAAAAATAGTATGTTTTGTTAAATGTAGGCCTATATTTTATGATTTAATAAAAAGTGTATTATTCATCTTGAGAAAAAAAACTCTTGTATATACTTTATTGAATGTACAGGTGCTAAAAATACAAATTATTTGAATAAAATAAAGGGGCCCCAAAAATCTAAGGGACTTGGGCCTCATTTTAGCTTAATCCGGCACTGCTTAGAGGTCTGTATTTTCGCTGATGGTCATCTGATAATTCAAAATCATCACCATACTGTTGGTTGGTTCCTCAATTTAGCGGCTGTGACAACGCGGTCATGTAGCCCTGTGTCTGTCTAATAACCGGTGTTAATTGTGATGACTGTATTAGTGTGTGTTATAAGTTTATAATTCAAGTAAGGACCGCAGACGATAATTTCAAGTAGTTCCTACGTTCGCTACCAAATGCTATCGTTCACGACACCTAGCTGTGAACTTGGCTACTACTAGATGCCATCGTAACCAGTGCCTGGTTGGAACTTAAGAGCATTAATCAAACCTAACCTACACATTTGGCTTCACACTAGTTTTGTTAGTGGAAGGTTCTTTTACATGCCATAAATCTATGTCATGGAACCGCCGTCTTTACTTTCCCTCCGAAGGAAAGCATACTGAGGGATTTTAACGCTCTTAAAAAATCCGCTGACTTTGGCCGGGTTTGAACCCGCGACCTTGGGCATAGAAGCTCAGCATGCTACCAACTATGCCACCGAAGCCACCTATTGACATACTGTATAGTTATCTGCTAAGTCTAGGCATTGTTTTCGAAGGTTTTCTTCAAAAATCTGTCACATTTTTAATCTTCGACTAATACAGTATTAATCATCATGCAGAATTGTGACCTCGTAGTGTAGTGACTAGTATAATCCATTGTCAACCCCAAAGTCCGATTTCGATTCCCAGTTCTGCCAAGAAATGTAATTCAGGTCTGACTGCTGGAGAGGCAGAACTGAGAAGATGTTGTTTCGATTCCCACTTCTACTCCAGGCAAATGACGGAATTGTTCCTAACTTAAGACCACATGAACTTCTCCTTCCAAATCTTGGCTTCAGTTACGATTCAGGTTATCAGACTGATTCCACACTTACACCAAAGTACACGGAGCTACGCGATCACGATGACGCAAGAGATCAACGACAAACAACACTGTATTTGTCTTATTTTAGGTTTAAGATTTAGACCATTATAGTACATTGCATACGACTGTTTATGTTCGACGATAATTATAATTGTGTTCTATGTTTTAACATAAATATTTATAAATATATGTGGGATTCAGTAACTTCAGTTAGTGAACAGAGCGCACTGGGTGGTTTGCTGACTGAACAGAGCGCATGCGTGGGTCAAAGAATTTCGAAAGCAGAGACCATTTACTTTGCTTGGCAATGCTATTGTTTTTACAGCCTGCATGATGTCTAGTGCCGATCAGAACTAGCATTCACTAATATTGTCACCGAAGTCGTTTGAAAACAATGTCCTTGTGTAGAAATTGTAGTAGGGGATATTAAGGTACAGTGCTATTTCTTGTCTCATATTCGTCAGTTTATTTACGCGAACATATGTAGCGGTGCACTTTCCATGTCGGTAATTTATATAGAAGGTTGCTGTGTTGCTAACTTCTGGACGTAGATTCATAAATTTCTTGCATATTTTATAGTATTTTCTTGTTACCGCAAAGGTTTGTGCTGATTTTGTCTTTGTTTTTGGGATTGTAACTACAATGGTTGATCCGATAACCAATTTGAACTTTCAAATCATGTAATTCATGTCCGAAATGTTGGATTTTGAGCGCATGCGCGAAGCTATCCTTACCTAATTGGTCAATGAATGAGCTCTGATTGGTTGGAGAAACTGTTTCATAATGAAGAATAGTACTATAATGAGCCTCATTATAGTACAGTTTTCTGACATATAATATTTACATTTCAACATCGTCGAACATAAAGAACTTTATAGGTAATCTCACGTAAAAATATTGGAATCTATTAAACGGATTGTTTCTCGGTCAAAACATAAACTTAAAAAAAAAAATAGCTCCAACAGGTCTACGGTTGCAAGTTAATATCAGGGCCGATAACCTTGATGTTAGGCCCCTTAAAACAACAATTATCATCATCATCAAGTTAATATCAATTATTTTTATTCAGCATTCGCTATGTAAATATTGTAAATTTATTTTCAATTTAAAATTTTCAATGACTATTAAAATTATATATCAGTTATACTTAAGAATTAACATAATAAAATAAGTATATGTCCGTCTGATCATATTTTCTTTATATTCAATATAGAAACGCTAAAGAATACAGAGTGATCGTAATTGTTGTAGTTATTTCATAGAGCATATTTTTTGAAACGTGATGCATTATTGACCAATAATTAGTGCATTTTGCATGCTTATTTATTCATTTAACACTGCATGAACTTCGAATCCATAATAATAATGTTCTTCCTCTTCACTCAACGTACTTTTGAACTACCACCAGTCGGAATTTTGTGTAGCAAAGGAAGTTATATTTCACTCGGTTTCATTCTCCATTGAAAATTGAAGCTTAGCCAGAAAGGGAAGAATTCCTGATTTGTCGCAGGATTAGAGTCTTCCTGTAAGACTTGTATTTATGATGCTGTAGCAGTCGACCCCTGCTGACACGGAAGTAATGGCCCTTTTAGGGATGAGAAGGGTCAATGTACTCTCCTACTACGCTGTGAATGTAGCTCGGGTTTTAATATTTCATTACAAGAACTTCAGAATTAAATGTTTAAAATATTTAAAACAACAGAAAATTACGTCTTAATTGTTTTCTTATTGTTATTGTATCGAAAGTTTGATGCCTTTCAGTAGGTCAACACGATTTTTCCCAAAAGAGATGGGTTATTCGCTAATCCAGAAAATACACTCACCGGCATCAAAAGCGAAACACTACGAATATCAGACAAAACTCAACGTTTGACCATTTCAAATCGGGTATGAATTGAATGTTGTGACTCTGCAGCGATATGGCAATGTACCGTGATTTAATTAGCTCATTTGAGAAGTTTCAGCGCAACAATTGATAAACAATGTTTATCACAACACCAATGTTACCGTTTCCCGCCTTTGGACAATTATAACCACAAACTGCTGTCTTAAGTTGTATTGCTGTGAATTCTCGTGCCGCGTATTTTGCGTACATTACGGTTTGTCTTCAACATTGGTAATCATACAGTACGATGGATTCCAGGTTTCTAGGCCTATTTGGGCATTGCTGTGATCGGCTCGACTCATGATCAATAATGTTTATCAACTTTTGTGCTAATTAGGTTAATTAACTTGTGATACAATACCATGTTGTTGTAATGTAATTTGATTATTTATTTATTTATTTATTTATTTATTTATTTATTTATCGTATGGCTTTTAGTGCCGGGAGTGTCCGAGGACATGTTCGGCTCGCCAGAGGCTGTAGCTGCTTTAAGCGGACATCCATGGGGTGAACTACAAGTTTCGTTCAATTTCAAGTAGTTCCAACTTTTGCTACCAGATGTCACTGACATCTAGCGGTGAAGGTTTGAACGTTTATGTGTTTCAACGAAATCTAACCTAGAAATTTAGTTTCACACAAGTTTAGTTAGTGGAAGGATCTTTTACATGCCATAAATCTATGACATGGGACCGCCGGCTTTACTTACCCTCCGAAGGAAGGCATACCGAAGGATTTTAACGGTCTTAAAAAATCCGACGACTGCGGCCGGGTTTGAACCCGCGATCTTGGGCACAGCAGTTCAGCATGCTACCAACTAAGCCACCGAAGCCGCTAGTATTTGATTGGAACGGCCCAACATTGAGTTTAATCTAAAATTCGTAGTGTTTCGCTTTCTTTGCCGGTGAGTGAAGTTACATCGTGTTCACCGACTGAAAAGCATCAAACTTTCGTTTACTAAGGCAACACTGAAAATGGTTTCAAACACCATAATGTTATTGTTTCATTTGAGGGGCTTGGACATCGTTATCTATCAACCTCGTGTACTTGTGTGTGTGTGTGTGTGTATATAGACTTTGTCTGATAACCTGTGTTATTGTTTGACTGTAATAGTGTGAACAATTAATATCGTAGCTTTTTTGTAATAGTGTGTGTATTATTATTATTATTATTATTATTAGTATTGCCTTTATTGGTGGCGCAGGTAGGGTCTTGGCCCTCTCTTACACTTAACCACATTAATACAATACAATAAACATATTATGGCGACAAAATTAAACTAGTACATTATGCAACGAGCCTATAATGCCTATAATTAAGACACGAGTATATTTATAAAACGAGCGAATGCGAGTTTTATAATTTCCATACGAGTGTCTTAATTACCATTATAGGCTAGTTGCATACGACTGTTTATGTTCGTCGATAATTATAACTTTATATATATATAATGCGTTTGGCCCTCTAAGGAGCACGTAGAACCATTAGTTAACATTGGTCTTCTTGTTCTTCTTATCTTCCCAAAACTTCCTCATCCTTTCGCTATGTGCCTGTCTTCTTTCTTGTGTCCATGCAGCTTTAAGTTTCAAATTCTGTCCCGTAGGGATCTTGAGTGGAAACTTATACGAACTTACTTTTTGTCTATATGCAGTCCGCGTCGTTGTCAGTGGGTCAATATTGATTTCAGTGAGGTCCTTTTGGGTGTCTGCTAGCCAGCGTACTTTGGTTTGTCGGTTTCCATTGACTATGAGGAAGATTTTCTTGGTCAGTCGGGAGTTGTCCATTCGAGCTATATGTCCGTAGAATTTCATGCGTCTTTTACGTGCGAGTGAGGCGAATCGTTCAGTCCGTGAATACAGTTCGTCTGAGCTTTTCCTCATCCAGATACCGTCCTGAAGCTTTGGTCCAAAGATTTTTCTCAGTATTTGTCGTTCTATCTTCTCAATGTATTTGATGTTGATGGTTAACGATGACGTCTCAATCGCATAGAGTGCCTCAGGGAGGATGACTGTGTGGTAGTGATGAAGTTTGGCTTTAGTGGAAAGTGATTTCTTGTTGTAACTTTATTATATGTTTTAACATAAATATTCATAAATATCTGTTGAGATTATCACTAGAATTTTGTGATCGGGTGCTGCACTGAGTATAGGATATCTCTGATTTCCAAGCTCTCTGATCGACCGACGCATGCGCTCTGTGTGCTTCACTGCCATATGTGCAGATTGAGCGCCAGTATTCAGTAAAAATGTCACCGAACGCGTTTGAAAACAACGCGCTGTGTAGAAATTGGATTTCGAGATATTAAGGTACAGTGCTATTTCTTGTCTCATATTCACCAGTTTATTTACGCGAACATATGGACGGTGCACTTTCGGTAATTTATACAGACATGTTTGATTTTGAGCGCATGCGCGAAGGTATCCTTATCTAATTCGTCAAACAACTGTTTCTTGAGCTGTGATTGGTGGGAGAAACTGTTTCATAATGAAAAATAGTGTTATAATTACCGTCATTATGATACAGTTTTCAGACATATAACAGTCAGGGTCGAACATAAAATAATTGACATTGATAATGATTTTCACACTCTCATTCACTCATCCAGTCGCACTTGTTGTCGGTCAGCAGTGTTCAGCAGGCTGTCCCAGCAGGTGGTCTTGAATTTAGATAGTGAGGTGGTGCCCCTGACACTGGCTGGAAGGGTATTCCACAGCCTAGACCCCACTACATGAAAAGAGTTGTTGTATATAGAGGAGCAATGAATAGGAATGGAGAGGGAAGAACCAGAGCGTGTATTATTACCATGGAAAGAAGACAAGTACTTGAATTTATTTGATAAGTATAGTGGTCTATCGTCAGACAATAATCGGAAAATCTGGACAAGAATGTGATATGATCGACGTAGTTCAGGTTTCAGCCAGGAAAGAGCGCAATAGTAGGGAGTGACATGTTTTTCATAGCTCAGATCGTAGATAAATCGTATGTAAGCGTTGAGAGCTCGTTGAAATTTCACAGTTAATGATTTGGTTGCGTCTACAAATTCCAATGAGAATTGGGAAGGAGGCAGTCATAGTTCAGAACCATCCTGGTATTTGTCTGGAATTCAAGTGGGAAACCACGGATAATCTCTACCAGGATAGCTGAGGTGAGAATCGAACCTAGCTGTTCTCAGTTTTGCCTCACGAGGCTGATTGTACCCCGTTCTAGCCCTTGGAGCAGGATTAATTAATTTCTATCATAACTTAGGCAAACAACTCGTTACTAAAACTCGCGTTCATACAGTGTAGCAAGGAATGGATGACGCTACTGACCTACTATAAGTTTGTTGGTTGGTTCCTCTGTTTAGGGGCTGCAACAACACAGTCATGTAGCCACGTGTACTTTGGGTGTGTGTAGAATCTCTCTGATAACCGGTGTTAATTGTGATGACTGTATTAGTGTGTGTTATCTGTAATTCAGGTAAGGACTGCAGACGATCAATTTCAAGTAGTAGTTCTTACTCTTTCTACCAAATGCTACCGTCAACAACACCTAGCTGTGAACTTGGATACTAGATGTCACCGCAACCGGCACCTGGTGGCGAACGTTGGATTTTAATAGAGTGTTAATCAAATCTAACCTATAAATTTAGCTCCACATAATTGTAGTTAGTGGAAGGTTCTTTTACAAGCCATAAATTAAATAAATAAATAAATAAATAAATAAATAAATAAATAAATAAATAAATAAATAAATAAATAAATAAATATATGACTTGGGCCCGCCGGCTTTACTTCCCCTTCGAAGGAAGAAATACTGAGGGATTATTAACGCTCTTAAAAAATCCGACGCCTTCGGCCGGGTTTGAACCCGCGATATTGCTCATAGAAGCTCAGCACATCTACCAACTACGCCACCGAAGACACCTTTGGTAGATGTAGATGTCGAACTCTGGTTTCCATAGTTAGCATGATATCAAGAAATTGTCTAATCTGCCACTTCAGAAATTAATGCACACAGCAGAAGACCCCGGTGTATGGCGCGGTATTGTTAACAGATTTACGTGAAGGGTAACGACGTTCGAAATCGAACTATGACCAAGAAGAAGAAGATTTGCAGATAGACCCCCAGTCCAAGTAGGTCCTTGAGTAACTGCAGTTCCCTAAATACCAGAGCATGCTAGTATACTGCAGGTCCTTCCAAAAGCATTAAGAAGAAAATCAACACGTTTTATTCAAAGAATGTGTTTCCAGCTAAAATCGTGCCTGAAATCAATCAATATTCCTCGCCCCCATTTTTGACTGGTGTCGTTAGTTTTGTTGTCTCTGCCCACCTGTCATCGATTATCCTCTTTCTTTAGTTACGAATTCATTGAATTTACTTGCCTTCTAATGATATCACGCTAACCTTCCTTCTTTTTAAATCATTATTATCTGTTTGGTTTCTATAATTCATGTAATTCTTCAAATTAGGCTTCTTTATATGCTAGTTTATTACTATACAACCCCCTAAAGAATGCTGGTCGAGCTTTCTTTATTTTCTGGGAAATCTCTATCGTTGCATGCAGCTCTGATCCGGTAAAAGCCCACCCCTACTGGCCCTCGCGGGCTTCAAGAGGAACTCCGTGGTGCCGCAACCAATGCCAAGTTTTATTGCTTCAAATGTTAATTTCTTCTCCTAAGACAACGAAGAGTATTGGTAATCTGCTGTGTCTACTGTACGAAGGACTTTCTGATTATATTGTGTCATCTTAGGAAGCTGTATTAGCCTACACTCACGCACTTACTTACTAATTTGTTTACTTACTTATTCACTTACTTACTCACATAGCCTACTTACTTACAAATTCATTTACTTACTTACTTTTTACTTACTAACTCACTATAGGCCTCTACTCACTTACTTGTGTCCTTAATTATTTAGTTATTATTTAACTACTATGTTAGTTACTTACGTCCCTACTCATTTGCTTGCAGTTTTACGTATTCGCTTGATTACCTACCTACTTACTTATAAGGGCAAATTACCTAACTGTTCCCCCTATTGAAACAACAATGGGCTAATCATCATGTACTTACTTACTTACTCACTCACTCGCTCACTTATTTACTTATCTACTAAATGATTTACATACTTTTGTACTTACTTACTTACTTACTCACTCACTTACTCACTCACGTACTTACTTAATCACTCACGTACGTACTTACTCATTCATTTAATTACTTACTCACTCACGTACTTACTTACTCATTCATTTACTTACTTGCGTACTAACTTACTTCCTTACTCACGTACTTACTTACTTAATTGCTTACTTACTTACTTACTTACTCACGTACTTACTTCCTTACTCACGTACTTACTTAGCTACTTACTTTCTTACTTAATCACTCACGAACGTACTTACTCATTCTTTTACTTACTTACTTACTCACTCATTTATGTATCAAACTATTTACTTACTCACTCACGTACTTACTTACTTCCTTACTCACGGACTTACTTACTTCCTTACTCACTTACTTGCATACTTACTTACTCACTCACTCACTTACTTACTTACTCATTCACTTACTTACTCACTCACTTACTTACTCACTCACTCACTCACTTACTCACTCACTTACTTACTCACTCACTTACTCACATACTTACTTACTACTTACTTACTTACTTACTTACTTACTTACTTACTTACTTACTTACTTACTTACCTAACCAAGTTTGGATGACAGGATGACGACTGCTAACTATGTGTGAGAGTACTTGATTCACGCCGTATGCTGTGCAGTCTAATCAAATGACAGTGAGAAGGAAAGCCCAGCACAGGTGCGTTTTTCGTGCTGTGTGCTAGCAAGGTCGTGTGTTTGAGTTAGACGCTGTGACAGTCACGATCTACTGTGGTCACTGTGGAATTCATAAAAAAAACGTACACATTAAATTGCTGTTTTGCCTCTTGAATACAGATATGGTCCAGTAGGGACTTTCATTTAACTCGCGCATGCAGTACTAACTTATATGACGTTTGCTAACAAGCACTGTTCTTCTTTGCAAGGCGTGGGAAATTCTCGGAAACCTTCCCAGAACGTTATGAGAATGCATTACAGACTTTTTCCTTGAAATAATCCTTCAGTTGAATATCCCTCTCTCTTTCTCTTTCTGTATATGATATAGAGAATTAATCTCGTAAGGCCAGTTCCGTGGTGTAGGGTTAGCTCATTTACCTAGAAGACCCCCAAGTTCCATTCTAGGTCGACATGATTGTACCCAATTGTAATGAATGGTTCCCTAATCCTGAAAAACAATTTACATGAGGTTAATGAATACGCTTGAATGACCAGTTTCGATCGTCAAACGATCATCATCAGATTCTTTACACTTATGCTATTAAATCTATGTCTAAAATAGTAGGCTATGGGTTATGATATTTACAATATATACACTTACTAGCAACTCACCCCGGCTTCACCCGGGAACAGTTATGAATGCATTACGTGATAAGCGCTTTATTTTTGATGTCAATGAACTACGACCTATATCCGTTTTACGTCTCGGCATGATGGGTTAAAATCACTGACTGGACTATTAATTATATTATCATGGAGATGCATGTGCAACGAATTCTTGTCTGGCGTAATTTAAGAATGGCGAGGTGCCAAAAACACAAATCCCTTTTTCTGTCCAATCTTAACTTGACTGTGTATTTTGCGGAACGAAACGTTCACAGGCGAAATGAAGAAAAGCCGAGTTGCACTTCTAGGGAAACTCCAAACACAACCACTCTTCTCTGAAGTCTTAACTCAACACGATTCGACAGTTTGCTGCTGGCTGTATCTGGGGTAATAGGCTCGACCCGTTACCTAGGCTGTAACTGGGGTGATAGGCTCGCCCCTAACTAGCTCGTAAACTGTCGCCTCAGTAGACTAATTGAATGGAGATTGTTGGAAGAAATGAAAACGCAAAAATACTTAGTGGTTGATGTATTGAAGATAGAGGTATGCTCTCGCGGACTTTTCTTGTAGAACTTTCCATGCTGAACAATTCTTACACTCATAGTATGTTGATATTTTTAACGGTTTGCCCAGCGTAAGCTGAAGAAGCGCACGACGTCAGGTTTCTTTTTCAACTTCCTTTGATCATAAATAAATTAAATTCTACAAAAACCTTCCTCGATATATCCTTTACAGAATGGTGAAAACCTCATCAAAATCCATCCAGTGGATCTCGAGAATACCCGAGACTTTGTTTTATACTAAGAGAAAAGATTGTAAATTTCATAACTCATACTTGTAGACATAGTTTTAATGGTCTCTAAAAACCTCAGTAGTTAAAACGCATATGGGACAAACTTACAAACAAACAAACAAACAAACAAACAAACAAGAAACATTCATTTATATAGAGAGAGATGACGATCGCAGTACTTTGGGGATCTAGCTACTTGCTTCTCTTTGGTGGCCGGCTAAGCAGAGCGGATATGTGACATACAGAAATAATGATGTCGTGAAGAAGGTAGCCTTCCCGTTGATTATTCAGGAATTCCTATTTGCCCTTTTACTCCACCCCTGTTGAGAGGTGATATAGTAAGTGAAACATTGAAACTCACACTTATTTACATATGGCCTTCTATTCTTTTGAACTTCGAACTTAGCTTGTGCTTGACCCTTGCAAATTTTTCTTCTCTACCTTACTGACATTCAAATGGGTGCTTATTTCCCGCCTTTTCGATGGATTTCATTGTGTATATTTTTTTCGTTGGTCTAAAATGCATGGAACCGATGCTATTATTTCCATTTCACTTAGATAGTTGACAGAAAGAATATGGTATGTGCGGCTGAATCTATTCTAATCAATTTGTTTTTAAAACTTTTATAATAATTAGTTGGTATTATTTTACTTCAAAATTAACATTGCAATTGGAATTATTAGTACTGTGCTAGACTTACTGTAGCTTTCTAGACAATTTCATGATTTGTTCATTCTTTGGTGCTGATTTATGCTTTGAAAATACCAACCTGTTAGTCAAGGAGGCTTATCAACTACAAATATATATTTATTTATTTATTTATTTTAATTTAATTTATTCTATTCTTTTTTTAGGATCACTCTACAATTTCACTATTTTAGTTGTGATTTCCTCTGCGTCCAAGACTCCTTCATATTTTTATTTTATTTTTATTTTATTTTTATATTTTTTTAATTTTCTCTTAAATTTATTTTATAAAAAAATCGACTTATTAATTTATTTTATTAGTTATCTTAATTTAATTATTTTATTCATTTTATATATATTTCATTTATTTTATTTTTATTGTAAATTATTTTACATTCTTAAATGTATTTATTTATATAATTATTAATTTATTTAATTATTTATTCTTTTTATTAGTTATTCTAATTTAATTTATTTTATTATTTTGATTATATTTTAATTTAATTTTTAATATAAATGTTATATTTTACTTTAAAATTTATTTCAATGTTCAAAAAAATATTTTATGTTCGACGATGTCGAAATGTAAACATTATGTGTCAGAAAACTGTATCATAACGAGGCTCATTATAACACTATTTTTTATTTAGCCTACTTTTCACATTTTGCAAAAATGAGGAAAAAGTAGACTTATGAGATCGGGCAAATGTGTGTCTGTCTGTCTGTCTGTCTGTCTGTCTGTCTGTCTGTCTGTCTGTCTGTCCTTCTGTCTGTCTGTCTGTCTGTCTGGCTGTGTGTGTGTCCCCCCCTATCAACTCCTAAACGGCTGCAGCAATCGAAACAAAATTTGGTAGGAGTAAAGATCTACACCTGAATATCTCACGGCCATATTTGAAAATGATGTCAGTGCTACCAACTGCTAAAAAATAGCAAGTGAAATTTGAGCTCCATGTTGGATATCTTGGAAAGTATGAATGGGAGCTATTTCAAAATTGGCACACGTACATACCATAATATTTCAGTTTAATTTCCAGGAGGCCAAACATGGCAGTGTTGCCAAAATGATTATAAGCCTCCTGATAGGTCCAATTTTTAAATGCATATAACTTCTACACTATCAATTGGAATTTAACCAAATTTCGTATGTTGTATGTGTACATAACCAGATATGACTGAGCGTATTCTTAAGACCTACCAGGGCTGCCAACTGTTAATAAATGCTCCTAATTTATTTTATCCAAATACCAATATATCAGAAAGTATGCAAGCCGAGAGCTTTAAACTATGCACACGTATAGTACCTGACATTCTATATTAATTTGGAGTAACTTATATACGTCAGTGCTACCAACATGATTCTAAGCCTGCTGACAGGTCCAACTTTAAATACATGCAACTTCCATACTATCATTTGGATTTCAACCAAATTTCGTATGTGCTATGTGTACCATAACAGATATGACTATGCGTATTCTAAGGAGCAACCAGGGCTGCCAACTGTTAATATGTGCTGTCCCTATTTTTGTTACCCTAATATCAATATATCAGAAAGTATGCAAGCCAATAGCTCTAAAATTTGCACACGTATAATACCTGGCATTCTAGACGAATTTGGAGTAAATAATATACGTCAGTGCTGCCAACATGATTCTAAGCCCGCTGATAGGTCCAATTTTAAAGTGCATGTAACTTCTATACTAACTAATGGATTTCATTCAAAATTGGCACAACAATAGATCATATTATTTCAGATTACTTCTGACCAATACATGCATGACATTGTTGCCAACATGATTTTACGCGCGCTGTTAGATCCAATGTTCAACTGCATGTAACGTCCATGCTATTCATTGGACTTCAACCAAATTTTGTATTTTGTACCTTAAGAGATGGAACTAAGAATATATTCAGTCATCAGGGCTGCCAACTGTAGTGCTCTATTAGGATACATTATGCCAGGTATACAGTATTTCGAACTTATTGGAAATTTCGATATTAGCAACTTAATTTCGTCATTATTCTAGATAGGTTCATATTCTGTAGAATAATCATTGGCATGAAAAGTAGGCTGTAGGCTATAGTTCTTCACGGAACTTCTTGTTTCATTATGAAACAGTTTCTCCCACCAATTAGAGCTCAAGAAACAGTTGTGTGACCAATTAGGTAAGGATACCTTCGCGCATGCGCTCAAAATCCAACATGTCTATATAAATTACTGAAAGTGCACCGTCCATATGTTCGCGTAAATAAACTGGCAAATATGAGACAAGCAATAGCACTGTACCTTAATATCTCCAAATCCAATTTCTACCCAGCACATTGCTTTCAAACGACTTCGGTGACAGTTTTACTGAATACTGGTGCACAATCTGCACCTATGCCATTGAAGCACACAGAGCGCATGCGTTGGTCGGTCAGACAGCTTGGAAATCAGATATATCCTACCCAGTGCTGCACTCCGATCACAAAATTCGACTGACTGAATCTCAACAGATATTTATGAATATTTATGTTAAAACATATAATAAAGTTATAATTATCGTCGAACATAAACAAGTCGTAGCCTACTCAACTCGCCTATAATGGTAATCAAGACACTCGTATGGAAGTTATAAATCTCGCTTACGATCGTTTTATAAACATACTCGTGTCTTAATTATTGCCATTATATGCTCGTTGCATAATGTACTATTAAGTGATAATCTCGGGTACATTTATGATGATTCTGGTATATTTATGATGATATATGTATCACAGCCAATGGCCATAAGCTGGATATTTTTGATTGAACGCCCGAGGGCCCCCAACAAGTTCAATTTCAAGTAGTTCCAACTTTTGCTACCAGATGCTACAGTCATTAACACTAGCCACGTTGGTACATAATTCAGGGTGTTCATACAAACACGAGGGGTCTTGCAAGGAGACCCGATGAGTCCGGTGTTATTCAACGTCATGACAGTGGATATCGGCAACGCTATAAACGTCAATGTAAAACTACTGATGTACGCGGATAACATGGCCATTCTCTCCAAAAGCCCTAAACATTTACAAACGGCATTAGACGACATCAGGAACTGGAACTGGGACTGGGCAACATAGCCTACAACTCTATGGAAATAAATGGCTCGAATACCGAAGCAATGAAATTCAGGAGAGGAGGCAAACTTGCAAAGGGGGATCATTTCACTTGTGGAAACTCTCCCTTAGAATTCGTAACAAATTTCAAATACTTGGGGGTCACCCTCCAAACTACGGGAATTACGTTTTCACTACACATACAAGAACGAACAGCAGCTGCAGCAAAAACAATATTTGGCATACCCAAATTACAACTACTGTCAGTTTCAACAGCAATGGCACTATTCAAGATCAAAGTCATGCCGACGGCCACCTATGGAATATAACTAATCTGGAACTACCTGACGGTCGGAAATCTAAGAAAGGTGGAAAGCGTTAAATCTAGCTTCCTCAAAAGAGTGTTATCCATCTCAAAATTCACAAGAAATAGTTATGCTTATATCCTTGCACAGGAAACTCTCTTCGTAGATGACATAAAACACTGCTTTAGTTTATCGGAGACACAAGCATATGCAACCTTCATCGAAGAGAGGAGCAGCAAAGCAAGACAGATACCGGAGGGGATAAGAGAAACAGACGCAATGACATTAGACTGCTGGAAAGGACCAAACTTCCAACTCCGACACCTGTACACACGATTTGCAGTACACGGCTTTCATGGAAAGATTTGCACAGAAAACACCTACCATGATCCTAAGGACAGCTGCATCTGTAAGCTATGTAATGAACGGTGCCCGAAATATCACCGGCAGGAGTGTAAAAATAGGATTTAATCACTAATTGAGCAATCTAAAGACTGGTGAAATCACGACAATGTAACTTTTCATTTTCTCAGTACACATTGTGTTTCATAAATATAATATAATTCAGGGTGTGTTATTTTAATAAGGGGGGAAATGACTCATGTAGGGTAGTTAAAAGACTTTCATCCTAAGAACATCGTGAATATCCAGTTCTAACGTAGTTTCCTTGTTATAGAAGGTGGGGTTGACATGACACTAAAGTAAATACTTTGCATTTTACCAGAGTAGGGAAAGAAGGGCCATTAAAATGCATGGTAGGTACTTAAAGAAAGTAATAAATCTCCCAATAGGTCACCGTTCACCGTGTTTGAAACTCTATATTCCTGACGGAGGTAGAAAATATCTACAGAACATCACATGTGAGTCGTCATCACGAGCTAGAATATTTAAATGAGACCGTAAAACAATTGCAAAGATAAAAATATCAGTTAATGTGTTAGTCGTGGCATCCACAACCACTGGCTCATACAAGATTCATGGCGAACGTGTTAATGGATACTTTACGCTCACACATTCCTTGCTTGTTCGTCGTGCGCCATCGTCTTGGTATCTTTCTAAAATGGCTGGCTCCGGCTCCGTGGCACAGTCAGTTAGGCTGTCGTCTACTGCGCGGTATTTAAATATCTGAGTGCTTGATGAAAGAGATTCGTTTTATAGTATTTATTCGTGAGTCAAATATCAAACCCAGTGCAAACATTTCGGTACCTCTGCTTGTGTAGAACAATAGCAGTTAAATGGGACGTTTAGTGCATATTATTATTAGAGTTATATTATTATAAATTGACGTAATAATGACCATGATAGCCCAATTCCTTATTTACGTATTTATTATAACTAGCATTACCCGTCTCGGCTTCGCCCGCGAATATTCTAGTTGTAAAGAGTACACTTAGCAAAATCTCAATCATGAATGCTATGACTGATTTATCCTTGGTATGAATAATCCGACTTGATCAATTCAGCTACTGGTGCAGTGGTTAGGAGTTTGTCATTCCTTCATAGGTATATCAGAGCAAAGTTAGTTTTCTGGGAATATCACAGACACTGTTAATATAAGGGCCTTTAAATGTGGTTTTCAGAGACCCTTTATAATCGGGTGAAAAAGACCTTTCGTACCACACTCACACGTAAAAATTGCGTGAAAAAATTCTAGAGTGCCCCCTTGACCCTATTAAGCGCATTATACTGTATGTATTGATGAATTTTACAGCTTAATTTGGTTCAGTGATAACCTTATAACCGTCTGGAAACTTTCACAGTAATGTAATAATGATTGGAATTGCATTGCCTCTTACAGAAATAGATGGACCTGTGAGATTCTGTTGCCATGGTTACCGTGTTGCATTCTTTCATTATTTCATTGTAAATATACATGTTTTAAGGTATGTATTTAATTGTGAGGCATTTAAAGAGTAAGTGAGTGCGTTTCGCTTACGCATTGGGTTATGATGAACCTGTAGCTACCCCATATGTGTAGGTTGGTGTTAATGGGACCTTATTTTCGGTACAAAACTGGAATGGGACCTTAGCGGAATAATATAGGGAGGAATTAACTATGTATTACCTAAGTCAATATTTAGTTAGTACATTGAAACCGTACTGTGCAGTAACATACAACTTAATACAAATTTTGCCACATTAGAGGATACTATAAATATTTTTGTTCCAAAAGCTCACATAGTAAAATTTCAAAAAACAGAACTGTTACAAAAATTCTTTTGGTTGGTTGGTTCCTTAGTTTAGGGGCTGCGACAACGCGGTCATGTAGCCCCGTGTACTTTGGGTGTGTGTAGAATCTGTCTGATAACCGGTGTTAATTGTGATGACTGTATTAGTGTGTGTATCTGTTTTTTAATTCAAGTAGAGACTGCAACTTTGAATTTTCAAATAGTTCCTACTTTTGCCGACAAACGCCACCGTCAACGACTACTAGGCCTAGTTCAGAACTAGCTACTAGACGCCACCGCAGTCGGCTCTTGGCAACGAACGTAGCAACCTAAGAGTGTTGTTTACATCCTTAACCTATCCAATTTAGTTTCACACAGGTGTAATTAGTGGAAAGATCTTTAACATGCCATAAATCTATGACATGGGACCGCCGGCTTTACTTCCCCTCCGAAGGAAGGCATACTGAGGGATTTTTAACGCTCTTAAAAAATCCGACGGCTTCGGCCGGGTTTGAACCCGCTATCTTGGGCATAGAATCTCAGCATGCTACCAACTACGCCACCGAAGCCGCAAAAAAAAAAAACTTTTAATAAAGCATAAAATTTGTACATTATGCAACGAGCCTATAATGGCTATAATTAAAACACGAGTAAACTTATCTTTATAAAACGAGCGTATGCGAGTTTTATAATTTCCATACGAGTGTCTTAATTACCATTATAGGCGAGTTGCATACGACTGTTTATGTTCGACGATAATTATAACTTTATATATATATACACCGCGGACAGGCCAACAAGGACCACGCAAATATCACTTCTTTATAGGTCTAGTTTCCTTCTTTCTCTTCCAGAAGTCTTTCATCCTGGTCGACTGTGCAGCTCTTCTTTCAGCAGTCCATTCTCCTCTGTTGAGATTTTTCTTCTCCCCGACAAGAATTTTGAGACCAAAAATTTTTTTTCTGTACTCTATTCGATTTAGACAATCTTCTTCAGTAATTTTGAATTTTTGAAGTTCTTCTTTCATTTGTTTTACATAGCCTCCTTGTCCTTTATAGTTCCAGATTTTATCAAAAATTTGTTTGTTTAACCTTGAGCAATCCATGCGGACCATATGTCCGTAGAACTGAAGTCGCCGTTTTCTGATCATCACTTCAAGGTTGTCGATTTTACTATAAATTTCTGCATTCGATCTCAGTCTATAACCTTCCTGTGTTTTCCTAGGACCATAAATCCTTCTTAAAATTCTTCTTTCTATCTTGAGCAAATTCTCCATTCCGGTTATATTTGTAGTTTCCATGCCGTACAAGATGACTGGTCTAACAACAGTATTAAAATGTCGTAATTTTGCATTGATAGACAGGTTCTTTTTATTGTATATATTTTTTGTACAAAAATTTAATCTTTCCAATTTCCCTTTTTTGTTCTCGATTGCCAATTTATCCGTCCCATTGCTACTAATTATTTCTCCAAGATATTTAAATCGGTCAGTGACCCTGGTGCTCCCATAATTTGTTTTTATCATTTTCTTAGTGTATTTCTGATCACTTGTCATCATCTCTGTTTTTACCAACGAAATCTGTAAGCCCGCTTTTTCCGCCGTTTCTTTTAACTGATCAATTTGGTTAATAGCTTCTTGTTCTGATTCAGCAAACAACGCTACGTCGTCAGCAAATGCTAAACCTTTGACTCTGAGGTTCTTATTCTTTGTACCAATTTTAGCACTTGAATCGTTCTTCTCCCAAAACGTCCTCATGACTTTATCCAAGACCAAATTGAAAAGCAGTGGTGATAGACTGTCCCCTTGTCTTAGCCCAGTTTTTACCTCGAAGGGCTCGCTAACTTCATTTAAAAATTTGACTCTGGAAATCGTATTAGTTAATGTAAGTTTTATTAAATTTATGGTTTTTTGATCAACTTGGTATTCCTTCAATGTGTCAAAAACAGTATCCCTATCCACTGAATCATACGCTTTCTGAAAATCAACGAATGAGATAAAGATATTCTTTGGCCTGTTGTTGTAATATTTTAATATCAATTTTAAACTAAGAATTTGTTCTGCACACGATCTATTCCTTCTGAAACCTCCTTTATTATATGTTTTAACATAAATATTCATAAATATCTGTGGGATTCCGTTAATTCAGTTATTAGTGAACAAGGCGTGGCTTGGTGACTGAACAGAGCGCATGCATGGTCAAGGCACTCCGGAAGCAGAGACCATTTCACTTTGCTTGACAACACAGAAATATGTTGGATTTTGAGCGCATGCGCGAAGGTATCCTTATCTAATTGGCCACACAACTGTTTCTTGAGTTCTGATTGGTGGGAGAAACAGTTTCATAATGAAAAATAGTGTTAAAATGAGCCTCATTTTGGTACAGTTTTCCGGCACATAATGTTTACATTTCGACACCGTCGAACATAAAGGTCTTTAAAAACATCGTTGAATTGAATAGATGTGTGTGTGAAAATATATATGCTGAATAAGTTAGGTTATAAATGATGGTTGATGTGTATATTCCAGGTAGAGAGGTATTGTAGAGAGAACTTTGGACGAAGTTATTATGAAATGGTAAGAAATGTTTTGGTTATGTGTTGGCTCTGGGGGAAATTGATCCCCCTAATCAGCCCCCCACCTCTCCCCTCCCTCCCCTCCCCGTAGTTACCCCACTGCCTAGGTGTACTAAGTTAGACTCATCAGCTATGTCTTGGTACACCCTGTTTTGACCTCGCTGTGATAGTGAATCTTCTGCTACGTCCCATAGGCATGACGCAGATATTCTTTGCTCCGGGAATTAAGAGCTCCCTGAACATATATCTCCTCCCTATAGAGGTAGCAAATTAATTACATGGCCATGAAAGCCTTAATTAAGAATATTCTCCCAGTGATTCACTTCTGAAACACTACACAGGTGTATTTCTTCCAAAGCATCCGTCGGCTATTCAGGTTCACGTATGTGTAATTTCAGATGAAGGTGTAGAATAATTTGAATATGTAATTCTTTTATAAACTGTTTTTCACTTTCTTTTGACGTTCCCTCCTTAGCTTCACGGTCTTAAGGTTATACGCTGTGACACTATTGGTCTGCGGATTGAATAGAGGACCGTTTAACATTCAATAGACATTAATGCTAAGCTAATGCAATGGTTATTAGAACAAAATAATGTTGACGTGTTTTTACCAACTCATCCATGACAGGCCGGCTGTATGGCGCTGTGCTAAGACTCTCGCCTGCTGTATGCATGGTTGTAGGATCGTTTTTAGCCTACTTTTCACATTTTGTAAAAATGAGGAAAAAGTAGACTTATGAGATCGATTCGGGCAAATGTGTGTCTGTCTGTGTGTTTGTCCACCCGTATCAACTCCTAAACGGCTGCAGCTATCAAATCCAAATTTGTTATGAGTAAAGATCTATACCTGAATATCTCACGGCCATATCTGAAAATGACATCAGTGCTACCAACGGCTGAAAAACCACAATTGAAATTTAAGCTCAATGTTGTATATCTCATAAGTTATGCAAGCGAGCTGTTCTAAAATTGCACACACATACAGTAGATAATGACATACCTGATTAATTTTCGGGAGCTCATAAATGACCTCTCCATCGTGTGCTATTCGCGGGATCGAATTCGGGTGTTGTCGGTGTCGCATGAAAAACAAAGGAAAATCTATTGTTTTTGCGTTTAATTGTTCGTTGGAGCATATGCCATTCTGAAATTCTGTGGATCGATTGCTAGGATGTGTATTGTGACTCTTGTCACAAATATTCTAGGTTTGTTTCCCAGCTCTGCCAAGAAATGTAATTCTGATATGAGGGCCGGAGCGGTGTACACTAAGCTTTGCTGTTGTTTGAGTCTTCAGTCTTTTGACTGGTTTGATGCATCCCTCCACGTCTCCCTGTCCTGAGCTAATCGTTTCATCTCTACATAGCTACCACACCCTACATCCGAGGCAATCTGTTTAACATATTCTAACCTTGGTCTACCCCTACAGTTCTTGCCCTCGACCCTTCCTTCCATAACTAAGCTTGCTATTCCTGGGTGTCTTAGCATATGTCCTACTAACCCATCTCTTCTCTTCATTAGCATTCGCCAGAAACATCTCTCCTCTCCCACTCGTCTTAATACCTCTTCGTTTGTAACCCTATCTACCCGTCTGATCTTCATCATTCTCCTGTAACACCATATTTCAAACGCTTCAATTCTCCTCTTTTCTGCTGCACCAATAGTCCAAGTTTCACTTCCATAGAGTGCGACGCTCCAGACAAAGGTTTTCAAAAACGTCTTCCTAATACCTAAATCTATATTCGATGTCAACAGGTTCCTTTTCTGTTGAAATGCTTTCCTTGCCTGAGCCAACCTACTTTTTATATCCTCTTTGCTTCGTCCATCACTGGTTATTTTGCTTCCTAAGTAACAGAAGACTCCTACTTCCTTTAGTTTCTCCCCTGCCAATTTGATTTCCATAGAGGTTTCTGATTTATTGCGGCCGCATTCCAATATTTTTGTTTTACATTTATTAATTTTCATCATGAATTCTTTCCTCAAGACGGAGTCCATACCATTCAAAAACTCATTCAAATCCTCAGGCTTGTCGGCCAATATATCATCAAATCTCAGAGTTGAAATTATTTCTCTTTGAATCTTCACTCCCATTTTAAATTTCTCTCTAATTTCCTTCATTGCTTGTTCAATGTAAAGATTGAAAAGTATGGGTGAAGAAGAACGGAGAATAAGTGAATTTTACCTTTTCTCAGGCATCCTAGAAGACTGAAGTGATGATCTGCGGTTTCCCACTTAACTCCAGGCAAATGAGGGGGTGGTTTCTAATCTAATGCCACGGCCATCAGGTTTCCTATCCTAGGCCTTTTGTCATGGTAACTAGGTGTCGAAAATGTATCTCATAACTTGCTTCTCTTGCACTTGTGCCTTGGTAGTCAGGTAGTGATGTAAAATACCCAAGTATTTATAAATCAGGGTAAATGCCCAGGGTATATACTCTGATAAATACCCAATTTGGGTAAATCCCCTGGTATTTTACATTTTTCATTAAAAATCCTGCGTCGTGGTAAGTTGAACCCTAATAAAGGGTACCGGTATACAAACTATTCTACATTAACGTTTTAGAACTGTAACCACATTAAGTCAGATAGTTAATAAAATTTAATTTAACTTAATAAGAATTGGGACTTAAAAATAGAATTGCAATTGGGAATTAGATCAGGAGATAAAATTCAATAGTTATAATCTGAATAAACTCAGGGTTAGAATTGAACTATGTAGGCCTTTTTGCAAACATTTTACTTTAGTTTCAGGAAAAAAAACACACTTAAAAACATATAAATACCCAAAAATACCCGGACGTCCATTTTCCTTCGTTTTAGTTTTGAAGGATTAATATTGTTCCTGATATCAATTTAAGACATGAAATACCTGTGTTTCAGTCCGTATTTGTCCAACAATCAACACATCAAAAAGTGTTGTACAAAGCTCAAAAAACCGAAAATACCCTCATTTTGGGTATTTAAATGGTCACTGGGTATATACCCAGGTAAATACCCAATTTATATGTACCTTCCCACTGGGTATTTGCCCGGTCCACATCGCTATAGCCAGGTGTCGCAATTTTATCCCTGATAATTCCAGATCGACCGCAAACCCTACTGTAAATCATATCCATTTAATACAGGCACCACAGTTACACAGGTTGTCAGACAAAATAAACACACGCTCAATTACACGGGGCTGATGTCCAAGCCATTAAATGAGGAAACAAAAACACCAACAACAACAACAACAATGCATTGCTTCGGCCGTGAACCTTATCGACCCGGTAAAATGTGGTGTAAAGATATGGCGGGGACTTGTGTTGGAAAGCCGGAACGAGTGGCAGAGGGTTGAACAATAAATCACGAAATCTGGGTCCAAGTTGCGCTGCGCTGTCTAGACCGTCTAATGTAAAGCAAATCAGAGGAAAGTTCTTACAATTGCAATGGCGGCCTGTCTCCAGCCTCCAACGATCAGCTCAGAACCTTTTACGTTAAGTTAATTTCACACTCCATTACACACACGACAATAACTCGGTTTCCAATGCAGACCGACAGACGCTTGCGTCGCTATGGATATTATCAGCGAATAACTTTTACTGTACCTCCTCCTAGATCGTTTCTTATTGCAAGAGGTATGCTCGGCTATTTTCAACCCTAGGATGGAAAATTGTTGTTGTTGTTACATTTAGAGCTTGGACATTTCAGTCCACAGTTCGGCTTAGCCGTCCAAATTAAACCATTCACCACGACTGCCATGGAGAACTGCAGGAAATCCAGAGACCGGATGATTGAATCACGGTACTGACGTCATTTATCCCGAGCGTGATAATCTCCCCCGGGATTGTTCGCATTTCCGTACATCATAATTACAGTAACAAACTACAGTAAAAACTCGATTAACCGTCATCGTCGGGGCCGTGGTCGTGACGGTTGAGCGGATAGACGGATAACAGAAACACTGTATCATTCCTCCAAAACATGACCACAATCAATTATATTACAGACATATATCACTCTCGCAGTATTATAATATATTTCGGAGCGAAAATAAATGAAACACGATTGAAATAGCAAATAAAACTATTTATTACATGATACAAATATCCGTACAGTACCTACAAATGTGGCAAAATAAAATATAAACTTGCAGGTGAAATAGTTCATGTAGCTTGAAAATAGTCAGTCGTTTTCTTCTGTCTCTTTGATGCTTGAGCTTTCACAAGCGGCAATATTTCGTGTTTTTCGGAGCAGTAGTGTCTGAGTTGCATTGGCCTCTTCTTGACTTTCAAACCATTCTATACACTTGGATAGCATTGTTTCAGCCTCTGAGTGGCTAATAGTTTGTTTTTCGTCATGGTTTGAACACTTGTCTTCATCAGGAACACTCACTTCCCACTAAAATAGAGTAAGTACGCAAAGCGAACGCGTCACTGCACCTTAAAGCACTTTCTTATTACAGTATTATTATGCTATTACAGCAATGCCGGTTAACAGAAACTGTCGGTATAAAGAGTGACTGTTAAACGAAGTTTTACTGTACTATAGTCACCAGAGAAACACCGGTAACGAAAAAATCGATAATGATTATGATCATGATCATTGCCATTTTAAGTGGACTAACATCTACTGTAGGTCATGGGCCTCTAATGGTTTGGATGATCGTGAAAATGAAGTATTATAACAAACCTACAACTAAAACTAACTACTGACATACAGTAACTGACATTTAGGATATTATAGAAAGCATGTAGAACCATTATTTTGCATTGGGCTTCTTGTTCTTCTTATCTTCCCCAAACTTCCTGTGCCTGTCTTATTTCTTGTGTCAATGCAACTTTGAGTTTCAAATTCCTTCCCTTAGGGAACTTGGGTGGAAACTTATATGAATTTACTTTCTGTCTATATGCAGTCCTTGTGGTTCTTAGTGGGTCAATGTTTATTTCAGCGAGGAAGTCCTTTTGGTTGTTTGCTAGCCAGCGTACTTTGGTTTGTCGGGTTCCATTGACTATGAGGAAGATTTTCTTGGTCCTTCGGAAGTTGCCCATGCGAGCCATATGTCCATAGAATTTCATGCATCTTTTCTATGCAAGTGAGGTGAATCGTTCAGTCAGTGAGCATTTTCTCATCCAGATACTGTCCTGAGGCTTTGGTCCAAATATTGTTCTCAGTATCTGACGTTCTGGAATGGTTTCAACTGGAGAGTGGTCTGAAACAAGGAAGTGCCCTCTCACCCCTGTTATTAGCCTACTTTTCACATTTTGCAAAAATGAGGAAAAAGTAGTCTAATGAGATCGGGAAAATTTCTGTCTGTCTGTCTGTCTGTCTGGCTGGCTGTGGGTGTGTGTCCCCCTATCAACTCCTAAACGGCTGCAGCAATCGAAACAAAATTTGGTAGGAGTAAAGATCTATACCTGAATATCTCACGGCCATATTTGAAAATGATGTCAGTGCTACCAACTGCTGAAAAATCGCAATTGAAATTTGAGCTCCATGTTGGATATCTTGGAAGGTATGAATGGGAGCTATTTCAAAATTGGCACACTTATAGATAATAATATTGCAGTTTAATTTCCAGGAGGCCATACATGGCAGTGTTGCCAAAATGATTACACGCCTGCTGATAGGTCTAATTTTTAAATGCATATAACTTCTACACTATCAATTGGAATTCAACCAAATTTCGTATGTGCTATGTGTACATATACAGATATGACTGAGCGTATTTTTAGGAGCCACCAGGGCTGCCAACTGTTAATAAATGCTCTATTTTTTTTTAAATCCAAATACCCATATATCAGAAAGTATGCAAGCCGACAGCTTTAAACTATGCACACGTGTAGTAACTGACATTCTAAAATAATTTGGAGTAACTTATATACGTCAGTGCTACCAACATGATTCTAAGCCTGCTGAGAGGTCCAAATTTAAATACATGTAACTTCTATACTATCATTTTGATTTCAACCAAATTTCGTGTGTGCTATGTGTACCATAACAGATATGACTATGCCGATTCTTAAGAGTAACCAGGGCTGCCAACTGTTTATAAATGCTGTCTCTATTTTTGTTACCCTAATATCAATATATCAGAAAGTATGCAAGTCAATAGCTCTAAACTTTGCACACGTATAGTACCTGTGGCATTCTAGATTAATTTGGAGTAACTAATATATGCATACGCCAGTGCTGCCAACATGATTCTAAGCCTGCTGATAGGTCCAATTTTTAAATGCATGTAACTTCTATAATAACTAATGGATTTCATTCAAAATTGACACAACAATAGATCATATTATTTCAGATTATTTCTGACCAATACATGTATGTAATTGTTGCCAACATGATTTTACGCTTGCTGTTAGATTCAATGTTTAATTGCATGTAACGTCCATGTTATCCATTGGACTTCAACCAAATTTTGTATTCTGTACCTTAAGAGATGGTACTAAGAATATATTCAGTCACCAGGGCTGCCAACTGTAGTTCTCTATTAGGCTACATTATGACAGGTATATAGTATTTCGAACTAATTATAAATTTCGATATTACCAACTTAATTTCGTCATTATTCTAGATAGATTCATATAGATTAATCATTGGCATGAATCTTAAATTTTAAGAAAAGTAGGCTCATTAGTTCGTCACGGAACTTCTTGTTTATAGTGGTGATGGATGAAATCATACGAAAATGAAGGCAATGTTGTTTGCTGATGACCTTTGGGTATGGGGAGAGGATGAGGAAGAAGTACAAGAGCAATTGGATGAGTGGGAGTAGGTAGTGTTATCATATGGGATGAAGTTCTCAGCACAAAAGAGTGAAGTGGTCATCTCAACGAGGAGGAAGAACAGACTGGATGTGGGCATAACACTTGGAGGCCAGCAGTTGCAGAAAGTAAAATGCTTCAAGTACTTGGGTAGCATAATTGAAGAAAAGGGAGGCAATAGGATGGAAATAAATGAAAGGGGAAGGTGCGCAGATGGATTTTTCAAAAGTGTTAGGGGGATGATATGGAATAAAGATGTACCACAAAAATGTAAAGGAATCATCTACAAGACCTACTTTGTGCCAATTTTGACGTATGGTTCAGAAACATGGGTGATGAAGGAAAGGGACAAGAGTAAAATAAGAGCAGTGGAGATGAAGTTCCAGAGGAGTAGGGTAGGAGTAACAAGAATGGACCGAATAAGGAATGAGAGAGTCAGAGAGATGGTAAGAGAGAAACCATTGCAAATTAGAACAGAGCGGTCTAGGCTACAATGGTATGGACATGTGAGGAGGATGCGAGAGGAGAGGATACCGAAGATGTTTGGCACGGAAATGAAGGGAAGGAGGCCAAGGGGAAGACCAAGGGACAGATGGACAAAAGGAGTTAAGAAGAGTGTGGAGGAAAGAGGAGTGTGCTGGGACACAGTGAAAGACGAGAGATAGTGGATGGACAGGAAACGATGGAGAGGCTATGTTCCAAGCAGACCCGACCAGTGGTCGGAAACTGCTCAAGATGATGATGATGATGATGATCTGACGTTCTATCCTCTCTATGTATTTGATGTTGATGGTTAACGAAGACGTCTCAATCGCATAGAGTGCCTCTAGATGAATGACTGTGTGGTATTATTTCTTTTTGATTTTGTACATGCGCTTACACATTCTCAGGATGTTTGCTGGAAAGAAAACATTTACAATCCCAGATATACATCATACGGAGCAAATTCTCCACTCTCTTCAGTCTCTTTACTGACTGCATTCTGTAGTAGCATTACTCTCTTCCCTCACTCCTTCAGGCTTGATTACACAAGAACAGCTTTACTATGCGACACGCCAAAAGAATGAATGTCTTCTGCATAAGTTTAAAAAGTTCTGGGTCTAACTTCAAATCTGTGACAGATTCCTTTAAGTTCGGAATCACGCCAGTGTTGGAGATTATTTGTGCCATGTGCTATTGCTTCCACATCAGTTCTGAAAGTTCTTTAGATTTTGGCAGCTTTTCAATATGGTTTGTTAGCATGTTGCCACTGTTTGGAATTGCCACATCTATGACGATGGTAGTGTGCCTCATGCATTTGTCAACAAGAACCAGATCAGATTATTATAATTATTATTATTACTATTCATATGTCTTAGTGAAAGATTCTTTTACATACCATAAATCTATGACATGGGCCCGCCGGCTTTACTTTCCTTCCGAAGGAACGCATACTGAGGGATTTTTAACGCTTTGAAAAATCCGACGACTTCGGCCGGGTTTGACCCCGTGATCTTGGGTGTAGAAGCTCAGCATGCTACCAACTACGCCACCGAAGCCGCTTTAAGCCAATGTAATATGTAATTTGTTGTTGTTTGAGTCTTCAGCCTTTTGACTGGTTTGATGCAGACATGCATACCTCCCTGTCCTGAGCTAATCGTTTCATCTATAACCGGACTCTGCAAATTGACGAAAATTGTAATTTTGTCGACTACAACTAAAAGTACCCCTTAAATTTTGTTTAGTAAAAAATGCACTGGTTATAAGGTTAATAGCTATCTCACCCAACCCTAAGTATTAACACCCTGTATACACCGTATAAGGCTACTGAAGCTGGCGTGCTCTACAGAAACTGCTCGGAGCGTGGGTGTATACATCAGATGTGTGTGAGTTAAAACAGTGAATCTTGTTATAGCCTTTTACTTCTAATTAGGCCTGGAACGAGAGAGAAAACGACACTTTTATCTGCGGAGACATCACGGGTTCGAGTCTGGTCAGTCCCCACACGCTTAGCATAACACTTGTCACGAGTTTAATTAGGTTCCACCACACTTATTAAGGGGCCACTGGTTCGACTCCTGTCTTCAGACACGATCAACGTGCACCTCTAACCCGATTAATAAGCTCGAATGCTTGTCACGAAATGTGCTTCTTATATGAAAACAACCAACACATCGTGCGTGACCAGATGCCTTTTATTAAATCTTAAAACTGTCTCTTTTCTTGCTGGTAATTGCATTAAGTATGGCATTCTTAAGTGTGACTGTCATAATAGCAGTTCGATATTCAACTCGTGCTGCACTGCGCCATTGTGGGTGTTGCGTTAAATGATGAGTTTATCTTCAGTTGAAGTGATATAAGACATTTTTCAGTGATGCTAGAAAGAAAGAAAGAAAGAAAGAAAGAAAGAAAGAAAGAATGAACACAGGCCTGCGATGAAGAAAATACAAGAGAAGTGATATCTGAACTTTATGCATTTTCGGTGCTGTTTTTCGAAAACAGTTATAAGAAAGTGACAGTCAGTCTGAAAGACTAGACATTGTATCATTTTAAATGCTACAAATGCTGAAAAATGCTAGAAAGGCCGGAGGCTTCCCGCTTCGCTCGAAGCTGAAGACTCTTCACATGTTAGAAAATTATCTGCATAATACTTATCTTGCTTATCTTGTTTCAAATTACTCGCGAACGGCAAGTGCAAACCAAGGGCAAAGCAAGACCAAGCGCACGGGATGCCGTCATGCTCACCAGAGCGCGCGGGGACGTGCCCCTTCCATCCAGTATAAAAACACTTATAGTGGGCGATGTATTCAAGATAGAGATATGCTCTCGCGGACTTTTTTGTAGAACTTTTCATGCTGACCAATTCTTACGCTCATAGTATATTGATATTTTTAACGGTTTGCCCAGCGTAAGCTTAAGAAGCGCACGGACGCCAAGTTTGTTTTCGACTTTTTCACTGAAATCGTTACTGCTTGGCTTCCTTTGATCATACATAAATTATTTTCTACAGAATCTTTCCGCGAGATATCCTTTACAAAATGGTGAAAACCGCATCAAAATCCTTCCAGTGGTTCTCGCGATTACCCGTGACATCAAAGAATCGGGGATTTTTGTCTTATACTAACGAAGTAGAGTTTGTCGGGGAGCACATGCACCAAACGGTACTATGACGTCACACACCTCAGTGCAACTGTATACATTTCGTCCCGTCAACGTAACGTATCGCCAGACCCCAGCGTAACGACAAAGTCGACAAGGTCATTTAAAATTATAAAAGTTCTATCACGTCACGTTTTCTTGAAAAATTCAATTGTACTTGGATTTTTGTGAACATTTACCTGAGATTGAACATAATAAGAGAACCTTCCACTAATTAGTGTACACTGTGTGAAGCTAAATTGTATAGGTTAATAATGTAAACAACGCTCTTAGGTTCATACGTTCGTTGCCGACTGTGGTGGCGTCTAGTAGCTAATATCTTAACTAGGCCTAGTAGTCGTTGACGGTGGCGTTTGGCGGCAAAAGTAGGAACTATTTGTGAAAAATTCAAAGTTGCAGTCCTTACCTGAATTAAAAAACAGATACGTACACTAATACAGTCATCACAATTAACACCGGTTATCAGACAGATTCTACACAAGTACATGGGGCTACATGACAGCGTTGTCGCAGCCCCTAAACTAAGGAACCAACCAACATAATAGAAGAACGTCTAGAAGAAGTTTCAAAGGATTAGGTACTTAAATAGACACTTGGTAAATTTTGTTTTGTTTTTTGCTCAGTTTAAAATTTGTTTCGAGCGTTCATTTGTTCCTCTTGGTCAAACGTCTATTTTATGTTAGTTTCTTCTAGAAACTGCATCCTAATTTATTGTAAAAAGTTTAAACCCAAGGGATTTTTATCTCGATTTTAGCAAAAATATGGATATCGATTTTACAAAACCAATGACGTGGTGGAAAACATTATAGGTCGGTTTCATAATAAGCACACCAAATATTATAACAAGTATTTCCGTGAAGAACTATACAGCCTATTTTCATATATCCTACTTATGTTTATTGCCTCTATCAACATACACAATTTCAGTTTGATTGCTATAATAGATTCGTAGATATTGAGAACCGACTAAATATTTCGGATGGTCGCCATGTTGGATTTTATATATGTAGGTCCTAGAGTTATGTACTGTTACATGCAGATTATTGTGTACGTGTAGCATTCAGACTTCAATCGCATAATTAGGACACAAGAAAAAACAAGGAGATTTAAAAATTTTCACAGCTGCCATCTTGAGGTTATGGAAACAATTGAAATAAATTAGATGCCAGTGGATTAACATTCGGATAAAGATTTACTGTACCAAGTTTCACTGCACGCGGATGGTTAAATTGCGAGAAACGTCCATGTGAATATTTATAATTCGCGTCACCGCCATGTTGGATTTGTGATCACCAGGTTATTTAAAGTCCTATAGGTGAACTTAAGTTCATAGCCCCTATGAACATTAAAAAATGCAGTTTGATTGTTAAATTGATTCGTAGATATTCAGTATCGTCTAAATATTTCGGATGGTCGCCATGTTGGATTGTTAAATGTATAGGCCATAGTCATGTACCATTAAAGGAAAATTATTGCGTAGGTTCATTATTCAAACTTTCACTTCGATCGCATGACTACATCACAAGAAATAAAAAAATTAAAATTCGCACAGCCGCCATCTTGAGGTTATGTAAACAATTGAACTAAATTAGATACCAGTGGATTACAATGTGTATAAATATTTCCTGTACCAGGTTTCAGTGCGCTTGGAACATTAAATCGCGAGAAAGGTCTATTTAAAATGTTCAAATTCGCTTAGCCGCCATGTTCGTTTTGTAGTTAACCGGTTTTTGAAAATCTTATAGATGGACTTCCAGTAGTGCCCTTTATCTCCGTACAAAATTTTAGGGAGATACCGCTAATAGTTTCAGAGATATAGAATGCCGGTGAAATATTTCGCACATCCGCCATCTTGTGATTATGTAAACAATTGAACGAAGTTATATGTCGGTTCATTACAATGTATATAAACATATACTGTACCAAGTTTCATTGCGTTTGGTTGGTCAAATCGCGAGAAACGTCTATTTAAAAGTCGCAAATTCGCTTGGCCGCCATGTTGGTTTTGTAGTTACCATGTTTTTAAAAGTCACATAAGTGAACTTATAGTAGTCCCCTCTATCACCATAGAAAATGTCAGGGTAATATCGGTAATAGTTTCGGAGATATTGAATGCTGGTGAAATATTTCGCACAGCCGCCATGTTGGATTGGTGAATTATAACAAATTTTGAAGAGCACGGTCGAGGTCGCCGGGAATAGTGCTATGAACTTTCCGAGTTTCATTGAAATCGCTCCTGCCGTTTAGATTTTATTAGGGGGGGACACACACACGAATCACACACACACACACACACACACGCACACACACACACGGACAAAAGGTGATCTCATAAGCCTATTTTTTCAAAATTGAAAATAGGCTAAAAAATAGCAAAAACATCTCCTCTAATTATCAAAAAAATAAATTTCGCGGGTTTGTGTGAGTTAATTCATCTTCGGTGGTATTTGAGAGTCAATATGAAGTCATCGTTTGCTTTCTTCTTTCTCAAAAAATAATAATATTTACCATGCTCGGAAAATACGTGATTTACCGTGTTACTAGGCCTATCAATAACTTTTTAAACATATTTTATGACAACACTTCAAAGGTTATAGTTCAGACTTAGCCGTCAATTATTGCGTAACTGACAACCCACCCCGGCTTCGCCCGGTATCGTTAAAGGTTTACCCTGCTTAAGCTTGAAAGGCGCACGGTCGGCAGGTTTTTCTTCGACTCGATTCACTGAATTCGTTACTGCTCGGTTTCCTTTGGTCATAAATGAATGTTTATCAACAGAAACCTTTCTCGAGAAATCCTTTACAGGATGGTGAAAACCGCATCAATATCTATCCAGTGGTTCTCGAGATAACCCGTTACATCCAAGAATCTTACTTTGTTTTATACTATGCAAAGAAATGCTGAAGATGGTCTCACCATAGACCGAAACATGTACAATAATTGAATAGATGTTCACCAATTGAATGTAAAGAGGCGCAGGTGCGCTTCATTAAAAGGGAGGTAGCGCGCAGTTCGCGACTCGTATGGGGGTCCAGGTACGGACACCAAGAGCCCGCTGATGAGCCAGCTTGGTATTTTTTGGTGAAACTCCACACAAGACACGGCATAAACCTAGAAAAATTGCTGAGTTTTAATTCACTGGCCGTGAAAGCCAATATACTATTGACAAAACTGTTTACCTTTCTCTACTGAATGGAGAACACATAGTTTAAGGTTCTTTGAACTGACCAGGTAGCTAACAACCAGTTCACTTTATGAAAGCAGATGTGTGGGAGGAACAGGAGACAAGAAATACCTTGACTTCAATAAACTTTCTTCATACTACTCTACATTCAAACAAGGTCGTTCGTAAAATTAACATTTAATCATGATCGCCATTTTTTTCTTCTCTAAGTTACACGAGAAATGAGCTTGTAACTGAAAGGTAATGTAACGACACCCCCATTAAAAGTACATGTCACGGTTTATTTCAGAATACCATGTCATATATAACAAATAGTGGAAGGGAACTCGCTAGATGAAGGCAAGGTGGTGATTTATGCAGTGTCAGCAACAACAACAACAATAAAGCGAACAACAGCAATAAAGCGAGTCATAGCATTGACATTTTATTCCCATTACGTGTTGTGATGTGAAAGGCAAATATCTCTGATTTTACTTCGAGTTCTCACGATTTGAAATCCAAGTTATAAGAATCAATGTGTGTTAGAAACAAAATAACGACGTTAGTTACCATTATTTACCAAAAAGAAAATAACGAAGTCACCGTTACAGTTATTTTGTAAGAATGGTAAAGGAGTTACAGTTATAATTAGAGCTCGGATCGATATGCTCGATAAAATCTCCAGATATGCTCGAAAACTATGTGTTTTATGCTCGATAGATATGCTCGAAAAACCCATTATATGCTCGAAAAGAAAACATGTTAAAAACTTCAGAAAGGAAAGTGAAAAGAAACAACCAATAACATATCTTTATGATGATGATGATGATGATGATAATTGTTTTTTAAGGGTCCTAACATCTAGGTTATCAGCCCCCTAACATATCTTTATATACGGGCATTATTTTCTAATTGTATGTATGATACACTGCGGTATACTCGCATTCAAGTTTCAAGTATATATAAGAGAAGTTTTCTTATAAAAGTTAGTTTAAAAGTTCATTTACAAAATGTTCAAAATTTGGCGAGTCAATGAAGTAGATCTGCATTGGTCTGTACAACGAGAATTTTTTTTCTATGTTTTTAGTTTTGAATGATTTTCTTAAATCAGTCAATAAAAGTTTCATTGACGAGAACGACCTCACTAAAGGTTAAAAACCTGCGGTTTTATTATTCGTACCAGATAGGCTTTTCAATAATTATTTCTGTTTTTGAACCTTAAGGATGATCAGGGCCCGAATTCGGGGGGAAATTCTAAGAAAAACAAACTATTTAGACGAAAACCACAAGAATATGCATTTATATGCTTCTATTCTGAAAACCGCGGTTTTATGCATTTATATGCTCGATAACTTTCAATTCTGTTGTTCCCAGAGAGGTGAAAATACCACCGAAAGGCTTCTTTCAATGCGTACTATTGAGGAAAAAAATATGCAAATATCCTCGAATCCGATCCCTAGGAATAATTGTCAAAGTAACTCA
Source organism: Meconema thalassinum (assembly GCA_946902985.2). Lineage (NCBI taxonomy): Eukaryota > Metazoa > Arthropoda > Insecta > Orthoptera > Tettigoniidae > Meconema > Meconema thalassinum. The sequence goes on along the minus strand of OX336399.1, from coordinate 68,517,900 downwards.
CCGTTATCTTTTCGTTACTTTACAGAACACTTGTTTAATAACATTTTCACCGCTCCTATAATGTTCTTATTGTTGTTGTTGTTGTTGTTGTTGTTGTTGTTGTTTGAGTCTTCAGTCTTTTGACTGGTATGATGCAGCCTCCCATGCTTCCCTGTCTTGAGATAATCGTTTCAACTCTACATAACTACCACACCCTACTTCCGAGGCAACCTTTTGGACATATTCTAGCCTTGGTCTACCCCTACAGTTCTTATCCTCGACCCTTCCTTCCATAACTAACTTTGCTATTCCTGGGTGTCTTAGTAAGTGTCCTACCAACCTATCTCTTATCTTCATTATCAGTCGCCGGAAACATCTCTCCTCTCCCAATGGCGTAATACCTCTTCACTTGTAACCCTATCTACCCATCTGATCTTCGTCGTTCTCCTGTACCACCACATTTTAAACGCTTCAATTTTCCTCTTTTCAGCTGCTCCAACAAAGAAGAGAATAAAAGTTCCCCCAGGGGCTCACATCTAGTGGGACGTGGGTTGGCGACCACGGGACCCCAGCTGAGTCTGGCATTGCTTCCACTTACTTGTGCCGGGCTCCTCTCTGTCTTCTTTCCTGTCGACCTCACTTGGTCAGCTCTTGTTCTCTTTTCACCCCGACGGTATTAGGGTATCCGAGGCCTAGGGAGTCTCTTCATTTCCCACCTTAATTTGCCCTTGTTTCATCTTTTCTGATACCCTCCTTCTGCGAGGGGTCAGCCTTCTTTTTCTTTTCATGTTATCTCCTGCCTTCTGCTCAAGGCCCTCAAGGAGGCAGGGTGTATGTACCCCCACCACTTCTGGTGCACCCTAGATTATGCTACACCCTCAGGGGCTCACGGCTGGTGAGTTCGGGAGTTGGCGACCCCGAGGGATTCCTGAGCTGTGTCGGGTCCCCCCCCCCCCCTTTTCCATTACCTCTGGGGCGGACCTTTCCTCTTTCACTTTCCTATCTGCCTTTCATGGCTCTCCTTCCTTCCAAGTCCCTCAATCCGCATTCTTCGAGGGCTGAGGGCATTTCTTTCCCTCCTGTCCTTTATTTGCTTTATTCTGCTTTAGTTTTCCATTTCTGCTTCTAGTATGTAGGTTAGTAGTTGGTTATAGTTTGCATTCCCTTTTCATCTTCACGATCACCCAAACCATCAGGGGCTGATAACCTAGATGTTAGGCCCCTTAAAACAACAATTATCATCATCATCAGAATAAAAGCATTTGAAATGTGGTGTTACTGGAGAGTGATGGAGATCAGATAGAGTAACAAATGAAGATGTATTAAGACGAGTGGGAGAGGAGAGATGTTTCTGGCGACTGCTAATGAAGATAAAATAGAGGTTGGAACGACACATAGGTTACTGCAGTAAGACACCTAGGAATAGCAAACATAGTTATGGAGAGAATGTTTGAGGTAAACTGAGGATTGAGAATATGTAAAACAGGTTGCCTCGGATGTATGGTGTGCTAGCTATGTACAGGTGAAACCATTAGCTCAGAACAGGTACCTACGGAGAGCTTCATTAAACTACTCGAAATACTCGAGGTTAAAACAACAAAACTTTTATTGTCAAACGCATTTCAACAAAGTCAATTTTTATTCCAAAATAAACAAAAGTCAAAAGAAATTGAGAATCACCAGTATCAATTATTGTTCCATTTTGAAAAAGAAATGGGCATTTTTCCTTCTTCGTTACTGTTAAAAGTATCGTCGTTACTCCCGTTACTGCAGAAAGTAACGGTTACAAGTATCGTCGTTACTCCCGTTACCTCAAAGAGTAACGGTTATAGGTATCGTCGTTACATCCGTTACCGAAAAAAGGAAAGTTTACAAGTATCGTCGTTACACCCATTTCTGCAAAGAGTACCGGTTGCAAGTATCATCGTTACACCCGTTTCTGCAAAGAGTAACGGTTGCAAGTATCATCGTTACACCCGTTACCACAAAGAGTAACGGTTACGAGTATCGTCGTTACACCCGTTACTGCAAGTAACGGTTACAAATAGCATCGTTACATCCATTACCGAAAAAAGCAACGGTTACAAGTATCGTCGTTACATCCGTTACCGCTGAAAGTTTTTCTCTGATAACATGTGTTATTGTGATGGCTGTACTGATGTGTGCATTTGTAATTAAATTGGGGAATGGGAAATTGACGACCGAGGCTTTAAGTTAGGAACTATCCCGGTATTTACCGGAAGTGGCAAAGCCCGGAAAACCACATCCCAGATTGTTGAGATGGGAATCGAACCTTGCCCTTCTTAGTTTTGCCTCAAGAGTGCGCCCCGTTCCAGCCCTCAGACCAGAATTACATTTCTAGAGAAATGGCGGATAAGGGATCCACCGTATCGTAGTGTGATCTTTGTTTTTGAGAATTAAAAATTGAGTTCGTTTGTTGTTTAAGTAACTTAATACAATAGAACGTCGTTTATCCAGACTAATTGGGACCGAAAGTGTTCCGGATAACGATTTTTCAGGATAATCGAACATAGGGAGAACCACCAAGCTTCTCATTTAGGTGCAACGCTTTCACACACAACAAAGGTCTAGAAATGGGATATCTCTTACAAGTACCGTCGTTACTCCCGTTACTGCAGAAAGCGACGGTTACAAGTATCGTCGTTACATCCATTACCAAAGAAAGCAACGGTTAAAAGTGTCCTTACTCCCGTTAACGCAATAAAGAACGGTTACAAGTATCGTCGTAGATCCGTTACAGCAAACATAATGGTTACAAGTAGCATCGTTACTTCCGTTAACGCAAAAAAATAACGGTTACAAGTATCGTCGTTACACCCGTTATTGCAAAGAGTAACGGTTACAACATGAACTAATATGAAACCAAAGAGGAGCAGGAATGCTGAAGAGTGACACTGCCGGCAAAGCTCTCCACACGTGCCCGAGCAACAAAGGCAGTCCGCCTACACGGGACTCCGGATTGCACTATATGCATACAATGACAGTGAAACACCATGACCAATGTCTGAGGTGGTGGCACACAATACGTGAAACAAAAGAAAATAAAAAAAGGAAGAATTATGGGAACTTGAAGATGGCTAAAAGCATTTTACCATATTCAAATATTTTTGTTAAGGGCAATACTAAATCACACCAGAGCGCAGAATCCATTGTTATAAGTAGAAGAAGATCACATGGCCACCAGTGGCAACTGTTGTTCTGATATACAATATCCACTATGGCGATGGTATGAAGCAGGTGCGCGTTCTTTCATCGTTGCTTGTTGTTGTTGTTGTTGCTTTCAGACATCGTCATGTAGCCCCGTGTATCTGGGGGTGTAGAGAAGTTGTCTGATAACCTATGTCACTCTCATGTCTCTATTGATGTATGTACTTGTAATCGAGGTAGGGTTTTGGTAGAAAGCTCCCGTGGCTTTAACCCTTTATCGGGCAAAATTACTTTTTACTTTTACACTTTAATTTATTTTCATTATTATTATTTTATAAATATTGTTATTTTTTGAAATTTATTTTTAATTTTCAATTTTTGTTCTTAGAGATTTAATTTTGATATTTTTATTGAATTAATTAATTAATTAACTAATTTCGAATTGATTTTTACAATTATTTTCATATTTTTTATAGTTATGTTTACGGTATTATTTTCATTTTTATATTTCATTTTTTTTACACTTAAATTGTTAATTATGGTGTTTAATTGTTAATGGTTTTAGTTTTAATTTTATCCAACACATTACGTCAAGTAGATACGTAGGCTATATAGCATTTGATATTTAGAAATACTAGCACTTCGGCATGAAAATTCTTTGAAATTTGGCTTAAAGATTCAACTATCAGCATCTTTGAAAGCATAAACTGTCCTTATGACAAGTGGTTAATATAGACACCACTATCCTATAAAGGGTTAAGGTAGGAACCATCACAGCATTTCCTTGGAGTAAAAGTGGGAAACCAGGGAAAACCACTTACAGAATGTCTGAGGTGCGAATCGAAACCACCTCTTCTGAGTGGACCCCATTCCAGCTCTCAGACCATTTTAAGAGCTGATAAATTGAACCCTGACCTCTGGGTGACAGCCAAGAATGTTAGGCGGTACACCACGATGTGGACAGCATTGTGTACATGGGAGTATGTGTGCGTAATTTCTCTGATAACCTTTGTCATCGCGATGGCTATACGAGTATGTGTGTATCCCCGAGGGATTCTGGAGCTGGGTCTGCCTTTCCCCCCGTTTTCCATTGCCTTAGGGGTGAACCATCTCCTCTTTCCCTTTCTTATCTGCCTTTCATGGCTCTACTTATTTAAGAGTCTCTCAATCCTCATTTTTGAGGGCTGAGAATATTCATTTTTCCCTGTCTGTTTTTTCTTTCTCCTTTATTTGTGTTATCCTCTTTGTTTTCTAGTAGGCCTAAGTTATTTATTTATTTATTTATTTATTTATCTATTTATTTAGTTATTTATTTAGTGCCTTAAGTAGGACAATCCTGCAATCCTAGACTCCAGCCGTGAAATCCTACAATCTAATTATGACACTTAATATTGTAACTTTTAGTCGGTAAACAAAAAATAATTCAAATGGAATATTAGAAAAATAACCTGGCATGAATTACATATGATTAAAATACATATTGTTATGGACTAAATACATAGAAGAAGAAAACTAAAGGATGACGTATTTCGCTCGTAAAGCGAGCATTATCAGATCCAAATATACAACACAAAATAGCTCTACTAATCAGACTACCACAAACGGTATGTGCCCTCCATAGCCTACTAGGTGTATATGCATATTTCATTTTTTGGATGCTTAATGCTCTAGTATTTATCATTAATAGTTGCCATACTTTATGACAGGCTATTTTGTTTTTGGAGGGTATTAGGCTAGTTTGATTCCCGGCTCCGTCAGGGATTTTAGAAACTGATGTGAGGGCTGGAACGGGATGCTCAGCATCGTTAGGACAATTGAGTAGCTGTCAGACAGTGAGGCAGCGCCCCGATCGCGGAGATCAAGATTAACGGGTGAGCGAACTCGACGCGTCCCCGTATAATCTGCAGGCCTAATGGCTGGGCAGCGGTCGCTTGGTAGGCCTATGCCCTTCATAGGCTGTAGTGCCGTGGGGTTATTACACACTCCTCTCTTAGGTCGCTGGAGGTGGTGAAGGTATTAACGATGCAAACATACGGAAATCCAGTGAGTATGTGCGGTAATGTTCAAGGGACAGCTCGAGAAGGGTAAACAGCTCACGTCTGGAACATGCTAACAAGCTGCGACTTGGTATCGAACTGCAGACTCTTGAGTTATCATCAGCCGCCAGCCTTGTCTAGCCACCCAGGTGTTGGTGACCTTCATTCTACCCGAGGTCAATGTTCCTTCTATGTCAGGCCAGGATGTTCTAAATGGTTCGCCATTCCTAGGACATTCATTAGATGTACTTCTCAGGGTTTCTAATCATTCCCGTAAAAGTAAATCTATATGAAAGCCATTATTTATTTAATTATTTATTATTCGCTAATCGACCAACTAGGGACCACGATAAGTTCCACTATGCATTCTGACGTTTATTCAATTTACGATTGATCTAGTAGGTTTTCATTAACTAGCTGTGTCGAGCAGGATGTTCATCCGACCACTTTGTACTGGTTGTCCATTTCTCAACTCCCAAGTCTCAAAGTCACGATGCTTGTTCGGGAAGGGTCTCATTTGTGCGCATCATCTGGCCGTAGGCCCATTTCTTGGAGGTCTTTCTTGACTTTATAGTACCAGGGAAATGTTATTTTTGGTTTTGAGTCGAAATTGTTAAATATACGTTGTGTCCATCCATCGCAAGTGACCATAGAAGCGAGCCCTGCGTTTGCACGTTGTGTCTGTGATTTTCTCTATCTTGGAATAGATTTCTTGCCTCCAAACAAATAGTTACTCCATGGCCTCCCCAGATCAAGAGGAAGTTGGTAATGAAACTACAGAGGGCAGCCATGATTTACTCAAGGGATAACCATCACCTCTATAAAAGTTGTTTGGTTGCATACTTATTTCAATCGCCTCCCGAATGATTCGAGTTGTGAAACATGCCTCTATACAGATGACAGAAGTTTCATCAAAAAGAATTCGATGGTCATTCTGTATGGCATGTTCAGCCACAGCTGACTTCTCTGGTTGGCAATGAAGTAAATGCCTACGATGTTCCTTGACCCTTGTTGTGATTCTCCTACATGTCTGACCAATATATACGTAACCACAGGAACATGGACTCTTATATAGGCTATTCCAGCAGAGTTAAGACCAACTGAATCCTTGACTGATCGCAAGGATTTGCCACCATAGTTTCAAATGTATATAGAGCTTCTGTTTTAACGACTGTGTTATTATTAATAATATTATTATCATTATTATTATTATTATTATTATTTTCTACAACGGAACGCGGTAGTTGTGCGCGTTTGACCGGAAAGCTACGGGAACAAGACTCAAACTCCAGGAGAGTCACTGCGTATTTTCATTAGACAGGTCGATCTATCATTTCTGTCTGGATTTGCCTAGGTGTTGAAGGCCGGATACCTCAGAAATCATAAGCAAGGGGAGCGTCATTTACACTCCTGCTGATAGGTTATTAGAAGTCACTTTCCTCGAGTGCGAAGGACATCCCCTTGACGATTTACGTCCTCAATAATAATAATAATTGCGTGGTGTGGTCGTCATTGCAGCCGTGCCGTCCCGTCATTTGAATGAGAAATGACGGCTAGTCCCAGGTCTCGAACCCCACTCCCTGTGTGGGTTCTACTCACTTAACCGGTTGTTATTTCTCATTGAAATAGAAAAAAAGAAATATATTCTTACTCGACATTACCTTTATGAACATTACTTGCAAGACAAATAAAACCACTGATATTGTTACTGACCGTGGCCATTTATCACTTCTGAAACCTTACTATGTTCTACAATAATTGCCTAGGAATACGTGGAATCTTTGTTGGTGCGTTTGTATTTCCTTCTGTAGTAGGCTACACTACTGTTTCTCCATTTATCAGTTTCAATACTCCTTGCCAGTAAGTCAAATGATCACATTGCAAGATTAAATAGGAGATGTACACTCAACCTCCTTCTGGCATTTCGAGGTGAGCTTATAAGTAGACTAAGTAACTTTAAGAACGACAATATTATTTTGCAAGCATTATATAAGGTGCTGGAGGCTGGAATGCGCAAACCGGTGACAACATCGGCTAATCGTGGCGTGTGTAACGAGGTGTGGTTCCGACCAGAGCGTGAAAGGTCACAGCCCGTCGCTAGAGGGCATGCGTGCAAGTCACGTGACGATACAAAGCGAACAGCAGCATGCATCAATCGTCCAACGCTGCCAGTCGCATTGCAAACAGTGACATGGAGGCGTCAAACGAAGAGCAAAGAGGTGGTGTTCGGTTTCTGACAGCGGAAGGAGTAGGGGGAACGGACATTCATCGCCGAATGTCACAAGTGTACGGCGAACACTGCATGTCCCTTGCAAGGGTCAAGGTGTGGCACAAGCGCTTCAGGGAAGGACGGGTGTCGTTAGCCGATGTTGCCCGGTCTGGGGCACCCCCCTGCATTACCGATGACAACGCCCAGCTGGTTGATGTACTCATTACCCAATGATTCACCTCGGACGCCGACGTCCAGCTGTACGTGCGGAACTGGTTCACATCACAGACCAGGGAATTTTATGAGACAGCCATTCACCGCCTCGTGTCACAGAGGGACGAGTGCCATCGAGCCTTGCTGAGTATTCGGCAGGGTATTGTCGCCAAAGCACGTCCTAACAATATGGCATGTGTTTAACAGAACTGCCTTCTGTAGTTCAATATACAGATATATGGGGCGTGCAGATTCAATATTGATAGACTGCTATGGAGAGTTTTGGGTATAACACCAGTACACGATACAATTATTGGGATGGTAGTCACCAACTCATGTTTCCACATCTGCTTTATCTCAATTGCAAGCTCATTATTATTATTATTATTATTATTATTATTATTATTATTATTATTATTATTATCATTATTATTATTATTTTTATTATTTTTGTTTGGTGCTCATCCTAAGAGAAGCTGGAATGTGGAAGAGTGTCCAGAGAACGCCGCGGTCCGCCGCATCACAGTGCAGTGGGAGAGTGGCTCCACCCAGCCTAAAGCACACACACTTGACAGAGAAGACTCAAGTGCCGCAGCAAACAGGATAACTTGACGTCTGATAACCCTATCCTATCGCATGAATAGCTCGGCATTATGTACACTGGCTGTTATTGTGACATACGAGATCTCTCCTTTTCTTCGGTACCGTGCCGACCGCTCGCACAAATAACACCTGATAAAAGAACTCCAGACCATTGTATGGTGTAGTGGATAGCGTTCTTGGCAGTCACCCCTGAGGTTCAGGCTCGATTCCCGGCTATGCCAAGAAATTTAATTCTGTTGTGAGGACTGTGGGTCTTCTTTTAACATTTTCCGGAAAGTTTGTCTGTCTAGCATAACGGATTCAGAGATGTTAAAGATTTGCAGATCTTGTTTAACTTGCTGGTGTGTGATGTTTTCTTGCAGGAGCTGGCTGGCTCTGTCGATTACACTGGTCAATCTTGACTCTTTCATTCTCTCAAGATGTCCGTAGAATTGGAGGCGTCTCTTGATGATTGTGTCCATTAGAGGTTCTTGCTTTAGGTAGGCTATAGATCATCGTTGGGCCTGTGATACTTTTCTCCATTTATGATCCTTGGGCCTAAGATCTTCCTCAAGATAATTCTTTCCTTGACCTCTATTTTCTGTATCAGGTTTGCCCCTTTGATGGTTAGAGTTTCACTGCATAGAGGACCTCGAGCCTCATTACAGCGTTATAGTGCCTTAATTTCGCATTGATGGATTTGGATATCTTTGGTAAACTTTTCTGCATCGATTGTTTGCAATATTATTATTATGTAATAGAGAAGAGAAAAACAAAGTTTCTTGGACATGTACTCAGGCACGACTCTCTTCTCCAAACCATTATCGAGGGCAAAGTATTGGGAAAGAAACCTAGGGAACGTCCAAGGATGTCGTACATCAAGAACACCGTTAGAGATTTGGCATGTGGTTCTTATGACAACATGAAGAGACTAGCAGAAAACCGTTCAATGTGGCTGCAATGTGGTCTCGTGAGACAGAGCAGAGACTGGAGGTCCATGTTTGATTTCCGGAATTTTAAATGTGGTATGAGGGCTAGAATAGGGTACACTCAGCCTCGTGATCTCTAGTCTACGTGCAGTATAGATTTCTGTTTTCTATCACGGTTAGATCTCCAGGTTAAGTGTGCAAAATAAAAAGAGGGCCATAATTGGGGACCTGCCCTAAACCATTGTAATATGTAGCTTTCTAATGAAATCTACCTAAATCAATATCGAAGAACGCACAATTAAGACATTAAATCACAATAATCAAACTTGAAGCACGATACGCCTCGGAAACCTTGATCATTGGAAGCAGATCTCTCATTATTATTAAAAGAAAAACGCACAATGTGCAAAGACATATTTGTACAAATGAGCAATTATGCTAACGCCAGTCTTATTATTGAGGTTGTCCTCATTTTGCAGTTTTGTGCGTGGTACCTCTCCCAATGTTCGTTGCACAGGCCACATACACAGCCTTCATTCGTTTGGTGGAAATTCTTGGTTTTGCAGAATCTATAGTGAAATCCATGGGTGGCATAACGTGTAATTACTTGCCGTAGCTCGTGATTAGCTTGTTTCCACTCTTCCGTCATTATGGTACCTGTGAAGTAAACGTCGGATCAAATGGCATTTCGTTTCTCATTTAAGGTTTGGCGTGCATTCTCATAGGCTTTGGTGTTTGGTAGGTAAAACTGTATTTTGATGTCGTCGATGAAGAAATCCTCTTTGATTAATACATATGTCAACCTTGAAGGGGAAGACTTTCCTATGCCTAAAATCCTCTTAAGATGTCCGGCCTTGACTTTTTCTTACCTTAGCATCACTTTTACTTTATGCGGACGACATGGCAATAGGTTCAGAAAACACAGAAGAGGTCCTCAACAGGCTCACGTCATGGACAGAAAGAAATGGTCTACAAATTAAACACAGCAATACCAAACAGATGACCTTCAGGAAAGGAGAAAGGCATGCACTTAAAAACACAATGACCCTGCACAACAAACCACTAGAAGTAGTGCCGAAATTCAAGTATCTCGGAGTCACCCTCCAAACTACTCTTAACATCTTACAATATCCACGTTAAAGAAAGAGCAGCGGCAGCAATAAAAGCCATCTACCACATCGAACAACCTCAACAAATATCATTGGGTACAGCAATGCTACTGTTCAGAACAGCCATATCACCAATAGCAACCTATGGGATTAGCATTACCAGGGAAAAACTCACACTCAGCAACCTGATGATAATAGATCTCTCATTAAAGACGTATAGAAAGAAGAACGGAAAATATTGAGGAAAATCCTTGGTCCAGTCTGCTCACAAGGAATTTGGATGAAACAAAAGTCTCAGGAGCTTTATAAACTTTCTGACAAGATCACTGACACTTTCAGGAAAAAGCGATTGAAGTTCCAGGGCCACATTCTCAGACTGCACATTCGTCACCATTTCAGACGATCCAAGGCATTTTCGGAGGTGGCGTTAACATAATCCATATCCTCCCTGATGTGGTCCATCCACTGTTTCTTTGGTCTAAAACAGGATGTCCGGCCTTCAGGGACCAGACGCATGGCTATTTATGTACCGAGTCTTATTTACTCCGAGCGATGTGCCATAGGCATAAGCCTTCTGTCACGCAGTTTTGCCGTGGATGGTGTGACAACTAGTTGTTGTTGAATGTTGTTGAAATGAAAATCCACAGCCTGCTTCCAGTCGACCGACCGGGTCAGGGAATGGAAAGAATGAAGCCCCCATCTAGCGGCGAGGATATGAAGGGTGACGGCTGCCGAGCCTGTCGCACTCCCCTGGGGCAATGATTAAATGAATGACAGATGAAATGAAATGATAATGGAGAGTGTTGCTGGAATGAAATTGTGACAGGGAAAACCGGAGTACCCGGAGAAAAACCTGTCTGCCTCCACTTTGTCCAGCACAAATCTCACATGGTGTGACTGGGATTTGAACCACGGACCCAGCGGTGAGAGGCCGGCGTGCTACCGCCTAAGCCACGGCGGCTCCCTGTTGAATGCTGTTATTCATCGTAATTGATAGACCTTCAACAAACAAACACGAATTTGCAGAATAACCTAAACATGTAAACAAAATTGATACAGAATGGGCATAAGAACACAAAATGAGGCGCCTCAATTACAAATCACACACCCAAGGTCTGATGACCAGGATGTCCCAAGCCCCTAAAAGGATTTAACAAAGAAATACCCACCCAAGTACACGGGCCTACATGCCCACAATGCCTCAAAGAATAAATGATTCAGCGACGCGTACAACCACCATTTGTTTCATAATACTAATGATTAAAGAGTTAGGGCCTATATGCAATATTCCACGCTGTTTATATTCTTAGTCCTTTATATTCATTTGTTTATTGAAATGCACAGTGGGTTCTTTTTTAACTTTGTTTTTATTTGTTTGGTGCCGCCAATGCTGTATTCCACCGAGTCATGATTCATGAATATCTCAATATTGACTCTAGAGAATTGAAGCTACCTCTCTCGCTAGCGTGTGTTGATGATGGGTCCTTGAGGACATTTCACCTTCTTCAGACTCCTCATCCTCCTCCTCCTCTTCCTCCTTGTCCCGAGTTACGTAGGAGTTATTCTCCCTTTACCACATGTCTGGAATTTTGGTTACACAATCGTATAAATAAACTGAACCATTAATGTATTTTTCACTTGATGGCTCCAACGTCTTCTTAATATGCCTGTGGTCTGAATCTTATAAACAGCTAGCGGACACGTGCGAGAAATCTCGCATGTTCATAAACCACACTTTCCCCAATAGGTTGATAATGAGAGACTTTGGGAGAACGGTTGTTATGTTTTAATTTCAACGAACTGACTATAGAACACTATTTACATTTCAGATAGAATTCCAAGTTCTCAATTCCCTAACTTAAGGAAATCACTGAAAATTGAATCATCATAACACTCACCGGTTATTCGATATTTATGAAATGATACTATTTGAGTACTCATTCCTTTGATTTACTGTCTCTCAAATCCATGCAAATTGATAAAGGGAAGACCTCCGAATGTTAAATTAGCATGAAACAGGCGTCACAGCGGCCAAAATGTGAAGTGGACATCAATTATGGAGCGTATATTCTTCCAGCAACACTATCTGCAAATCGCTCACTTCGTACATTTTTTAAAGAAATTATAGATATTTATGAAATTACCGACAGTAGTGGCTACGCTGGCTAACGTGCAGCATTAGGTCATGGGGCCAAGCTCTCTGCTGACTCGGTAGACGCGTGGGTTCGAGCCCCACCGTCGGCCGTCCTTGAAATGGTTTTCCGTGGTTTCCCATTTTCAACACCAGGCAAATGCTGGGACGGTACCTTCTGACAGGCCACGGCCGCTTCCTTCCACATCCTTGCCCAGTTTCATTCACCATCATTCATTTCATCTCTCATTAACTACTCCCCTGAGGTTGGCGTCAGGAAGGGCATCCGGCCGTAAAAATCATCGCCACAAAGACTTCCATCGCATCTCATCCCCGACCCCGTTGGAAAACGGGAATAATAAGGGGTAGTCATACAATAGATATTTATGAAATTAGAGGGCGATTTGTCACTGCTAATGTCTATTGCCTTTCATTTGAATGTTCATTTGTCACGATCGGTCGCTTGTGAACGCCGCTGGAGGGATCTATACTACTGAAATAATATATATGATGATGTGATGATGATTGTATTCCATTAGATACACAAATTATTGAGACACTGCTCTTGTGCAAAGACATTATGATGTTGATAATTGGTGTTTTAAGGGGCCTAATATCTAGGTTATCGGCCCCTAATGGTTTGGGTGATCGTGAAGATGATAATGAAATGTAAACTATAACTAAAACTTACTACTAACTTATAAACTAGAAGAAGAAATGGAAAACAAAAGAAGAATAAAGCAAATGAAGAGCAGGAGGAAAAGAAATGCCCTCAACCCTCGATGAATGCGGATTGAGGGACTTGGAAGGAAGGAGAGCCATGGAAGGCAGATAGGAAAGTGAAAGAGAAGCGGGTCCGCCCCACAGGTAAGGAACAAAAGGGGTAAGCCGGACCCAGCTCAGTAATCCCTCGGGGTCGCCAACTCCCGAACTCACCAGCCGTGAGCCCCTGAGTGTGTAGCAATATCCAGGATGCACCAGAAGTGGTGGGGCTACATACACCCTGCCTCCTTGAGGGCCTTGAGCAGAAGGCAGGAGATCACAGGGAAAGAAAAAGAAGGCTGACCCCTCGCAGAAGGAGGGTATCAGAAAAGATGAGACAAGGGCCAATTAAGGCGGGAAAGGAAGAGACACCATAGGTCTCGGATACCCTAATACCGTCGGGGTCGGAAGAGAACAAGAGTTGACCAAGTGAGGTCGACAGGAAAGAAGACAGAGAGGAGCCCTGCACAATTAAGTGGAAGCAATGCCGGACTCAGCTGGGGCCCCGTGGTCGCCAACCCACGTCCCACTAGATGTAAGCCCCTGGGGGGTGTGCAAAGACAGACCGTGTACCTAAATGTACGCAGGTAGGATTTATCAGAAAACTTGTGTTATTATGCTGTCATTACTAGTTTAGTTAGTTATTGTTTTAAGGGGTGGAACAATGAGGTCATCTGCCCGTACTTTACTAGTTTGTGTGTATTTCTAATTTGTGATTAATATGAGGATTGGGAAGGAGATGGTCGTAGCCTTAAGTTGGGAACTCTACCGGCATTGGCCTGTAGGAGGGTTTGATTTCCACGTCAGACATCCCAGAGGTGAATATCCGTAGTTTCCCACTTCTACTCCAGCCAAATGCCGGGAGGGTGACTAACCTAAGGCCACGGCCCCCTCCTTCCAAATCTGAGTCTCAATTACAAATACATATAATACTGCATTCAACACAATAGCTCCAGTAATTAACCTCATTTCACACACACTCAAGTACATGGGGCCAAATGAACATGAATTTGCTTGTCCCTCAATGAGTCACTAAATACAACTACAACTCTGTCTACAACATCAAGTTTTCCAAAAGTAATTGTTTGTAAGTAACAGTTATTTTTGAAAGCAAGTGTTACTAATAGCAGTTATTTTCAAAAGCAATGGTTACTAGTAGCAGTTATTTTTAAAAGCAATGTTTACTACTAGCAGTTATTTTTAAAGCAATGGTTACTAATAGCAGTTCTTTTTAAAAGCAATGGTTACTAATAGCAGTAATTTTTAAAAGTAATGGTTACTAGTAGCAGTTATTTTTAAAAGCAACGGTTACTAATAGCAGTTATTTTTATAAGTAATGGTTACTAATAGCAGTTATTATTAAAAGCAATGGTTACTAGTAGCTGTTATTTTTAAAAGTAATGGTTACGAATAGCAGTTATTTTTAAAAGTAAGGGTTACTAATACCAGTTATTTTTAAAAGCAATCGTTACTAATAGCAGTTATTTTTTAAAGAATCGGTTACTAATAGTAGTTATTTTTAAAAGCAATGGTTACTAAAAGCAGTTATTTTTAAAAGTAAGGATTACTAATAGCAGTTATTTTTTAAAGCAATGGTTACTAGTAGCAGTTATTTTTTAAAGCAGTGGTTACTAATAGCAAAGCAGTGGTTACTAAAAGCAGTTATTTTTAAAAGCAGTGGTTACTAATAGCAGTTATTTTAAAAGCAATGGTTACTAATAGCAGTTATTTTAAAAGCAACGGTTACTAATAGCAGTTATTTTAAAAGTAATGGTTACTAATAGCAGTTATTTTAAAAGCAACGGTTACTAATAGCAGTTATTTTAAAAGTAATGGTTACTAATAGCAGTTATTTTAAAAGCAACGGTTACTAATAGCAGTTATTTTAAAAGCAGTGGTTACTAATAGCAGTTATTTTAAAAGCAATGGTTACTAATAGCAGTTATTTTAAAAGCAATGGTTACTAATAGCAGTTATTTTAAAAGCAGTGGTTACTAATAGCAGTTATTTTAAAAGTAATGGTTACTAATAGCTTTTTTTTAAGTAATGGTTACTAATAGCAGTTATTTTAATAGTAATGGTTACTAATAGCAGTTATTTTAAAAGCAACGGTTACTAATAGCAGTTATTTTAAAAGCAATGGTTACTAATAGCAGTTATTTTAAAAGTAAGGGTTACTAATAGCAGTTATTTTAAAAGCAATGGTTACTAATAGCAGTTATTTTAAAAGCAATGGTTACTAATAGCAGTTATTTTAAAAGCAATGGTTACTAATAGCAGTTATTTTAAAAGTAAGGGTTACTAATAGCAGTTATTTTAAAAGCAACGGTTACTAATAGCAGTTATTTTTAAAAGCAGTGGTTACTAATAGCAGTTATTTTTAAAAGCAATGGTTACTAATAGCAGTTATTTTTAAAAGTAAGGGTTACTAATAGCAGTTATTTTTAAAAGTAAGGGTTACTAATAGCAGTTATTGTTTAAAGTATCGGTTACTAATAGCAGTTATTTTTAAAAGCATTGGTTACCAATAGCAGTTATTTTTAAAAGTGACGATTACTAATAGCAGTTATCTTTAAAAGCAATGGATACTAATAGCAGTTATTTTTAAAAGTAACAATTACTAATAGCAGTTATCTTTAAAAGCAACGGTTACCAATATCAGTTATTTTTAAAAGTAACGATTACTAATAGCAGTTATCTTTAAAAGCAACGGTTACCAATAGCAGTTATTTTTAAAAGTAACGATTACTAATAGCAGTTATCGTTAAAAGCAACGGTTACTAGTGGCAAGAAGCGTTACTTAGGACCTGTATTCCGTGTGATGACATCACCCTTGCTCGGATGATCGGTGGTCAAGGAACTGGGAGAAATATGCGCCATAAGCTGTGTAATGTACAACTCTACTTGCTGAATTCTTGACGCACTTGCCGTCATGTCTTCCATCGACAATGTTGGAATGGCAAGTGTAGGAAGAAGAGCGGAGAAGAATGAGGCGAAGTAATAAAAATGTGAAAAATATGGTTTGGTGTGTGCCTGTGTGCATTCAATGGCGGTATAATGTAACACGGTTCTTATTGTAGTGGGGTACTACCGCATATGGTACTTAACCTACACGTGACGGCTCAGATCTGCCCAGGACAAGTATTTATGGGAGGTTAGACACACGGTGTCAGAGAAGTGTATCAATTGTAGCAGAGTGCGATCCCCCATAGTTGTTGTTGTTGTTGATTCAACTACGGGCCTGTTAAAGAAACTCTGAGATTTGCTGATGACATCGTCATCTTGGCCGACACGCCTGAGGATTTGAATGAGTTTTTGAATGGTATGGACTCCGTCTTGAGGAAAGAATTCATGATGAAAATTGTATGTCTACCCCTTATTATTCCCGTTTTCCAACGGGGTCGGGGATGAGATGCGATGGAAGTCTTTGTGGCGATGGTTTTGACGGCCGGATGCCCTTCCTGACGCCAACCTCATGAGAGGAGTTAATGAGAGATGAAATGAATGATGGTGAATGAAACGGGGCAAGGATGTTGAAGGAAGCGGCCGTGGCCTGTCAGAAGGTATCGTCCCAGCATTTGCCTGGTGTTGAAAATGGGAAACTACGGAAAACCATTTTAAGGACGGCTGACGGTAGGGCTCGAACCCACGCATCTACCGAGTCAGCAGAGAGCTTGGACCCATGACCTAATGCTGCGCTTTAGCCAGCGTAGCCACTACTGTCGGTATGAAAATTAATAAATGTAAAACAAAAATATTGGAATGCAGTCGCAATAAATCAGAAACCTCTATGGACATCAAATTGGCAGGGGAAAACCTAAAGGAAGTAGGAGACTTCTGTTACTTAGGAAGCAAAATAACCAGTGATGGACGAAGCAAAGAGGATATAAAAAAAGTAGGTTGGCTCAGGCAAGGAAAGCATTTCTACAGAAAAGGAATCTGTCGACATCGATTATAGATTTAGGTATTAGGAAGACATTTTTGAAAACCTTTGTCTGGAGCGTGGCACTCTATGGAAGTGAAACTTGGACTATTGGTGCAGCAGAAAAGAGGAGAATTGAAGAGTTTGAAATGTTGTGTTACAGGAGAATGATGAAGATCAGATGGGTAGATAGGGTTACAAACAAAGAGGTATTAAGACGAGTGGGAGAGGAGAGATGTTTCTGGCGACTGCTAATGAAGAGAAGATATAGGTTGGTAGGACACATATTAAGACACCCAGGAATAGCAAGCTTAGTTATGGAAGGAAGGGTCGTGGACAAGAACTGTAGGGGTAGACCAAGGTTAGAATATGTTAAACAGATTGCCTCGGAGTAGGGTGTGGTAGCTATGTTGAGATGAAACGATTAGCTCAGAACAGGGAGGATGGAGAGCTGCATCAAACCAGTCAAAAGACTGAAGACTCAAACAACAACAACAACAACAACAACAACAACAACAACAAAGAAAGCTTTCCAGTCGGTCAACAAAAATTATGCCCAAATACATTAGGCGGGAAAACAAGTATTTATATACCGTAACCTGAAAGAAATATAACATAAGATGTTTATCACAAAATAAACACTTTTATGAACAACAAGTAGTTCCATGACGAACTAAAGAGCCTACTTTTCTTTAAATTATAGATACCATATATTGACAGTTGGCAGAACTGGCGACTCTAAATATATTCTTAGTTCCATCTCGTAAGGTCTACAATGCATATGCAAAATTTGGTTGAGATCCAATAGATTGTATGCACGTTACATGTATTTAAGTATTGAATTTATCGGCATGCGTAAAATGAGGTTGACGACACTGCCATAAATTGGATGCTCAAACTTAAATTGAAATATTGTGATCTATATATATGCCAATTTTGAACGACCTTCATTTTTTTGGTATGGAAGTTACATGTGATTCAACATTAACCTATCGGCACGCGTAGAATCATGTTGGAAGCACTGTTGTATATTGGTTACTGAAAATTGGCGTACATTTGTAGGTACCACAGGACGCCCGAGAATGTTCTCAGCAGTAGGTACGTGCAGCTGCGAGTGGTTGAGTCATAAGTTTAGTTGGCTGCACTGTGTCATTGGAAGGGGGACTCCCGCGTGTGGGCTGTCAGTGTGTATTACGATAAGCGAGTGACCCTGTACGTCTTCAGTGTGTATTGCAGTAAGCGAGCGTTCAGATAGATTATTGGAAGAGTGCAACAGTATACAGGCGGTAATGTTTACTACTGAAGAGAGAGTTCTTTTGGTGGAATGCGTATTTCGCGAAGGCGATCGGTTTACAGAAAATGTAAAATTGAGATTTCAGGCGCGGTTTCCTAATTTAATGTGTACAAACCGTGATACCGTTCGGGATTTGGTAAGTAAATTTCGTGTGACTGGCTCAGTTCACCATGTACCGAGAACAGGCAGGCCTACGCTTTTAACAGACGAAAAACTTGATGAAATCTCCGATATAATGCTGCGTAGTCCAAGTAAATCAACACGAAAATTAGCTCAACAAACAGGAATCTCTAAGTCGACAGCACATAAAGCTGTAAGAGACAAGCTTCAGTTGTTCCCTTATAAAGTTACCGTGATTCATGAATTAAAACAAACTGATTACGGTAAACGAATGATGTACTGTGAATGGTTCCAGTATCTGTTATGAATGGCTGTGGTGAGTACAAAGTTGACTGTTTATTTGTTATGATGCAAGCTGCAGCCGTGCTACCAACGTAACTGCTGTAGCTAGCTCTCGCAGACGCATGTAGGCGCTGCGGAGAACATTCCCGGACTCACTGTATATGTATGCAAAGTTTAGAACTGTTGGCCTGTATACTTTCTGATATATTGAGATTAGGATAAAAATGTATAGTGTATTTTTCAGCAGTCGGCAGCCCTGTTGACACTAAAAGAATGCATATTCATATCTGCTCCGGTGCGCAAATCACATACCAAATTTGGTTGAAATCCAATTGATAGTATGGAAGTTACATGAATTTAAAGATTGGACTTACCAGCAGGCATTGAATCATGTTGGTAACACACTCACGTATGGGCACCTGAAAATTAGCCTGATGTAATATTAACTATGTGTGTGTCAATTTTGGAACAATTCCCATGCATATCTTCTGAGATATCCAACATAGACCTCAATTTTAAATTGTGATTTTTCAGAAGTTGGTAGCAATGACGTCATTTTCAAATATGGCCGTGAGATAATCAGGCATAGGTCGTTACTCATACCAAATTTGGTTTCGATAGTTTCAGCTGTTTAGGAGTTGATAGGGGAGGGGGACAGAGACAGACAGACACACACACTCACATTTGCCCGGATCGGTCTCATAAGTCTAATTTTTCCGCATTTTTACAAAATGTGAAAAGTAGGCTAAAAATGTGGGTTACTTACATGAAAGCGTGTTATTTTGTGACAAATATCTTTACGAAGGGATTGATTAAGTTTATTACTGCATAGTAACTTCTTCTTCTGAATTTTTCTTCTCCCAAACTGGCAGTATCTCTGGCATGTTAATGTCATTGGGATGGGAATCCCTACACAACAGATGACATAAAGGAAGACTCCGGGAGATACACAAAGCATCGACAGGGGGAGCCAGCCTGGAGTGAATTTTGAAACAGAATACATGAGCCAGATTATATGGATAAGAGAGATTACGCTAAAAAAATAGGCACAAAATTCAAAAGAGATATTTAGCTATGTATTCTTCTTCTGCGCGAGTGGGTCTCCTAGGACCACGCGGAATCAACACTTCTTGGCCTTGATGTTTGCCCAATAACTCTTCATGCGCAACGATTGAGCTAGTCTTCGTTGCTGCGACCAGACGTGTCTGGTAGTTCTTCTCTCTTCTGCCTCAAAACCCCGTGTATGAGTAGTAATTTTCCTAATTTCCTCTCTATCCTTGAGATTGGGAAAACCTAATTCAGCCAAGTCCTTTTCCGCCTGTTTGTACAAATTGGACCTTGTTGCCTTTTTCTGCAGAAACGTATAGATTTTATTTGTTAACCTAGTTGGGTCCATTCTGTCCAAATGTCCCATGAATTGGACCCTTCTCATACGGATTGTGTCTGTGATTTTAGTAATTTTGTAATAGATTCCAGCATTAGGTTTCGGAAGGTGAATTCCATCTTTAATTCTTGGTCCCAAAATTTTTCGCATGATCTTGCGTTCCTTAATCTCTAATTGATTTCTCAGTGTTTTATGTTGTAGATTAAGTGTCTCGGCTGCATAAAGGGCTGCAGGTAAGACTACTGTTTTATAATGTTGAATTTTACAATTCCAAGAGAGGCATTTTTTGTTATAAACTTGTTTTATCAAATGGAAAGCAGTTTCCATTTTCTGTAGTCTTTAGCTTTTCTTTCGTTGCCAGTTTCATTGATCCATTCACCTAAATACTTGAAGTCTTTCACTCGGGAGACCTGACAATTACCGATGCTTTAGCTTTGTATTATTTAGTACAAAAGGACATGAAATAACCATGTCTGCCCAAAAAATCCTTAGTGACAAAGTTTAATAAATCAGGAAATTAATATCGTATCGGTAAGTCATCTTAATTACAGTGTACACATTTTCGGCCACAATGTGACCTTCTTTAGCAAAAAAAAAAAAAAAGTATTTAATATCAATGAAGTTGCAAGTCCTACACTAAAATGTGTATAAAAAGGTTGATTTCATAACCACGCAAGAACCTTGTTTACCCGGGCCTCATTAATACGGATATCCGGTTTATCCGGATCGAAAATAATAAAAAATTATTTTCACTGTACAGTATTTATTTTACGCGGTCGACTCTTCTTGAATGTCTTTTCCACCAAGGATAGTTAAGGACAGGAATTGGAAGTAATTCGGCCACGGTCTATCAAAGGTACCGTCCCGGCATTTGCATGGAATTGAAAACTGACGTTAGTAAAACGTATTTCGTGATCGTGCTGCGCTCAAACGCTATACAAATAATATAAAACAGAAACAACTCACACATTATTTTCGTGAATAGAACAGAGTCGTAAATCTAAGAAAAGTGTTCTTACATTTTTTGTACAATTGAAGAAAGGAAATTTTACGTATGTTAACACATTATATAAAATGCATTTGTTTTACATTTTTTTCGGATTATCCGGATTTTCAATAATCCGAATCAGTTCTGGTCCTACATAATTCGGATAAACGTGATTCTTGTGTATTTCTAAAATTACTAACTAAAGGACTAAGAAAACACAGGCTAAAAAGGACCAATAAGCCAAAAGAACACCAGAAGGAAATAAAGGACAAATAAAACCAGCCATTTTCTTTCTACAATGACCCACAATGAACATATATTATGTTTGACCTCGTTTTCGGACATTCGAGAAAAAAAAAAGATTTTTCCTGAACTTCCGAGGCCTAGTAGGCCTAATCATCATCGTCTTGTACAGTTTCCAGCCCCAGGCTGGGTGTGATTGGAACATAAGCCTCGCCACTTAGTCCTTTCTTCCCACCACCTCTCCGTTGTCACTCTGGTCCAGTCCTCGCCTCTCTTCTTGACACATTCCTCCACTCCTTTCAGCCATCTATCTCTTGGTCTTCCCGTTGGTCGTTTCTTCTGCATCTGCATCTCATGTATCCTCTTGGGAATCTTCTTCTCTTCCTTTCTCTTTAAGTGTTCATACCACCTCAGTCTTGATGTCTCAATCCTACCTTGCAAAGGCTCCTCTTTCACTATTTCCTTGACCTTTTCATTCCTCACCCTGTCTCTTCCTGTTACTCCGATCCTACTTCGCAGGAACTTCATTTCACTTGCCTGTATTCTGCGTATGTCTCTTTTCTTCATTATCCACGTTTCTATGCATAGGTCAGTATCGGGGTGTAGTAGCTTCTGTATAACACTTCTTTGCTTTTTGTGGGACATCTTTATTCCACACCTAGTAGGCCTAATGATAGTTATAATAGAAGAAGACAATCTAATGAAGAAAGGAACGTTGATGCAATAAACATATCCACCACTGTACATAATAAATTATATTTGCATAACTTAAATAAATTTCATGATTCAAAATAATATGCATATAGGCAGTGTCGACATCGCTGACCTTATACAGGCTACGAGAGCGGAGGAATGGAATGGATTTGTCGTGATTGTCACACGTTGCCTAGTGTGGGTGTCTCATTCGTATGATTGAGGCAAGGTGTAGTCTATTGATGCAAGATTGTTGAACGAGTCAGAAAGAGCGGTTACAAGGTTGAACGGGGGCGTACTGTCTCGTTTATATCGACTAACACTCCTATTGTGAATTCCATACACACACATATTATGTATGGCAGGAGATGGAAGGAAATTAATGAATTCTCAAATAATATAGAGCCTTTTATTCGTGTTACGTTTGCAAGAAATGATCAGTAAAAACAAGATGTTCAGTAAAGAACATATAGCCTACTTTCTCCTAAATGCATGGGTATTGTTATAACTCTTTAACCTCTTCAAGGAGTATAATTGAATGTTGGTTGTAGTAGCTTGTTGAAATACAACGTGCTATAGGGATATTAAACATGAATATGAGGTGCCCTTTGCTAGTGCTACCTCTGTAAAAAAAAAACGTTCAATTCAGTTTCACCGTGTTTGAATTGATCCGGGGAATGGATTTGCACACATACATGGCCGCTATTTGCAAACTATTGGGCTGATGACCTTGTAGTCAGTCATAAGATGCTTTCCACAAAACGGCATGTTGTTGCAAAATCCGGTAGAGATCAAATTATTAGGATGGTCGAAATTTGATTAAAGCTTTTAACATTTGGGTGGCCGTCATTCCGTTTCCGTCAAGATGGCGGGGATATAAAACATGACACTGAGGTGCCTTTTGCTAGTGCTACCTCTGTACCAAATTTCGTTCAATTCGGTTTCACCGTGTTTGAATTGATAGGGGGAATCGATTTGCACACATACTTGGCCACCATCTGCAAACTATTGGGCTGATGATCTAGCAGTTTGGTCAGAATATGCTTCCCACATAAAGATTTGTTGTTGCAAAATTCGGTAGAGACTAGATTATTAGGTTGGTCGTAATTACATTTTAGCCTTTAACATTTGGGTGGCCGCGATTACGTTTCCGTCAAGATGGCGGTGAAATAAAACATGACACTGAGGTGGCCTTTTCTAGTGCTACCTCTGTACCAAATTTCGTTCCATTCGGTGTCACCGTGTTCGAATTAATAGGGGGAATCGATTTTCACACAAAGATGGCCACCATCCGCAAAATATTAGGCTAATGACCTATTAGTTTGGTCAAAGGATGCTCCCTTCATAATGGTATGTTGATGCAAAATTTGGTAGAGATCGGATGATTAGGTTAATCGTAATTTGATTTAAGCTTTGAATATTTGTGTGGACGCCATTACGTTTCCGTCAAGATGGCGGTGATATAAAACATGACACTGAGGTGCCCTTTGCTAGTGCTACCTCTGTACCAAATTTCATTCCATACGGTTTCACCGTGTTCGAATTAATAGGGGTAATCGATTTTGACACAAAGATGGCCGCCATCCGCAAACTATTAGGCTAATGGCCTATTAGATTTGTCAAAGGATGCTCCCTTCATAAAGGTATGTTGTTGCAAAATTTGGTAGAGATAGGATGATTAGGTTTGTCGTAATTTGATTTAAGCTTTGAACATTTGGGTGGCCACCATTACGTTTCCGTCAAGATGGCGGCGATATAAAACATGACACTGGAGTGCCCTTTGCTAGTGCTACCTCTGTACCAAATTTCGTTCCATTCGGTTTCACCGTGTTCGAATTAATAGGGGTAATCGATTTTGACACAAAGATGGCCGCCATCCGCAAACTATTAGGCTAATGGCCTATTAGATTTGTCAAAGGATGCTCCCTCCATAAAGGTATGTTGTTGCAAAATTTGGTAGAGATCGGATGATTAGGTTAGTCGTAATTTGATTTAAGCTTTGAACATTTGTGTGGCCGCCATTACGTTTGCGTCAAGATGGCGGCGATATGAAACATGACACTGGGATGCCCTTTGCTAGTACTACCTCTGTACGAAATTTCGTTCTATTCGGTTTCACCGTGTTCGAATTAATAGGGGCAATCGATTTTCCCACAAAGATGGCCGCCA
Source organism: Meconema thalassinum (assembly GCA_946902985.2). Taxonomy (NCBI): domain Eukaryota; kingdom Metazoa; phylum Arthropoda; class Insecta; order Orthoptera; family Tettigoniidae; genus Meconema; species Meconema thalassinum. The sequence goes on along the minus strand of OX336399.1, from coordinate 68,493,687 downwards.
TCCGCAAACTATTAGGCTGATGACCTATTAGTTTGGTCAAAGGATGCTGCCCCCATAAAGGTATGTTGTTGCAAAATTTGGTAGAGATCGGATGATTAGGTTAGTCGTAATTTGATTTAAGCTTTGAACATTTGTGTGGCCGCCATTACGTTTCCGTCAAGATGGCGGCGATATAAAACATGACACTGAGGTGTCCTTTGCTAGTGCTACCTTTGTACCAAATTTCGTTCAATTTGCGCTCACCGTGTTCGAATTGATAGGGGGGGACAGACATTCAGAGTACACACACTCACACACACACACACACACACACACACAGACTCACACACATACACACACACAGACAGACACACTTTTTTTCGCCCTGTAGTGATCTCATAAGTCTACTTTCATTTTTTGCAAAAATCGAAAGTAGGCTAATAATGGTGGTGTAGGATTATTACTAATACTAATTACTGACTTTTATCTAGAAGAAGGAAAAGACGTGGACAAAAATTGGAATGAGAGAAAATAAAAGACAGAGAAACGAAATGCCGTTAACCCTCGAAAAATGAATATCGAAGAACCATGGGAAGGGAAAATAGGAGAGGGTCCACCCCAAATTCACTGAAAAAAGGTGAAATATCGTAAATTACTCTTTATGTATGAGCCGAGCAATTCAGTATAGCTTTCAAACCACTGTACATCTACAGTACCTGACGACAGCCTTAAAAAAAGTGCCGAAAGCAAAAGAGAGAGAGATAGAAATGTAGAAGTCGTTTTTGTGTGTTCTTTATATACCTGGTATTGTATAAGTACAAAGCCACTATATACACTCCGTGCGCTGCTAACATTGGAAATCATTCTCTAAAAACAAACATAAGATGTTTACTTTTCACTGTCTTTTGTCTCTTCTTCTGTTTGCAGATTCGGTAGCCATATTTCTTTCTTACTTCTCTCTCTCTTTTCATCCTCAAAAAGGAGAGAAATGGGTAACTTATTGGCTCATTCGTCGTGTATATACTAGCTCGCTCAAGCCTCCTAATGTGCGTATGTTCTTGTCGCGAAAGTAAAGGGCCATCATTAGTTGGAGGGCTCTTCGTATTGGCGCCAAGGAGGATTTCCTCACCTACTAACGTACTGGCAGTGTTGTTTTATGAGATTCTTTTTAATGTTCAATACATTACTTAGCAGGCAAAGTACAGAGGTGTGCAAATTATTATTGTTGTTGTTGTTTAAGTCTTCAGTCTTTTGACTGGTTTGATGCAGCTCTCCATGCCTCCCTGTCCTGAGCTAATCGTTTCATATCTACATAGCTACCACACCCTACATCCGAGGTAATCTGTTTAATATATTCTAACCTTGGTCTACCCCTACAGTTCTTGTCCTCGACCCTTCCTTCCATAACTAAGCTTGCTATTCCTGGGTGTCTCAATATGTGTCCTACTAACCTATCTCTTCTCTTCATTAGCATTCGCCAGAAACATCTCTCCTCTCCCACTCGTCTTAATACCTCTTCGTTGGTAACCCTATCTACCCATCTGATCTTCATCATTCTCCTGTAACACCACATTTCAAATGCTTCAATTCTCCTCTTTTCTGCTGCACCAATAGTCCAAGTTTCATTTCCATAGAGCGCCACGCTCCAGACAAAGGCTTTCAAAAATGACTTCCTAATACCTAAATCTATATTCGATATCAACAGATTCCTTTTTTGTAGAAATGCTTTCCTTGCCTGAGCCAACCTACTTTTTATATCCTCTTTGCTTCGTCCATCACTGGTTATTTTGCTTGCTAAGTAACAGAAGTCTCCTACTTCCTTCAGCTTTTCACCTGCCAATTTGATCTCCATAGAGGTTTCTGATTTATTTCGGCTGCATTCCAATATTTTTGTTTTACATTTATTAATTTTCATCATGAATTCTTTCCGTAAGACGGAGTCCATACCATTGAAAAACTCTTTCAAATCCTCAGGCTTGTCGGCCAAGATGCCGATGTCATCAGAAAATCTCAGAGTTGAAATTATTTCTCCTTGAATCTTCACTCCCACTTTAAATATTTCTCCAATTTCCTTCATTGCTTGTTCAATGTAAAGATTGAAAAGTATGGATGGTAATTTGCAGCCTTGCCTTACACCTTTCTGAATACCAGCTTCTCTCTCATGTCCTTCAGTACGAATGACTGCTGTCTGGTTTCTGTATAGATTGTATATCACCCTCCTATCCCTGTACTTTATTCCAATAGATTTCAAAATGTCAAACAATTTAGAATCAAACAATAGTACATTATGCAACGAGCCTATAATGCAATAATTAGGACACGTGTATGTTTATAAAACGAGCGTAGCGAGTTTTATAATTTCCATGCGAGTGTCTTAATTACCATTTTAGGCGAGTTGCATACGACTGTTTATGTTCGATGATAATTATAACTTTATTATATGTTTTAACATAAATATTCATAAATATCTGTGGGATTCAGTTACTTCAGTTAGTGAACAGAGCGCGCTGGCTTTGCTGACTGAACAGAGCGCATGCGTGGGTCAAAGATCATCGAAAGCAGAGACCATTTACTTTGCTATTGTTTACAGCCTGCATGATGACTGGTGCCGTCCAGCTCCAGCATTCACTAATATTGTCACCGTTCTACAATGACCCACAATGAACATATATTATGTTTGACCTCGTTTTTTTTTTGAAAATTCTTCACACTGGAAGTAACTTAGTTATAAGTTTCAGCTGGCTATGAAATTCTGCATTGACTCAACTAGCGCTCGTAGTGGTATAAAAGGCAAACTGCTAATCTAATTGACCGGATATTGTTGAGTTTCCGGTGAAGAATCCTCAGTCTACCGCGTGTCATCATGTCGGCACCTCGTAAGAAATGTTTAGTGTGTCCTATACGTTTGAAAAAGTGGAGTGGCTTTTAGTGCCCGGAGTGTATGAGGACATGTTCGACTCGCCAGAGGCTTCAGCTGCTTCAAGCGGACACCCATGGGGTGAACTACAAGTTCCGTTCAATTTCCAGAAGATCCATCTTCGATACCAGATGTCACTGACACCTAGTGAAGAACGTTGGAACTTTGATAGAGAGTTTCAACGAAATCTAACCTATAAATTTAGCTTCACACAAGTTTAGTTAGTGGAAGGATCTTTTACATGCCATAAATCTATGGCATGGGACCGCTGGCTTTACTTCCCCTCCAAAGGAAGGCATACTGAAGGATTTTGACGCTCTTAAAAATTCCAACGACTTGGGCCGGGTTTGAACCCGCGATCTTGGGCACAGCAGTTCATGCTACCAACTACGCCACTGAGTTGACAACATCGACCTCTGCCTCTCGCCACTGAAAGCTTAGCCTATGTTCTCTTCTTCTGGTCATCACTGAATCGATTATTTATCTTCGTTAGTGTTTCAGCTGGCTTTGCTATTCTATTGCCACCCACGATGATTCAATCCCGCACAGTGTCGACGAAAGCCAGCTGTGTAAATAAATACACGATGCACTCTAACGATTATATTAAATGAGATGATTTTGTTTTTTTGCATCCACTGCTGACGCTCAGATCCTAAGATTGTTTTCATATTTACACTGACTCGATGAAAATGTTGGTACAGTGCATTTCTCAAACATTACGCCCACTTCTTCCCAACTAATTAGAAACCCCTACTAATATACAGCACTGGAAGTAGTGACGTACACCTTATCAACACAAATGACCAACCTACATAGTGAAGCGGTTTGTGTTATGTCCAGGGCCCGGATTTTGATGACCTAAATTTAAAAAAAAATACCTATTTAATGACTGCAAAAATTCCACAAAATAACCCGAAAACTTTAAAAAGTGACCTAAAAATTTGAATGGATCTGACATAATTTCAGCACACAAAAAAAAAAAAAAAACAGACTACGTCATTGTATTTTGAAATGATGTTAATAGCTACCCAATATAATTTAAATATTATTTGACAAATACGAATTATTTCCAAACAAATACTGGTTATTATTTCAGTCTGGTGTGTCTCCTGGAATGCGGATATTCCAAGAAATAAGTGTTGAACAAAGTTGTGAAGATTCACATGTCTTCGTATCCATCCTCACTTTCAGTTCCGGTAATATCCAGTACCATACGCAAAAAAAATAATACTCAAAACGTATAAAATATTGTAATAAATTCCTTAAAATGGGATAATAATGACCTGAAAAACGATAAAATGACCTTAAAGCAAAATACTTAGAAAAAAAGACGAAAAATGACTTATATGCATTTCTGTAATGTGGGGACCATGAACAGGATTTGTATATTAGTTAGCAATGTCTGTGGTGAACAATTTAAAAGACGACATGTCATAAGTAGGGCTCGGATTTTTAGGTAAATAAATATGTTTAATGTAAATACATATTTGAAGCATTTTTCTATAATACATAAATACTTGCTTTTCACTTATTAGCACATTAAAAGACATAATATTTACATATTGCATTTTTGTTCTGTGTTACTTCAACGGGGAGGAACCTGTGAGCTATCTATTCTTCATGCAGAGCGTATGTCAGCTTGCAACTGTGTTAACTTGTTGCCCCGTGCCACTCACTGTGGAAGCCGGGGATTTCCTTGTCCGTAGCCATATTGCACCACATGCTAGACCTCCGCCCCTCCCCCAGCTACCTGGAACCAGTGTCACTCACGTGCAGTTCATTTCTGGCACTGTGAAGTGTAAGGCAGTTCTACGATGCCTAAAGTAAAAACAAGTTATTGTCTGTGGCAGAATTTAATGATAATTTTACTTCTGGTGGGGGCGTTCTGTTCTGCCAATCATGTGGGAAAGCAATCATGGCTGAACAGCGATCTCAAGTTACACAACCCCCTCAAAGACAAGAAACATATTGCCGCAGTTTCGCGCCTTCAGAAGAAGTGTTTCGCGATAATCGTCGGTCATTTGTGATGGACTACCTGAAGACGTATCTCGTTGTGCACTGTAAGCTTCAGCAGTCAGTGAGACACATAAATTGCATATTGTTTATATTCACATTAATAAACTAAATTATAACTTAATTAAATATTTTTACTTTATTTTGTCACATATTTCAGGTATTTTTAATACAAAATAAATATTTTCCCGATTTTTAGCATCTAAAAATCTGAGCCCTAGTCATAAGAATCCGGGCCATGGTTATGACCACCATAAACAATCCTCGTAACACGGAAACGAAAGCAAATACGCCATATGATAATCATGATGATGATAATTGATGTTTTAGGGGTCTAACATCTAGTTTATTGGCCCCTACCATATGATAACAGGACATGTTTTGCTTGTTGTCCCCGGAGCTTTCCCACATATTTGGTTACAACCAGTAGATTATATTTATTAACGCCATTATCCCTCATTATTAAAGAAAAAAGCAATGGTTACGAGTGATGTCTTTACTTGAAACCTATCCGTCCACGTTGGTGCTGTGTAGTACTGCTTTGAATGGAACCCATGACCTGCTGTGCTGGCTTGGCTTGGATCGGGTCTCCGCAAGAACCCACCTCACCCCACCCTAATCTGAAGCCTATGTAATTAAAGCCTTGTTTTGTTTTGATCGCCCCGGCAAGGAAATTGCTGATCGAGATTTGATTGGTTTTCTTCCTGTGGTCCACCTTCTCTCTCTCAATCTCTCACTCTCCCCCCTCTCCCTTACTCTTCAATATATCTTTCTCACTTGCTCCTGTAACCATGGTTATCTCGCATCTCATCACTCACAAATGGGAGGGACAATTGCATCACACCAAACATGGTGCCAGCCCAGAAGATGGAGAAGAAAAAAAATTCCTAATGAAAAGATCGAAACCTGTCTCTTTTTAATTTTCAATTTTTTATACTTAATTTTCTTCACATACATACGCACACACACACACATACACTCACACACTGAAACAAAAAAAATGTTATATCCTTTTTAAGTAGTGTTTTAAATAAAAATGGCTACATATGTGGGGTTATGAGTAAGGTTTCAAAATTAAGTACGTCTACGTGATGCTTTCAGCAGTGAGAAATCGTATTTCTATATGAAACAAAAAGCTAATTTTCGCTTTCAATATAATGCCTGGTATGATGTAATCGTTTGAAACACAACTGTTAAATTTCAAATCTTGATCATCTTCCATGCTCTTAATAACCGACATTTTTTTTTTTTTTTTACGTGTGTGTGTGTGATGTTATGGACTAGTATAATGGAATGACCAAGCTTGACCAATAAGATTGCAGATGAGAATTGATTGATAGATTAGCTGATTAATTACTGAGAAGCATGATAAGGTGGAGCATATTTTATTGAGACTACGCTAAAGATTGCTGAATTAAATTTTGGGAAGATAATTTTTTTAATTAGCTAGGTTGCAGTGCATGTTAAATATATCTTGAATTGTGCGTGCGGTGGTAAATTAATTTTGCTTTGACTGGAAACAGAATTCGTTAAGATTCTAGAGGATGTGGATCGTATTTAATACAGCTGTCCCCAATTGATATTGTAACGTTCAGTCTTTCAAAATGACTACATGCCCAATCATTGGGAATTGTGATTACATCACAAGAAAAGTCTAAAAGGCTAAAAGGGGCTCATGTGTTTGAAAACTAAATATATTTCCTGGATGTCTTTATTCTATGAACAAGACTAAACAAAAGTCAAAATTCAAAAACGAAAGTAAAAGTAGAAAACAAAAACAAAGAAAACCCTAAAACCCAAAACAAATTCAAAAGGACAAGCAAACACAAAACTAAAATAAAATAAAGAACAAAATAGTAAATCCAAAAGCAATAAAATCAACAGCAAAACATCTAATATAAAAACCCTAAACTTAACAAATTATTAGAAAAAATAAACATTTACTGTCCTCTATTACAGGACAAAACAAAAACCATAAGGCAAAAACAGAAGTATAAGCGGAAAAATCGTCAGTAAATGACAATTCTAAAATCCAAAACAAATTAAAAGCAAAATCAAAACGCAAAACAAGAAACAAAATTGAAAACAAAAAAGGAAAAACACAAGCAATAAAAATGTATAGCTATAAAAACTAAAACTAAAATAAACCGTAATCTTAAAACAAAACAGAATAAAAAATATATTTAGAAAAATATTTTCTCATTGTACTGGACAAATCAAAAACTTAAATACCAACACAATGATAATCAGCAGAAAACTAAAAGACAAATGCAGAAGTTAAAGACTACACTAAAACCCAAAGGAAATCAAAAACAAAATCAAAAGAACATACTAATGAAAAAAAAAAGAATTCAAGAAAGAAAAGACAAAAGAAATAAAATTCAATAGCAGCAAAAGAAAAAAAACTTTTAACTAAAAACAAAACAGAATAAAACAAAATATTTGAGTGCAATATTGTTCTGTATTAACTTAACTGAAAGAAACAAAAAACAAACTGCAAAAGCAAACGTAGAAGCAGAAAAAGGTAAAAGACAAAACTAATACCCAAAACACATCAAAAACAAATCAAAAGGACAAACCAACGAAAGATAATAATAATAATTAAAGAACAAAGCCTGAAACAATAATAAACCCTAAACTTAAAAGAAAACAAAAAAAATCGACATATTAGGAAAAAAGACACGGACAGTCAGTCTGAAAGACTAGACTTTATATCATTTTAAATGCTAGCAGCCGAGTACCAAGAAGGCAGTGCACGAACAGAGTTTCAAGATTCTATTTTGTTTCTTCACTGCCTGCTTGGTTGTTCTCGCACTGCCTTCTTGAAACTCTGTTCTCGCACTGCCTTCTTGGTACTCGGCTGCTACATCGTACTATGACGTCACACACCTCAGTGCATTCTCGGTACATTTCGTCCCGTCACCGTAACGTAACGCCAGACCTCAGCGTAACGACGAAGTCGACAAGATCATTTAAAATGATAAAAACTGTCTCATAACTTAAACCCTGTGATTTGGATAACCTAATAGGCTACCATAAAGATCGGAAGAAAATACGTTGACCGAGGGACGTTGATATGAACCATGAAAGAGAGGAGCCCAACACAAATCAACCCACGTCCCACTAGGGAGGACAGAGTTGTCCGCATTGTCACATTGACATGTGGCTTGACGGAGGCCTCTGGTGGTCTCCTTGGACATGAAGTAGCGACGGAAGGAATTTCCTGCCACAACATATTGTAAGGAAATGACTTCATTTGTTTCTTCTTTTTTTTTATTCCACGCTCAGTAAGTTATGACAATCTCGTCTTGAAGTCCGATAACATCTGGATGACTGGAGCGATATTTCATTGCAGCAAGATCATATTGACAAGCGGTTCTACTCTTTTTTTTTAAGCCGCCATCATTTACTTAATGGAAATATGGAGGGAAGCTTGTACAATGTCACAAAGGAATCAACATATTGTAATTATCCCTTGTGCCCACCTGATCAAACCTCTATTATCTCATGCAAGTTGACTGTTGCAGTAAATAACTTTTCGCAAGTCTTACTCATCGAACATCTAGATTGAAACATTGTCCCAGCAAGTTTAAATAATTCTAGAAATGCCTTGGAGCGGTCATACCTGTTGAGATAGACTTGAATATTATGTGACCCGAATCTCCAAGCAAGTACATTTTGGAGCTGCAGAACTCTTCTTTTTTTTTTTTTTCGATTTCTTACCTTTCTGATACCTGTGTGTCAGCAACGTACTCTTAATACCGAAGTTTTATAAAAATGAATCATCTCTCACTCCAACAAACCCAACATATTATTTATACATACCAGTAAATCACTGATATGTTTCTGTATAGGATAAGAAATTATTGAAAGAAATAAAGTAGGAGGAACAGTCTCAACTCCGCGATTTTTTCATGACATTGTAATCTTAGGCGATTCACTGAAGGATTTGAATGAATTTTTATAAGGTACCGGTATGGACTCCGTCTTGAAATAATTCGTTATTTATTTATTTATTTATTTATTTATTTAGCGTATGGCTTCACAGATACAATATGTATACATATGATGAGAAGATTAGGAAAGGAAGACAAACTATATATTTATATCAAAATTGTTTATGTAAGTAATAATTGTCTCTTGTGATCCATGAGCGAAATCAGTGACGTTGCCTTTGTACATTCTTTTAGGACACTTGGTGATGATATGCTGTATGGTCTGCTTAGGGACACAATCACAGTTAGGTGAAGAAATTATTTTCCATTTATAATGGAAGTCTGCACAGTTGCCATGACCCGTAAGAATCCTGTTGAGAGTTGACCATGTTTTCCGATGAAACTCAAATCCAGGTGGCAGCGATGATCCAATGCGTGGTAAGGTTGATCGGGCCTAGTATCTTGTCTTCCCTGCCATTCTTTAGTTATGTTGAAGTTGGTATTCTCCTAGTCTATTGCAGTCCTTGTTGATGGATTTCGAGATGGAAGACGATTCAGGCGAACATCAGCAATGGCAAAGTGTATTGGTAGTTGTGGGTTATCTATTATTTTCTTGAACACCCTGAGGACAGCGTTTTACGTCGAAGATCTGGTGGAGGGATGTGGCTGAGGATAGGTAGACAATGTGTGGGTGAGAATTCATGATGAATATTAATAAATGTAAATCAAAAATAATGAAATGCAGCAGAAAGAAAGCAGAAAGACCTATTGACATCAAATTGGCGGTCATAAGCTGAAGGAAGTAGGAGAATTTATCTACTTAGGAAGTTTTGAACTAACGGTGGTTTTGGGGTCTGGGGGATGAGAAACACAAAGATTTTGTGGACGTCGTAACATGTTAACTATTGCAATAGGCATCTTTCTAATAAAATCTTCCTAAAATCAAAAATGAAATGAAAAGGATACAGTAGAGCGTCGAAAATCCGATCTAATTGGGACTGGAGGGGAGGGTTCGGAATTCCGATTTGTTCGGATTTTCGAACATAACCTAGAAATTCTTATTTACACTAAAAATGTTAAGATATAAGGTGTGTTCAAAAAGTAACGAGCCGGAGGCTGGAATGCGCAAACCAGTGACGACATCGGCTGATCGTGGCGTGTGTAACGAGGTGTGGTTCTGACCAGACCGTGAAAGGTCACAGCCCGTCGCTAGAGGGCACGCGTGACGTCACGTGACGATACAAAGCGAGCAGAATCATGCATCAATCGTCCAACGCTGCCAGTAATGCTGACGTTCTTCTTTGACCAAGATGGCCCCCTTCTGATACACTTCATGCCGCACGGGACAACAGTGAATGCCCAGCGTTACTCGCAAACTTTGACCACCCTTCGCCAAGCGATCAAAACCAAACGTCCAGGCAATCTCACCCGTAGGGTAATTCTGCTCCACGACAATGCACGATTTCATACGGCCAACACAGTCGCGGCACTCCTGCAGAAATTCAAATGGGAGGTTCTCGGCCACCCTCTATACAGTCCAGACCTCTCTCCCTGTGATTACGCCATGTTTGGTCCCCTGAAAAGGGTTCTGCGGGGCCAACGATTCTCCTCGGACGCCGACGTCCAGCTGTACGTGCGGAACTGGTTCACATCGCAGGCCATGGAATTTTTTGAGACAGCCATTCGCCGCCTCGTGTCACAGTGGGACAAGTGCCTCACCAGCCAGGGCCAATACCTCTAACATACAGGTACTGGTTTCTGTAATTATGCCTCCGGCTCGTAACTTTTTGAACGCACCTTGTAAATAAAAATAAACACTTTATGTACTTACATGTGTACATACATATGGTACTTCGCACTCATTTTCCAAAAATAATTCACTACATATTTTCAAATTGAAATAGGCTATGTATGTATTGTAGTGTATGTATACAAAAAAAAACCACAACTGTACGAAATCACTAAAATATTTTATTTGAAAAACTTACTAATTTTGGGTCATTTTGGGTCCCAAGGTCCATTGTTCTTTCACAGTGCCGTGCAAAATACAGTTCACATGATTAAAGCGGGCGTTCGGATTTTTGACGTTCAGATTATTGACGCTCTGCTGTACTGTATTTTCTTTCTTTCTTTCTTTCTTTCTTTCTTTCTTTCTTTCTTTCTTTAGTCGAATGATTTTGACGCATGCAAACAAAAATCCTTCCCCGATATTAGGAGTACATCATTGGCAGCATCCCCCAACCCGGTTTCCTTACCCCCTGTGTCATTTACGTTCATTATGTGTCATTCTCTCCCTGGTTGGTTGCCAAGACTAAGGGTTGTGAAGACAATCAAAAGTTACGAAGACATGTTATCAAGTGATCCCAAGCCAACAGAAGTGCGTAGGCATTATGGATATAATATTATATATGTGTTTTTTGTGTGTGTGTGTGTCTGTGTTCGTGCTTGATAATGACATGATGTGGTGTGTCATTGCTGAAGAAATACCTTCCTCTCGTTTCCCTCGACTACCTGGCAGGCTATGGCCTCAATTAGTCTTCGACCCAAACACGCCCCATTCCACTCCGCTCGACGATGAAGAATATCTGAGAATTCTAAGGGTTTACGATCTCGTTTCCGGAAATATCCTTGAAAGTAGGTTTGCCAACTTTCGGGACTCAAGTGAGCGTCAACTTAAAAAAAAGGTTACTAACAATACACCTTACCATTAATTTGTCCTCCATCACATAGACTCATCTTTACCCTCATTTTTTAAACTTGTTTTCTTACCTCGTGTCAAATAATCGATTCTTCGGTGTGCCGATTAATCTATTATTTGGTTGGTCGCTTAATCGTTTGAACAATCGATTAATCATTTTCGATTAAATTTTAAATTAATCGATTAACCGAACATCGCTTATTACAAGCTCTACGTCCTATAATTCGGAGCTGGTTTTTTTTTGTCGTGTGGCCTCCTGAGAGGCCGAGTGCAGGTCTTTCTAGTCGACGCCCATGGGCGACCTGCGCGTCGGGAGGGTGAGAGATGGAAGAATGGATGAAGATGAATGAATTTGGGCAAGGATGTGGAAGGAAGCGGCCGTGGCCAGTCAGAAGGGACCGTCCCAGCATTTGCCTGGTGTTGAAAATGGGAAACCATGGAAAACTATTTCAAGGACGGCCTACGGTGGGGCTCGAACCCACGCGTCTACCGAGTCAGCAGAGAGCTTGGCCCACTGACCTAACGCTGCGGTTTAGCGAGCGTAGCTACTACTGTCGGTACAATTCGGAGTAAATCAATAACAGTAGTAATTGTTTTCACTGAATAGGATAAACGCCTTTCGAGGTGTAAGACCACGGGGTCAAGTTACCTCGTAGTTGGTAGCTTGCTGAGCTTCTATGCCCAAGATCGCGGGTTCGAACCCGGCCAAAATCGTCGGAATTTTTAAGAGCGTTAAAAATCCCTCAGAATGCCTTCCTTCGGAGGGGAAGTAAAGCCAGCGGTCCCATGTCGTAGATTTATGGCATGAAAAAGAACCTTCAACTAATTTCACTTGTGGAAGCTAAAATGTGTAGTTTAGTTTAATAACGCTTTATTAGGTCCAATGTTCGCCACCGGGTGCTTACTGCGATGGTATTTAGTAGCCACGTCCGCAGCTATGTGTCGTGGATAGTAGCATTTGGTGGCAAAAGTAAGAACTACTTGAAAAAAAATAATCGCCTGCAGTCCTTCTACATGAATCACAGATAACACACACTAATACAATTAACATCGGTTATCAGAAAAATTCTACACACACCCAAAGTACACGGGGCTACATGACTGCGTTGCGCAGCCCCTAAACTGAGGAACCAACCAACCAAGTTATCTCCGGTCTTAAATGACGAGAAGGTTTTAATCCGTAGCGTAGGCCATCCTTGGAATGGTTTTCCTTCTTTCATCTCCACGCAAATGCTGCGACTGTACCCTGTTGTCGACAACGGCCACTTCCTTCCTACTTCGTGGCCCGTTTCATTTAACACACGCCCAAGCATTCGGAGCTAATAACCAAGAAGTCCCTAGCCTCTGAAGTGAATTAACAACGTCTATTTCCTGCTGTAGCGCCTAGTGTTCTTGGCTGGCGGCCCGGAAGTTCGGGTTCGATTTCTGGCTCTGCCAAGAATTTTAATTCTGCCTCGTGAGGCAAAACTGAGAAGAGGAGGATTCGATCCTCACCTCAGCCTTCCTGGAAATGGTTTTCCATGGTTTCTCTACTTCTACTTCAGGTGAATGCCAGGATGGTTACTAATTTAAGGCCGCGGCAGCCTCCCTCCTAATCTTTAGCTTAATTACAAATACACACAATAATACAGCCATCACAATAACACAAGTTATCAGGCAGAATTCCTGACACACCCAATTACTCGGACTAAACAACCACGATATCCAAGTTCCTCAAATTAAACAGCAACAACTGAACTAATAACAAATGTTTGCTGAAGGGTAAGGTCACGAAACCGCACAGGAAGGATTCAAGGAAATTTTGGGCTGCTGAAGAGCATTATAACCAGAAATCCCATGAATAAATCTCAGAACTAACTTGCATAATAGACTGTCCTAAAACCAATAAACCTGTATCATTCTGAGAAGAAACGCTATACAATAAATCATAACATATCGAACGTAGTAATTTGTACATTTATTTTGATGTTAGATGCTTCTAGCGCAAGCCTCTGGCCATAGTCTGGAAACCTAGTTTTCCAAATAACACTTATTTAAATCTCCCTCAGCGTAAGCGCGCGCTTTAACCTTCGCAAGGTGATCTTACAGTAGTTTAATATTCTTGAAATCCAGCGGAACCACAAAGACCTGTGCGTAATAACTGACGAGGAAAGCAATAATCATCTCACACAAGATAGAATATTAAAATTCAGACACGCAGAAAACTGAAATGATATCTATTATTATAGGTGTTTATCATTGGAGAGGCTCTTCTTATTCTAGGAATGTTAGCGTGTAGCCGATTAGTTCCCTGATTATTTTCGAGGGAAGAGATGACGGGTTTCTACCAACGTTGCCAGATTTTATGATTTGTCCGAAGGTCTTCCAATTTTTAGAGAATTGTTGGAGATATGAGTTTTCTTCTGTAACCTTCTATTCTCTATTTTCTTTATTGATTATTTTATTTATATCTACTTATATACTTAAGATGGGCTTAAATCAATAATAATAATAAACCAGAATGCTTATAAGCAAGCTAATGTCTAATACTATATTATAAATTGGATAAATTAGAAGTATCAGAAAGAAAAAAGTATAAGCAAAATTCTCGGTTCATTAAGAACTACAGAGTTTTTGAAAGTAAGAAGTAACGAAGAAACTGTATCTGAACATAGAAAGAAGAGGCGATTGTTATTTTTCGGACATTTATATAGAATGAATGATAACAGGTTAACCAAACAGATTTTTAATTATCTTTGGAAAAATAAATCGACAACAGCCTGGTTTCAAGAAGTAAAGAAAGATTTAGAAAGAAACAATGTAAGAGAAGAAGATACACTAGAGAGAGAAATTTTCAAAAAAAAGATGGTATTGGGAATGTGGATGTGGAGAAGGATGCTGAAAATAAGGTGGACGGAGAGAAAGACTAACGAATGGGTCCTCAAGGAAGTAGACGAAACAAGAAAATTGATCACTGCTATAGAAAAGAGGAAAGCAAAATTCGTCGGCCACACCTTACGTCATAATGAGTTCCTGACCACCATACTGGAAGGAAAAGTTCTGGGGCAGAAAGGAAGAGGAAGACCGCGGAAGGCTCATCTGGAGTCTGTGATGCATGGACTTCAATTTAATACGTTCAGCAAGTGAGATACAATGTGGTTGCAGCGACAAGCTGAGCCTTTAGATCAGGGGTTCCCAACCTGGGAAAGGGGGGGGGGGGGCGTCGGGCTTTATCAAGGGGGGGGGGGGGGGGGCATGAAGTGATTTCCGAATTAAGTTTTTTTTTAACTCGAATATTACAATTTTGTAATATAAAGATTTTTCGAATCTCTCCAGGTGATTGTCGCACCAAGTCAATCGTTCAAAAGCACTGGTAATTGCCAACTTTCGGCACAAACCTCTTCGGAGCCGCGAGGTTGGAGGTGAAATAAGGAAATTGCTGTGTTGTAAGGAGCAAAATTATGCCAATTTTATAATCTCGTTGGCATATCTTTGTGATTTCTTTGAAGCTTTGAACAGTTTGAACTTACATTTTCAAAGACATATTAATGCGAGTCAGGATTTTCATCCCTGAGTGTCATAGAAACAAAGCAGCGCTGTCGGCTTGATGTTGCAAGTGATCTCCGCTGTACTCTGTCAGTTATCATACCAAACATACCGAATCTTACCAAGAGAAAACAGTGTTAACCCTCTCACTGACATTTGTTGACTAATTTAAGGATTTGTTGTAAAAGTGTGTTATTTGTATTGTGCTAAAATGAAGTTAGTTCGTAATAAATAGGCCTATTTCATTATGTACTGTAGTGTTATTAGGTTAGGTCTATATCTTCCGCGTCAATCGAAGAGGTTATAGAAGCGATGAGTGGTGGGGAAGGGGGGGGGGGGGCGATTAACTCCCGTATCTGAAAAGGGGGGGGTCAGCTGACAAAGGTTAGGAACCACTGCTTTAGATGATGATGATGATGATGTCCAAATCTGATCATCCCCTTCCTCCAATGTTACAGAATTTTAAACTGTAAATTTGTAACTGTAGAGAGCAGTGGAAACAGACGAAAGGAAATTACAATTCCATTTGATAGTCGGGATAAGTATCGTTCAGTAACCTTGGATATATTTTTTGTTTTCAATATCTCCCGACTGGCATCAATGGAAAGGCCCCGTGTTCCTTCTTAGTGACACGCGATGTGTACCTGTTAGCATGCTACATATTTGACCTCCTTTGGATATAATCACTATGATAGCTACCATGTTGTCAAGGAAGTTAAATAATATTTTTGTCTAACACACGGAAAGGAAAGGAGACTTTGTTCGTTAAAATGTTATTATTTTTTCTGTTTCTTTTTCGAACCGTACGAATTACTCCAGTCGACTGCCTTGGTAGCACCTTTTAGGGCGCTTTGGATTCGAAACCTCAAAGTCTCAATTTTTGTAATGGAAATTATCCTACGATAATATGTCTGTGGCGTCAGGATCCGGTCCACCACGTTACGTAGTGGCTAGCATTCTTGGCTCTCACCACAGATTCTCGCCTCTGCCGAGAAATTTTATTCTGGTCTTAGGGTTGAAACGGAGTATACTCAGCCTCACATAGCAAAATTTAGAAGAACTGGGTTCAATTCCTACCTCAGCCACCTGGGAGTGGTTTTCTATGGTTTTCCCACTGCTATTCCAGGCAAATGCAGGGATGGTACCTAACTTAAGGCCACGGCCGCTTCCTACCAAAATCCTACCTCAATTACAAATGCACACACTAGTACAGACATCACAATGAAACAGGTTATCAGACAACCTCTACACACACCCAAGTGCACGGGGCTACATGACCACGATGCATCAAAGCCCCTGAAAGAATCCACAACTCTGTCGATAAAACGACAGATGAATTGTATGAAACTGGGTAAGTAGTTCAAGGGAAGTGACCGTGAACTATTAAAGGGTACCACCACAGCATTTGCCTGGAGTTGGAAATGGGGAAATCATCATCATCAACCTCCAAAGGCAATACTCTTGTCTCCGCAACCATTGTTCTGTCTTCATCACCTCGTTTCATAAAATAGTAGGAACCATAATGAAGAGTTAGAGTGATGTCCTGCAGGAAAACTTTTCTCGGTTGCCCTCGGTCTTTCTTCCCTGGGATTTTTTCCTTCCTGGAGATTATTCAGGAAAGCGATATGTCGCAAAATGTGGCCTGTGAATTTAGCTTTTCTTTTATGGATCGTTTCTCTCAGTTTTCTCTTTCCTTGAATTTCTTGCAGGATGCTGAGATTAGTCATCTTTTCAATCCATTTAACCCGTAACATTCTACGCCAGACCCACATCTCAAACGCTTCTAGTCGCTTCCAATCATGACCTCTGATTGTCCAAGATTCACATCCGTACAGAAGCACACACCATACAAAGGACATGACAAATTTATTTCCTTTGGGAAATGATGGAAAACCATTTTAAGAGCAGCCGATCCTGGAGTTTGAAATCACTCGTCTACTGATTCTGGAGGTAGCTTGTTTAGCCTAGCGCTGTGTTCTAGCGAGTCAGGTGACTGGAATAAAAGGTATTACAATCGTAATTAGACATCTTATATATGGAAGTGAAAGTCTGTATGTGGGTGGGTGTGTTTGTTCTCTATACAAATCTACAACGTTCCACCAATCTCAACTAAATTTTAGGTACATATACTCTAGTTCAGGACCCAGAAAAATCCACTGTCTACATGAAAATTTGATAGTCTTTCTCATTCTTCTGATTTAGGCCTTTTGGCACTCGAGCAAAGGCTAATAAAGTCAAATAATAAGCTGATGAAGGAATGGCAAAGCTGTCTCCATGGCAACAGTAGCTCAAGACGTGACCACCAACTTTCCGTCTATATCTGTAAGTGGCCATACCACTCCATTCATCATCTAAATCACGGTAAGAACATGAAGAATCTAAATGCAATAAAAATCTGAAACTTTTTTTTTTTTTTTACAGAGCTTGACATAGGGAAAAAAGAAATACATTGGCTAAGCCCGGATGCGGCATAACGTCACAACGGCTGCAGATATCATCACGAAACTTTTGTATTAAGATTAAGTGAGCTGACATGATTTTGTTGTTGTTGTTGTTGTTGTTGTTGTTGATTTAGAGGCTTTGTGACATCGTGGTCATGCAGCCCCATGAACTTGAGTGTGTATGGAATTTATTTCATAACTTGTGTTACTGTGATTGCTGTAGTAGTGTGTGTATTTGTAATTCATATGAGGTTTGGAAAGGAGGCTGCTGTGGCCTTTAGTTAGGAACTATCATGGCATTTGATTGCAGTGGAAGTGGGAGACCAGGGAATACCACTTTCAAGCTTTGCCTCGGGAGGCACAGTGTACCTAGTTCCAGGCCTCAGGCCAGAATTCAAATTTCTTGGCAGAGCTGGGATTCGAACTCGACTTTCGAGAGGACAGCCGAGAATATTAGCCGCTAATTCACGAGGTAGTCTAAATGATTTCGCATTTTATGCATGCCTTCAGGGCATCCAATCCGATGTGACATTTGGATTTAATTTTATACTCTTGATGCCGTTGCTTTTACGGAAGATATAGAATCTTTACCTTAGGATGGTATAAACCGATATAGTACAATACAGTATATTTCCGTCAATCAATACCAAACAAATTATGTTAAACTGTATTAACACTCAAATTCGTGGGACATGTTTCGGAGCCATGCTGCTCCCTTCTTCAGCCACTTCATCTCCTCAATGACATCGTGCGTTCTCAAAGATATCTCATTATAAAAGATGCTCACATAAACAAACATTAAAAACAATAAAAACACTCTTAAAAACACTATACTAAAAATACACATATACACACATCAAAAAAAGTTTTGCATCACCTCGGTTCCCAGATCTCCGGCATATAGACGTTGACTGTGTATATTGTATCAAAGATACAGTCCCTTTGACTGTTCATAGATGTCACTAAAACTGCTCAAAGATGTAAACAACCATGCATGAGCAGGGCCTATTAGACGGAGGGGGTACGACAGCCAATCAGTTCCAGTCATTCCACCAGGACGAAGGTACGCTGCTCATGTTGTCTGTAGTTCTACCATGCCTAGAAGGTCAATACCGCAGTTCGATCGCGTCCGCATTGTTACTTTGTGTCAAGAAGGACTCTCAACAAGGGAAGTTTCCAGGCGTCTCAGAGTGAACCAAAGCGATGTTGTTCGGACATGGAGGAGGTACAGAGATACAGGAACTGTCGATGACAGGCCTCGCTCAGGCCGCCCAAGGGCTACTACTGTAGTGGATGACCACTACTTACGGATTGCCGCTCGGAGGAACCCTGACAGCAATGCCACCATGTTGAATAATGCGTTTCGTTCAGCCACAGGACGTCGTGTTTCAACTCAAACTGTGCGCAATAGGCTGCATGATGCGCAACTTCACTCCCGACGTCCATGGCGAGGTCCAGCTTTGCAACCCCGACACCATGCAGCGCGGTACAGATGGGCCCAACAACATGCTGAATGGACCCCACAGAATTGGCATCACGTTCTCTTCACCGATGAGTGTCGCATATGCCTTCAACCAGACAATCGTCGGAGACGTGTTTGGAGGCACCCTGGTCAGGCTGAACGTCTTAGACACACTGTCCAGCGAGTGCAGCAAGGTGGTGGTTCCCTGATGTTTTGGGGTGGCATTATGTGGGGCCGACGTACGCCACTGGTGGTCATGGAAGGCTCCGAAACGGCTTTACGATACCTGAATGACATCCTCCGACCCATAGTGCAACCATATCGGCAGAATATTGGAGAGGCATTTGTCTTCATGGACGACAATTCTCGACCTCATCGTGCACATCTTGTGAATGCGTTCCTTCAAGATAACGACATCGCTCGACTACAGTGGCCAGCATGTTCGCCAGACATGAACCCTATCGAACATGCCTGGGATATGTTGAAAAGGGCTGTTTATGGACGTCTTGACCCACCAACCACTCTGAGAGATTTACGCCGAATTGTCGTTGAGGAGTGGGACAATTTGGACCAACAGTGTCTTGATGAACTTGTGGATAGTATGCCACGACGAATACAGGCATGCATCAATGCAAGAGGACGTGCTACTGGGTATTAGAGGTAGTGGTGTGTACTGCAATCTGGACCACAAATGCTGCAAGTCTAGCTGTATGCTGGTACAACATGCAATGTGTGGCTCTCATGAGCAATAAAACGAGCTGAAATGTTGTTTGTGTTGATCTCTATTCCCTTTGTATTTAAAGGTTCCGGAACTCTTGGAACCGAGGTGATGCAAAACTTTTTTTGATGTGTGTATATAAACTTATACAACTAGATCGAAACTCAGAATGTCTGTCACCATGTCCATGTAAAATAATAATTCCTCTTCTACTTTGAAGTTGGTCCAATCGACTGTTTTGGCCTTAGGTATCAATCACAGTACATATTACGGAGTGACCAACTTCAACGTAGAAGATGAATTATTATTTTACATGGACATGGTGGCAGACATTCTGAGTTTCGATCTAGTTGTATAAGTTTATATGTATGTGTATTTTTAGTATAGTGTTTTTTAAGAGTGTTTTAATTGTTTTTAATGTTTGTTTGTGTGAGCATCTTTTATAATGAGTTATCTTTGAGAACGCACGATGACATTGAGGAGATGAAGTGGCTGAAGAAGGGAGCAGCATGGCCCCGAAACATGTCCCACGAATTTGAGTGTTAATACAGTTTAACATAATTTGTTTGGTATTGATTGACGGAAATATATTGTACTATTTTGCTTTATAATCTCTTGTCAATACGGACCATGTCGGAATCTAAAGTAGAAGGAACTTAGGATGGTAGGTATCACGTGCAATATGTTGCATGTAATGTCCCTACAATAATTGCAGTTTTATAATCCCTGCGTTGACTTTTATATTTTATGAACCTTAATGATGCTGAATCGTTTTATTGTTGGCAGTGTTTACCTCTACCAAACGGGCCTTTCGTATTACAAATCAGCCAATACGGTAATTTTTTGCGTATTATTGCAGATTATTCTAAGAAATGTGGATCGAGTTATATTGTTATTGGTAATTTTCCTGTTCTATGACTATGCTAATTAATAATGGAAACGGGGGTTAAATTACGAATTTAATTGATAACATGGTATAATAGTACATTATGCAACGAGCCTATAATGGCAATAATTAACACACGAGTATGTTTTAAAACGAGCGTATGCGAGCTTTATAATTTCCCCTAACTGTCAGCACAGACTATAGATGATACTCCTGACTGTCAGCAGAGACTATACGTGATTTCCCTGACTATCAGCACAGACTATAGATGATACCCCTGACTGTGACACCCCTGACTATCAGCACAGGCTAAAGATGATAACCCTGGCTATCAGCACAGACCATAGCTGATACCCCTGACCATCAGAACAAGCTAAAGGTGACACCCCTGACTATCAGCACAAACTATAGATGATACCCTTGACTATCAGCCCAGACTATAGATGATACTCCTGGCTATCAGCACAGACTATATGTGAATCCCCTAACAGCGACACCCCTGACTATCAGCACAAACTATAGATGAGTGCGCGTCGGGATTAGAGATGGAATGGATGAAGATGAACGGATTTGGGCATGGATGTGGAAGGAAGCGGCCGTAGCCTATCAGACGGTGCCGTCCAAGCATTTGCCTGGTGTTGAAAATGGGAAACCACGGAAAACCATTTCATGGACGGCCGACGGTGGGGCTCGAACCCACGCGTCTACCGAGTCAGTAGAGAGCTTGGCCCCATGACCTAACGCTGCGCTTTAGCCAGCTTAGCCACTGCTGTCGGTAGACTATAGATGATACCCCTGGATATCAGCACAGACTGTAGATGATACCCTGACTATTAGCACAGACTACAGGTGATATTCCTGACTATCAATACAGAATATAAGTGACACCCGTGGCTATCAGCACAGACTGTATGTGACACCCCTGGATATCAGCACAGACTGTAGATGATACCCTGACTATTAGCACAGACTACAGGTGATATCCCTGACTATCAATACATAATATACCGACAGCAGTGGCTATGCTGGCTAAAGCGCAGCGTTAGGTCATGGGGCCAAGCTCTCTGCTGACTCGGTAGACGCGTGGGTTCGAGCCCCACCGTCGGCTGTCCTTGAAATGGTTCTCCGTGGTTTCCCATTTTCAACACCAGGCAAATGCTGGGACAGTACCTTCTGACAGGCCACGGCCACTTCCTTCCACATCCTTGCCCAGTTTCATTCATCTTCATCAATTCCATCTCTCATCCCGACGCGCAGGTCGCCCACGGGCGTCGACTAGATAGACCTGCACTCGGCCTCTCAGGAGGCTACACGACAAAAAAAAACATAATATAAGTGACACACGTGGCTATCAGCACAGACTGTATGGGACACCCCTGGCTATCAGTACAGACTACATTTGACACCCCTGGCTATCAGCTCAGACTACATGTGACGCCCCTGACTATCAACACAGGCTGTAGCCTATATCAGTGCGTGAGGGAGTGCGCCAGGAATCCCAAGGAGAACGGGCGGTCCCAGGCCAACCAGCCTGGTCCAAGTACATTCACTCACTTTCTGACCCATTTAACAATTTCGTCAATGGTTCCACCTTTTTCCTCTATTTTTCTTTATTCACTCATCCATTGTAACTTCGCAAAATTTCCATCTTCTTGGTCTTGATTCAAGCCTACGAACCAGGAGGGAGCAAGGAGAGCACAGTTCACAACAGAATCTGTAGACGAGTGATTTCGAACTGTTGTCGCTTGTTTTTAGTTTTATCATAATTTTTCTTCTATTAATAAGGAAGCTTGTAGTTTTACGTGAACGTTGAGCGACTTCGGTGGCGTAGTTGGTAGCATGCTGAACTGCTGTGCGCAAGGTCGTGGGTTCAAATCCGGCCGGACTCATCGGATGTTTTAAGAGCGTTAGAATCCTTCAGTATGCCTTCCTTCGGAGGGGAAGTAAAGCCGGCGGTCCCGGGTCATAGATGTATGGCATGTAAATGATCCTTCCACTAAGTAAACTTGTGTGAAGCAATATTTCTAGGTTATATTTCGTTGTAACACTCTATTAAAGATCTAACGTTCACCTCTAGGTGTCAGTGACATCTGGTGGCGAAAGTTGAAACTACCTGAAATTGAACGGAACTTGTAGCTCACCCCATGGGTGTCCGCTTGAAGCAGCTAAAACCTCTGGCAAGCCGAACATGTCCTCGGACACTCCCGGCACTAAAATCCATACGCTAAATAAATAAAAATGAATAAATCTCTCGATTATGGGCCTCCTGTTTACGTGGAATCCGAACCACAGGACATGGTATTTCACTTTGAAAATCTCACATGCATTGGCCGGGAAACAAACTCGGTCTGTCTTGGTGCGAGGCAAAGAGCTTGGCTTGACAATTGGGCCACCACGCCCCCCTCCCCCCCCCCCCCCCTCCCCGTCTTATTAATAATAGACTTTTTCATATTTAGGCATTCACCTCTACATTTTAACTAATCAAAATGTGTATTCTTCAACTGTGTTACAAGGGGCCGATGACCTTGCTGTTCCACCCCTTAAATCATTACTGATCAATTCATCATCAATTCATTTTTGTTTTTTGTTTAGTTCGTTGCTTCCTTTTATCACTTAAGGTTTTAATAAGGAAGCTGTGCTGTTCTTTTAAGAGATTTCAAACACATGTGTCTTTCCATACAGTAAATTCAATCACCATTAGATTTTCCTATTAACTTTATCATTCATTTATCAACCATTGATTACTATTTAAGGAAATTGAATTAATATTAAAAGTTTGTTATTCTTTCTTTATTTTCAGGTAAGAGGAATTCTTTGATTATTCGCAAATTAAGGCTGGCCTAATGAGAACAGCAGGAGGAGGTAAGCTAAGCAGAATCAATTATCATTCCTTCTAACGATTAATATCTTAACCCATAGTCAAAAGATTTTCCGTGCTTTCTAATTTCAATCTTAATTCGTTTTTCACTTTTTTAATTTCTTTTTCTCCTAAATATTATTATTTTCATAATAGGTTTTGGTGCAGCACCCAGTTCATACTGCATTGCTGCTTCTTATATGAGTGTGTGTAAATAAAAAATAAAAAAGCAACATCGTCATCTCTTTTTGGGGCCCCCAAGTTACTATGTATTGTTTTTAAAATTCGGAAATTTGTATGCACGGCGAATCGCTTCAAGCGCGACCGTTTCGATAATACAGGAGTTAATTTTCTGTGCTGGAGATGGAAGTAATTAAGGGCTATGCCTCTCTCTCTCTCTCTCTCTCTCTCTCTCTCTCTCTCACTCTTTCTCTCGGCTAATTACGTTACGTTGTAATCACGAGGATGTCCACTAAAACGACTTGACCAAGAGTAGGTTCCTCCTGGATGCTTATCAGCAATAATGTCAAAGGGATCTTTTAATACTAAATATTAATACATATAGTCGTAAAAAGAAAGTATGTTAACTGTCTTTTCAGATTAATTACATGAAATCAATTCTCTTTTTTTTTCAGCTGAGAATGTAACAAAAATTAGTGGAACGGTTTCTCTATGAAATGATAGAGCATATAGTATATGCCCCAGTTCTTTCTATACAGGTTGTCTTTTATGTACCTTTGGAGAATAATAGGTCGTGTAGAGGACGGGTATGGAAGTAATTTGAGATAGGGAACTTTGGGTCGGAGCGGTCTCCTTAACCTCTAAAATAAGGGTTGATTCAGGCCCTCCACCCTGTAAGTTATACAATCGAGCCAAGCCTCTATTACCTTTCTCAATCCTTTAACTCTTGCCAAGATTCATTTCACCATGTGGCGCTGGTGTAAAGGATAGCGTTGTGTTTTTGCCGAATGTATCAAGCTTAAAAACCTTACACCTAAAATTACATTTTTTTAAAATTGCCCAAGCCTGGAATCGAACCCGGGACTACAGGCCTTTCGCACCCCAACGCTATCCATTACGCCAGCACCACATGATGAAATGAATCTTGCCAAGAGTTAAAGGATTGAGAAAGGTAATAGAGGTTTGGGTCGGTTGCCTAACTTACAGGGTGGAGGGCCTGAATTAACCCTTATTTTAGGGGTTAAGGAGACCACTCCGACCCAATGTTTCCTATCTCAAATTACTTCTATACCTGTCCCCTACATGACCTACCATTCTCCAAAGGTACATAAAAGACACCCTGTATATACTTATGATGTCATGTGAGTGCCTTGAATGATATCTGCATCACTCGCAATCCCCTATTTTGTCCAATGTTATGATATCGAATTCGGTCACATTCGGTTGGTATTATACGATGCTTAAGTACTAAAGATCCATGCCAAGAGCTTTACCCTCATGTTAAAGATCTCCTACTAAACAAAATTCTGGCATCATGGGGGTCTCTGAAATCAGAGAAATAGATGTTCAACTATTATTATTGTTATTAATATTTTGTTCATCCTCAAACAATTTAGATTTTCGTAAAGAAAGTAACTTTGCTGGAGAAAACGGCACTAGAAGTTCATTTCACAAAACCATTCTTGATTCTGACAGAAATCATCTTTACTAACTTCTACTCGTATGGCATGTGTTCAGGATAGTTATCAGCATGAATGATACACTTTTGTCTTATCTATTGTTGTTATTGTAATTATTACTATTATTAATTTTACATTTGAATTGAGCCTCTATGGACTAGAAGAGAGCCTCTACCAGAACCACGAATAAGGGCACTTTTGGAAGGACTCAAGATGAACTGGGAAGGATGTCCAGGCTGGTAGAAAACCAAGAATTAGACAATGACATTGATTGATAATATGCAGTCCATAGAAGCTCAATTCAAATGTAAAATAATAATAATAATAATAATAACGATATAATAATAATCTTCTCATCGATTAAAAGATATAAGAGTGGAAGTCTTCGGGCTAACGAAAGTCCGATGAGACATGGATTCCATTCTGACCTTGATGCCCTATCATTTTAAATCTTACGATATACTGTAGTTTAGTTACTTAACTTATTGTAGATTTTTGGTGCGAAAGAGCAAGGTCATCTGCCCCCAAATTATATAGATTTTATTTTTGGTCCTCTCCACTTAAGGGTACTAAGACTTGGAAACCAATCTCACATGAGAGAAAGGAACTATTTTTAGCTGGCCTGAAGAAATATTAGAAACGAAACGGATTCTCGAAAGGAAACTAATCATAAACGCTCCTGTTAGGCATGCATTAATAAATAAATAAATTAATAAATAGTCTAATAAATTAAATGAAAAAAAAACACAGTGAAATGATGAAGGATTACTGATTGAGAGGAAGAGTAAACAACTAGGGATCGGGAATTGAAGTTGAGACTTTGTCCCTAGCAGACCACGTCTGAATGATTATTATTATTATTATTATTATTATTTATTTATTTATTTAGTATGTTTCGACCCATACAGGATCACATAAAGCAAGTTATGATCTGTTGCTGTTATTTTTCTTGTCCTTCCATAATTCTTTCATCATGTCGCTATGTTTAGCTCGACGTTCGTCAGTCCATTTTCCCCTAGGTCTGCTGGGCTTATCTTCTGATGCAGCTTCCCAAGTGTAGATCTTATGTCTGAAAGTTTTGCGGTCTTCGATATCTGTGGGTGTGATGTTGGCGTTATTGAGATCAGTTTGGACTTGTTTAATCCAAACCGTTGTCGTCTTTAATTTTTGTGAGTACATCAATATTTTCTTTGTTAATCGGTTGTCATCTAGCCTCATAATGTGTCCATAAAATTTCAAGCGTCGTCTACGGAAATCGGTTTCAATATTTGAATATTTTTCTGTGATCGTGCGATTGTAAACGATATCCTTCATCTGTAAGTCTTGGGCCAAGAATTTTTCGGATGATTTTCCTTTCAGCTTTCTTGATGTTTTCAAGATCCCCTTTATAATTGAGGTTTAAGGTCTCACTGGCGTAGAGTGTTTCGGGTTTGATGACCGTCGCGTAATGTAATGCATTTTTTGTTGTATATGTTTGCGGTTTTCCCATATGCTTTCCGCATTTTGAGTTCACGTGTTCTTTACTTCTTTGTGCTATTCTTTCTGAGCCTGTAGGTTCAATAATTTCACCTAAGTATTTGAAATGATTAACCTTGTTGATTGAACCGAATTTTGTTACCAAAGTCTGGGTTTCAATGTGTTATTATTAGTATTATTATTATCATCATCATCATTATTATTATATCTCTTTTTACACATTCAGTCAATGCATAGTTATTTTCTGTCTCTTCGTTCACATAGAGTTAGTGAACCTCTGTGAGTCGTTGGGAAGAATGGAGAACAAAAAGACAGGCGTGACTCAAATTGTTCCAGGTAACTGGTTTTAACCACGGTTTTTTCAAAATGTTACTTAATTTTTTGGTCATGATATCAAGATTTTTATCCTGGTCTAAATAATTAACTGGCGGTGGTTTCAGTGAACAATTCTGTGATAGGATCGAAGTGTATTAGCACTACGAGTGTCACGGAAACAATCAGGACGAATAGTCATTAGGCTGAAGCGATATGCTGGTGCGATAGCTTACAGGAGGAACACGTAGACTCTCCGCTCCGCTCTCCCTCACCAGTTTACGTTTTAAACTGAACAAAAACGACTTTGTGGTTTCGTAATGTTTAAATATTTAAGCCGAGATTGACTCTTGTTCTGAAAATAAATTACAGCACTGGTGGACGTAAACTAGTACTTACTTTAAAATTTATTGCCCACTGTTTACCTCCGAAAAGGTTAGCCATGCCATGAATGAGGAATTTTATATTGTAAAACGTCATGCAATGCTCACTCTTACGGTACACAAGCTATTCAAGCTTGTTGTTGTTGTTGTTGTTTGAGTCATCAGTCTTTTGACTGGTTTGATGAAGGTCTCCATGCCTCCCTGTCCTGAGCTAATCGTTTCTTCTCTACATAGCTACCACACCCTACATCTGAGGCAATCTGTTTAACATATTCTAACCTTGGTCTACCCCTACAGTTCTTGCCCTCGACCCTTCCTTCCATAACTAAGCTTGCTATTCCTGGGTGTCTTAGTATGTGTCCTACCAACCTATCTCTTCTCTTCATTAGCAGTCGTCAGATACATATCTCCTCTCCCACTAGTCTTAATACCTCTTCGTTTGTAACCCTATCTACCCATCTGATCTTCATCATTCTTCTGTAACACCACATTTCAAATGCTTCAATTCTCCTCTTTTCTGCTGCACCAATTGTCCAAGTTTCACTTCCATAGAGCGCCACGCTCCAGACAAAGGCTTTCAAAATGACTTCCTTATACCAAAATCTATATTCAATCCATACAGGTTTCCGATTTATTTTGGCTGCATTCCACAAATCCTCAGGCGTATCGGCCAAGATGACTATGTTATCAGCAAATCTCAGAGTTGAAATGGTTTCTCCTTGAATCTTCACCCTCACATTAAACTTTTCTCCAATTTCCTTCGTTGCTTGCTCAATGCTAAGATTGAAAAGTATGGGTGATAAGTTGCAGCCTTGCCTTGCACCTTTCTGAATACCAGCTTCTCTTACATGTCCTTCAGCTTACGTTTCTCAATATAGCAATTGGTATGACACCAACGCTTTTCCGCAGTTTGATGGACTTGCCATATTTATTTATTGCTATAATATCTTTACCTTTTCTCTAACGTTCAGTGCACTTTGCTTTGAATTCTAGAGAGATCCATGCGAGTTTTGTTGCCATCAGGAAATTCCTTAGCCATTGAATCTTTGTGTTTTAGAAATATGGACTTCAATGGTGGATATTGATTTAACGTTTTGAAATTTATTAAGATGTGTAACAAATCCATCGTCATCTCCATCAGTGCTGTTAAGAGAATGTATTGTGAAAACCAATCGATTACAGAAACGTTAAACGTAGTGAGATTTCCTACCTTTTAAAGAATTATTTGATCTCTCTTCTTGTTGTCCTCCCTTATCCTATATAAATTTACCATCCCTCTAATGTATACTGTAAATACTGTAACCATTGCTCGATTCTCACTAATTGCCATCTTGTGTACATATGTAAATATAATCCAGTATATATAGTGGGGGCTCTGGCGCATACCGAATGCAAAGTGGGGCTTTGCTCTTTTCAGAGACTTCCTTCAGTGTACTGTAAATATAGTGTAAGGAACTGATGAATAAATATGAAATGAAATGAAATTGAAGTCTCGGATGTTTCATCATTGAGCCTGCTGAATGAATACAGTGAGAATTCCTTCTTACCCAAGCATTGAAGTCTCCAATGTATCATTGCTTAGTTTTTCATACATAGCGGGGATTCCCTCTTACCCAAGCATTGGAAATTCCAATCCTTCATCGCTGGGCTTGTTGAGGATTCTCTCCTAGAATGTTTGCCTGTCGCAATGGTAATATTCTCGCCTGCTGCGCCCAAAGTTTCAGGATCGAATCCTGGCCCAGTCAATGGGCTTCTGAGGGTGCAGAAATGCGAGGGAGCCGTGTCAGTAGACGTACTTCCACGTTTAAAATTCCAATCGTGGTGAAAGTTTGGTGTATTCAAATTCCCTAGTAGTAAAGATAAACGTAAAACCAATAACATTAATTCTGGCCTACACAAGCATTGAAGTCTTCGATGATTCATTAAGTTACTGAGATTGCTGAATGTAGCAGGAATTCCTTCTTGTCGAAATTCGATGTTTTTCAGTCGGTCAAAACGATTGTACCCAAATGAGATGAATATTCCCAAATCCTGAAACAAATTACATGAGATTAATAAATAGGATGAAGTAAGGTTATTTGGCGAGACAGGTAATTTGGTGATAAACTTTTAAAAGAATGCCACCACAAAACCTATTCTATTCTTGAGCTCGCCTGTTGTCTGAAGGGAGTCTTGGGTTTTTCCTTTGCTCTGAGCTAACATATAATCCTTAGACCCTTCCTCTTACTGAGGTATGCGATTTTGTAACACTTAGTGGCAGAGAATTGGCAAGTGCTGACGTCGTAAAAACAGTGTGCTCTTCAAGTGAAATTTATTGTGTCAATATATCGTTTATTTTAGTTAGTCTTTGTGTCAATCTGTTCCTAAGAAAGTGAGTTATTTTTAACAGTAAGAGAAAAGTTGGATACCACAGACATTTTTGGCACTAACCTTAAGATAATACCGAAATATTTAAGCCTTTTCTACTCAGCTGATGGTAAGCCACAATATTGTTATTTTATATTTTTATATCAGATTTCGAGTCTGATTTCATTAAATGTTAAAAGGAATGAGAATTTAATACATATTTGAGTTGTAGGTAGTGTAAATTAACAAATTTCATAATTATTTTCAGAAAATAGACTATCACCAAATTACCTTACGGTAAAATGCCGGAAAAAAGACAACATGAAAAGAAAGCCTGATATTGATGACGATGTAATCGTGTACATGTGTGACGTGTGTTGTGAAAACTCATCATAAGACAAAACTCCTGTGGAATGTAGTTATACAACTCTAGAAAGTAAAAACATGTTTAGACAACTATCACAAAATTACCTTCCTACTGTCACCAAATTACATATATGTATCACCAAATAACCTTACTCAAGTGAGTTATGCAAAATGACATAGATTTCAATAAAAAATAATTACAAGAAAACATTGATGATCAAAACCTGTAGCTAACGGTCTTTTCTATATGATAAATTGAATTTAAAGTAAATAAATTATGTATATTCATACTTAATATTGCTATAATATAAAATTATCACCAAATTACCTTACTTTACCCTACACTAGGATGACCATTTTCGATCGTCAAGCT
Source organism: Meconema thalassinum (assembly GCA_946902985.2). Lineage (NCBI taxonomy): Eukaryota > Metazoa > Arthropoda > Insecta > Orthoptera > Tettigoniidae > Meconema > Meconema thalassinum. Next base: position 68,463,360 of record OX336399.1, on the reverse strand, counting down.
ATCATCATCAGATCCATTACACTTAGGCTATAAAGTCTATGTCTGAAAATTCTTTCTTAAACAAGGATGTGAGTTTTCAATGTTTGATCGAATAGTTAATAAACTGTATTGAGGGTTTCCTTGCATACATGCATTGAAGTCTCCAATGTAAAATCGCTGAACTTATCGTAGCTAGGATTTCCAATTTTGTAACCATTGAAGGTATCCAGTGTTTCATGTCTGAACTCTCTAAATGTAACGAAAATTCACTCAACACGAGCATTGAAGTCTCTAATGTTGCATCGCTGAGCCTGCTGAATGTAGTGAGAACTGCTTCTCTGGAGCTGCTTGGACATGTCCAAACATCCGTTTATGGTGCTAGGTAAATGATGACGAGTAGGCCTATGTAGAGGAGCACGAAGTTCAGAAGAAAGAGGAAGACGAGAAAAGAAGAAGAGTTGTAGCGCGAGGGAGAAGGTGCCTATAAAATATTTTGATCTGTGCGGCGGGGTATGTGTTTGTTCTTTCTATTGAGGTAGAATTCATTAGCGGGATGACGTGAACTACCTGTCTTTACGTCGTGTCGCGTCGCGTCTAGTCGCGCCCCAGTCCGCTGTGAGGTAGGGCTCCCTTCCTACACAGTCAAAATTCTTTCCAATCCCTTTGTTGCCAGCTTCAGTGGAGACACTCGGCCTCCTTATTATTTTATTCTTTCGTCTGAGTCGTTGTTGTTTGAGTCTTCAGTCTTTTGAATGTTTTGATGCAGATTTTTCATGCATCCCTGTCCTGAGCTAATCGTTTCTTTTCTACATAGCTACCACACCCTACATCCGAAGCAATCTTGGTCTACCCCTACAGTTCTTGTCCTTCCATAACTAAGCTTGATATTCCTGGGTGTCTTAGTATGTGTTCTACCAACCTATCCCTTCTCTTCATTAGCAGTAGCCAGAAACATCTCGCCTCACCCACTCATCTGAATACCTCTTCATTTGTTACCCTGATCTTCATCATTCTCTTGTAACACCACATTTCAAACGCTTCAATTCTCCTCTTTTCTGCTGCACCAATAGTCCAAATTTCACTTCCATATAGTGCCACGCTACAGGCAAAAGCTCTCAAAAATGACTTCCTAATACCTAAATATATATTCGATGTCAACAGATTCCTTTCTGTAGAAATGCTTTCCTTGCCTGAGCCAACCTACTTTTTTAATCCTCTTTGCTTCGTCCATCACTGGTTATTTTGCTTCCTAAGTAACCGAAGTCTCCTACTTCCTTTAGCTCTTCACCTGCCAAATTGATGTCCATAGCGGTTTCTGATTTATTTCGTCTGCATTCCAATATTCTTGTCTGAGTCATGGTAAATCAAGGCCAATGTAGAGAGTTCCCAGCTGCTAACCCCTGTTTCTGCAAGTGCTGAAACAAACAACTTTTGTTGATGCTGTTGTTGTTGTTGCCTATTCTAGGAGCTCTGACGTCGTGGTCATATACAGTAGCCCATATATTTGGGTGTATGAGGAATTTGTGTGATAACCTATGATATTGCGATGGCTGTAATAGTGAGTGTATTTGTAAATTGGGAATTGGATTTGGAAGGAGGCGGCCGTGGCCATATGATAGGAACCAGCCCAGCATTTGCAGAATTGCAGAGGTGAAAATCGAGCCTTCTTTTTCTCAGTTTTGCTTAAAAAGCTTAATATACCCCGTTCCAGCCCTCTCATCAGAATTAAAATTGACTGGCTGTGAGGTGCAGCGGTACTGTTCTCGCCTGTTTTCCCAAGGTTTCAGGATCGAGTCCCGGTGCAGTCAGTTGGCTTTTGAGGGTGCGCAATGTGAGAAAACCGTATCAGTTGATTTACTGCCAAGTTAAAGATTCCCTTCGGCGCAAAATTCCGACACCCCGGTGCCTCTAAAATTCACAGTAGTTAAAAGGGACATAAAACAAATGACATTATTAAGAATTAAAATTGGACCTCCACGAATTCCGATTCCCCCCTCCCTTTCTAGTGTCTTTTTCCCTTTCCTCCCATTCATGGTTCTACTTCTAAGTCCCTTAAATCCCGTTCTACGCGGGTTGAGGCCGTTTCTTTTCCCTGTCTTTTATATCCCTTATCCATTTATTTATTCCATTTCTTCCACTTCTAGGGACGGACGACGAAGATGTTTGGCCTCTAAAAAACAATAATCACCATGTCTGTCTGTTAGGTAGTCAGCCCGAAGGCTGGTTGGATCCTCAAAAAGCACCGTCGTTAGGGTAGATACCCACATAAGCCAAAGGCAGCACTATATTGAGGCGTACTGGGCAAGAAGAGGAGTGAGGTAGTTCGCCCTTGCTTTCCTGACTGAGTCAGTACAGCAGTACTAACCCTATGAGTTGAACCTTTCACAGCATCCACAGGCACTGACTGTGCCCGGAATGTCATTACTAAGCACCACCCATACCCCAGTAGCTTCCATATAATCACAGACATGAGTGGGACTGAGACATCGGTGAAATGCCACATTTTACTCTAGCCTGTGCCAATGTACTACATTTAGCAAGAGATGGCAACCATTGCAATGCTTGTTTCAGCGGCTTCGGTGACGTAGTTGGTAGCATGGTGAACTGCTGTGCCCAAGATAGCGGGTTCATACCCGGCCGAAGTCGTCGGATTTTTTAAGAGCGTTAAAATCCTTCAGTATGCCTTCCTTCGGAGGGGAAGTAAAGCCGGCGGTCCCATGTCATAGTTTTATGGCAACTAAAAGATCCTTCCACAGACTAAACTAACTTGTGTGAAGCTAAATTTCTCTATCAAAGTTCCAACGTTCACCACCAGATATCATTGACATCTGGAAGTGAAAGTTGGAACTACTTGAAATTGAACGGAACTTGTAGCTCACCCTATGGGTGTCCGCTTGAAGCAGCTACAACCTCTGGCGAGCCAAACATGTCCTCGGACACTCCCGGCACTAAAAGCCATATGATAAACAAATAAATAAATAAATATAAGGTGCGTTCAAAAATTAACGAGCTGGAGGCATAATTACAGAAAGCAGTACCTGTATGTTAGAAGTATTGACCCTGGCTGTTGAGGCACTTATCCCACTGTGACACGAGAAGGTGAATGGCTGTCTCATAAAATTCCCTGGGCTGCGATGTGAACCAGTTCCGCATGTACAGCTGGACGTTGGCGTCCGAGGTGAATCGTTGGCCCCGCGGAGCCCTTTTCAGGGGACTAGACATGGCGTAATCACAGGGAGAGAGGTCTGGACTGTAAGGAGGGTGGCCGAGAACCTCCCATTTGAATTTCTGCAGGAGTGCCGCGACTGTGTTGGCCGTATGAGGTCGTGCATTGTCGTTGAGCGACCACGGCGGCTATGGCGTTCACTGTCACTCGGTGGTCCTGGGTAATGAGTGCATCAACCAGCTGGACGTTGTCATTGGTAATGCAGGGGGGTGCCCCTGACCGGACATCATCGGCTAACGACACCAGTCCTTCCCTGAAGCGCTTGTGCCACGCCTTGAACCTTGCAAGGGACATGCAGTGTTCGCCGTACACTTGTGACATTCGGCGATGAATGTCCGTTCCCCCTACTCCTTGCGCTGTCAGAAACCGAACACCACCTCTTAGCTCTTCGGTTGACGCCTCCATGTCACTGTTTGCAATGCGACGGCAGTGTTGGGACGATTGATGCATGCTGCTGCTCGCTTTGTATCGTCACGTGACGTGCACGCATGCCCTCTAGCGATGGGCTGTGACCTTCCACGCTCTGGTCGGAACCACACCTCGTTACACACGCCACGATTAGCCGATGTCGTCACCAGTTTGCGCATTCCAGCCTCCGGCTTGTTACTTATTGAACGCACCTTATTCATACATTTCAGCTTCACCATACGTCCCGGACGTTATTATGGAGCACCCATGCATATTTTAATGTAGTATTTACACTTGTTACTCGGCACTGTACCCTTGCATGTAATACCATCATTTGATGTCTTGTTAAATGATCTCCTGCTGGTTTCTTCATTGATACTTTATTTCAATTTCATTTCTTTATCTTTCTTCTTCCTTACTCTCCTTCTTGTTCTCCAGCTCGTGCAGCTTCCGTGCATTCAGCCAATGCATCTCTCGTCTGTCCTTGTCTTCATTTGAGAGGCTAGTTTTGAATGTAATTTAAATAAAGCGGATTTTTTTAGGAGGCTTGGAAAGAATAAATAAAAGAACCAGAACTTGTGGAACTTTTGTAGCTGTAATCATGATAAGTCCCGTTCTTTGGTTGGTTGGTTCCTCAGTTTAGGGGCTGCGTCAACATGGTCATGTAGCCCCGTGTACTTTGGGTGTGTGTAGAATCTGTCTGATAATCGGTGTTAATTGTGATGACTGTATTGGTGTGTGTTATCTGTTTTCAATTCAAGTAAGGACTGCAGACATTGAATTTTTTCTAGTAGTTCCGCCAAACGCCACCGTCAACAATTACTAGTTCAGAACTTTGTTACCAGATTCCATTGCAGTCGGCTCCTGGCGACGAACGTCGGAACCTAAGAGCGTTTGTCAAATGTTTAACCTAATTTAGCTTCACACAGGTGTAATTAGTGGAAGGTTCCTTAACATTCCATAAATCTATGACAAGGGACCGCCGGCCTTACTTCCCCTCCGAAGGCAGGAATACTGAGGGATTTTTAACGCTCTTAAAAAATTCGACGACTTCGACTGGGTTTGGACCCGCGATCTTGGGCATAGAAGTTCAGCATTGCTACCAACTACGCCACCGAAGCCGCGTCCCATTCTTTGTTTGAGGATGTGAAATGTCGCGAGTGATGCACAAAGAACTGGTTCATTCTCAAGCAAAGCGAGCTCATTTTTCAGAGTATTGATTTATTTAGAGTTGTTGTAAGCCGGCCCCGTGGTGTTGGGGTAGCGCGCCTGCCTCTTACCCGGAGGCCCCGGATTCAATTCCCGGCTTTGTCAGGGATTTTAAAACTGACGTGAGGGCTGGAACGGGGTGCACTCAGCCTCGTGAGGACAATTGAGTAGCCGTCTGACAGTGAGACAGCGTCCCGATCACGAAAACCAAGATTAACCGCCGAGGGGACCCGATGCGCTGATCACGCGTCACCCTAATATCTGCAGGTGAAATGGCTGGGCAGCGGTCGCTTGGTAGGCCAGGGCCCTTCACGGGCTGTAGTGCCAGCGGTATTATTATTATTAATAATATTATTATTATTGTTATTAGTTTTTTTATTTTTTATTTAGTCAATTTACCCTCTAGGTTGGTGGTTGCCCACGGACTCAGCGAGGGAACTCACCACTACCGCCTCTATGGGTAGTGTCCCGGAGCTTGGAACATCTGGTCGGGATGGATACAACTGGGGAGGTGTGATCAGCACTTCGCCCAGGCGGCATCGCCTGCAAAGCGAACAGGGGCCTTATGGGGGATGGGGAGGGATAGAAGATAGGGATGGATAGGCTAGGAAGAGGGAAGGAGGCGGCCGTGGCCTTACAGTAGGTACCATCCCGGCATTTGCCCGAAGACGAAGTGGGAAACCACGGAAAACCACTTCGAGGATGGCTGAGGTGGGAATCGAACCCCCTCTACTCATTTGGTCCACCCGAGGCTGAGTAGACCCCGGTCCAGTCTTCATACCACTTTTCAAATTTCGTGGCAGAGCCGGGAATCGAACCCAGGACCTCCGGGGCGGCAGCTAACCAAGCTGACCGCTACGCTACGGAGGCGACATTGTTATTAGTGTTGTTGTAAATTCATTTTAGGATCTTTGCATATCTTGATCATTAACCCCCGTATATTTGGGTAAGTGTTGATCTCGTCTATTAACCTGTATTTATGTGATGACTGCTTCGGTGGCGTAGTCGGTAGCATGCTGAACTGCTGTGCCCAAGATAGTGGGTTCAAACCCGGCTGAAGTCGTCGGATTTTTTAAGAGCGTTAAAATTCGTCAGTATGCCTTCCTTCAGAAGGGGAAGTAAAGCTGGCGCTGGCGGTCCCATGTCATAGATTTATGACATGTAAAAGATCCTTGCACAGACGAAACTTGTGTGAAGCTAAATTTCTAGGTTAGATTTCGCTCTATCAAAGTTCCAATGATCACCACTAGGTATCAGTGACATCTGGTAGCGAAAGTTGGAACTACTTGAAATTGAATGGAAATTGTAGCTCACCCTATGAGTGTCCGCTTGATGCAGCTACAACCTCTGTCCTCGGACACTCCCGGCACTAAAAGCCATACGATAAATAAAAAAGTGACAGTCAGTCTGAAAGTCTAGACTTTGTATCATTTTAAATGCTACAAATGCTGACAAATGCTAGAAAGGCTGGAGGCTTCTCGCTTCGCTCGAAGCCAAAGACTCTTGACATGTTAGAAAATTATCTGCATAATACTTATCTTGCTTATCTTGTTTCAAATTACTCGTGAATGGCAAGTGCAAACTAAGGGCAAAGCAAGGTCCAGCGCGGGGGATGCCGCACGCTCACCAGAGCGCGTGGGGACGTGCCCCTTCCATCCAGTCTAAAAACACCTATAGCGGACTTTTTTGTAGAACTTTTCATGCTGACCAATTCTTACGCTCATAGTATATTGATATTTTTAACGGTTTGCCCAGCGTAAGCTTAAGAAGCGCACGGACGCCAAGTTTGTTTTCGACTTTTTCACTGAAATCGTTACTGCTTGGCTTCCTTTGATCATTCATAAATTATTTTCTACAGAATCTTTCCTCGAGATATACTTTACAGAATGGTGAAAACCGCGTCAAAATCCATCCAGTGGTTCTCGAGATTACCCGTGACATCCAAGAATCGGGGATTTTTGTCTTATACTAACGAAGTAGAGATTGTCGGGGAGCACATGCACCAAGCGGTACTATGACGTCACACACCTGAGTGCATCTGGGTACATTTCGTCCCGTCACCGTAACGTAACTCGAGACCCCAGCGTAACGACGAAGTCGACAAGATCATTTAAAATGATAAAAGCCATTTTGCTGGAGTAGAAGACCATGGAAGACCACTTCTAATATTTGTTGGGTGGGAACCGAATCCACTTGTTCTCAGTTGGGTTGTCACTACGTAGGGTCATGTTCGTTTCCCAATAATTTTAATTCTGGTCTCAGGGCATGAAGGGGGTACACTGAGCCTCATGAGGCAAATTGAGAGAAGAGGCGGGTTTGAATCCCATCTCAGCCATTCTGAAGGTGGTTTACACAGTGGAGATTTTTTCCCGACGCCTGGGAAATACATCGCTGTAATTGTGAGCAGTGCTTGCATTAGAAGTATGTTGAAAAGCTTTCATATAAAACACATAATATATCATGTCATTCTGAAATTACCGTGTAATAAATATCCACTATTTCAGGGAATTCAAATAATCTTGCTCTATAAACATTAATTGGTTTATGTGATGTTTACTTGTTTAGTAAAAAGTACTTGTAATAAAACATGACACGTAATGAGGCGGTTCACTGTCAGTTTCATCATAACACGTAACTTTTCAGATCGGTTGAACATATTAGGTTTCATTTTTAGTCCTCTCGATGTTCTCCTTGAGGTACAGCACATATTATTAACTGTCACCTATTACACAGTTAGTGATATGTTCTATAGTACTATTGCACTCTTATCTAACGTGTACTAACTAAATGCTCAATTTCTTCACAGCTGTCTGTTTTTTTTTCACCTTTCCCGTTTTATGAGCGTCAAGTATTTGATTAGGATGAATTTTTTATATCGCGCCAGGAGATGGCAGTTGGGTTTGAACTACAGATGTCTTCCCGCTCACTGCGTATCGCGCATTCCAAAAACATTAAGTTGGTTACTACTCGCTTCACTCACTCAGCACATTCCTTCTTTCACTGGCTGCGTGTCGTCTGCTGCAATGACAACTATTGGCGTGCGGGAAGCGGATAAACACTGAAAAAAAAAAATGGAAATTGCAACACCATGAAGGCATTGGTCGTTTGTGTTGATTTTCAAGATATGGAACGATGCCATGTAGGTATGTAAACGATCAAAGTTTCAGGCCCATTGGATTGTTGCTACAGGTCTCCCCACGTGATTGGTCGCGGAGGAATGAACTCCAGTATACGGACTTGGGTGTAGCGTAAGTTGACTTGCAGTCTGTGCAGTGAAGTGATCCCCGTCAAACATGCCTCGACGCTATCAACAACTGTCGCCGTTTGAGAGGGCTCGGATTATCGCTAAGGACTGTCACTGCACGTGTTGGCCGACAGGCATCTACGGCACAACGTGTATGGCAGCAGTGGTCAAATGAAGGTACCCACACTTGTAGACCTAGCACAGGCCCAGCGCGACAGACAACTGTGAGAGAGGATTGCTGCATCATTCGGATGGCCCGGATGGAACCCCATGCAACAGCAGCGCAAATTCGAGCAGCTGTGGCACCCCACGTTACACAACAAACAGTTGGTAATCGCCTGCTTGCAGCTGGCTTACGATACCGTGTCCCTGCAGAAGGTGTTCCATTGACCCCACAACAGCGACGTGTAAGGCTGGCCTGGTGTCGAGAATGATCGACGTGGTTCGACGAATGGCATAGGGTCGTCTTTAGGGATGAATCGCACTTCTGTCTTGCCCGCAGTGATCGCCGGAATCGTGTGCGCCGACGTACCGAGGAGAGGGGCCGCCCAGACCTTATTGTCGAGAGGCACACAGGACTAACACCAAGGGAGCTATTTGCTTTGATGTGAAATCACAATTAGTGCTTGTTGAGGGCACTATGACTGCTCGACAGTACGTTGATAGGGTACTCAATCCAGTGGTTGTCCCTATGATGGCGAACATTGCTAATGGGATGTTTCAGCAGGACAATGCCCGGGTTCACACTGCATGCATCTCCTGAGAAACTCTCCACGACATCACAACCTTAGAATGGCCTGCCAGATCCCCGGACCTCAGTCCTATTGAGTGTGTGTGGGACATGATGGGTCGACAACCGGCCAACCGTCCTCAGCCACCCACAACTCTGGAACAACTGACCCGTGCAGTGCAGCAAGCATGGGCCACAATTCCTCAGGAAGCGATCCAGGGCCTTATTGACTCCATGCCTCACCGAATTCATCAATGTATTGCAGCTCGTGGTGGGCACATCCTGTATTGATTGTTGTCCAAACTTGCGGTCAGAGGGACCTGAAAGTGTAATCATCGAATCACAACTGAACACTCATCCTACATGTTCAATTGCAGCAATGTAGCACCACTCCTTCTGGGTGTTGCAATTTCCATTTTCTTCAGTGTATTTAGGTTTGGAATAGTTGGGCCGCGCATGCGTACTGTAAGCCTCCCCGCACCCCGTCTCAGCGTGTTAACTGCCATCTCCTGGCGCGATATCAATAGGCTACATGGCGCCTTCTGTGGTCTCGGGGTAGGCCTAAATCTTGAGAGTCAAGTGGCGTAACTACGGTTTCCTTCTGTAGGGGAATGTATCAGTCAAAAGTATGGAGGCGAATATACGATCCTGAAGTTTCAAAACCTCCTATGTTTCTTACTTGTTTGATATTATTAGCCTTTAATACGTTGTAATTGCACTTATCATCAATGAGCGAATGCTTGTAAATCAATAATTTTGTTGATATTACATTATAAAGGCCAGTTTTCTTCGCGATATCATCTGGCTCCTTTTAAGGCTACTTCCTCCAAAATCCTAACCCCAATTACTACATGACCACGATGTCACAAAAGTCGTAAAATGATTCAACAACAACAAGACTGTACTTCTATAGCGACAGGAAAATTAAACTTTCTTCTAATGTTGACATGTATTTATTTTATAATATTTCGCTATTTCAATTTAGGGCTCATCAAGACTTATTGTTTGAGATTATTACTCGTAATTGTCCAATACTATTGCTGCGATCTGGTGTAGGGACAATCTTCGCATTTTCCTGGAATATACGAGCTCCGCAGCGGAATTCAAGGCAAATACGCCTTGCCGTAGACAAGTTAATAGAACTACCTCACTCATTCACTCAGTCACTTACTTACTTATTTACTTATTTACTAACTCATTTACCAACACTTACTTTCTTGCTTACTTTCCGCACTCACTTACTTGCTCGCTCACTTTCTTACTAACTTATTTACTTACTCACTGACTCACTCAATTACTTCCATACTTACTCACTCACATGCCTACTTACTCACTTACTTACTTACTTAATTTCTCACTCATTTACTTACTTACGGATTTGTTCACTCATTTACTTAATTACTTGCTTAATTAATTACTTACTCACTCAGTCACTCACTTACTTACTGTGCTTACTCAATTACTTACTTACTGACTAATTTACTTACTGACTTTTTCACTCATTTATTACTTGCTTAATTATTTACTTACTTACTTACTCAATTACTTACTTACTTACTCACTTACTTACTGACTCATTTACTTACTTACTTACTTACTTACTGACTCACTCTATTACTGACTCATTTACTTACTTACTTACCTACATACTCGTTTACTTACTTACTTACTTACTTACTTACTTGCATATGTGAATATGAACTCTTTACTGTTATATGGAGTAAGCGCACGCGTGTGTTGCTGTGTTTTGAACGACCATACTACGTAGCTATAAGAGACAAGTCATTCATTTCACAGCCGTACAGGTTTAACAACCATTACCTTGCAGTACAAAACGTTTCCATCTTAGTAAAGGAGACTCTATGAGATGCAACACTTTCATTTAATAATTATTACATACATAAAACATCAGAATAATTCACACGAGTTTCGCATGTACAGAGATGAATAAAAGTAACCTTTTTTATTTTATTAACACAATGAATACTACAAATGGCCTCACTAAAGGGAGTCTTGTTCTAGAATCAAGTCTAATTACACGAATGTCATTTTCAATCTGTCTAATGTTCAAGCCGGAATTAATATTTACCATAGACTACATATGACATATATTTAAATAAATTACTGTACCACCTCCGCCCACATTTCAGTGCAATGTAGTCTACTGTATGTATGAATGGGCTTGATATATTGTTGAAAGCACAGTTGTTGAGTGGTGTCAAAAAGCCTTATTATCACAACAGGACACATGAAAAAAAAGTCCTCCTCATTCATTCCGTACAACATGCACTTGTACGTGTTAATCAGAAAGCGTCAACCTCATGGCAAAGTAACGAGTATTCTTGGTGTCACCGTGGAGGTCCGGGTTCGATGCCCACTCAGCCAAAAAGAATGTAATTCTGGGAACGGGGTTCACTCACTCAGATACGATGCCCACTTAACCCCAATCTACCGTACTCTTTCTTGGCTTAAACCTGATGAACGCCGTAAATTTTACGTGTTGACATCCATCTATCGATTTCTGCATGAAAACACCCCCACGTACATGTCATCAAAATTTAGTTACTTGTCCTCATATCATAACCGAAGCACACGATCTGGCTCTTCCGTCACCATCACCATCAACCACTCATCCATGTTCAACTGCTCTTTTGCTGTAGCTGATTCTCGACTATGGAATTCAACTCCTATCGATATCAGAAATTCTATAACATTAAAAAATTTAAGGCCGCATGCCAAGATTACTGTTGAATACCGCTGATTACCCCGTGTGAATGGTGATGGATGATAGGACGTAGGACTGAGCTAGGATTATATCTAGGATATTATAGAAAGGCCTGTGACATTGTGATTATTATTATTATTATTATTATCATTATCATCATTATTCATGTGCCTTCTTTATTAGTCTTATGTTAGTATTATCATAATTAATTTACTCCTTATTTATCATCATTTTTTTTATTTTTGGATTTCCAAAATTGTTTCTTATGTACTGGTACCATATTGCGTGGTTAAGTGTAAGAGAGGGCCATGAGCCCAAACTTCGCCACTACTGAAGACATATAATAAAAATAAATAATAAAAAAAATATGGGTGATAAGTTACAGCCTTGCTTTGTCATTACCAGCTTTCTCTCATTGGATACTTTTACGTTGTTGCCAAGAGTGTACTCATTATTTTGTAGTTGGAGTGACCGTACATATCTTCAAATATTTCATTACATCCTTTCCGTTACTCTGTGAGTGAATGGCTATGTGTGTTACGCGACACGTGACAAGTAGAAGGCATTATGCAAAATGATGTCTATTGAAGGCTGTCTAGGACTGGAAAGGATGGAATAGTGTGCTCCTTGGAAGTAAAGACTGGTACTAAAAGAAAACAACTCTTCTTAACATTATAATTAGGAGCTATTTTGAATAGTTCTTCCTAACGAAGAAGGCAGGCGGTGTTTACAAAGTTGGGGAAGTATTTAAAGCACTGGGTCGAACAGTAATTTGAAAGGGCGATGGGCGATTACCTCTCAACTGAATTGCAGGTCAGAATGTATTAGATGGTCGTCGTTTTCGTTGATTTAAAACTCTCATATTTGTACATACTGAGCAAATGTCGTAATGTGTGTGTTGACATACTCTTTGTTATTTTAATCCTACAATTTTCTTAACCCTTACAGTGCTAGGGGACCGAAATATCGGTCGGGGGGTCTTCTGCTAAATATGCCATGGGTCATATTATTTTAAATATTATTATTATTATTATTATTATTATTTCCAGCCAGGTAGTGTTACCAGTGTTGTAACGGAAACAACGCGGGAACCATTCTCTCTCTGGATATATAGATGTGTTAAAGTTCAGTGAATAACTGGTTACAAAATAAGTATTCTTTGAACAAACTGCAGTCAGTTTTCCCGGGCTCTTGCTTGGAGCTAATTAAGATACGTGGTGATAATAATCACTAGCTCCTTGTATGAAGATGCAATTAGGTTTTTAAAAAGGTCTACTATTTAGATTGTAAAGGCTGACAAAATTATATTAAAATTCATAATTTCACATCAGGAAAACCTTTAAAAGTGTTTTAATTATTTAGCATCCAATACAATTAAAATATAGTTTATACACCACTGAATGGATATTGTAGAGCGTTACCTCCTATGGAAAAATACCAATATTCTATCTTGATTTTTATCACATACTTGTTTTTCCACTATACTTGCCATGCTATTTTTTTTACCTTACCACAAGCGGCGTAACTACTGGGTGTGATTAGAGAGATCAATTCCCCCCCAGAGCTAAATAATTTAAAAGAAGTATTTTGGTGAAATTTGTCTTTAAAAATAAAGTCGATTTTCGGATTGTTGACAAACAAACGACTTGAGAATATTTGTCTTAACCTGTGTAAAATATTTAGTGTTAAACCAACCAAAACTGCTCTTTTCCAAGCTTTTGCTTATCAAATGCTATCGAGATCAAACGTGTAGGTTTGCTTTCATTGATAGTCTTATTTTGCCCCCTCCCCGTACATAGCAAAAAGCAAAAACAAACACAATCCAAAAACAGAAAGTGTAAATCAAAAACAAACACAAAACCAAAAATAAAACCACAAAGTAAATTTCAAAAACAAAAGCAGAAAACAAACACAAAAGTAAAAAGCAAAATCCAAATTAAAAAGCAGAAAACAAATACAAAACGAAAACCAAAAAACACAAAGCAAAAAACAAGAACAAAAGCAGAAAACAAACACAAATCCAAAAACAAAACCACAAAGTAAATTTCAAAAACAAAAGCAGAAAAAACACAAAACAAAAACACAAAGCAACAAGCAAATTCTAAATAAAAAGCAGAAAACAAACACAAAACCAAAAGCAAAAAACACAACGCAAAATTCAAGAACAAACGCAGAAAACAAACACAAAGCCAAAAAAAAGACCACAAAGTAAAATTGGTAGTCTTATTTTGCCCCCCCCCCCCTCCCGCCCTCCCCCTCCGTACATAGCAAAAAGCAAAAACAAAAACAATCCCAAAACAGAAAGTGTAAATCAAAAACAAATACAAAACCAAAAACAAAACCACAAAGTGAATTTCAAAAACAAAAGCAGAAAAAAACACAAAGCAAAAAGCAAAATCCAATTTAAAAAAGCAGAAAACAAACAAAGCCAAAAGCAAAAACACAAAGCAAAATTCAAGAATAAAAGCATAAAACAAACACAAAGCCATAAACAAGACCACAAAGAAAGAACTCAAAAGCAAAAGCAGAAAACAAACACAAAACCAGAAACAAAACCACACAGTAAAATTCAAAAACAAAATCAGAAAACAAACCCAAAACAAGAACACAAAGCAAAAAAGGCAGAACAAAAAACACAAAGCAAAAAGCAAAATTCAAATAATGAAAGCAGAAAACAAACACAAAACCAAAAGCGAAAAACACAAAGCAAAATTCAAAAACAAAAGGAGAAAACAAACACAAAATCAAAAACTAAAGAGACAAAGAAAAATGAAAATGTTGCGTTGGTCCATGTGTATTACAAGACTTGACCATGTCAGAAATGAACACGTAAGGAAGCAAATGGGAGTTACATCAATTAAAGACAAAATGAGTGAAGCGCGTCCTCACTGGTATGGACATGTCACTAGAAGTGATGAGAACTCTGTCATTAAAAAAAAAACTCCGATTCGATACAGGGGGGTATCGATCCCGTGGGCGCTCTAAGAAACGATTGATGGGTAGAATCAGTGAAGACCTACTGTTGTGCGGCCTCAAACCTGAAGATGCTCTTGACAGCATGCAGTGGCGAACAACAACCAAGCAAACGGAACATGCGCCAACGCTGGAAATACGCTAGGAAAGAAGAAGCGAGCCCGAGCAACGCCGTGTAAAACATCTAGCACAGTACATACAAGGATAATATGTCTGTTATGTAGTGAACCCAGAGGCTGACTTGATCCTCAAAAATTACTAACATAGGTTATGTTTCTAGAAACCCACACAAATCCTTGGGAACACTACAATTAGGCCTACTAAGCTAGGTGAGTAGTGAGGTAGTGGGCCAATACTTTCGTTACTGAGTCTGTGCAGCATTACAACCCTTATGAATGACACGGGACTGATGATCAAGATATCCCTAACACCTGAAATGAATTATCAGCAACTTCTTCTTCTCCAGCCTGATTAATCCCACTTACTGTATGTGGGGTCGCTGATGCTGATATTCCTCCTCCACGTTGTTCTATCCCGGACCATTTCCTCCACAAGCCCCCGCTGTTTCATGCTTTCTTGAATGCTGTCCATCCATCGCCTTCTGGGTCGTCCTCGACTCCTTTTCCCTGATGGAAGCATTTCCAGCATCCTATTCCCCAGATAATCTTGATCTCTTCTCTTAACATGCCCACACCATCTGTGCCCAGCTTCTCTGACTTTCTCAGAAACTTGCACCACGTTAAGTCGTCTCCTAAACACTTCATTTCTCACGTTGTCCAACCTTTTATGTCCACTATGAATTAACAGCAACAGCAACAAACTGTGGTCGAACATCAATTCCCCTCGATTTTCCTTAATTCCACTCGGTCCTCCAAGGGACCCAAAAATAAATTCCTCAACTCCGCTCAGGCAAAGGGGTTATCCCCAATGACGTAAACAAATGTTATAACCCTCCTGCTCGCATAGCAAGGGCCGGGTCAAAATATTTAGGGCATGAAGAGAGTTTCATCTAATGTTTTTGTATAGTTTGAAATGAAGTAAAGATTTATGTGATTTTAAGATGCTGATTGTTCTTATTGTATTAAATTTCCTGTCCATATTCTTATTTAACAATTAACTTGATTAATATCAAGTTCTTTATGTATTATGTTTATATCTGATTTAACGAATGAATGGACTTTACTTCAGAGCGCTTGACCGATGGCGTGGTGGTGTTCGCAAGACATTCTTGTGCCATTGGTCAACTGCTCTGATGTCAAGTCCACTCATTCGTTAAATCAGGTATAAAGTGTTTGGCACATGATAACTTATATGGGAGAAAATGCAAGTGATTTAAAATTAATCATAATATTCTTTTAAATAAGTCTGCCAAGTTTTCTATTTTTTCTACAAATTTTATACATTGTTTTTAATATGTGCATAATTAAATATTTGTATGTTTTTTAACCGAGTCAGACATTATTAAATTAAATTTAGATAATAATAGGTGTATAATTTGTACCTAAAAAAATATTTTCGATATCAGCTACGGATACTGAAAATACTGTTTTCCAGCCTAGAACGGAAAAGTCAGCTGCATTCAAGAATGGCATTTGTTTACGTCATTGGGGATAACCCCTTTGCCTGAGCGGAGTTGAGGAACTCATGTTTGGGTCCCTTGGAGGACCGAGTGGAATTAAGGAAAATCTTGGGGAATTTATGCTCGACCAAGTGGAATTGATGCCCGCCCCAAACTGTCATGTCTGGAGGAACGCTTAGATCTGCCCCTTTATAAGGTGTTCCGTTTTGAAAGACGAACAGGAGCCCGAAAAGGATCGCTAGTAGGTCACGTCAGCTGCGCTCAGGTAGCAGACGGCATTGCTCTATATACTACAATTTATCTATAAAGCGTGTATTGTTGCTTCTTTGCCGGACAGCTGCGAGAGATTTCTTTTGTTGACTTCATAATAGACGATACAAATTAACGTCAAGTCTAATGCGATAACTAACTTGTACCATAGGCTCTTAATATGTGTATTATTAGCCTTTGAAAACATTCCTGTGGCATTGCATTCTATTAATAATGGCCATATACAGGGTATCTTAAAATAAGTTGTGGAAACTGCTTTGGATCAAAATCGATCTCTAGGATCATTCTTATGTTTTCCGAGCAAGCGCATACAAAAGAAATATATGGGAACTTTAGACTTTCTGACTTCGAGCATCTTTCAATCTTTAAAACGCCTTGTACTTTATGTAATGTAGCTGTAGAGGAGAACGGTGTGTCGAGGATAATTTTCTGATACTTATTCTTTTCCTTCTCCACTCTCCGCGTGGCTCAGAGGTGACGTTCTCGCTTTGTGTGCCCAAGGTTCTAGGTGCATATCCTGGCGCAGTCAGCTGGCACCTGAGGGTGCACAAATGCGAGGGAGCCGTGTCAGTAGAAGTATTGGCACGTTTAACACATGGAAGACGGGCCCCGAGAAATCTCGTAGTACGCTCGCCAGCAGCAGATGACGGGCCCCGAGAAATCTCGTAGTACGCTCGCCAGCAGCAGATGACGGGCCCCGAGAAATCTCGGTTTTATACACGTCATTGTTTTCGGTCATCCTGAGACATCTCTTGACCATGTATTGAACTATTTCGGACTGCACATTGATTAGAATAAATCGTAGATGTATATCTGCCACTTTTCTTTTATTCACGGCCTTCTTTTATTCTTTGATTTAGTTTCGAACGTCGACTTTCTTTCTACCGGTTCAGTCAATGGTAAGATGGAGCGCTCGCGTAATTCAGTGTTAGCTGACGACGATATTTTAGAAGAATTCTATGCCGACGATCGTTCAAATGGAAATAGTGATATTGAATTAGTGGAAAGTGAATGTGAGAGTGATAGTGGAAGTGATATTCAAGCCCCTCCACACCGTAATTTACCTAATGTGCCTATTTATTCAAGTGACTCTGATGACGATTACGATGTAGACATTGACGATGTATTAGGAATTGACGCTGAAGATGGCTTTATAAAGTAGGATCCACCGAGATATTTAGAACAGTTTAGATCCCCTTCGGGGCAAAATTCCGGCATAAATCTAGAAATATTTCTGAGTCCTCACTTGACGTTTCCATAAGAAAATAAAGAATAAAACACGCTATATTTGAAACAATCGTGGAATGCCGATCAATTTTGAGTAAATTTCGCATTTTATTGCTTTCTCAAAACACATTAAAACGTGGTTTACAAGTTGGGCAAAGTGAAAATACAAGAGTACAAGCCTTAACGAGTATTTCGCACTTTATAGCATTTGCGAAAAATCACCACCACTATCTATTACACATTAGTCTTGGCAGGCGGTACTTCATGGCGCAAGTTGCATTTCCTGTTCGTGATATTTGCATTCTTAAGTGAATGTTGCTGTGTCTTAAAAAAAAAAAAAAAAAAAAAAAAGTCGTGTCTCACTTTCCATTTCAACAACAGCAACATGACTGTAGTAGTAGTCTTAAAACATACGAGGCTTCAGCTCAGAATTATTGCATGCCGGTATTTTAAGATGACATAAATACTGCTTATAACAGGGGGAAGAGTATTATATTGTCCCAAGGTTTATAACGCGTGGATTATTGCTCGCATGCAATGAGGAATATTCACCAACTAATGGCCCTATTTCTCGAATTATTACTTGCACATGCAAAAGCATTCCACACTTGAAATTCCTCAGTAGTAAACTGCCGTTCAAGTTCGTGCAGCTTCAATATGGTCAAGGTTGTAATTATTGTTGATACTCAAGAATGTTATAGGTGTTAAGTTATCTTAATGGATCACTCAAGGCGTTGCTTGCCACGGTAGGTGAGTGGTTAACGAGTCGGTCTACTAACCCCAAGCTTGCAGGTTCGCTTCTGGCCGTGGTAAGTGATTTTTGAAAGGCGGCAAAAATTACGACATCGTGTCATACGATGTTGGCATGCCAAAGAACCCATTTGAGTTCAGTATGCCGTGTTCATAATGGCAAAATTAATCTCAGGAGTTTCCGCCAATACCAAGTTCCTCATTTCACTACTAGAAAGCGCTATAGTGTTCAAGGAGCTTAGATATCTAACCTACTTGACTTTCATAGTGCTTCAAGTAACAACGAAATTCGACATGCAAGCTACCCTCTGGGTGTTAAATAACAAATTTGCACATAGCACCCGAGGCCATACGATATTATTATTATTATTATTATAATTATTATTATTATTATTATTATTATTATTACTCAATGCGATCGCACTTCGATCGGGGAAATAGTAATTTTTGAAGGGCAGAAATAAACTACAATACTGAAGGGTCGTACGATGTCTACTCGCAGAAGGTTTTAATTCTAATAATAACAACTAGCATTACCCGTCGCGGCTTCGCCCGCGAATATTCTAGTTGTAAAGAGTACACTTAGCAAAATCTCAATCATGAATGCTATGACTGATTTATCCTTGGTATGAATAATCAGACTTTATCAATTCAGCTACTGGTGCAGTAGTTAGGGGTTTGACATTCCTTCATAGGTATATCAGAGCGAAGTTAATTTTCTGGGAATATCACAGACATTGTTAATTTAAGGGCCTTTAAATGCGGTTTTCGGAGACCCTTTATAGTCGGGTGAAAAAGACCTTTCGTACCACACTCACACTCACACCGGAACGTAAGGCCCCCGTACGGCAGCCCCCTATGGATGACTCCTACTGAGCCAAACGATAAATTGCGTGAAAAAAATCTGGGGTGCCCCTTAAGCGCATTATACTGTATGTATTGATGAAATTTACAGCTTAATTTGGTTCAGTGATAACCTTATAAACGTCTGGAAGCTTTCACAGTAATGTAATAATTGGAATTGTATTGCATCTTACTGAAATAGATGGACCTGTGAGATTCTGTTACCATGGTTACCGTGTTGCATTCTTTCATTATTTCATTGTAAATATACATGTTTTAAGGTATTTATTTAAATGTGAGGCATTTAAAGAGTAAGTGAGTGTGTTTCGCTTACGCATTGGGTTATGCTGAACCTGTAGGTACCACATATGTGTAGGTTGGTGTTAATGGGACCTTATTTTCGGTACAAAACTGGAATGGGGCCTTACCAGAATAGGGAGGGTTAATAATAATCTTAATTAATAATAATTGGGCTAGTATTATAGATATGTCTTATCGGTCTTGTATTATCTATAATTAGAGCCCTGCGTGGATAAACAAAACGTTATCCGTATCCGCTGACATTACAATACTATTTTTAGCCTACTTTTCACATTTTGCAAAAATGAGGAAAAAGTAGACTTATGAGATCGGGCAAATGTGTGTCTGTCTGTCCTTCTGTCTGTCTGTCTGTCTGTCTGTCTGTCTGTCTGTCTGTCCGTCCTTCTGTCTGTCTGGCTGTGTGTGTGTCCCCCACTATCAACTCCTAAACGGCTGCAGCAATGGATACAAAATTTGGTAGAAATAAAGATCTATACCAGAATATCTCACGGCCGTATTTGAAAATGATGTCAGTGCTACCAACTGCTGAAAAATCGCAATTGAAATTTGAGCTCCATGTTGGATATCTTGGAAGGTATGAATGGGAGCTATTTCAAAATTGGCACACGTATAGATAATAATATTGTAGTTTAATTTCCAGGAGGCCATACATGGCAGTGTTGCCAAAATGATTATACGCCTGCTGATAGGTCCAAATTTTAAATGCATATAACTTCTACACTATCAATTGGATATCAACCAAATTTCGTATGTGCTATGTGTACATAAGCAGATATGACTGAGCGTATTCTTAAGAGCCACCAGGGCTGCCAACTGTTAATTAATGCTCTCATTTTTAATCCAAATACCCATATATCAGATGGTATGAAAGCGGACAGCTTTAAACTATGCACACGTATAGTACCTGTCATTCTATATTAATTTGGAGTAACTTTATACGTCAGTGCTACCAACATGATTCTAAGCCTGCTGAGAGGTCCAACTTTAAATACATGTAACTTCTATACTATCGTTTGGATTTCAACCAAATTTCGTGTGTGCTATGTTTACCATAACAGATATGACTATGCCGATTCTTAAGAGTAACCAGGGCTGCCAACTGTTAATATATACTGTCTCTATTTTTGTTACCCTAATATCAATATATCAGAAAGTATGAAAGCCAATAGCTCTAAACTTTGCACACGTATAGTACCTGGCATTCTAGATTAATTTGGAGTAACTAATATAGGCCTACGCCAGTGCTGCCAACATGATTCTAAGCCTGCTGATAGGTCCACTTTTAAAATGCGTGTAACTTCTATATTAACTAATGGATTTCATTCAAAATTGACACAACAATAGATCATATTATTTCAGATTATTTCTGACCAATACATGTATGTCATTGTTGCCAACATGATTTCACACGCGCTCTTAGATCCAATGTTTAACTGCATGCAACGTCCATGCTATCAATTGGACTTCAACCAAATTGTGTATTCTGTGCCTTAAGAGATGGAACTAAGAATATATTCAGTCACCAGTGCTGCCAACTGTAGTTCTCTATTAGGCTACAGTATGCCAGATATACAGTATTTCGAACTAATTAGAAATGTCGATATTACCAACTTAATTTCGTCACTATTCTAGATGGATCCATATAGTTTAATCATTGGCATGAATCTTAAACTTTAAGAAAAGTAGGCTCTTTAGTTCGTTACGGAACTTCTTGTATTAAAGCAACACATTTTGAAGGCATTTGAGGAGAAATTCGTTCCCCTAGGTTATGTATGTCGTAACGGCTTCGGTGGCGTAGTTGGTAGCATGCTGAACTGCTGTTCCCAAGATAGGGGGTTCAAACCCGGCCGAAGTCGTCGGATTTTTTAAGAGCGTTAAAATCCTTCAGTATGCCTTCCTTCGGAGGGGAAGTAAAGTCTGCGGTCCCATATCATAGATTTATGGCATGTAAAAGAACCCTCCGCTAACTTTAATTGTTAGGTTTGATTAACGCTCCAATAAGTTCCAACGTTCGCCACCAGGTGCTGGTTGCGGTGGCATATTGTATCCAAGTTCGAAGCAAGGTGTCGTTGATGGTAGCATTGGGTAGAAAAAGTACCAACTACTTGACATTGATCGTCTGCATTCCTTACCTGAATTACAGATAGCACACACTAATGCAGCCATCACAATTAACACCGGTTATCAGACAGATTCTACACACACCCAATGTACACGGGGTACATGACCACGTTGTCGCTACCCCTAAACTGAGGAACCAACCAACCGAAACTAGACCGTTACAAACAACAGAATGCACAAATATTAACAATAAATCCCAACTACCGTACTTATTTTCATTGGAACTTTCATCAAATGTTCCTTCAATCTCGAGGAGTAAAACAAGGATAACTTACGAGCATTGAACATTTTTACTAAGTTAGTTAAATTAATTTCACAATTCAAAAGACATAATGACGTGTAATAATGTCCACAGATTATGTTCTTTTCTTGAAGACTATTTATTTACCGGCTTGTTAACTCTTGTCTTTTCAAAGCGTATCGCAACAGTGGAGTGTTTTTGTTAACATTTTTATATGTTGTACTTCGAATATTTCATTATGGACGTTGTAGTACTGTTCAGTCAGTACTCGTCATTTTTTGCTTCCAGCGCTTCTGTGGACGGTTAATGAAAGACTAAGCGAAGTAATAGAACAGCACTAGCTCTGAAGATAATAATTTTCTTCCAAATAACCACTCACTCAGAGCTATAAGTCTTATATTTAATTTTCGATACAGCATGATGTGCTGCCATGGATTACTGACGCAGACTTACGAGTTTAAGGGAAATCTATGAGGTCATAGTTATGAAATAACCTTGTATAATTCATTTAAAATAAAATGGATACCAAATGTTGTAACTATTGGACCCACTACTTCAACTTAGAGTGCAAAAGCGACAGGATTTACTTTTCCACGTCAAGATAAGCTAGGCTAGTTAGTTATTGTTGTTTTAAGGGGCGGAACTACGATGTCATTAGCTGATATCTACAGTGAGGGCCATCCCTAAGGAACAGGGCTATCCAAATGCCGTGCCGCCGACAGGTCGCAAGGACTCACCGTAACATTTATAACATTTGCCGATTTCAACAGCGCACCGTTAAGCACTGAATGCTGGCATTGCATTTATTAGATACTCAGCTGGCAAGATACCTTGGTTGTGATAATTAAAACTTGCTGTGAAGTACTGTAACCCACGTCGTATCACGTGAACATGGTTAGGTTTAGAAGAAAACATCTCTTTTTCCTTGTGGAAACGTATCCTTTCAAGATGATGTCTTCCATTAAATGTGTTCGTACTTCATAAAAAGAAATACCCACATGTATTTAATAAATCTAATACACCTTAGTCAATAAATTTCTTTTAAAATTAATATTTATTAACTAAAAACCAGTTTCGGCCTCATTATGGCCTTGTTCAGTTTTTCAAAGAAGAAAAGAAAAAACTAATAGAATACTACTAACAAACCTTCTGAAAACAACATTTAATCTTGGTCTTTCCTATTTACTAATTTTTTATACATCGAGTTGAGCCTCTATGGACTGCGTGCTAACAACCAACTTCACTTTTTAATGTCTAGGTCTTGTTCTTGTTCCGGCTTTGACTTCTTGCCAGTATCTTCTGACCTCAGCGACGAGTGTCAGTTTATGTTCTTCGGATGAAGGTCCTCTCCATCTTTCGGAAGTTGATACAATTTTAAAACCTTGGTAGTTGTTTACCAATCTTCTATATGTGTTCCAGTTAGGAATTTCTCGGCCTAGAATACTAATTTGCCTGAGATCTTTTTCGCATTCCTCGAACCATCTCGGCCTTGTTGTCTTAGACTTAATAAAACTCCATCTTCTTTTCATTGATCGATCATCAGTCATCATCAAAAGGTGACCGTAAAATAGTAGCCGTCTCTTCTTAATTGATGCTGTGATGGGTCTATTTTATTCTACAAGTCCTCATTTACTCTCATTCGCCACTGTCCATCAACCCATCTATTACCTAGGATTTTTCTTAATAATCCTGCGCTCTGTTTTTTCCAGTTGGTCAGCTTGACCTTTAGCATTCATGGTCAAAGATTCGGACGCATATAATCCCTCAGGTTTTTCAACTCTGGTATAGTGTCGGAATTTGTCCCCTTTACTCATAGAAAAAAATCCACAGCCTGCTTCCAGTCTCCGACCGGGTCAGGAATGGAATGAATGAAGCCCCCCATCTAGCGGCGAGGATATGAACTGTGCCGGCTGCCGAGGCCTGACGCACTCCCCTGGGGAAATGATTAAATGAATGACAGATGGAATGAAATGATAGTGGAGAGTGTTGCTGGAATGAAATTTTGACAGGGAAAACCGGAGTACCCGGAGAAAAAGCTGTCTGCCTCCGTTTTGTCCAGCACAGATCTCACATGGAGTGACCGGGATTTGAACCACGGACCCAGCGGTGAGATGCCGGCGTGCTGCCGCCTAAGCCACGGAGGCTTCCCCTTTACTCATAGACTTTTTGTTATAGATATTCTTTGTCATTTTGTATGCCAGGTCTAACTTCCTCATCCTATTGCTTTTTTTTTATAAAAAAAAATATTTAAAAAACATATCTATCACTAATGTGGGCTTTAATTGGATAATAAAAAATAATTGTGTTTGTATTCCCATAAATTGTACTTTAAAAGATCTTGATATGGTCTATAACATTAAAAAAACTCTTTGCTGAGTGGAGCATAGGTTGGAATGTTTATTGTAATCTTACATTATTTTTAAGTTACTACCATCGTGTAGACTGACCTTCCAAGAGTATCCTCTGCCATTTACAAGCCGATCGGAGGATAGACGCTGGCAGAGTTCGCTTGTTACTTATACCCCTGCCAATAGCACCATTCAACGAATGCTTAACCCACTGGCGGACAGTTGGTAAACATTAGAATGTGCCCTGGTAACTTCTACTGACCTGTTTGTCCTTGCTTGGTGCTTCCTACATCTACTCACTGTTAAACTGTCCAGTGGAAATGTTAATATTGACTCGCAGGTTTCTGCGTACAGAGACAGCACCTGTACTGTTCCCATGGACACTGGTTTACTGTGCCACTGCTGCCATCGTCATTACACATCATTGTATTTCAGACAGTTAAGGATGTGGGCCACCGGCTGACGTGATCTCACGAGCTCTTTGGCCGGATATGTTTTGCTGAATTGTCTTAATGGTTTTATGACTGACATAAAAGTGGAACACCGGATGCTTAATCATTCTAGGTTTCTCTAATACAATGTTTCTCATTCCTCATTTGGCCGCGTCCAACAATTTTGTTTTTAATTATTCTCAGTTCCTGGCCTGTCACAATACACACATTTTGTTTCTGCAATATTTTATTTTTTACATGGATGTGTTTCTGCGTGTCCTGTTTGCCATCTCTTGATGAATGCAGTACATTTGCATTTGTCTGTTGGTACAGGCTAGAGTAAAATGTGGCTTTTCACCAATGTCTCAAGTCTCGCTCATGGCAGTGATTATATGGAAGCTACTGAGGTATGGGTGGTGCTTAGTATGACATTCAGGTCACAGTCAGTGCCTGTGGATGCTGTGGAAGGTTCTACTCATAGGGTTAGTTCTGCTGTTCTGACTCGGTGAGGAAAGCAATGGCAAACTACCTCACTCCTCTTCTTGCCTAGTACGCCTCAATATATCGCTGCCTTAGGGTTTTGTGGGTATCTACCCACATAGCCTAACGGTGGTACTTTTTGAGGATCCAACCAGCCTTCCGGCTGACTACCTAACAGACAGACAGACAGACAGATGTTTTTGGGTTTGGGGATGAGACCGAACTTCACGTAATAGTCTACCGCGCACCTTGTCCCTAAGCGGCCGCACTACAAGAATTGCATGGCTGCATTTCCCACACGAGATGCAGTTGCACAGTATAACGCAGAGCGTGCGTGAAGTCTCTCCGCAGCGGCGAGCTACGCAGTTCTTGCCTTCCGGGATGTGTTAGGTTGACAGCACATTATTGTCGCTGTATACTCAGTCTCACTGCAGTGGTTGGCATAAACAAGCACTTGTTCCGTGTTGACCTTCAATTCGAGTGATAGCCTGGGGATACTGGTTCATTATTGCCGACAGTGAGTGCCTGTGCGTGATACCGTTGACGCTGTAAATTGTATTCTTTTCGAATTCTTGTGTAAGCTGAGTGTAGTGTGAATGCTTACTACTGAAGAGCATGTGACTTAAGTGGAAGAGATTTTCCGTGCTGTTGGAAACTTTTCGGAGCATAGAGTGGTAGTGGTGAGTACCGTATATATAATTGCAATGCTTAAATTCAATGTAATTGTTTTCCATGTAAAAACATAACTTGAATGTATTACCAACCCAACACGTCCCGCAAGGTGAGACACGCGCTGCGGAGAGACTTTACGGACACACTGTATAATACTTCAATAGTTCATCTTGTTATGGATTTGTACTTATGCCCGCAACTTTAATGCAATGATAGCTAACTTTGTGTGTCAACAACGTTACAATAATTGACCTCATGCAAATTGTAAACACGAGCTCGTCTGTAATATAACCTTCTTAGAGAGCTTGTTAGAAAAGTTAACAGGTATTCATCATTTAGATCTGAAAGACATATATCGATGGTTTTTGTATCAGCTTCAATTGTGATTGTTTCATTCTTATCTTCAAATCTCTACATAATATAAAGCAAAGTTCCCGATTCTGGGATGTAATGGATAATCTGGGTACATTACATATATTTTTATTTGAGACTATTTTGCCTTTTAGCGTCCAGTCTAGTCTAGAAACCTCTGTTTGCGAACAAGTCACCGTTATGATGCCCTATTAGCAGTTAGCATTGCAGCCTCCTCTACTTCTACACCTCTCACTATGCAATTGTTTATCACTGAATCTAACCAATCGCCTTTTAGGCCTACTTCTACGTCTCTAACTTAATTAAAACCACCCCACGTATAAACTACGACACGCCATTTTCTACTGTGTTCAATCTGAGAAATGACGAATATTATTGTCAAAATCCTTTTTACATTTCTTGGCCTATTTTCATTTTATGAAAAAAAAAAAGCTAATGAGATCACCTTTTGTCTGTGTGAGTGTGTGCGTGTGTGTCCCCATCTAAATACCTCTGAACGGCTGGAGCGATTTCAATGAAACTCGGTAGAGTCATAGAACCATTTCAGCCGACCCTGACAGTACCCTTCAAATTGTATTATGTCTCACCAATCCAACATAGCGGCTGTGCGTAATATTTCACCAACATTCAATATCTCCGAAACTATTACCGATATCACCATGAAATTTTGTACGGTGATAAAGAGCACTACTAAACGTTCACCTAAGAGACTTTCAAAAACCTGATAACTACAAAACCAACATGGCGGCCAAGCGAAGCTGAGACTTTTCTCGCGATTTAACCATCCAAACGCAATGAAACTTGGTACAGCAAATGTTCCTACACATCGTGATGTAATGGGATCTAATTTAGTTCAATTCTTTACATAACCACAAGATGGTGGCTGTGCGTAATTTTAAAATTATTTTTTATTTCTTGTTTCCTAATCATGCAATTGAAGTTTGAATACTACACGTACACAATAATCTTCATGTAATAGTACATAACTCTAAGACCTACATATATAAAAATCGAACATGGCGACCATCCGAAATATTAGACGGTTCTCAATATCTACGAATCTATTACAGCAATCAAACTGAAATTTTGTATGTGATAGAGGCAACTGACATGAGTAGAATATATGAAAATAGGCTGGATAGTTCCTCACGGAACTACTTGTCTTGTCATGCTATGTTGATTGGCAAACAGAGCTTTTCGTGAAGGGTGTGCCATACCTTGCGCGTATTGTGGTTTATAAACCATTGTATTGTCAAGTTCTCAGTTAAAGCTTCACTCAGTATTCCTGCGAGTTCGGTGGTAGACCTATTGTTAATATAATTACGTATACTGCGGCTCATGTGAAGCTAAGGATACGTGGGCCGTGGTCAAGTGGCAATGCTTACAAAGTACATATAAATCACTCTTGTTTGAAATTCAATTCTAAGTATTAACAACCATGTTACAATACTGGTGTTACACAAACCCTTGACGCACTGCATTGTGAAACATGAAAGTTAACAGTGCCATTGTTTAGTATAACTCACAGGTATCCGAACAAATTGAAGTCTTAAGCCTCCGATATATGTAAAAGAAACTCAGGCCATTCATTTTTAGCCTATTTTCATAGGCTTGTGAGATCACCTTTTGTCCGTATGTATGTGTGTGTGTGTATGCGCGTGTGTGTGTACCCCTCTTATTACTTCTAAACGGCTGGAGCGATCTCAATGAAACTCGGTAAGGTCATAGTACTATTACGGCCGACCCCGGCCGTGCCCTCCAAATTTTATCTCGTCTCACCAATCCAACATGGCGGCTGTGCGAAATATTTCACCCAAACTATTACTGATATCACCCTGAAAGTTTGTACGGTGTCAATCGGTACCAATAGAAGTTCACCTATGAGACTTTCAAAAACCTGTTAACTACAAAACGAACATGGCGGCCAGGCAAAGTTGAAACTTTTAAATGGACTTTTCTCGCGATTTAACCATCCAAATGCAATGAAACTTGGTATAGCAAATGTTTATGCACATTGTAATGCACTGGCATCTAATTTAGTTCAATTGTTTATAAACCTCAAGATGGCGAGTGTGCGAAATATTTCACCGGCTTTCTATATCCCCGAAACTATTATTGATATCCCCCTGAAATGTTTTACGGTGATAGAGGGTACTACTAGAAATTCAGCTATGAGACTTCCAAAAACCACGGACCCAGTGGTGAGAGGCTGGCGTGCTGCCACCTAAACCACGGAGGCCCTCATAAACGTCTCTTATTAAAGTAAAAATTTCAATTCTAATTGACTAAATCTATTAAGTGTCTATCGATGGAGTAATTCATATTCAAGCAATATTAGACTTTGATAACTTCTTATACAGTCTTCATAAAATGATGGATTCGATTGACAATAAAACCAAAATTGTTTTACAATCTAAAAGTGCTAGTTGGCACTGCATGAAATTGTCAAGATCTATTCACTAAATTATACACGTTGATAGTACAGTGTACTGTACATGATAAAATTTTCCTATTAATAGCCTTTATTCGTGCTCAAATAAATGTTTAACTATTTTCTTTCATACTTTTGTAATGACGTCCATTTCTATTAGTCTTGGATATTCAACATTAGATTTTTAAGATCATTTTTATTTATTATACTGTTTGTATAGAAAACAACCCATTTAGTGGATAAGTATGTTATCTTAATACAACCCATGCTGATGAAGACCACAATGAAGTGTTGAACACATGTTTCAATATAGACAGATAGATAGATAGATAATGCCTTTATTGGTGGCGAAGTTAGGGCTCAAGGCCCTCTCTTACATTTAACCACTAGAAGAGTATACATCTACATGACTTAAAATTACAAATACCAATAGCACAAATAATATTAATAGCAATAAGAATAGTGATAATATGAATAATGGTAGAATCATTGATTTCAAAAATACACAAAGTAAAGTACCCTTAAATGACGTAACTACAGTATTCCAATCATTCATCTCATTGATTCATTCGTTCATTCAACATTTATCCAGGAAGTCAGCGGGATCCACCCAGCAAATACTCGCAGCAAACCACTTTAAACTTGCGATGAGAGGGATTGTCTCTAATGTTCGCAGGTAGCAAATTCCATGACATGGGCGCAGGGATTATGAACGAGCAGTTGTAAACAGCAGTACGGTTTATAGGTATGGTAAGAGAGGAGCCAGATCTCGTATTGTGGTCATGATAGGACGAGAGGTAAGAAAACGGTGTTACAAGATAGTTAGGGGTATTAGTGGAAAGTATTTTGTGCAGTAGTGATAACATGTGGAGTTCGCGACGCTGGTGCACTCGAACCCACGACAGCTCCTTATAATAGGGTGATATATGATCATCATATCGCACCCCCCAGGGGCTCACATCTTGTGGGCGTGGGTTGGCGACCACGGGGCCCCAGCTGAGTCCGGCATTGCTTCCACTTACTTGTGCCGGGCTCCTCTCCGTCTTCTTTCCTGTCGACCTCACTTGGTCAACTCTTGTTCTCTTCTGACCCCAATGGTATTAGGGTATCCGAGGCTTAGGGAGTCTCTTCCTTTCCCGCCTTAATTGGCCCTTGTCTCATCTTTTCTGATACCCTCCTTCTGCGAGGGGTCAGCCTTCTTTTTCTCTTCCTTTTACCTCCTGCCTTGTGCTCTAGGCCCTTAAGGAGGCAGGGCGTATGTAGCCCCACCACTTCTGGTGCACCCTAGATAATGCTACACCCTCAGGGGCTCACGGCTGGTGAGTTTGGGAGTTGGCGACCCCGAGGGATTCCTGAGCTGGGTCCGTTTTCCCCTTTTGTCCCTTACCTTTGGGGCGGACCCTCTCCTCTTTCACTTTCCTATATGCCTTTCATGGCTCTCCTTCCTTCCAAGTCCCTCAATCCGCCTTCTCCGAGGGTTGAGGGCATTTCTTGTCCTTCTGTCCTTTTATTTGCCTTATTCTCTTTTAGTTTTCCATTTCTTCTTCTACTGTAGTATGTAGGTTATTAGTTAGTTTTAGTTTTAAGTTCGCTTTTCATTTTCATCTTCACGATCACCCAAACCATCAGGGGCCGATAACCTAGATGTTAGGCCCCTTAAAACAACGATTATCATCATCATCATCATCGAAGCAGCTACAAAACTGGTGAGCCGAACATGTCCTCGGACACTCCCGGCACTAAAAGCCATACGCTAAAAAAAATCATATCGCAGACCAAAGATATATCTTACACAGTTGTTGAAGCACCGGTCCAGTTTCTTGTTACATTAGAGTTTTTACTGGTGTATTTTTGTAAGTTCAATTAATATATACGTTAATAAGTCTATGAAACACATTTTCCGTCACGCTTAATGTTTTTCCTTCGGAAATCATTAAAGAATAAATTTAAAATGTCACTATGAGTAAGATTAATCCTTACGATAAAATAAACATTCCAGAGATTTATCTGAAATTAGAACAAACCTCTAAATACAGTATAGGCCTAATACATCCTTTCATAAAATTAGTTATTACGTTCAATGACCACTGAACCACTGTGTAAAATATCTTCTAAAACCAAAAGGGATTACATATTTTTTTAAAATTCTATAGGTTTGAAAGAATTCAATCGCCTTTCGCCGGTCGAAAAGTCTGAGAACTCGTGGTTTGACGGACTTGCTTCCTTTGAGGAGTTATGAGTCTAGTGCTGGTTTCTCCACTGTAGGTGACGTGGTGAGTACCAATCAGTACATAGCACTATCATCTTCGACTCTCATGTTCACTTTACATAGAGAAATAGGTCTTAATTGACTCAACTAATGAAGTGATTCAATTAACGTTCAGTTGTAGCAAGGGAGGAGCACGTGAGAACAGGTAGACAGAGAAATGCTCGTAATTTAGTCGATTTGCCGGTGTTCCTCTTCAGGAAGAAATATTCTTGCATACGCTTCTATCGTTGACAACCATTGTGCGCAAACCGGCAAATCACAAGGCTATGTGAAGAATCGAACTATAGACCCAAAAAACTAGCATTTGCGTACGAACACTGGGTTCATGTGCTGTGATATTCAAGTTATTAGTTTGTGTTTGCTTTTGCAAGCTGCTGTCCACTGCAATGTTAGTTTGATGGACAAACTCACACCAGGCTATGTGATTAAAGCAATTTTTCTACTTCAACTTGTGATTTTTACCTGGAGGTTAGAAAGTAACGCAGGGCAGATAATAAGTGAATATGATAGTTATACGGTTTTATGAAGTGATTCTCAGGACTAATGCTTTTTAATTTAAAACATGAATTTCATTCAATTATGAGGGTCTAGAACTTACATTTCTTTTGTTTTATTGATGGCTTATGAATAAAATTTTAATTAAAAATAATTAGAACGAAGAGCATTTGAGGGATGCTAATAACATGGAGTTATGAGATCTTATGATTATTATGTGAGATATAGGTGAAGTGACAGGATAATTAACAAGCACAGTGAAGCGGAACGATACTGCTTCCAGAAGATCTCGAACCTATGTTCCTTAGAACAGTTAACTGCCTGCTTTAATGCAAAAAGAAAGTTACAGTATTGTAGTTTTGAGGAGATAAATAGCTGTCAAGAAATTGTATTACTCTACAATCAAATTACATATTCTCCGAACATTGATGATGTTAGGTGTCATAATGATTAACCACAAACGTCTGGCTTGTTATGCCGGGTAGCTTATAAAAGCACGTTTCAGTCTCAATATGGAGGCACAGCAATGATACACTGCATTACAATTTGTACACAATTTTTTGCAAATCTTTATAGCCTACGAATTTCTTATACACAGACAGATTTGTTCTAAGATAGTTTCCGTCTTGACCAGTTTTTAAACCAGTATTTAAGTGTTGCATGTGCAAACCGTTAGTTGTAACTCTTCAGTCGGCTGGGTACAATATACAGTGTAATAAATAAGTAAATAAACACTCTTGAAAAAAAAGTAGTAATTACAATCACCTATTATTTAATCGTGCCCTCAGCCTCGTGAAGCAAAACCGAGAAGAGGTGAGTTCCATTCACTCCTCAGCCACTGTTGTCGTACAATACCTTCTGTTCAGAGCACTTCTACTGTTGTCGCACTATACCTACTGTTCAGAGCACTGCTACTGTTGTCGCACTATACCTACTGTTACGAGCACTGTTATACTTGTCACGTTATACCTACTGTTGTCGCACTATAACTACTGCTAAGACCACCGCTACTGTTGTCGCACTATACCTACTGTTCAGAGCACTGCTACTGTTGTCGCACTATACCTACTGTTCAGAGCACTGCTACTGTTGTCGCACTATACCTACTGTTACGAGCACTGCTATACTTGTCACGTTATACCTACTGTTGTCGCACTATAACTACTGCTAAGACCACCGCTACTGTTGTCGCACTATACCTACTGTTCAGAGCACTGCTACTGTTGTCGCACTATACCTTCTGTTCAGAGCACTGCTACTGTTGTCGCACTATACCTACTGTTACGAGCACTGCTATACTTGTCACGTTATACCTACTGTTGTCGCACTATAACTACTGCTAAGACCACCGCTACTGTTGTCGCACTATACCTACTGTTCAGAGCACTGCTACTGTTGTCGCACTATACCTTCTGTTCAGAGCACTGCTACTGTTGTCGCACTATACCTACTGTTACGAGCACTGCTATACTTGTCACGTTATACCTACTGTTGTCGCACTATAACTACTGCTAAGACCACCGCTACTGTTGTCGCACTATACCTACTGTTCAGAGCACTGCTACTGTTGTCGCACTATACCTTCTGTTCAACGCACTTCTACTGTTGTCGCACTATACCTACTGTTACGAGCACTGCTATACTTGTCACGTTATACCTACTGTTGTCGCACTATAACTACTGCTAAGACCACCGCTACTGTTGTCGCACTATACCTACTGTTCAGAGCACTGCTACTGTTGTCGCACTATACCTTCTGTTCAGAGCACTTCTACTGTTGTCGCACTATACCTACTGTTACGAGCACTGCTATACTTGTCACGTTATACCTACTGTTGTCGCACTATAACTACTGCTAAGACCACCGCTACTGTTGTCGCACTATACCTACTGTTCAGAGCACTGTTACTGTTGTCGCACTATACCTACTGTTCAGAGCACTGCTACTGTTGTCGCACTATAACTACTGTTACGAGCACTGCTATACTTGTCACGTTATACCTACTGTTGTCGCACTATAACTACTGCTAAGACCACCGCTACTGTTGTCGCACTATACCTACTGTTCAGAGCACTGCTACTGTTGTCGCACTATACCTACTGTTAAGAGCACTGCTACTGTTGTCGCACTATACCTTCTGTTCAGAGCACTTCTACTGTTGTCGCACTATACCTACTGTTACGAGCACTGCTATACTTGTCACGTTATACCTACTGTTGTCGCACTATAACTACTGCTAAGACCACCGCTACTGTTGTCGCACTATACCTACTGTTCAGAGCACTGCTACTGTTGTCGCACTATACCTTCTGTTCAGAGCACTGCTACTGTTGTTGTACTAAACCTACTGCTTACTCTACTGTTGTCGCACTATACCTTCTGTTCAGAGCACTGCTATTGTTGTCGTACTAAACCTACTGCTTACTCTACTGTTGTCGCACTATACCTTCTGTTCAGAGCACTGCTACTGTTGTCGTACTAAACCTACTGCTTACTCTACTGTTGCCGCACTATACCTTCTGTTCAGAGCACTGCTACTGTTGTCGCACTATATCCAAGGCCCTACTTATACATTCATGAGAGTTTTGATTAAGCACACATGATTACTAATTATGTAAACCCCTCCTAGCCCCACACTATGGCTAATAATTGTGCACATGGGGGTCACTCTTAAAGACAGCTCCTTACAGAATATAAACTAGTCCCAGCAACTCGTGAGATTCAAACAGGTGAGTCACTGGGAACAAGTAACACACTCCTGTGTTATCATCCACCCCGTACACAGTAGCCAACTTGGGCGTGTGTGTGTGTGTGTGTGTGTGATAACCTGTGTTGATGTGATATCTCAACTACAGTAATGACTATTACATTTTGCCTCAGTTGTTTTCTAGATCTCATGATTTGGAGCCATAGCCATATACTCCCGAATTTGGACATTCTGTTTTGTTAAGCCCCCTCGTAGAGAATCTGGAACATTTACACATTCTTTTAGGGTGGCAAATTGAGAAACGAGCGAACTATGGAACATGTCTCCGAGATGACGGCCTTCTGCATGATGATATGTAGACCAGGATGTAATCCCAATTTATTATGATTATTATTACATTACATTACATTATGCGAACCGGCCAAAACTAAGGACCACACAAATATCATTCCATTTCCTTCGCATAGTTCTTTCTTTCTTCCTTTCTCTTCCCCCTCACTTCCTTCATTCTTTCAGAATGATGCGCCTTTCTCTCTGCTGTCCATCTTCCTCCCCTGCGTTCTCTCTTTTCTCCCAAAAGAACCTTTATGCTCGAAAGTATTTCCCTGAATTGTGTTCTGTCTCGACAGTCGTCATCTGTAATTCCTAGCCTCCGGAGTTCTTCCTTCATCTGCTTGGTGTAACCCCCTTGGCTCCTCAGATTATATATTTTATCAAAAATATGTTTATTTATTCTTGTTGGATTCATTCCAACCATATGTCCATAGAAACATATACGTCTTTTCCTAATTGTTGTTACCATGTCATCCACACTTTCGTATGTCTCCTTGTTGGATCTTAGTCTGAAGGTTCCCTGTAGCACTTTTGGGCCTTAACCCTTCTCAATATCCTCCTTTCAATCTTCAGAAGCATTTCCAGGTTCATCAAATTTGCCATCTCCACACCATATAAGATCACCGGTTTTACCACAGCAATGTAGTGTTGTAGTTTGGCATTAAGGGATAGGTTATTTTTGTTGTATATATTTTTAGTGGAGAAGTTGAGTTTTTCTAGTTAAGTCTTCTGTTTTCCATTGACTCTTTGTCCAGTCCATTGTTGCTAATGATCTCTCCGAGGTATTTAGACTGTTTCGTGACCTTTACCCTCCCGTATTTCGTCTTAACTGTTTTCTTCATGTAGTTCTTGTTGGTGCTCATCATCTCTGTTTTTGGAAAAGAGATTTGTAGCCCTGTTTTCCCAGCGACTTCTTTTAGATTATTATTATTATTATTATTAGTCTATTATTATTATTACTATTCTGTCTACGTATAGTTTCATAGTATTTCGTACCCATATTTCATTTTATTTTCTCTTTACCAAGATGAATTCAGACTCTCATTTTTCTTCGTATTTTAGTTAGTGCAGTTACTCCATTTGTTTCAAGGGGAGGGAAGAATGTAGCACTCTTAAGCCGTTTGTCTGACTCACAAGTATTCAATGCAAGTATAGAAGACAAAGGATCCCCCTTAATACCTCGCGTATTTAATTATAGGTGTGTTGAATGTGTTATTAACATTCTTCGCAAGATGGGGGGCGATCGATTAGTGTCAGATATATTAATCGCAATCAATAAGCTCCGTAATAGGCGTTTTTCTCTCTACTTTAAATACAGTTGTGTAGATCATAACGTGCCAGCATTACAAAGGAGGCATCCAATTTTATGCACGTTGTTGTTGTTGTTGTTTTTGTCCCCAACCATTCACGCCACTATGACTACTTTCCACAGCAAGGACGAGTATAGGACGTGGACATAATATTAAGCCAAAGCACATGTTATACTACATGTCAGGGGGTACCGTTAGGAGCTCTATGCGAGTAATGGTAGCCATTGGTCTAGGAGTTTGTGACGTCACCTCGCGGACACAGACGAGTCCCACAGCATTGCAGCACCTGCATATATTTTGTTTGAGGCACGTTTTCTTAATATATACGAGTTAATAGCTACGTAATTGCACACACCTTTCAATCTACTAATGTTAGAATATTTCTGAATGATGTTGGAAATGTTGACGATGAATTAACAAGTAATGAATATGAGTTAATTAATGGCTATGAAATTTTAGCCTACACATCTTACAATCCAACATTTCTTTTCTTAACTATTAATTTTAGGAGATTGGGGCATATTGGTCATCAGTCTTATGCACTTGAACGTGTTGAATTTGCCTGATAACCTGTGTTTTTGTAATATTATGTGTAATTGTAATTTATGATTGAGGTACGTGCCCCAAGACTTGAAATATGTACCATCCCGACATTTTCATAGTACGGTATTCTGGTTACCTTGACCACATGTTATTGAGTGCAAACAGCCCCTTGCACGGTAACAATAGACTGGCTGCCTGGTGCAGCGGTAATGTTCTCGCCTGCTGACTCCAAGGTTGCAGGATTGAATCCGGTGCAGTCCGTTGTCATTTGAGGGTGCGCAAGTGTGAGCGGGGGGGGGGGGGGGGGGCTGCGTGGCGGTGTCGGTCGAGGCGCTGAGCTTCTAACTGAGAGGGAGTGGGTTCGATCCCCACCCAGGTAGAGGAATTTAGAAGCAAAGCTACCACTCTCGGAAACACAAATAGCCCTGGGGTTCACTCAGCCTACACCAGAAATGAGTACTAGGGTAATTCCTGGGACAAAGACGGTCGGGCATGAAGCTGACGTAAGCTTTCGACTGAGTCCTCCAATTTAATTTATCGTATGGCATACATGAAAATTATTTATAATTTGACATCGGGTTTAGAAACGTAATGAAGTGTCTATGGTGTCCCTAGGAAGAAGTCGCTGAATTCACCACTGTAAGATGTTTGTGGGCAATCTTGAACTAGGTGCCGAACAGTCTGTCCTTCAGCACCGCACTCGCAACATGATGAATTTTTTTTCCTCCACTTGTACAGGAGATCCCGCATACACCGTGATTGGTCGGATTCTATTTAATTTTGACCTGGTCTTTCTAGGCGGAGTGAACCCTGGCACCTTCTCAGTTACGCATGGCATTCCTGAACTCTCTGGAGGGGCAAACGAATTCCAATCGGAAGACCATCTCTCAGTCAGGTTGAATTTGTTGGTTGCAAGATTCTCCACTCTGCAGATAGGTGGATGTCTTGAACGTAATCGTTTCACATGTAGATCAACAATGTCTCCAATGAAAAATATTAAAATAATATTAATAATATAGTTTACATTTTTAGGAGGTGTATATGAGTAACTCTCATATTTCGTAAAGGAAAATAAAAAGGAAAGTTGTTCACACTTTGAATGTAAATAGCATTGGAAACAAGACATAGGTTATAATATGTTCTGGCAACCAATAAACGCTTCAAGCGCGAAATTCTATTAGTTAAAGACGGATCTGGTTTCGGCACAAGGTTAACCTTTACGACGTAAACATACAAACTTTGCTGTTATTATTTTACACACTGCCATTGTCCTGGTATAGCATGGAACATGTCAACAAATCCTTCAGTTTCGAGGATTTGTTTTTATCATTTTCATGTATATTTTTATTTGAGTAATTTGGGATATTATAGTAATCATCTCTGTGCAGTTGGGTATGGAATTGATTTGTCTGATAGCTTCTGATTGTAAGGCTGGAAGTCAAGAGATGCAAGGCTCAAAACTCAGTGCCGACATCAATCATCCTTCCTGAGTATTGCATTTCCCTAAGTTCTTTTAAAATAATTTCTGGCAAATGCGAGCATGGTACCCGGGGCATCCACCTCAATCCTAGCTTCCAATAACTAGTGACCCAACAATAGTGGACCCATGCGAGGTACCTCGCATGTGGATGGACCATCCGCTCGTTTTTATTGATGTGCGGGCTCGTCGCGATACAGTTCTGGCAGGGGTGCTGCAGTTGAGAACTGAAGAAGGTCTTTGTCTTTCCAATAAATCTACTGAGATGGGTATCTTAGATTCGATCCCGAAACTTGGCACAACATAGGAGAACCCTATTACTACGCACGCAATTAACAACTGAGTTGATTTGCACTTAACCTGTGCCGCACGATAGTCTTACATCCTTCTTTGATTGGTTGGTTCCTCAGTTTAGGGGCTGCGACAACGCGGTCATGTAGCTCCGAGTACTTTGGGTGTGTGTAGAATCTGTCTGATAACCGGTGTTAATTCTGATGGCTGTATCTGTAATTCCGGCCACGACTGTCTCCATCCTAGTCCAAATTTTAATTACAAATACAATACTACTACAAAAACCACAATAGCACAGGCAAAGGCCCAAAATAAATGCACAAAGCCAGCCTTGTCAGGAAAAACTCAGAAGAGGTGGAGCTCAAAGCATGCAAGGTAGGTGAACTGTTGAATCTAGCTCGACTCCTATGGCTATGGCCACTACCGGCATATTAAAGTACTGATCAGAGGACGATAAACTGTGGCGTGTCAGTGAAGGATAAATCACGCAGAGAACACTGGCTTGCCAGGTAGAGCCAAGGACCAGGACCGCACATTATAAGCACATTTGCAGCCCTGATCGATGTCTCAGGATAACAGGTTGTGTGTAGTCTTTCCAAAGAATTCACTAACTACTGAAGGGCAAGGATAGGCCTAGATTGTGGGCATCATCTCTGTTGCTTCTTCAAATGATGGCCAGAATTCCTTCATCTTCTAACAACAAGGTTAAATAAATACCACAATTTGGAAGATGGGTTATATATTCTCATAACTATCCTCTCACAAGAAAATGAACCCAGGAACATACTGTACTTCAATCATTATGCTGCATGCCAATATTATACGGAATTGAAAGCATCGCATGTCCCATGGCACCTACCTCATCTCTGTCCCTTATAATTAAAGCTCTGCGTGGATGCGGATATCCACGGATAAACCCGCGGATGTCCGCAAAACTTTCGCCATGTGGATCGAGTTTGCATGGCAGTGCGAATAGCGGATAATGTTTAGCGTAAATTTGCGGATAGTTTTTAGCCTATTTTTCACATTTTGCAAAAATGAGGAAAAAGTAGACTTAAGAGATCGATCCGGGAAAATGTGTGTCTGTCTGGTTGTGTGTGTGTGTGTCCCCCCCCCCCCCTATCAACTCCTAAACGGCTGCAGCAATCGAAACCAAATTTAGTATGAGTAAAAGATGTATACCGGAATATCTCAAGCCCATATTTGAAAATGATGTCAGTGCTACCAACTGCTGAAAAATCGCACTAGAAATTTGAGCTTCATGTTGGATATCTTGGAAGGTATGCATGGGAGCTAATCTAAAATTGGCACACATGTAGATAATACTAATTCAGTTTAATTTCCAGGAGGACATACATGACAGTGTTGTCAAAATAAGTTTAAGACTTCTTATAGGTCCAATTTTTGAATGCATATAACTTCGACACTAACAATTGGATTTCAACCAAATTTTGTATGTAATATGTGTACATAAACAGATATGACAGAGCGTATTTTTAAGAGCCACCAGGGCTGCCAACTGTTGATAATTGCTCTCTCTCTCTTTTTAAAAATCCGAATACCTATATATCAGAAAGTATGCAAGCCGACAGCTTTAAACTATGCACACGTATAGTACCTGACATTTTAGATTAATTCGGAGTAACTTATATACGTCAGTTCTACCAACATGATTCTAAGCCTGCTGATAGGACCAATTTTTAAATACATGTAACTTCTATACTATCAGTTGGATTTCATCCAAATTTCGTATGTGCTATGTGTAACATAACAGATATGACTATAAGTATTCTTAAGAACAATCAGGGCTGACAACTATTAATAAATGCTGTCTATATTTTTTTACCCTAATATTCTAGTTAGGTTCATATACCGAAGATTAATCATTGGCATGAATCTTAATTTTAAGAAAAGTAGGCTCTTTAGTTCGTCACGGAACTTCCTGTTTTTAAAATAATTTTAGATTTTGCTTGGATCAGCGTCTTTCACGATTCTTGTTATTTCCCTATTTATATGAGAATAATAGAGAAGTGACAGAAGCCAATCCTGGAAATACCCTCAATTAGTGTTGACTTATCCCCCCAAAAGTACTTTATGTT
Organism: Meconema thalassinum; assembly: GCA_946902985.2. NCBI lineage: Eukaryota > Metazoa > Arthropoda > Insecta > Orthoptera > Tettigoniidae > Meconema > Meconema thalassinum. The sequence continues at coordinate 68,423,255 of OX336399.1, read as the reverse complement.
CGACCCTGGCGAAATGTAAATATTATACCAATCAGAGCTCAAGAAACAGTTGTGTGACCAATTAGGTGAGGAGAGCATCGCACCTACGCTCACTTCCTTGGCCCCCTATTTTAAATTTCACTGCGTGGCGAGTGTCATAGTGAGGTATTCCAGGAGGCCATGGTCAAATACAAGGTATTCTCTGCGTCCCATGCGCTCTGTTCAGTACATAAAACTGGTGAAATCTCGACAGATATTTGTAAATATTTATGTTCGAACATAAAATAGTTATAATAATTATCGTCGAACATAAACAGTCGTATGCAACTCGCCTATAATGGTAATTAAGACACTAGTATGGAAATTATAAACATATTCGTGCCATAAGTATTGCCATTATAGGCTCGTTGCATAATGTACTACTATACCTGCGCTTGCCTGCGTGGGTATATCCGACGACTAAGTGTTATAATTAGCCACTCGCTGTTTACACTTGCCATTACTCAGAGGGACAAAACTCAGTCAACATGGTCTTGCGATTCACACATAGCTTAGGGGAATTAATTTCTCCTCAAATGTCTAAAGGTGTTGCTTTAGTACTTTACGCTTTATCTAATAAATTAACAAGAAGTTCCGTGAAGAACTATACAGCCTACTTTTCATGCCAATGATTATTCTACAGTATATGAACCTATATAGAATAATGACGAAATTAAGTTGGTAATATCGAAATATCTAATTAGTTCAAAATATACTTGGTATAATGTAGCCTAATAGAGCACTACAGTTGGCAGCCCTGGTGACTGAATATATTCTTAGTTCCACCTCTTAAGGTACAGAATACAAAATTTGGTTGAAGTCCAATGGACGTTACATGCAGTTAGACACTGGATCTATCAGCACGCGTAAAAGCATGTTGCCAACAATACCATGCGTGTGCTGGTCAGAAATAATCTGAATTATTATGAATTGTTGTGCCAATTTTGGATGAAATCCATTTGTTAGTATAGAAGTTACATGTATTTTAAAATTGGACATATCAGCAGGCATAGAATCATGTTGGCAGCACTGCCTTGTATTAATTACTCCAAATTAATCTAGAATGTCAGGTGCTATACGTGTGCAAAGTATAGAGCTGTTGGCTTGCATACTTTCTGATATATTGATATTAGGGTTAAAAAAAATATAGACAGCATTTATTAACAGTTGGCAGCCCTGATTGCTCTTAACAATACTTATAGTCATATCTGTTATGGTACACATAGCTCATACGAAATTTGGTTGAAATCCAACTGATAGTATAGAAGTTATATGTATTTAAAAATTGGTACTATCAGCAGGCTTATAATCATGTTGGTAGAACTGTCGTATGTAAGTTACTCTAAATTAATGTAAAATGTCAGGTACTATACGTGTGCATAGTTTAAAGCTGTTGGCTAGCATACTTTCTGATATATTGGTATTTGGATAAAAAAATAGAGAGAACACTTATTAACAGTTGGCAGCCCTGGTGGCTCTTAAGAATATCCTCAGTCATATCTGCTTATGTACAGATACTACATACAAAATTTGGTTGAAATCCAATTGATAGTGGAGAAGTTATATGCATTTAAACATTGGACCTATCAGAAGGCTTAAAATTATTTTGGCAACACTGTCATGGTTGGCCTCCTGGAAAGTAAACTGAAATAGCATTATCTACATGTGTGTCAATTTTGGAATAGCTCCCATGCATACCTTGCAAGATATCCAACATGGAGCTCAAATTTCTAGTGCGTTTTTTCAGCAGTTGGTAGCACTGACATAATTTTCAAATATGGACGTGAGATATTGCGGTGCCCATCTTTACTCGTACTAAATTTGGTTTTGATTGCTGCAGCCGTTTAGGAGTTGATAGGGGGACACACACACAGCCAGACAGACAGACAGACACACATTTTCCCGGATCGATCTCTTAAGTCTACTTTTTCCTCATTTTTGCAAAATGTGAAAAGTAGGCTAAAAATATTATTTTAATACGATTATGATGATGATGATGATGATGATAGTTGTTGTTTTAAGGGGCCTAACATCTAGGTTATCGGCCCATAATGGTTTGGGTGAACGTGAATATGATAATGAAAAGTAAACTACTAACTTATATACTAGAAGAAGAAATGGAAAACATAAGGAGAATAAGCCTAATAAAGGATAGGAGGAAAAGAAATGCCCTCAACCCTCGAATAATGCGGACCGAGGGACTTGGAAGGAAGGAGAGCCATGGAAGGCAGATAGGAAAGTGAAAGAGGAGAGGGTCCGCCCCAGAGGTAATGGAAAAAAGGAAGAAAACCGGACCCAGCTCAGGAATCTGGGGTCGCCAACTCCCGAACTCACCAGCCGTGAGCCCCTGAGGAAGTAGCAATATCCAGGGTGCTCCAGAAGTGGCGGGGCTTCATACACCCTGCCTCCTTGAGGGCCTTGAGCAGAAGGCAGGAGATAACATGAAAAGAAAAAGAAGGTTGACCCCTCGCAGAAGGAGGGTATCAGAAAAGTTGAGACAAGAGCCAATTCAGGCAGGAAAGGAAGAGACTCTCTAGGCCTCGGATACCCTAATACCGTCGAGGTTGGAAGAGAACAAGAGTTGACCAAGTGAGGTCGACAGGAAAGAAGACTGAGAGGAGCCCGGCACATTAAGTGAAATCAATGCCAGACTCAGCGGGGGCCCCGTGGTCACCAATCCACGTCCCACTAGATGTGAGCCCGGGGGGTATTGTAATGTCAGCGGATGCAGATAACGTTTTTAGCCTACTTTCGATTTTTGCAAAAAATGAAAGTAGACTTATGAGATCAACACAGGGCGAAAAAAGTGTGTCTGTCTGTGTGTGTGAGTCTGTGTGTGTGTGAGTCTGTGTGTGTGTGTGTGTGTGTGTGTGTGTGTGTGTCTGTGTGTGTGTGAGTGCGTGTACTCTGAATGTCTGTCCCCCCCTATCAATTCGAACACGGTGAATGCGAATTGAACGAAATTTGGTACAAAGGTAGCACTAGCAAAGGACACCTCAGTGTCATGTTTTATATCGCCGCCATCTGGACGAAAACGTAATGGCGGCCACACAAATGTTCAAAGCTTAAATCAAATTACGACTAACCTAATCATCCGATCTCTACCAAATTTTTCAACAACATACCTTTAAGGGGGGAGCATCTTTTGACCAAACCAATAGGTCATCAGCGTAACAGTTTGCGGATGGCGGCCATCTTTGTGTGAAAATCGATTCCCCCTATTAATTCGAACACGGTGCAACCGAATGGAACGAAATTTGGTACAGAGGTAGTACTAACAAAAGGCACCTCAGTTTCATGTTTTATATCGCCGCCATCTTGACGAAAACGTAATGGCGGCCACACAAATGTTCAAAGCTTAAATCAAATTACGACTAACCTAATCATCCGATCTCTACCAAATTTTGCAACAACATACCTTTATGGGGGGAGCATCTTTTGACCAAACTAATAGGTCATCAGCGTAATAGTTTGCGGATGGCGGCCATCTTTGTGTGAAAATCGATTCCCCCTATTCATTCGAACACGGTGCAACCTAATGGAACGAAATTTGGTACAGGGGTAGTACTAACAAAAGGCACCTCAGTGTCATGTTTTATATCGCCGCCATCTTGACGGAAACGTAATGGCGGCCACACAAATGTTCAAAGCTTAAATCAAATTACGATTAACCTAATCATCCGATCTCTGCCAAATTTTGCAACAACATACCCTTATAGAGGAAGCATCCTTTGACCAAATGAGTAGGTCATTAGCCTAATAGTTTGCGGATGGCGGCCATCTTTGTGTGAAAATCAATTCCCCCTATTAATTCAAACACGGTGAAACCGAATCGAACGAAATTTGGTACAGAGGTAGCACTAGCAAAGGGCATCTCAGCGTCATGTTTTATATCGCCGCCATATTGACAAAAACGTAATGGCGGCCACACAAATGTTCAAAGCTTAAATCAAATTACGATTAACCTAATCATCCGATCTCTACCAAATTTTGCAACTACATACCTTTATGGAGGGAACATCCTTCGACCAATCTAATAGGTCATTCGCCTAATAGTTTGCGGATGGCGGCCATCTTTATGTCAAAATTGATTCCCCCTATTAATTCGAACACGGTGGAACCGAATGGAACGAAATTTGGTACAGAGGTAGTACTAGCAAAGGGCACCTCAGTGTCATGTTTTATATCGCCGCCATCTTGACTGAAACGTAATGGCGGCAACACGAATGTTCAAAGCTTAAATCAAATTACGATTAACCTAATCATCCGATCTCTACCAAATTTTGCAACTACATACCTTTATGGAGGGAGCATCCTTTGACCAATCTAATAGGTCATTCGCCTAATAGTTTGCGTATGGCGGCCATCTTTGTGTCAGAATCGAATCCCCCTATTAATTCAAACACGGTGAAACCGAATGGAACGAAATTTGGTACAGAGATAGCACTAGCAAAGGGCATCTCAGTGTCATGATTAATATTGCCGCCATCTTGACGGAAACGTAATGGCGGCCACACAAATGTTTAAAGCTTAAATAAATTACGACTAACATAACCATCCGATCTCTACCAAACTTTGCAACAACATACCTTTATGGAGGGAGCATCCTTTGACCAATCTAATAGGACATTAGCCTAATAGTTTGCGGATGGCGGCCATCTTTATGTCAAAATTGATTCCTCCTATTAATTCGAACACGGTGGAACCGAATGAACGAAATTTGGTACAGTGGTAGCACTAGCAAAGGGCACCTCAGTGTCATGTTTTATATCCCCGCTTTCTTGACGGAAACGTAATCGCGGCCACCCAAATGTTAAAAGCTAAAATGTAATTACGACCAACCTAATAATCTAGTCTCTACCAAATTTTGCAACACCATATCTTTATGTGGGAAACATATTCTGACCAAACTGCAAGAACATCAGCCCAATAGTTTGCAGATGGTGGCCAAGTATGTGTGCAAATCGATTCCCCCTATCAATTCAAACACGGTGAAACCGAATTGAATGAAATTCAGTACAGAAGTAGCACTAGCAAAGGGCACCTCATATTCATGTTTAATATCCCTATAGCACGTTGTATTTCAACAAGCTACTACAACCAACATTCAATCATACTCCTTGAAAAGGACAAAGAGTTATAACAATACCCATGCATTTAGGAGAAAGTAGGCTATATGTTCTTTACTGAACATCTTGTTTTTAAATCCGCGCAGCACTCTACTTATAATGTGTCATCACATAAATACAGGTTATCAGACTCTCTTTGGAACAAACGCGTACTATTACGCTACATCGGGAAGGGCGTAAACAGCTACATTTGAGGGATGTGATGGTTATTTGGGCTGAGTCCAATTCCAAGATACAGCATGTAATACTTTCGAGGTTATATATTTCACATTGAAGAAAATAGATCCTGTGCCTTATGCTCGCGAAATGAAGATTCACATAAAACTACAAACGTTCTTGCTTAAGTAGGCTAGACTTAATTAAATACCACGATGTATAAATTATTGAATATTACAGATTATATCTTGTACACGAAAATGTTGTTTTAAAGGTATTCCATTTAAATATCTAGAGTAATCGTTAGTTTAATCTTAAAGGAACTAGGATATTGGAGCTGTAGCGGTTGTGCGTCCATCTTCACTTTCTGCCTTGGAGAAGAACAGTCCGTACGGCAGTGAAAAATGAACCTAATTTCCAAAGGGTTTCGTTTCTTGAAACACTCACCTTGGCTATTTAGTGATTCCTCTCAGGCTCTGTGGGCGACGGGCCCCAGTGGGGGGTGAGAGCCAGGGGTGTCCCAGCCATGGAGACTTCAACGCGTGGATATGCTGCGTCACTCGTATACCCAGTAAAACAATCATTCTTCAACATCTAAACACAGTGCTATGAGATATAAATACTGATTGGATCATTTTTGTGTGTTTGTATAAAAAGCGTTTATTGTAATTATTATATCCACATATAAGGCTTCTCGACAACAAATAATGCACTAAACAAAAACTATTTTGTAACAATAAAACGTTTTTCATCCAAACGGCCTGAGTTCGAATCCTGGTTACAGTGGGGTGGAATTCTTAGCGTGCCTGTCCGTTTCGGACGCGGGTGATCAGCATGGCTATTCTGGCTTTACCTGTGGCAATTCGGAACAATTCTTCAGAGCTTTTGTTGAACCAGGTTCTAAGTTTGTCGAGCCAGGAAATTCTCCTTCTGCTGGGCGATCTCGTTCTTTCTCTTTTTCCTTCTAGTTTAAGTTGAAGCAGCTCATACCTTTTTTAATTCCTCATAATGTGACCAAGGTACTGTAGTTTACGACTCTTAATTAAGTTGATCAGTTCTGGTCTCTTTTCAACACAGCGTAGAACTTCCTGATTTGAAACTTTATGAATCCATGATATTCTCAGTATTCATCTGTAAAGCCATCGTTCACTGGCTTCAAGTCTAACAGTGGTAGCCTTTGTAAGGGTCCATGTTTCTACACCATACAGGAGAACTGATAACACCTGAGGAGCCATAGTTTGGTGTTCATGGTAAGATCGTGGCTTTTGAAAATTGAGCTCATTGATTTGAAAACACTCCTCGCCTTCCCAATGCGACATTTTATCCCTTGAGAACTGTGCCATGATTCGGTAATGATGGTACCCAGATATGGATATTGGGAAACTCGCACTATGCTATTACCATCAATGTACAAATTCACTCCTCTTATGTATGTGGAATATTCACTTGAAAAAATCACGTGGCATCAGGAAAGGTTTCCGACTTTTAAATCCCCGAGCAAAATCAATACATAGCCAGGTTGGCTCCAGTGACACTAATTATTTGGGATAAGCCGAGAAAAGTTAATAAATAACCATTATTTACTCAGTTATTTAAATAAATTAGGAGGCCCTCTCAGGACCATTAATTAATGTCGTGTGGCCTCCTGGGAGGCCTAGTGTATGTCTTCAAAGATCACGCGCGTCTTAATGAGAATGAAGTGATGGTGAAGATGTCCCTTACACTCGGTTACCGCATTTCAGTTTGGTGTACGATATCCTACTTTGAGGATAAATGAACGTTGGCGAAACTCAGGCATGTGCAATTATGGTCACCACGTACTCTTTCACGATGAAAAAGTCTATTTTTGTGGCATCACTTGACTAAAAGTTTTCTGGGTTTATGCTAAAGGTACAGCTATGATTCTTGTCACATATAAGAAGCGGTATATTCTGAGCTGTTTTTGACCATGTAGTGCTACTTTGCTTTTATGGGATGTGAGAAATGAATACAAATTTGTTCAGATACATTTTCAAAAAAATGTTGTATAAGTTGCTTCAGGTACACATTTCTCAGTTGTTTAACAATCAAATATTCTCAAATTTTGTTCACATACTTGGAATGTATCATGGCAGATGAGTAACCACTTTGTTTCATTATTATTGGGACAGAATGCAAGAAAAAAAACGAACTCTTTCTTCTTAAATTTATTCAAAAATATGTATCAATTTTTCACTTCCCAATCCATGCCTACTATGTTTTGGAAGTGAAAATAGGTTAACATTCAAGTACTTCATTAGGCAAGTTAATGTATAAAAAAATAGCCCTCTATCTTAAATGGTTTCCTAGTTATTGGTACCTAAACATGAAAAATGACTATTAACGGAAAACAGCTGCCAAAGTAAAAAGTGTATTATTCAGAGCAAGGGACGCTAATTAAAAAAAAAACGAATTTAAGGTAGTTGCAGACATCAAAACCCCAACAAACTATATATATTTGGATTCAGAAAAGAATGAAGAATTTTATGGCGCCAAAATAAAAAAAATCGATTTTTTTTCATCATGCAAGAGTACGTGATGTCCTTAATATGCGAGTTGCTTTCCGCGCAACTGAAAACTCGCGTATCAATTGCCTGAGGCTCACCGTAGAAAGGAAATGGTCTCTCTCACCGACCAACTCCTCCATTAACAAGCGGAAGTTGAGAGTGCGAAATAAATATTGCGTTCCTAGCATGCGTATCTAAAGATTGTCGTAAATGTCAAGTATGCAGGAACGAGAAATAAAAGATGGATGATCGACGCAGTAAATTCAAAATGTCGGAGGAAAAAGAACGCTCTATACTGAACAGCTGTACAAGAAATCAGCTGCAAGGAATTAAGAGATGTAGCCTGTATTCCTAATCTCACAAAAACTAAGCAGAAATGATTCAAATATTAAAAATCTTCGAATGTTTCTGAAGAACCTTTGGTTGAGGAAATATTTTGTTTTGCGCACGTTTCTTGTTTTAAGGTTTGGAGAGTAACTAGTTACTTTTGACGACGTTACTAGTGACCGTTATTTATCGCGGTAAACGAGAGAGCAACGACATTTCTATAATAACCGTTATTTATAGTGTTAACGAGAGAGTAATGACATTACTAAGTAATCGTTACTTATAGTGTTAACGAGAGACTAACGACGTTACTAAGTAATCGTTACTTAAAGTTACTTAACCGTTACTTATAGTGTTAACGGGAGACCTGCGGTGTTACTAAGTAATCATTACTTATAGTGTTAACGAGAGACTAATGACGTTACTAAGTAATCGTTACTTAAAGTATTAACGAGAGAGTAATGACGTTACTAGTAACCGTTACGCCATGAAGTGGTCTTAACAGTTACAAACACATAAGACTTAAACTTAGATAACTTCAAAAAGAGGACACAGTATTCAAAATTTGGGATTTTAAAATTGATGGGATTGTGATAGAGCATGCTTGGAATGGATTAAGAAGAGAAGGATGAAGAGGTAGAAGAAGTAGAACGGGAGGAAGACGGAGAAGAAGAGGAGGAAGAAGACAAACATTAGAAGAAGATGAAGAGGAAGAGAAAAATGGAAGAAGCAGAAGAAAAGGAAGAAGAAAAAGGGGTGGGTAACAAGACGGGGGAGAAAAAGATGAAGAGGAATAAGCTATTAATATCAGGAGTAGAGTAAGATAAAGACGCTGAAAAAAGAGGAAGAAGAAAAAAGAATGAAGAACAAAAGGAAGGATAATCAGAGGACGATGAAAAGGAATAAGACGAGGAAGAAGAATAGACTAATTAGGAAAAATGGCACATTCACGAAAGAATGAAAAACAATAACGTTCACAGAAATAAAATTAAAAATACATAAATAAAAGAGAGACGAAAAGAAGCAACATAAAAATCCCCTTTCCTCTCTCTTCAGTATGAGTAACAATCCGTACTAATGACGCTGGCTGGACATTCTTCAAGGTGTGGTAATAGTCGAGACATCTGCTGTTTTAAAATGGTTAAAGAAGACAAAAAGAAACGTGAGGATGACATCCAAGTGTCCGACCGTATGAATCATTATGATACCTTGCTGCCACACAGCAGACGATATGGAACTCAAACGAGAAGTGGGGGGAAGAAGAAATGTAATTAGACAAGTGTGAAGGCTAATTTCACGCAATGTTGAGGCCACGAGTAAAAGGGGAACTACAGTACTAGTCGTATAACAGAATAGAAAAGAAAAAAAGAAAAGAGTTGATGAAATATGGAATGATATCTCACAGTAATTTGAGAAAAGAAATCTTTATTTTCACTTCACGGTTGTTATGAGCATTCCCATGCAGGCGAGGGGAATTGACATTCATTAAGTCGTAAGTAGAAAGTTTTATAACCGCACAGGAATGATAATAGAGTGAACGATTCACGTTCAGATAATTTATGAGCTGTGATGGGCATGTAATTGACCTTACCGGCTATCTGTGGAACTGGTAACATATATGCAAAAACTGAAGTTTTAACTATATATGAGCACAAACCTAGCAGCCTTCCTTTTTACCATCTCCAGCTCATTAATGAGCTCTACTTGATATGTATTTCAAGTATAAAGGGCCAAATATCCTAATTCTTTTGCAGTATGTATGTTTGGGTGTCTGTCTAAAACATGTGACCTTATGCTGGTTGAAGTAGTGTGTGTGAATTTGTAATCGAAGCTAGGATTTGGAAGACAACGGCCGTAGCCTTAAGATGGGGGACCTTCCCGTGGAAGAGGAAAACCACAAAATACCACTTCTAAAGCATCTGAAATTAAAACCAAATCCATCTCTTCTGCATTTTACCTAAAGAGGCAGACTGTTCCCCCCGATTCAATCCTGAGACCAACAGTAGTTGCTTAGCAGAGCTGGGAATCAAAGCCAGGACTGTTGGATCCAGAGGCTTAATACGTACACCCCGAGACAACCTAACAATAAGGTGGCTGTTCCTAGTTGTTGGAGTGAAACTATACCATCGTTTGTTTCGTTTCCTTGAGGGAGCAGAATATTTCGAAGCTGTCAAGCATAGGGAGAAAGCTACCATGGTATTACAGTGCTAAAGCCCCCCCCCCCCACAACCCAGACGATTTGTACACGTCGCCCCAAAGCGAGAAGCAATCAAGATAATACCAGAGTACAGGCCTTTTGTCTCTCGAGCAGCAAGGCGAGGATACATGGTAGCAGCGCGGCTAATTGTTCAGCTAGTCACTGTTACACTCAATAACATGTAGGCCTAGCAAGTGTTACCAACTGGTCATTGTTACACTGAATAACATGTAGGCCTAGCAATTGTTACCAACTTGTCATTGTTACACTCAATAACATGTAGCAATTGTTACCAACTTGTCATTGTTACACTGAATAACATGTGGGCATAGCAATTGTTACCAACTTGTCATTGTTACACTCAATAACATGCAGCAATTGTTACCAACTTGTCATTGTTACCAGCTAGTCACTGTTACACTCAATAACATGCGGCAATTTTTACCAACTTGTCATTGTTACCAGCTAGTCACTGTTACACTCAATAACATGCGGCAATTGTTACCAACTTGTCATTGTTACCAGCTAGTCATTGTTACACTCAATAACATGCAGCAATTGTTACCAACTTGTCATTGTTACCAGCTAGTCCCTGTTACACTCAATAACATGTAGCAATTGTTACCAACTTATCATTGTTACCAACTAGTCCCTGTTTCACTCAATAACATGTAGCAATTGTTACCAACTTGTCATTGTTACCCACTAGTCCCTGTTACACTCAATAACATGTAGCAATTGTTACCAACTTGTCATTGTTACCCACTAGTCCCTGTTACACTCAATAACATGTAGCAATTGTTACCAACTTGTCATTGTTACCAGCTAGTCCCTGTTACAGGAATGAGGTAGGTGCCCGGAGGCTTGAAGTAAGGTACTATCTCGGCATTTGCCCAGAGGGTGTGTGAAAAATCCACATTCAGTAAATCTGTTTTCAGGGCCGGAATTGCTACGTGGCTAAAGGGTTAGCGCGCTAGGCTTTGGCCCAAAGTGTCCCGGGTTTGATTCCCGGCCGGTCCCTCGAGGATTTTAATCTCCTGGGGTTAATTCCAATGGCTCGGAGACTGGGTGTGTGTGACTTCTTCATCATCATTTCTTCCTCATTACGACGCGCAGGTCGCCCACGGGCGTCAACTAGAAAGACCTGCACTTGGCCTCTCCGGAGGCCACCCGATCATTGTCATTATCAGTGCCGGGAATTGAACCTCCATTCTCCGGACTTGCTGCCACTGGCCAGGTGGCCGTGGTGCCCAATTTAACGATCACGGATACGCCACGAATTGTGTTTTGAATTTGTCTGTTAACCTGTTGGATTGTTGGGTCTGTAAGGTGAGGATTTGAAAGATAGTGGGCGTGGCCTTAAGTTAGGAACCATCCCAACATGTGCCTGTTGTAGAAGTGGGAAACCACGGAAATCAGTCCCCTTTTTCGGATGGAATGTGTAATTTTTTCAATACTATTTCCGCGCGTCACTCTTTGAGTAAGCAGTGCAAGAATTTTATGTAGTCAGGAATATTGTATATCCTCGAGGTAATAGTAAAAGTACGTTCATTATGCATGCGTTGAACTAGTACTTAAAACATATTACCACTTTCCTCTTAAGGTGCAGGCTGAGAAGAGCTAATCATGAAACGGCGAAGTCTTGCTGTATTGAAGACGGATATATTATGTATTTAAACATTCCTCACTGTTGAGGAATGTACCAGCAGCACGCTTGAAGAACCATTTCCTGGCGTGCGAGCTAGCCAGGTGAGGTAACGCTTTAGTTATTTGATTTGTAGAGATCCCTTTTTAAAATCCAGTTAGAAACAAAACGCGTTTACGCTCTGCTAATTCTGATCCTAGTTCCCGGTAATATCGACCATAACGGTAATAGTAACTGTTTGCATTTCAGACATATCAATCACTTTCCCACTGGCACGAACCCGATAGCCACATTGTTTCCCCTTAAAAGCTGCACTTTGACCGTTTCAGATATTGTCGTTGAAAAGGGAGCTGAGATATGTGTCAGTAAATCATTTCTGGAATGGTTTTACTATTAGGCGACTGCTTTCTTTTAATGTTATCTCAGTGAAATATGGAAGCCCTTCTTGAAGAGATATGGCGTAATATTTTGAAATGCATATTTACCATGATTTTCATAATACTATTTCAAATATTTTGGGCTGTGTATTTCCCCATGATGGAATTTTATTATTATTATTTTATGTATTTATTTATTTTAAGCGAATTCTCCCAATAAATGGAAGACGTTAAGCAAAGAACTCAATCATCTTTATTCCTTGCTTCTTCTTGTTGTTCCAATTGGCTTTCATTCTTTCCGAGAAGGTTCTTTTACGTTCTTCGGACCACTTTGGTCTGAATTGTTTTTGTTTTGGTTACTCTGATGTAACTTGCCATTTGTTTACAGTACTTTGTGTCTGTAGGTGCCTCTTTCTGAAATGCCTGTTGAACTCATGTTTGCGTTTTTGAGGTCCTTTCGAAGTTCTTCTAGCTAAGGTGTTGAGTTCTTCAGTGAGGTTACATAATCTATTATCCTTTTCGTCAATCGATTTTCTGGTAGTCTAGTGAGATGACCAAAGAATTTCATTCGTCCTTTCTTAATATCAATTTCGATCCATAATGCCGCTTATTGTGATCCGTATTGACGTACAGTAAATATATTTTGAATGAATATTAAAATATCCGCCTTTCAATACAATTTACTAATTACTACTCACAGGTACATGTTTCGGGGGCTTTCACACTCTCCCTTCATCAGCCTGCTTAACAAAACCTTTTAAGAAAACTTCCCTTGTTCACAAGCACATATAAATCACATGAAGATAGTTTCCACAGAATATTAAGATTGTCCTTCTTTTCATTGTTTTCATTGTTTTTCAAGAAGAACATCTTTGGAACATTAAACAAGAGCTGCAAACAATGAAAAAAAAGAAGGACAATCTTAATATTCTGTGGAAACTATCTTCATGTGATTTATATGTGCTTGTGAACAAGGGAAAGTTTTCTTAAAAGGTTTTGTTAAGCAGGCTGATGAAGGGGAGAGTGAAAGCCCCCGAAACATGTACCTGTGAGTACTGATTAATAAATTGTATTGAAAGGCGGATATTTTAATATTCATACGAAATATAATCAATTTCGATGTTTGAATACTGTTCTGTTGTTTCGATTGACTGTAGACTGTAACTGTCTTGGGTATATCTTGCTCCTAAGATTTTTCTAATAATCTTCCTCTCTACTTTTTTGATTTCTTCAAGTTCATGTTTATTGTTAAGTTTCACTTGCGTAAAGGACTGTAGGTTTTATGGCTGTGTTGTAGTGCCAAAGCTTCGTCTTTGACATAGATTTTTTATTGTAGATGTTTTGGACTAACCCTAATGCCTTTTTGACTTTTTGGAGACGATATTGTTTTGAGATTTTTCAAGGCCTGCCGGCTCAATGAATTCTCCGAGGTATTTTAAGTGCAGGACCCCGTTAATTATATCGAATTGCAAAACATTTGTGTTTGCATGTAAGAGTTTTACATGTGCATTACTAATACGCGCACAATATTCGCCATGGGCAATTACACTGCACCTTACTATCATGCACATGTTCAGTCACCGAGTTCAAAACATGGGTAATTGGTAGCTCTGGGCAAAGGATTACAAGGATGTACATGAAATTTGGAACAGAGGGTGTTACATTCTATTCTTGTCACAACTACAATAATTGAGGTGACCAAAGCCAAACTGCATGGGCGTAGCCACCAGATGTACAATTTCTAACGTCACAATTATTACAAATTCTAGTTCCCGACACTAGCAAGGTGTTACTGAAGGGAGTTACTGAACTGAAGCTGGATATGATGACTTCAGACCAGAGAGATTTAAAACACTGCCCGAGCGTATTTTTGATGTCCAAACGCAGTGTGACTCGGGAGACTGCTTAATAGTGCATAATCTTTTGCTCAGAGCTACCAACAACCCATTTTTTAAACTCAGTGACTGAACATGCACATGCTTGTAAGGTGCAGTGTACTTGTCCATGGCAAATATTGCACACTTATTTGTAATGTACATGTAAAACTCTTACATGCAAACCGAAACATTTTTGCAATTGCGATCGCAACTTTCAATAACTTCCTCGTAAGATACAAATTTTATGTATTGACAAGATTGATTGCCGAAATTAATATTTTTAAACAAATTTAATATTGTTAATACGGAACAAAAATAAACAAGATATTTGTTATGATTGAGATTCTGAGACATCACCTACACAAAGGTGCAATGTAAAATATGGCTTCAAAGTTTTCTATTGTTTTAGTAAATAATAACATTCCTTAGTAGAGGCAGCGTCTATCATAAGTCATATGATGAGCTGTTAGGCTTCTGGAGCGCGGTTTATTGCTCACTCTGTCACGGACATCGTGAAGGTTTTAGTGTCTCAATCCTCCTCTGCTAAACATGGTGGCTTCGATAGACAGGTCACGCATTCAATAGGTACTGCTCTTGTACGGGAAGAACACACTGCTTGCTTCCCCATTTATCGTCAGGTATACTAGTCTAACCAGGCTATTCAGCACAAGCACTACATCTCGTATATTACCAGGCAATGAAGGCCAAATATTCATAGATCAGACATGGTTTTGACATTTCCTTGAATCACCAAGATATCTTTTGAATAATCTTCTACAAATAAAAGGAGAAATCTTCCTAAATATTCAGTGTGCTGGTTTTCTCGAACAAAAGTTTGTAATCAGTCATTAGTCAGTTTTAAAAATACCGTAGCTTTGAAGCCATGTTTTCGGTGTTGCGTTATTGATAACTAGCTGAAGTACTCGTGCTTCGCTACGGGTCATAAATAAAATAAAATGTGAAGGTGACAGTTAAAACAGGAGATAGGCGTGGTGCTGCGTGGAGGGAGAGTAAGGATGGAACATTTTGTCCAACTACACCGATCGGCGATGGCCGTGTCATATAGCACACATTTAGGTTTAACTCGATAACCGTTGGAGATACACGAAAAGTGATGAGGACCTTTCGGATAGAAAATTCAATTTTAAACCTCGCATATGCCATCAAAAGTTTTCTATTTCTTAGCGTTCTCTTTTTATTTGTAATGGAAATATGAAAGTTTGAAACCAATGGGTGTAGTGACGTCACTAAAATGGTCGCCATCTTTAAGTAGTGCAAAGTATCGAAATCAAAAGTAGCCTGTATGTTAACCAGGTAAATCAGCTACATCCATGTAAAATTTCTTGTAAATCGGACCAGTGGTTCTTGCGTGATTGAGTAATACACAGAAACACACCATCTGATTTTTATATACATTGATATTGTAACTTTCAGTCGGTCAACACTAATTAATTCCAATTACTGGAATTCCTAAGTTTTGCAATATGAAAATAAAAATTTTTTTTGTTCAGTAATAATTACCACGCTTACTAAGTTTTTTGACGGTTCTTTGTTCTTTTAATGTTTTTGAAGGACAGAGACTGTCTGTAGATATTACTGTAAGCTTGGTTCTGTCTTGTAGAGCCATTTGTCTTGTAGATTTAGATCTGATGATGCTCAGTTAACAAGCGAAACATGTCATCCCTTAGTTTTATCCTTCTTCAGTAGTCCAAAGCCTCCGTGGCTTAGGTGGCAGCACGCCGGCCTCTCACCACTGGGTCCGTGGTTCAAATCCCGGTCACTTCATGTGAGATCTGTGCTGGACAAAACGGAGGCAGACAGGTTTTTCTCCGGGTACTCCGTTTTTCCCTGTCAACATTTCATTCCAGCAACACTCTCCACTATCATTTCATTTCATCTGTCTTTCATGTAATCATTGTCCCAGAGGAGTGCGACAGGCCTCGGCAGCCTGCACAGTGCATATCCTCGCCGCTAGATGGGGCTTCATTCATTCCATTCCTGACCCGGTCGGAGACTGGAAGCAGGCTGTGGATTTTCATTTTCAATAGTCCATAACAATATATGCAGGGTAATATAAAACGCTAAGGTGTATGTTTAGCAAAATTCAAGCTCTTAAGCCAGAGGGAGTTAGAAGGTGTGGTTTATGCCAAAATCTTCCAAACGGAAATATATTTATTTGTGTATAATTTGCGTTTCAACAAGAAGCTCGCACAACAGTAAAACCGGGCGAGTAGTTTATTCTTGGTTAATTCTTTGCGCAGTGCGTTTCAATATCTTAGTGCTTACAGAAGGACCATGCATATCAAACACCACATTAAGAACGTAATTGCACTTCTTTCTTTGGTGAATATTTTGCGACAAAGACCTTCATTTCGATCATTCATCAGTTGATGTGGTTGATTTTTCAAGTTAGAAGTTGTGTCCCTATGGTATCTGCAATGTTGTAGTATGATCAATCTTACCATAAAGTCAAAACAAATTTAAAATAATACCAAGACAATTCTGAAATTAAACTTCGCAGTGGTTGTTACAGGGGCGTCATTCATTTCATCTCTCATTAACTCCTCTCACCCCCAAGGGGCTCACATCTAGTGCGACGTGGGTTGGCAACCACGGGACCCCAGCTGAGTCCAGCATTGCTTCTACTTACTTGTGCCGGGCTCCTCTCCGTCTTCTTTCCTGTCGACCTCACTTGGTCAACTGTTGTTCTCTTCCCACCCCGACGGTATTAGGGTATCCGAGGCCTAGGGAGTCTCTTCCTTTCCCGCCTTAATTGGCCCTTGTCTCATCTTTTCTGATACCCTCCTTCTGCGAGGGGTCAGCCTTCTTTTTCTTTCCCTGTGATCTCCTGCCTTCTGCTCAAGGCCCTCAAGGAGGCAGGGTGTATGTAGCCCCACCACTTCTGGTGCACCCTGGATATTGCTACACCCTCAGGGGCTCACGGCTGGTGAGTTCGGGAGTTGGTGACCCCGAGGGATTCCTGAGCTGGGTCCGGATTCCCCCTTTTGTCCCTTACCTGTGGGGAAGACCCTCTCCTCTTTCACTTTCCTGCCTTTCATGGCTCTCCTTCCTTCCAAGTCCCTCAATCCACATTCTTCGAGGGTTGAGGACATTTCTTTTCCCCCTTGTCCTTTATTTGCCTTATTCTCCTTTTGTTTTCCATTTCGTCTTCTAGTATATAAGTTAAGTTAGTAGTTAGTTTTAGTTATAGTTTACATTTCATTATCATCTTCACGATCATCCTAACCATTGTGGGCCGATAACCTAGATGTTAGGCCCTTTAAAAAAACAATTATCGTCATCATCATAACTCCTCTCATGAGGTTGGTGTCAGGAAGGGCATCCGGTCGTGAGATCCATCCGCCACAAAGACTTGCATCGCATCTCATCCCCTACCCCGTTGGAAAACGGGAATAATAAGGGGTAGACATACAGTGGTGGTTTCAGGGGTGGGGGATATGTGTCTTTGCCAACCTTGCATTGAAGTCTCCTTCAGCAGTCTTGTTGCGTGGTGATTTCTCAAAGATAAACCACTAATGGTGATGTCGGCTCGGTAGCTATGTTCAACTAAGTTTATTTGTTGATAATATTTAGCTTCTATTGTTGTATATCTGTCAACGTTTTGGGGCGTCTCTTTTAATGGTAGTTTGTTGTCGGCCGTCCTTGCAGGAGGCAAGCATGCTGAGCCGAGAAAAGAAAGAAACACTCGGTAGTCGCCATAAAAGTGTTTACAAAAGACAACTGCAGCTACAGGTTGGAGACTTTTTTATGTAAATATGAAAATACAAAGAAAAAAAGGACGGGGAGATAAAAGAACGGAGAGAGAAGGAAAGAGCTTTGAATTCTGAGGAAAGCAGAAGTAGAAGGCTAGTAGGAAGCCATGCAGCACGGTAATGGTGTATACTGTTAAAACATCACCCACATGCTAATATGAAGCTCACTGATTCTGTAACCTAGGTGGTCCCACTACAGCATACACACACACACACACACACACACACACACGCAGTGGTCTTCTCCTCCCTTCACCCCTTCTTCCTCCCCCTGCCTGAATACACAAACAATCAAATTTCTGGTCCGTAATTTACACGGACTAATTGCTGCCGGATAGTCAGGTTCACTGTGACTGGACACAAAGTTCAACCACCGTAAGAAATGACAGGGAAATACGGTAATTTTAAAAGAGGATGGTTGTTCTTACGCTGGGGGAGGGGTCTGGGTCTATATGGAATTAGCGTCCTGACACCATGGTAACCATGACAACTAGTTTTCGTCATTTAAGTATTCTTGGTCAGGAGCTTCATTTATACGTTGCTATAAAACTACGGTACTCATTGGATCCTCAAACCGTAAATTACTTCATTTTGAAGTCGATTATTTCTATTGATTCAAATAGGCAGTAAGTTTTTATTTTCTCCTTCCTAAGAAAGAAATTGCTAAATTTGAATCATGTGGCTATAACTTCTTTTAAACAGTTTGCTGGGTGCAATTATAATACTTCATTTATAGAAGTGTATGGTATGTACGAGCCACTGAACGTTTATTTATTAACTTGTGTGAAGTATTGTTATTAGTGCATCAGAACACTTCCTTGAATGAAGTGCGTTTCTGAGATGTTAAGGAGATAACATACTTAGTATAGTGCCTGTGAATATTCATATACATAACTTTATCAGCACACATTTTTAGCCTACTTTCGATTTTTGCAAAAAATGAAAGTAGACTTATGAGATCAACACAGGGCGAAAAAAGTGTGTCTGTCTGTGTGTGTGTATGTGTGTGTGTGAGTCTGTGTGTGTGTGTGTCTGTGTGTCTGTGTGTGTGTGAGTGTGTGTACTCTGAATGTCTGTCCCCCCCTATCAATTCAAACACGGTGAATGCGAATTGAACGAAATTTGGTACAAAGGTAGCACTAGCAAAGGACACCTCAGTGTCATGTTTTATATCGCCGCCATCTTGACGGAAACGTAATGGCGGCCACACAAATGTTCAAAGCTTAAATCAAATTACGACTAACCTAATCATCCGATCTCTACCAAATTTTGCAACAACATACCTTTATGGGGGGAGCATCCTTTGACCAAACTAATAAGTCATCAGCGTAATAGTTTGCGGATGGCGGCCATCTTTGTGTGAAAATCGATTCCCCCTATTAATTCAAACAGGGTGAAACCAAATGGAACGAAATTTGGTACAGAGGTAGCACTAGCAAAGGGCACCTCAGTGTCATGTTTTATATCGCCGCCATCTTGACAGAAACGTAATGGCGGCCACACGAATGTTCAAAGCTTAAATCAAATTACGATTAACCTAATCATCCGATCTCTACCAAATTTTGCAACTACATACCTTTATGGAGGGAGCATCCTTTGACCAATCTAATAGGTTATTAGCCTAATAGTTTGCGGGTGGCCGCCATCTTTATGTCAAAATTGATTCCCCCTATTAATTCGAACACGGTGGAACCGAATGGAACGAAATTTGGTACAGAGGTAGTACTAACAAAAGGCACCTCAGTGTCATGTTTTATATCGCCGCCATCTTGACGGACACGTAATGGCGGCCACACAAATGTTCAAAGCTTAAATCAAATTACGATTAACCTAATCATCCGATCTCTACCAAATTTTGCAACAACATACATTTATAGAGGAAGCATCCTTTGACCAAATAACTAGGTCATTAGCCTAATAGTTTGCGGATGGCGGCCATCTTTGTGTGAAAATCAATTCCCCCTATTAATTCAAACACGGTGAAACCAAATGGAACGAAATTTGGTACAGAGGTAGCACTAGCAAAGGGCACCTCAGTGTCATGTTTTATATCGCCGCCATCTTGACAGAAACGTAATGGCGGCCACACGAATGTTCAAAGCTTAAATCAAATTACGATTAACCTAATCATCCGATCTCTACCAAATTTTGCAACTACATACCTTTATGGAGGGAGCATCCTTTGACCAATCTAATAGGTTATTAGCCTAATAGTTTGCGGGTGGCCGCCATCTTTATGTCAAAATTGATTCCCCCTATTAATTCGAACACGGTGGAACCGAATGGAACGAAATTTGGTACAGAGGTAGCACTAGCAAAGGGCACCTCAGTGTCATGTTTTATATCGCCACCATCTTGACTGAAACGTAATGGTGGCCACACGAATGTTCAAAGCTTAAATCAAATTACGATTAACCTAATCATCCGATCTCTACCAAATTTTGCAACTACATACCTTTATGGAGGGAGCATCCTTTGACCAATCTAATAGGTCATTCGCCTAATAGTTTGCGGATGGCGGCCATCTTTGTGTCAAAATCGATTCCCCTTATCAATTCGAACACGGTGAAACCGAATGGAACGAAATTTGGTACAGAGGTAGCACTAGCAAAGGGCACCTCATATTCATGTTTAATATCCCTATAGCACGTTGTATTTCAACAAGCTACTACAACCAACATTCAATCATACTCCTTGAAAAGGACAAAGAGTTATAACAATACCCATGCATTTAGGAGAAAGTAGGCTATATGTTCTTTACTGAACATCTTGTTTTATTATTATTATAATACAGTAAACCTCGTACACTTCTCGTGAGATTGTTTTTGGGAGAACAAGAGCTTGTTTCAGGGGTGGCCAATTTTTAAATATTTTGAAACTAAGCTTGCCACGGTGGGCGAGTGGTTATCGTGTCGGTCTACCAACCCCCAGCTTTCAGGTTTGCTCCTGGCCGTGGTAAGTGATTTTTGAAAGCCGACGAAATGTTTCCCCCCATTTCTACCCCCCCTTGGTCCAATTTTGCTCATTAACGAACTCGACCAAGATCTCAAATGGTTCTATTTCACGTATAGGCCCCACACTTGAAAGTGATTAGTGCAAAATGACGTTCATTATCGTGTCCACAAAAAGTGATATACTGTATCTAGGTATATCTCTACTTAGTATAAAACAAAGTCCCCGATTCTTGGATGCCACGGGTAATTTCGAGAACCACTGGATGGATTTTGATGCGGTTTTCACCATTCTGTAAAGGATATATCGAGGAAAGTTGTTATAGAAAATAATGTATTTATGATCAAAGGAAGCCAGCAGTAACGATTTCAGTGAAAAAATTGAAAAAAAAACCTGGCGTCCGTGCGCTTTTTAAGCTTACGCTAGGCAAACCATTAAAGATATCAATATACTGTGAGTGTACGAATTGTTCAGCATGAAAAGTTTTACAAAAGAGTCCCGGAGAGCATATCTCTATCTTCAATACATCGCCCACTATAAGTGTTTTTACGTTTTAATTTCTTCCAACAATCTCCATTCAATTACTAGGTCAACAGTTTACGAGCTATCTAGCTAGGTAGCGGGCGAGCCTATTACCCCAGATACAGTCAGCAAGAAACTGTTGAATCGTGTTGAGTTAAGACTTCAGAGAAGAGTGGTTGTGTTTGGAGATTCCCTGGAAGTGCAACTCGGCCTTTCTTCATTTCGCCTGAGAACATTTCGTTCCGCAAAATACACAGTCAAGTTAAGATTGGACGGAAAGGGGATTTGTGTTTAATGCACCTTACCATTCTTAAATTACGTCTGATAAGAATTCGTTGCACATGCATATCCATGATAATATACATGGGTTGGTTTTTTAGTTTTGGCACCTTAGTTATAACTGTATTAATAACTCACTTAGATGGTTCCAAGTTTCACAGGCCCTCGATGTAGTCCTCACCGTTGCGTACAACGTGTTCCCAGCGATGCGGAAGTCGTTGGATCCCGTTGGCACTGCCCAATTTATTGATGGTACGAAGAGAGTGCTCGGCAGCCTGCTTAACGTCATTGTCATCTTCATCTTCGGGATGAGATCATAGTCGCAGGGACTGATGTCGGGAGAATATGGGGGTCCAACAATGCCGACACAAGGCCTGCTGTGTGTGCCCTAGCATTGTCATGCAGAACGATGGGCGGTGTAACCATGTGGTGGCGCCGGTTCCTTCTCAGAGCTCCTCGGAGATGGTCTCGCAGAAACGAACAATAGTACGCCGCATTAACGGTTTGCCCTCGGGGAACAGTATGGCAGCGCTTCCGTACCATTGAAGACGTTCAGCAGGCTGCCGAGCGCTCTCTTCGTACCATCAACAGATTGGGCAGTGCCAACGGGATCCAACGACTTCCGCATCGCTGGGAACACATTGTACGCAACGGTGGGGACTACGTCGAGGGCCTGTGCAACTTGGAACCGTCTAAGTGAGTTATTAATCCAGTTATAAATAAGGTGCCAAAACTAAAAAACCAACCCATGTTAGTGATTTTAACCCATCATGCCGAGACGTACTGTAGTTCATTGACATCGAAAAGAAGCGCTTATCACGTAATGCATTCATAACTGTTCCCGGACGAAGCCGGGGCGGGTTGCTAGCAAATTATGTAGACAAACTTTTGAACTGACAGTGGTTATGGGGGCTGCGGGATGTGAAACGCGAACATATGTCAAATTTTTCTGGAAGTTGTAACATGATACCCAATGCAATACGATGCCTTTAAAATGATGATGATGATGATAATTGTTGTTTTAAGGGGCCTAACATCTAGGTTATCGGCCCCTGATGCTTTGAGTGATCGTGAAGATGAAAATGAATTGCAAACTTAAAAACTAAAACTAACTACTAACCTACATACTAGAAGAAGAAATGGAAAACTAAAGGAGAATAAGGCAAATAAAGGACAGGAGGAAAAGAAATGCCCTCAATCCTCGAAGAATGCGGATTGAGGGACTTGGAAGGAAGGAGAGCCATGAAAGGCAGATAGGAAAGGGAAAGAGGAGAGGGTCCGTCCCAACAGATAAGGGACAAAAGGGGAAAACGGACCCAGCTCAGGAATCCCTCGGGGTCACCAACTCCCGAACTCACCAGCCGTGAGCCCCTGAGGGTGTAGCATTATCTAGGGTGCACCAAAAGTGGTGGGGCTACATACACCCGGTCTCCTTGAGAGCCTTGAGCAGAAGGCAGGAGATAACAGGAAAAGAAAAAGAAGGCTGGCCCCTCGCAGAAGGAGGGAATCAGAAAAGATGAGACAAAGGCCAATTAAGGCGGGAAATGACGAGACTCCCTAGGCCTCGGATACCCTAATACCGTCGGGGTTGGAAGAGAACAAGAGTTGACCAAGTGAGGTCGACAGGAAAGAAGACAGAGAGAAGCCCGGCACAAGTAAGTGGAAGCAATGCCGGACTCAGCTGGGGACCCGTGGTCGCCAACCCACGTCCCACTAGATGTGAGCCCCTGGGGGGCCTTTAAAATGAAATCGACCTATAAACCTGTTGTGATGTTACACATTTTGGGAACCCCTGGCATAGGTTATAACATAAAAATGAATTTGTTCTGCTTTGTAACCCGTGCTGTTGTTTATGGCTGTGAAAGGGAGGGCGTATGATCAGCGCTGTGTAGAGACACGTTGACCTTTTGAAAATGAGTATGAGGTTTTGTTAGTGTTCACTTTTAATCCTGGATTATAACTTATGCGAGATAATCAACGGTGTTGTATAGATGTCTTAATGCGGCATGACTTAGTTAAGGAAGGTACATGCACCATCATAGTGTGGCCAACAAGTTGTTTCTGTCTCTCTCTTACTCATAATTCTCTCGTACAACCAAGTGATATATGGCGCTGAAATATCGCGTGTTACTATTCGTACCGCTAATTTGACAGATGTGTTGTTTCGTACAAATTTATTTTCAACAAACGTGTCATTGCTGATTGCCCATATATTTTACAGTACTTCAATATAACAGTACTGAGAAATTATGTGTCGCTTCATTCAAGAGCTTAGACATTGTGCTCATACGCCCTGTGCATTTATCGTGTCTGTATTAGTACAAACTTGAATCAGGGAATACCAAACCCCAATTGTTTAAAAAGTTAGGTTTTGGTTGGTTCCTAAGTTTAGGGGCTGCGACAACGCGGTTATGTAGCCCCGTGTTCTTTGGGTGTGTGTAGAATCTGTCTGATAACCGGTGTTAATTGTGATGACTGTATTAGTGTGTGTTATCTGTTTTTTAATTCAAGTAAGGACTGTAGACTTTTGAATTTTTCAAATAGATCCTACTTTTGTCGCCAAACGCCACCGTCAACGAATTCTAGTTCAGAACTTAGCTACCAGACGCCACCACAGTCGGCTCTTGGCAACGAACGTAGGAACCTAAGAGCGTTGTTTACTTTCTTAACTTATAACTTACAATTTAGCTTCACACAGGTGTAATTAGTGGAAGGTTCTTTAACATGCCATAAATCTATGACATGGGACCGCCGGCCTTATTCCCCTCCGAAGGAAGGTATACTGAGGGATTTTAACGCTCTTAAAAAATCTGACAACTTCGGCCGGATTCGAACCCGTGATCCTGGGCATAGAAGCTCAGCATGCTACCAACTACGCCACCGAAGCCGCCTTTAAAAAGTTATGTAGCACTTCAGTGGCGTAAGTGAAGCCGGTGGGCTGGTGTCATAAATGTATGGCATGTAAAAGAACCTTCCACGAACTACAATTGCATGAAGCAAAATTTGTATGTTAGATATGATTAACGCTCTTTCAGCTCCAACAGTAGCCGCCATGTGCTGGTTGCGATGGCATTTAGTAGCCAAGTGTACAGCTTGGAGTCGTTGACGGTAATATTTGGTAGCAAAAGTAGGAACTACTTGAAGTTCATCGTCTGTTGTCCTTACCTGAATTACAGATAACACACACTAATACAGCCATTACAATTAACACCGGTTATCAGACAGATTCTGCAAACACCCAAAGTACACGGGGCTACATGACCGCATTGTCGCAGCCCCTAAACTGAGGAACCAACCAACCAATCGCCACTGTCAGTGTCTCACATATCTTGACTACTTGTCCTCGTTTAATCCCTACTGCAACTAAATAAGTGTATACATTGTAAATATCATAACCCATTGGCCTACTTATAAACATAGATTTAATAGCCTATGTATGGGAATCTCATGATGATCGCTTGACGATCGAAGCTGGTTATATCCAGATGTATTTATTTATCTCATGTAATACTATTTTTTAGGATTAGGGAACCACCCATTACAATTGGGTACAATCGTGTTGACCGACTGAAAAACATTAAAGTTCGATTGTATATTTGATTTGAGGAACCTTGATCTGATGATGTCTGCTTGGCAAACGAAACATGTCATTGTTTAACCCTGTAACATTATGAATCCTCTCACTTCGGGGGTAGTGGTAATCAATACCATAAGGGAATTTTTGCTATGAACATTTATTTTCTTCTCTTCTCAATTCATTTTATATTACAACTAACAGCCACTCTCATAATCTAAAACATATAACCAATTCCATTCTTCTTTATCAAAATCAGTACTTCATTCCCTACCTAATCTACTTTTTTCTCCATTCAACAACTAACTCCTAAGCCAATATCATTTACCTCTTGCCAAACATTAATCAGACCTAACACTATCTTAGTAAAATCCTATCTTTTTTCATATCACAAAAAAAAAACTTCCTACAATCTCCATAGAAAACTCCACAGATAATTCACTTACAATCAAGAAGCTACACTCCTATTAAAAAAAAACACTCCCGTAAAAAGAAAGTCTAAATAGATATGAAACTTAATTGATCATGGCCCTCTTCCACCTCACTGATGTACTCTTCGAGCGTACAATAGGATAGAGAGGCCTTGGCCAGCGGAACATGGGGCCAGAATAAGATCAGCTGATGTTGGTATAAAATGGCGCCTATGCCCAAGTTGTCAGCGCGAGCGTAAAGATTATACTTAATAATTATCGATATACGAGCCATTTTTGCAGTATAATATATTACGAATATGTAAAATACGCATTTTCCTTTATGTAAGAGGCTGAATGTGAAGTTACATAACGAAAATGGTTATATCTTGCACTGCTTACAATTGCAGTCAGAGGTTTGAAAAAGGGAACAGGCTATCTTTTCACGGGTATGAATTAAAATATATGACCTAAAATACACAGACTTGATTACATACATTTCCCCAATACAGCTGGCATCCAGCGGCGTAGCCGTGCTCGTTAAATCATACAGCACGCTCGGATATCGCAGGTCGAATCCCGTCGCTGACTGCTGCTATCTCGAGTGTGGTTTATCCCCCAGGATTTTCCTCACTCCCCCCAGGCAAATGCCGGGATAGCACCTTAGTTCAAGTCCCGAGGCACCCACCTCATCCCTGTCCCTAATAAAGTTACACACTACTACAATCATCACATCAATACAAGTTATCAGACAAGTTCAACCCACACCCAACTACACGGTGCTGATGACCAAGATGTCACAAGCCCCTTAAATGAATTAACAACCACCAATGCAGCTATACACACTACTGCAGTCATCACAAAAATTTAAGTTATCAGACAAGTTCAACACATAGGCCTACTCCAGTACACAGGGCTGATGACCCGGAAGTCCCTAGCCACCAAAAATGAATTTTCTAAATATGGAAGGGAAGGGGATAACATTAGGGTGTAAGATTTATTGCTGTAGGTGATAAATATTTGGAGTGGGGATATCATTGGTTTTCTTTTAAGATGCAGTGCTGGATATCACTTTGTACGCATAATTAAATGTATTCGCTTATTTCAGCTTCCCTTCAGACCCTGAATTGCTTAATATATGGACCATAAATATGAATTTTAATTGATGATTGATGATTATCGGCAAACTTTCTTGATTTATAAAGGAAAACCAGCATAATAGAAGCATAGGGCCTACATGTTACTAAAAAAGTAAGCTAGTACTAGAATGCTTTGTAGAGTTTATTATTTTAGATATGTAAAGATATTACAAATATAACCAAGTCAGACAATTATTACGGATAAGAATTATACGTAAACGTATTTTATTCACCATTTTATTATTTCCTAATCATGTAGGCCCTACACAAGTCACCTATGCATTCCAACACTGATATGTCAACACACCAAAATATCGCATATAACGATTATATTTCACACTTTTCATACAAAAAAGAACAGCAATATTCAGAAGGAATTGTAGTTATCGCCACCTTCAACAGAAATAGTCTGTTAATCACAAGGAATACGCTTTAATCGGGATTTTAAGTCACTTCATAATGCTATTCTTATGGGAGACATGCTTGTTTTGCCCAACATCAGCTGATCTTATTTTGGCCCCACGGTCGGCCGGTAGAAGCATAGCTGGCGCCCTCTCTATCCTATTGTATGCTCGAAGGATGTACTATTTCAAGGAATCTCTATGATCAGCGCTAAGGCCTGCTATAAAATATCCCACCAGCAAAGAGTAGCCATGATCCTAACCTAAAAGTCACCTTTGAAAATGTACTGTGACAATTCGAAGAAAATGAACTTTGTAACCACAAGTTACAACCCCCCCCCCCCCACCTTTATAATCTTTGCAAATAATCACGTGTATAGTTATTTCCCAGGTTGTCTCATATTTTCCACCGTATTATTATTAGTGATCTAAGTCCAGTGAGGAGCTCTTATGACCAGTGTTTCTGCGATGCTTTCTTTGTTCACCAATATCTCCACAGTCCAGCCAATAACTTGTCCTTCCTCTCCTGTGTGAGGGGTGGTCGGGTCTTAATCACTTAAGGTGGTGGGGACCAAGAGTTAACACTATCACAAAATTTGGAACGGTCAAGAATATCTAAAATGCCAGCGTTATTAAAGTCTTGTTTCACTTCATTAAGCCCCAAGCTGCCAGTCTTGTAGCCATTAATCTTCTTAGTGATTCTATGGTTCCCCATCCGGAAGAGGTGCCCGTAGAATTTCAGTTCAAACCCGGCTGAAATCGTCGGATTTTTTTAAGAGCGTTAAAAATCCCTCAGTATGCCTTCCTTCGGAGGGGAAGTAAAGCCGGCGTTCCCATGTCATCGATTTCCACTAATTACACCTGTGTGAAGCTAAATTAGGTTAAAATGTAAACAACACTCAGGTTCCTACGTTCGTCGCTAGGAGCCGACTGCGGTGGCGTCTAGTAGCCAAGTTCTGAACTAGTAGTTGTTGACGGTGGCGTTTGGCGGCAAAAGAAGGAACTACTTGAATAAATCAAAGTCTGCAGTCCTTACTTGAATTAAGAAACAGAAACACACACTAGTCGCCTCCGTAGCGTAGCGGTCAGCATGGTTAGCTGCCGCCCCAGAGGTCCTGGGTGTCCTGGGTTCAATTCCCGGCTCTGCCACGAAATTTGAAAAGTGGTGTGAGGACTGGAACGGGGTCTACTCAGCCTCGGGTGGCCAAAATGAGTAGAGGGGGTTCGATTCCCATCTCAGCCATCCTCGAAGTGGTTTTCCGTGGTTTCCCACTTAGTCTTCGGGCAAATGCCGGGATGGTTCCTACTGTAAGGCCACGGCTGCCTCCTTCCCATTTCCTTGCCTAACCGTTCCACTCTTCCCATCCCTTCATCAGGCCCCCTGTTCGCTTTGCAGGTGAGGCCACCTGGGCCTAGTGTTGGTCACACACCCCAGTTGTATCCCTGACCCAAAGTCTCAAGCTCCAGGACACTGCCCTCAGTGGCGGTAGAAGTGGGATCCCTCGCTTAGGCCGTGGGAAAAGCCAACCCTGGAAGGTAAAACGATAGCGAAAAAAAAAAAACATACACTAATACAGTCATCACAATTAACACCGGTTAACAGACATATTCTACACACACCCAAAGTACACGAGGCTACATGACCACGTTGTCGCTGCCCCTAAACTGAGGGACCAACCAACCAACCAGAATTTCAATCGTCTCCGTCGCATGATAGTGGTGGGCCTATATAATTGGGCACAATTTGTTTTGCCCTACTAAAGTCACCATTTAATTGGTAAAGCACAGTTCTGAAATTCGGCGACATACAGTACATACTGAGCTACGACTTAGACAGTCTCAGCTTTACGCCTGACATTTCTATAATATGTTTGAAGTAATATTACTGTACTGAACATATCACAACTTCCGTAAAGGGAATCCTATCGCTTGCCCTCAATACAATGTCATGGTAATTTTCACTCAGCAAAAATAAAACCAATTGTATCGAACATCTGTTCTGTGTCCGTTCGCCAAGGATTGCCAAGAACAATGAATTACGGCATTGTGTTTCTGTCTGGTATTGCGTTCTTTAAGGGTATTAAAATATCGCTATAGGCAATTTCATGCTTGAAACTTGACGAGTGTAGTTACAAAGGGGAAATAATGTCTAATAGGAGCTTCAGAAAAACTTGGCATAGACTCCTGGGAAATATCATCGGCGAATGTTGCCTCAATTCGATCTGAGGATAAACACATTAAAGCTTGAACGATAAAATACAATATCTTGATGGCAAAAAAATAGAAATGCAAGCAGTGAGTTAATAAAAGGGAAGCATCGATCTCGGGTCCTTATTTTTGAATGAGGGGATTTTCCTTGGTTATTTACGGAGTTTGAGTGTGTCCTTGCGGGTTATGGGTTCGTTAGAAATATCATTCGTTCTGGACATAAACGTTAATGAGTAATGAATTGAAATGGTTGTCTCTTGAATCTTTTGGAGAGTATGGCTGGTTTCAACTATGGCAAAGGGATTAGGTTGGAATGTACAGTACCGGTCAAAAATAGCATAGCTAAATATTAGCCTAATTTTTGCCACAAATGCTGTGTGATCCTTTTTTGTCTGAACACTTACATACTACGGTTTCACCCCACGTCATAGCCTTGCGCTCTAAATCCCTCACGACTACTACGATGGGGAACTTCAGCAAGTCCAAAGATTGGAGTTTTGAATCCCTGAGCTGACAGCAGCTATCCTGAGTGTCCTTTTTTTCTTCACGCTCCCTGGCTTGAGAATTGAACAAGTGAAACAATTTTGTTATCTCGGTAGTATAATCACAAAATACAATAGATGCTTAATGGAAGTGAAGAGAAGAATTGCATTGGCAATACAGACATTTATAACTAAGAAAAACATTTATCCAGAAAACATATGAATAATATGTATGTCAGAAAATGTTTTGCAAAATCATTTGTATGGAGTACACTGCTCTATGGAAGTGAAAGTTGGACTCTGGGTAAATTGGAAAAGAATCGACTTGAATCTATTGAAATTTGGATATGGCGGAAAATTACAAGAACGAGCTGGATTGAAAGAGAAACCAGCCTGGAAGTCTTAGAGGAAGTCAAAGAAGAAAGAAAATTAATGAGGGAAATGGGAAAGAGAAAAATAAAATGTATTGGACATGTCATCAGACACAACACTTTCATCGTTAACTTTCTTGAAGGGAAAATGCTGGGAGAGAAAGGAAGAGGACGACCTAGGACGAAGTATTTGGAAGACATCAAGAATAGAATGGGATGTGACAATTACATGGAACTGAAACGAACCGCCAACGGCAGAAGAATATGGTTGCATCGTCAAGGCATTAGCCTTTAGAATATGGATGAACTCCCTCAAGGCAAATGCCGAGCTAGTACCTTATATCAAGTCCCAGAGTACCTACCACATTCCAAGTCCTAAGAACCACAGTTACACATTGTACTACAGTCATCACAAAGACACAGGCTATCCGACAAATTGAACTCACTCTCAAATACATCGGGCCGATGACCAAGATGTTCCAGGCCCCTAAAACAAATTAACAACTCTCGGAGTGATTATCAATCTTCACTGTCGTCCCGGAGGTCCAGGTTCGATCCCCGGCTCAGCCAAGACATTTAATTCTAGTCCAAGGACTGGAACGGTGTACACATAGCCTCATTGCGTAAAACTGAGAAGTTGAGGGTTCGATTCCTACCTCAGCCGTCCCATTTCTCCACTAGGCAAAGGCCGGGATGGTTCCTAACTTACAGAAACGACCGCCTCCTTCCCAATCCTTACGTAGTAGCAATAATATCGTATGGCCTTGGGTGCCCGGTGCAAGCTTTGTTAATTGACGCCCAGAGGGCAGCTTGCATGTCAAATTTTATCGCTCCTTGGAGTGCTATGAAAGTCAAGGAGGTTAGATATCTAAGCTCCTTGATACTATAGCGCTTTCTAGTAGAGAATGGAGGAACTTATTGTGTTGGTGGAAAATACCGAGATTAATTTTGCCGTTATGAACACGGCCTACTGAATTCAAATGGCTTCTTTAACATGCTAAAATCGTACGACATGCGTACCGTGTTTTTGTCGCCTTTCAAAAATCACTTACCACGGCCAGGAGCGAACCTGCAAGCTTGGGGGTGGGCAGTCTGACACGACAACCACTCACCCACCGTGCAAGCAATCCTTACGTGAATTGCAAATTCAAACAGTAATACAGCCAACACAATAACAGGGCTACAGAGGTTTGCTCTCATTGATTATGTTTTATTATGTCCGAATCCTCACCTCCACCTTCCCCTCCCTGTAACTTTGATGCAGCAAACCCTAAATACGCCACTGCTTCTGACACCGTTCATGATTTCGTTAGTAACTTTCGTAATCTGTCAAAGTCGTTGCCCTCCGTCAAATGAATCACATGATCTGAGAAGCGACTCCTCGTGCGGTGAGTTTCTTTCTAATGAAGCTCTACACAACTCCATATGGCGAACGCTAGAAGAACAACTTCCTTGGAAGAGTTAAACCATTGTACGCAGAATTCTTCACTCCTTTAAGAGGCTTAACCCCTACACTCAATGGAGAGTGTCTACGCTACCCACTGAGGGCTTAAGATTCAAGAAACAGATATATATTAATAACTACAGTGTAGACATAAAGTTAGTTAACTCATTTATCTTATTATATGAGGGGTCTAGATGCGAAACTCACATTCTCCACGTTTGTTCGAAATTGAGTTAGCAAGGCATTCTTATTCTTCGTTCCAAACTACACACGACTATCTTAGTGCTGAAAAGCCAAACTCACAATATCCAGTGGTTTTCAAATGCCAAAAACTCAATTTAGATGCAAAACTCACATTCTCCACTCTTGTTCTAAATTGAGTTAGCAAGGCATTCTTATTCTTCGTTCCAAACTACCCACGACTATCTTAGTGCTGAAAAGCCAAACTCACAATATCCAGTGGTTTTCAAATGCCAAGAACTCAATTTAGATGCAAAACTAACATTCTCCACGCTGTTTAGTTGAAGAGAGTACATTCTCCCTGTTGGCCAATCACAAGACAGCTTCTGGTCATGTGACTTTCTACAGCTACAAGCCAATATTCTTATTGTCTGTTCAAATCATAACCTCTACATAATAAATAAATAATATGTGCATTCCAACAATGCAATTGGTTTCATTTGTCTAAATTTTTCACAAATTTGGCCAACTTGTCCATTGTTTTGTCTGAAGTAATTAATTTCGTTTAGTGTCAAAAGTAACATTCTCCAACTTGTTAAGACACAAAACTCACAGTCTCCAATGTTTGGATGCAAAAGTCACATTCTCCAAAATTAAAACCTTTTTTTTTTCCACATAAATTAGTATAAATAATGAAACATACTTTATACAAGAAGGTGTAATTAGGTATAGCCTGCAACAAAACCAAACTCCCTCAGAGATTCCTTTAGTTACATAGATATAAGAAGTATTCTTTAGTTCCTGTAAAATTAGAAAAAGTGGAGAAGTTGAGTTTTGCATCTAGACCCCTCATATTCAATAACTAGCAACCCGCTCCAACTTTGCCCGATATCCTGAACGGTTTATCCAGCGTAAGCTTAAAAGGCGCACTTACGGCAGGTCTCAGACACAATTCAGAAACGTCGAGGTGAACAGCGAAACTCCAAACACATAATCTCTTCTCTGAAGTCTTAACTCGAAACGACCCGATAGTTTGATGCTGGCTGAAGCTGGGGTGATAGGCTCGTAAACTCACTTTGAAGCTAGTGTTTATTTATCGTATGGCTTTTAGTGCCGGGAGTGTCCGAGGACATGTTCGGCTCGCCTGAGTCTGTAGCTGCTTCCAGAGGACACCCTTAACGTGAGCTACAAGTTCCGTTCAATTTCAAGTAGTTCCAACTTTCGCTACCAGATATCAATGATACCTAGTGTTGAATGTTGGAACATTGATAGAGCGTTCCGACGAAATCTAACCTAACAATTTAGCTTCACACATGTTTAGTCTGTGGAAGGATTTTTACATGCCATAAATCTATGACATGGGACCGTCGGCTTTACTTCTCCTCCGAAGGAAGGCATACTGAAGAATTTTTAACGCTCTTAAAAAATCCGACGACTTTGGCCGGTTTAGAACCCGCTATCTAGGGCACAGCAGTTCAGCATACTACCAACTACGCTAATAATTTAAATGATAGTCGGAAGAAATGAAAACGTATAAACACTTATAGTGGGCAATGTATTAAAGATAGAGATATGCTGTCCAGGACTTTTTTTGCAGTTCTATTTATGCTGAACAATTCTTAAGCTCATAAAAGCCTATTAGGTAGATATTTTTAACGGTTTACTAAGCGTAAGCTTAAAAGTGCACTCGGATGGTAGATTTTTCTTTTACTCGATTCACTGAAATCGTTACTGCTCGACGTCCTTTGGTCATAAATGAATGTTTTTCTACAAAAACCTTTCAATAAATCGTTTACATAATGGTGTAGATCGCATCCAAATTCATCCATTGGTTCTCGAGATTAGCCTTTACATCCAAGAATCGGGGACTTGGTCTTATACTATGTAGAGATATTTGTGTTATAATAATAATTATTATTATTATTATTATTAATAATAATAATATTATATTCGATTTAAAGGTGTTCGGATACTTGGTATGACATGAAGCTGGTGCCCACAGTCTCGAAAAGGTTGAAACCGCCTGCTTCAAAAGGTACCGTATTGGAAAAGTTGTTTCACTAGCAGAGAGAATCCGAGCTAGTTTTTACACACGAGACGAGAAATGAAATAGGAAATAGTGAAGACAAGTTGGTATCAGTGTGAAATTAACGTTCATCAAGTGCTATAAATAGCTGGTGGCTGACAACATTCAATTCCTCCTCTTTTATTTTAACTTTTGATATTTGTCTATACGCCCTCTATTGTCTCATTAATATAACATTACGCCCCGGATGTTCCTGGCCGAGAAACGATCATAAATCATCACTCTTCTAATTGTCAACATCTTCCTTCCCTTTCTTTCCTTCTTGATTCTCCTCTCTCCATTACTCTTTCTCTCTATCTCTCTCTCTGTCCGCGCAAAGTAACAGTAGGTGTTAAGAAACCTGAAATCCATATGGCAACACCCCGTTCAGTAGAACTGGTGAATAAATCGTGCCGTTTCTTAAGACGGTATTGACATTTAGAAGGAAAACAATACACGGACTAACAAATATCATTAGTTTTGCAAATGTGATGCATAAAAAAAGAGGACGAATGAATGTACAGGCCGGGCTTATTTCTTCTTCTTCTTCTTCTTCTTCTTCTTCTCCTTCTTCTTCTTCTTCTCCATCAGTAGAGTTATCCACGGCTTTTTACCTATTCTTTCTTTTCTCCCAAAGTTTTCTTCTGTAGAATTTGTCATTTTATTCTTCAAAAGTGCACATCCCTCTGCAATTGAAGTTTTCAATAGTCCTTCTTTATACTCTTCTTGAATCTTTCATTCATATCCTTCTCTATCAGTCATTATATTGCCCACACGAGTAGCGAACTGCAACAAGACACGGCACAAACCTAGAAAAAATGCTGAGTTTTAATTCACTGGCCGTGAAAGCCAATATACCATCTTTTTGGAAGCCATTATAGGGAGGTTATGGCTGCTTGAGCTTTTAGTTCTCGCAGGAAAGAGGCGCAGGTGCACTTTATAAAAAGGGAGGTAGCGCGAGGTTCATTACTCCTGTGGGGATCCGGGTGAGGGCACCCAGAGCCTACTGATGAGCCAGCTTGGTGTCTAAGGTGAAACCCCACACAAGACACGGCACAAACCTAGAAAAATTGCTGAGTTTCAAATCAGATTGTTTGGCAGTTACCTCTGGAGATAGGAATATTGGCAGCGTCGAAAGTTAGACCAGTACCTTTAAATCCGGAGTATCAATATGTACTCCTAGACCTTAGAAGGCGGCTAGGTTTTACGGGTTGTCTTGTACACAGCAGTAATTACCATCATAATCATTATTCATTACAATAGTGATGAGTCATAATTGATTCAGTCAATGTTTTCAGGAATGTCGACCTCTAGCGCGATGTGCTGCCCATAGAATAAAGAAGTATTTATCTGCAATTAATGTTTACCTTTACTGGCGGACAGGAATGACCACTACCTGATGATTAATCCCAGCCTACTCCATGACCAGAATTGCAGAGTGCTTCAGCATCTAACCTGACGCCTGGTGTAGTGACTATCCTGCTCCGCTCCGCTAATATAGAGTATGTCATTTTCATAATCTTCATGTCTTATTTGATATACCTCGCCCCCTAGACTTGTGAACACGAACCCCCTAAAAATAGTGTTTCTTGCTACTTACAGGTGGAATACCGACATTATTATTCTTCTCGTATCAGAAACATGTTACACGATTACAACACATTTCATTAAATTCAATTAGACCACAACCTGGCGACTTGTAGTGCATTCTCTGAGGCTAGGTGTAGATCCTCTGTTGTGCAGGTGGTTGGACCCATACGACATTGGATCATGTGGTTGGCAGTCTGATCTTCTCCGCAATCACACTTGATGTTTTCGTCTTTAGCTTAGTTCCATCTTACCATATTAGCTCTTGATTTGCCGACTCCTGACCTCAACCTATTTAGGGATTTCCATGTCATCCATGCCTCGTTATGGCCCGGTGGTAAAGTTTCAGATGGTGTTGTACAGCCACCAGGAAGAAGACCTTTAGCTTTCCAAGATAGTAGTCTAGCATTTTTCTCGGTGGTAACCCCATCTTGCCATATTAACCCTTGATCTGCTTACTCGAGAGCGCAGTCTATTCAGTGACTTCCAAGTCGTCCATTCCTCGTCAAAGCCAGGAGGTAGAGTTTCAGAAACATTTTCCCAATCAGGGGGAAGGTTGGTCGTAGCCCTCCACATTTGCAACCTAGCTTTTTCAGCAGTGGTTCTAAGTTCTTTTGATGTTTTTAGGAAACTCTTCCTAGATTTCAGTCTTGGTGTATATAATTCGTACCCATATAACGGATGAGTTATTTCATGCTCCACCTTCTTCCTTTCCGTGTTCGCTGTTATTTCTCTTCGAACAGAAGGTGGTGCTATCCCGGCGAACAGAAGGTGGTGCTATCCCGGCGAGGTGGTAAAGCCATTCAATTGGAGTGGATTTGACACACCCATTCTGCGCGTATCATTGAGAGCCACATCCACCTGTTTGGCATGAGCTGAGTTATACAAAACAGGACATGCGTACTATGCGGTGGAATAACATAATGTCATCGCAGAAGATCTGATGGTTGCAGGTTGGCTGCCCCACTGCGATCCGGCCATCTTCTGAGGAGATTGTTCCTTTTGGAAACTTTCTGCTTAGTGTTCATACAATGTTTCTTGTATGTGAGAGACTTGAAATATATGTTAATTTGAAGCATACAAATAAGGGTTCAATTTACAGTGAAAATGAAATTTTTGGTCATTTAATGCCGTTTCAAATGTATATACATAGGTCTATCTTAAACTCCTAATAACGCCTCTCATGAGGTTGGTTGTTCAACCAGCTGTTAAATCTATTCACTAGAAATAAATGTCATCTCTCTTAACCCCCGGAAACGAAAAAGACTGGAATAATAATGGGTAGAAATCATGGTTGATGAGTCCGGATAAAAGAGCAGATTTTATTGACAATGCCCGACTTTGGTTCAAACCCAGGATACAGTATTGAAATGCTGACGGGACCGCATTTCGAAACTTTTTTTTTCGCAGTTCATTACAAAAAGTTAATTACTTGAGCTTCTTGTGCAGTACAACGGCCTCTCCGAGTATCGTCCACACCCCCTGAAGGTATAGTCACGTCAAACTAAACTGTAGCCAAATATATTATCCCTTTAGTAGGAGCATTTATCATGGGTGACATGATATCGACTGCCTTGCAATATGATATTAGTACCCAGCTATTTACCAGTCGCTGTACTTGACACACTGTTATTCCACTCGACAGGTATAGTCACTGCCAAAAACGCTTGCACCTCATTCCAATTAGTTAATATAAGAAGAGTCGGCCTGTGACCTCAGGGTACGTATTATGATTCCGGTCCCAAAGGTACAGGATTCCATTCTTGACTCAGCCAAGATATTTAATTCTGGTTTAAGGGACTGGGACGTGGTATACTCAGCCACGTGAGGGGGAACTGAGAGCAGGCTAGTTCGAATCCCACCTCAGCTCTCCTAGAAGAGGTTTTGAATGTTTTCCCACTTCTACTCGAGGCAAATTCTGGGTTGATACTTAAACTAAGTGAACAATCGAATCAGAAAAGCAATGTACTTTTAAATAAGTGCCGCTCAAAACCAAAGTGACATTGTACAAATCATACTACACACTAATCCTCACATACCGCCGGAAAACTACCACACAAAGTAAGGACAACTCGGAACTCCAAGCAGAAGAAATGAAGTTCCTGCGTACTATGATTCAGAAGACCAGAAAAGACAAAATTGGCAATGAGAGAAGAGGTAAGAATAGAAGACTCTTTACTGGAAAAGATCGAGACAGCTAGAATGAAGTGGTTTGGCCACGTGAAAATAATGAGTGCCAATAAAACTGCAGACCAGCTGGCAGACCTAGAAAGCAATGGGCAGATCTGGTGAAGAAGGATGCACAAGAGAGAGGCCAGGATTGGAAGAGGATTGTGAATGAAGAATGGTTCATGGATCGCCTGGAAGGGAGAGGGCTCGTATACTACACCCAGGAAACTAGAGTTGGTCAACGATGATGATGATGATGATAATGACTTAAACTAAAGCCATGACTGCCTCCCACCCTATTCCTAGCTTCAGTTACAAGTACACACCAAAGTAGACGGGGCTACGTGCTCACAATGTGGCAGAGCCCCCTGAATAATTCGAGAACGAAAATATCCAGAATGTCCTTCTCTTTCTTGCTCTACCGTACGCACAGTGGTCTCGGCAGGCACTGAATTAAAATATGAGCATAAATTTGCGATGGCAAACGGTAAACCGCGGAACCATCCACAGGTGCCTAGCCAAAGGGGAAGGAACGGTGTCATGTTTCAGAAGCAAATGATGGACGGTTTTCCTGAGACCTCCAAGGAGAAGGCGGTACAGTCCAATAGCAAAGTTGACTGGAGGCAGTTCTTGGTGGGCGGCTGGAGTGGTTGGTAACTGTGACATCTTCCTGCATAGTTGGTAGGCTCCATGTTGAGTAAGCTACTCATTAAAAGCAGCTAAGTCACCGTTACTTACCAAATTAACCAAATAACGAGGGACCTCCAAGCAAACACGCCAATGATAATGGAACTTTTTTTGCAAAGAATACGAAGAAAGTGTGTATTGAAAGCGAAATCAAGTAAATATTTTGTGACAATTGAATTCGTTCTGAATGGTTTGAAGTAACACTCGTATGATGTATAGCTTGTACGGTTATGGACTGATGGTTAATCACGTGGACACATATTCAAATATTGTCCCAATATCAAGGTTAGAATCATACCGGCAGCAGTGGCTACGCTCACTAAAGCGCAGCGCTAGGTCATGGGGCCAAGCTCTCTTCTGACTCGGTAGACGCGTGGGTTCGAGCCCCACCGTCGGCCGTCCTTGAAATGGTTTTCCGTGGTTTCCCATTTTCAACACCAGGCAAATATTGGGACGGTACCTTCTGACAGGCCACGGCCGCTTCCTTCCACATCCTTGCCCAGTTTCATTCACCATCATCCATTCCATCTTTCATCCCGACGCGCAGGTCGCCCACGGGCGTCGACTAGGAAGACCTACTCTTGGCCTGTCATGAGGCCA
This sequence comes from Meconema thalassinum, assembly GCA_946902985.2. NCBI lineage: Eukaryota > Metazoa > Arthropoda > Insecta > Orthoptera > Tettigoniidae > Meconema > Meconema thalassinum. Next base: position 68,384,161 of record OX336399.1, on the reverse strand, counting down.
CACGGCAAAAAAAAAAAGTTAGAATCAATAGAAGAAGTGAGCTAACAATACCATGTCACATCCATAGATAAAATATCATTGGATACGATTCTTTATTCCATGACTAACTGAGTTAAAGAAGAAGATAATAATAATAATGGTAGCCTTTGTGTTTTTACGTCCCGTTTAACTGTCCTGGTTTTTAGAGACGCCGAGGTGCCATAACTTTGCCCTTGAAGGGGATCTTTAACGTGCCAGTAATTCTACTGACACGGCTCCCTCACATTTGCGCAACCTCAAATGCCAGCCGATTGCGCCAGGATTCGTTCCTGCAACATTGGATACAGCAAGCGAGAACGTTACCGCTGAGCCACGCAGCCAGTCTGGAAGTAGAAGATGAAAAACATTGTGGTCATCTGCCCCCTGTAGTTGTCTGTGTATTGAGCATGTCTGATAACCTGTATCCTGTGATGACTGTATTCGTGTGTGTAACTCAATTAGGGACAGGAATGGGGTAGGCACCTCCGGGATTTAATGTAAGTTACTGTTCTTGCATTTTCCTGATGGAGTGTGGAACAACCGGGAAAAATCCACACCCAGGATAGTCATTGTAAGCGCTGGGATTCGAACCTGTGATCCCCGGACATTCTGCAGTTACCCTCACGACTGTAGTGCACGATTTAATGAACACGGCCAAAGTGCGGGACAAATACATTTTCAGTGGATATCAAAATCTGTGCAGTAACCAAGAGTGCGCTCATTCTTTGTCTGAGTGACTCTGCTTGATAAACTTTGCATCAAAACATATAAGTCCAAATCCTTCTCATATCAGGCCAAGTACAGGCATTATTGCACAGTAGTGAAGGCAGAGTGCCTCTACGCGGCAGAAACCTTATCAAGCCTGAAAACTGATGAAATTGAGAAAAAGGAAATGAAGATCTTCCGGAAAATTCTAGGACCCTAGATGTTACCTGGAGAAGGATACAACTTTCTACTGAGGTCAAACAAAGAACTCGGGGGAAGTTTGAAGGTATTTCTGTCAGCATGAGAAAGAGGTGGTTGATGTTATATGGACATATTAAACGATTGGGGACCGAAAGATTGGCTAACCAAATTCTCAACCTTCAGGAAAAATGGAAATTGCGCCAAGCATGGCTTCAGGAAATCCATCAGGTCTTAAAAGGGCAAACATTAGACCGGCCGAAGTCTGGGACAGGACAGAATTCAGAACCAAAATTACAGGTGTGAAGGATCCCTCCAAAGAAAGACCCACGCTTTCAGCCGAAGAACGATTGAGAAAGAGCCAGAGGCTGAAAGATCTTTGGCAGTGAGCAAGACGAGAAGGAAGAAACACCTTAATTTAAAAAACCTGTACGGTTGTTGTGTATTTGTAGTCCATGGGTGTCTATATCAAATAATAATAATAATAATAATAATAATAATAATAATAATAATAATAATACACCAATGTGGCTAGAAGAACGTCGTTTGAGTGAATCAAGTACCAGATAGTTTGTTGATAGACTATATTTAAAACATTGCTTTTTCCCTCCGTTAATTGTTTGGAGTTACGAGGGTATTACCTGGCCTTACGTAGCGTATGAGATATGAATGAAGCTACCAAGAACTTGGTGAACTTGAGTGAACATCCTTAAGACGAAGACGAGATTTATGCCTGCGGTGGGTGTCAAAATGAAAGGCTTAAAAGAATAAATAACCTAAGGGTACAATAAAAAAGATAGGTAACCAGTAGAAGAATATTTGAACACAAAACATAGCTATTAAGAATGCATTCAAGCTTGTAATGGTGTTTTTCTTTTTTTTCTCCCTGACTATATCGTGCTTATCATAAGCGTTATTTATCGTTGTATCTCTTACTGTATTTAAGTAGCTTTAATCACACAGGATCTCGGACTATCTGTGATCTAGACCGCGTAATTGACAGAACAGTACCCATATTAATGTTTAACGCGTCACGTGATCAACAAACACAGGAGAAATATGAGGTGATGTGCCTTTCTGGTAACGGGAGATGAAGAAGACTACCAGCTCTCCGGAACTCAAGCAGTGTGACTTTGTTTATGGCGAGACGATGAGAACATATCGTTATTGTTGTTGTTTCTTCCAGTGGCTTACGATAGCCTATTGTGAACATAGTGGCTGAGGCCATATTGTTATTATTATTATTATCTTTAATTTCTCATATATTATTATGGTACAACTCAGTCTACAAGATACGGATTTGATAATCAAGTATCCTGTAAACCAATTATTGCGATAAAACTGTAAACCTATTATTGAGATACAAATAGCCTAACAATATGGCATGTATCCAGCAGCACTGCCTTCTGTATTCTGGCAATCAGGTGTTTCATTTGCAGTTCCTGCGAAGCCATTGCCAACGTCTTTGGAACAACTCCAGTGGAAGAGATCACCACTGACAAAATTCTCACGCATTTTAGTCCCCATAGTTTTCGTATTTCTTCAGCCAACTTGTTTGTTTTCTTAGCTTGCGTAGTTTGCATATTTTGGCTAAGTGGGACAGCAACGTCTATCAAGTAGGCCTTTGGGGGGGGGATAGACAATATCAGGTCGATTGGCCAAGACTTTCTGGTCGGTTAAAATAGGTCTATCCCAATACATCTTATAATGCTCATTTTCAAGCACGTTGACAGGTTGGTAATTGTAGTACATTATTATTATTATTATTATTATTATTATTATTATTATTATTATTATTATTATTATTATTTGTGTACATCCCCTTAAAGGAGAGCGCCAAAAAAAAACAACACAAAAATCTAGCTTTTGGTGGTGGCTCTTTTCTTCTTTTTTATCTTCCCAAAATCCTTTCATCTGTTCACTGTGTGCCTTCTTCTCTTCATCTGTCCATTTACGCCTATTCCTTTTGGGTTGTGATCTAAATTCAAATTTCTGGTTTCTGATTTTTTCTCTACAAATGCTGCAGACGTGAATGTCTTCTATGGTGATATGTAATTCTTGTAAGTCTTCCATAGATTCTTTGTACTAAGAAGTACCCAATTTCGAGGTAGAAATTATGTATAATATTCTTTTAGTCAGCCTGGTGTCGTTCATTCTGGCGATATGTGTAAAGAACTTCACTTTGCGTTTTCTGATGAGTGTCGTGATAGATTCAATATTTCTGTATAATTCCTCTGTGGGTCTTAAATTATCTCTGAAAATGGCGCCGCAAATTTTTCTCAGAATTTTTCGTTCTTTCTTATTGTTTATTTTGCGCTTGCGCTCACATTACTTCAGCATATTTGCTGGGATTAGAGCGACATAATCCCCAATATTCAATATATCATAAGGATTACATTCAGTGGTGAATGATATTAAGTTTGATATTGATGACTACATTCAATTTAACATTACCCCTCTATTTCTTCTGTTATCCGATTCTCTATGAACCCTAGAAAGGATAACTACCTTTTCTATTAGTTTGTTAAGACTTGGATATAACTTATGTTCTCGGATACTATTCTGTAATGAGATGGGAATTGCACCATCCTGGTGATGGCAATAGGCAGTGTTCTTATTAGCCCCAAGTGCTATTGCTTCCGGACCAATTCACCAAGCTCAGCATATTTTGTGATCATTTCAACGTATTTTGTTTGCAGGTTATTAATTAATTAATTAATTAATTAATTAATTAATTAACAAAGAAACCATCAATGTGAGAATGTCAAAGAGGGATAAAGGACCTAATGGTTTGAACTCTAAGCCCCATTATCGGTCTCCACTAGGCTACATCCTATATGCACCGTGAACGGATTTACATCCTTGGGATATAGGTAATTTCTCGAGGAATGCTCGCTTTGAAACAGTCTACAAAGCAAAGGAGGGATGAAAGTCAGCTTATGATTTATTAGCCACAAGGAATGCTGTGAACTTTGTATGCTGATGCAGTTGAATGCACTGCATAGCTTGGAAAACCACTCTGTTCTCAAGGAGATGAGATCATACCACAGACGCTTGCAGAAGTCACACGCCGGTAATGTTAAATAGCTTGCAATCCACAAATTAATGTGAGTGTAATCATGAAATCATTTCATCAGTCTAAATTGAAAGGTATTTAGCATCATCAATTCCTCGAAAATGCCCGCCACGGTAGAAGGCGAAATATTGTTCCAGCAATTTACAGTATATATTAGCGAAAAATTACCCCCTCCCTCTATGTCCGCCTCGATGCCTAGTGGCTAGCATTCTTGGCTGTCACCGTGGAGGGCTGGAACGGTGTACACTCAGCCTCGTGAGGCAAGGCAAAACTGAGAAGATCCTACCTCAGCCTTCCTTGAAGAGGTTTTCTATTGGTTTGCCACTACCTCGATCACAAATGCACACACTAGTGCAGTCATCAGAGTGACACATGTTATTATACGAATTATACACACACCCCAGTACATGGGGCTACATGACTACGACGTCACAAAGCCCAAAAGAGAATCAACAACGAGGTATTCTTTCTGGAGGCCGAAGTAGAAGCCAGATACTTGTAAATGTTTGCCTGAGGGGAACATTTTTTAGCCTTAAAAGGTTCATTCTGGTTCCGTATTTTAATTAGTATAAACAGGTTAACGGTTCCGCCTGTTCAATACTTTTATTAAATATGATCACTGTGTGGTCATTAGTGGGACATGTTTCGAGGCCTACTCATTTCTCCCTTAGCAATTCACTAATTTTTCTCCATATTTTTCTTTTTAGACGGATTAGAGGCCAATCTCTGCCATTGCAACTATTGAAGATATGAAGTTAAGCTTTATATTTGGCAAGATATGATTTCAGCGCAGTGACTTCATTGATTTTATTATCTTTATATTGCTGGTGAAGTATTGAGGAATTAAGTGTTCCTATTGCTGATTCCAACAAAGGTGTTCTGAACTGTTGCTGTCGTACCGAACCGGTACCATACATTTGTGTTTTCAATAACATCTAAAGACCACCATGAGGCGTCCATTGAAAGTGTTTATAGGCCTAGTTCATAAGCAAGGTCAAGCGCGCGGGATGCCGCACGCTCACCAGAGCGCGCGGGGACGTGCCCCTTCCGTCCAGTCTAAAAACACTTATAGTGGGCGATGTATTGAAGATAGAGATATGCTTTTGCGGACTTTTTTGTAGAACTTTTCATGCTGACAAATTCTTACGCTCATAGTATATTGATATTTTTAACGGTTTGACCAGCGTAAGCTTAAGAAGCGCACGGACGCCAAGTTTGTTTTCGACTTTTTCACTGAAATCGTTACTGCTTGGCTTCCTTTAATCATACATACATTATTTTCTACAGAATCTTTCCTCAAGATATCCTTTACAGAATGGTGAAAACCGCATCAAAATCCATCCGGTGGTTCTCGAGATTACTCGTGACATCCAAGAATCTGGGATTTTTGTCTTATACTAACGAAGTAGAGATTGTCGGGGAATACATGCACCAAGCAGTACTATGACGTCACACACCTCAGTGCATCTGGGTACATTTCGTCCCGTCACCGTAACGTAACGCCAGACCCCAGCCTAACGACGAAGTCGACAAGATCATTTAAAATGATAAAATATTCTGCGAGCTGAAGGCGATTCCTTAGATCTCTCAGCTACACTGAGTGCTGGTGGGTAAGATGATAATGATGATTATTGTTTTAAGGGGCGGAACAGTGAGGTCATCTGCCCTTTGGTGGGTAAGAAGTAGAATTATTTGCCTATTCATACCTAATTATTTAGAGCTACAGACGAAGGTGTTCCATTTTCAATTTGAATGTTTGCAGCAGGGTTTTCAGAGTTGGGGGCTAAATATAGGGAGATCAACATGTCAGACGGTGTAGCGGACAGGTAAATTGGCCAGCCCGCTTAAGGTAGCTCCATCTCTCTTTCTCTCGTGGCTACTTGAAAACTACCACCCACAACACACGTGACTTGAGCTACACGCGCGCTCATTGTACTACGGACATGACTCTTCCCTCTTTGTGACGACCATCCTGAATAATTTCACATCTATTTGGAGATCATCCACCCACAACTGAACGCGTGCGTTTAGTCAGTCTTCTTCCTCTTCTTGACGACCATCCTGAACAATTTCACATCTCTTTGAAGACCAACACCCACCACTGATTAGGTGCGTTTATTCACAGTCTTCTTCTCGACAACCATCCTGAGTAATCTATATGAAAACCATCATCCAGAACTAAACGCGCGCGTTTTGTCACACGCATGGCTCTTCATCTTTTCGACGACCTTCCTGAATAATTTCACGTCTCTTTGAAGACCATCACCCACAAATGAACGCGTGCGTTTATTCACAGTCTTCCTGTTCTTGACAACCATCCTGAGTAAGGTTGGTTGGTTCTTAAGTTTAGGGGCTGCGACAACGCGGTCATGTAGCCCCGTGTACTGCGCGTTAGCCAGCGTAGCCACTACTGTCGGTTTGTAGAATCTATCTGATAACCGGTGTTAATTGTGATGACTGTATTAGTGTGTATTATCTGTTTTTTAATTTAAGTACTGCAACTTAGAATTTTTCAAATAGTTCCTACTTTTGCCGCCAAGCGCCACCGTCAACGACTACTAGGCCAAGTTCAGAACTTAGCTACTAGACGCCACTGCAGTCGGCTCTTGGCAACTAACGTAGAAACCTAAGAGCGTTGTTTACATTGTTAACCTATCCAATTTAGCTTCACACAGGTGCAATTAGTGGAAGGTTCTTTAAGATGCCATAAATCTATGACATGGGACCGCCGGCTTGACTTCCCCTCCGAAGGAAGGCATACTGAGGGATTTTTAACGCTCTTAAAAAAATCCGACGGCTTCGGCCGGGTTTGAACCCGCTATCTTGGGCATAGAAGCTCAGCATGCTACCGACTACGTCACCGAGGCCGCCCATCCTGAGTAATTTCACATCTAGTTGAGGACTCTTACCCACAACTGAACGCGTGCATTTAGTCACAGGAAATAGAATTACTTGCCTATTCTTACCTAATTATTTGAGCCCTTTTTGACGATAATCCTAACTAATTTCCCATCTATTTTAAGATATCCTGCCACACCTCAAGTGGGCTCCCCTCGTGACGTAGTGACAAGCATTCTTGGCTGTCACTGCGTAGGTTTGGGTTCGATCCTCGGCTCTGTCAAGAAGTTTAATTCTGGTCTGGGGACTGGAACGGTGTTCATTCAGCCTTAAAGACAGAACTGAGAAGCCATCTGGAAGTGATTTTCCGTGGTTTACCCACTTCTACTCAAGCAAGTGCTTGGATGGTTTCTAACATAGCTATGGCCAGCTTCCTCTCAATCCTCACCGTAATTACGAATACACACACTTTTATAGAAATCGGCTGACTGCGTGGCTTGGCGGTAACGTTCTCGCCTGCTGTTCCCAAGGTTTCAGGATCGAATCCTGGCGCAGTCAGTTGGTATTTAAGGGTGCGCAAATGCGAAGGAGGCGTGTCAGTAGATTAACCGGCGCATTTAAGATCTCATTTGAGGAAAAAATCTGGCACCCCAACGTCTCTTAAAGTCGCAGTCGTTAACAGGGACGTGAAACAATATTATTATTATTATTATTAGTAGTAGTAGTAGTAGTAGTAGTAGTAGTAGTAGTATTCATTCAATTTCTCCAATCGACCAACTAGGGACCACAATAAGGCTCATTTTACATTCTGGCATTTGTTCATTTTTCGCTTGATCCACGTTGTCTTCATGAGCTCACTGTGTTTAGCACAACATTCTTCTGTCCATTTCGCACCAGTTGTCCACCTTTCGTCCCGGAAAGTCCCAAACGTCATGATGGCTGCTCTATTGACGTCAGAAAAGTTGGATGGCGCAGCCACGCGGCAGAATGTTGAAGCTGTAACATTGTGACTGGTGAGATTTATTTAGATGGTGAAGCATTGACGTCGTGATGGAAACAGAAAGAAATTTGTCAAATTTGAGGAGATACTGGCTCTGTATACGGTTGCAAATCGTATAAAACGGCTACGAAATATTTTCACTACTTTCCTGTACAAAATCAGAGAGAAAGATGGGCTTCGGCGCTGTCAATTGGAAAACGTGTTACATGTTACATGACAGTGTGCAGTCTGCATTTTTGTGAAGACGACTTCTTTCCTCCGGTACTGTTGATTATTGATAGTTATTGTCTCTAATTTGTATTCACATGGATTTAGCTACATCAAAAATACTGATAAACTTATAGCCTTTTACTTCTGTACCGTACAAAGAATGTAATCGGCTCTTCGTAAACTTATTTTAGGGGTTCTTCCGATTGACAATAGCCGAATGGTTAGAAAACTTAAGAAAAATGCTGTTCCTAGCCTTAATTTGCCAGAGAATATATATTCTTGCCTTAGAACAGCAAGTATGTAGGTCATTGAAGTATGATTTGGCTTAAATTGCGTTTTTGGCTATGATCTCCCTACTGTTGAATTTAGTTAATTAAAATGTAAAATCTTAGTTTTAAGTACTGGTTTGGTGACCCATCATCCCATGCAGGCCGGCAACACCTATACTACTCAGGCAGATAGGTCACTTAGCCGTAATTTTGAAGTTATAGTGATGTTAAGTATACATATGCGGTAATGTAGCAGGAGACCGGATCGGCCTAGGCTATGGCTATTCTAACTTTAATTAGTTCCCATTTCAGGGTTTTACAGTTTTGAGTGCGAATAGTTGATTTGAAAGTTGTACAACTGCAAGGAGAGTATGTTTTGTATAGGTTTTAATTGGTATTATGGTTTATGTCGAGCTGAGGAGTGAATTTGGTTTGGCTTAAAGTGTAGTTTTTGATCTGTTCCGTTTGCTTATGACAAGTTCAAATGGAGACTCCAGCTTTGTTAAATATCTGTATTTTAAATATTTAATTAAATATATTGATAAAGAGGATGTCTCCATTTTAACTTGCCTGTGGCAAGAGATTAATAAATTAACATTCTTGCCTTTGAACAGCAAGTATGTAGGTCAATATTTGCAATATTGAAGTATGATTTGAGCATCCCAAGTAACGCATCTTTGAACCCAAAACATTCATGCAAATTCAGGGTTGTTTGATTCAATTTATTATCAGGGAGTCGTCCTTTGTGTTATGTGAGATATATATATTGTGAAATTAATAAAAAAAACATCGATACCGCTAGGCTCCCAAGTACAGGCTTCATATATGTAACAGCAGACAGTAAATTAACTATCTACATGTGGGTAATATTTTTAACTGGTAGTAATTAGGCACTGCATTTAAATTGATTATAAAAATATTTCTATCAATGAAAGGAAACATGTAGTATTTTGCCATCATAAATTAGAAGCCATAACAAACGCACACCCAATTACTTCTCGTCACTATATCGCCGCCATATTGCAAACAGCTGACCGTAAGCTCCTCCCCCGTTTCGGACGTCAATAAAGATTACGGTCTTGTGCATCTTCTGCTCGTATCCCCATTTCTTTAAGATCTTTCTGGACGTTAACGTACCATGGCATTGTCGTTTTTGGTTTTGAGTCAAAGATACTGAAGATACGTTTCGTCCGTCGGGAGTCGATCATCGGTCGTATATGACCGTAGAAGCAAACTCTGCGTTTTCGCATTGTGTCTGTGATCTTCTCTATCTTAGAGTATATTTCTTGCCTGGATATTCTGATGTAGATGCCATTTTTGTAGTCTGGGCCAAGTATGATGATTTCTTTCTTTCTTTCTTTCTTTCTTTCTTTCTTTCTTTCTTTTCTTTCAAAACAAAAGTTTGGTGCTTTTCAGTCGGTCAACACGGATATACCCAAAAAGAGCTGGGTTATGCCCTAATCCTGAAATAAATTACATGAGATTAATAAATACTTATAAGTACTTATAAAACCGGGTGAGTTAGCCGTGGTCGTTACGGCATGACTGTTGGCAGTCGCTCACATCCGGGAGGCGAGGTGGTTCGAATCCCCCCACCGGCAACCTTGAAGATGGTCTTCTGTGGTTTCCCATCTTCCTTCCAGGCAAATGCCGGGGTTGGTCCCTAACTAAAGGCCACAGCCGCTACCTTCCAACTCCTCGCCCTTCCATTCCCACTTTCCTCCCCAACGGTACTTGTAGCTCACCCATTGGGTGTCCGTCTCGAAGCAGCTACAAAACTGGCAAGCCGAACATGTCCTCAGACACTCCCGGCACTAAAAGCCACACGCTAAAAAAAAAGTACTTATAAATACTGAAAAGCACCAAACTTTTGTTTACTTAGGCAACACTGAAAAATGGCTTCAAACCTCACAATGTTTCTTTTCTTTTTAAATTCACGAGCAAACATTTCTCGGATAGGATAAGGCATTCAGATGATTATTGTTATCATATTGAGAAATCACAGTAACACAGGTTATCAGACAAATTCTACATAAACGGGGCTAAACGACCATGATACCAAAGCCCCTCAAATGAAACAACGAGGACAACTTTAAGGGCCGTCGGGTTGAGAGGAATGCGGAGTGTTTTTAAGGTGACTGAAGTGCATCTACTGTACTATAAACCCACGTGCATGTTGATCCATCTCTGCCGCTTCCAGAGGGTGTGAATGACCATCCCATTGCTTCAAACGTCTGAAGAATAGGACCCACAAACACAAGGCACTATAAACTGTATGTGCTTGTGCCATGGCAGGCAGGCAGGCAGGAAGGCAGGAGAACAATATAAATTGTTTTACACGTCTTTTTGTTAGTGAGGGCTTCATGGGTGTCATCCTCCGGCACGGCACGGTATTCTGGCAGGCGTTGAGGTCAGTTGTGTGCGACCTGGAATACAATACAGGCTTGTGCTCCGTTCAAACCGTCTCCTTGTAAACACATAACCATTAATGAGAGGAATGTGACAAGTCTTCTGTATTTCATCATAATGATCTTTCTGTTTTGGTACACCAGTCTCACGTACTGTGCCACTGCCATAATTATACACTACAGAACGATTCTCCCATCTCATATTAATTTAGCAAGACGAAATGGGGAACTTCGTCTCTAGGCATCAATTGTTAACCTTCCATCAGCCTCAACTTAAATACGAGGCACGTCCAGAAAGTAAGTTCCGTTTGGTAATAAAATTAAATTGTGTACAGATACAGAAAAATTATTTATTGCACAACATTCTACACCTCTTAAACTACTTTTCCACATAACTGCCGAACTTTTGCAGGCATTTGTCATAGCGTGGCACAAGTTTTTGGATACCTTCTTCATAGAAGTTTGCCGCCGACCCGTAAACGAGAGTGAAGACTCCCCTTAAGATATCTTACCGTTTGGCCACCACTGTTAGGCAAATTGCATATGTGGTCAGGAGAACTCCTAAACATACACAGTTCTCCTGGTAAGCACGCAATTTGCCTAACAGTGGTGGCCAAACAGTAGGATATCTTACAGGGGAGTCTTCACTCTCGTTTACGGGTCGGCGGCAAACTTCTATGAAGAAGGTATCCAAAAACTTGTGCCACGCTATGACAAATGCCTGCAAAAGTTCGGCAGTTATGTGGAAAAGTAGTTTAAGAGGTGTGGAATGTTGTGCAATAAATATTTTTTTTTGTATCTGTACACAATTTAATTTTATTACCAAACGGAACTTACTTTTTGGACGTGCCTCGTACTATCACCGTAGCGTCCGGCGCAACAAATCTGTCAGATTAACGATTCATATACAGGGTGTTGTTCAAAGTTTAAATTATACGCCAATACACAAATGTATCTATTATACTGTATATTGTACATGTTTTGGCCTGACTAGAGATGTACTTAAGTCTAATGTTTGTTGGTTGGTTTGTTCCTCAGTTTAGGGGCTGCGACAACGCGGTCATGTAGCCCCATGTACTTTGGATACGTGTAGAATTTGTCTGATAACTGATTTACCCTTATGTTTACCCTGATGGCATGCGTACAGTGGAACGTGGCTAATTCGAACTTCTATAATTCGAAATCTTCTTTAATTCGAATTTTTCTCTCGGTCCCTAGCATTTTATATACAATCAATGCCAAAAAATCGTGGTTAATTCGAATTATATTTTGGATAATTCGAAGTTTTTACGTATAAAAAGCCCATCGAAAGCCAAACTGTTGGGTCAGGAAATCTTAAAAAACGACGTATCATTGGCATGCGGCCCCTACTCGATGGTTTGCCTACATGACTAACAACACGCCTGCGACGCTCCTTCCAAGGTCAATGCCCAACCCCTCCCCCTCCAATTGTTTTGCAGCGCTTCACATCTCATAACTCATAAGAGTGTCATCCCTAACACCAGTCTGATAGTGCGTGCTGAGTGGTCATTTAGATATGTGGTTGTTGTTTAGAAGTTTGGTTTTGCCTGTGTTTTAAAGTGTGTGTAAGATGTAAGATGTGTAAGATGTGGTCATCAAAGTCTCGGGTTCCATACAAAACTTTGACTTTGGCGGAGAAAATAGCGGTGATTAAAGAAGTGGAAAAGAGAATGAAGGAAAAAAATCTGAAATTGTAAAGGCTTCCGGGATTCCTCCAAACACGTTGTCTACATACCTAAAAAATAAAGACAAAATTCTCGGTTTTGAAAATGAGAGTGGCAAAGGCCGAAAAAGGTTAAGGGAACCGGAAAATTTGAATTTGAATATTCTCTCTACCCTTTTCAAAGAACTTTCATAATTCGAATTTTTGGATAATTCGAATTTTTTTACTGGTCCCTTGAGGTTCGAATTATCCAAGTTTCACTGTATATACAAGGTGTTTCCAAATTCCCATTACAGACTTTGAGGGCTTGTAGTGGGGACCAAGACGATTAAGTTTACTTGTGTCCGGAAATGAACTGTCTTTCCGCTACCAAAAAAAAAAAAAAAAAAAAACACTTAAGTACATGTTCACAGCTCCACATTTTCGGCACTCTGTTCGACAACTGCTGCTTGTCGTCTGGGTCCAATTACAGGTGGGGCTCGATATGATGACTACCGACGTCAACACAGACACGGTACCTCCGTATATGTTCTGGTACACACGATCACCAATTCACCAATCCCTGCTCCTCCAACACCCGCCGCAGTCATAGCCCGCGCCAGTAGGTCTTTCTCGGATTCAACAGGGGTCTCGTAAATCAAGGTTTCCACGTGACATCGAATATATATTTAGGTATTTGGAAGTCATATTTGAAAGCCTTTGTCTAGAGCGTGGTGCTCTATGGAAGTGAAACTTGGATAAAGAAGATAATTGAAGCGTAATTGTAATTTCTTGATTGTAATTACAATTTTTCTCATAAACATTACAGGAGAATGATGAAGATCAGATGGGTAGATAGGGTTACAAACGAAGAGGTATTAAGACGAGTGGGAGAAGAGAGATGTTTCTGGCGACTGCTAATGAAGAGAAGACATAGGTTGGTAGGACACATACTAAGACACCCAGGAATAGCAAACTTAGTTATAGAAGGAAGGGACGAGGATAAGAACAGTAGGGGTAGACCAAGGTTAGAATATGTTAAACAGATTGCCTGCGATGTAGGATGTGGTAGCTATGTAGAGACGAAACGATTAGCTCAGGACAGGGAAGCATGGGTGGCTGCATCAAACCAGTCGAAAGACTGCAAACAATTTGAACTGGGAAGTAGAAAAATTGTAAACCCATAGGTGAAGAGCCTCCGTGGCTTAGGCGGCAGCACGCCGGCCTCTCACCGCTGGGGCCGTGGTTCAAATCCCGGTCACTCCATGTGAGATCTGTGCTGGACAAAACGGAGGCAGACAGGTTTTCTCCGGGTACTCCGGTCTTCCCTGTCAAAATTTCATTCCAGCAACACTCCACTATCATTTCATTTCATCTGTCATTCATGTAATCATTGCCCCAGAGGAGTGCGTCAGGCCTCGGCAGCCGGCACAGTTCAAATCCTCGCCGCTAGATGGGGGCTTCATTCATTCCATTCCTGACCCGGTCGGAGACTGGAAGCAGGCTATGGATTTTCATTTCATATCCAATATGCAAGAAAGGAATTTTAATACTCTGCAATAATTTTATACCAATCATTATCTGGCTCCCTCATCCATTATCCAGGTATACAAGTCTCGGACAGTACCCACCCCTAATCCTGAGAGCTGCTGAGGGGGTGGAGGGCTCATTTGCAGGTAATCCTCAGGCAGGCGCGGTTGGCACGAGACAAAGGCAATGCTCGCCCACCGCTCTGCTCAGCTCGACTCGGCACCGCATGGCAGAGTACAGGGCGATGCCCGACTCACAACAGTCGGGGACACGCCATCCACTCCGGGGCATTCACAGGGGGATGTCAACAAGGGTGGGGCACTGCGGCTGGTATGGTAAACTTACGGTCTAACAATGTCGGCTGTTATATACCACCTCGTGGTGTAATGGCTAGCGTATTGGCTGTCACCCAGTGGCGATTCCTCCATGTAGGACGTGAGGATCATCCTATAGTCTGCTCCCAGCTGTAACTGTTTTATATATTTATTGATCGCTGCCAATGGCCATACAAGAAAAGAATGTCTTAAAAATGAAAAGCCTCCCCTCGGTTACACAGCTGTCATTCCTTTTGCACACAATGTGCATTATTGTCTAGCGTAATCACACAATGATTTCCATCGATTTTTGCAAAATTGCAAGTGGTATCTGCCACACCGAACATCACACAGTTCACACACACACACGAATCACAAGGTTCATGAAATCGCTTATTGGTGCAGACCGCATGATGGTAACTGTTTTAAAACAATAAATTAATTGTTTTGTAAAATAGTATTTGTGTCTATTAGGCTATACCTTAAAAATTTTAATGTATCTATATACTGTACTTACTGAAGTATGTAAAGTATTGTACCGACTATACGCATATTACATATTCCTGAACAAATTATGATTTTCTCGGTAACTGGAGACCGAATTTCATTTTGAATCTGATGAGGTACCGGTACCGCCTTTCAAAATACTAGTTTGTTACTATAAAGCTTCAAGTCTCATAAAATCTTCCGTTTTTTTTTTTGTTTTCTTTTTTGACTTTCCCGCACATAATTATGTGTTGGGCATCTAAAATTGCCTGTCCTTCAACGAGAGCCCACCTAGAATTGCCAACAACACTCAATACGGTAGCCTACAATCTACAGTACATCAGGAAATCTATTACCCTTGCGTTCACCATTTTCTCGCGACGGACCTGCCACCTACATTCGATTGAGTTCGCGAATAGTCGTGACGGGCATTGTAGTCCCAGACCAATCGGGATGTGACTGATATTAGGGGGGGGGGGGGGGCCTCAAGCGGAAGTTAGCTCTTAACTCCCAGCTGGTATGGCGAGGTTTGATTTGACCTCGCCAGTTGCAAGCAATTCGTTTACTCGCTAGAATTCAGCACTATTGTACTGAGGCAACAGTGATTATGGACTAATAGATGTAATATTTACAGGAGTGTTATATTATATACGAGGACGGCCCCTATTTCTTTAGCCAAACAAAAATGCATACAGGTACTTACAGCTCCTACCAAAAGTTTACGGGCACCCGCAAATTATATTACATTGGATCAAGAACAGCTTTTTTCTAGGTCAAAGAATGTATGTCTGTTGATTTCTTTCTGCGGGCTATAAAACTGGTGATATGTCTTAATGGAGACACATTCTTGTGTACTATTGCAATTATAAATAGACTATTCTACGGGTATCTGTGTTTCGTCATAATCAAAATTGTGGATGTAATCCTCATAGTGATCTGTCCAGATCGCTTCAAATATGAAAAATACACAATTTTTTCACACTCATCTTAATACAAAATAGTTCGTAGCTTCAAAACTAACAGTGATGTTTTCATAATAAATTCACAAATTGTCCCTAGAAACACGTTTTAGGTCCCTGTAAAAATTCGTATGCCTGAGACCAAAAGTATAGTAACAGGAATAATGATCATGAAATTTGCGGGTGTCCGTAAACTTTCGATAGGACCTGTACAAATATACGTAGGCTACTCTTCCACGTACCTTACACTATTTTTCTACATAGTCTCCACATGTGTTCAGATATTTGTCTCATCTCAGCACGAAATTTGAGATGCCTCTGTGGTAGAATTCAGCCGGCTGACTGTGGAAGCATCGTCGGACTGCTGTCTTGGCGTCATCGTTGCACGTGAATCGCTGTCCTGCCAGAAACTTCTTCAACGGACCTAAAATGTGGAAGTCACTAGAGGCGATGTCCGGACTGTTGGTGGGTGTGCGATTTGCAAATACTGTTGCTGTACGAAAATACGCACCTTAATTCCTGTCACTTCACATTTTGGCCGCTATGACGCCTGTTTCATGTCATTTTAGTAGCCTATTTTCAATTTTGAAAAAATAGGCTTATGAGATCAGCTTTTGTCCATGTGTGTGTGTGTGTGTGTGTGTGTGTGTGTGTGAGGTGTATGTGTGCCCCCCCCCCCTAATAAAATCTAAACGGCTGGAGCGATTTCAATGAAGCTCGGTAAGTTCATAGCACTTTTCCGGGCGACCCCGAACGTGCCCTTCAAATTGTGTTACGTCTCACCAATTCAACATGGCAGCTGTGCGAAATATTTCACCACCATTCAATATCTCCGAAACTATTCCCGATATCACCCTGGAATTTTGTACGGTGATAAAGGGAACTATTAGAAGTTCACCTATGGTTTTTTTTTTAACTGGTAACTACAAAACCAACATTGCGGCCACGCAAATTTGCGACTTTTAAATAGACGTTTCTCGCAATTTAACCAACCAAACGCAATAAAACATGGTACAGTATATGTTTATACACATTGTAATACACTGACATTTAACTTGGTTCAATTGTTTACATAA
Source organism: Meconema thalassinum (assembly GCA_946902985.2). NCBI lineage: Eukaryota > Metazoa > Arthropoda > Insecta > Orthoptera > Tettigoniidae > Meconema > Meconema thalassinum. Next base: position 68,367,411 of record OX336399.1, on the reverse strand, counting down.
CCACAAGATGGCGGATGTGCGAAATATTTCACCGGCATTCCATATCTCTGAAACTATTAGCGTTATCACCCTGAAATTTTGTACGGAGATAAAGGACACTACTGGAAGTTCATCTATAAGACTTTCAAAAACCGGTTAACTACAAAACGATCATGGCGGCCAAGCGAATTTGAAAATTTTAATAGACCTTTCTCGCGAATTATGTTCCAAACGCAATGAAATCTGGTACAGGAAATGTTTATACACATTGTAATGCACTGGTATATAATTTAGTTAAATTGTTTACATAACCTCAAGATGGTGGCTGTGCGAATTTTAAAATTAAGTTGTTGTTTCTGTTGTCGTAATCATGCGATCGAAGTGAAAGTTTGAATAATAAACCTACGCAATACTTTTCCTTTAATGGTACATGACTGTATGGCCTATACATTTAACAATCCAACATGGCGACCATCCGAAATATTTAGACGGCACTGAATATCTACGAATCTATAGTAGCAATCAAACTGAATTTTTTATGTTCATATGGGCTATGAACATAAGTTCACCTATAGGACTTTCAATAACCTGGTGATTACAAATCCAACAAGGCGGCGACTCGAATTATAAATATTCACAACGACGTTTCTCGCAATTTTACCATCCGAGTCCAGTGAAACTTGGTACAGTAAATCCTTATACGAATGTTAATCCACTGGCATCTAATTTATTTCAATTGTTTCCATAACCACAAGATGGCAGCTGTGCAAAATTTTAAAATCTCCTTGTTACTTCCTGTGTCCTAATTATGCGATTGAAGTTTGAATGCTACACGTACACAATAATTTTCATGTAACAGTTCATAACTCTAGGACCTACATATATAAAATCCAACATGGCGACCATCCGAGATATTTAGTCTGTTCTCAATATCGACGAATCTATTACATCAATCAAACTGAAATTTTGTATGTTGTTAGAGGCAATTAACATAAGTAGGTTATATGAAAATAGGCTGTATAGTTCTTCACGGAACTACTTGTTTTAATATTCTGAGGTCTTTCCTTTATCATTTTGCATGGATTTCAGAAACAGTAAATCAAAGGAATGAGTACTAAAATCGTATAATTTCATAAATATCGAATAACCGGTGAGTGTTGCAGATAAGCTGTCAATCAATGGACTCGGCGCACAAATGGCATTAGCAGTGACGAATTGCGTTCTAATTTCATAAATATTGATTTTGATAAGAAGTGCGCTATTTGCAAATACTGATACTCTATTATGCTGCAATTATGAGTTGTCGTCTAAAACCTTAAAACTATTAAACGTTAATTCTTTTACAGGTTTTTCTTCTGCATTCTAATTTCATGCCGGCCCCGTGGTGTTGGGGTAGCGTGCCTGCCTCTCACCCGGAGGCCCCGGGTTCGATCCCCGGCTCCGTCAGGGATTTTAAAACTGACGTGAGGGTTGGAACGGGGTGCACTCAGCCTCGTGAGGACAATTGAGTAGCTGTCTGACAGTGAGACAGCGCCCCGATCACGAATACCAAGATTAACGGCCGAGGGGACCCGACGCGCTGATCACGCGTCACCCCAATATCTGCAGGCCAAATGGCTGGGCAGCGGTCGCTTGGTCGGCCTTAGCCCGTCATGGGCTGGATAGTGCCAGGGGTTGACTTTTTTTTTTTTGACTATTCTAATTTCATAAATAAGCAACCTTTTTCCTGAAGTCTCTCATAATAAACCTATTGGGGAACGTGTGGTTTATGAGCATGCGAGATTTCTCGCACGGATCCGCTAGTCAGTTTATATAGGCAACACTGAAAGAATGGCTCCGAAACTTTACAAGAAAATATTCTTCGATGTAGCCTATAGTGTCTAAAGGACAGGAAGCTTAACTGACAACATAATATGTTATGAGTACATTTTGTGGCACGGTACGATTGGACACCCCTGCGAGGATGAACAATGGTGAGTGAGTGAGAGGACTCACAGGTGTGCGGGTGGATGGTTTAAGCATATCAGGCCCTATGGAATGTTATGTGCTCATACATTTCACATAACGGGTCAACTTGAACGTGTTCGGTGCAGGAAGTTATCAGATTACCACACCGTTTCCTTCATGAAATACCCTCTTTTGGTTCATAATACCCTGTTAAACTCATCATCTGTTGTCAGAGAAATATCTTGATAATATATTGAACAGCATTTGTTGTTAGCTTGATTTATGTCCTGCTTCAAGAAGTAGTTAGCAGTCTATACTTAAGAAGAAGGTTATTAGGATTAATATTTCTAACCAGGCATGCTATGGTTTATTTAAATGACTGCCTATTTCTAAGTTATTTCCACATTTGAACATCTTAACCATATAAATTGCAAAACTTTAGCTTGCCAGACGTACTAAAATAATTCAAATGGTTATAAATGTTGCAATTTTTTTCTGTAGAGTCTTCGTAGTTTACGAAGCCCGTATTTTTTAAAGGGATTTAGTATGTTTTGACTAACCTAGGTTACATATTCAGAGTTTTGGGAAGGGGGCGGTCAGAGTAGTGCTAAATGTACTTATCGTGCATCAAATTCACGTGATATTACATGTCCTCTCATCAGTTTCCAAAGAAATGTTGTACGTGATATAATCCCTACTGTTTTTCTGGAGGTTTTCTCACTTATTGTTTTACAAAAGGAAACACGAATTTTGAACTTTGGGATTATTTGAATATTTTGTTTCATATTTTGGCATACATTACGGACGCAAAATACAATCGTGTTTTGTTTTTTGTGTGTGTGTGAATCCTGCCAATAATTTTCATTTCAAGTGCAAGGTTTCACAAAATTAGCTTATTCCTATTAATCTTCTTGTATTATTTGTACAGAATTATTATTTATGACAGTATAAAGTATATAATTCAGGCGGCAAATGCGTTTACCATACAGACATTGGAATCTTACGGGCCAATCAGTAGGTTTATTATCATTCATACATATTGGCTTTCATGGCCAAGATAATGTTATGGGATCTATTACTGTAGTTCTCTCAAGCAAAGAAGTACAGAACCTAGTGCAAGGTTTACCATCGCAATGAGGTCCAGGTAGGGTTTAAAAAAAACTTACTGATGACACCTAGCCAAAAACTCAGAACAGACATGGTAATTTAGAGGATTTGCTGAGGATGATTGCACATCTACAGCCGCCGTCAAACTACCGAAATATGACGTTCTTAGAAATAAAAATGACCTAATGGTAAAATATGTTCGAAATATGCATCTATATGACAAATACAAACCACTTTATTGTGACGATAATTACTTGATTTGCATCAGAAACCAATCCACAGTGGGTCAGAATTGAAATCTAGGGGGACAAAATTATTTTTACGTTTTAATCATGAATTTAGAGTGAAAGCAACGTATATAATTTGTTTACTTCATAATAAACATCAGTTAAGACCTTTTTTAAGCTTCATCTATGACTAGGAGTTGGATAGAGCATTCAGTTATCTCTTCAAAACAATTTTCTACCCCTAATTTACTTTTAACGAAGTCACAAAGTTCCACTTTTGACATAATCGTCGAACCCAGTGCTTCAAACAGTTGTAAACGTGTGAAAACTGATTGAGCTGCATCTTCTAAAACGTAAAATAACTAAGTAAGTTGCAAAAAGATGCAAATAATCTTATAACAGGCATAAACTACAAGACTTTATTTACATTTTAACATTAAGTAGAAAGTGACGCAGAGTGACGCGACATACTAAAGATCTAAGTGAAAATATAATTTTAAAAATAATAGTTAAATATTATATAATGCAAATATAGCTAAAAGTACGTAACAATTACGCCCATTAATAACTGAAACACGTTACAAAGAACATACCTTCAGCTGCATGTTCCATCTTAAAGCATCACACTAACCACAAAGACAACCAAACCACAACCACTTACATTCACCCTCCAATTCAGACTGCTCGAACAGTGGTGACAGATTTTCACTGAGGTTCGTTTATATCCCAGAATAGTGTGCGGCAATTGTATGAGAATACTGTAGAAGTAATAAATTTTGATTTTTTAAATTATGAAAGTAAATAATTTTGTCCTCCTAGATTCCGATTTTGACCCACTGTGCAATCGGGCATGAAAATAGAGGTAAATAAAAAATATGATTTTTCCTAAACATCCAAGCTCTAGTTATCAACGACACTCTTAACTCTAAACATGATAAGATTTGGATTTACTGAATCTCTGCTATACATAGTTATCTATCATCAGTAATGTTAAATATGACTATTGATGATCATTGACTGCCTTCTGTTATGTTACTGTCAGAGTTGGGAGGAGGATTCATGTGTGTTTGTCCCTAATCTGCCATAGAGATTTCAGTAGTTTCATCAGTGCGGTACGCCTCAAGAATATTCTGAGGTAAAATCCTCGCTATAGAGAGCAAAGCAAGTTTAACATTCCATCGCTGATGCTGTAATGTTTCCATGAAGCCGTGATACATCCGCAATGTGGTCGTGTTGTATTGCAAAGCCTTTGAAATCTCAACTCGTTTTAAATTCGAGTAGGTACGCTCCACTGGTTCGGCGTAAAACAAAGGTGTTCATAATAATTCACTGTCGAAGCCTCTCGTGACCGTTGGAAGGTAAAACAGTCTTATTGTCTCTTTTTCCTTTTCACCTGCACCATGCCATCGTAATGTTCGCTTTTATTCTTCGCTGAAACACTCAACGAGATAATGACGTAATTATATATAAATTATTGACTACGATTATTTATCAATGAAGTTTTCTTTCATTCTTAGTGATCGATATGCTATCGATAGTGACTGTTAAGTATTAGATTGTCATGTATTCTATTGTGTACGTGAATATGAGGTGCTGCGAACTCAACATAGGTTGTTTCTGGCAGAGAGTCTATTTGGGATTAGCGTTCAACACTTTTCCGGCACCACGATAATCATTACGACCAGTGTTCGTCATCTATTTAGAACTAAGGCACCAGCGTTATTTAGGCGTATGCGTTACTATAAAAATCCACAGTTCTAGTCCTTCAGGAAAGCAACTTACTGTTGAAAACATCCTTTAAGGCAATGCAGCGGTAGCCTAAAATTTTGCGAAAAGAAATGTATAATAATTATGCATTTGTGAACATCCCAAAATCTACAATTTTCATCCTGTTACCTTGAAATTTTGAACCCCTGACGCCCAGACGCTTGACCCTCATTAAACTAATTTTCTGCCGTGGTCCCATGTCATAGATTTATGGCATGTTAAAGAAACTTCAACTAATTACACCTGTGTGAAGTTAAATTATAGGTTAAATTTGACCAACGCTCTTGGGTTCCAACGTTCGTCGCCAGGAGCCAACTGCGGTGGCATCTAGTAACTAAGTTCTGAACTAGTAGTCGTTGACGGTGGCGTTTGGCGGCAAAAGTAGGAATTACTTGAAAATTGAATGTCTGCAGTCCTTACTTGAATTAAAAACAGATAACACACACTAATACAGCCATCACAATTAACACCGGTTATCAGACTGATTCTACACACACCCAAAGTGAACGAGGCTAAATGACCGCGTTGTCGCAGCCCCAAAACTGAGGAACCAACCTCCAACCAAATATAATGTCTCAAATGCTAATGAAATCAAATACGAAAAAAATATGTAAATATGAGGTTTTGGAAGTACGGAATCCTATACGGTATTCGCTCATTGATTATGTCTCATTATACCCGATCCCTCAACCCCGCCCTCCAATGCACTCAGATCACCCCCTTCCAGAAGAAAACTCTAGTTATGCCACTGAGGACGCAAATGGGATATCATATCTGGCTTGGTCCCTGACTAGAATACACGAATAGGATTAATACCCATACATATGTGATTTAATAAACAGCTATTTTACGCAAATAACCTCAAGTAACGAAATATTTAAGAAATAAAACATTTGCAGTTGTAAACGGACCGCACTCTCCGAATGCTTGTTGTATAAATACAGTCGCGATAGTTCATTAAACTTCCTGAGCATTCAGTCGTGAGTTCCAATCCTGTCACCGTCGCGGATATTAAAAAGCACTTCCGCCTCGCTGAAGTGCTAGTGGGCGCACTATCTCCTGGGCTCTGGGATGGGATCTGCCTCGTACATTCGAGCAGTTGAACATTCGAACATCTTGATGTAGGAAAGGATTTGCTAACTAAATTCCATGTACGTTCTATATTGCTTAGCAGTAGGAATCCACAGAAACCCGCTTCCAGGATGGCTGAGGTAGGAATCGAATCGGCTTCTTCTCAGATTTACCTCATGGGCCTGAGTGTAACCCGTTCCAGCCCTCAAACCAGAATTAAATTTCTTGGCAGAGCTAGGAATCGAACCCAGGCCTCCATGGTGAGACAGCTATAACTGCTAGCCACTACGCAACGAGACATTTATTTATTTTGCTATTTAGCGAATGGCTTTTAGTGCCGGGAGTGTTTGAGGACATGTTCGGCTCGCCAGAGGCTGTAGCTGCTTCAAGCGGACACCCATGAGGTGAGCTACAAGTAGTTCCAACTTTCGCTACCTTATGTCACTGACACCTAATGGTAAACGTTTGAACTTTGATAGAGCATTTCAACGAAATCTAACCTAGAAATTTAGCTTCACACAAGTTTAGTTAGTGGAAGGATCTTTTACAAGCAATAAATCTATGACGTGGGACCGCCGGCTTTACTTCCCCTCCGAAGAAAGGCATACTGAAGATTTTAACACTCTAAAAATCCGACGTGGGGGCATGGTGGCGCAGCGGTCAAGCCTCTTACCAAGGTGGACCGGATTCGATGCATGTGAGATTTTCGAAGTGAATTGCCATGTCCTGTGGTTCGGATTTCACGTAAAAAGGAGGTCCCTTGGCTCATGATCGCATGATTAACGGTCACGTGAAACTAAAATCCTCTTCTTCTTTAAAATCCGACGACTTCGGCCGGGTTTGAACCCGTGATCTTGGGCACAGCAGTTCAGCATGCTACCAGCTACGCTGCCAAAGCCGCTGCAACAAGGCTAGTGTCTATATTACAATTAGCATGCATAACCAGATGTTAGAATGTTTTGATTAAATCATCGAAATACAGTTGAATCCCTCAAAATATTTTCTTAAAATAAGTCATTTGTAAGAGTGGTTATTAAGATAAGATTTGTCGGGAATCCCTGAGTTTAAATCGTGGCATGTTTGACTAGGTTTCAGTAATGAGTGAGTGAAATCCATGAGAAACGTGTCTGGTTTATCATCTCTTGAGTGTTGATTAGGGCAAGGTCCAATGAGTTGTAGGCTCCCTTTCTCTCGCTGGCTGGGGTTACATCACGACCTCGGGTGGGGTCTGATAGGCGCTGATATCATTGTTCCGTGCATTTTCATTACTGTGTTAAATAACGACATATCCAGGGTTCATTCATCCGTAACTATAAGTTATATTATTCTAACCAGGGCTTAATTTAGACCGGAGTAGTACAGTAGTCTCTGTTTTTAACTATATTGGCTCACAGATTTCTGCTGATGGTGACTGCAGCCATGAAATCAAAAGACGATTGCTACTTGGTAGACTGGCATTTTCAAATCTGGACAATATATTAAGGGAGACATAACATTAACAACAAAGATCCGTATAGTAAGGGCTATGTTTTTTTTTTTTCAGTTGTGATGTACGGATGTGAGACCTGGGCCATAAGAAAAGCTGAACGCCGTGGAATAGATTCCTTGAAATTATGGTGTTGAAGAAAAGTTCTTAGAGTCCCATGGACTGCGAAGAGAACAAATAAGTCAGTTTTACAGCAAATTAAATCAGTGTTCCTTGGAGGGCTTAATCCTGAAACAAAAACTGAGTTACTTTGGACACATCATGACAAGACATAATTCATTAGAGAAGACCTTAATGCTGGGGAAGATAGAAGACACAAGGAGAAGAGGGAGGCAAAGAAGATGGATGGCATCACGGAAGCACTAAATTCCAGCTTGGAAAATCTTCGAGAGGCAGTGCAGGACAGAAGAAATTGGCGTAGTTTAGTACGAAGGTGGATCAAAAAGTTAGTTGCACTAACGCGCTGCAGCAGCGCGCTATGTGTCGCAAACGTGGGCACAGCGGAGAAAGGGACAGACACTGCCCACACGTCTGTTAGGCAGTTCGCTGTGGTGCCTCGTCTTGTATGGTGTGAATAGCGGCCAAAAGCAATGGCGCGTTGACTGGACGTTCACTCCAAATATGAGGTGCGTGCGACAATCCGGTTCCTATGGGCCAGAAGGAAGAATTGCACAAACATTCATCGTGAAATTAGTGCTGTGTATGGGGAGCGGGCCATTTCCCGGCAAGTGATCGTAAAGTGGTGTCAACAATTCGAAGCCGGACGCACGGATATCACAGACGAATATCGCGAGGGCAAGCCCGCAACGTCCTGGACCCGTGCAAATGTCAACAGTGTGAATGCGATCATTAGACAGAACGGTGGTCGACATTCCCAGACCGATGAGGAGGTGAAGGCCGCTGTCTCCGAGTGGTTGCAGAACGCTGGAGGAACTTTCTATGCATCCGGCATCGACAAGTTGGTTGTGCGTTCACAGAAATGTTTGGAGTCTCTTGGAAACTATGTGGAAAAGTGACGTTACATTGTATGTCGCTATAGGCGTTTTGCTGTTGTATAGGTGGTGTAATAAATGGCCATAACTGTGAAGTGCAACTTATTTTTTGATCTGCCCTCGTACATGGGGTCCGGAGAGTCGGAATCGACTAAACGAATAGAGAGAGAGCACAGTAAAACCTGCCTAAACCAGAACCTTTATATACCGGAAACCTGGGCAAACGGAAAACAAAATTCTGAAAGGAGATATTTCCTATGAAAAATTACACTGTAAACCGTAAAACTGCCTAACGTGGAAACGGAAAGAAATTCCGGAACTGTAGACATAAATAACCTGACTAAGACGGATTATCTTATCCAAAATACAAAGCTATGCACTAAAGTTTGAGTGCGACTGTACTATCGCGTGCATAAATAACGGGCCGCCTTGCCGTGCGGGAGTTGAATTTTCAAGCCATCAGGTTGCCATCACTTGGTGTATTCTCGGGAGGGGAATGCTGAGTGCCGTGATTGGGCAGCTGTCCTTGTAGGCAAGGGGGGAAAGGAGGGGGGGGGGGGGAGTGTGGTATCACCTGTTAATCACAAAAGGCTGACAGTGGCTCAGTAACACGACAGCGAACTTCGATTTTGAGGTTCGTGACCTATAATATGAACGACCATTTGGTGAGGAGGGGGCAGATGGTTAGGCTCTATGAAGTTGGCGTCGGATTAACAGAAATATAATTAGTTTCAGACGTTTGCGATTTCCTTCTTTTTCTTCTTATTAAACTGTGTTTAGTCCCTAACTGTGAAAACTCGATTCTCAAAAGAATTCACACACAGTAAAACTCGACAGTGCATTTCTAACGAGATTTAACAATTAATGGGTTACTTGGCATTTCAGTTTAGATTTACTAAAACCGTCTCGTTATCTGTAACAATCTTCCAAGCGCGAAACTAAAGAAAATCAAAGTTGGCGCTGTGCTCCTCGATCTGTCCGCCTCCTCTCCCCCTTTGCCTACAAGGACAGGTGCCCAATCACGGTTCTCAGCATTCCGCTCCCGAGAACACCCGAAGTGATGGCAATCTGATTGCTCGAAATCTCAACTCTCGCTCGGCAAAGCGGCCCGTTATTTATGCACGCGTTAGTACATGCAACAAGGTCCTAAGCAAACATTAGTTCCAATTTTTCCTCAAGTACGCAGCAGGTATGCTCCATTTCACATCTGTTCAATTACTTCCTCCAACCCTCTTGTAATACACACTGCGTCAAAACGGCAGCCCCGTGTAATTTCGGTGTGTGTAGAATCTGTTAATTGTGTTGGCTGTATTAGAGTGTGTTATCTGTAATTCAGGTAAGGACTGCAGACGATAAATTTCAAGTAGTTCCTACATTTGCCACTAAATTCTACCGTCAATGACACCTAGCCGAGAACTTGGCTACTAGATGCCACCACAACCGGCACCCGGCAGTGAGCGTTGGATCTTAATAGAGCGTTAATCAAATCTAACCTACAAATATAACTTCACACAATTGTAGTTAGTGGAAGGTTCTTTTGCATGCCATAAAGCTATGGCAGGGGCCCGCAGGCATTACTTCCCTCCGAAGGAAGGCACGAATAGCGACATTTTGATGGTTTGACATCCTCTGCTCCCCTCTCAATGCCGAGATTGCTCCTGATACTAAGTCCAAGCAGATTTATGTTAAAACGAGGAAGTTCCTTGAACCATTCTTCAGAGGACTCGTTTAAAATTGATGTTGTTTCAGGTTACATTGTTGCAAAGTTTTCTGCAAGACGTTCATTATCTGCTTCGTGGATCACGGCTCCACTCGCCTTACCAAGACGGTAGGTTGACCTTATAAATTTCCTAACGTTAAATAAAGCTGTTTGTGCAATATTTTGCGTTACAATGCATCACCATTGGAGTGAGAATTTATTCTTCTGGAAAGCATACGTCTTATTATCAGCTATGATGTAATTGATCCATCGAAATTTTAAATGTAACAATGGCACCGTCGAATAATAATTTGATTGGCCAAAAGCAGTTCGTAGGTTTGAATCCAGCAAGAATTATCGATTAATTGAGTACTGAGAGACTCCTGTTGTTACAATCCCCACATACTATAAAACAAAGTCCCCGATTCTTGGATGTAACGGGTAATCTCGAGAACCACTGGATGGAAATTGAGGCGGTTTTCACCATACTGTCAAGGATTTCTCGAGGAAGGTTTCTGTAGGAAAACAATCAATTATGACCTAAGGAGGCCGAGCAGTAGCGATTTCAGTGAATCGAGTCGTAGAAAAACCAGCCGTCCGTGCGCCTTTTAAGCTTACGCTGGGTAATCCATTCAAAATATCTGTATACTATGAGAGTAAGAATTATTCAGCATGAAAAGTTCTACAAGGAATTCTGCGACAGCATATCTCTATCTTTAATACATCGCCCACTATAAGTGTTTTTACGTTTTCATTTCTTCCAATAATCTCTATTCAGTGGAAATTTAAATTACTAGCTTCGGAGCGAGTTCGCAAGTTAGCGAGTGAGCCTATCACCCCAAGTGCTACTGAATTACCAGCCAACCTTGCAACGCATGAGGATACCAAGCCTCAAACATTTACTTCTGCGAAGGATATAATAAATTTCTCGAAAGTTCGCATTCTTACACGAATAGTTGGTTCCTTAGTTTAGGGGCTGCGAAAATGCGGTCATGTAGCCCCGTGTACTTTGGGTGTATGCGTAGAATCTGTCTGATAACCGTGTTAATAATGTGATGGCTGTATTAGTGTGTGTTATCTGTGATTCCGGTAAGAACTGCAGACGATCAAATTTTCAAGTACAGTAGTTCCTGCTTTTGCTACCGTCCATGATACCTAGCTGCGGACTTTGATACTAGATGCCATCGCAGCCAGCACCTGGTGACGAAGTTTGGAACTAATATAGCGTTATCAAATAATCTAACCTACAAATTTTGGCTTCACACAAATGTACTGTAGTTAGTGGAAGATTCTTTTTCATGTCATAAATCTAAGGCTTTTTGTCATAAATCTAAGGCATAGGACCGCCGGATTTACTTCCCCTCCGAAGGAAGCCATACTGAGGGATTCTTACACCAAAAATATGAGCAATGTAATGAAATCAACTTATGAGTCATTGACCTTCTATCCAGTAACTTAGTTCAAAAAATATATACACGAGCATTAACAGATTAAATACTGAAGATGAAAGATTGCACTCTCGACATTGCAACATACTGCTGGCCATGACTGAAAACTTGATGAGGAAAATTGAGATCTATACGTTTATTTCAGTTTCCTGCATAGTTCTTGAATTTCTTGGAATTAAATGATATGCCTCCACATAGTCCAAACGCTTGACTCATAGTTATGCTCCTTAATAAATCTGAACGCTTCCCAAGGGATCCTAAATGCAACCATATTGCTTGGATTTGGAAATAATAAGTGCAGTTAAAATTAGGCAGAGAGGCCTAATCCTTCGACTTGATTTAACACCATCCTAAAAAAAACTACCATTTTCTTTTAAGAGGCAACATTTTCCAATTCGCTTGGCATACTTTATCACAATCTATACTCAAGGGGAAACTCGGGAACGTATAGGTCTCAATATTTACCTCATCACGTTTTCAGTCATTGCCAGCAGTATGTTGCAACGTCGAGAGTGCAATCTTTTGACGCCCTTCAAGTTTCAACAGTGCCTAAAAGTAATCGTATATATATAAGAAAATTCCTCAGTAAATATTTTCCCATTGGCCGTCATGTTTTGACGGGTTTCAACTAGTATATATTTATTTTGGATTACAGAAGAGGGATATATTAAGACCTTTAAAATAATATTAGGAGATTACTTTACTTATACCGGAAGAAAAATCAAGTTGATGATTTCCCAGAGATTTCAGAACACTACTGTACAGATCGTTACATGGAAGACCTGTTGTAACCTTCACGTGTTGGTGTACAATTTAGTGCAGGTGATTCTCCCAGCGGATGCATCTTGTCTCTCATAACACTGTAGTCTTTTGGGTTCATCTTCCTGGAGTTACGACCCATGTTACTCGCGAATTGAAGTTTGGATATTACCATCATAAATGCTTCTCTTCGCTCCTTATACAGGTTCAGATGTACGTGAGAATTACAGTATCTTCTCCTCATCACATTTGTTTAGTTTTATAGGTACTATAGCCAAAGTATTAACACTCATACTGAAAACGAACAGAAAATAGTAATAAGAACGGAACATGATGAGGGAGAGAAACAGGAATCAGATTAACTAATACATTTCTAAAGGCTAGGCTATATGTTACAACAAGATGTTCAGTAAAGAACATATAGCCTACTTTCTCCTAAATGCATGGGTATTGTTATAACTCTTTGTCCTTTTCAAGGAGTATAATTGAATGTTGGTTGTAGTAGCTTGTTGAAATACAACGTGCTATAGGGATATTAAACATGAATATGAAGTGCCCTTTGCTAGTGCTACCTCTGCAAAAAAAAAATCATTCAATTCAGTTTCACCGTGTTTGAATTGATCTGGGGAATGGATTTGCACACATACATGGCCGCTATTTGCAAACTATTGGGCTGATGACCTTGTAGTCAGTCATAAGATGCTTTCCACAAAAAGGCATGTTGTTGCAAAATCCGGTAGAGATCAAATTATTAGGATGGTCGAAATTTGATTTAAGCTTTTAACATTTGGGTGCCCGTCATTCCGTTTCCGTCAAGATGGCGGCGATATAAAACATGACACTGAGGTGCCTTTTGCTAGTGCTACCTCTGTACCAAATTTCGTTCAATTCGGTTTCACCGTGTTTGAATTGATAAGGGGAATCGATTTGCACACATACTTGGCCACCATCTGCAAACTATCGGGCTGATGATCTAGCAGTTTGATCAGAATATGCTTCCCACATAAAGATTTGTTGTTGCAAAATTTGGTAGAGACTAGATTATTAGGTTGGTCGTAATTACATTTTAGCCTTTAACATTTGGGTGGCCGCGATTACGTTTCCGTCAAGATGGCGGTGATATAAAACATGACACTGAGGTGGCCTTTTCTAGTGCTACCTCTGTACGAAATTTCGTTCCATTCGGTTTCACCGTGTTCGAATTAATAGGAGGAATCGATTGTCACACAAAGATGGCCGCCATCCGCAAAATATTAGGCTAATGACCTATTAGTTTGGTCAAAGGATGCTCCCTCCATAATGGTATGTTGATGCAAAATTTGGTAGAGAACGGATGATTAGGTTAATCGTAATTTGATTTAAGCTTTGAATATTTGTGTGGCCGCCATTACGTTTCCGTCAAGATGGCGGCGATATAAAACACGACACTGAGGTGCCCTTTGCTAGTGCTACCTCTGTACCAAATTTCATTCCATTCGGTTTCACCGTGTTCGAATTAATAGGGGGAATAGATTTTCACACAAAGATGGCCGCCATCCGCAAACTATTAGACTAATGACCTATTAGATTTTTCAAAGGATGCTCCCTTCATAAAGGTATGTTGTTGCAAAATTTGGTAGAGATCGGATGATTAGGTTAGTCGTAATTTGATTTAAGCTTTGAACATTTGGGTGGCCGCCATTATGTTTCCGTCAAGATGGCGACGATATAAAACATGACACTGGGGTGCCCTTTGATAGTGCTACCTCTGTACCAAATTTCATTCCATTCGGTTTCACCGTGTTCGAATTAATAGGGGTAATCGATTTTGACACAAAGATGGGCGCCATCCGCAAACTATTAGGCTAATGACCTATTAGATTTGCCAAAGGATGCTCCCTCCATAAAGGTATGTTGTTGCAAAATTTGGTAGAGATCGGATGATTAGGTTAGTCGTAATTTGATTTAAGCTTTGAACATTTGTGTGGCCGCCATTACGTTTCCGTCAAGATGGCGGCGATATAAAACATGACACTGGGGTGCCCTTTGCTAGTACTACCTCTGTACCAAATTTCGTTCCATTCGGTTTCACCGTGTTCGAATTAATAGGAGGAATCGATTGTCACACAAAGATGGCCGCCATCCGCAAACTATTAGGCTAATGACCTATTAGATTTGCCAAAGGATGCTCCCTCCATAAAGGTATGTTGTTGCAAAATTTGGTAGAGATCGGATGATTAGGTTAGTCGTAATTTGATTTAAGCTTTGAACATTTGTGTGGCCGCCATTACGTTTCCGTCAAGATGGCGGCGATATAAAACATGACACTGGGGTGCCCTTTGCTAGTACTACCTCTGTACCAAATTTCGTTCCATTCGGTTTCACCGTGTTCGAATTAATAGGAGGAATCGATTGTCACACAAAGATGGCCGCCATCCGCAAAATATTAGGCTAATGACCTATTAGTTTGGTCAAAGGATGCTCCCTCCATAATGGTATGTTGATGCAAAATTTGGTAGAGAACGGATGATTAGGTTAATCGTAATTTGATTTAAGCTTTGAATATTTGTGTGGCCGCCATTACGTTTCCGTCAAGATGGCGGCGATATAAAACACGACACTGAGGTGCCCTTTGCTAGTGCTACCTCTGTACCAAATTTCATTCCATTCGGTTTCACCGTGTTCGAATTAATAGGGGGAATCGATTTTCACACAAAGATGGCCGCCATCCGCAAACTATTAGACTAATGACCTATTAGATTTTTCATAGGATGCTCCCTTCATAAAGGTATGTTGTTGCAAAATTTGGTAGAGATCGGATGATTAGGTTAGTCGTAATTTGATTTGTTTTGAACATTTGGGTGGCCGCCATTATGTTTCCGTCAAGATGGCGGCGATATAAAACATGACACTGGGGTGCCCTTTGATAGTGCTACCTCTGTACCAAATTTCATTCCATTCGGTTTCACCGTGTTCGAATTAATAGGGGTAATCGATTTTGACACAAAGATGGGCGCCATCCGCAAACTATTAGGCTAATGACCTATTAGATTTGCCAAAGGATGCTCCCTCCATAAAGGTATGTTGTTGAAAAATTTGGTAGAGATCGGATGATTAGGTTAGTCGTAATTTGATTTAAGCTTTGAACATTTGTGTGGCCGCCATTACGTTTCCGTCAAGATGGCGGCGATATAAAACATGACACTGGGGTGCCCTTTGCTAGTACTACCTCTGTACCAAATTTCGTTCCATTCGGTTTCACCGTGTTCGAATTAATAGGGGCAATCGATTTTCACACAAAGATGGCCGCCATCCGCAAACTATTAGGCTGATGACCTATTAGTTTGGTCAAAGGATGCTGCCCCCATAAAGGTATGTTGTTACAAAATTTGGTAGAGATCGGATGATTAGGTTAGTCGTAATTTGATTTAAGCTTTGAACAATTGTGTGGCCGCCATTCCGTTTCCGTCAAGATGGCGGCGATATAAAACTGAGGTGTCCTTTGCTGGTGCTACCTTTGTACCAAATTTCGTTCAATTTGCGCTCACCGTGTTCGAATTGATAGGGGGGGACAGACATTCAGAGTACACACACTCACACAGACACAGACTCACACACATACACACACACACAGACAGACACACTTTTTTTCGCCCTGTAGTGATCTCATAAGTTTACTTTCATTTTTTGCAAAAATCGAAAGTAGGCTAAAAATTCAGATCCTAATTGACTGATAAAGAAATTAATTCGGTTGGTTTTCGGTTGTAACCCTTTTTGTTTCTCATTAAATTGACTTTCACTCTGGAGAAGATACACATCAAATGAATTCTGCCAAATCGTAAGTGGATTGTCCAACTAAAAAATAAAAAATATCATGTTATTAACAATGAAGAACACAACCTTCTGAATGACAACTTTAGTTGATCAACATTATTTTCCGCCTTTCTCTTCATTCCTACACATTCATTCATACAACTTCTCACTGAAATTGAAGCATAAACATTGATACAGAAGGCTAACTGAGAAAGATGTGTGTCATCAGACAAAAATGAAAAATGAAAAAGGCTATTTCTGTTTCTTTTAGTGCATCAAGACCCTCAAGGGAAAAATCCTATATCCTAGAGAATTTAAGTTGGATATAAGTATCAATTTGTACAACGCTTTGCAATGACAGAAATAAAATAGTTGAATGCATGCAGTATGGTCAGTATCTTTTACAAATTATGAATCTGCGCTAATAAATAGAAAATGAATACATGCTAGGTAATAAAACCTTAATATTTAAAGTATTACCATAATGGTATCCTCTGAGTGTTACTGGTTCACGTCGTGTTCCTCGCGTTACAATGCATTTTTAGTTTTAGTTTTAATTTACAATCAAAACATCACCTTGTTTCTTTACAACGTACACAGTGCAAACACTATTGCAGGAATTTGTGCCATATCCTTTTCCTTTTTAAAATTCTAAGTATTTCTATACTCGTGTCTTTGATTTCATATGCATTACATAATTGGGCAGCACACCTGTTAGAAGATTTTTTGTTATTAATGGTGATCATTTTTCACGTCTCTGCTCCTAACTTCTCTTTTTGTAAGACTTCCCCAAGCACGCGCTGCTGAGTAGGGGAAGGTGGATGTCAAATTATCCATGGTAACATAAACAAATTTATTGTTTCCCAAGTGAATCATTATTAATGGATGTAAGTCAATCATGATTAATAATTTATTCTACTAATTATTCCCGCTAAACATACTGAAAGTTGTGCGAAGGGAGTTGGATGTATTTAAATATTCTTTAAGAAAGGTACCGATTTATTGTCTAATTCACAACGCTTGAATGACAAGAGGCAGTTATACATTTTTCGTAATTTGAAATAGTGTTTTATTCGATCATTGAAGTCTCCAAATAGGGGCAGACGACCTCGCTGTTTTTTTTAGAACGTTTCATGTTGAACAATTCTTATGCTCATAGTACCTAATATATACCCAGCGTAAGCTTAAAAGGCGCACGGACGGCTGGTTTTTCTTCGACTCGATTCACTGAAATCGTTACTGCTCGGTTTTCTATGGTCATAAATGAATGTTTTCCTACAGAAACCTTTCTTGAGAAATCCTTTACAGAATGATGAAAACCGCATCAATTTCCATCCAGTGGTTCTCGAGATTACACGTTACATCCAAGATTCGGGGACTTTGTTAAAGCAACAATAACTATCTAACTATCTGAAGTCTCCAAAAATTAAAAAAGAGTTGAATCCCAAAATTTGTAAAGCCCAGCTAGTATTTTTCATCAATACAAAACTGACGTTCTATTTCCTATCAGATTGTTTTAGAATATATTTACTAGCGTCAAGAAATATTTCTCTATCTTACGAGGTAGTTTGTTAAAATAGGCCTAATTGAAACCCGTCAGATCTTGATCTTGCTTACTGGACGACAGGAACTGGGTTATTTGTAAGAGTATGTACGGTATTGTGAGGTAAGGTTTATGTATGTAACAATCGGTAATGACATTTGCTGAAAGAGGATGCAGTCATTGTTTACTGACAGAGATTGACAGAGACGGACAGAACCTAACTTGTATTCACGAACTGCATATATTACACTTATACATAGATCTTCCTCACGCCATGATGTAGTATCTGTGCAAATCATTTGTTTCTGCATAGAGACCGGAGAACCACCCCTGGCCTCACAGTGTCTAATTGAAATTCGATGGCTGTCCTTCCTGTTTCACTCTTCAGTGATGTCAACGAAGTAGAATTTATAATAATAACGATAATAATAATAATAATAATAAATAATAGCCTATAGAAGTCGGCATACCAACGAACTATATACTCATGTGGAGAAGATAACCAACTCCATACGGTAAAGAAAGATTAACTTTTGCGGGCATATGAAGCGAATGAACCAAGTGAGACAGACCAACCGCATTAGTACCTAGATATGTCAGTCAGGTCATCGGAAGGAGAAAATCACAGAAGCACTTGACCATCACTATGCTGCCCTGTGATCTTGCTTTAAAGCACCATGACTATGATGACCTGTGATACGGCCCCATTACAAGCAACGTAGCATGTAAACGAGTGATACAACAGTGTCCTTATTAGTTTCACCATGGTTATCGACTAAGACTGCTCGGCCTACAGGCTGAAGCAGAGGTAGCTCACGATTGGTGTTAGGGGTATTTTTTGTCATTTTTCTGGCTAGAATTCACTCGGAGGACATAAAAAACGTTGGAGATCAAATTATAGGTTCCTCTTACAATTTCCGCAGTTATGTGGGCTTATTTACCTCAAATTGATTTACTGTATTTAGAAGCTAAATTTTTTTAAATTTATTTCCTATCTACATTGATTGTTAGTTTGTGGTTTTCTAACGTGTAATCGAAATATCATAGAACCAAAATTTCACATCCAGAATGAGACTTTCTACAAGAAAATTGAAAAACTCTCAGATACTATGCGAAAGAGAAGGGTAGTTTTTTACGGTGATCTTCTCAGAATGAACTCCAATAGATTAACCAAACAAATCTTTGGGTTTTTCCGTAACCACAAGCAAAACAAACCCCTCATGGTTTAATGAAACTGAAAAAGACCCAGTAGAATTAAAAATCACACAAAATACACTCTTCAATCGGAAAGCTAAAGTGATTACCGTACTAAAGACCAAAATATAAGGTTCCAAGACAAATCTACCCTAAAATCCAAACCCATCATCTCGGAAGAAGAGAGGAAAATATCAGAAACAAGGGCACTAAGGAAAGAACAACATACAGATAAATTATTGATTCAACGTACCCCAAAGTTGGTGAAACGAAAGAAGGAGAAGTAACTATGTTACTATGATCGTGTCGTGGTTTATCAAATTCAAAATACATGAATATTCATGTGCAGGAACCCTTAATTGGAAGTGGTTTCCACCCAACTACATAATATAAGATAATTATTTAGCTACAATGATTCTTAAATTAATGTTATTATTTTTAGCCTATTTTCATTTTATGAAAAAAAAATAGGCTTATGAGATAACCTTTTGCCCGTGTGTCTGTCTGTGTGCGCGCGGGCGCGCGTGTGTGTGTGTGTGTGTGTGATGGTGTGTGTGTGTGTGTGTCCCCCTAATAAATTCTAAACGGCTGGACCGATTTCAGTGAACCCTTCAAATTGTATTGTCTCTCACCAATCCTACATGGCGGCTGTGCCAAAATGTTTCACCAGCATTCAGTATCTCCGAAACTATTACCGATATTGTCCTGAAATTTTGTACGGTGATAAAGGTCACTACTAGAAGTTCACCTATGAGACTTTCAAAAACCTGGTGACTACAAAACCAACATGGCGGCCAAGCGAAGTTGTGACTTTTAAATAGACTTTTCTCGCGATTTAACCATCCAAACCTAATGAAACTTGGTACAGCAAATGTTTATACACATTGTAATGCACTGGATTCTAGTTTAGTTCAATTGTTTACATATCCTCAAGATGGCGGCTGTGGAAATTTTAAAATTAAGTTTTTATTTCTTGTGTCGTAATCATGCGATCGAAGTGAAAGTTTGAATAATGAACCTACGCAATAATTTTCCTTTAAAGGTTCATGACTCTATGGCCTATACTAAAACAATCCAACATGGCGACCATCCGGAATATTTAGACGGTTCTCAATATCTACGAATCTACTACAGCAATCAAACTCGTACTTTTTATGTTCGTAGGGGTTATGGACATTAAGTTCACCTATAGGACTTTCAATAACCTGATAATTACAAATCCAACATGGTGGCGACGCGAAGTATAAATACTCACAGGGTCATTTCTCGTAATTTAACCATCCAAGAGTAGTGAAACTTGGTACAGTAAATCCTTATACAAATCTTAATGCACTGGCATCTAATCTATTTCAATTGTTTCCATAACCACAAGATGGCAGCTGTGCGAAATTTTAAAATCTCGTTTATACTTCTTGTGTCCTAATCATGTGATTGAAGTTTGAGTACTACACGTACACAATAATCTCCATGTAACAGTACATAACTCTAAGACCTACATATATAAAAGTTCAACATGGTGACCATACGAAATATTTAGACGGTTCTCAATACCTACGAATCTATTACAGCAATCAAACTGAAATTTAGTAGGTTGATAGAGGCAATTAACATTAGTAGGTTATATGAATATAGGCTGTATATTTCTTCACGGAACTACTTGTTGATATTGATATTATCCCGGTGATAAACTGTATGAGTTGGCAGCATTGCCCTAGACACAATGAAACATCAACACGTTCTGTATAGGATCCTATAATTAATTTAATGATATTACTAATATTCTTCTAAATATGCTCATTGTATTAATGAGTGGAGGCGCTCTATAAAAGTAATGGAACTTTGAGATAATAACCACCCTTCTCCCACTATTAAAGCCCTCCTACTGGGCATGGTGCATGTTTCATTAAAATTTTAATTTGAGACAAAGAATTTTGTTTTTGTTCTTCGTGGTTATATTTTTATTTGCTTGTACTTTACTTGAAAAGTTGGATACAAAAGGAACAATGAAATAACGATGCTTTACTTCGACGATTATAACTGTGACGTAGTTATGCTTCGCACATGGTAAATGTAACTGTAAGTTCGTTGCAATTTTTGGTAAGTAACGGTGACTGTAATTTAGTTACTTTGATATCGTAACATACACAAACCTGCTTAAGAACATTGCTTACTTTTGGGATCTACGGAATTACCATGGTATATATTGGCATTCTTGCCCATTAAATTGATGTCTATGACCTAAGAATCATCAATTTCTCTATACCTTTAACAGTTTTCGGTCTATTTCAAAGCACCATCTGTATGTTCCAGGGAACAAACTCAGCCCCTTCGTGTTAGCACGTTTTCATCGTCTCTATAACGATATTTCCTGTAAGGTTTTAGTTGTATCATTATTTTTACTACCTGTATTTTGATAGACACATCTGGATGACCTTACTGTTCCACCCCTTAAAAACGATAACTATAGACACATCTTCATTTTTTTCTAAATATACATTTATATTAAACTGTAAGGGCAGTCCCTCATTGTAGGGGAAGTTAATAAAGATTTAGGTCTATGCACAAATCATTTAATTAGATACCGGTATAGATTTAAAAAAAGGATATTTTCGGGAGTTTCTTAAATTTTGACTTATGGAAAGTGAAGTAATACGGTTGCGAAAATCCATTTCTGGATTCTTAAAATTTTCGCAGCCTTTTTGCTTTATGAAAACTGCTTTCTTTTTCGTTTGCATAAAAAGGGACTTATGTTACAGCATATTATTTCGAAGTATTTATTTTTTATTTTTCTCGAATTACTATAAAAATATACTGGTATGCATAGTAGCGAGTGTGACATCTAGGCATTCTGCTCTTGCTACAGATGAAACCTGTGATCGTAATAACACAATCAAAGATGAACATTGTGTCAAAATAAGTCATGCTTAATTTCCTAAATGAACTGAATTTGTGGATCTGGATCACCGTTGCCAAACTCAAAGAAGAAGAATGATGATCATGATGATGAGGTCGATGATGACTCTCCGGTTTGGCGTTATATTTTGAATGTTTTCTAGCAGTGAAATACGATTTCTATTGAATGACCTGTGACTGAGATCCTATTTAAGTTTATCTTGTAATCACCTAAGATAGTTTTAAAATCGGTTATCGCACGACACAGAGTGCCATGAATTTTTTGTGCCCTTCAATAATCCATTATTCTCGGCCGGAAACGGAACATGCGACTTAGGATCAAGGTGCAAACACTCTGTCATTGATCCACTCTTTAAAACGTAAAATACTGCACTTAGGAAAAATCCCTCAATTATGCTAAATTTGGGCCTTATGGTAGATGTTAAATTCAGTGTAAATTATTCTAGATCTAGCTTCAAAGATCTGGCAACACTGATCTGGAGAGAGCCAAGCCAGAGCAAGCCAGGCCTAATCAGCTAAAATAACTGAGCGGCGAACGTAGACAAGTGAAAATAATAAACATAAAACAAGTTGATTATGATCCCTCGGGCAGATACGTCGTTATGTTATAATTGCAAGAGCGAAATAATATGTAGGCCTCTTCTCTCGCTCAGAGATAAAAACTTCTATTTCCTATATTATGATGTTGATTGAGACTGAAGTTATAATGATGCATGTTGTACTTTTCTAATATAAGGATTAATTACTCAGGAATAGACATGTACTTCGATGCTTATATTATTATATAGAAGGCAACGTGGACAGGGCATTGATCTCTTTCCAATCGATTCTTAAGCCTGATCTCAATCATTCAATTCAAATAAGGCGTGATATGAAACATACACCCGGCCATATTAATTGACATGGGCACATTTAAGAAAAAGTATACTAGTTTCAATATACCTACGGATTTTACACTTGCACTTGGATAATATATGATTTTGATACCTGTTTTCATATTCTGGAAGTCATTTTGATGACTTCGCATCTTCTTTTTGATCAGCCCAATTTATTAATGAGTTGTATATACAGGGTTACTAAGTGATTTTACAGCTCGGCCGTAGCTTTATTATTTGACATATTGTCACAGGGCTTTTCACACTCATAGAAAAACTCTAAAAGTTTTTTGACATAATACCAAAAGACTGAAAAACTCTCGGACACAATAAAACAATGAAGAATTGATTTTTATTGGCACATCCTCCGAATGAATTAAAATAGACTATGCAAAAAGATCTTCGACTACTTTCGTAATACGAAAACAAAACCTCTTTGGTTTAAAGGAAACTGAGAAAGACCTCGTAGAACTCCAAATTACAGACACCATGCTCATGGACAAAACGGCCAAAACCATCACCTAGGATGAGAAACAACGGTTCCAAGTAAAAATCAAACAAAGGCGTACGATCCACAACTCTGCTGAAGAAAGGGAAGCAAGCTCTTGAAAGGATGAGGCAATACTGGGCTAAAAAGAAAGCTCAAAACAATAAAAAGTGATTGATTTCACGCACTCCACAGTTGGGTGACACAAATAAAGAAGAAGACGTAATACATAATACATAATACGAGTGCTCCATATGTGCCCCCAAGTGATTCTGCAGATATCATGTCGATAATCGACTTCTTCCCACGTTTGGTGCAGCATTTCCTTATCAATCTGTTCAAAAGCACTGATGACGTGAGGTCGCAGTTCTGGTAGGTTTGTTGCTAGAGGCGGTGTAAACACTGAACCATTCACATAACTTCACACAAGAAACATCGCATGGGGTTAGGTTGGGAGAGCGTGGAGGTCATGACATGAATTGCTGATCATCAACCCCACCACGACCGATCCATTGGTTTTGCAATTCCCTGTTTAAAATTTCGCGAATATCATGATGAAAGTTATGGCAGACTGATGTGAATGCATTTCAAACACAACATACGCCGCCGCCATGTTGCCTAACTGCTCACTGCTGCGTTCTATTGGCAGAAATCTGAAGTGCAGCTGCAACAATACAAAACTTTTTGAGTTTTTCTATCTCTCTGTTTAGTTTAGTGACAATATGACAATAGTGTAGCTACAGTGAATTTATGAAATCGTTTGATTCATATATAATAACCATGTAAATGTGTTTCAGAGTGAGAAGTGTTCAAGTAAGCTTATTTGTTAGGGATTTCGTTTTTGCATTTTTCTCTAATTTTGTGGGATTGGGCATTTATAGTTTTTATTGCATCTTTACGCATTTTTCAAATCTTATCTGGGTTTATTGCATATACATTTGAAGTATTTATTGGGTGTATTTTACCTTTCTTGATTCCTAACTGGTGCTATAACTTGCTTTAAAAAATCTGGAGTTAAGTTAATGGAGCAGAGAGACTTAGTGAAAACAGTGGTGAGGTGGGGAAGGATGTGGCTTCTGAACAAAAATAAAAGGTTTGCTTCTTTGTCATTAATTACAGATAACACACACCAAACTTTTGTTTTTTCCTAGCCTTGTTTGGATTAGCGGGGTTCGAATTGGCGGGAGTCTACAGTAATTGTAATTATTTTGTGTTGATCGACTGAAAGTTAAAATATCAATTGGTTGACAATGTCCATGTAGTTCAATTACCCCCCGAATGAAGTTCCTTGGTACGCCCCTGGTTTTCTTAAGAAGTTGTTTGCGAGCGGACGAGGAGGTACCTACGACAAGGCCGCTTCGGACAAGAAGACCCCACCTTGACACAAAGTCTATAGCATCAAGATTACCTCAATGCTGTTATTAGCAGGGGGACTTCTATCCTATGATGGCATGGTTACGCTGGCTAATAACTACTGCTTCTTTTCCAAGGTGTCCTTAATCGGTTCCAGCCTTCTCCATCTCACTCCAATCTCCATCTCACTCACTCTCACAACACCTCTTCAGTATTCTCCATACACGACACATGAGCGACAGAGAGATCCGAGTATTGGACGACATCGAAAACGAGTATTAAAAAAATTAAGATGTAAAAATAATATTAAAAAATGAAGAGTGAGTGAGAAGGGAAATATTAAAGGTAGGGAAGATTAGGGGAGGGGGTGTGGTGGAGAGGAAGAGGTAGCGGCCGAATAATTACATTTGAGAGTTATGGGACGACATGGTTGAGAGAAGCGAAAGCTTATGTACAGGAAAATATGTGTGTAAGGCTGGAGAGTGGATCGAAACTCCTCCCTCTTCGCTAGATTGGTTATTGGCCAAGACTCTTGATTACGTTTCATATAGTATCATAGAGAAGGTTGCCGTTTATAATAAAAAGAAAGAAATAATACTTTTTGGTTGGTAGAAAAAAAAAGAAATGTCTGTGTAGTGTTTTAAATAGGGGAGGACCCTAATGTTTACGTGGTGTGCATGTGCGTGATTTTATTTTCAAATAATCTTTTTTGTTATCTCTCTTGCTCTTTCCTTCGTAGAAATATCGTGAAGGAAGTAAAGATGCAAGGAATTGATTAATTGAACAAAAGATCTGGGCAAGCTGGATTTCTTGTAAGTAATAGAGAAACATATATGGGGATTAAAACAGATTATTATATTAGTTTCCATGAACATTCAGATAAATATACGTAAAATACAAGCAGGAAAATCCTGCTATCGGTAGCACTGACGTATATTAGTTAGTCTACTCTAAATTAATCTAGAATGTTAGATACTACATGTGTGCAAAGTTTAGAGCTGTTGGCTTGCATACTTTTCTGATAAATTATATTGATATTAGGGTAAAAAAGTAGAGATAGCATTTATTAACAGTTGGCAGTCTTGGTTGCTCTTAAGAATACGCATGGTCATATCTGTTAATAGACATACGAAATTTCGTTGAAATCCAACTAATAGTAGGCCGTTAGAAGTTACATGCATTTAAAAATTGGACCTATCAGCATACTTAAAATCATGTTGGCAACAGTGCCATGCATGGGCTCCTGAAAATTAATCTGGAATTTTGAAACAGTTCGCATGCATAACTTCTGAGATTTCCAACATAAAACTGAAATGTCAATTGTTATTTTTCAGCAGTTGGTAGCTCTGATGTCATTTTAAAACATGGGCGTAAGATATGCAGGTATAGATCTTTACTCATACCAAATTTAGTTTTGATAGCTGCAGCCGTTTATGTATTGATAGAGGGGAACGCACGCAGACAGAACGACAGACATACATACACACATCTGCCCGGGTGATCTCATAAGCCTATTTTTCATCTATTTTGCAAAATGTGAAAATTAGGCTAAAAATGACCTGGATTTTATTGTGGGTAGTAATGAGGCAATTTGTACCAAAAGCGTGCTGATGAGCCTATTTTAACAAAGTAAATAACTATTTTCACAAGGTAATTTACTATTTTTATGAAGTAATTTGTTATGTTTACGAAGTAATAACTATTTTTACAAAATAACTTACTATTTTTACAAAGTAAATAACTATTTTCACAAAGTAATTTACTATTTTTAAAAGGTAATTTATTATGTTTACAAATTAATTACTATTTTTTCAAAGTAACTATCTATTCTTACAAAGAAACTTACTATTTTTACAAAGAAAATTATTATTTTTACAAAGTAACTTACTATATTTACAAAGTAAATAACTATTTTCAAAAAGTAATTTACTATTTTTACAAAGTAAATAGCTATTTTTAAATGGTAATTTATTATTTTTACAAATTAATTAATATTTTTACAATATAACTTACTATTCTTACGAAGAAACGTACTATTTTTACAAAATAACTTACTATTTTTATAAAGTAAATAACTATTTTCACAAGGTAATTTACTATTTTTACAAAGTAATTACCATTTTCACAAAGTAACATGGTGTATCTAGGCGAGACTCGACAACAGACACATCAGAAACCCAAAAGATTTGATAGGAGCTTAAATAAATAATAGTTTATCAACAGGGATCATGATCTAAATGAGAATAATTGGGTGAGGCCTAATGAGTGTCTACATGGTTATGGAAACAAAGTTCTTACGACTTAAAGCCACAGATAACTATTGTTTCTATTGTTGTGAAGAAACGCTACAATGCTCATAACGAGAGAATATAAACAGACAATAAATGTTAGAGTAAGATTTATTGGAAGAATAAAAAATTACAATGAAAAAGGAATCAAGCAATCAGGAAGGTAATAAACAAGAGAATGGATGCATTCTTGAGAAATGGTGAAGTAATTTTCTTTTGTTTTATTGAGAACTAGACAGAAGAAAATCAGGAAAGATTGGAAGTGATCCAAACGTTGCCATCTCAGATGCCATGAAGCTATTATTGAGACATGGTTTTCTGATTAGGGTGAGGCATTCATTGCTTGGCACCTTAAGAGTGTTCTCACTTTTACTTCGACTAACGCTATATTTTCAGGCTTAGTAAGTAACGGTTACAATTTTCTTTAACTTTGCAAAGCCATCATTATCTTTAAACTTCTGTAACGAGAAACGCCTAATCGTTACAAATATCGTATAACGATTATAATAGTAACGTCAGTTGTCTTTTCTGTGAGAAGGGGTTACTGTTTATTTGTGTACGTGACTAACGTCAACAACAAAATCATGCCCAAAAGGGAGGAAGGATATTTGCAGCCCCACCACTTTGGTGAACTCTGGATAGTGCTACACCCTCAAGGGCTCACGGCTTGTGAGTTTGGAATTTGGCGTCCCCGAGGGCTTTTTAAGGTGGGTCCATTGTTCCTCTTTTTCACTGACTTTTGGGCAGACACTCTCCTATTTCCCCCTTTTACAATCCGCCTTTCATGGCTCTATTTCCTTCAAAGTTCCTCAATCCTCATTATTCTAGGGTTGAGGGTATTTGTTTTCCTCATGTCCTTTATTTCATTTAGTCTATTCCCTTTTTTATTTTTTTCATTTCTTCGTCTGTAGGTTAGTGATAAGTCTGTAACTGTACTTTCCATTTCATCATTTTCACAAGCGCCCAAACCATTAGGGGCCGATAACCTCGATGTTAGGCCACTTTAAACAACAATAATCATCATTATCAACATATTCTCTAACTGACTTTTTAAGTTGCGAAATATATAAATTGTTATTTTTATTTAACATCGTATCAGTAGATTTACTGGCATGTTAAAAATTCCCTTCGGGGCAATATTCCAGCACCCGGCGTCTCTAAATGCTGCAGTAGTTAAAAGGGACACAAAACAAATAATATTATTTTTTTAATTCTTATTTTACAACAACAACAACAACAACTAACAGTTAGAAAACCACAGGCCACGGTCAGCAGCAGAATTCAAAAGACCAATCTCCGGTCTTCCTGCAGCTCGTGTTGTTTACGATTTAAGTCATAAAGTTCATATTGTTACTGTTTTAGGTCTTAAAGCTGCCTGTGCTTCGTTAAAGCGCACGTGAACACCGTGAGGGGAAATGAATCAACAACAGCAACAACAACAAAAGAATCAAACCTAGAAAACCTCGTTAAGAAAATACAATTAGAAAACAAGAGCATCATTTTAAAAACGTTCCATAAGCGAAGAGTTAATTAGTCATTGTGGAATGTTCGGCCCACTTTCATTAAGAGTATCGTATCCTGTAATCACAATTCATCTTGCTGTGTGACTTACTGTGTGCTCCAATGGGAAAATTAATGCGATCGGTGTTGAGGTAACGGCTGCTGCTGCTGCTGTCTGGTCCTTCCTCAAGGGCGGAGCGGCTAAAGGGTTGCAACCGCCCTGGACCCCACGACCCATCTCAATTTATATGGAGATGTGGAACACATGAAAGAAAAGCAAGCAAATAGAGCATCTCTTCACTCTTCAGGGTCGTCCCGTCCCGTATACGAGTCGAGAGGCCACAAAATGTCTGAGCTAAATTCAGGTTTCTGGTCGTCGTCGTTGTTGATGCTAAATATTATCCGATTTAACAATGTTTCGGCAATGAACGCATGATACATTAACTTGACTGAATTTTGTATCATAATATTATGTAAAATTCGTTTTGGGAATCTTTGTATGAATATTTCCATTTAAAATTTGCTTTTTCGACTAAATTAAAGCACTTCTTATGCACCTTTTTCGCCAAAATTGTGCACCTGAAATTCATATCTCTAATAATCAGACATATCCAAATATCGTCCATTTGCACGGGCTGATGGCCAAGATGTCAACCTTACTTCTTCTATTGGTCTTGAATATTGTTTTATTTCACGTGCATATTGTATGTCTTACTATTGCATTGGGCACTTTGGAGTGTTTTATTACTATACAGCAATAACATCCATTTATGATATACACAAGAGCCATGCAGACTCTGAACGAAAATAATGGCCTTGTTCCACGCCAAAATAATACCGATAATATGATGTGGGATACACCAAATATTGGAAAACCTAACAATTACAGACGTGAAACCAATAGAAAGAATATCAAAGACGACATTCTCTAGATTGGCTTATGAACTAGCACGAGAACCATAGTAACTTTTGCTGTCTGCCACAAAATCGGAACAAGAAATCCTCAAGATACGGAAAGAGAAGGCAGAACACACAGAAAGCGAATTTTAAAGCACAGATGCAATGTGCGATAGAAATTGGATGGATGAGGAGCGCTATTACTAGATTGACGGTGCATGGCTTCCATCATAAGTTGTGCAAGAGGACAAAATTTCAATACCTGGAAGACCTGTGTGTGTACCCTCAGTGAAAAAAGAAATGTGAACGGCACCACTTTGTGGAATGACATAAGAAACCTAAGACGCTAAATGACTACAATGAAGGAACATGAACTTAAGGAAAGGAAGATCTCAAGAAAAAAATTAGGACCACGTTAATGTGCTGGCGGGACATTGAAGAAAAGGAAGAACGAGAATCTTTACGGGCACACTGAAAGCATCACTGGCTCAATGCGCAAACGACGGCTGAAGTTCTGTGGACATCAGATCAGAATGGACGGCAACCGTTTGACGAAGAAAGTCTTGGAGTACAATTTGCACATTGTGCGTAGTAAATTTGTTATTATAATCCAATCGCTTGTCAACAATCTGAAAATTGCCTCTTTTTTTTTTACAAATTCTTTGGCTCTGGGGGAGGATTTATCCCCCCCTCCCCCCTCCCCCCATAGTTACGCCACTGCTCCGGTGCCTACATAAAATATAGCTTCACTTCCATGCATGCAATTATGAAGGCAAACTTAATACTCCTTTGTTAACATGCAACAATCATTATAGTTTTGGTTTGCATGTGGTATTGCCTATTGTTAAAAAAAACTTTGCAGAATATTAAAGTCAATTTATGTCTCTATTATTGTTTGGTGTAAGTAGCTTTAACATCAAACGTACGTGGTTCTAAAAGTCATGAAGTATGTAACTACTGCTCAGTATGATCACAAACAGTAGCTACATCTGAAACGTTTCCAACAGCGTACAATTGTATACAAATTTCAGAGTAATGTGCATTAACTATGTTCAGTATTTACTAATATCCTTTTAAAATGAGAATGGAAACATATATGGACATTAGATGTATAGTGCACTAAACACAACTATGATACTTCAGTGTTTCATCAACAACAACAACAACAACAATGATTCCCTACCGCCAATTACTTAGTATGAAAAGGATACTGCCGTAATAATAATAATAACAACAACAACTACGTGACTTCATATCAAAGGTAAGTAGGTTCACTTGACGGGATGGGAAACGTTAAGACATTTTTGTTTGTTTCGTAACTTCATGCTATTAGGTCATGTGTGATATTACAAAGTCAATTTATATTGGATGTATCCACGTGATGATATGAAGAAGTAATACAACAATATCAGAATTAAAGATCAGAATTACTCAAGATTGAACTTAATGTAATTATAGCCAAAAATGTACGATGTAATTAGTTTTTTAAAATGTTAATGGTATCTTTATATTATTCTCTACTTTTTATACAAAAGAGGTTGACAAAAAATATATCAAAACTCTTACGCGTCTCAATATCGTTTAGTACACCAAAAAGAAGTACCACAAATTAGCGGTCCCAACCAATAAAGCTTCGAGATAATAACATACTAACGTGCCATCAGTCTCCGGTCTGTGAGAGAGATACCTTAATGGAAAAATATATATATATTGATCTCAAGATTGATTTTTACCAATCGGATCTGTATCAAGAATTTCCGATCAACTTATATGAGTTTTGCTCGTTCAATGATAGTCTTTATTTAAGCTAGCTGAGGCACGTTCTTCGATTCCTCTAAAAGATTTCACGATAATACACTGGCTATTACGATGCAACCACTTTATGGCTCTGCTTCCTTGATATTTTTGTTGGCCTCTTGCTTCAAGAGAATGCAATAATTAATTCTGGGGAAGAGATTTCTTAAAATAATTCTGGAACAATTGGTGAGCATATTTAATGAATTGGCACACCTTCTTTTTCCTGTATTTAGTTTATACTTGCTAATTTGAAATCATTTACTTTCACTTGTGTTTACCCTAATTTAATACTTATTGAATGAACACACTGGTCAGCTGTCCTCAAGATTACCCGTGACATCCAAGAATCGGGGACTTTGTTTTATACAAAGTAGAAAATATGTTTTTTATTTATTTCAAGAACTATATCTTACGACTTCAATATTTACTGTACTTGTAACAGATCTGATTATTTTAGAATTTGTATATGTATTTAGCCTTTAGACAACCAGTATTTTATTTAGAAATATTTTTGAAAACAACCTTTGTTAGAAAAAGTTTTGCATGTGAGACTTGCAACTTGACGTATATTATACATTGCTACTGAGAAAGGTCACAATGTGGACGAAACCGGTACTATAATTAAAATTACTTAAAACGGTGAATTGTAGAGCATTTGCACAGTGATATTGAAAATATAACGTATCAAATATTAATGAAATCCAACACAAAAGTTATATTTATAGGTTTAGGAATTTTGGGATCGTATTTTCATTGATTATGTCTGATTATGCCGGCTCATCCTCCTTCAGTAATCATGTCACTCATGTACTTGTTTGAATAAAGATCATATCATAATTCACATAAAGAATGTAGTCCTTTTTTAACGTACTATAATTATTTTTTTCAATGGATTTAATAATACATTAGATGAGTTATTTATTTAATTATTATGTTCTAATTTTCATTATTCATCTTGTATAAAATGTTTGCTAATTGGTTTGTTTAATAATAAGTGTATTCTATATTTTGTTTTGTTAGTTGTTAAGCTAGGTTTAGTTTCTTATGTCAAAATTTCAAGCCAGAACATTGTATACGCTACATAAAGGGGCTCTTTAGCCTCAGTGGCATTTCTTTATGAATAAATTGAAAAATTCAATTCAGAAGCAAACCATATTTACGCCACTGGTTACTCACCAACCCTGAATTATTCCCATCTCATTTCTTACACCATTGAGACGGGAAGAGGAAGAGGTGGACATTATTTTCTGCTTTTAAAAAATGTGGACAGCGTAACCCGCCTCCTGTCTCATCAAATTTTCCCCTCATATAGTTACCTCCAACAAACTCCACCTGGGTCATAACGTAATACAAAATAAACACTTGGTTGCAAGAGAAGGCAACCATATTTTCACACCTTCCTTTATGGCCTCCTTGCACTTTTAAGATTGGGAAGAAGACGCCCATTTCACTTCATCTCTGATATACACGACACTAACATTCACTCGTGGACATTTAAGGAGTAGTTAATTGTACGTACATAGCGCCCGGTGACGTATCGTTCTTTACATCTGCAAAACCTGTTCTTCTTCTTCTGCTATACGTGGAGAAAGAACCATACAGATATAGAAAGAAGTAATAAAGTATATTAGTAGTTATTACATCATAAATAGCATGAACGGAGCATTAGAGGGTATTTCAACGTTGTCTTTGAGCAAATAAGACAATGTTTATATTGCACTAAAAGTGTTTAAGCTTGGTATCAATAACATTCAATTGTTTGAGTATCTTTCATTTTTAACTAGCTTTCTTTGCCTGTCTTTGACGGGTCATTTAATTATTTAGCCTATTTATTTCTTTATTTTATGTCTTTATTAGTGGTGAAGTTAGTATTCTCTTACACTTAACCGCGCAATGTGGTAGGCTACTAGTACATATGAATCAATTTATGAAACACAATAAATAATTATGATGATTAGGAGTAAATTAATTATGTTAATACAAATATTAATGAAAAAGGCATATGAATAATAATCTCCTCCCTTTATTAGGAATATTCTACAACACAGTTATTTCTTTTAACCCAAAAATATTCTAATCCTCCACAAATTTCGGTCTTCCTCGGTTAAGCCTCTGGTAGCCATGCTTCCCTTTACACCATCTATCCATTGTTCTCTTCGTTTACTCGGTTTTCGTTTCTTCTGTTAAGTTTATTAAATGACTGAGCTTGATGCTTTTATTTACTTCTCAACGTCGCGTCGTTTGGTTCGAAAATTGCGTTTTTATATTTTTATATCTTAATGTAGAATGTCATACGAGTACCATTCAAATGATATTTTGTGTGTATGTTAATTATAATAATTCGAACATTTAGATGATTCGACTCATTCGATTATTGATGAATAGTCAGGTTATTTTACTTATGCGAATATTTCAATGTTCGGATAGGTTGGATATTCGAGTAATTCGAATAAAAGATTTATTCGTCTCTTCGAATCTAAAAATCGAAATTCAAACCATTCAAATAATTTGATATTTGAATATGTACAGCCCTACAACAAATTTATGCCCCGAACGAGCAGTCAATCTCGATCGTCACAACTTAGACAACAATACGTTTACATAATTTCTTTGCCAGTATGTTACAAATCTTGTTCCAGTGTACATTATGCCTTTGACTATTGTAATAAGTTGTCAACACCTTTTTCAAATGGAAGAACCATGTTAGAAGTAAAGGAACTAAGGATTTATTAATTTGATAATCATTAATGCCTAGCGAAAAGTAGATGTTGTTTAAATAATGAGAGCCATTAATTGCATTGGCTACAAGCACCTACAAGCTCATATTAAATTAGTATTGTGTGATTACAATGAGTACACCAAGGGCACTGAATATTGCATGCAAGACCTTATTTATCACAGTTTTAAAGTATACTCGTTTCAGATATAAAAAACTACAATATATATTTTTTATTTTAAGGAAAATATCCTACTTTTGTAGTTTTCTTTAAGAGATGATACATTGGCTTTCACGGCCATGGAATTAATACTCGGCACCTTTTCTAGGTTCATGCCGTGTCTTGTGCCGGATTTCACCTAGGAATACCAAGATTGGCTCATTGGACCCCCACAGGAGTAGCGAACTGCGCGCTACCTCCTTTTTTTTTTATTGCTAGAGCTAAATGTTCAAGCAGCCTTTCGCCTCCCTTTAAAGACTTCCAAAATGATGGTATATTGGGGGTCCGGGCACGGAACCTAGAGCCCGCTGATGAGACTAGCTTGATGTTCCTAGGCGAAACCCCACACAAGACACAGCATAAACCTAGAAAAATTGCTGAATTTTACTTTCTTGGTTGTGAAAGATTAACCAAAGAAATCTATGTTTTCTTCCGTAACAGCAAAACAAAATCCACATGGTTTAAAGAAACTGAAAAAGACCTAGTAGAATTAAAAATTACTGAAAATTCCCTACTCAATCGGAGAGCTAACATAATTACTAAAGACGAAGAAAGAAGGTTCCAAGACAAATCTACACAAAAATCCAAGCCCTATCCTAAGAAATGAAATTTAAATCCGAATATATCCCTCTTGAAAAGCTGAAACCAACCGTGGCCCTCCCAATCCTCACATCAGTTAGAAAATACACAAACAACTACATGAACCACAATAAGACAGGTTATTAGACAAATTGTACACACACACAAAAGTACAACTAATTGAACGCTCTATTTTTAAGGAATCGTATGAGTACGTTTGTTGGGATCAACCATTAGTAGTAGTGGCTCATGCAGTCAAGAGATTCACCGAAGACTTGCCCTAGGAAGAGCAGCTTTTAAAGGCCTGGATAAGATCTTCAAGTTTTCCGATGTTTCTTTGCCTACTAAAATTTGAATGGTTGAGGCTCTAGTCTTTCCCATAGCTACATATGGTTGCGAAAGCTAGACCATAAGGAAACGAGATAGGAAGTATATTGATGCTTTCGAGCTCTGGTTTTGGAGAAGGATACTGCGTATTCCTTGGTCAGCCAAGAAGACAAATGTATGGGTGATTCAAAAAATCAAACAAGATCTGTCTCTTGAAGCAGTGATTACACGATTACAGCTGTCATATTTTGGACACATTATGAGGCGTTCTGAAACGTTGGAAAAGACAATTATGCTTGGAAAGGTGGAAGGGTCTCGGAGACGAGGGCGGCCAGCATTGAGATGGATCGACTCCATCAAATCCAACATGAATATGTCAGTGTAGGGTCTGAAGTATATGGCTGAAGACCGAATCATATGGAGACAGTCCATCCATGCAGTCGCTAGGAGTCGACGCCGACTTGATGGCACCTGATCATCATCATCATGAGTTGTTAAGAAATAACATATTTAAACTTGCCGAGTTTCAGAAGCCAGCAGAACGTATGACCAGAATATATGATACTTAAATGATATCGATATTCTCTTCCGTACGCCATTGTTTTAAAGTGTTTAGTACGCCTACTGTACTTGGTTAAGTATATAAAGCACTCCGACTTCTTGTCTTACTCTTTTTGGCTTACTTTCTTTCATCTTCTTTGTTGTGTCTTTCCTCTACCTCACCTTCCTACTGTTTGAGATTCATGAATAATGAACACTGCCTCATTAGTGAATTTTGTGTCCAGTCGGTAAGACGGGGAAAGAGGGGAAGAGCTTTTTGCAAGACACTAATGAATCCACCTTGGTGACAACTTAGCACATCTGAACCTAATATACTTGCTCTCTGCTGCATAAGCTACAGTTCCACCCAAATAAACCTATCCGCAGTCTGTATCTTTCTGTCGTGCTATAGTAGATATAGTGTACTTTCGCGCCAGCCAACCAAACAGTCTTTATTTAAACATTTTACTTAAACGAAAAAAAAAAAAGATCTGCTTTAATTCTTTGAAAAGAAATAAGATAAACGTCTCTTTCAAAGTCGGAGTTATAATTTCCGCTTTATTTCTCTTTTTGTTTGCTTTCTCGTCTTCACGTTGAAGGAAGGGGAGGGAGAATTGGTACGAGTGGAGAGTATTTTGTGGTAGTTCGGCTCTTTGGACGTCATCCTGTTAAGAATCAGCGGCATTTCGTCTTTCACATGTTCCCCTTGAAGTAGATTAAAGGTGAACTCCAACACGAAGCATATATTTGCTCTTTTCACTTGTCACTGATAACGGAAGGACTTGCCACACGTTTTGCATAATTAGCTGAAAGAGTATGTGGATACAAAGTAAATGAATGTTCTTTGATAAGAAAACTACGGTGTAGGAGGGTGGTAAGACTTTATCTCGCCTTCTTTTTTTTGTTGTTTCCTTTTTTCTGGACATAATAGGATGGTATTTCTTTCATGCATCAAACATGTTAGCTAAGATGGTATTTTGTTTGTAATTCTTCAATTTTAACTTTTCTAATTCCAACAAAATATTCTTGTCATTGACAAAATAATGGCTTTAACTCTAGAAACGGGATACAATTCTGATTCCCCCACCAGTGTTTGGCAGTCCTCAAATACAAAGAAAATTAGTTAAAATAAAAACAAGTTTTAAAAAATCACACAAAAATCACAAAAATTATTCAAAATCCATACCCCCCCACAAAATCAAAATTAGTCCAAAAAAGCTGGAGAAGTAAAAAAAAAGGAAAAAATATTTAAATTTTAACTACACAAAAAATAAAAAAATAGTCAAAATAAAAAAGAAGGATTCAAAATTATTCAAAAAACTTAAAAGTAAAAAATGCAAAATATCAATATAAGTCAAAATCCAAAAAGAAAACAATCACATTTAGTCAAAGATAGTGAAAACCAGCTCAAAACTTCCAAATAAATAAATAAATAAATAAATAAACAATTCTGCTTCCCCCACTTCTCCTTTCTGTCCAATCCCCGCCAGTGCTTAGCAGTCCTAAAATACAAAGAAAATTAGTTAAAATAAAAACAAGTTTAAAAAAATCACACAAAAATCTCAAAATTATCCAAAATCCATAACCCCACAACAAAATAAAAAATAGTCCAAAAAAGCTGGAGAAGTAAAAAAAACGAAAAATACTTAAAATGTAAAATACACAAAAATAAAAAAGTCAAAATAAAAAAGAAGGAATCAAAATTATTCAAAAAAGCTTAAAAGTTAAAAAAATGCAAAATATCAATATAAGTCAAAATCCAAAAAGAAAACAATCACATTTGGTCAAAGATAGTGAAAACCAGCTCAAAACTTCCAAATAAATAAATAAATAAATAAACAATTCTGCTCACCCGCACATCTCCTTTCTGTCCAATCCCCGCCAGTGCTTGGCAGTCCAAAAATACAAAGAAAATTAGTTAAAATAAAAACAAGTTTAAAAACATCACACAAAAATCTCAAAATTATTCAAAATCCATACCCCCCCCCCCCCCCCAACAAAATCAAAATTAGTCCAAAAAAAGCTGGAGAAGTAAAAAAAACGAAACAAGTAGTTCCGTGAAGAACTATACAGCCTATTTTCATATATCATGCTCATGTTAATTGCCACTATCAACATACAAAATTTCAGTTTAATTGCTGTAACAGATTCGTAGATATTGAGAACCGTCTAAATATTGCAGATGGTCGCCAGGTTGGATTTTTTATTTTTGTACTATTACATTAAGATTATTGTGTACGCGTGGTATTCATACTGCAATCGCATTATTAGAACACAAGAAGTAAAAACGAGATTTTAAAATTACGCACAGCAGCCATCTTGTGATTAGCAAACAATCGAAATAAATTAGATGCCAGTGGATCAACATTTGTATAAGCATTTAACGTGCCACGTTTCACGAGTCTCGGATAGTTAATTCGCGAGAAACGTCCATTTAAATATTTATACTTCGCGTCGCCGCCATGTTGGATTTGTGCTCACCAGGTTACTGAAAGTCCTATAGGTGAACATATGTTCATAGTCTCTATGAACATAAAAAAATTCAGTTTGGTTGCTGTAAAAGATTCATAGATATTGAGAACCATCTAAATATTTCG
The DNA here is from genome assembly GCA_946902985.2 of Meconema thalassinum. Classification (NCBI taxonomy): domain Eukaryota; kingdom Metazoa; phylum Arthropoda; class Insecta; order Orthoptera; family Tettigoniidae; genus Meconema; species Meconema thalassinum. Next base: position 68,329,311 of record OX336399.1, on the reverse strand, counting down.
GAAGCTCGCCATTTAGGAATATTATATGTATAGGCCATAGAGTTATGTACCATTCAAGGACAATTATTGCCTAGGTTCATTATTCAAACTTTCACTTCGATCGCATGATTACGACACAAGAAATAAAAACTTAATTTTAAAATTTCGCACAGCCGCCATCTTGAGGTTATGTAAATAATTGAATTAAATTTGATGGCAGTGCATTACAATCTGTAAAGTCATTTACTGTACCACAATTCACTGCGCTCAGAGAGTTAAATCACGAGAAAAGTCTATTCAAATATTTCAAATTCGCTTGGTCGCCATGTTCGTTTTGTACTTTACAGGTTTATGAAATATACATAGGTAAACTTGTATCAGTACCCTTTATCACCGTACAAAATTGCAGGGTGATATCTGAAATAGTTTCGGAGATATAGAATGTCAGTGAAATATTTCGCACAGCCGCCATTTTGAGGTTATGTAAACAATTGGACTAAATTAGACTCCAGATCATTACAATGAGTATAAGCAATTGCTGTACCAAGTTTCATTACGTTTGGATAGTTAAATCGCGAGAAAAGTCTATTTAAAAGTCTCAACTTCGCTTGGCCGCCATGTTGGTTTTGTAGTCACCAGGTTTTTGAAAGTCTCATAGGTGAACTTCTAGTAGTGCCCTTTATCACCGTACACAATTTCAGGGCGATATCGGTAATATTTTCGGATATATTGAATGCTAGTGAAATATTTCGCACAGCCGCCATTTTGAGGTTATGTAAACAATTGAACTAAATTAGACTCCAGTGCATTACAATGTGTATAAACAATTGCTGTACCAAGTTTCATTACGTTTGGATAGTTAAATCGCGAGAAAAGTCTATTTAAATGTCTCAAATTCGCTTGGCCGCCATGTTGGTTTTGTAGCCACCAGGTTTTTGAAAGTCTCATAGGTGAACTTCTAGTAGTGCCCTTTATCACCGTACACAATTTCAGGGCGATATCGGTAATATTTTCGGATATATTGAATGCTAGTGAAATATTTCGCACAGCCGCCATGTTGGATTTGTGAGACGTAACAAAATTTGAAGGGCACGGTCGAGGTCGCCGGGAATAGCGCTATAAACTTACCGAGTTTCATTGAAATCGCTCCAGCCGTATAGATTTTATTAGGGGACACACACCTCTCTCTCTCACACACACACACACACACACACACACGCACACACACACATGGACAAAAGGTGATATCATAAGCCTAATTTTTCAAAATTGAAAATAGGCTAAAAATACTTAAAATGTAAAAAACACAAACAAATAACAAATAGTAAAAAAGAAGGAATCAAAATTAGTCAAAAAAGCTTAAAAGTTAAAAAAAAGCAAAATATCAATATAAGTCAAAATCCGAAAAGAAAACAATCACATTTGGTCAAAATTAGTGAAAACCAGCTCAAAACTTCCAAATAAATAAATAATGAAACATTAGTCAAAGTCAAAAGAAAATATTCAAAAACAAAACGGCTTCGGTGGCGTAGTTGGTAGCATGCTGAACTGCTGTGCCCAAGATAGCGGGTTCAAACCCGGCCAAAGCCGTCGGATTTTTTAAGAGCGTTAAAATCCTTCAGTATACCTTCCTATGGAGGGGAAGTAAAGCCGGCGGTCCCATGTCATGGATTTATGGCATGTAAGAGATCATTCCACGGACTAAACTTGTGTGGAGCTAAATTTCTAGGCTAGATTTCGTTGTAACGCTCTATCAAAGTTCAAACGTTCACCACTAGGTATCACTGACATCTTGTAGGGAAAGTTGGATCAACCTGAAATTGAACGGAACTAGTAGCTACCCTATGGGTGTCCGCTTGAAACAGCTACAGCCTTTGGCGAGCCGAACATGTCTTCGGACACTCCCGGCACTAAAAGCCATTCGATAAATAAATAAAACTAGCATTACCCGTCGCGGATCCGCCCGCGAATATTCTAGTTGTAAAGAGTACACTTAGCAAATCTCAATCATGAATGATATGACTGATTTATCCTTGGTATGAATAATCAGACTTTATCAATTCAGCTACTGGTGCAGTGTTTAGGGGTTTGTCATTCCTTCATAGGTATATCAGAGCGACGTTAGTTTTCTGGGAATATCACAGACACTGCTAATTTAAGGGCCTTTAAATGTGGTTTTCGGAGACCCTTTATAGTCGGGTGAAAAATACCTTTCGTACCACACTCAAGCGTGAAAATTGCGTGAAAAAAATCTAGAGTGCCCCTTGACCCCCTTAAGCGCATTATACTGTATTTATTGATGAATTTTACAGCTTAATTTGGTTCAGTGATAACCTTATAACCGTCTGGAAACTTTCACAGCAATATAATAATTGGAATTGCATTGCTTCTTACAGAAATAGATGGACCTCTGAGATTCTGTTACCATGGTTACCGTGTTGCATTCGTTCATTATTTCATTCTAAATATACATGATTTAAGGTATTTATTTAATTGTGAGGCATTTAAAGACTAAGTGAGTGCGTTTCGCTTATGCATTGGGTTATGCTGAACCTATAGGGAGGTACCCCATATGTGTAGGTTGGTGTTAATGGGACCTTATTTTCGGTACAAAACTGGAATGGGACCTTAGCAGAATAATATAGGGAGGGATAAATTCGAAAACAGTCTTCATTCTGCTAGCCTGGAGAGTGAATTAAAAGTTGACGTAAGTGGTGTTTAATATCAGTTTCTAGAATCAGAGTCGCCGTCGATGCGAAGTGCTACCGATAACAACGTTGCAATTAGCACTACCGTTCTAGGGTTCTTGGAATGTCAAGAATTTCTAAGAAAATCAAACTTTTGCAAGTACGGTAGTGTTCAACGTTAGGCCTACCTTTACTTACTTTCATCGGGCTGCTCTATTTCATCTTTCCTATCAAGCTCCCTTGGCGATCTCTTATACTCTTCCGACTCCCATGGTATTTGGGTTCCTAGGCGTAAGTTGTCTTCCTTAAAAAATAAAAAATAAATTTATTTATTTGCCCTGAAATTATCTCTAAGTATTGAGTTTATTTTCATGGTCTTTTCTTTTCTTTCAGGTAAGAATCCATTGTCTTCAGTTGCAGTCAGCTCCCTTGGCTTTCTTCATTGGTAAGTTAACATCATAATTACGTCACGTTTATAGTTCTCTCACTCTTCTTATTAACGACCGGCTCGCTTTTGATACGTAATTGGGCAGCCATGTCTGCGTGAAGCCAGAACTTTCCCAACTCGAGGCACAGTGTTGTCAACTCTCCACTATAGCCACTGAGAGCAAGCAGCGAGGCTGAACATAACTGCGTGCAACTGTGCAACAATGGAGACCTGACAAGTGCGCTGGCAGCCAGAACCGGACGATGGACTCCACGGAGAGGAATAGAGGAAGCATAGTCAGCAGCAAACAATGGCTGTTGTCGGAGAGTGGTAGGCCTACTGCTTAACGTTTAAGTCGCCGGTCGTTAATGAGGAAAGTTAGAACGTACACTGGAAGAGACGGACGGTAACTGTCAGCAACCAATCCTCTCAAGACGCATGTCACAGACGGAATACTCTTAAGTGTTTACTACATCTGGAAACACTCACTAGTCGTATTAAAGACTACACCGTGGTTCTACACACTCTGTGATATTGGCGTCTCTCTTTTCTGAATCAGTTCATATTACGTCTTAGTAATTTAAATATTTTCGAGGTTAGCACGCTGGAAAGAAGAGCCTCGTCCTGTGCTGCATGCTCGCCCGGAGTGGAGGACGTGCTCTGTTCCGCTGGCAACATAAGTTCTGAAGCACTATCCATCATTGGTGTTATTGCTGTGTGTCCGTTTTATTTTCTGTTCGATCGAAACAGGGCTGCCGACCCGCTATCTCTCGAATGCAAGTTCAAACCTCCGCGCCCCCAACCGCACGGCTAACTCACTACAATATTACAAATATTAATCTAAACAACAACAATAATACAATTAAAAGAAACTAAATTATAGCTTAACTAATTTAAAAAAAAAGGTGATAATCAAGAGTATTGCTGACGTAAAAATTGTTAACATCGTCAGCATACAGTACATCCGAGAAGGAAGGAAGGGTTGTGCTCTCGACATCTGTCAATCAGTAATGCGTCATAACACAACGAAATGCATATCGTTATTATTTGGTTCTCTTCGCGTACGGTATCCTTAATACCGGTCCAATCCGTTAACACCTGCAAAACTGCTCCTTCCTGGACGCGTTCTATTTCAGGTAGCTGTTGGGTTGTGTTGTCTCGCCAACTTATGAAAGGGCAGTACTTGAAGCGGGTGAACATAACGTATGACGTCAGCGTTACCTCTGCCTAGAGTTAGCAACACTGTCGCCATAAGGCTCCGCAGTCTTTTCTAAACGCTGGATGCTCTATAGTATTGCCATCTATTCACAGAGACATTCATCTCACTGACGATGAAGTTATGAACCGATTTGGCAACGCTTCAAGAAACCTTGACTTTATATTATAGTGTGAGTTGTAAATCAAAACAGTAACATTAATTCTTTCCATGTAAATACTATCAAGAGAGCAAGATGATTGTATTAATGAAAAGTATCATAAAATGGCCTTAGTTGTGTTTGACATTAACCAAACATAAAACATCACAACAAATTGGTTGAAAAGTGATGCCAGACAGCCTTGAAACTCTTCATTTTGCACCAAATTATACAAAAGTTTCCCGGGGAGAACCCCGGACTCCCTATTCGTTGGACCTATACCTTGCCCCCTAACACTAGGCTTGCCATACGTCCCGGTTTGACCGGGACAGTCCCGGTATTTTGCTCTTGTTCCGGTGTCCCGCCCGGTTTTATCAGTGTCCCGGAAAAAAACGGCTGTAGGATGTAAAAAGTAATGAATTTACGTGTTTAAGAATCTTTTATGAATCGGTTACTTTTCAACAATCCTCTGCAAGAGCATTGATTGTATGTAAAATCAACTTTGGGCTTTCTTGCTATGATGTTTATGAAAAGGTCAAGCTTAAGAAATATATTTTGTAAAAAGTACATTAAAGTCAAAAATATGAGTCGTTTGAAAGCAATGATTAACACAGTTAACTCATTAATTAATAGTTTTTCAAAATATAATAAGACTTAGCAATTGTTCAATGAAACAATTTTATGACGTATTTTAAATTGTAATTTATCAACACTTCTTTCTAGAAGGTAGACCAGAAAAATTATCATTAAAAAAGAAAAATTATATATTTTATGAAGCAAAAATTCCTTTTTTATTTTTAAAAGGTGTGTAGAACTAACAATTTAGGGTGCCAGATTCCCCCCTCCCGTCACTTGAGGGCTTAAAAAAGGCTTAAAACTCACCAATTTGCTTCTAATTTTTAAAAAATTTCCCGGACCCCCTCCTCAATACCCCCGGTAAGGCCATCCCGTATTAATGTGTCCCGGTTTCACACACCAAAAATATGACAAGCCTACCTAACACCCTGTTGGGCACCCCCCGAAATAAAACTCTGTATACGCCCCTGCATTGAGGGTTAACATGACTTGATAATTTGAATTCAGGGAATCATGTCAAAATAGAAGTATAGATTATATTTTCTTATTTTAGCATTGATTCGCATCTTTAAAATAAATGACTATATATATTATATTTCCAGGAAACAATCACGTGAGTAAGTCTGGGAAAGGATGGCCTGCCTTTTGTATGTGAGAAATAAGGCATAAGAAAATATCTATACGTAGAGCTGCCCTTGAAGAGGAAGAAGAGATATTTATCTCAAAAAGTCAATTTTTGGACTTGTCTAGTTTTTGGAATGAACCCTTCAATTGTACTTTCTTAGTCGATTTTTTTTTTTTTTTTTTTTATTTTGGCTATTATTGAAATGTTCCGAACTCCTCTTGAAAAACAATATTGTAATCTTCTCTAATGTCGATTTTGAGAATTTCTTATATTTTCATTTTTAGCCTATTTTCAATTTTGAAAAAATAGGCTTATGAGATCACCTTTTGTCCGTGTGTGTGCGTGTGTGTGTGTGTGTGTGTGTGTGTGTGTGTGTGTGTGTGTGTGTGACTCGTGTGTGTGTGTCCCCCCCTAATAAAATCTAAACGACAGGAGCGATTTCAATGAAACTCGGAAAGTTCATAGCACTATTTCCGGCGACCTCGACCGTGCCCTTCAAAGTTTGTTACGACTCACCAATCCAACATGGCGGCTGTGCGAAATATTTTACCAGCATTCAATATCTCCGAAACTATTACCGATATTACCCTGACATTTTCTATGGTGATAGAGGGAACTACTATAAGTTCACTTATGTGACCTTTGAAAACCTGGTAACTACAAGACCAACATGGAGGCCAAGCGAATTTGCGACTTTTAAATAGACGTTTCTCGTGATTTGACCAACCAAACACAATGAAACTTGGTACGGTATATGTTTATATACATTGTAATGCACCGACATCTAACTTCGTTCAATTGTTTTCATAATCACAAGATGGCGGATGTGCGAAATATTTCACCGGCATTCTATATCTCTGAAACTATTAGCGACATATCCCTAAAATTTTGTACGGAGATAAAGGGCACTACTGGAAGTCCATCTATAAGACTTTCAAAAACCGGTTGACTACAAAACGAACATGGCGGACAAGCGAATTTGAAAATTTTAAATAGACCTTTCTCGCGATTTAATGTTCCAAGCGCACTGAAACCAGGTACAGGAAATATTTATACACATTGTAATCCTCTGGTATCTAATTTAGTTCAATTGTTTACATAACCTCAAGATGGCGGCAGTGCGAATTTTAAAATTCAGTTTTTATTTCTTGTGATGTAGTCATGCGATCGAAGTGAAAGTTTGAATAATGAACCTACGCAATAATTTTCCTTTAATGGTACATGACTCTATGGCCTATACATTTAACAATCCAACATGGCGACCGTCCGAAATATTTAGACGATACTGAATATCTACGAATCTATTTTAGCAATCAAACTGCATTTTTTAATGTTCATAGGGGCTATGAACTTAAGTTCACCTATAGGACTTTAAATAACCTGGTGATCACAAATCCAACATGGCGGTGACGCGAATTATAAATATTCACATGGACGTTTCTCGCAATTTAACCATCCGAGTGCAGTGAAACTTGGTACAGTAAATCCTTATACGAATGTTAATCCACTGGCATCTAATTTATTTCAATTGTTTCCATAACCTCAAGATGGCAGCTGTGAAAAATTTTAAAATCTCCTTGTTTTTTCTTGTGTCCTAATTATGCGATTGAAATTTGAATACTACACGTTCACAATAATCTGCATGTAACAGTACATAACTCTAGGACCTACATATATAAAATCCAACATGACGACCATCCGAAATATTTAGTCGGTTCTTAATATCTACGAATCTATTACAGCAATCAAACAGAAATTGTGTATGTTGATAGTGGCAATTAACATAAGTAGGATATATGAAAATAGGCTGTATAGTTCTTCACGGAACTACTTGTTTTAAGTTAAAAATATAAAATTTTAAAATCTGAAATATGACTTCAAAATGTGTTTCTTTTAAATGATGTTTGACGTAAGAGTTCTCTATTATGATCACTTTGAAATGCTGCATAGCATAGCGGGTGTCTTACCTTGACATAATGATTACCGGTATTTTCAAAGGGACATTTTGGGTATTATTTCCATTACAGCCTCACTATTAACGTTCAGTGGCCAGTAAATCCTTGTCCCGCCCTTCGCTTGATGAAGGTGAGATACATATTTAGTGACTCCTTAAAGAATTCATTTGTCTTGGACGAGCAAGAGAGGGGGAATTAATTTCTTAAGATGCATTCGTAAATTAGACCGGACGTAATAATAAAGATATTCATCTCCATTTAAGTAAAGCATTGTCTCATTAGAATGCACAAGATTAAATACAAAATAACAATTTTTAGCTTTCTGAATGCTATTAGTGTCATATCACTTTGCAGTGGCGTAACTAAGATTAGCTTCTGGAGGGGGAGGGGGGTGGGGTGAGCGAAGTCAAATCTGAACTAATAAGCTATGAAGAGCGTATTTTTTTTATTTAGTCAATTTACCCTCTAGGTTGGTGGTTCCCACGGACTCAGCTAGGGAACTCACCACTACCGCCTCTATGGGCAGTGTCCTGGAGCCTGGAACATCTGGTCGGAATTGATACAACTGGGGAGTTGTGATCAGCACTTCGACCAGGCGGCCTCACCTGCAAAGCGAACAGGGGCCACATGAGGGATGGGAAGGGATGGAAGATTGGGATAGATAGGCGAGGAAGAGGGAAGGAGTGGGCCGTGGCCTTACAGTAGGTACCATCCCGGCATTTGCCCGAGGACGAAGTGGGAAACCACGGAAAACCACTTCGAGGATGGCTGAGGTGGGAATCGAACCCCCTCTACTCATTTGGACCACCCGAGGCTGAGTAGACCCCGTTCCAGTCCTCATAAACTAACTAACTAACCCCGTGGCACTACAGCCCTTGAAGGGCCTAGGCCTACCAAGCGACCGCTGCCCAGCCAATTGGCCTGCAGATTTTGGGGTGACGCGTGGTCAGCGCGTCGGGTCCCCTCGGCCGTTAATCTTGGTTTTCGTGACAGGGGCACTGTCTCACTGTCAGACAGCTACTCAATTGTCCTCACGAGGCTGAGTGCACCCCGTTCCAACCCTCACATCAGTTTTAAAATCCCTGACGGAGCCGGGGATCGAACCCGGGGCCTCCGGGTGAGAGGCAGGCGTGCTACCCCTACACCACGGGGCCGGCGTTCCAGTCCTCATACCACTTTTCAAATGTCGTGGCAGAGCCGGGAATCGAACCCAGGACCTCTGAGGCGGCAGCTAACCATGCTGACCGCTACGATGAAGAGCGTTTTACCAAGTATATACTCATTATAGGACACAACTAATCATGCATGCTGTTCCAACCCCCAGATCAGACTTGAATTTTTCGCCCGAGTCTCGAACCCACAACCTCTGGATTTGTTTTCTTATTAATGCAACCAAATGCCATTTATTTTATTTTCAGGGTGGTTCAATGAAGGGATTTTTGGAGGGAAATCGATCGTGGAGCTGGGAATCGTCCCGGCATTTGCCTGGTGGTGAAAATGGGGAACCATACAATCCATTTTCAGGATGGTCGGAGTGAGATTCGAAGCCACGATCTCCCGATGCCAGTGAGGTACGAGGTAGCGCGTTAACGCTCATGGCCACCGTGGCCAGTAGAACCTCTGTATTCGGAACAGTTCCAAGTCTCACGAGATATAATAATCATTACAACCACTTAAGTGTGGATACGACTTAATAAAGCTGCCACCTACTTTGGGTGGAGACTCGGACTCAATGCCATTGTTCAGACAATTACCTGGCATCTCTCGAACAGACAGAGACAAACACCGGCGTTAATACTCCTCACTCAGTCTACTGCCAACCTCTCACCTTACGTCACACCTCCAGCGTCAGAAAGTGTTCCCAGGGTTAGGGAAGTAACGCGTTACATTTTACGGCAACGATAGGCAATGGCGTAACTATAGGGGGTGATCAGGGGGGAGCAACCCCTCCCCAGAGCCAAATAATGAAAATATGAAATTTATTGAAGTTCTCAATATATACTAATATATAAAAATGAGATGGCGAGCGTCTGTGTGTGTGTGTATTACTCAATCATGCAAGAACCACTGGTCCGATTTACATGAAACTTTGCATGGGTGTAGCTGATTTACCTGGTTAACATATAAGCTACTTTTGATTTCGATACTTTGCGCCATTTAAGGATGGCGACCATTTTAGTGACGTCACTACACCCTTGGGTTTCAAACTTTCATATTTCCATTTCAAATAAAAAGAGAACGCTAAGAATTAGCAAACATTTGATGGCAAGTACGAGGTTTAAAATTATTTTTTTTATCTGAAAGGTCCCTATCACTTTTCGTGAATCTCCAGCGGTTAGCGAGTAAAACCTAAATTTGTGCTATAAAGCACGGTCAATGCCGAGTGGTGTAATTGGACAAAATGTTCCATCCTTACTGTCCCTCCGCGCGGCACCTCGCCTTTCCCCTGTTTTAACTGTCTCCTTCACATTTTAATTTATTTGTGACCCGTAGCGAAGCACGGGTAATTCAGCTATTTTGAATAAAATCAAACTCCAGAATGACAAATGATTGGATTGTTTTTGAAACCATATCTTTTCACTCGTGTAGAATTTTTGCGTTACCCTAACTTAACACTTTCTGAATGAGCAAAGTGGTCAGCTGTTCAATTAGCCAATTAGACCACTTGTCAGTTACTATTCTGTTAGTATCCGAGTGGAAGTACTAATTTGTAAAATGAATAATATTGTGTGCAGTTATATTAAGGTAAACTTCAGTTGGAAACTGTAGGGAATAGAAACGGCCAGATGGCTTCGCGAAGAAAACTGGACTTTATTACTTAATATCCACAAAATTGTTTTTTTTAATCATTTACACATTGATGAGTAGAAATACAACGTATCGTATGCTAATGAAATCTAACATGAATTAAATTAGGGGATTTTGAAACTTCTGGACTGTATATTGGTCTTCATTGATTATGTCTCATTATGTCGAGTTCTCACCCCTCCGCCCTCCAGAATCAAGCCCTAATTGCACCATTGACGATAGAGTAACGATGTTACTAATTTAATTCAGTAATAACTGTAACGCTGCTACTTTTAACAACACCGAAGTTACAAGAATGCTCGTCACTTTATCAATGTCACGTCGGCAATCTCAGAAAACACAATATAAATACCATATTCAAACCTAATGTCACCTTAGGCAAATCCTTACGATCGGTCAAGGATTCAGTTCGTCTTAACTGTGTTGGAGTATATAAGATTCCATGTCCCAGTGGTTACGTATTTATATTGGCCAAACAGGTAAGATCATCACAACGAGGCTCAAGGAACATCGTAGGCATTTACGACTTTGTCAGCCACAGAACATGCCATACATAAAGAACGACCAACAAATTATTTTCGATGGCCCGCAGAGGTGTAAGTGAACAAATGTGCCTGCCCGAACTGCAGGAGATTCGGGTTCTAATTCCGATTGTGATCACATTTTCAAGTCATATGTTATTAGTTCATTATAAGGTTTTGGGCATCTTGGACATCAGCCTCATGCACTTGAGTGCGTATTTAATTTGTCTTATAACCTGTGTTTCTGTGGTGATGGTAATATTGTGGGTCTAGAAATTGGGTTAGGTGCCCCGGGACTTATTTCAAGGCACCATCCCCGCTCATGGTTCACAGGGTTGAGGAAAAATAAATGGAATATACTTCCTCAGGTTTTTTTTTCACTTGCTTGTTGAATGCTATAACACTAAAAGAATTGGCGGAATGTATCGTAGATTCAGTTGTAGAACGTGGGAAAACTTAGTTATATTGTGAATGCTCCCAACTTTTTAAGGTACTGCCCTTGTAATGCTTTTCAGTGTGCGTCCCATTTTTAATTGTAATTAAAGTTTCTGAGAAAATGAAACGGTTCATACCAATACTTAGTACTTAACCACAAAAGTTCATCAGACGTGTTGATTTGTTTGAATACGTTTTCCCCTACCCCTGTTATTAATGGACGCCATACGGGAGATTTTAATTTAGAATAGTCTACCAATGAGAAACCTATTACACGTATTCTATATGTGGGGCGGTGAGGGGGGAAGAGCAGGGTCAAATTAATATGTAGTTATATTAATTGTAAGAATTCTGTCTCAAGATGGCGGTCCCCACATATGATTATCTCCCAGACTCTGTGTTATTAGCTAGGTCCTCTACCACATATCCCACCCTCATCTTGGTCACTAAAACGTGATCAAACACACATATGACCGGTTGTGAGGTGTAATTGGTAAGACTTTTGTGTCCTGTCTCCATCGTAGTGAGATCAAATTCCGCCAAAATTGTCAATTAACTTTTGAGGGTACATTACAACAACGATAAATCGTACGACATTTCCAAATTTTCTGGCATGTTCGTCCCCAATCAACTGATGACTTTTAATCGCTCCATGCATTTATGCTGAATAATTTTACATGGGATATATGAGATTCTAACAGAAAAAAAAACAAGTAGTTCCGTGAAGAACTATACAGCCTATTTTCATATATACTACTCATGTTATTTGCCTCTATCTACATACAAAATTTCAGTTTAATTACTGTAACAGATTCGTAGATATTGAGAACCGTCTAAATATTTCAGATGGTCGCCAGGTTGGATTTTTATTTTTGTACTATTACATTAAGATTATTGTGTACGTGTGGTATACAAACTTCAATCGCATGATTAGAACACAAGAAGTAAAAACGAGATTTTAAAATTACGCACAGCAGCCATCTTGTGATTATGCAAACAATTGAAATAAATTAGATGCCAGTGGATCAACATTTGTATAAGCATTTAACGTGCAACGTTGCACGGCACTCGGATAGTTAATTCGCGAGAAACGTCCATTTAAATATTTATACTTCGCGTCGCCGCCATGTTGGATTTGTGCTCACCAGGTTACTGAAAGTCCTATAGGTGAACATATGTTCATAGTCTCTATGAACATTAAAAAATTCAGTTTGGTTGCTGTAAAAGATTCATGGATATTGAGAACCGTCTAAATATTTCGGAAGCTCGCCATTTAGGATTGTTATATGTATAGGCCATAAAGTTATGTACCATTCAAGGACAATTATTGCCTAGGTTCATTATTCAAACTTTCACTTCGATCGCATGATTACGACACAAGAAATAAAAACTTAATTTTAAAATTTCGCACAGCCGCCATCTTGAGGTTATGTAAACAATTGAATTAAATTAGATGGCAGTGCATTACAAACTGCAAAATCATTTACTGTACCACGTTTCACGGCGCTCAGAGAGTTAAATCACGAGAAAAGTCTATTAAAATATTTCAAATTCGCTTGGTCGCCATGTTCGTTTTGTACTTTACAGGTTTATGAAATATACATAGATAAACTTGTATCAGAACCCTTTATCACCGTACAAAATTGCAGGGTGATATCTGTAATAGTTTCGGAGATATAGAATGTCAGTGAAATATTTCGCACAGCCGCCATTTTGAGGTTATGTAAACAATTGAACTAAATTAGACTCCAGTGCATTACAATGTGTATAAACAATTGCTGTACCAAGTTTCATTACGTTTGGATAGTTAAATCGCGAGAAAAGTCTATTTAAAAGTCTCATATTCGCTTGGCCGCCATGTTGGTTTTGTAGTCACCAGGTTTTTGAAAGTCTCATAGGTGAACTTCTAGTAGTGCCCTTTATCACCATACACAATTTCTGGGCGATATCGGTAATAGTTTCGGAGATATTGAATGCTAGTGAAATAATTCGCACAGCCGCCATGTTGGATTGGTGAGACGTAAAAAAATTTGAAGGGCACGGTCGAGGTCGCCGGGAATAGCGCTATGAACTTACCGAGTTTCATTGAAATCGCTCCAGCCGTTTAGATTTTATTGGGGACACACACACACACACACACGGACAAAAGGTGATCTCATAAGCCTATTTTTTCAAAATTGAAAATAGGCTAAAAAAAACCATGGGTGTTCATAGATGGCAGGTTTCGTTTGCCAAGGTCAATCATGTATAAGTTACAAATAAATAAGGCGTCCATTAATACACAAGTAAATTGCCCTACCAAACGTTCCAAAAATCCACAATCCCGGCCACTTATAGTCGCTTATATTACGATTGTACGAAAATTGTAATGGATGTTACGTTCTAAACCTGCAAGTAATTACATGAGAGATAGTTAATTAATCTAATTAATAAACGAAAGGTGGATGCTTTTCAGTCAGTCAACACGATTGTACCCAAATGAGATGGGTTATTCCCTAATCCTGAAAAAAAAATACATGAGATTAATAAGTTCACTTGGATGACCAGTTTCGATCGTCAAGCGATCATCATCAGATCCATTACACTTAAGCTACAAATTTTTTATGTCTGAAAGCGTCAGACTTTCGTTTACTAAGGCAACACTGAAAATGTCTTCAAACACCACAATGTTCACGGATAATTAATATAATTAATAATTAATGCCATGTAATTTCTATAAGGTTTAGGGAACAATACTCATTTACAATTTGGGTACAATCGTGTTGACCGACTGAAAATCATTTTAATTTTATTTGCTAAGGCAACACTGAAAATTATGAAAATTCCGTCATTTTCTTTTAAATAACTTGATAAAAGTTGCAATAACGTCTCCAGTTACATTACATATCACAACTGCATTCCAGTAACGGCGTAATTGCTGCTCGACCATGACGGAGAATTGGTCTGTCTCAAGAAGCAAATTGACACGAGGCACACACACGTTCCTTTTTATTTTTAGCCTACTTTTCACATTTTGCAAAAATGAGGAAAAAGTAGTCTTATGAGATCGGGCAAATGTGTGTCTGTCTGTCTGGCTGTAAGTCCTTCTGTCTGTCTGTGTGCCCCCCCCCCCCTCCTATCAACTCCTAAACGGCTGCAGCAAACGAAACAAAATTAGGTAGGAGTAAAGACCTATACCTGAATATCTCACGGCCATATTTGAAAATGATGTCAATGCTACCAACTGCTGAAAAATCGCATTGGAAATTTGAGCTCCATGTTGGATATCTTGGAAGGTATGAATCGGAGCTATTTCAAAATTGGCACACGTACAGATAATAATATTGCAGTTTAATTTCCAGGAGGCCACACATGGCAGTGTTGCCAAAATGATTATAAGCCTGCTGATAGGTCCAAATTTTAAATGCTTATAACTTCTACACTATCAATTGGATTTCAACCACATTTCGTATCTGCTATGTGTACATAAACAGATATGACTGAGCGTATTCTTAAGAGCCATCAGGGCTGCCAACTGTTAATAAATTCCCTCAATTTGTTTTAATCCAAATACCCATATATCAGAAAGTATGCAAGCCGACAGTTTTAAACTATGCACACGTATAGTACCTGACATTCTATATTAATTTGGAGTAACTTATATACGTCAGTGCTACCAACATGATTCTAAGCCTGCTAAGACGTCCAACTTTAAATTCATGTAACTTCTATACTAACTAATGGATTTCATTAAAAATTGGCACAACAATAGATCATATTATTTCAGATTATTTCTGACCAATGCATGCATGGCATTGTTGCCAACATGATTTTACGCGCGCCGTTAGATCCAATGTTTAACTGCATGTAACGTCCATGCTATCCATTGGACTTCAACCAAATTTTGTATTCTGTACCCTAAGAAATGGATCTAAGAATATATTCAGTCACCAGGGCTGCCAACTGTAGTGCTTTATTAGGCTACATTATGCCAGGTATACAGTATTTCGAACTAATTAGAAATTTCGATATTAGCAACTTAATTTCGTCATTAATCATTGGCATGAATCTTAAATTTTAAGAAAAGTAGGCTCTTTAGTTCGTCACGGAACTTCTTGTTATTAATTTTGTTCTCTAAAACTATTTTTTTGAAATCTCTCTTTTCATTGTAAATAAAAGGAGAAGCATTAGAGGTAGAATTATTTCACTCTTGTTAATAGGGCCTATTTTTTTAACCCTTGTTCTGTCTGTTGTTGGTCTCATTAGAGTTAATTCTGAGACATAACAATTTTATCGTTACCCTAACATTACTTTCCACTCCTCGGCCCATCATTACGGCAAGGTCTACTTATTTCTCAGTAAGTACAATCATCGTGGTTTTAAGCCAGCAGACCAATCATAATTTTCGACTCGGGGACGGTACAAGTAATAATGAGTGGTGAGGACGTTTTGGTGTTTCGGATGGTACCTGCTCTCTTGTCTTAGAAAGGGTTTGTGAGCTCCACACTTGAACTTGCAATATTGAGTACACCAGTTGATTTCAAATATTGAAGACAAGACAGGAGGACGGCGCAACAAATTTAGACTCAAATAGGTATCATAGGTGACTAAATTAGGTCTATTAGGTCAAAAGGATAACTTATAAGTCAAAATTATTATTATTATTATTATTATTATTATTATTATTATTATTATTATTATCATCCCTCGCTATATTATTCTGCTAAGGTCCCATTCCAGTTTTGTACCGAAAATAGGTAGGTCCCATTTACACCAACCTACACATATGGGGTACCTACAGGTTCAGCATAACCCAATGCGTAAGCGAAACCCACTCACTTACTCTTTAAATGCCTCACAATTAAATAAATACCTTAAAACATGTATATTGACAATGAAATAATGCTACACGGTAACCATGGTAACAGAATCTCACAGGTCCATCTATTTCTGTAAGACGCAATGCAATTCCAATTATTACATTACTGAGAAAGTTTCCAGACGGTTATGAGGTTATCACTGAACCAAATTAAGCTGTAAAATTCATCAATACATACAGTATAATGCGCTTAAGGGGGTCAAGGGGCACTCTAGAATTTTTTCACGCAATTTTCACGTGTGAGTGTGGTACGAAAGGTCTTTTTCACCCGACTATAAAGGTTCACCGAAAACCTTAAGTTAACAGTGTCTGTGATATTCCCAGAAATCTAACTTCGCTCTGATATACCTATGAAGGAATGACAAACCCCTAACCACTGCACCAGTAGCTGAATTGATAAAGACTGATTATTCATACCAAGGATAAATCAGTCATAACAACTAGAATATTCGCGGGCCAAGCCGCGACGGGTAATGCTAGTTAATTTTATTATTCTATAAGTGTGTTTAGAAGGTGATTTTTCAACAAATATTTACTTGGGTATTATTATCTGCCATGAAACCAATGGGCATTGCACATATGTTCTGCCTGTGTTTAATTGCATAACAACATTTGTTATTCAATTAAAACAAATGTTTATTAAAGTAGTTGTTGTTTGAGTCTTCAGTCTATTGCCTGGTTTGATGCTGCTCTCCATTCTTCCCTGTCCTGAGCTAATCGTTTTGTTTACTTTTTAAAATGTGTTTTGTTATTTCTACATTTTTCTTTGACCGCCTCGTTGCGTAGTGGTTAGCATACTTGGCTGTCTCCGCGGATGCCAAGGGTTCGATTCCTTGCTCTGTCAATAAATTAAGACATGTGGGAGAGGAAAGATGTCTCTGGCGATTGCTAATGAAGAGATAGGTTGGTAGTACACATACTAAGACACCCAGGAATAGCAAGCTTAATTATGGAAGGAAGGGTTGAGGACAAGGACTGCAGGGGTAGACCAAGGTTAGAATATGTTTAACAGATTGCCTCGGATCTAAGGTGTGGTAGCTATGTAGAGGAGAAACGATTAGCTCAGGACTGGGGAGCATGGATAGCTGCATCAAATCAGTCAAAAGACTGAAGACTCAAACAACAAAGACAACGTGCATTAAACAAATTAATTTTGATTTATTAAATAACTGGCTGAAGTACCCGTGCTTCGCTACCGGTCATAAATAAATTGAAATGTGAAGGTGACAGTTAAAACAGGGGATAGGCGAGGTGCTGCGTGGAGGGAGAGTAAGGATGGAACATTTTGTCCAACTACACCGCTCGGCGTTGACCGTGTTTTATAGCACAAATTTAGGTTTTACTCGCTAACCGTTGGAGATACACGAAAAGTGATAAGGACCTTTTGGATAGAAAAATAAATGTTAAACCTCGTAAATGCTATCAAAAGTTTGCTATTTCTTAGCGTTCTCTTTTTTTTTAAATGAAAATATGAAAGTTTGAAATCAAAGGGTGTAGTGACGTCACTAAAAATGGTCGCCATATTAAAATAGTGCAAAGTATCGAAATTAAAAGTAGCCTATATGTTAACTAGGTAAATCAGCTACTTCCATGTAAATCGTCCAGTGGTTCTTGCGTGATTGACTAATACACAGACACACACCATCTCATTTTTATATATTAGTATAGATTTAGACTATACACTAATTATTACACTAGTAATAATAAAATAATAATGTTTTCTAAAACTGCTTAGGAAGGGATGTTTGCAGTCGTTCATTTGATGGGCTTGGACTGAGGATGGGGTACAACTGAAAGGCGTTGGGGGTGGTCCGTACATGATTCAATTTCATGTTGAGTGGTCCGCAGACTTCTACCGGTTGTGAACCACTCCTCCCTCATTCTCATGGTTGCACGCCCCTGATGTCTGCTAAATGCATTATGATTGTTGGCAGTGTTGGTTGTGGTGCAGATGAGGAGACGTGTTGTCAACACAGACTACACACGCCAGGCCCCGATATTAATGTTTTTGTCCTGCTGCCGGATTCCAGCCTAATGAGTGCTGTCTACGGCCAGTCTTCCTCTCACACTCCGAGCTCTTATCCACCCAGTTTCTTGTATCCATATCCTAGCTGCAGGTCCCACTGTCTATTAAAACCACATTAGACATTGATTTCTCTCCATTAACAAGAAGTAGGAATCGTTTGGAGACACATACTTGACTTTGTCACGATGATAATTCTGTAGACGCTCTAACAAAGAAATTGCGCATTTTTGTTAACTGGACAGTTTTATTTATACTGGGCAGGGGCTGAAGTGCCGAAGCCCGTTGTTTTATTTGTAAATTAATTACTTCAATATTATTATTATTATTCATCGAGTTTACCCTCCAGGTTGGTGGAACCCATGGACTAAGCGAAGGAACTCAACACTACCACATCTACTGGCAGTGTCCAAGAGCTGGGAACATCTGGTTGGAGTGGATACAACTGAGGAGGTGTGATCAGCACCTCACCCAGTCGGCCGCACCTGCACAGCGAACAGGGGCCTTATGAGGGATGGGAAGGGAGGGGAAGATGGGAATGGATATGCAAGGAAGCGGGAAGGAGGCGGCCGTGACCCTACAGTAGGTTCCATTCCGGCATTTACCCGAAGACGAAGTGGAAACACACGGAAAACCACTTCGATGATGGCTGAGGTGGGAATAGAACCCCCTCTACTCATTTCGGCCACCCGAGGCTGACTAGACCCCGTTCCAGTCCTCATACAACTTTTCAAATTTCGTGGCAGAGCCGGGAATCGAACCCAGGATCTCCGGGACGGCAGCTAACCATGCTGACCGCTACGCTACGGAGGCGACTCAATAATATTATCTACAATCAAATACGGTTGGTTGGTTGGTTCCTTAGTTTAGGGGCTGCGACAACGCGGTCATGTAACCCCGTGTGTTTTGGGTGTGTGTAGAATCTGTCTGATAACCGGTGTTAATTGTGATGGCTGTATTAGTGTGTGTTATCTGTTTTAATTTAAGTAAGGACTGCAGACAATAATTTCAATAGTTCCTACTTTTGCTTCCAAATGCTACCGTCGACGACATCTAGCTCGCTGACTTGGCTACTAGATGGCATCGCAGTCAGCACCTGGTGGTGAACGTTGGAACTAATAAAGCGTTATCATTTCTAACCTACAAGTTTTGACTTCACAAAAGTGTATCTAGTGGAAGGCTCTTTTTCATGCCATAAATCTATGACATGGGACCGCCGGCTTTACTTCCCCTCCGAGTTTTTTTAGTAGTCACACGAAATGTGAACGTCGCATGTGACACCTTTTAAAATGCTTTAGGTAACACTGTGAAGTTCTGTTTATGCGCGCTCACACCAAGTGTTTCTGAGTTCGTCAATGTGTTGTCATTGCGGGTGTTATTGTATGTTTAATGAATTTTGAATAAGGAATGTGTATACCTGTTCAGTTTGTTCAGTATGGTCCCGCAGGGGCTCACAACTTGTGGGACGTTGATTGGCGACCACGGGACCCCAGCTGAGTCTGGCATTGCTTCCACTTACTTGTGCCGGGCACCTCTCTGTTATCTTTCCTCTCGACACCCTCAAGGACTCACGTCTGGTGAGTTCGAGAGTTTGCGACCCCAAGGGCTTCTTGAGCTGGGTCCAGTTTTTCTCCTTCTTCCATTGTCTTTGGGGTGGTCCTTCTCCTCTTTCCCTTTCATATCTGCCTTTCCTGGATCTCCTTTCTTCCAAGTGACTTAATTCTCATTCTTCGAGTGTTGGGGGCATTTCCTTTCCTCCTGTGTTTTGTTTCCCTTATTCTTATTAGCCTACTTTCGATTTTTGCAAAAAATGGAAGTAGACTTATGAGCTCAACACAGGGTGAAAAAGTGTGTATGTGTGTGTGTGTGAGTCTCTGTGTGTGAGAGTCTGTGTGTGTGTGTGTGTGTGTGTGTGTGTACTCTGAATGTCTGTCCCCCCCCCTATCAATTCGAACACGGTGTAAGTAAATTGAACGAAATTTGGTACAAAGGTAGCACTAGCAAAGGACACCTCAGTGTCATGTTCTATATCGCCGCCATCTTGACGGAAACGTAATGGCGGCCACACAAATGTTCAAAGATTAAATCAAATTACGACTAACCTAATCATCCGATCTGTACCAAATTTTGCAACAACATACCTTTATGGAGGAAGCTTCCTTTGACCAATCTAATAGGTCATTAGCCTAATAGTTTGCGGATGGCGGCCATCTTTGTATCAAAATCGATTCCCTCCTATTAATTCAAACACAGTGAAACCGAATGGAACGAAATTTGGTACAGAGGTAGCACTAGCGAAGGGCACCTCAGTGTCGTGTTTAAATATCGCCGCCATCTTGACAGAAACGTAATGGCGGCCACAAAAAGGTTCAAAGCTTAAATCAAATTGCGACTAATCTAATCATCCGATCTCTACCAAATTTTGCAACAACATACCCTTATGGAGGAAGCTTCCTTTGACCAATCTAATAGGTCATTAGCCTGATAGTTTGCGGATGGCGGCCATCTTTGTGTCAAAATCGATTCCCCCTATTAATTCGATCACGGTGAAACCGAATGGAACGAAATTTGGTACAGAGGTAGTACTAGCTAAGTGTATCTCAGTGTCATGTTTTATATCGCCGCCATCTTGACGGAAAAGTAATGGCGGCCACATTGTTAGATTGTTAGATTTCGTCAGAACGCTCCATCAAAGTTCCAACGTTCACCACTACGTATCGTTGATATCTGTAGCGAAAGTTGGAACTACTTGAAAATAATTAAAATTGAACGGAATTTGTAGCTCACCCTATGGGTGTCCGCTGGAAGCAGTTACAGACTCAGGCGAGCCGAACATGTCTTCGGACACTCCCGGCACTAAAAGCCATACGATAAATAAATAAATAAATAAATATATAAATAAATAATTAAATAAACCTAGATGTTAGGCACCTTAAAACAACAATCATCATCATGCTCAGTATGGAAAACTCAATGGAGAGCCTCTCGAGCGATTCTGAGTGAATGTTTCTATACGTTTTGTTTCTAAATATTGTTGTTTTTTGGAGGGGTGAATGGTCACAGCATTGGCTGCACTAGCCGCCACTAATACTGGGTGAGCAATATAAAGTGGAGCCAGCCCCGTGGCAGCGCAGCCTGGACACAGTAAATAGATTGTCGCGTAAGCTATTTATAGCAAACAAGCTACACTAAACAACGCAAGAAAATAAAAGTACTCACTTATATCACGCCAGGAGCTGTTGAACCTGCCCCTCTTCTGACACCTGCTTTGGAAATTGTTCATTATCCTCTGAGAAATGGCAGCAATTTCTTGGCGAATGTTATTTCGAAGTTCATCTAATGTGTGTGGATATGTTTTGTGCACTTTCTCTTTCAATACTCCCCCTCCCCACAGAGATAACAAGTAGTTCCGTGACGAACTAAAGAGCCTACGTTTCTTAAAATTATAGAGACCATTTATATGAGTCGTCCAGTTGCAAAACTCGTTTAATCCACTTGTGAATAAGGATCATGTCGTAAAATTATTATTTTTATTTTATTTTACTTTATTTTATTTTATTTTATTTTATTTTATTTTATTTTGTGTTGTTTAATTTAATTTTATTTTTTATTTTGTTTTATTTTTCTTTATTTCGTTTTATTTTGTTTTAAAATGTTTTCTTTGTTTTTTTTATGTTTTTGTTTTTATTTTGTTTTATTTTGATTTTGTTTTGTTTATTTTGTTTTGTTTTATTATGCTTTTCCAGAAAACAAACACAAAAAGCAAAATTCAAACACAAAAGCAAAAACAGGAACCAAAACAAGAAACACAAAGCAAAAAGCAAATTTCAAAAACAGCAAAAGCGGAAAATTAACACAAAACCAAAACAAAAAAGACGAAGCAAAAAGCAAAATTCTTAATCAAAAGCAAAAGCATAAAACAAAATCAAGAAACATAAATCAAAAAGCATAATTCAAAAAAGCAAAAGCAGGAAACAAACACAAAACCAAGAAAGAAAAGCAAAAAGTAAAATTCAAAAGAAAAGCACAAAGCAAAAACCAAAAACACAAAGCAAAAGCAAGGACAACAAACACAAAAGATATGTGAGGCAAAGTCCAAAGAAATGTTTCTCATGAAAATGATTCTTATTCACAAGTGGATTAAACGAGTTTTGTAACTTGACGACTCATATCAAAAGTTGGCAAACCTGGTGACTCTGAATATATTCTTAGTTCCATCACTTAAGTTATACAGTACAATGCACATACAAAATTTGGTTGAGGTCAAATAGATGCATGCTTACCTACACGGACAGATATTTTAAAAAATCGCTTTTGCTCACAGCTCAGTATAACCCACGGACTCTGCGAGGGATCATTCATCTACCTTCGCAAGGACGATATCTGGGTGCTTGGGATGGTGACAGACCGAGGTGACCGCTAACTTGGGTCTAATTAAGGATCAGGGAAGGGAGTTTACTGTGGACCTATTGAAAGGAACCGTCCGGGCATCTGCTTGGTGGTGAAAATAGGAATACTACGGAAACCATTTTCAGGATGGTTGAGGAGGTATTCAAACCCACGTACTCCCGATGCCAGTGAGGCACGAGTTAGCGCGTTAACGCTCTCGGCCACCGTGGTTGGTACGGGTAGAAGTTCAGTGCATTATTCAATTGCTGGGACTTCATTATCTGTTTCCTCCTATGTTGTACCTTGAAGCTCAACAAGCTGGGTATTTTACCGTATTAATATGTACACATTGTAGCAACAGGCATTGCTGGTGGTCAAATGGATGGTGTCTTGGCGACAAGCCAGAGTTAAAGAATTGCATCCCATTATTAAACAAGTCCGCGATGCGATGCGTTGCGTTTCTCATCGCAATGTGTTAAGGCAATGCGTACAGGTGGATGACTTTGTTATACAGCCACTGTGAATCCTCCTGTTCTTTGTGCCACAACCGGATGTGATGGCTGATTTCACCTCGAAAGTGCCACATTCATAAACCGGGAATCGAACCTGATTTTCCTTGCTAGGCGCTCCCACGCCCTGCTCAGATGTAGCAAGTTGAGCTTGCCAGCAGATCTGGGATAGAAAACGTTTTGCTATATGTAGATGATGATGATGATTGTTGTTTGAAGGGGCCTAACATCTAGGTTATCGGCCCCTAATGGTTTGGGTGATGGTGAAGATGAAAATAAAATGTAAACTATAACTAAAACTAACTACTAACTTATATACTACAAGAAGAAATGGAAAACAAAAGAGAATAAGGCAAATAAAGGACAGGAGGAAAAGAAATGCCCTCAACCCTCGAAGAATGCGGATTGAGGAACTTGGAAAGAAGGAGAGCCATGAAAGGCAGATAGGAAAGTGAAGGAGGAGAGGGTCCGCCCCAGAGGTAATGGATAAAAGGGGGAAACCGGACCCAGCTCAGGTACCCCTCGGGTTCGCCAACCCCCCGAACTCACCAGCCGTGATCCCCTGAGGACTCATCTGGGGCACCGTGGTCGCCAACACACGTCCCTCTAGATGTGAGCCCCTGGGGGGTTTGCTATATATAATGAGATCGGTACAGCTTAACGCCTTCGAAAGTAAACAATTACACTGCTGTGCAAAACTTAAGGGCGAATTGTCACTTGTTGTGTAACTGCCAGTAACAAAGCTCGTTGAACCTCAAACCATACATGGGAAGACCTTCTACAGTATGACGATGATGATGATGATGATAATTGTTGTAGGGGGCCTAACATCTAGGTTATGGACCCCTAATGGTCTGCGTGATAGCAAAAATGACAATTAGATGGAAACCTTAACGAAAATTAAGTGAGATGGAAAATACTTATAAAATGGAACTCAGATTAAAAGACTCACAAAATGTAGAGTGGAAATACTTACAAAAGGAATAGATTGAAAAATACGCACAAAATGAAGTTTAAGTTCAACATACTTAAAAAATTAATTGGAAATCTAAAATACTTACAAAATGCAATTAAGATTGAAAATACGTACAAAATGCAATTGAGATTGAAAATACGTAGAAAATGCAATTGAGGTTCAAAATACTTATAAGGTGCAATTGAAATTGAAAATACACAAAGCAATTTAGATTGAAAAAGGCCATTTCAGATTCAAAATATGGCGGCTTCGGTGGCGGAGTCGGTAGCATGCTGAGCTTCTATGCCCAAGATCGCGGGTTCAAATCCGACCTAAGTCGTCGGATTTTTTAAGAGCGTTAAAAATCCCTCAGTATGCCATCCTTCGGAGGGGAAGTAAAGCTGGCGGTCCCATGTCATAGATTTATGGCATGTTAAAGGACCTTCCACTAATTACACCTGTGTGAAGCTAAATTGTATAGGTTAAGAATGTAAACAACGTTCTTAGGTTCCTACGTTCGTTGCCAAGAGCCGACTGCGGTGGCGTCTGGTAGCTAAGTTCTGAACTATTAGTCGTTGACGGTGGCGTTTGGCGGCAAAAGTAGGAACTATTTGAAATTAAAAGTCTGCAGTCCTTACTTGTATTGAAAACAGATAACACACACTAATACAGTCATCACAATTAACACCGGTTATCAGACAGATTCTACATACACCTTAAGTACACGGGGCTACATGACCGCGTTGTCGCAGCCCCTATACTTAGGAACCAACCAACCAAGATTCAGAATACTCATTTGGGGTAACGAAGAAAGAATAATAATAATAATAATTTTAATAATAATAATAATAATAATAATAATAATAATAATAACATTTCAACCATCTGTATTTTATCGGTATGTCTTCTTCAATAATTGGAGCCTAAAAGCGTCAATGTATCGACTTAACCTTAGACTACTTATTGTACCACTGCTTTTTATTTGTGCTGACCATTGGCCGTAATGCGTAGAGTAGCTGAAACCACAACCCGACAAATACAAAAGTTAGATATTGATTTAGTTGTTTTGTTGTTGTATGGATATGATTACCCCCCGAATACTTGATCGTGGTAGCAGTGTGAGACGTGCAACCGCGAAAGCTTTTGCATCCATTATCGTGTAGACGACAAAAATATTTTCCTCTTCACCAAATTACATTCTTTATACTTACAGAAGGTACTATCATTTTAGCAGAAGTGAACATGTGGTGTAAAAACCTTACTCAAGTATCGTCTCTGTCGTGCCTACTGATACTTCAACCGAATCATTCGTACAAGGGTTTCCTTTTAACCTCATTTTAATTTCATGCCTGTATCCGGTTTGCTATCACTTCTGACCGAAAGTTTAGAAAGAATTACTGAACTTTTGTTTGATATTTAATTTAGATTGAACATGCTGTATGGAAGTGGGAGCTGGGTGGATTCAGGATATCTCATATCATCATATATATTACGGCTTGTATAGATCCCTCCTGTGGCGCTCACAAGCGACCCATCGTGACAAATGAACATTCAAATGAAAGAGAATAGACATTAGCAGTGACGAATTGCACTCTAATTTCATAAATATCTATAATTTTAAAAAGATTCTCTTCTAAAAATTTACGAAGTGTGCGTTTTACAGATACTGTTGTTGCAGGAAAATGCGCTCCATAATTGCTTTCCACTAGACATTTTGGCTGCCGTGACGCCTGTTTCATGTCTGAGGTCTTTCCTTTATCATTTTGCATGGATTTCAGAAACAGTAAATCAAAGGAATGAGTACTCAAATCGTATAATTTCATAAATATCGAATAACCTGTGAGTGTTACAGCTATGCTCTCAATCAATGGACTCAGCACACAATTGGCATTAGCAGTGACGAATTGCATTCTAATTTCATAAATATCAACATTTGTTAGAAGTGTGCGATTTGCAAATAATGTTGCTGTAGGAAAATACGTGACATCATTGCTGTTCAGTTCGCATTTTGGCCGTAGGGACGCCTGTTCCGTGTCCATCGCACGGGTCCGCTAGTATAATACTGTATATTTAAAATAGCCAAATAGGGTAACAATATTACAATACGGTACCAATTTACATGTCTGTTCTCTCTCTCACAACTTGACATATTGATAATTGGTGCGTTGGCAATTGGTTGTTTATGATATCTGAAAACAAACAAAAAAACGTAAATTCTTATGTAAACCCAGTGCTTACAGCGTCTATTTTGAGTGTTAATTTTCCACATTCCCTCGAGGCACCTACTGTATCCCATCCCTGTCCTTCATACAGTACCAACATTACTAAAGTCATCACAGAAATATAGGTTATCAGACAAGTTCAACACAGGGGGCTGGTTACCTCGCTGTTCCACCCCTTAAAACAACAATAATATAAAGCTAATAATAATAATAATAATATCGTATGGCCTCGGTGCCGGGTGCATGCTTTGTTAATTGACACCCAGAGGGCAGCTTGCATGTCGAATTTCGTCGTTCCTTGGAACTCTATGAAAGTCAAGGAGGTTAGATATCTAAGCTCCTTGACACTACAGCGCTTTCTAGTAGAGAAAGGAGGAACCTTGTGCTGGCGGAAAATCCCGAGATTAATGTTGCCATTATGAACACGGCCTACTGAATTCAAATGGGTTCTTCAACATTCCAACAACGTATGACATGCAAGTCGTGATTTTTGTCACCTTTCAATTATCACTTACCACGGCCAGGAGCGAATCTGCAAGCTTGGGTTTGGTAGTCCGACACGTTAACCAGTCACCCACCCTGGCAAGCCACGTGCCTCGCAGGCTTCGGGAGAGCGTGGGTTCGAATCCCACCTCAGCCGTCCTGAAAAAGGTTTTCGTGGTTTCCCATTTTCACCACCAGGCAAATGCCGGGACGGTTCCTTTTAACCCTCTTTAGGTTACTGGTCTGTATATTAACCACCTACAATAAGGACAATTTATATTGTCAATGATCGTGATGGTTGAACCTTTCAGCCAAATACCAACACATTTTATTTTGGAAGTGATAATATTACTGAAATACAAATATTATCTCTTTATTTCCTTGACCTCAAGTACATGAAACATTTTTTTAAATAAAAACAAACAAAAAATGGTAGGCTTAATAAAATAATTATAATTAAAAATTAATAAGCTCTTAAAAATTAAAATTATAATACTTTTATATCCTTAATTTTTAGAAGATTAAAATGTTAAAGAAAATAAAAATAAAAATTATTAATTAATATTAGGGTGGAACAACTAAAATTGAAAAGTTAAGAAAATGATAATAAAATTAGAATTAAAAATAAATAAGCTTATAAAAATTAAAATTCTATTATTTTATAATCTTAACTTTAAGAACATTAAAATGCCAAAGAAAACAAAAATTAAAATTATTAATAATTATTATTAGGATAAAACGAGAGCCTCCGTGGCTTAGGCGGTAGCATGCCGGCCTCTCACCGCTGGGTCCGTGGTTCAAATCCCGGTCACTCCATGTGAGATCTGTGCTGGACAAAACGGAGGCAGACAGGTTTTTCTCCGGGTACTCCGGTTTTCCCTGTCAAAATTTCATTCCAGCAACACTCTCCACTATCATTTCATTTCATCTGTCATTCATTTAATCATTGCCCCAGAGGAGTGCGTCAGGCCTCGGCAGCCGGCACAGTTCATATCCTCGCCGCTAGATGAGGGCTTCATTAATTCCATTCCTGACCCGGTCGGTGACTGGAAGCAGGCTGTGGATTTTCATTCATTATTAGGATAAAACAATTAAAGGCAAATTAAAATAAATACAAATAAGACATTTGCAATGATTTTCTGTTCTATAAAGGTTTAACAGGTCCACGGCCGATTTTCTTCCAGAATCCCTTCCCTGACCCGTTCTGAAAATAAAATAAATGGCCATTGGCTGCATTAATAAAATTAACATAACAGGTTTAACACTTAACTACACGGGACTGTTGACCAAGATGTCCCAAGCCCCAAAAGTGAATTAACAACAACAACAACAAAGGGTGGTTGGACCTTCAAAACCCACCGCCCACAAACCAAGACAGTTCTCTATTGAGACATAATAGCAGAGTGAAGAACATGTTGAATATCCCTTAGGGTTTCACAACTGGTGGTTTGTGTGTTGGCTACCACGAGACCCCAGCTGAGTCCAACATTACTTTCACTTACTAGTGCCAGGCTCCAACATTACTTCAACTCACTAATGCCAGGCTCCTCTCTTTCATCCATCATGTTGACCTCCCTTGGTCAACTCTTGTTGTCTCCAGGCCGTGCCGGTGTTAGTGTGTCAGAGGCCTAGAGTGTATTTCCTTCTCCAGTCTTCATCAGCCATTGTATTTTTCTTCCCTGATAGCCTTCTACCTCCTGCCTTCTCAGGCTCTAAAGAAGGTAGGGTGTTGTGTACCCCCACCACCTTGTATAGCGTTACAACCTCGAGGGTTCACGGTTGGTGAGTTTGAAGGTTGGCAACTCTGAGGGATTCCTGAGATAAGTCCATATCTTTTCCCCCATTTCCATTGACATTTTCCCTTTCCCCTTTTCTGTTTGCCTTGCATGGCTCCATTTCTTTAAAAGTCCCTCAGTTCTCAATCTTGGAGGGTTGAGAACGTATCTCCTCCCGGTATTTTATTTCTCTTCTATCATTTCTGCCCACTTATTTTTCTTCTAGTATGTAGGTAACTAGTTGCTGTAGTAGCGTTTCACATTATCATCCTTACCATTTGAGGCAAGTGACCTAGAATGTACGCCCTTTTAAACAACAGTCACCGTCATAGCATCTCGATTCATAAAACGTATGATATAGTTTTCAGAGATATCTCCATTACAACTAACCATATTGCGGCTGAAATCTGAATGTGACCTAACTTGAGTAACGTGTACTACTGTGCATAAAGCTGATCTAGTTCCCTCAGCTACTGACTATACCCGTGAAGAAAAATATTCACCATTACTTTTGTACGTGATTTTATTACCCATGGCTGGTGGTTTCGCGCTAAGATTGCACATTTTCTTGTTCACTCGCTCCGGCGCGCCACGGCAGTCAGGCGAGGCCATGCTATTCCAACTCAGTTCACTTGGGATTTCTTGGTCGGACATTGAGAAAAAATACCACAATTTCAGTCCGTTTCAAGTCTCTTCTGTCACTTTCAATCAATTGCAAAGCTATCACTTGTAAACCATTGCCATCACATGTTGCTAAATTATCGGTTCCGTATTGACTTCTTCTTCTTCAAGTGCCTCGTCCTCCCAAGAACATTGGCGATCAGTAGCATGATCTGCTGTTTGTCCATAGCTGTTCTAAACAGTGACACTGTATTAAGTCCAAACCACTGGCTTAAGTTCTTTAGCCAGGATATTCGTCTGCGTCCTGCGTCCTGTTGTTGCGCATGAAATGACCAAAGTATTCTAGTTTTCTCCTTTAGATGATACTGAGAATTTCCGAGTCTTTGTTCATACGCCGCAGTACTCCCACATTTGTGACTTTAGCTGTCCATGATATCCTTAAAATCCTGCGATACGTCCACATTTCAAATGCTGTCAGTTTCTTATTTAAAACCTCGGTAAGTGTCCATGATTCAACTCCATAGAGCAGGACACTAAAAACGTGGCATCGAAGCAGTCGGGTGCGTAATGGCAGACTATCACGGCTGGTCAAAACTTATCTCATTTTCATGAAAGAACATCTGGCCTGCTCAATTCTACAGCGAATTTCTTGACTCAAGTCCCAGATATCATTGATTTGACATCCTAAATCAATTCTTTCATTACCAAGTGTAAGAATGCCCTGAATTTCATCTTTGTTTCTACTAACAATTGACTACTTAATAATTGTATATATTTATGGTAGTGGCGAAACATGTAGGTCATTTGCTTCTAATTGTGGTCATCAACCCCGTGTATTTGGGTGGGTGTTTAACCTGTCTGATAACCTGTGTTTCTGTGATGGCTTTAGTAGTTTGTGTAACTGTATTAGGGCCAGGGATTGGATAGGTGCTCAGGACTTAGAGTAAGGTATTTTCCCGGAATTTTCCTGGAGGGAGTGTGGAAACCACTGTCAGTGCCGGGATTGGAACCAGTAGCTGCAGCTCTCCATCGCGGTCGTAGTGGAAAGAATTAACACACTCGGCTACGCCGCAGGATACGGGTCAAAGAAATTATATTTCCTAATAGCCACTCATATTCTTCCTCTGCGTGATATTGATCACCAACATTCCCGAAAATATTTGATTTAAATTGTTTTTTGCTGTGTCAAAAGTGCATCGACCCTCGAGGTGTGCATGCACAGTCAAATACTGTATTTTAATTACTCATATCTCATGCATATACATATGCAGGTAATTTCTTGAAGAGTAGGCTACCTTTGCACGCCTGAATGCTAACACAGAATGAGTAGTAGAGGAAAAAACCGTCTCACTCTTTGTGGCTTTAAGTTCAACATTCCATCATCTTCGTGCCTTGCAGTCAAATCCCAGAAGGCAGACCAGACAAGGAGGGCATATTCAAAATGGCAGCCGTATTGACGAGAATATTATTTTATTTCATTTTCTTAAATGTAATAGTAAAAAAAGGAAGCTCACATAAAGTTTTTGGGAGTAATTGGCGTTGCGTGCGAACTGCCACAAGAGGTTTCACAAGTAGTGGCATTCT
Organism: Meconema thalassinum; assembly: GCA_946902985.2. NCBI lineage: Eukaryota > Metazoa > Arthropoda > Insecta > Orthoptera > Tettigoniidae > Meconema > Meconema thalassinum. The sequence goes on along the minus strand of OX336399.1, from coordinate 68,298,524 downwards.
TGCTGCCTTGTGGGGAAGAACCATGAACGGAAGATATAATGTGCTTGATATTTTAATAGCAAAAGCACGGTTGTGACCTTCTTAAAAGTAACTACCTTACACAGTTTCATTTGTCAACGTAACGCTTCCTTACAATTACGTTAACTTTGTATTAAATAGAATTAAACTAAACAGGGCATCCTATGCCTTCAGAAAACAGTACGTCTCGAAACATCTGTTTTGATATTTCATTTGAGGAGATTGGACATCGTGGTCATTTATCCCCGTGCATTTTTGTGTGTGGAATTTTACCTGATAACCTGTGTTCTTTTGATAGCTGTATGGGAAGGAGACAGCCGTGGTCATAAGTTAGGAACCATCCTGACATTTGTCTTGGGGAGAAATGGGAAACCACGGAAAACCACTTCCAGGATTGCTGAGGTGAGAATCGAACCCTCCTCTTTTCAATTTTGCTTCAAGAGGTTGAGTGAACCCCGTTCCAGCACTCAGACCACAATTACATTTCTTGGCTGAGCTGGGAATCAAACCCAGAAATCCAGGGCGCAGCTAAGAATGCTAGCCACTACACGATGAGGTGGTGCGAAATATCTGTCGATGAATGTCAATTTAATATTATTATTATAATTGTTGATTTCTTCACATTATTATCACGGCATATCCCAGTTACATTTTAAGTTACAGCTTGGTTCGGCCGTAGCAAGGAACTATATGTTATGTTGTAATACAATGTATGTAAACTACACTTTACAGGAATCTCTTATTACATTAATTTAGTTCCCGCACTCTTCACCAGTCTTCTTAATAATTTTTTTTAAAGATGAGCGATGGACCGGAGTGTTTTCACCAAGGAACTACCTGATCATATGGCATGTTATTTTATTATTATTATTATTATTATTATTATTATTATTATTATTATTATTACATTCATTTCACCACATAAGTGGGACATATCAACATATCGTCGGCTTGTTTGCAAGACGGTATGACAATTATTAAATTATTATTATTATTATTATTATTATTATTATTATTATTATTATGACATTCATTTCACCACATGAGGGACAAATCAACATATCGTTGGCTTGTTTGCAAGACGGTATGACAACTTCTTTTAGGGTCGCACATTGAAAAACGAGCGAACTATGGAACAGGTCTTGAAGATAGCCTTCTGCATGATGATATGCAGACCAGGGTGTATTCCCAATATCTCAAGATTGCGAGCCAATGATTTAGCGAAGATGCCGGTAGAAGAGATGACTATGGCAGAACCGCGACACTTTCCTGTCTCCACATTTGCCGCACTTCCTCCGCCAAGGGCAGATAGACTACTTGGTGATCTTCTCAGAGGAGGTTTGTTGCAGATAATGGGAATTGGGCACTGCGATATCAATGAGATAGGTTCTCTTCCGCACCAGGCGCGGATTCAAGGGGGGGGGGGGGTCACGGGGGTCATGACCCCCCCAAACGGAGACCATTTTTTTTTGCAAACTCAAGAAACGAAAACACAATTACCAGACAAATAAAACTTAACGAATTTTAACTGAAAAACAGTCTTTTTTTTTTCATTTTATTTAATACTGAAATATCTTGATTCGAATTATTATGTTCTGTTACAACTGTACATATTTACAACTTCAAACCTCTTATATAAAAACGATTATTTATACAACAAAATCAACTCGTCTATTTTGTTTAGCAAACCTTGTGATTACCGAATCGAAGTTTATAGTGAAGTCACGATGAATGTGCAGCAATGCACGGATAGGAATTTGGGGCTTTTTTCGCATCAAAAATTTTTGCCGACGTCCAAACTGCAAGCTTGGTTGGCAATTTGACTTTCTCCCTTTGTCGGTACCAACTCGACTTGCCGAAACTGTGACGTACCTTGATCCTTTTCTCGAAGCTCGATGTAAAAGTCGCAAAACACGCCGTTGCAATTTGTACGAATATTTTTGGTTCGCTAAACGCATCAAATTTCTATCCATGAAGCTTGCAAAAAAATTGGTCTGGTTTTGTACGTTTGGTTATTTTGTGATTGCGTTTTTAGTGATACCATTTTTCTTAACAATTTCGATTCTCTGACACCGCCCGCCCCCCCCCCCCCCAAAGCCAAACTCTAGATCGATTCTCTGACCCCCCTCCCCCCAAAACCAAACTCTAGATCCGCACCTGTTCCGCACTATGTTATTATTATTATTATTATTATTATTATTATTATTATTGTTATTATTATTAACTAGTTTCCAATGCGTACAGTGGAAGGAACCCTATTTTGCCTAGCATGTTGGGATTACAATTTTTGACAGAAAATTCACAAATTTTGAAAAGCATAGTTTAAATTACTCGGCAGATTTTTATTTCAAAAGTGCCATTGGGATCACATTGACCCTAGTGGTACTAATAGCGTTAAAATCTTCCCCGTTTGCAGTGGTGCACTCGAACTCCACAACACCACTGGTTGCAGCGGTGAGTATAGTAAATAAAGTCCATTATAAAGTAATGGAATTGAATCTTGCATAATGAGAGAGTGTTGGGTAATAAAATGAAGGTCACTCAAGGCAGAAGAGTGGTTACAGTAACGTAATACTGCCGATAAAGAAGAACAGCTACTTCAAGTGAGTATTCCACTCCTCATTGCAAATTAGGTGACATCATACGTCTTAAACATCTTGATTTCTTCGATAAAAGAAGTGGTGTTTGCTTGGAAATTGTTGGCTATTAGTGCCAGCCTGTGGAGCTCTTACTGTCTTGCTTGAACTTAAAATTACAGACAAAACAAATCCCGTCATAATAATTTAAAACTTGAAAAAATAAAATAAAAAAGGAGCTAAATTTTCACAGAAAGTACCTACTCATCAGAACCTCATTAGTTGAGGATTCAGCTGATATTACCTATAATTACATTACAATCCTATTTAACCGCAACATTCTCCTCTTCTATTTCCATTTCATTTATTCCAACTGCTTCTTAGTTGCTAATAAAATATTAAGGGAACCGAGGCGTGTGGTAGCCTCAAAAATGTCAATTTTTATTTTTAGCTTAAAAAATCTCCCATCTTTCTTGAAGAATTTGGTGTATCAATTAAAGTGCTGAAGTTATATTTGATGCAATAAAATTAGTTTTAAAAATAATGTTTTAAGGCAATTCTGTAATTACTAGTCAAACATTCTTTTTGTGTTTTTCGTAAGTCGTATTTTTGGAAATTCATGTACCATTTTCTCAGAATCTATCTGATCAATGAATTTGAAACTTGGTAGTCTATAAGACACTATACAGGGTGTCTTTTATGTACCTTTGGAGAATAATAGGCCTTGTAGGGGACGGGTATAGAAGTAATTTGAGATAGGGAACTTGGGGTCGGAGCGGCCTCCTTAATCCCTAAAATAAGGGTTGATTCAGGCCCTCCACCTTGTAAGTTAGGCAAACGACCCAAGCCTCTATTACTTTTCTCAATCCTTTAACGCATGGCAAGATTCACTTCACCATGTGGCGCTGGCCTAATAGATAGCGTTGCGGTGCGAAAGGCCGGTAGTCCCGGGTTCGATTCCGGGCTAGGGCAAAAATATGTTTTTTAAATGTTATTTGTCGCATCGTAGTCACATGATACAGTCTGGTGCTACGGCAGAGAAGAGAGTGCAGTCGTACAGTTTTTGAGAACAACAGTCAGGCAGTTGACGTAAACTACTACGTTCAGTTTGGATTCCGGGCTTGGGCAATTTTTTGTTAAATGTTATTTTAGGTATACGATTTTTAAGCTTGATACCTTCGGTAAATTAAACCGATCTTTGTGCACTAAGTAGCATTAAATTGTGTCCGATATTACGTTTAAATCACGTTGATTTGCAACCCTTATTTTAGGGGTTAAGGAGGCCGCTCCGACCCCAAGTCCCCTATCTCAAATTACTTCTATACCCGTCCGCTACACGACCTATCATTCTCCAAATGTACATAAAAGACAGCCTGTATAGATCTACTAGCGGAAGTATATTTATTCAAGTATCTTGATGGAGCCCAGCTTGAAAAGCACTGACAATTTTACAGAAAATGTCAATTTTCAACCAGGATGTAAAAAAAACTCAGCTCCTGTAAACAATAGGACAATACTTTTACATAAGTAGCTAAAAAATGGTTTAAATATTATGAATCCAAAGATTGTTGGGTCTGGTTTGAGAATTTGCTCAGAAAAAGGGACATGCGTTAAGGAAATTTTTGTTGTTGTTTGAGTCTTCAGTCTCTTGACTGGTTTGATGCAGCTCTCCATGCCTCCCTGTCCTGAGCTAATCGTGTCATCTCTACATAGCTACCACACCCTACATCCGAGGCAATCTGTTTAACATATTCTAACCTTGGTCTACCCCTACAGTTCTTGTCCTCGACCTTTCCTTCCATAACTATGTTTGCTATTCCTGGGTGTCTTAGTATGTGTCCTACCAACCTATCTCTTCTCTTCATTAGCAGTCGCCACAAACATCTCTCCGCTCCCACTCGTCTTAATACCTCTTTGTTTGTAACCCTATCTACCCATCTGATCTTCATCATTCTCCTGTAACACCACATTTCAAATGCTTCAATTCTCCTCTTTTCTGCTGCACCAATAGTCCAAGTTTCACTTCCATAGAGCGCCACGCTCCAGACAAAGGCTTTCAAAAATGACTTCCTAATTCCTAAATCTATATTCGATGTCAGCAGATTCCTTTTTTGTAGAAATGCTTTTCTTGCCTGAGCCAACCTACTTTTTATATCCTCTTTGCTTCGTCCATCACTGGTTATTCTGCTTCCTAAGTAACAGAAGTCTCCTACTTCCTTCAGCTTTTCACCTGCCAATTTGATCTCCATAGAGATTTTTAACAATATATTTTTAAGATTTTTCTTGTAATGCTCTCTCTGACACAAAATACTCAATGTAGAAGCTTCAAATTCTACCCAAATAACGATGAATATACTCTGAATATAGGAAAAAAAATTCAAGGAAATATCTATTGTAATTTATGAGATATGTAACTAAACATCGGAAGCTATATTTTTCTACCGATTCACACGTTCCGGTTCCCGTAACATGGTGGCCACTACTCCTGGAAAACCTGGAAATCCTTAGGTCTGGAAAACTCCTGGATTTTATTAGGTCTGGAAAACTCCTGGAAAATGACAAAAAAAATTGAAAAATCCTGGAAAATAGCCACTGTTAATTAATTATAAAAATCTTTCCATCTTAAATCATACTCCCGCTGCAGTTTTGGGTGAGCACTCTTATCGTTAACGAAAGAAATTTCCTCATCCTACCTGTTTCTGTGTGGGAGAACACGCGATAGTAAAACATATTGAGTATAGACAACTTCATCGCAATAAAATTGCAGGCGGCATTCTTTCCTGCTTTTTTTTAACTCGACATTTCTGTCACAAATCCTTTTTAAAACAACAATTAAATTAAATCATTTGTGTGTAGGCTTGCGTATCAATAACGCAATCACCTCTAATTTTTGTCAACATCTGTATAAGTAAACCAAACACAACTGCTTTATTTTTGTCTTGAAGTAGGCAACCGATAAATCACCCCCCCCCCCCCCCCTCCCGACTCGGGCTTATTTTTAAGTCTGGAAAATGAGAATTACTCCTGGAAAATTCCTGGAAAACTCCTGGAAAATCGTTGACCGATTTGAGTGGCCATCATGCCTTAAGTTACACTAGCTCTTCCACGGATTATTCTACTCAACATTGTAGCGTAATTTTGTTGTTGTTAATCGGGACAGGACAGGACAGCTACTGTTATGCATAAGAATGGCTGGGAGCTGTTTGATCATCCACTGTACGTTCCTCATCTCGATCACAGCGATATCCACCTATTCTTGCTCCTCAAGAAATTTCTGTTCTCCGGTCAGCATTTTCACACTGATGAAGAGTTGAAGATGACCGTCACATGCTGGTTCCATTCGCAGGTTCCTTAGTTTAGGGGCTGCGACAACGCAGTCAAGTAGCCCCGTGTACTTTGGGTGTGTGTAGAATCTGTCTGATAACCGGTGTTAATTGTGATGACTGTATTAGTGTGTGTTATCTGTTCTTTCAAGTAAGGACTGCAGACAGTATTTCAAGTAGTTCCTACTTTTGCTACCAAATGCTACCGTTCAAGTCACTTAGATTGCGGATTTTGCTACCAGATGGCATAGCAGGCAGCACCAGGCGGTGAACGTTGGAACTAATAGAGCGTTATCAATTCTAACCTACAAATTTTGGCTTCACACAAGTGTAGTTAGTGGAAGGTTCTTTTTCATGCCATAGATCTATGACATGGTACCACCGGTTACAGCTGACAGACTTCTATGGCACAAGACTACAAAATTTGATACTACGCTATGACACGCGTCTCAATTCGGTGGTGCCTATGTCAAAATATAGCTGACACATTTCTGTACCTGTTGCAAATAAAGTTCTCTTTTCTAGGTAGATTATCATTAGAAAGCTAACTATTGCAATGGGTACCATGTTTCGACTTCCAGAAAATTTTGACATATCTTCGCGATTCACATCCCCTAGACCCCAAAACCACCCTCAGTATGTATATCACTTTCTTGTGGACACGATAACTACCGCAATTTTGAACCAATCACTTTGAATTTTTTACATAATATGTATCCCTTTAAAAACTCGGTCGAGTTTCTTAATGGACAAAATTGGTCGAAGGGGGTGAAATTTGGGGCATTTTTCGAAAAAGTGAAATATCTCTATAACTCTCTTAATAGGTGAAATATCGAATCCATTCAAAATTCATAGTATGTATCGGATAAGTGCCATTTTTTAAATAGGAAAACTTACTTTCTGGATGCGCCTCGTAACAAGAAAACGGATATGTAAATTTAACTATCACTGTTACTTTTGGCACAAGGTAGACCCTAACTGAGACTGTAACATCGTTATTATTCTTGGTTAGTAACGGTCCCTGTAACATAGTTACTTCAGAGAAATAACTTAGGCGGCTTCGGTGGCGTAGTTGGTAGCATGCTGAGTTTTTATGCCCAAGATCGCGGGTTCAAACCCGGCCAAAGTCGTTGGATTTTTAAGAGTGTTAAAAACCCTTCAGTATGCCCTCCTTCGGAGGGGAAGTAAAGCTGGCGGTCCCATGTCATAGATTTATGGCATGAAGAAGAACCTTCCTCTAACTGCACTTGTGTGAAGCCAAAATTTGTAGGTTAGGTATGATTAATGCTCTTAAGTTCCAACGTTCGTTATCGGGTGCTGGTTGCGATGGCATCTAGTAGTAGGGAAGTTCACAGCTAGGTGTCGTGGACGGTAGCATTTGGTAGCGAAAGTAGGAACTACTTGAAATTATCGTCGCAGTCCTTACTTGAATTGAAATCAGATACACACACTAATACAGTCATCACAATTAACACCGGTTATCAGACTAATTCTACCCACACCCAAATTAAACGGAGCTACATGACTGCGTTGTCGCAGCCCCTAAACTAAGGAACCAACCAACCGAAATGACTTACTCACCCTTGCTAAAACAAACAAAACACCACATACTCTAATGGGGCATCGTGGTGCAGCGGTCAAGCTGTTGGCCTCTCACCAAGGTGGACCGGGTTCGATTCCCGAGATTTTTGAAGTGAAATGCCATGTCCTGTGGTTCGGATTCCACGTAAAAAGGAGGTCCCATGGCTCATGATCGCATGACTAATGGTCACGTAAAACTAAAAGCTTCCTTCCTTCACATACTCTACTTATCCATGATCCAGCTCTCGATCATTTTTGCGAACTGAGCCATTCCGCTCAATACGGATTGAATAATTTAGATATTTGCTTTTCTTTCTGTGTTACAGGATCTCTTCAGCATTCAGCACAAGAACAGGTAGTTTGCCCAGAGACAAGAATTAACCCTGGTACCTTCACACTTCCTGCATCTGAATGAAACATGTATACAGCGCGATGCTAGACGACTTGGAATGACAAATCAATGGAAAACAGACACGCAGCATTTACATTGAAGCGCATGTTTTCCCTCGTTTTAGTCGCTGTGTTGTCGCTATCGCTGTTCAAAGTCATCCAGCACAATCGTTTTATTTATTAGCAACTCCATGTTCTGTGGATTTAGAATATTAAATAGTTCTCCTTCGTACGCGTCGTTTGCGTACACAGAGCAATTGTCAATTGAACTTCGGGAAGCTCGACCACCTCACGGTTAATGGCTGTCGCCCCTGATATCCGGCTTCTGTTCCTGGCTCTGCACAGGAATTTAGGCTATTTCCGGTGTAGGGTTGGATGGTGAGGATGGTGGTATTTGTTTATTTAATCAGCGAAACATCTAATAGAACTAACTACTGGCTTATGTTAATTAACGCATACTGGAAGAAGAATCAGGTAATGAAATGCGAAATAAAAGAAATGATAATGATAATAATTGTCGTTTTAAGGGGCCTAACATCTAGGTTATCGGCCCCTAATGGTTTGGGTGATGAGAATGAAAACTATAACTAATACTAACTACAAACTTACATACTAGATGAAGAAATGGTAAACAAATTAAGAATAAGGCAAATAAAGGACAGGACGAATAGAAATGCCCTCAACCCTCGAAGAATGAGGATTGAAGGACTTGAAGGAAGGAGAGCCATGAAAGGCAGATAGCAAATGGATAGGGCAGATGGTCCACCCCAAAGTCAGAGGAAAAAGAGTACAAAACGAACCCAGCTCAGGAATCCCTCGGGGTCGCCAACTCCCAAACTCACCAGCCGTGAGCCCTTCAGGGTGTACCACTATCCAGGGTGCACCAGAAGAGGTGGGGCAACATACACCCTGCCTCCTTGTGGGCCTTGGGTAGAAGACAGAAGATAACATGAAATGAGAAAGAAGGCTGACTCCTCGAAGAATGAGAGTATCAGGAAAGATAAGATAAGGGCCAATTAAGGTGGGAAAGTGAAAGACTCCCTAGGCCTCGGATACCCTAATATCATCGGGGTCAGAAGAGAACAAGAGTTGACCAAGGGAGGTCGACAGGATAGAAGACGGAGAGGAGCCCGGCACAAGTAAGTGGAAGCATTTCTTTTCTTTCTGTTCTTTATTTGCCTTATCCTTTATTTGTTTACCATTTCTTCTTCGAGTATGTAAGTTTTTAATTAGTGTTAGTTATAGTTTTAATTCTCATTTCTTTTTTCACTATCACCCAAACCATTAGGGGCCGATAACGTAGATGTTAGGCCCCTTAAAACAACAATTATCATCATCATAATTCCCCGCACCTCTATACTAGCCAAATGCTGAGATGGTTCCTAACTTAAGGCCACTGCAACCTCCTTCCCAATCATATCCCCAATATTCAAATACACACACTGTTACAGGCACCACTGTAACACAGGTTAACAGTCACATTCTATACACACTGCCATATACTGTACCGATGCTGTTTCAAAATAAAAACAAGAAGTTCCGTGACGAACTAAAGAGCCTACTATTCTTAATTAAGATTCATGCCTCTAATTAATCTATATGGATCCATTTAGAATAATGACGACATTAAGTTGGTAATATCGAAATTTCTAATTAGTTCGAAATACTGTATACGTGGCATAAGTAGCCTAATAGATAACTACAGTTGGCAGCCCTGGTGACTGAATATATTCTTAGTTCCATCTCTTAAGGTACAGAATACAAAATTTGGTTGAGGTCCAATGGATAGCATGGACGTTACATGCAGTTAAACATTGTATCTAACAGCGCGCGTAAATCATGTTGGCAACAATGGCATACATGTATTGGTCAGAAATAATCTGAAATAATATGATCTATTGTTGTGCCAATTTTGAATGAAATCCATTAGTTAGTATAGAAGTTACATGCATTTAAAAATTGGACCTATCAGCAGGCTTAGAATCATGTTGGCAGCACTGACATATATAAGTTACTCCAAATTAATATAGAATGTCAGGTACTATACGCGTGCAAAGTTTAGAGCTATTGGCTTGCATACCTTCTGATATATTGATATTAGGGTAACAAACATAGAGACAGTATTTAATAACAGTTGGCAGTCCTGGTTACTATTAAGAATCGGCATAGTCATATCTGTTATGGTACACATAGCACACACGAAATTTGGTTGAAATCCAAATGATAGTATAGAAGTTACATGTATTTAAAGTTGGACCTCTCAGCAGGCTTAGATTCATGTTGGTAGCTCTGACGTATATAAGTTACTCCAAATTAATATAGAATGTCAGGTACTATACGTGTGCATAGTTTAAAGCTGTCGGCTTGCATACTTTCTGATATATGGGTATTTGGATTTTAAAAATGAGAGCATTTTTTAACAGTTGGCAGCCTTGGTGGCTCTTAAGAGTACGCTCAGTCATATCTATTTATGTACACATAGCACATACGAAATTTGGTTGAAATCCAATTGATAGTGTAGAAGTTATATGCATTAAAAATTTGGACCTATCAGCAGGCTTATAATCATTTTGGCAACACTGCCATGTATGGCCTCCTGGAAATTAAACTGCAATATTATTATCTATGTGTGTGCCAATTTTGAAATAGCTCCCATTTATACCTTCCATGATATCGAACATGGAGCTTAAATTTCAATTGTGATTTTTCAGCAGTTGGTAGCACTGACATCATTTTCAAATATGGCCGTGAGATATTCAGGTATAGATCTTTACTCCCACCAAATTTTGTTTCGATTGCTACAGCCGTTTAGGAGTTGATAGGGGGCGGGGGGGGGGGGGGACACACACAGCCAGACAGACAGAAGGACAGACAGACAGACAGACAGACACATATTTGCCCGATCTCATAAGTCTACTTTTTCCTTATTTTTGCAAAATGTGAAAAGTAGGCTAATAAAAGAGCGAATCGAATGTCATGCTTGATATTCAAGTCGGGAAGTGTTGTGATTTGCGGGGGTTAGTCTTGTACTTCACCGTATTATGATGATGGTAGCTTCATTAAGTAGACGGTTACAAATTAAGTGTGATGGTAACATAATGTTTATTTATGGGCTTGCGTTCCCGACGACATGAATAAATGACATTCCTACTGCCATGTTCTTTAGTTTAATTTGAAACAAAATCCCTCCCGTTGGCTCTTGATACTGGTATTATTTTAAATACACTAGACTGTAAATCTTAAGATAACCTATCATTAGTATTTTCAAGTTGCCGATAATTTGGATACGGCTAAAGTATCGGAAAGGGGAGAACAGTTACCTCTTGGAATATAAGTGGATGCGGACTACTTTTTATGCATTTAAATTAAGTGTACAGTCCTTATGTTTAATATTATTGCCATCGCAAAATCTGCGGCTCAGTCGTGATGAAAAGTGTTGTAAAGTCGGTTAGGAAGAATGTTGTATTTCTTACAGCAATTATAATTGTCTTTAATTGTTATTATCTTAGGGTCTAACAGGTCAACTTATCTCCCATACTTTTGAATCTATACATTGAACAAGCAAAGGAAATTGGAGAAGCATTTATGGTAACTTAGTAGTAAAGATTCAAGGAGAAATAATCTCACCTTTGAGATTTGCAGATGACATTGTCTTTCACAAGAGGATTCGGATGAATTATTAAGTGGTATAGACTCAGTCTTGAGGAAGGAATTCTTGATGAAAATGAATAATTAAGTAAATGTGAAACACAAAAACGTTTAATGGAATGCAGCCGAACGAAATCAGAAACCATTATTTTATTGACGTCAAATTGGCAGGTGATAAGCTAAATGAAGTAGGAGACCTCTTTTAGTTAGGAAGCTAACTAAGCAGTGATGGACGAAGCAAAGAGGATATAAAAAGTTGGTTGGCTCAGGCAAGGAAAGCATTTCTACAGAAAAGAAATCATCATCAAATCTAGGCTAAAAAAAAGTCATTTTTGAAAGCCTGGTGGCGTGGCGCTCTATGGAAGTGAAACTTGTACGGTTGGCGCAGCATGAGAGAGGAGAATAGAAGCATTTGAAATACGGTGTTACCAAGATGACGAAGAAGTTGAAGTTGTTGTTGTTAATTCATTTACGGGCGTTGGAATATCATAGCCATTGAGAGAAGAAACCATTTTTTAAGCGTATGGCTTTTAGTGCCGGGAGTGTCCGAGGACATGTTCGTCTCGCCAGTTTTGTAGCTGCTTCGAGACGGACACCGAATGGGTGAGCTACAAGTACCGTTGGGGAGGAAGGTTGAGATGTAAGGACGAGAGGAGTTGGATGGTAGCGGCTGTGGCCTATAGTTAGGGACCAACCCCGGCATTTGCCTGGAAGGAAGATGGGAAACCACAGAAGACCACCTTCAAGGTTGCCGGCGGGGTGATTCGAACCTCCTCGCCTCCTGGATGTGAGCGACTGCCAGCAGTCATGCCGTAACGACCACGGCTAACTCACCCGGTAAGAAACCAATGAAGTTGTTTTACTGAGTTGGTACCATTTGCCTTTAGTTGAAAATTGACAACTACAGAAAACATTGAAGTGATAGAAACCATTTTTCAGTGTTGTCTAATTTTATTAAAGAAAGCTTTCCAGTCGGTCAACAAATATTGTGCCCAATTATATTGGGCGGGAAAACAAGTATTTATAGGCCTATACACTACCCTGAAGAAACATGTTATTATTACAAATTAACACGCTTTTATATACACAATTGGGTACCTAGGACTAGGATAGTGTATATATAAACACTTGTTACCTTCTTCTTCTTCTTCTTCTTCTTCTTCTTCTTCTTCTTCTTCTTCTTGTGCCTATCCGTGTTCTGAATAGTTCTTCACTCGTGTGTGAAGTCCATGTTCTTAAGTTTCCAAGCCACAAGATGTTCTTCTTCTTCCCCGTCCTCTTTTACCAATAATCTTTCCTTGAAGAATGTTCTGCAGCAGTTTATACCTGGATCCATTCCTCATTCGTAATCATTTTCATGCCAAAAATCGTCAACTGTTTATCAGTCCGGTTATTTTCTGTTGCAGTTTCAGTAATCAGTAAGTTCAGATGTGTGAGTGATTGGCCCACAACACCCTATCATGGTGGAGGGGCTGCCTACTCACTGTGTCCATGCTTACTGTTGTGGAGTTAGATATTCAACTCTTCTCTAGTTTGGTTTTCCAGAGTGGGACGAGATATCCACTCCAACCCTCCTCCTTTTTCAGCCGGGCTTGGGACCGTCCTTGGCGGAGTTCCATTCCTCATTACATGACCTAAATATTGTAGCTTTCTGCGTTTTACTGTTTTCAGGGCTTCTTTTTCTTTCTTAATTTTGTGTTGAATGCCATTGCTTGTAATATTATCTTGTTACCCGCCCAAAGTAATTGGCCACGACTTGTGATATGACCGATTGGAAAGCTTTCTTTAACAGAAGACATTTTCAAGGATGGCCGACCGAGGGGGTGCTCGTTAAGATGGTTATCGTGGAAGGTTGCAGTACTAAGATTAAAAGAAAAGGAATGCTATATAGGTTGAATTACAGAAGGAATGGCGCGATAAGAAAACGAACTCACCACAATCGAAGGCTGGCACGACCTGGGACTGCTGACCCCGGCTACTGACAGAACTGACAATAAGATATATTGCTTTAAGTTCGCACACGCAGCTACATTATCTGATGGAAGGCAACAGTGTAGTAGCCTCGTAACAATCCGAGATACGCCGGCAAAATCAATTACACCCTATCAGTATAATAGTGTTGTTAAACCATTTTTATGACTCGCATAAAATAGTAACCCAAGACTGTCACTATACTGTCTTAATTAATCCATATTGGATCAAGTTTAAATCTCGGCGAATTATAATTCATTGCGCGTCGAAATACACCCGAGGTTCACTCAGCTTTGTGAGGAAGAATTGAGAAGAGCTAGGTTAGATTTCCACTTCATCCATCCTGGACGCGATTTTCCGTTTTTTCCACTTCTATATAATTATATACACCGCGGACAGGCCAACAAGGACCACGCAAATATCACTTCTTTATAGGTCTAGTTTCCTTCTTTCTCTTCCAGAAGTCTTTCATCCTGGTCGACTGCGCAGCTCTTCTTTCAGCAGTCCATTCTCCTCTGTTGAGATTCTTCTTCTCCCCGACAAGAAATTTGAGGCCAAAAATTTTCTTTCTGTAGCCTACTCTATTCGATTTAGACAATTTTCTTCAGTAATTTTGAATTTTTGAAGTTCTTCTTTCATTTGTTTTACATAGCTTCCTTGCCCTTTATAGTTCCAGATTTTATCAAAAATTTGTTTGTTTAACCTTGAGCAATCCATGCGGACCATATGTCCGTAGAACTGAAGTCGCCGTTTTCTGATCATCACTTCAAGGTTGTCGATTTTACTATAAATTTCTGCATTGGATCTCAATCTATAACCTTCCTGTGTTTATATTAAAGTAAATGTGGGTTGGACAAAGTCCAACGTTATACTACTAAGATTGAGGTTGCCTCAAGATGTGTTCTGACTATTATTTTACGGCTTAAGCCAACCCTCCTCCTTTCTGCGGGCTTGGGATCGGCAACAGAAACTACTGAGCTACTCAATCCACGCAGTAGATCCTGCAGGCGGAGTTTTTTCCACTTCTATTGAAGGATTAGAAGCCATTTTTCAGTCGGTCAACTCAAATCCCCCCTCCTGCCTTTTTATACCTAAAAGCGTGTTATTGTGTGATAAACAAGGCCCGGAAGATCATGAAAAATCAAATCTTTGCATATGTATCCATTCTTTTGGTTATTTTGACACAATGCTTCATATTTTTCGCCGGTCCCGTGGTGTTGGGATAGCGTGCCTGCCTCTCACCCGGAGGCCCCGGGTTCGATTTCCCGCTCCACCAGGGATTTTAGAAACTGACGTGAGCGCTGGAACGGAGTGCACTCAGCCTCGTGAGGACAATTCAGTAGCTGCCTGAGAGTGAGGCAGCGCCCCGATCAAGAAAACTATGATTAACGGTCGAGGGGACCCGATGCGCTGATCACGTGTCACCCTAATATCTGCAGGCCAAATGGCTGGGCAGCGATCGCTTGGTAGGCCTAGGCCCATCGCGGGCTGTAGTGCCAGGGGTTATTTATTTTTATCATATTTTTCTCCTTTGCCTGTTTAAGTGCATATCTCTCTGCCTTAGAAGAGTCAAATATCAAACTAAATATCACGGAAGAAATTGAGGCTATCTTGGTAGATGAACTAAATAAATTCATTGTATTTTGCATATTAAGGCTTTCACGGCCCGGATTATTATATAAACAATTCATGCTTTTGGGCTACATTAGCCCAAAAGCATGAATTGTTTATATAAATTCATTGTAGTTACTACGTGATCACAAGGTCGACCCCTATCTTGAAACTTTGTGGACGCAGTCGGTGTACTATAAGAGGACAGCGTTCGGAAAATCAGCCGCCAGATTGATCGGCAAGGCTCCGAAATCGTACCTGAGATCCTAGTACGTAAGTATGATGGCTGGCGGAGCTGGACATCCCTGTGGTGAGATGCATATACTGACTGGAGCGTGCGGCTGCTTCCCACCGGTCTTGAATACCTTAGCCTTCAGGGCTGTCCCTTCCAGTATGTACGGTCTTGCTACTTCCCATTGATTTATATGAGAGATTGTCCACATGATATTGGAGCCTTGCAGTTCAATCTGGCGGCTGATTTTCCGCACATTGTCCTTTTGTAGTACAACGATTGCGTCCACAAAGTTTCAAGATAGGTTTCGTCCTGTCTTATTTGATACTTCCCTTGTAAGAAATTTTTACAGAAATATATATGGACACTCCTTAAATTGTGAATTCATTACTCTAATTGCTTAACTGATTTTATACCGGGTGAGTTAGCCGTGGTCGTTACGGCGTGGCTGCAGGCAGTCGCTCACATCTGGGAGGCTAGGAGATTCGAATCCCCCCGCCGGCAATCTTGAAGATGGTCTTCTGTGGTTTCCCATCTTCCTTCCAGCCAAATGCGGGGGTTGGTTCCTAACTATAGGCCACGGCCGCTATCTTCCAATCCCTCGTCCTTACATTCACACTTTCCTCCCCAGACAACACTCCACACGCGACGGTACTTGTAGCTCACCCGATGGGTGTCTGCATAGAAGCAGCTACAAACTCTGGCGAGCCGAACATGTCCTCGGACACTCCCGGCACTAAAAGCCATACGCTAAAAAAAGCTGATTTTTATGTACATTCTAGTTAACCACTAAAAGAATTCAGAACGTTTGGTTTAAAATGATGGATATTCTCTTAAGGCGTAGCCTATAGGTAAAGCCCTGCACGGATAAACCCGCGGATGTCCGCCACATTTTTCGCCATGCGGATATAGTTTGCATGGCTCTGCGGATAGCGGATAAGCTACGGATAATGTTTCGAGTAAATTTGCGGATAGCTTTTAGAATACAATCCGAACTTGTTGAATATCATTACTAGGACCCAGATATACTTATATGAGATGACATATCATATTTTTTCCGTTATGATTTTTAGCCTACTTTTCACATTTTGCAAAAATGAGGAAAAAGTAGACTTATGAGATCGGGCAAATGTGTGTCTGTCTGTCTGTCTGTCTGTCTGGCTGGCTGTGTGTGTGTCGCCCCCTATCAACTCCTAAACGGCTGCAGCAATCGAAACAAAATTTGGTAGGAGTAAAGATCTATACCTGAATATCTCACGCAGATATTTGAAAATGATGTCAGTGCTACCAACTGCTGAAAAATCGCAATTGAAATTTGAGCTCCATGTTGGATATCCTGGAAAGCATGCATAGGAGCTATTTCAAAATTGGCACACATATAGATAATAATATTGCAGTTTAATTTCCAGGAGGCCATACATCGCAGTGTTGCCAAAATGAATATACGCCTGCTGATAGGTCCAAATTTTAAATGCATATAACTTCTACACTATCAATTGGATTTCAACCAAATTTCGTATGTGCTATGTGTACATAAACAGACATGACTGAACGTATTCTTAAGATCCACCAGGGCTGCCAACTGTTAATAAATGCTCTCAATGTATTTTATCCAAATACCAATATATCAGAAAGTATGCAAGCCGACAGCTTTAAACTATGCACACGTATAGTACCTGACATTCTATATTAATTTGGAGTAACTTATATACGTCAGTGCTACCAACATGATTCTAAGCCTGCTGAGAGGTCCAACTTTATATACATGTAACTTCTATACTATCATTTGGATTTCAGCCAAATTTCGCGTGTGCTATGTGTACCATAACAGATATGTATATGCCGATTCTTAAGAGTAACCAGGGCTTCCAACTGTTAATAAATACTGTCTCTATTGTTGTTACCCTAATATCAATATATCAGAAAGTATGCAAGCCAATAGCTCTAAACTTTGTTCACGTATAGTACCTGGCATTCTAGATTAATTTGGAGTAACTAATATACGTCAGTGCTGCCAACATGATTCTAATTTTAAAATGTATGTAACTTCTATACTAACTAATGGACTTCATTCAAAATTGACACGACAATAGATCATATTATTTCAGATTATTTCTGACCAATACATGTATGTCATTGTTGCCAATATGATTTTACGCGCGCTCTTAGATCCAATGTTTAACTGCATGTAACGTCCATGCTATCCATTGGACTTCAACCAAATTTTGTATTCTGTACCTTAAGAGATGGAACTAAGAATATATTCAGTCACCAGGGCTGCCGACTCTAGTTCTCTATTAGGCTACAATATGCCAGGTATACAGTATTTCGAACTAATTTGAAATTTCGATATTACCAACTTAATTTTGGCATTATTCTAGATAGATCCATATAGATTAATCATTAGCATAGATCTTAAATTTTAAGAAAAGTAGGCTCTTTAGTTCGTCACGGAACTTCTTGTTTCATGACAAATGCGCGATGATTATTTAAGCTCATTCAAATTACGTCATTAAGCATAATTAACACTCCGAACTGGAAAGGGTTGCAATTCTGGCTGTGTAACATTCATTTTAAACATAGCACTTGACTTACAAAGCCTAAAGGAACGACTTTCTCCTCAAATATATAAATGTGTTGCTTTAATGCGTTATGCTTTATCTAATTAAAAATATTATAGTAATGCCAGTAGATTCGGATAACAGTCGTGCGGATGCGAGGTGGATGAGGATAACAGTCGTGCAGATGCGGGGTGGACGCTGATAACAGTCGTGCGGATGTGGGGTCGATGCAGATAACAGTCGTGCGGATGCGGGGTGGATGAGGATAACAGTCGTGCAGATGCGGGGTGGACGCTGATAACAGTCGTGCGGATGCGGGGTGGATGAGGATAACAGTCGTGCGGATGCGGGGTGGATGCGGACAACAGTCGCGCGGATGCGGGGTGGATGTGGATAACAGTCGTGCAGATGCGGGGTGGATGAGGATAACAGTCGTGCGGATGCGGGGTGGATGTGGATAACAGTCGTGCGGATGCGGGGTGGATGTGGATAACAGTCGTGCGGATGCGGGGTGGATGAGGATAACAGTCGTGCGGATGCGGGGTGGATGAGGATAACAGTCGTGCGGATGCGGGGTGGATGAGGATAACAGTCGTGCGGATGCGGGGTGGATGTGGATAACAGTCGTGCGGATGCGGGGTGGAGGAGGATAACAGTCGTGCGGATGCGGGGTGGATGCAGATAACAGTCGCGCGGATGCGGGGTGGATGCGGATAACAGTCGTGCGGATGTGAGGCGGATGCGGATAACAGCCGTGCGGATGCGGGGTGGATGCGGATAACAGTCGCGCGGATGCGGGGTGGATGAGGATAACAGTCGTGCGGATGTGAGGCGGATGCGGATAACAGCTGTGCGGATGTGGGGCGGATGCGATTAAGGTTTTGTTTATCCGTGCAGAGGTCTACCTATAGGCTCTATGGATACCTTAATGTGTTGAGGTTACATCCCTGTTGTAGTAATACAGCGTGGAGAGTCTAAAAGCGAGATGGTACTATGAGTCACTGGCGCGTGTACGCAAAGTACTTTTAAGAGGACAGCTCGATTTTCACGCCATTGTAGTAAAATTTCAACCTGTCCATCGTCTCTCTCAAGCAGGCTTCACGACGAACAAGCTTGCTACTGAGGCTCATCACAAGGCCAGCCGGCTGGCTGTGTGACACTGTGGATGAGGTGCGCCTAACTCACTGCGTACAAGATTTTAGGATCGACTAATGGCACAGTCGATTGGCACTTAAAAGCCCTCGGTGTCGCCAACTTCCGAACTCACCAGACGTGAGCCCTTGAGGGTGTAGCGTAATCTAGGGTACACCATAAGTGGTGGGGCTATACACACCCTGCCTCCTTTAAGGCCATGAGCAGAAGGCTGGAGATACAATGAAAAGAAAACAAGAGGTCTGACCCCCTCGAATAATTAGGGGTCAGGAAAGATGAGAGAATGGCCAATTAAGGCGGGAAAGGAAGAGACTCCCTAGGCCTCGGATACCCTAATACCGTCGGGGTCGGAAAAGAACAAGAGTTGACCAAGGGAGGTCGAGAGGAAAGATAACAGAGAGGAGTCCGACACAAGTAAGTGGAAGCAATGCCGGACTCAGCTGGGGTTCCGTGGTCGCCAACCCACGTCCCACAATTTGTGAGCCCCTGGGGGGTCGAATAAAATAACCATAGGCCCAATGATAATAATAATAATATCTCAGTTACCTGGTGTAGGCCTATACGTTTTGATCTGGGATCGTGTATCTGATCTACTCACCAATTTCGACGTTCGGCTTTCATTGCGATATTGGCAGTGGAAGTTGAACTATATGGGGTGACCTCGAGATTAAATTATTAGCCTACTTTTCACATTTTGCAAAATTGAGGAAAAAGTAGACTTATGAGATCGATCCGGGAAAATGTCTATCTGTCTGTCCTTCTGTCTGTCTGTCTGTCTGTCTGTCTGTCTGTCCTTCTGTCTGTCTGGCTGTGTGTGTGTGTCCCTATCAACTCCTAAACGGCTGCAGCAATCGGAACCAAATTTAGTATGAGTAAAGATGTATATCGGAATATCTCAAGCCCATATTTGAAAATTAGCCTATGTCAGTGCTACCAACTGCTGAAAAAACGCAATAGATGTTGGAGCTCCATGTTGGATATCTTGGAAGGTATGCATGGGAGCTATTCTAAAATTGGCACACATGTAGATAATACTATTTCAGTTTAATTTCCAGGAGGCCATAAATGACAGTGTTGCCAAAATAATTTTAAGCCTTCTGATAGGTCCAATTGTTAAATGCATATAACTTCTACACTAGCAATTGGTTTTCAACCAAATTTTGTATGTAATATGTGCACATAAGCAGGTATGACTGAGCGTATTCTTAAGAGCCACCAGGGCTGCCAACTGTTAATAATTGCTCTCTCTCTTTTTTTAAATCCAAATACCAATATATCAGAAAGTATGCAAGCCGACAGCTTTAAACTATGCACACGTATAGTACCTGACATTTTAGATTAATTTGGAGTAATTCATATAAGTCAGTGCTGCCAACATGATTCAATGCCGGCTGATATGTCCAATTTTAAAATACATGTAGCCTAACTTCTATACTAACAAATGGATTTCTTCCAAAATTGGCACAATAAGATATCATAATATTTCAGATTATTTCTGACCAGCACACCCATGACATTGTTGCCAACATGATTTTACGCGTGCTGATAGATCCGATGTGTGACTGCATGTAACGTCCATTGGACTTCAACCAAATTCTTTACTGTACCTTAAGAGATGGAACTAAGAATATATTCAGTCACCAGGGCTGCCGACTGTAGTGCTCTAATAGGCTATATTATACCCGATATATTTCTAACTAAATAAACATTTCGATATTACCAACTTAATTTCGTCATTATTCTAGATAGGTTCATACACTGTAGATTAATCATTGGCATGATTCTTAATCTTAAGAATAGGCTCTTTAGTTCGTCACGGAACTTCTTGTTTTTATTTTCGAGTCACCCAAAATGTGATACGGGAAGTCTTCTTAAGCCAATATAGCACCACTGGAAGTGTAGTATATTCTTCCTGCCCTTTGAAACGTCGACGACAGCTTTTCTACCAAATCGAAGCTAGAGAGTAGACTATGTATATTTTAACCATTGTTAATCTGCGCATTATGTCGAATAGCAAGTAATTTTTGAAAGGCGACAAAAATCGTGACATGAATGTCATACGTTTTTGGCATGTAAAGGAACCCATTTGAATTCAGTAGGCCGTGTTCATAATGGCAAAATTAATCTCGGTATTTTCCGCCAACACAAAGATCCTCCATACTCTACTAGAAAGTGCTATAGTGTCAAGGAACTTAGATATCTAACCTCCTTGCCTTTCATAGCGTTCCAAGGAGCGATAAAATTCGACATGCAAGCTGCCTTCTAGGCGTCAATTAACAAATCTTTCACCCTAAACCCGAGGCCATATATTATTAATGTTATTATGTCGAATAGAGAAGAAAATGCAATAGGCAAAGAAGCAGCATGACAAAATAGATGTGAGTGATCTAATTCCCTAATCAATTATTATAAGAAGACGTGAAGTGGAAGCTCATGATGAAGGTGCAAGGAAAGGTATTAGCATGAGTAGAGTACCTCACAAACCGGTAAGGCAGTCTATTACATGTTGTGCGGTAATATTTCAATGGCCCGTGTAGGCTGACTCTACCCTTGCTTCATAAATTTGTTACGGGTGACGATACATAGAGGACATTGCAAGAAAATAAGTCATGTACCTCAACAGCACTCGTCGTAAGTTCCATGTGAGGACAGATCACTCCAAGATAATTTCTAGGTAGCAGCAGAACATCTCGGCTGCTGAAATAAAAGTTGCTGCAGCTAGGAGGCACACGTATTGTAGTAACTAGCGTTATTAACTGTCATATCGTGAGGTCCCAGGCTCGATTTCTCTGTTCTATTTAAATTTGGTCTGAGGCCTTGAATGGGTTGTACACTCAGCCTCGCTTGGCAAAACTGAGAAGAGCTTGGTTTGATCCCCACCTCAGGCACGCTAGATTCATTTGTCTTTGGTTTCCTAGCATGTGACTGTATTGTACCTAAAAATTAAGGGTATGGTTACTTCCTATTCACCCCCCAGGGGCTCACATCTAGTGGGACGTGGGTTGGCGACCGCGGGACTTCAGCTGAATCCAGCATTGCTTCCAGTTACTTGTGCTGGGCTCCTCTCCGTCTTTTCTGTCGACCTCTCTTGGTGAACTTTTGTTCTCTTCCGACCCCGACGGTATTAGGGTATCCGATGCCTAGGGAGTCTTTCACTTTCCCGCCTTAATTGGCCGTTGTCTCATCTTTCTTGATACCCTCATTCTTCGAGGGGTCAGCTTTCGTCTTCTTTTCATGTTATCTCCTGCCTTCTGCACAAGGCCCTTAAGGAGGCTGGGTGAATGTAGTCCCACCACTTCTGGTGCACCCTCCTCAAGGGCTCGCGGCTGGTGAGTTTGGTAGTTGGCAACCCCGAGGAATTCCTGAGCTGAGTGCGTTTTGTCCCCTTTTTTCCTCTGACGTTGGGGTGGACCCTCTTAATTTTCCCCTTTCCTATCTGCCTTGCATGGCTCTCCTTCCTTCCAAATCCCTCAATCCTCATTCTTCGAAGGTTGAGGGCTTTTATTTTCTTCCTGTCTTTCATTTGTCTTATCCTTTATTTGTTTGCCATTTCTTCTTCTAATATGTTAGTCTGTAGTTAGTATTAGTTATAGTTTTCATTCTCATCTCATCTTTCACTATCACCCAAACCATTAGGAGCCGATAACCTAGATGTTAGGTCCCTTAAAACGACAATTATCATCATTATCATCAACTTCCTATCCAAATTTTGGCAAACACCAGCTACGTACAGTCCATTGTCCGTACGCCATTGGAGCAGTGGACGGTAGTGGCCCTTTGTGACACCAGAACTTGATAGGATGGAGTGTTCAGCTCCATATCCGGCCACATATTTCCTCCCAGCCTTTGACCCTGTTCAACACGATAAATTGATGAACATTTTATGTGACCTGGGACTGGATGGACGTGACATCCGATTAATTGGAAATCTGTACTGGAATCAACGTGCTGCTGTACGTGTTGATGGTTAGCTGTCTGAAGAAGTATCGATTATGAAGGGAGTTCGCCAAGGTTGCATTCATTCTCCACTCCTCTTCAACATCTATTCTGAAAAGATTTTCTAAGATGCTCTTGATGGAAAGTCTCAAGGAGTAGTAGTAAATGGATCTATCATTAATAACATCCGATATGCTGATGACACTGTCATCCTTGCAACAAGTATGGATGATCTACAAACACTACTGGATTCTATTTCTGAAGAGAGTGACGCCATGCCATTACATTTAAATGTACAAAAAACTAAGTGGATGGTTGTTAGTAGAAACAAAGATGAAATTCAGGGCATTCTTACACTTGGTAATGAAAGAATTGGAAGGGTTTCATCATATAAATATTTAGGATGTGAAATCAATGATAACTGGGACTTAAATCAAGAAATTCGCTGTAGAATTGAGCAGACCAGAAGTTCTTTCATGAAAATGAGAAAAGTTTTGATCAGCCGCGATTTAAGTCTGTCATTACGCACCCGACTGCTTCGATGCTACGTTTTTAGTGTCCTGCTCTATGGAGTTGAATCATGGGCACTTACCGAGGTTTTAAATAAGAAACTGACAGCATTTGAAATGTGGACGTATCGCAGGATTTTAAGGATATCATGGACAGCTAAAGTCACAAATGTGGAAGTACTGCGGCGTATGAACAAAGACTTGGAAATTCTCAGTATCATCAAAAGGAGAAAACTAGAATACTTTGGTCATTTCACGCGCAACAACAAATACCACCTCTTGCAATTAATTATCCAAGGGAAGATTGATGGCATTAGAGGTCCAGGACATAGACGAATATTCTGGCTAAAGAACTAAAGCCAGTAGTTTGGACTTAATACAGTGACACTGTTTAGAACAGCTATGGACAAACAGCAGATCATGCTACTGATCGCCAATGTTCTTGGAGGACGAGGCACTTGAAGAAGAAGATTATCCTGGTACTCATTTCTGTTGGAAGCTGAGTGTTTCTAAAATCCACGACCTGCATTGGAATTGAACCCATTTCCTTCCTGCGCCATTCAGTCCTAAGGCTCTGCCAGTAGCTTAAGTGATATAGCGACTTGCTAATTAGGGCGTATTGTGAAGTAGGTAGGGTCAGCAGAAATGAAGAGTGAGTGAGTGATGAAGATCTCCGAGAAGCCAGCCCAGCCCTATTGCAAGCTGATAGGTGTCGTGTAATATACTGAAGGTGTCGTGGGAGATTTCAACGCTCGATAAAGCAATGAAACGTTTCCCCGCCCTGGTGCAGACATGTGCTGCGGTATGTTCTGCCACTTTATGCGAAACATTCCCTGATATTCTACAAGCATTATTTCTCCCAATGTAGAATTATTGACACGAATAGGAGCGAATGTTTTTAGTACATTACCCAGCAGTGCATAAAATCAGACGTGGTAGCTGGGAGGGTGTGTGCATATGGCTGGGCAGCCTATAAAGCATACCCTATAAATTGGAACTGAGGCGTTGTATATTAAACCGGAAGATATCCACAGGAAGGAATATCATATCCATCAACTCACAATTTTTAGCCTACTTTCGATTTTTGCAAAAAATGAAAGTAGACTTATGAGATCAACACAGGGCGAAAAAAGTGTGTCTGTCTGTGTGTGTGTATGTGTGTGTGTGAGTCTGTGTGTGTGTGTGTATGTGTGTGTGTGAGTCTGTGTGTGTGTGTGTGTGTGTGTGTGTCTGTGTGTGTGTGAGTGTGTGTACTCTGAATGTCTGTCCCCCCCTATCAATTCGAACACGGTGAAACCGAATTGAACGAAATTTGGTACAGAGGTAGCACTAGTAAAGGACACCTCAGTGTCATACTTTATATCGCCGCCATCTTTACCAAAACAGAATGGCGGCCACTCAAATGTTCAAAACGTAAAATCAAATTACGGCTAAACTAATCATTCGATCTCTACCAAATTTGGTGACAACAAACCTTTATATAGGACGCGTCTTTCACCCAAAATTCAAGGTCATCGGCCATGCCATTTCAGGATGGCGGCCGTGTGAATTATGCAACCATTTTAATAAATAGCTTAAGACCCACCAATTCCGATTATCGAGCCTAGGGGGGTTTAAGCTATCCTGAAGGTCGTGATCCGTTATTTATTATAATTTAATATTATAATATTATACAGTATGAGTGGCTTAAAAGAGCTGAGCCGTTTGTGTCACACGACAAGATGGCAGCTGTCCTCATGTGCCTGTCTTATATTTCAGTAGTTTTAGTATGTTGTATGTGATATACCGTAGACTACTGATACAGTAATATAAACTTTGTATGAAATGATCTTTAATGAAGATGTACTGCAGTGAAGAAATCGTTTATTTAAAGTCATTATTTGCCAACAGTTTGTATCTAATATCTCAGTTAAGAACACCTGACGTCATGGATACGGTTAGCTCTGGGCTAGCATGTTAGTCTGACACGCAGTTGACTGGGGATCGAATACTGCTACAGTTAGGTTTTTTTTTCTTGAATTCTTTTACAAATGATGTGCACGAGCTTTTCCCACAGATACTGAATAAAATGTCATTTAGCTCAAAGGAGAGGATAAAGTATACACTCGTATATTAATAAAATCACAGTCCCAGCATCGCACATAAACAGAAGACATTAGAAAAAGGAGAATAGAAGAACTAGATACACGTTCTCATTAACCACAGCCTTCTTAATGCCTCTGTACGGTGCTGTCCTCTTGTGGGTTATGTGGGTAATATTGTTCCAAACATAACGCTGTGTAAATGCCTGAGCTGGCCTCCTGAAGTATGGCAATTTTGTAATACTGGTAGTTCAACTATTAGCCACGATCGCGCTCCGAATACCTTTAAACACTGCCAGCTGGATCGCCTCCCTCTTGGCTACTTTAAACTGCCTACTCATTCAACAACCATAGAACACTGACATCGTAGTACATTACGATGGCAGTGCATAGGCGTACAAGATAAAGATTAATTCACTGATAGGTCGCAGCACCACCTACTGTGATTGGGGCGGAAGATGATTGGGGCGGAAGATTCTTAATTTTGCAGGCTGGCTTAATATAGAGATTAACGGACGTGAATGCATTACAATAAGTTAGTAGTTTTGTTATTCAATCATCATAATGTATATAATATTGATCTTGACACTTACTGGCTTATTATCAATATAAAAGAAAACAAACAATACATTGTGGTTGGGGTGATTGTTTTAGGGATGAGGACAAAGAGTCATAAAGATACCCATACATTTAGGAGAAAGTAGGCTATATGTTCTTTGCTGAACATCTTGTTTACTATGCAGAGAAATGCCAGCTGGAATCCATACACGAGAAGCGTACTAAAATTATTTCGTCTTTAAAGTGGCTGACACATGGGAATACCGTAAACAATTTTTCAATTCTTTTTCTTGGTCTTAAATAAAAGAATACACATTTCTTTACCTAAATCTGAAGTTTTATAAAAGGAAATTTCTGATTTTGGCCGAGATATTTAGATTTAAATTTGCCGTACTGTAATATCAATATAAAGGAGCGATCCTGGTAAAATTCAGTGCCCAGCGACATCAGGGATTGTTCAATATCCAGGATGTGATTCGAAGGTAAGCGAGATCCTCGCTCTCATCGTCTTAAACGTCCCAGTTTATGGGACTTAACATGGTTTGTTTAAGTTACCGTAGGCCTACTGTACAATAGGCTACTAGTTTTTAGTAGAACCCTCTAACCACCAGTGGGAATCAAGGTCTTCCACGCAATTAAGAAACGTCACTGTGAAGGTAATGAAAAGTGCAACATTCTATGAACAACTTACTGTATGTCCTTTGGGGTTCAATACGTCGCGGCTATACAATGGAGTGAAGGTCCATTGTTATTAAGAGTCTTTAGCCCTTAGAATTGTTTAATGTGGCACTCAATGCCCCTCTATTCCAAGCTAATCGTTTCACAGCCAGTGCACCCTACATCTCAGGCAATCTGTTTAAAAATACTCTAACCTTGGCATTCCCGTACAGTTCTTGTCCTCCCACCTCCTCCCTCCATATAATTGTAGGTTAGCTCTTCCTATCTTAATATGCGCCCTATCAACCTACTTCTTCGTTTCATTGAACTCGCCAGAAAAATCTCTACTCCCCTCATCATCATAAGATGCTATTAAGTCGACGACGACTCCAGCGTTTGCAGGGACGGAGTGCCTCCAGATGTTTTAATTTTCCACGAGCCCTCCGGAATCTTCCAGTGACTTATTCATTGTATCTTCGATTAAGTCCTAATACCTCTTCATGTAATACTCTTATCTACCCATCTGAGCCTCCGTGGCTTAGACGGCAGCACGCCGGCCTCTCACCGCTGGTTCCGTGGTTCAAATCCCAGTCACTCCACACGTGAGATTTGTGCTGGACAAAGCGGGGACTGACAGGTATTCCTCCGGGTACTCCAATTTTCCCTGTCAAATCTTTCATTCCAGCAACACTCTCCACTATCATTTCATTTCATCTGTCATTCATTTAATCATTGCTCCCGAGGAGTGCGACGGGCTTCGGCAGCCGGCACAGTTCATATCCTCGCCGCTAGATAGGGGCTTCATTCATTTCATCCCTGACTCGGTCGGACGACTGGAAGCAGGCTGTGGCTTTTCATTTCATTTCATCTACCCATCTAATCTTCACCATCCTTCTGAAACACCACTTTTCAAATAACTTACTACTGTTGTCTTCTTTCTTAATGCCAAAGGGTCGATTAAAGGAGGTCATCCTGAAAGTACCTAGACCCATCCGCCGGCCGTCAATGACGGGTGACACGTCTAGTTGAATCATAATTTCTTAATCCAAATAGGCTAGTTAAATTTATGGAAATGGATTCTTTTTTTTAGCATAAAGCTCAAACTTAACATACTAACTAATGAATACATTCATAGGACGTTCCAAATCCAGGGAGGGGTAGGCCTATCTACAGTAGTCCCACCCCCTACCTGTTTCATACGCCAATGCCAAGGTAGCGAGTAACTGGTTCTGGTTCAGACTATTATTATTATGGATCGAGAGGCCCGTTATCTTCGCATACTCATTGGTTGCGATTTGATGAGATGGGATATTAATGTTAATTACAGCCGTTTTGCAACGCCCATTTATTGAAATAAAAAGTAATAAACAGGAGATTGTTAAAAAAATATATTTCTCTTCACATTGTGACCATGGGGTTCTAGTGACAGTACAGACATGGTCAAAATGTTACATACCCCCAGGGGCTCACAACTGGTGGCATCTCAGCTGAGTCGGGCATTGCTTCCACTTAGACTATGTTAGTTTGTGCTGTGCTCTTTTGTGTTTTCTTTCCTGTCGACCTACTTTGGTCAAATCTTGTTTTCTTCCCATCCCGACGGTATTAGGGTATCCGAGACCTGGTGAGTTAGCCGTTACGGCGTGGAGGCAGGCAGTCGCTCACATCCGGGAGGCGAGGAGGTTTGAATCCCCCCGCCAGCAACCATGAAGATGATTTTCTGCGGTTTCGCATCTTCCTTCCAGGCATATGCTGGGGTTGGTCCCTAACTATAGACCACAGCCGCTACCTTCCAATCCTCGTCCTTACATTAACACTTTCCTCCCCAGACGACACTCCACACGCGACGGTACTTGTAGCTCACCCAATGGGTGTCCCTATAGAAGCTGCTACAAACCTCTGGGGAGCCGAACATGTCCGCGGACACTCCCGGCACTAAAAGCCATACGCTAAGAAAAAAAGAAGGGTATCCGAGGCCAACGAAATCTTTAAATTTCCCTCCAGTCTCCGACCGGGTCAGGAATGGAATGAATGAAGCCCCCATCTAGCGGCGAGGATATGACCTGTGCCGGCTGCCGAGGCCTGACGCACTCCTCTGGGGCAATGATTAAATGAATGACAGAATGAATTGAAATGATAGTGGAGAGTGTTGCTGGAATGAAATTTTGACAGGGAAAACCGGAGTGCCCGGAGAAAAACCTGTCTGCCTCCGTTTTGTCCAGCACAGATCTCACATGGAGTGACCGGGATTTGAACCACGGACCCAGCGGTGAGAGGCCGGCGTGCTGCCGCCTAAGCCACGGAGGATTTTTTGACTATATGTCTTCATATATATCCCTATTATTTGTGACATTATTTAATAAGAAGTTCAGGAAAAGAAAAATCTCAACTACAGGCCGGATATTTGTTTTAGACGATGGCCCTTGACCTTGAAGCCTGCGGGTGGTTTTAGACGATTGCCCTTGACCTTGAAGCCTGCGGGTGAGCCTGTACACAGTCACTCTCTCACCCTATCGCTTCACATTTGTCACCACCAATCTGATGTAATGGAATTCCAGACTTGAGCACGTGGCGACACCGACTTGCAGACAGTACAGTCAACGTCGAAGTATTGTGTGACGCGGAAGAACACGTCACGTATTTACGAACAGGACGTCATTATATTTGCCAATGACTGTACTTCAGTAGGAGTGTGAGACAGCTTTGTCAATCATCGGACCGCTTGGGGCAGCTGATAACAGCACAGGTACTGCAGTAACTCGCCTCCAGGCTTCCATTAAGATTTTTCACTCGTCTAAAACAAACGTCCGGCCTATACCTGACATTCTCGTCTATTCCAATACTGCTAACATGGGTCTTTTCTGGAACCAGTGTGGCGTTGGGAATGAGTGACTGAGTCACCGACTAATGTATTTGCTTCTGTTACTTCGCAAGGACGAGAAACCGCATCACTCGTCACCACCACTACACATAGTCTGCGATGCACATTCCGCTCAGGTCCACGCAGATTAGACTCGAGCAGTAGGCCCTATATGTTAACCTGGTAAATCAGCTACTTCCATGTAAATCGGACCAGTGGTTCTTGCGTGATTGAGTAATACACAGACACACAGACACACACCATCTCATTTGTATAGTAGAGCCATCATTACTTCCGACTTGACGTTTCAGTGTTACCCTCGAGTTATCTAGCGGTCAGAAGGAAAATCACTTTACTAGCCAATCGCAGGCAGTCATTCAAATCAATATATCATGATAAGACGAGTTTCGTTCGCGTTGTCGCGATTTAGCGAACGAAACTCAAGCCTAGTATTGAAACGTCAAGTCGGAAGTAATGATGGCTCTAAGAATGTGGCCTTATGTCTTCATATATATCCCTATTATTGTGACATTATTTAATAAGAAGTACAGGAAAAGAAAATCTCAACTACTAATTTTGCCTTAGGTCTGAAGAGGGTACTTTTGTAACAATTTGTCCACCTGTTGTAGATGTGTCCTAATGAAGGTGACGCAGACAGTTGAGTTCCCACGAAGTAGCGTAATCAGCGCGGCTGGTGTTGGGACCCCCTCCTAGTGTCGTCTGGGGTCTATGGGCGTGACAGCGGTGTGGGACTTGCCATTGGCCACAGTGTCGCGTCAAACTCCTCCTCCTTTCGGGCGCTACTGCCAGCGTAAGAACCGGCCAGTACTCTCAAGTAATAAGTGACGGCACAGCTCCCCTTATATAATTGTGGGCCCCCGCCCCCCTCTTCCTCACTTCCCCACCTTCTGTTCTGTTCTATAGTAGCAAGACGCTTGTCGTTTTAAAGAACAAAATGGAGGAGGTCCTAAAAATTGAGGGGTTTTTGCTTCCAACCAAATCTTTGCACGCCTCTTTTACGTACTTTTATATCCCTCTCTTTATATTTTCTTGCTTCGTTTATTATATTATTATCATTATCTCCCTCCCCTACTTCTCTTTCCTTTCCCTTACCCCTCTACTTTTTCCTGTGGTTTGGTTAACTGTATCCTGCCCGGATAATTTTCCATTCTCCCTCACTTACTCACTCACACTCACACACACACAGACGTTTTCATGCTGACAAGTTGAAGCTAAGTGTTCTTTTGTACGTGCACCATGTACTTATTCTTCCCAAAGGAGAATAGAATGAAGTGTTTTAAAATTGATGACAAGTCCTTTGTATTATTTTAGCCTTTCAGTTTTGTCATTCTTGTTTCCAGCATTATTCTTCATCACGATTTTACACCCTGTCTATTATATTCTATCAAGATATTTTATTAAAACGGAGGAATTTTAGATTCATGACACAGTAGGAAATGTAATATCCTTCAAAAAAAACCACTTTCGTTTTGTTCAGGATTAAAGAGAAGGACAGATTAATTTGAATAATTCAAAAATTATAATGATAGGAATGAAATTCGTGCTGGTTTATGTCTGTAATATTTCTTGTTTTACGTGACAGAAATGTAAATACCTTCCCAATTCCTCTTCGTTGTCATCACACAATAATTATGATAATAATAATCCTGCAACCTTGGGCCCAAGAGGCGAGAACGTTACCGCTGAGCCACACAACGATAACTAACTCTTTCTGTGTCTGTTATATAAGTTACGAGGACTCAGCTCAGGAATCCCTCAGGGTCGGTAACTCCTTAACTCACCACCCGTGAGCCCTTGAGGGTATGGTAGCCTATAGCACTATTCAGGGAACACCATAAGTGGTGGGGGCTACACACACCCTGCCTCCTTTAGAGCCTGGTGCAGAAGGAAAATAAAAGAAGTGGTCTGACCCCTCGAAGAATGACGGTATCAGGAAAGATGAGACTAGGGCCAATTAAGACGGGAAAATTGAAATATTCCCTAGGCCTCGGATGCACGAATAGTTTACCGTTGGGATCGTAAGAGAACAAGAGTTGACCAAGGGAGGTCGTCAGGAAAGATGACCGAGAGGAGCCAGAACATGTTAGTGGGAGCAATGCTGGACTCAGCTGGAGTCTCGTGATCGCTGACCCACGTCCCAATAGGTGTGAGCCCCTGGGGGTGTAAGATAAAACAAAGGCCAATTAGGCCTAAGGCACATAGCAAAAGATAGCCTACTTTACTCCAGTCATATCAATCGTGTACTGTTGTGGAAGTCATACAGTAGACTATGTAGATTGGATTATATGGCGGCAGAGCTAGTCAAAAGTGTGTTGGTTTAAAATGACGGCTATAAAGTCGTTTATGTTCGACGATGTCGAAATGTAACAAGAAGTTCCGTGACGAACTAAAGAGCCTACTTTTCATGCCAATGATTAATCTACAGTATAAGAACCTATCTAGAATAATGAAGAAATTAAGTTGGTAATATCGAAATGTCTAATTAGTTCGAAATATTCCTGGTATAATGTAGCCTAATAGAGCAGTACAGTTGGCAGCCTTGGTGACTGAATATATTCTTAGTTCCATCTCTTAAGGTACAGAATACAAAATTTGGTTGAAGTCCAATGAACGTTACATGCAGTTAGACATGGGATCTATCAGCACGCGTAAAAGCATGTTGGCAACAATGTCATGCGTGTGCTGGTTAGAAATAATCGGAAATATTCTGATATCTTGTTGTGCCAATTTTGGATGAAATCCATTTGTTAGTATAGAAGTTACATGTAGTTTAAAATTGGACATATCAGCAGGCATAGAATCATGTTGGCAGCACTGACTTCTATGAATTACTCCATATTAATCTAAAATGCCAGGTACTATACGTATGCATAGTTTAAAGCTGTCGGCTTGCATACTTTCTGATATATTGGTATTTGGATAAAAAAAATAGAGATAGCAATTATTAACAGTTGGCAGCCCTGATGGCTCTTAAGAATACGCTCAGTCATATGTGTTTATGTACACATATTTCATACAAAATTTGGTAGCAATCCAATTGATAGTGTAGAAGTTATATGCATTTAAAAATTGGACTTATGAGAAGGCTTAAAATTATTTCGGCAACACTGTCATGTATGGTCTCCTGGAAGTTAAACTGAAATAGTATTATCTACATGTGTGCCAATTTTGGAATAGCTCCCATGCATACCTTCCAAGATATCCAATATGGAGCTCAAATGTCTAGTGTTTATTTTCAGCAGTTAGTAGCACTGACATCATTATCAAATATGGGCTTGAGATATTCCGGTGTACATCTTTACTCATATTAAATTTGGTTCTGATTGCTGCAGCCGTTTTGGAGTTGATAGGAGGGGGACGACGACACACACACACAGCCAGCCAGACAGAAGGACAGACAGACACACATTTTCCCGGATCGATCTCATAAGTCTACTTTTTCCTCATTTTTGCAAAATGTGAAAATTAAGCTAAAAATGTTGTAGCCTATGTCAGACAACTGTACCTACTGTAATGAGTGTCATTAAAATAGCCTACTAGTTTTCATTATGATAGACCTCAGTTTCTCCCACCAATGAGAGCTCAAGATTTTCATTTTGAAACAGTTGTGTGACCAATTAACTTAGGTACCGTACTTGATAGCTGCGCACATGCAGACAAAATCCAACATGTCGGACATGAATTACATGACTTGAAACTTGACAATGTAATGGATATCCGATCAATGCATACACAAACTGGGGAATATGACAAAGAAATAGCATTGTACCTTAATATCCGCAACTCCAATTTCTACACAGGGCATTGCGTACGATTTCGCCGACAATTTTAGTCAATGCTGTTGTTGATATAAACACACAGAATGTCACGGAGGCAGCAAGCATATGCCATTAGAGCCACAGAAATCTTATGCGAATTTTTTCCGCCAGATGTCATGACTGTTCTATTTGGGACTCCATTGATTTGCCTTCCGTTGATATTCTATACGCATCGAATTTGAAGAATTAGCCTACTAGTTGATAATACGAAACATTTTAATTTTAAAGCGTTTGTAACGGCCTATTTGGTGTTATTTGGCCAAAATAACAAATTGACGCACATAGTAGCCTACCTGTGCGCTATCTGTTGGTGCTAGCTCAAGATAAACAATGTTTCAAAGAGTTGGTATATTGGCTTTCACGGCCGGTGAATTAAAACTCAGCAATTATTCTAGGTTTGTGCCATGTCTTGTGTGGGGTTTCGCCTAGGACACCAAGCTGGCTCATCGGCGGGCTCTTGGTGTCCCCGCCCGGACCCCCACAGGAGTGACGAACTGCGCGCCACCTCCCTTTATATAAGGTGCAACTGCACCACTCGACTGCGAGAACTAAAAGCTCAAGCAGCCTTAACCTCCCTATGAAGGCTTCCAAAAAAAATAGAGATAGCAATTATTAACAGTTGGCAGCCCTGATGGCTCTTAAGAATACGCTCAGTCATATGTGTTTATGTACACATATTTCATACAAAATTTGGTTGCAATCCAATTGATAGTGTAGAAGTTATATGCATATAAAAATTTGGAAGCCTTCATAGGGAGGTTAAGGCTGCTTGAGCTTTTAGTTCTCGCAGTCGAGTGGTGCAGTTGCACCTTATATAAAGGGAGGTGGCGCGCAGTTCGTCACTCCTGTGGGGGTCCGGGTGGGGACACCAAGAGCCCGCCGATGAGCCAGCTTGGTGTCCTAGGCAAAACCCCACACAAGACACGGCACAAACCTAGAAGAATTGCTGAGTTTTAATGTTTCAAAGCTTTGGAATTTGATATTGGGTAGAGAGCAAATGCTGAGCCTACACAATTTCCATGAAAAAGAAGAACAAAGCTTTGGAAGGACTTTGATCCTTAGTGGGAATCCAATCATTAATGTCAACTGACAGAATCTCGACAGATATTTATGAGTAATTTATGTTAGAACATATAGCCTGATAAAATTATAATTATCGTCGAACATGAACAGTCGTATGCAACTCGCCTATAATGGTAATTAAGACACTCGTATGGAAATTATAAAACTCGCTACGCTCGTTTTTATAAACATACTCGTGTCTTGATTATTGCCATTATAGGCTCGTTGCATAATGTACTATTTACGACTTGTTCGTACCATAACTTACTGCTGTTAAGTTATACGAGAATATTCTCTGGTTCCTCTATGATATAACCTACTGTCGCTTAGCTGTGTGTTGTCTCAATTCACCAAGACCATAAAGGTCTTCATAAGATTGTACGCTGTTGTTGTTGTTTGAGTCTTCAGTCTACTGGTTTGATGCAGCTCTCCATGCTTTCATCTCCTGAGCTAATCGTTTCATACCTACATAGCTACCACACCCTACATCCGAGGCAATCTGTTTAACATATTCTAATTTTGGTATACCCCTACAGCTCTTGTCCTCGACCCTTCCTTCCATAACTAAGTTTCCTACTCCAGGGTGTCTTAGTTTTTATGCTACCAACCTATATCTTCTCTTCATTAGCAGTCGCCACAATTATTTCTCCTCTCCCACTCATCTTAAAACACCTTCATTTGTAACCCTATCCACCCATCTCATCTTCATCATTCTCCTGTATACCACATTTCAATCACTTCAATTCTTCCCTTTTCTGCTGCACCAACATTCCAAGTTTCTCTTCCATAGAGCGCCACGCTCCAGAAAATGGCTTTCAAAAATGACTTCCTAATAGACTATCTAAATCTATATTCGATGTCAACAGATTCCTTTTTTGTAGAAATGCTTTCATTGCCTGTGCTAACCTACTTTTTATATCCTCTTTGTTTCGTTTATTACTGGCTATTTTGCTTCCTACATGTCCTACTTCCTTTAGCTTAACACCTATCAATTTGACGTCCATAGGGGTTTCTGATTTCTTTCGGCTGCATTACAATACTTTTGTTTTACGTGTATTCATTTTCATCATGAATTCTTTCTCAAGACAGAATCCATACCATTTAAAATTTCATTCAATTCCTATGGTGCGTCGGCTAAGATGACGATATCATAAGCAAATCTCGGAGTTGAAATTATTTCTTCTTGAATCTTTACTCCTACTTAGAATTTTTCTCAAATTTCCTTCCTTGCTTGTTCAATGTATAGATTGAAAAGTAGGCGAATTAGGCCTACTTACTGTAATTACAAATACGAGCACACACAATAGTACAGACATTACAGTGACACTGGTTATCAGACAAATTCTACATTTACCCAAGTACATGACCACGATGTCGCAAAGTCCCCAAATCAATCCAACATTTCCAGTAAGATCGGGGAGTTAACGTTTGCGATGTTCTCTTTATCAGCCCCCTAGTTTCCCACTGCAAAGCGTGAGAACGCTTAGATTAACAGTTGTGAATTTAATAAATCATCACAAGAACTAATAACCTGCCATTCTTTTATCGAGCTCATGACACATTCATTTAAAAAATGAACTACTGTTTTCTTAGAATTAGCATTCTCCTTTACACAATATCTCGAAATAAATCGTCGAGAGATCGTTTTAATAACAGGGAGAGGGAAGTGAACCTGAGAAATACACTCCTCGACATTAGCATATAAATTCATTCTCCCTATCTCTTCTAAATTAAAACAGAAGTCAACCGTAAATTGATCCGTCCTGCAACAAAAATGGGGTGCAAAAATAGAATTCTGAAAGTGTGTTGTAGGAGTAATGATTGCTCTGAATACTAATGGATTACTTTGATACTGACACAGTGTGTTCTTTTGAAAATATCACGTGCTTGTCGTTATCGTATGAAATTAATTAAAACAGTCGACATTTGCAATTTAGTTCACTCAGCAACCCCCCAGGGGCTCACATCTAGAGGGACGTGGTTTGGCGACCACGGGACCCCAGCTGGGTCCGGCATTGCTTCCACTTACTTGTGCCGGGCTCCTCTCCGTTTCTTTCCTGTCGACCTCTCTAGGTCAACTCTTTTATTTTCTTCTGACCCCGACGGTATTAGGATATCCGAGGCCTAGGGAGTCTCTTCCTTTCCCGCCTTCATTTGCTCTTCTCTCATCTTTCCTGATCCCTCATTCTTCTGGGGATCAGTCTTATTTTTCTTTTCATTATAGTTCCTTTTCTCTTTAAGATTCCCGTCCTATTTTTCTGAATTGGCTCCCCGTGTCTCTAAATTCCATTTTGTAAGTATTTTCAATCTTAATTGCATTTTGTCAGTACAGAATTTTGAATCGCGGGCTTCCACATATTGTGAGTATTTTGAAACTACCATACATTTTGTAAGCATTTTCAATTTCAATTGCATTTTGTAAGTATTTTGAATTCCAATTGCACTTTGTGAGTATTTTGAATCTGAACCGGCCTTTTTCAATCCACCTTGCATTGTGTATTTTCAATTTCAATTGCATTTTATAATTATTTTGAATCTCAATTGCATTTTGTACGTATTTTCGATTTCAATTCCATTTTGTAAGTATTTTGTACTTAAACTACATTTTGTAGGTAATTTTCAATCTAAATTCCTTTGGTGAGTAATTTCCTTCTATATTACCTTTTGTAAGCATTTCCACTCTAGATTTTTTGAGTCATTTCAAACTGAGTTCCATTTTGTAAGCAAAACCTCTCTAAAAGACCACCCCTATTAAAAGACTACCCCTCTTGAAGACCGAATTTTCTTGGAACCGATTTAAAACCTAGGTCAATGTATTTTATACCTCTATTTAAGGACCACCCCTCTCCCCGACCAAAGACCGGGCATTTTCTCAGTCTGACCTCTTTCAAAAGACCACTTCTCGTCTGCCTTCCCATTGGAGATGGTGATGAGGGTGATGATGTAAACAATGGTTCTGTTGGCACAGAACTGCCTCAGCATACAATGCCATTAGATAAAGTGTTATGTAACGTATAAAAAATACAAAAAACGGCTCTCCTAGAAGATTGTTCGAACCCAGAACATTTCGAACTCACTCAGAGATATTCTAGAAAGTGAAATTGTTAAAAAAAAAAAAAGATGTGCTAATCTGAAACAGAGATCAATTCGTGACTTTTTTAAATGACAGAGCTCAGAAAATAACTAATTGTAATTAATTTGTACTAAATGTGAACCAATGCAGGTACATTGTAATCAAGTATGTGTTCCAAGTGTACTTTATTAATAATGCAGTATAACATTATTTTCAATGCCTACCCCTATTAAGAGACCACCCCTCTAAAAGACCAGTTTTCCATGGATCCGTCACTGGTGTCTTAACAGAGGTTTCACTGTTGTCTATTTTCAGTCCAGCTTAATTCTCGTTATGATCTCCATTTCATTGCCATTTTCGCTATTACCCAGACCATTAATGGCCGATAACCCAGATGTTAGGCCCCTTAAAACAACAATTATCATCATCGTCACGCAGGAGAGTAATCGTGCACGTTAATTTGTGCACCTTGGCTGTGATGGGGCGCTGTAAGTTCGGAGATAGGTGGTTTTAATCTCGACGTTTAAAGCGTCCATTCTGGGTGCAGTTGCACCCATAGTAGTAGGCTATTTTCTACAGGGATATGTTTGTGTTGTTGTTGATTCTTCATGGAGTTTGTGACATCGTGGTCATTTAACTCCGTGTACTTGAGTGTGTGTAGAATTTGTCTGAAAATCTGATGAAGATCAGGTGACTAAAATAATAGGAAGCCTGTAATTTTATGTGGAATCCAAACCACAGAACATGGCATTTCACTTCGACAATCTCATATGTATTGACCGGGAATCGAACCCCGTCCACCTTGTTGAGAGGCCAACAGCTTGACCGCTGCGCCTCCCCCCTTCTCCCGTAGATGAGTAGATAGGGTCACAAGTGAAGAGGTATTAAGACGATTGGGAGAGAAGAGATGTTTCTGGCGACTGCTAATGAAGAGAAGATATAGGTTGGTAGGACACATGGCCTACTTAGACAACCAGGAATAGCAAAGTAAGTTATGGAACAAAGGGTCGAGGATAAGAACTCTGGGATTGGCGGGAAGGGGCGGGGAGGGGGGGGGGGGGGAGGGGGAGGGGGGTGGCAGACTGACAAGGTTAGAATATGTTAAACTGCCTCAAATGTAGGGTGTGGTAGCTATGTAGAGATGAAACGATTAGCTCAGTACAGGGAAGCATGGAGGGCTGCGTCAAACAACAACAAACATTAAGATGTATTTAAATAGCCTAGGCCCTACTTCTTAAAATTTCCGTTTAGCCTATCCAATTCTGTATTGTACCACGGACTCCAGAAAGAACTACTCGCCATATCACTTTATCTGGCAGTGTCTTGGGCCGTACTTGAGATTCTATCAGAGAAATACCTAGGCGGCTGACCCCAGGTGATCTCCCACCAGTTCTCATTAGGATAGGGTTAGCCATGGATTTGAGAAAGGCGTTATCTAGGGTTCCGCGAGAAAGTCAGAGTATAAAAATTAGGCAATCCTGATATTATGTCAATTTATTTGCTTAAATCTTCCTTCTTTATTTGCTAGAAACAGTAGGCCTACAGTTTTTGCCCGTTTTGATATAGATTTTTCGTTGTGGATGTTTTGGATTTACCCTAATGCCTTCTTGATTTTTTAGCCCACTTTTCACATTTTGCAAAAATGGGGGAAAAGTAGACTTATGAGATCGGGCAAATGTGTGTCTGTCTGTCTGTCCTTCTGTCTATCTGGTATATTAATTTGGAGTAACTTATATACGTCAGTGCTACCAACATGATTGTAAGCCTGCTGAGAGGTCCAACTTTAAATACGTGTAACTTCTATACTATTATTTGGATTTCAATCAAATTTCGTGTGTGCTATGTGTACCATAACATATATGACTATGCCGATTGTTAAGAGTAACCAGGGCTGCCAACTGTTAATAAATTCTTTCTCTATTTTTGTTACCCTAATATCAATATATCAGAGAGTATGCAAGCCAATAGCTCTTAACTTTGCACACGCATAGTACCTGGCATTCTAGATTAATATGGAGTAACTAATATAGGCCTACGCCAGTGCTGCCAACATGATTCTAAGTCTGCTTATAGGTCCAATTTTAAAATGCATGTAACTTCTATACTAACTAATGGATTTCATTCAAAATTGACACAAGAATAGATCATATTATTTCAGATTATTTCTGACCAATACATGTATGTCATTGTTGCCAACATGATTTTACGCTTGCTGTTAGATCCAATGTTTAACTGCATGTAACGTCCATGCTATCCATTGGACTTCAACCAAATTTCGTATTCTGTACCTTAAGAGATGGAACTAAGAAAATATTGTCACCAGGGCTGCCAACTGTAGTTCTCTATTAGGCTACATTATGCCAGGTAGGCTATACAGTATTTCGAAATAATTAGAAATTTCGTTATTACCAACTTAATTTCGTCATTATTCTAGATAGATCCATATAGATTAATCATTGGCATTAATCTTAAATTTTAAGAAAAGTAGTCTCTTTAGTTCGTCACGGAACTTCTTGTTGGAGACGATTTTGTTGTGGGATTTTTTAAAGATTTTTTTATTGGTCTATTCTTCTTGTATCGTTATGCCCGACTCAGGAGCACGGTTGAACCTGTTTAGCTGATGTGTTGGCCTTCTTTTCCTTCCAAAATCTCTTCATCCTCTCGCTGAGCGCCTTTCTTCGGTCTTCTGTCCAAGTTATGGTGGCCCTGGTGTTGGGTTTGTCTATTAGTCTATTATTATTATTACTATTATCATTAATTTTAAATTAAAACATTGTGAAAGATTCTTATCGATGGTGATCATTGAGTAATATTCGTGCGTATCAGTCTGAACTATCTTTCCAGCGCCGGTTATTGCTGTATAAAATGTATTAATGGGCTTCAACACGACCGCCTCATGAGCTTATGTCTCGTATCACAAACTATTTGTGGTACGATAGTTGTGACCTAGAATGCCCGTAATGGGAGTCGAACGGTGGTCTCGTTGCCTTATACGGGGGACCACATAAATCATTGTACCTACTGTAGTAGCTGCTTGGGCTAGACTCTGCTTTATGGAGCAGTCAATACATTTCAGTAGACACTTAACAAATCTAAATTCATGTGC
Source organism: Meconema thalassinum (assembly GCA_946902985.2). Classification (NCBI taxonomy): domain Eukaryota; kingdom Metazoa; phylum Arthropoda; class Insecta; order Orthoptera; family Tettigoniidae; genus Meconema; species Meconema thalassinum. The sequence continues at coordinate 68,257,783 of OX336399.1, read as the reverse complement.
ATACTTGTGCACCACCCAAGCTTAAACATTCCGTCAATCCCAGCCGGATGATATCAATTACACCCTCTGTCTGAAAAGTTCGGTGAATGGTCTATATTACGAACGGATTGTTGGCTTACCTGAAACAGCCGTTACTATCCTTCGAAGTAATCCCCGTGGGTGGTTATGCACTTCTTAGAACGGCTGTACAAGTCCTGGCATAGCCTTCAGTTGGGTCGTCACATTACGTTGGATGTCCGAGATGTACGAAAACCTCTGGCCATTCAGGGCTTTTATGTGACCCTGGACCCCGATACTCTATACTTTGACGCTTGCCTTCGAGGTCGTACTTCAGGCAACAGGTCTCGTCACCCGTGACGATGGTTTTCAGGACCATTCTATTCCACGGAACATTCATCCTTCTCACTGCCGCCCGTCTATCAGGTGAGCAAGGCAGGTTGCATAAATTCACACTTCTCGCTTGCTTTCAATTTAGAGTTTTGACGACCCAAACTGAAGGCTATTCCTAAAGAAGACAATGCCAGGAGTTTCCAGGACTTGTTCAGTCATTCTCAGAAGTACATAACCATCCACGGGGATTACTTCGATGTTCAGTAACAGCTGTTTCAGGTTAGCCAACAATCCGTTCGTAATATAGCCCATTCACCGAACCTTTCAGACAGAGGGTGTACATAGTCTTCTTTATCGTAGTTTGGGTTGGTTGGTTCTTAAGTTTAGGGGCTGCGACAACGCGGTCATGTAGCCCCGTGTACTTTAGGTGTGTGTAGAATCTGTCTGATAACCGGTGTTAATTGTGATGACTGTATTAGTATGTGTTATCTGTTTTTTTTAATTTAACTACAGATTGCAACTTAGAATTTTTCAAATAGTTCCGAGTTTTGCTGCCAAGCGCCACCGTCAACGACTACTAGGCCAAGTTCAGAACTTAGCTACTAGACGCCACCGCAGTCGGCTCTTGGCAACGAACGTAGAAACCTAAGAGCGTTGTTTACGCGGCTTCGGTGGCGTAGTTGGTAGCATGCTGAGCTTCTATGCCCAAGATAGCGGGTTCAAACCCGGCCGAAGCCGTCGGATTTTTTAAGAGCGTTAAAAATCCCTCAGTATGCCTTCCTTCGGAGGGGAAGTAAAGCCGGCGGTCCCATGTCATAGATTTATGGCATGTTAAAGATCTTTCCACTAATTACACCTGTGTGAAACTAAATTGGATAGGTTAAGAATGTAAACAACGCTCTTAGGTTGCTACGTTCGTTGCCAAGAGCCGACTGCGGTGGCGTCTAGTAGCTAGTTCTGAACTAGGCCTAGTAGTCGCTGACGGTGGCGTTTGGCGGCAAAAGTAGGAACTATTTGAAAATTCAAAGTTGCAGTCTCTACTTGAATTAAAAAACAGATACACACACTAATACAGTCATCACAATTAACACCGGTTATCAGACAGATTCTACACACACCCAAAGTACACGGGGCTACATGACCGCGTTGTCGCAGCCCCTAAACTAAGGAACCAACCAACCAACCAGCGTTGTTTACATTCTTAACCTATCCAATTTAGCTTCACACGTGTAATTAGTGGAAGGTTCTTTAACATGCCATAAATCTATGACATGGGACCACCGGCTTTACTTCCCCTCCGAAGGAAGGCATACTGAGGAATTTTTAACACTCTTGAATAATCCGACGGCTTCAGCCAGGTTTGAACCCGCTATCTTGGGCATAGAAGCTCAGCATGCTACCGACTACGCCACCGAAGCCGCCTAGTTTATTCGTTAGTATGTGCCCCTCAAGATAGCGGAATCTTACTTACTTTTACTTAATCGTCTCCTTTTCTACCTTGCGGTGTCGAGGTTTTCACAAAGGAACGCCATCGGGTCCTATCCTGTGATAGTCATTGGTAAGATCATTCCGGCTTTCCTCTGTGTTGTTCTTTTAATCAGGTGGGGTTCGAGTGAGCGGGTGATTGGCCCGCCGCACCCTAGCACAGTAGAGGGGATGTCTCCATAACTCCTCCGTGCATGCGTTGCTGTTCTTTTTCATGAGCAATGGTCTTCGAGACCCCTACTTCCTGAGACGAATTCTGTTCCTTCCATGAGGATCTGCTGCTGTTTGCGGGTTAGACCGTCCTATAACCGATCCTCAGCAGAACTCAGCCGCTACCACAGCAACGTTACCAGTCCCTCAGGACTTAAGGCCTCACGACGTGAAAAATAAAAATAAAGTGTTCGCTGTTAAAAAAAAAAAAAAGCACTCCGAGCAGCACGATTGCATGTGAATCCGAAAAGTAAACGACGGTTTTTAAAACATGGCCGAGTGAGAGTGATTCCTGTCCTGAAACGAGCTGGGTTTTTACCCACTTTGTATTCCGGACTTGCGGCCCTGGGTTCACTCTTAGGTGGTGCCAGCTCCATTGCCAGAACAATTAAATCCACTCAGGAAGCCAAGCAACAATTGGGAGAGAGTCAACGACACAACAAGACTATGGAAGCGATCGCTTATAGGCACTAGAAACGCAACATAAAGCTAGCATCCTACAAACAATGACTAGGTATTTACCTGTCACCCGCCTGCTGAGATTTACCTGGGTGCAATACAGTTACAGCCAAAGCTCCCTGTATGCCCCAAGCCAACGGACAGCGAAATCGTGGGTTCGATTTTGGGCAGACAATGACAGATATCTGAAATGCATAAAATATTAATATAGCAGATTATCAGGGAATGGACTACCACGTTACCATCAGGAACAGGACTGCAAATTGGGTACAAGAGAGACAATCTCAATGTACCTTGCCTGGCCTTTGCCGACGACCTTACCTTGTTAGCGAACAACATAGAAGAAGCTGCTCACCAACTACAGAGCCTCTATAACATAGCAGCTAAAACTGGCTTGAATGTCAATATACAAAAAACAGTGTTCATGACAAATATAAAGGGAGCCCCATCTACTATTCTTGGGAAAGACACCGCAATTCAAAAAGTTCCTGCAGTGAAGTACCTAGGGGAGTGGATTCCAGACACTAGATGCACGAAACTGGAAAGGGTCTACCACTCCTGTAAGAGCATCTACAAATCCAAGTGCCTCTCTAAGAACCTTAAACTTCTACATTACAACTCAGTAGTAAGACCTTCCGTTCTATATGCCTCTGAGTGTCTCCTGATGAACCGGAAAGGCCCTCTTAGGAAACTAGAGCTCAAGGAACGTAAAATACTTAGAAGGACTTTAGGACCAATAAGGGAAGAGGGTGGTACTTACAGGATCAGGCACAACAATGAGCTCTATGATCATCAAGAAGATATCGTCACATCCACGAGGAAGAGACGATTAGCTTTCTACGGACATCTGACACGCATGGGTCCAGATAGACTTACCAGCCAGATCTTCACTACGACAGGAAGAGGGAAAGCGTCCAAAAACAAATGGATCGCCACAGTGAAGTCAGACCTAGAGCAACTTGGAATTTCATCAAAAAACATACAGGATCGAACACAATTCTGACAGATGATTCAACATGGTGTCTTTCCAGTGCCTCTCACCAGCAGGAAGAGTACAGGGACTACCAGACCGAAGTGGACACAGGAAAGAAAGCAGACACACAGCCAGAAGATGAAAGCTGCCTGGGCTAAGAAGAAACATAAATTCCTTACAAGAAGTCAAAACGAGCCCCGTGGTCCTCAGTAGGCCCAAACGAAAAGAAGAAGAAGAATTCATTGCGTTAGCTGGAAGCTCCATACGCTTCAGAAACCACAACTTTAGGTCACACTAAAATTGTATAAATTGATAAATAAAACGGGAGAATTACTTGGAAAATATATGGCCTGACACGATAACATGGAATAGTCTATGGGTGAAGAACTGCAGTCTTCTACAATCCAATTAGCAACTCCAGCTATTTAATGTGCCATGTAGCGGTGAAAATAAGAATCTTACTAAGTAATATAAATTTACCACGTGGTATTGTTTCTTGCATGAGTTAACAGATCGTATTTAATTTGTTCGTGTTTTTATACATAGCCTAATTAATGAGTTTTACTCATTGTTAAAATACAAACTGAGTAGAAGCAAAGTACCGGTAAGTTATATTGCTCAGTTTATGGCTGCAATTCGATGTTCAGTTCACGCCACGGTGTTTGGCCGGCCAGTCCTGGTTTCACAGTCGTACAGAGGAAACCACCTTGCGGCGCAGTGGCTAGCATTGTTGGCTGTCATTCCCGAGGTTTCGGGTTCGATCCCCAGCTCTGCCAAGAATTTTAGAAGTCTCGGTATGGTCTGGTACGGGGTCTCCCAGCCTCGTGATGCAAAATGGGAACCTACCGGATGCTATGGCAGGTGGAGTGGAAAGCAACTGGTCACCCTACCGCAAGCAAACTCCGGTTCGGGATGCCTGGTAAGTGCTCTAATTCAGGTCACCTACGTCCCTTGAGGGGATGTGGTACTCTAAAACAAACAGAGGAAAGGTGACGAATCTCAGACATGTGCAATTGATAGTCTACGTGAGTTTTCAGTTGCACGGAAAGCAACTCCCGTATCAATTGCACATGTCGGGACTCACTGGCCAAAAACCTTAGCGTGAACTGTATAAGAGGGCAACGGACATAAGTTTTCATTTTATTCCAAAAGATGCAAATAGCAACGACCGAAAGGTGGTGGTAACCAGTTTTTTTTTTTTTTTTTTTTGCGTATGGCTTTTATGCCGGGAGTGTCCGAGGACATGTTCGGCTCGCCAGTTTTGTAGCTGCTTCGAGACGGACACCCAATGGGTGAGCTACAAGTACCGTTGGGGAGGGAAGTTGGAATGTAAGGACGAGGAGTTGGAAGGTAGCGGCTGTGGCCTATAGTTAGGGACCAACCCCGGCATTTGCCTGGAAGGAAGATGGGAAACCACAGAACACCATCTTCAAGGTTGCCGGCGGGGGGATTTGAACCTCCTCGCCTCCCGGATGTGAGCGACTGCCAGCAGTCATGCCGTAACCACCACGGCTAACTCACCCGGTGTGGTAACCAGTAAATACGGGGAACAGGAACTACTGTAGTTGGAATAGGCATACTGTTGGTGTGGACGTTGGGGGTTCAGTCTAACCACTTAAGGTACTGTAATAATAATAATAATAATAATGGAAATGACAGCAATCAACGGACGAACAAAAATCAAGGAATTAGAAAACCAAAACTGAAAAGATTCTCATCTCAGCCATCCTGGAGGGGTTTTCCATGGTTCCCCACTTCTACTCCAGGCAAATGCCGGGATGGTTCCTAACTTAAGGCCATGACTGCTTCCTTCACAATCCTCATCTGCATTACAAATACACACTGATACAGCCATTACAATCTATTTATTTAGCGTATGGTTTTTAGTGCCGGGAGTGTCCGAGGACATTTTCGGCTTCCCAGAGGCTGTAGCTGCTTCAAGCGGACACCTATGGAGTGAGCTACATGTTCCGTTCAATTTCAAGAACAGTAGTTCCAACTTTCGCTACTAGAGCGTTACAACGAAATCTAACCTAGAAATTTAGCTTCACGCAAGTTTAGTTAGTGTAAGGATCTTTTACATGCCTTAAATCTATGACATGGGACCATCGGCTTTAGTTCCCCTCCGAAGGAAGACATAGACCTACTGAAGGATTTTAATGCTCTTAAAAAACCTGACGACTTCCGCCGGGTTTGAACCCGCAATCTTAGGCACAGCAGTTCAGCATGCTACCAACTACGCCACCAAAGCCATTAGCCATTACAAAAAACACAGGTTATCAGACATAATTCCACACTCACCCAAGTACACAGGGCTGAATGAACCCTCAAATTAAGCAGCAAAAACAACAATAAGAAAACAAGGGTGAAAGTTCGTCTGTTTGAATAAATAAGTACCTCAGTCTAGGTTTACTATTTCCGATGAGGTAGTTGTGACGCATAATGTACAGTATGCAATAGAAGTCAAGCACCGAACTACAGTACATAAATCAAGACACCTGTGGCTGAGATACTTGTTCGTTATTAAGTAACTTTATACATCTCCAGTCATTTACCAAGTTTAAATTCATGTGCATTCTTTACCACCATCCAAGTTAGCTTAACATTCCGAGGATCCCAGGCCGATGATATCATGCTCGTCACCTGTTTATTGGACAAGTGCAGTCGTAAATGAGGCATGGAGTTCTTCATCGAAATTAGGAGTACATTAGACTTACTCGTATAATAACCGAGCAGCATAGCCAAGCATATTAAGTCCCTCTTCCCCCGACTGGAATGAGATGCTGGAAGTTCGAATCCATCCTGATAAACTTTTCTCCCCGGATTGTATGATTACAAAACTCCCTCTAAATGCCAAGATGGTGCTTTTAATTTATTGTCGAATGACTGCTGTTCACAAGGCTGTAGGATCGAAATCCTGGCGAAGTCAGCATTTGAGGGTGTTAAAATCGTTTATCAAAACATTTGTCTGGAGTGTTTTGTTATACGGATGCGAAACTTGGATTCTAAGGAAACAGGACATACAACGTCTGGAAGCAGTGGTTGTGGAGAAGGATGCTGAAATTAAGCTGGACGGAGAAAAAGACTTACGAACGGGTCCTTAAGGAAGTAGATGAAACCAGAAAATTGATCACTTCTATAGAAAAGAGGAAAGCAACATTCGTTGGCCACACCCTACGTTATAATGAGTTCCTGACCACCATACTGGAAGGAAAGGTTCTGGAGAAGAAAGGAAGAGGAAGACCGCGGAAGGTTCATCTGGATTCTGTGATGCATGGACTTCAATTTAAACAGTAAGCTGACTTAAAACGCTCAGCTAATGAGAGACAAATGTGGTTGCAGTGACAAGGCCTAGCCTTCAGATGATGATGAAGATACGAGAAAGGCGTGTCAGTTGATTTACAGACACATCGATGTTCCCTTCGGGGCAAAGTTCTCACACTCTGGCGTCTATAAAAGCCATTTTTTTTAAAGTGACATTAAACTAATAACATTAGCCTATCATTATCAACATATTTTTAAAACGCCAAACGATAAGTTTCACAAAAAGTGACAGTCAGTCTGAAAGACTAGACTTTGTATCATTTTAAATGCTACAAATGCTGAACAATGCTAGAAAGACTCTTGACATGTTAGAAAATTATCTGCATAATACTTATCTTGCTTATCTTCTATCAAATTACTCGCGAAGGGCAAGTGCAAACCAAGGGCAAAGCAAGGTCCAGCGCGGGGAATGTCGAACGCTCACCAGAGCGCGCGGGGACGTGCCCCTTCCATCCAGTCCAAAAACACTTATGGTGGGCGATGTATTGAAGATAGAGATATGCTCTCGCGGACTTTTTTGTAGAACATTTCATGCTGACCAATTCTTACGCTCATAGTATATTGATTTTTTAACGGTTTGCCCAGCGTAAGCTTAAGAAGCGCACGGACGCCAAGTTTGTTTGCGACTTTTTCACTGAAATCGTTACTGCTTGGCTTCCTTTGATCATACATAAATTATTTTCTACAGAATCTTTCCTCGAGATATCCTTTACATAATGGTGAAAACCGCATCAAAATCCATCCAGTGGTTCTCGAGATTAGCCGTGACATCCAAGAATCGGGGATTTTTGTCAGCCCGGAAGGCGGCCGGCTCTCTGGGATTTGCGCAGAGAGAGAAAGAGATACATGTCCACTGTTGCAACAGGTCCACCATGTCCGAGTCCCACACCGCAGGCTGCTGCCATGAGTTCCTGCGGTAAGGCAACACCGTCGCTTAGCTCATCGAGCCTGTCTCTTTCACGCTGCTTTACACTTAGCTTTCCTGACAACAGACTAGCTCAAATTCTCAAGACAGACTGACTGTGATTGGTGGGATGGAAGTAAGGCATGACGTAATGGTAGCGTTGTGTACTGCGCAACGCCTTCCCGGCTGGCTCGAGCTCTAACGAAGTAGAGATTGTCGGGGTACACATGCACCGAGCGGTACTATGACGTCACACACCTCAGTGCATCTGTCCGTCCGTCACCGTAACGTAACGCCAGACCCCAGCGTAACGACGAAGTCGACAAGATCATTTAAAATGATAAAACTTAAGCTCTGAAAACAGAAGGTGTGGTTTGTACTAAAATCTTGCAAATCATCTCAATAGCACAGGAAAATTATTGCATTTGAAAAGTCAACTGAAATATACAGTAGGCTATTCATTTGTTTACAAAGTGCGTTTAAATAAATAACCACTACTATAGCCCTTGCCAGAAATGTGTTACATCTAGCCGGACGGGTGGTTTGTACATAGGGCGTTACAGTGGCGTACTACGGGGGGTGATCAATCCCCCGCCCCCAGAGCCAAATAATTATTTTAAAAAATGATGAAATTTTTATTAAAGAAAGCCAATTTTTGGATTGTTGACAAACGACTTTAGAACATTTATCTTCACTTGAGTAAAATATGTAGCCTAGTGTTAGAACAACCAAAACTGTTCATTTCCGAGTTTTTGCATATCAAATGCTATCGAGATAAAACTTGTACGTTTGCTTTCATTGACAGTCTTATTTTGCCCCCGTACAAAGCAAAACTCAAAACGAAACACATGACCAAAACAGAAAGCAAAATGTAACATTCGAAAATAAAAGCAAACACAAAACCAAAAAGAAAAAAACACAAATCAAAATTCAAAAGCAAAAGCAGAACACAAACACAAAGCAAAATTCAGAAACAAACACAAAACAAGAAAACGCCAAGGAAAATTCAAAACAAAAGCAAAAACAGGAAACAAACACAAAACCAAAAACCCAAAAAGAAAAACAGAAAGCAAAATGAAACATTCGAAAACAAAAGCAAAAGCAGAAAACAGACACTAAACAAAAAACACCAAGTAACATTTAAAAACAAAAGCAGAAAACGAACACAAAACTAAAAAGAAACAAAAAACAGAAAGAAAAATGCAACAATCGAAAACAAAAGAAAATCAGAAAACAAACACAAAACAAAACAAAAAACAAAAACAAAGCAAAATTCAAAAGCAAAAGCATTTAACAAACAAAAAACCAAAATAAAAAACAAAGCAAAATTTAAAATGAAAAGCAAGAGCGGGTTACAAACACACAACCAAAATCAAAAGAACACAAAGCAAAATTCAACATTCGTAAAGAAAAACAAAAGCAGAAAGCAATCGCAAAACCGAAAACATTAAAACATCAAGCAAAATGCAACATTCGAAAACAAAAGCAAATGCAGAAAACAAACACGAAACCAAAATCACGAGGCAAAAAAGTTGTAAACAACAAAAACAAAAACGCAAATAGTTCAGATTTCACTGCACTCATCCCCTTCCAGAAGCAAATCCTAGTTACGTCACTGGGGCGTTACAAGTAACCAATCGTAACTAATGAGCGTTCTGCTGAGCTAGCTGATAGTTTTATAGAAGGTGAGTGTCGAAGGTCTACTCTATTGGTAAGACGTCTCACAGCGGGACTGAAGCAGGCACTGCAGTAAATTTCCAACGCATTGTTACACGTCTCAATTTGAAATGATTCCTCCTCAGCATTACCACCTAGCTTTTGTCATATTTATATTTTCTTTTATAAACAGCACGACATCCTTGTCCAGTTCTAGGCACATATGAATCACCTGTTGGGTACATTTCATTGCAACGACTTGCTTCTATACAATCAACGTGGGAGATATGTGCGATCCCTGCGGAACCCATGCCTTGCTTTATTTATTGGCCGTAAAGTAGCATTGAAATGGTGATAATAAGAATAAGAAGAATAAAGAGTTTGGCCAATTATAGACTTCTTAGAATCTAAGACCATGATGCAATAGTTTCCTTTTCCTTTATTTCACAAAGCGTCTTCATACATTGGCTAATTGTCTGTCTTCGTTCCTTCGACATCACCCTCTTAGGTCGACGTTGTACTTGTAAACTTGAACCATCCGTCGGATTGATCTATCACCGGAATTCCTCCCTGTTAAGTATGATGTCATCTTTTTAGCCTACTTTTCACATTTTGCAAAAATGAGGAAAAAGTAGACTTATGAGATCGATCCGGGAAAATGTGTGTCTGTCTGTCTGTCTGTCTGGCTGTGTGTGTGTCCCCCCCCCCCTATCAACTCCTAAACGGCTGCAGCAATCAAAACCAAATTTAGTATGAGTAAAGATGTGCACCGGAATAGCTCACGTCCATATTTGAAAATGATGTCAGTGCTACCAACTGCTGAAAAAACGCACTAGAAATTTGAGCTCCATGTTGGATATCTTGCAAGATGTGCATGGGAGCTATTCCAAAATTGGCACACATGTAGATAATACTATTTCAGTTTAATTTCCAGGAGGCCAACCATGACAGTGTTGCCAAAATAATTTTAAGCCTTCTGATAGGTCCAATGTTTAAATGCATATAACTTCTACACTATCAATTGGATTTCAACCAAATTTTGTATGTAATATCTGTACATAAACAGATATGACTGAGCGTATTCTTAAGCGCCACCAGGGCTGCCAACTGTTAATAATTGCTCTCTCTATTTTTTTTATCCAAATACCAATATATCAGAAAGTGTGCAAGCCAACAGCTTTAAACTATGCACACGTATATTCTGACATTTTAGATTAATTTGGAGTAACTTATATACGTCAGTTCTACCAACATGATTATAAGCCTGCTGATAGTATAGAAGTTACATGTATTTAAAAATTGGTACTATCAGTTGGATTTCAACCAAATTCCGTATGTGTTATGTGTACCATAACACATATGACTATAAGTATTGTTAAGAGCAATCAGGGCTGCCAACTGTTAATAAATGCTGTCTATATTCTTTTTACCCTAATATCAATATATCAGAAAGTATGCAAGCCAACAGCTCTATACTTTGCACACGTATAGCACCTGACATTCTAGATTAATTTGGAGTAATTAATACAAGGCAGTGCTGCCAACATGATTCTATGCCTGCTGATATGTCCAATTTTAAAATACATGTAACTTCTATACTAATAAATGGATTTCATCCAAAATTGCCACAACAAGATATCATAATAATTCAGATTATTTCTGACCAGCACACGCATGGTATTGTTGGCAACATGCTTTTACGCGTGCTGATAGATCCAGTGTCTAACTGCATGTAACGTCCATTGGACTTCAACCAAATTTTATATTCTGTACCTTAAGAGGTGGAACTAAGAATATATTCAGTCACCAGGGCTGCCAACTGTAGTGCTCTATTAGGCTACATTATACCAGGTATATTTTGAACTAATTAGATATTTCGATATTACTAACTTAATTTCGTCATTATTCTAGATAGGTTCATATACTGTAGAATAATCATTGGCATGAAAAGTAGGCTGTATAGTTCTTCACGGAACTTCTTGTTAGTCTTCATGTAATAGTACTTAACTCTAAGACCTACATACATAGAAATCCAACATGGCAACCACCGAAATATTTAGACGGGTCTCAATATCTACGAATCTATTACAGCAATCAAACTGAAATGTTGTATGTAGTTAGAGGCAATTAACATAAATGCAGGGCCATTATCTTTGTGCACCCCGGTAAACACGGCAAGCTAAGCCGGTTTTGACTGGCGCACGTACACGGTTCAGTCGGTGGTGGTGCGCACTTTTATACTTTTACCAAACATGTTCAATAGTGTGTCATTACAGTTCTCATAGTCGATGTTGAAAACGTCATTCCTCTCTTGTAACACACACCTGACATCTCCTGATGATAGAATGAACAACAATCTCATCTAATTTTTGTTCTGTAGGACACACCGTTGTCTGTTAACGTTCTTATTATTTACGGAGCCTGTTTTCTTGAATCGTTTAGCGAGCCTCCTATTTGTACTGGCATTAGGCACAGGTCTTCCTGGAAGGTTGGTTCGAAATTTGCATCTTGTTTCAGAACAAGACGTTCTGCTTTTCATATACAAATTATGGATATATACACGATCGTGCAATGTGAATTGGTATTTAGGCATGACCAACAATCACAGTAATCACAACACTCACTAAACGTGCAACACTAACGTCTAAGCTTTGCAGATACACGTCCAAATGAATGACAAAACACTAGTGAACTAACGATATGAGTCAGCGGAGCGGGGTATTGCGAGGTCAACTCGCTTCGCACCTGACCAGCCAACTGATGCCATTGATTGCGGCGATTATCGGGGCACACGGAGATAATGACCCTGTAGGATATATGAAAATAGACTGTAGGCCTATAGATTTTCACGTAACTACTTTTTACAAAATGTGAAAAATAGGCTAAAAATGGCTACTATGAAGAACAAGCTTTCCAACGGTCTACTTTTAAAGTAAAATAAATAACGAATGCTAACTATTTCTAACAAATTTGGGAACCTTGAATCTACCCTAGTATTGTATTGTCACACGTGAAGTCTATCTGTCTGATAATAAGGAATAGAAACACTATATACAGGGTATCACAAAATTACGTCGACAAACTGAAACCAGAGATTCCGGCCCTTATCTGAAGCAACTTGATATAGGAGACGCACTCCTCTGGGGCAATGATTAAATGAATGACAGATGAAATGAAATGATATTGGAGAGTGTTGCTGGAATGAAATTTTGACAGGGAAAACCGGAGTACCCGGAGAAAAACCTGTCTGCCTCCGTTTTGTCCAGCACAGATCTCACATGGAGTGACCGGGATTTGAACCACGGACCCAGCGGTGAGAGGCCGGCGTGCTGCCGCCTAAGCCACGGAGGCTACACATGTCCCATTAATTGGGATTATTTAGTGTTGTGCCAATAAGGCAACACTGGAAAAGTGACTTCAAAACTGTCTATAACCCTTTCATCCCCTGCAGTCTTCATTTAGGAAATATCAAAGAACAGTGGCAGAGTGGCTGTACTTTTGGAGCAGGCTGTGTGCCGGTGGTCTGGTCCAGCCATGGCGGTCGTAAACCTGGACTAATTTCGCTGGCCGGAATTACAGGCAGTGCGATGCTGCCTGCACATATATACTTTTGAGATATAAAAGAGCGCGCAAGTGTTTGCTGCTTGCTTGTTCGCTAGCTTGGGATATCACTGAAACCGATGAAACCGAATCGTAAGCACAGAAATATAAACGTTCAACATTAAGATTTTAAGGCAGTGAAGGTAAATATGATGATTGCATGCCGTTTGTTTTTTTGTTTACCTTCGTTTTACTGGATGATTGGGAGGCTGAAGGCAGATTTACTGGGCCTGTTTAACGTTTAATGACGGGGGGCATATTATATGCCAACGTTTTATGTCCTTGAAGAAAATTTGGTGCCGGCATGTGGACGAATGATTGTTATTACTTGTGTCATTCTTAGAATTAATACTCACCTTTAAAAGCAAATAGCTGTTCTACATCAGATTTTTCTAGAATCAAAGATGTTGCCGCGACCACGCTCCACTAGAAGTCGTAACATTACACAAGTTTGGTAACACCAAACTTAGAGCATAATCTTAGAGCCTGATTATGCACACGTGATGGTAAAGCTTGCTTTTGTTGACGATGATTCAAAATTCATTTATTATGGATATGTTTTTACGCGGCTTCGGAGGCGTAGTCGGTAGTATGCTGAGCTTCTATGCCCAAGATAGCGTGTTCAAACCCGGCCGAAGCCGTCGGATTTTTTAAGAGCGTTAAAAATCCCTCAGTATGCCTTCCTTCGGAGGGGAAGTAAAGCCGGCGGTCCCATGTCATATATTTATGGCATGTTAAAGAACCTTCCACTAATTGCACCTGAGTGAAGCTAAATTGTATAGGTTATTGTAAACAACGCTCTTAGGTTTCTACGTTCGTTGCCAAGAGCCGACGGCGGTGGCGTCTAGTAACTAAGTTCTGAACTAACATTCTTTACCTATATAATTTAGCTTCACTCAGGTGTAATTAGTGGAAGGTTCTTTAACATGCAGTAAATCTATGACATGGGACCGCCGGCTTTACTTCCCCTCCGAAGGAAGGCATACTGAGGGATTTTAACGCTCTTAAAAAATCCGACGACTTCGGCCGGGTTTGAACCCGCGATCTTGCTCAGCATGCTACCAACTACACCACCGAAGCCGCTGCATATAAGTTATATGCTGATTTTATTTATTTATTTATTTATTTATTTATTTATTTATTTATTTATTTATTTATTTATTTATTTATTTATTTATTTATTTATTTATTGGCATTTTTAAAAGACCGAAGTCAAGCTACGATGTATTTAGTTGAGTCAACAAACAAGAGACGGTCCCTGCTCACTACGGTACAAGTAGGCCTAAGTACCGTAACGTCGGTCACAGTGTCCGCGGAATGTGATGTCACAGTTGTATAAATGTCAAAAACCCTATAAGGAGCCGATAAGTAATTTACATAGCTGAGTAGGGGGAGGGTATCGAAACCCGGACACATGGCGTGAGAAGAATGCGGAGGTGGAGATGGCCAACGCCTGTGCTGTACCAGACAGATCTTCATCGCCCAATGTCATGGTCGTTTGCATACGAGCCGGCCAAGGTTCGATACCCCAAGCCGTGACAAGAGAAGAGTAAGAGTGTCCAACCTCTCGGTGGGATGACAACAGAGCGTAGAAGTCCAAGTTGTCTCGGGGTGCATAGACTCCGTATATAGAGATCCTGGGTTCGATTCCTGACTCTACCAAGTAACGGGGCACACTCGGTGATGATGATGATCATTGTTGTTTTAAGGGACCTAACATCTAGGGTATCGGCCCCTAATGGTCTGGGTGGTAACGAAAATGACAATGAAATGGAAACCAGAACGAAAATTAAGTGAGACGGAAAATTCTTACAAAAAGGAACTCAGATAGAAACTACTCACAAAATGGAGAGCGGTAATACTTACAAAAGGGAATTTAGAAGGAAAATACTCACAAAAGGAATAGTTTGAAAAATACGCACAAAATGTAGGCTAGGTTCAAAATACGTACAAAATGCAATTGAAACTGAAAATGCACAATTCAATTCAGATTAAAAATCTCCCTTTTCAGATCCAAAATACTCACAAAGTGCAATTGAAATTCAAAATACTTACGAAATGTAATTTAGATTCAAAATAACCACACAATGCAATTGAGAAGGAAAATACTTACAAAATGCCCACCATACAAAATGGGCACACTCGGCCAAATCTGAGAATATATAAGCTCAACTCCCACTCACCTGTCGTAGAAATGGTTCTTATTGGTTTCTCACTTCAACTCCAAGCAAATGCCGGGATGGTTCCTATCGTAAGACCATTTCGTAAAATTTTCCTTTCTTGTTTCTCTGTATCTTTGCCCCCCAGGGGCTCACATCTAGAGGGTCGTGGGTTGGCGACCACGGGGCCCCAGATGAGTCCGGCATTGCTTCCACTTACTTGTGCCGGGCTCCTCTCCGTCTTCTTTCCTGTCGACCTCACTTGGTCAACTCTTGTTCTCATCCGACCTCGACAGTATTAGGGTATCCGAGTCCTAGAGAGTCTCTTCCTTTCCCGCCTTAATTGGCCCTTGTCTCATCTTTTCTGATACCCTCCTTTTGCAAGGGGTCAGCTTTCTTTTTCTTTTCATGTAATCTCCTGCCTTCTGCTCAAGGCCCTCAAGGAGGCACCCTGGTGCACCCTAGATATTGCTACACCCTCAGGGGCTCACGGCTGGTGAGTTCAGGAGTTGGCGACCAGAGGGATTCCTGAGCTGGGTCCCCTTTTCTCCCTTTTTTTCATTACCTCTGGGGCGGACCTTTTCCTCTTTCGTTTTCCTATGTGCCTTTCATGGCTCTCCTTCCAAGTCCCTCAATCTGCATTCTTCGAGGGTTGAGGGCATTTCTTTTACTCCTGTCCTTTATTTGCCTTATTCTCTTTTTTGTTTTCCATTGCTTCTTCTAGTATATAAGTTAGTAGTTAGTTTTAGTTATAGTTTACTTTTCATTATTATCTTCACGATCACCCAAACCATTAGGGGCCGATAACCTTGATGTTAGGCCCCTTAAAACAACAATTATCATCATCATCATCTATATCTTTGCTTAAAGATCCACCACCATTGATTAAGGTTTCCGATACTATTATTATTATTATTATTATTATTCTTAAAATCAATAACTGCGAATGATTTAAAGTGATATTGGTGAAATGGCCTAGCGTCATGTGTTCAGTAGTAGGGTGCTACTTTGCGGTCACGCTGTGGTGTGTCCTTAACTTTGTCATTAAGGAGCTCTCTACGGCCGACTGGATGCAATAAAACCCTCAGAGGCTAGGTTATTAACATTATTACTACTACAAGATTTTTCTTTTCTTATTGCTTATTGTTTTATTTTCTTGAAAAATGGTCACAAGGACACGGAGGCACACAAATGTATGTTCGGAAGGCAATAATCATCGGAAGACGAGCATCTAAAATGAAATGTATTATTATTAAGAATATTTTGAGAGGTATGGATGAGTCGTGACTGGTGAGTGACATATTATTAAAATATCAAACTGTTCATTCTGGGTACTAGGTGTACAACAAGTTCCTACTCCACTCCTGCTGTGTGCACTGACGAATAGCAACATCAATCAATCTCTCTCTTTGCTCTGTTCTGTCGGGCCTTTAGGATACTCTGGTGGTATACAAGTCTACTAACAGGATATCGTCCCATAACGTGCAATACCTCGTAGTTTGTCCCACACTGGTCTTCTTTTCCAATAATTTCCTTATGACTTGTCACGCCTGCCAGCCGTAAGTGGATGTGACGTCTTACAGAACATTTCACGTTACGTTCACATTCCTCTGGCTAGGTATAAAGAAACATGAACCGAAAATATGAGGATCGAGCCATAACTCATGGCAACTATTTCTAGCCTGCTTTTCCCATTTTTCAAAAATGAGGAAAAAGTAGATTTATGAGATCGATCCGGGAAAATGTGTGTATGTCTGTGTGTGTGTGTGTGTGTGTGTGTGTGTGTGTGTGTGTGTGTGTCCTCTATCAACTCCAAAATGGCTACAGCTATCGAAACCAAATTTGGTGAGAGTAAGGATCTGTACCTGAATATCTCACGGTCATATTTGAAATTGACGTCAGTGCTACCAACTGCTGAAAAATTGCAATTGAAATTTGAACTCTATGTTGGATATCTCAGTCGTTATGCATGCGTACTAATCCAAAATTGGCACACATATAGATAATAGCATTCCAGCTAAATTTTCAGAAGTCCATACATGCCAGTGTTGCCAACATGATTGTAAGCCTGCCGATAGGTCCAATTGTAACTACTATACTATTGATTGGATTTCAACCAAATTTCGTATGTACTATGTGTACTACAACATATATGACTGTGCGTATTCTAAAGAGCCACCAGGGATAACAACTGTTATCAAATGCTCTCTCTATGTTTTAACCCTAATATCAATACATCAGAAATTATGCAAGCCAAAAGAGCTAAACTTTGCACACGAATAGAACCTGACATTCTGCCTTAGGTTTGTGTAACTTATATAGTCTACATCAGTGCTGCCAACACGATTCTAAGCCTGCTATAGGCCCAGTTTTTAAATGCATATAACTTATATACTAACAAATGGATTGCAACCAAATTTGTTATGTGCTTTGTGTACCATAACAGTTGTGACTATGCGTTTCGTAAGAACCAGCAGGGCTTACATTTTAAGAAAAGTAGGCTCTTTAGTTCGTCACGGAACTACTTGTTGTTTCTTGTTCTTCTCGCGAACAGGAGACAAATCGGATAATCTACGATATGCAATTGGAAATATAGGGCATGTACGTATGCATAGTTCATTTCGGAGGGAGGTGTTATACGTTAGCGATACACATGCAGCGAATGGTATTCAGCGCCTGCCCCAACGCTGGCAACGCACAGTAGACTCCTTGAAGGTCTGTAACCAGGGGAGACCTGTCCTTTGTACGTAGTCTTGTGTATTTACTGTCTACACCATAATAAAACAATAAATACGAAACGCATAGTCACAACTGTTATGGTACACAAAGCACATAATAAATACTTAGGAAAATTTTGGGTCCCCAAAAGAATAAAGATATTTGGATGAAGAGAAAAAATGAAGACCTTTACCGAAATGTGGAAAAAATTACAGACTCAATTAAAAGACGGAGACTACAATTTTATGGTCACCTTCATAGAATGGATAGCAGCAGGCTAACTAAGAAAATTTTTGACTACATCTCCAAATTAAAAAACACCACTAGATGGCTGGAAGAGATAAGGTGTGATCTGCAAAAACTGAAGATCACAAATAACATCATTTCTAATAGGGTGGAATTCCGGCGACTGATCACTACTGCAGATTTTTCGATTCTGCAAGTTCCACATCAACCACGGAGAGTGTTATCAACGGAACAGAGGCAGGCCATCAGCCAACGTATGAAGAAGTTTTGGGAAGAAAAGAAAAAACGAAACAATGTACCGTAGTCTTAGGTTCAAAGCGGTCTATAATTGGCCAAATTCTAAATATATATATATATATATATATATATATATATAAAACAATGTTTACCAATGGCCTGTGTTCTGTCACTTATCTACGAGCATCTCCTGACTTCAGGATTTATCTTCAGGCACTATGCATATGTACATGCCCTATATTTCCAAATGCATAGTGTAGATTTTCCGTGTTGTCACCTGTTCGCGTGAAAAAAATAGTTTCCATGACTTATGACTCGACCCTCGTATGTAGGTAGACTACTGTGCTGTAGAAAGCTGCCTTTTACAAAAAGAAAATGATCTTAAGGGGATCCGGATCATTCTTCTGGAACACCACATTACAAACGCTTCAATTCTCCTGCACCAACAGTCCAAGTTTAACTTCCATAGAGCGCCACGCTCCAGACAAAGGCTTTCAAAAATGACTTCTTTATACCTAAATCTATATTTGATGACAAAAGATTCCTTTTCTGTAGAATTGCTTACCTTGTCTGAACCAACCAACTTTTCATATCCTCTTTGCATCGTCCATCAATGGATATTTTTCTGCCTATTAAGTTTAGCTTCCTAAATAGTTATGTATTTATAAGATGCGTTCAAAAAGTAACGAGCCAGAGGCTGTAATGCACAAACCGGTGACGACAACGGCTAATCGTGGCGTGTGTAACGAGGTGTGGTTCCGACCAGAGCGTGGAAGGTCACAGCCCGTCGCTAGAAGGCACGCGTGCACGTCAAATGACGATACAAAGCGAGCAGCAGCAAGCATCAATCGTCCAACCAAGACCAAGACAGTGGGCCATTCGACATGCTTCCTGGTGTGGTTGAAGACTGTGGGGCACCCGTTGGGCTTACACTTTCCGCAAGTGCAGTCGTTCCTTCATGATGGTGTGCACACTTCCGACGCTCAATCCGACCACGGCGGCTATGGCGTTCACTGTCACTCAGCGGTCCTGGGTAATGAGTGCATCAACCAGCTGGCCGTTGTCATCGGTAATGCAGGGGCGTGCCCCAGACCGGGCATCATCGGCTAACGACACCCGTCCGTCCCTGAAGCGCGTGTGCCACGCCTTGACCCTTGCAAGGGACATGCAGTGTTCGCCGTACACTTGTGATATTCGGCGATGAATGTCCGTTCCGCCTACTACTTTCGCTGTCAGAAACCGAACAACACCTCTTTGCTCTTCGTTTGACTCCTCCTTGTCACTGTTTGCAATGCGACTGCCATCGTTGGACGATTGCATGCTGCTGCTCGCTTTGTATCGTCACGTGACGTGCACGTGTGCCCTCTAGCGACGGGCTGTGACCTTCCACGCTCTGGTCGGGATCACATCTCGTTACACACGCCACGATTAGCCGATGTCGTCACCGGTTTGCGCATTACAGCCTCCGGCTCGTTACTTTTTGAACGCACCTTATACATAGAAATCAGTTCCCTGTGATCATTAGGATGCGCAGATCACCCTCAGGCGTCCACTACACCTGCACTTGGCCTCTCAGGAGACCACACGACATTATTATTTTGGGTAAGTAACGACAACTGTAACGTATAGCACAGTAGCCTATCCAACAATGAATGAATGGGCGATTGTATCGGAGATAAGGTAGTGTAACACGTGAAGTATGCACACAAGGTTTCATAACAAAAGGTCCACACGAAACCAGAAGCTGGTCCAATGTTATTGAAGGAAGGAAATTGAGAAAGTGTTGGTGATAAGATCGTGCTACCCCGATAGGTTTAAGCTTCTCCTCCACTACGAGTCACGACCACTCGATTACAACAGCGCTACAGGCATTTACTATGACTACCGTTCTCTACAAACATTATCGGTCACGGGAGGGAGAGAGGGAGGAGGGGGAGAGAAGAAATATAAAATAAAAATACACAAATTGTTCCGTTCAATACAAGACAAACCCCCTGCGGTGAACAGCGTTTCCTGCAAGATTTGTGAAAAGACACTTCATTACGTATGCAATTGAGAGTGTTGTCAGTAAGGCTCGGATGTTTATGACGTAATTTTCCACCCCCACTGCTTTTTTTTTAGTCGCAATGTTGAGAATTAAAGCAAAAGTTGATGTTCTGATTATTTTTTGATAATACAATCGATTCCCGCCAAATCAAACCCCGCTAATCTGAAAATTTGCCTAATCCGAACATGGCTAGGAAAGAATATCTACCAAATTTGGTTTGAATTTTAAAACAGGAAAGAATAAAGATTAAGATTAAACTAGTTTTCCAAGTAAAAACGTAAATGTATTCTTCTTCATCTTATCCCACTTCAAGTGGGGTCGATGTTTCTGGCAAGTCTTTTCCATTTTATTCTGTCCCACACATTGTCGTCCCCTAACTGCTTCTCCATTAGGTCATCATGGATATTGTCAGTCCATCTTCTTCGAGGTCTGCCTATATTCCTCGTGCCATCCACAACCAGAGACATCGCTCTCCTTCCTATTTAGGTATTATTTCGACGCATAACAAGCCCATACCACAGCAGTCTTCTCTCCTGGATTTTCTTGGAGACTTCTGTTACTTTTACTGTGCCCCTGATTTTCTCATTTGCGATGTGATCAATCCTAGTGTCGCCACTCATCCAGCGCAGCATCTTCATCTCAGTCACATCCAGCTTATGACATTGTGACTTAGTTATTGCCCATGTCTCCGCACCATACATCATGGCTGGCCTCACAGCTGTCTTGTAGGCCTTTCTTTTCACCCTTATATTGAGCCTTTTGTCACACAGAATGCCAGAAAACCTTTTCCAGTTCATCCAGGCTGACTGAACCCTGTGGTCAATCTCAGTATTTATGTTGCCATCTTCAGACATGGTTGACCCAAGATACTTGATCTTCTTTTGACGCCAACAGTGCTTATATAGTACATTATGCAACGAGCCAATCATGGCAATAGACAAGTGTCTTAATTACCATTATAGGTGAGTTGCATACGACGGGTTTGAACCCGTAATCTTGGGCATAGCAGTTCAGCAGGCTACCGACTACGCCCCATTGTGATATACAATAAAAACCCGTTGTTATGCACCCGCTTATTACGCTATCCCGTTTGATACGCTTCTTATTTTTTTGTAACAACCCTGGCATGTTCATAACATTACCCAGTTATAGCGCTTCTAAATCCCACTTTCAGCGTTTTTCTTTTGTGTGTGTAGCAAAACAGGGAAAATTCCGCACAAATTTCAATAAAAAAAAGCACTGTATTTGAGTGGTTTTAATAATAATTCAGTAAAAGGAAAGGCAGTTATAATACAATAGTGTACATTACTGATAGGCCTATTTTGTTTCCAAATTGTTTTCCCATCTCAGAAATCATTTCTCGTCTATAACGCTGCCCTACTTATTACGCGTTTAAGCCACAGTCACTCGAAGAGCGTAATATCGGGGTTTTACTACAGCAATTAATAGCAGACATAGACTATTTGGTTCTATCTATTTCACTGGCTGCGTGGCTCAGCGGTAACGTTCTCGTCTGCTGTGCTCAAGGTTGAAGAATCTAATCCTGGCTCGGTTGAAGAATCTAATCCTGGCTCAGTCAGTTGGCATTTACAGGTGCACAAATGGTAGGGAGCCGTGTCAGTAGATTTACTGGCACCTTAAATATCCTCTTCGGGGAAAAATTCCGGCACCCTGGTGTCTCTAAAAGCCACTGCAGTTAAAAGGAACGTAAAACCAATAACATTATTATTATTATTATTACTATTATCATTATTACAATAGGTTCTAACTATTAGGCCTAGTCATTGTAGAATTAATTAAAATCCATGGCTGTAGCCCATGTCACAGGTTATGGGACAAATCTAATAGCACGCAGAGCTGATAACCAAAATGTCCCAAACGTCTAACATGCGTTACTATACATCCTTGAAATAAATCGTATAATTCGTACGCAAATTATGCACAAAAAGAAATTAAATATTAGCCCACTGTGAAAGCTAAGTGCTAGATGAATAAGAAGAGAAAGAGAGAGAGAATGCTTAAGTGGCGGATGATCTGTAATAGTTTAGTGATATACGACACGTAGCTGGTGACATAATAATAGCCACTTAAGATGGGAAGGGTGAGGTTTATGTCAGCCTCGCTTAGGAGGACTAGAGATTTAGAATCCCCCAGTAAATCAAGCTACAACTCACACGAGGATCAAACCATACCGTTCATTAAGTTCCAACAAGATTTGAAGCTGCCCTCTTTACGGCCCTCACAGGTATTGATTTGGAAGTAGCCCGGTAGCTTCCAAACCTCCTCAATACAAAACAGTAAACAAGAGCAAATTTCACCATTCAACAGTGGGTGGAGTCCCTCCGTAAAAGAAGGGCATATCGCATCTCCTTCTGACAAGAGGATGGTTTATTCTTTATCTTCTACCTTCTTTTATTACGTTTCTTATTCATTCTCCAACCACGCGTAGAGAGAAGATCCCAGCACGAGCAGTGATGCCATTAACTACTTGCGTCTTACTGAACTCAACTAGACATCTATACCAACATATAAAATGTAGCAGCATTGAAGAGTAACGACTTACTTGTAATAGTGTTATTAGTAACCGCTACTTCAGCGACTAATTTAATTCTGTGGCTATAACGCCGCTAACGTCAACAGTAGCAAAGTAACACAAATGTTCGTTACTTTTCGAGATAGAGAGTGGATAAAATTACAGCATTCTGGGTAAAGGGCTAATGGTCATGCGAATTGTTCGCTTATCACAACTCCCTCTAATGCAAACAATTCGCTTAACACTGACTCCCTTAACGTGGACAATTTGCTTAACACTATCTTTCTAAACGCGAAAACTTCGCTTAGTACGAACTCCCTTAACAAGAAAAATTTGCTCAACACGAAGTCTCTTAACACGAACAATTCGCTCACGACTCACTAAACACGAATAATTCGCTTAACATGAACTTCCTTAACGCGAACAATTTGCTTAACGTGAGCAATTCGCTTAACACCAACTCTCTAAACGGGAAGAATTCGCTTAATACGAACTCCCTTAACAAGAACAATTTGCGTAATACGAAGTCTCTTAACACGAACAAGGCGCTTAACACGAACTCCCTAAACACGAACAATTCGCTTGACACGAACTCCCTAAACACGCATAATTCGCTTAACACAAACTCCCTTAACGCGAACAATTTGCTTAACGTAAACAATTCGCTTAACACGAACTCCCTAAATACGAATAATTCTCTTAACACGAACTCCCTTAATGCGAACAATTCGCGTAACGTGAACAATTCGCTTAACACGAACTCTCTAAACGCGAAGAATTCGCGTAACATGAACTCCCTAAACACGACCAATTCGTTTAACAGGAACTCCCGAAAAGTGAACAATTTGCTTAACACGAACTCCCTTATCACGAAAAACTTACACGTCAAAGTGTACGATTATTTGCTTGTTTCCTGTTGCCGAAACCTTTTGCAATGCTTACTTTAATTTGCTGTTAATCAACAAGAGAGTTGTCCAGTTGCAAAACTCGTTTAATCCACTTGTGAATAAGGATCATGTCGTATAATTATTTATTTAATTACCGGTATTTTATTTTACTTTATTTTATTTTTCTTTGTTTAGTTTAGTTTTGTTTTGTTTTTTGATTTTGTTTTGTTTTATTTTAATTTTTGGTTCAAATTTTGTATTGTTTTTTTATTTTTTATTTATTTTGATTTTGTTTATTTTAATTTTAATTTTTTGTTTTATTTTGATTTTCCAGAAAACAAACACAAAACAGAAAAAACACGAAGCAAAAAGCAAAATTCAAAAACAAAATCAAAAGCAGAGAACAAAAAACAAGGAACACAAAGCAAAAAGCAAAATTTAAAAAAAAGCAGAAAACGGACCTTAAAACCAAAACCAAGAAAGAAAAGTAAAATTCAAAAGCAAAAGCACAAAGCAAACACAAAACCAAAAACCAAAAACACAAAGTAGAAAACACCAAACACGAAAGATACGTGAGGCAAAGTCCAAAGAAACGTTTCTCATGAAAATGATTCTTATTCACAAGTGGATTAAACGAGTTTTGTAACTTGACGATTCAAATATGTTCATTGTATAAGTTTTGCTTGCACAGTACTGTATTAATTCGCAGCAGAAATACGTGTAAATACAGCACTGAATAAGGTATGTACAGCACACAATTTATTTTCTGAGTATGTCCATAGTTGTATTATTTTATTTTCCATTAACCGAAAACCTAGCCTATATTTCCGTTAAAGGCTGATTTTACTGTAATAATATTCATGTTCAAATTAATTTTCATTCTGATTATGAACAGATGACCTGGATGTTGTTGTTGTTGTTCTTGTTCTTCTTCTTATTATTATTATTATTCTCCTCCTCCTTCAAGCGCCTCGTCCTCCAAGAACATTGGCGATCAGTAGCATGATCTGCTGTTTGTCCATAGCTATTCTAAACAGTGTCACTGTATTAAGTCCAAACCCCTGGCTTAAGTTCTTTAGCCAGGATATTCGTCTGCGTCCTGCACCCCTAATGCCATCAATCTTCCCTTGGATAATTAATTGCAAGAGGTGGTATTTGTTGTTGCGCATGAAATGACCAAAGTATTCTAGTTTTCTCCTTTTGATGATACTGAGAATTTCCAAGTCTTTGTTCATACGCCGCAGTACTTCCACATTTGTGACTTCAGCTGTCCATGATATCCTTAAAATCCCGCGATACGTCCACATTTCAAATGCTGTCAGTCTCTTACTTAAAACCTCGGTAAGCGTCCATGATTCAACTCCATAGAGCAGGACACTAAAAACGTAGCATCGACTTAAATCACGGCTGGTCAAAACTTTTCTCATTTTCATGAAAGAACTTCTGGCTATCAATTCTACAGCGAATGTTTCGACTTAAGTCCCAGTTATCATTGATTTGACATCCTAAATAGACTATTTATATGATTAAACCCCTTCAATTCTTTCATTACCAAGTGTAAGAATGCCCCATAAAACAAGCGTTGACCATTTGTTCTCGGTGAGCTAGCTATCCACCTGCAGTTCCGCTCTCGTGAGGATATTGCACTTCATAATGTATTCTTCCGCCTGGGGAGATCTGCTTTAACCGCTATGAAATATTACCTGCACGAGTATGTATTGACATAGCTTGCTAGATCGTAAAACCTGAGAATTATACGTGATAAAAATCACACATGTCAGATGCGAACTCGGGAATAAAGAAGCAGACGTGCACCGTGAAAATATTAATAGTTCACGCTTACTATACCATTGTTGGACTGCAAATGTCCAGTACTAGCACTACCTCACGTCCCTGGGTTCATTTCCAAAGCGGTATGGCACATCTTCCATATATCCATCAACACCTTCATATATTAATTTTAGTAACCACTGATCTTTATGACACACTACCTTTGTCACCAACATCTACGCTTGTCACCACTTTGTACAATAGCCTATTAGGTGTTAGATGTTGTTGCTTCATTTGCGGCTTTAGAAAATCGTAGTCATCAGCTCCGTGATCTTACTGCGTTACTGCACAACGTATCGGCAAACACAAATCATCGTGAACTTGAAGAGTTCTACAATGTAGGTCGCTGATTTGTTATCAATTCCAATAATAATCGTATTATCCTAAACCAGAGGGAGTTAGAAGGTGGGGTTTGTACCAAAATCTTTCAAATCGTCTCAATAGTACAGGAAAAGTCTTGCTTTTCTTGATAAGTCAACGGAAATATATGTATGTGTTTATAAAGTGCTTTTAACCCCATCAGTGCCACGCGCCGATCAAATCGGCTCTCGCTACTATTAATAGCGTCAAAAGTGCCAAAGCCGATTCAATCAGTGCGCTGTTTATCTTATATTTATAGATTTCTGTAGCCATATGTCCGTGATTATTTCATACTGATGGAAAGGTGAGGTTTCAAGCTTGCCTGTGCGGTGTTTACTTTTTTTCATTCGAAGTCCGTTACGCGATAGGATTGAGTTTGTATTCACGCCCTCCCTTTGGCGCTCCCCCAATCACGCGCGTTCCCGCCAAAATTGAGGTGCAGTTGTTTTCTTCTTGTTGAAGTTTTCTGCCTACAGATGTATCTAAGAACTTTCTACAGCTGGAAACGTAGTGTTTCTTTGTATATGACTCCTAGGTGTCCTTAATTTAGGCTCAAAACTGTCTCTTTTTTTTTTACAAAAAAGAAAATTGAACAATTATGAGAATAACCTCAATTAAAATGGTTTAGACGCCGTATTTAATTTATGAACATAATGTATGAAAGAATGAGGTATTGGTTAAAATGCAAAGCAAAAATAATGATTCTATCGTTGGAAATGTGGTATTTATGACCATTGAAAATGGCTTGGCATTCATGGCAAGTATTTCAGGACATGGCTTGGCACTAAGAGAGTTAAATAAATAAACAAGACGATAGCCCCTGGCAGAACTGTGTCGCGTACAGCCCACGTTGCATTAGAGCCGGGCGGGTAGTCTGCGAGAGTTCTTGGACGGGTCCGCTAGTAATAATAATAACAATAATAATAGGATGCAGGAAGACCCAAGAGAAGTGGACGAACATGGACAGTAGATCAAAGGAAACGCGCCAGATGAAGGAATATTGGAGACAGAAGCAACTCCAGGCAAAGGAAAAGAAAAAAGGAATGTCACGTGATCCCAAGTGGTCAATTCGATTGAAAAAAACATTATTGTTAAGGGAAACATACAGGATGATAAATGCCGAAGATCTAGAACCAGAAGCAATCCAAAATATCGACAATTCTTTTAAAAAGTAAAATATAAACTGAACTGTGGCACGTCAAGCCCGCATAACAGCAAAGCCGTACGGGTGGTTTAACACATGCTTGATTTCTTGCAACAGGCCCCGTAGTATTAAAGTATTTTGGTACTGTAAGTACTTTTAATCTTTACCGACAGCGGTAGCTACGGTTGCTAACGCGCAGCCATAGGCCATGACATCAAGCTCTCTTTGGACTTGGTAGACGTGGGTTCGAGCCACACTGTCGGCTGTCCTTGAAAATTGATAATTGCAAGTTTTCAATGTTTTCAGGAGACAAATTACGTCTATTTTAATCGTTTTCAGTGCATAAATGTCCAGTCCCTGCCATCAGTTGAATAATCATTATTACCTGACACCCACTGTTTTAATAAATACTTTCTGCTGCTTAGGCATTTTGAGTTGCGGATGTGCAGACTAAGAATAAAGTAACACATTAACTGAAGAAACTCCTCACAAAACTAACCCTGGGGTAATGGCTGCCGAGATGGTGAAAGGAATGTCCCACCCCATTCCCTTCTTCAAATAGCCAGACAGCAATGCGTAGAGTATGAGTACTGTCATCTCGTTATCTGTTTCTCAGAAAGTTGCTTACAAGGGATACTGCCCAGGCTTACGTGCCGGGTGCGACCGTGATTTCGTGACAGTTCCCCACATTGACACTTCCACACACTGTCCAAAATACTGACACTTCCCCACAGCCCTTGGATGCGGCTACCTGTTTAATGACTCAGAAATAATCATCGTTACAGCCGCATCAGTGACAATGCACCTTAACATAATACTCCTTTGAAATGAAGAAAAGCGCTCTGTCTATGTACTTCATTACTAACACGGTCTCGAAAATATCATTGTGATGTAGTGTAATTTCCATTTACTTATACTTCAAAGGCTACTATGGGGAGGAGCCTTTGGAAATTTCTCATTTTTAATGTACTAGCACTTGTACTTGTACTTGTACTCATAATAGCTGAAGAGTATTAAACCATTTTTGCCTCAAACCTTATACAGTAGTTCAGTAGTTAAAGAATATAATGTGTGATTCCAGAGATATTAAAAGTGCTAAACAACAGTAGGCCAAATTTCAACTTGATCGTTTTCATAGTAGCCTTGGGGGAGGGGGGAGATGTGTGTGGAAATGTCAGTCGAGATTATTTCTGAGTCATTAAACAGGTAGCCGCGTCCAAGGGCTGTTGGGAAGTGTCAGTATTTTTTGCAGTGTGTGGAAGTGTCAGTGAGGGGGACTGTCCGGACACCGCGACCGTGTCAGATGCGACCCACCAAAAATCGTGCCAGTAGCGACCCTGCTAGTAGCTCACAGTGCCCCATGCGACCCATTGTTCGAGAGAAGAATTTTTACGGTGCGCCGTTTTAACTTAATTTACTCCTACTGTCGACCAAAATATTGTGTACACTCGAGTTTGAAAGTTGTTTGTGAAGTAACCAATTGGCCTACATAAAATCCAATAACATCATCATTTTTGTCGTTATATTTTATGTTAAGTCATGTAAGTTTGAAGTTTTTCATTTATATTTTAATATTTTTTTTATCGCAGCTGGAACATAAAGCGTGCTCGTTTTTGAGTGTCTTTCAACCATGCGTCACCTTTAAGAATTAGTTTCATGAACATACGTCATCAGATCGAATCCAAGTTTTAACACAATGTACATTGGAATGTTTTATAACTGGTTTAATAATTTCAAAAAGTTGTGTGTCTAAGGAACACGGTTATCACTTTTTTAAGGTAACTTTTTCTCGGCTCGGGGTGGTTGAAAAATTGCGTTCTTGGTCGCGTTGTAATCCTTATGTAAATACGTAAATGAATGTACTTATTTTATATCGGTTTGTATTTGTACGGGATAAAACAATCCAAACACTAAAGATGGCTTTCCTTTTTTAGTTTTAATAACATACGATTCTTCCCTTGCACAAATCACTTGTAAAGCAAACTTAACACAGATGTTGACTGGTTGCAAGTCACATGATAAATAAGGGCTCGTTGTGTCTTTCAATCAGTCTTCATGACGGGGTAATCCCGCCTCCCCCAGAAAGATGTGTTAGAAATTCCCAGAATCCACCGATCCATCAGTACTTGGGTCGCTAGTGGCACGATGGCAAATTGGTGGGTCGCATGCGGCAAGGGTCGCATCCGGCACGACACCCTGCCCAGATGGTGAAAGGAATGTTCCACCCCATTCCCTTCTTGAAGACAGTATGCTTGCGTAAACTATTAGTTATTAGTCTGTTGCTCAGAAAGTTGCTTACGAGGGATGTCCAACACGCAGGCGAAACATATTTTGTTCAAGATGTTTTAAATTATAGTTAATATCAACTAGCCTCCGTGGCTTCGGCGGCAGCAAGCCGGCCTCTCACCACTGGGTCCGTGGTTCAAATCCCGATCACTCCATGTGAGATTTGTGCTGGAAAACGCGGAGGAAGACAGGTTTTTCTCCGTGTACTCCTGTTTTCCCGGTCACAAT
This sequence comes from Meconema thalassinum, assembly GCA_946902985.2. Taxonomy (NCBI): domain Eukaryota; kingdom Metazoa; phylum Arthropoda; class Insecta; order Orthoptera; family Tettigoniidae; genus Meconema; species Meconema thalassinum. Next base: position 68,228,167 of record OX336399.1, on the reverse strand, counting down.
TTCATTCCAGCAATACTCTCCACTATCATTTCATTTCATCTGTCATTCATTTAATCATTGCCGCACTGGCCGAGAGCGCTAACGCGCTATCTCGTGTCTCGCCGGCATCGGGAGAGCGTGGGTTCGATGCCCACCTCGGCCGTCCTGAAAATGGTTTTCGTGGTTTCCCATTTTCACTACCAGGCAAATGCCGGGACGGTTCCTTTCAATAGGTCCACGGCCGATTCCCTTTCATAATCCCTTCCCCCACCCGTCCTGAAAAGAAAAAAATACATGGCCATTGGCTGAATTAATAAAAAAAAAATCATTGCCCCAAGGGAGTGCGACAGGCTTCGGCAGCCGGCACAGTTCATATCCTCGCCGCTAGATGGGGGCTTCATTCATTCAATTCCCTGACCCGGTCGGTCGACTGGAAGCAGGCTGTGGATTTTCACTTAATTTCAACTGTATATGGTAAAATATGCTGTTATGTTCGGTATGCAATAAATCCATTAAACACTCAAAATTTGCATTTGCATATGCATTAAAACAAACGGTCTCTACTGATTTCAGTCGTGAAAATCCTACTGTTGAGAATATGCATTGCTTGAAACCTCGTCGTGCCTTGTAACCGTAATATAGGAGTTTATGACATCTCTTACTACATTGTAAACATAGAAGCAAGCGGCAAGCGCTTCCAAGAAAACTCCCGAGCTCTTACAGTATAAGAAACTTGATGGTGCAAGTATTATGCCGGCGAGCAATTTGATTTTTCTCTTCAATGTTGGGCAATAAAGCAGAGGTTTAGTACCCGTAAAATCAGTCTACTCTCCCTCCTTGCCTCTCCTTTCCTCCTCTGGAACAATGTTGCTGACTTGGCTACTCCGTTGTTTTACATTTTACTTTCATTACACATGTCTGGTAGCAGTCTGCGCCTTCAACCTGGTTTTGTATCATCTTAACAAGTGAGTGAAGCAGTTGCGTGCATAACCGATGTTCTTTATTGTATCCTCCGCGTCAGCTTAAATAAGTTACTAACAATGTAACTTCACCATTTGTCCACCAACACTGCAAACATGGTGATTGTAAGTTAGGCCGCGTCACCTCAAATAAGATATTAACAATGTAACTACCATTTCTCTCTCATCTCTACAAATATGGTGAGTGTAGTCCACGTCATCTCAGATAATTTATAAACAATGTAACTTTACTATTTGTCCCTCATCTCTACAAATAGCCTATGGTGATTGTAGTCCGCGTCTCCTCAAATAAGTTACTAACAATGTAACTTTACTAATTGTCCCGCATCTCTACAAATATGATGATTGTACTCCACGTCATCTCAAATAATTTATAAACAATGTAACTTCACCATTTGTCCACCAACACTGCAAACATGGTGATTGTAAGTTAGGCCGCGTCACCTCAACTTTACCATTTGTCTCTCATCTCTACAAATAGCCTATGATGATTGTAGTCCGCGTCTCCTCAAATAAGTTACTAACAAAAGTTTGGTGCTTTTCAGTCGGTCAACACGAATGTACCCAAAAAGAGCTGGGTTATGCCCTAATCCTGAAGTAAATTACATGAGATTAATAAACCCAGCTCTTTTTGGGAACATTCGTGTTGACCGACTGAAAAGTACCAAATTTTTGTTTACTTAGGCAACACAGTAAAAGTGGCTTCAAACCCCACAATGTAAGTTACTAACAATGTAACTTTAGCACTTGCCCCCCATCACTACAAACAACTACTAATAATTGATTTAATTGTCCGGCTCCATGGCCAATTGGTTAGCGTGCTAGACTTTGGCCCTAAGGGTTCTGGGTTCTATTCCCGGCCGGGACATTAGGGAATCTCCTGGGATTAATTCATGTGGCCCGGGGACTGGGTGTAGCCTATTTGACGTCTTCATCATCAGTTCACCCTCATTCCGACGCGTAGGTCACCCACGGGCGTCAACTTGAAATACCTGCACTCGGCTTCTCAGGAAGCCACACCGAATATATATATATATATTTGATACAGCCACCTATGGACTACAAATACAAAACAACCGTTCAGGGTTTCCTCTTTCCGTTTAGTTTCCTGCCAAAGACCTTTCAGCCCTTGGCTCCTTCTCAATCGTTCTTCGGCTGAAAGCGTGGGTCTTTCTTTAGGGGGAGCCTCCACAGCTGCAATTTTGGTTCTGAATCCTGTCCTGTCCCAGACTTCAGCTGGTCCAATGTTTGCCCTTTATAAGTCCTGAAGCCATGGAGGTTGCACCTTCCATTTCTCCTGAAATTAGTTATTTATTTACTTACTGTAGTCTACTTGGCAGCCTCCGTAGCTTAGGCGGCAGCACGCTGACCTCTCACCACTGGGTCCGTGGTTCAAATCCTGGTCACTCCATGTGAGATCTGTGTTGGACAAAACGGAGGCTGATAGGTTTTTCTCCGGATACTCCGGTTTTCCCTGTCGAACGTTTCATTCCAGCAACATTCTCCACAATCATTTCATTTCATCTGTCATTCATTTAATCATTGCCTCAGGGAAGTGCGACAGGCTTCGGCAGCCGGCACAGTTCATATCCTCGCCACTAGATGGGGGACTTCATTCATTCCATCCCTGACCCGGTCGGTCGACTGGAAGAAGGCTGTGGATTTTCATTACTGAATCAAACCTCTTTCCTCTCAGTTCTGCCTCCTCATGCGGAGGAGTGTTCCAACTCTTAGGCTAGATTTACATTTCTTGGCAGAGCTTGGCACTGGAACTGGAGTCTCAATGCGTCCTCAGAGGTGGCAGAGACGACCACATTGACCTTGTCGGGGAATTCAGTTCCATAGAATTGAAATGAAAACAAAGCTCTCCACAATCATGCATCAGATCGATCGTGGGTAAAAGCTGAGTCGTGCAGCCTTTATACTTTCTTCCCATGATGTGAAGTAGCGGCAGTGGGTAATTATTGTAATGGTTTAATCGTGAAAGAAATTTGGTAAGAGTTTCCTCACAGTGAACTAACAAAGTCATCAGCGCTGAAGGAATGTCGACTCACCTGACTCCTGGGGGTACAGCTGGGTTGGCGTAGTAAGTTACTTCGTAAAAGTAACTGACTGGCTGCGTGGCGCAGTGGTAGCGTTCTCGACTGCTGTGCTCAAGGTTGCAGGATCGAATCCTGGCGCAGTTGGTTGGTATTTGAGGTTGCACAAATGCATGGGTGTCATGTCAGTAGGCTACATTTACTGGCGCGGTAATCCTGGAATGGTTGCGTTCGTCTCTATGACGAAAACGGGATAACTGCTGCACCCACCCCCCACCCCTTCCCCCTTTTGTCCAATCATCACCAGCGTTTGGCAGTCCTAAATATCAAGGAAAATTAGTCAAAATTTAAAAAATAAAACAAAAAATAAATAAACGGTACGGTAGTCAAAGTCCATAAAACCTCTAAAAACAATCAAAATTTGCTGTCAAACTTTGCCAAAAATGAAAAGCTCTAAAAGTAAAAAAATAAAAAAATACCGTACCTAAAATCTAAAAAGACAACAAAAATATCAAAATTAGTCAAATTACAAACAAATCAAAATTAGTCAAATTACAAACAAATCAAAATTAGTCAAATTACAAACAAATCAAAATTGGTCAAAAGGGCTCAAAAAGTCTAAAAACACAAAAATCAAAATTAGTCTAAATCCAAAAAGTAAACAGTAAAAAATTAATGAAAATCAGTTCAAAAATTTTAAAAAGTCAATATCCCTCCCCCTCCCCCAACCCCCACCCCAAATAACAAAAGTCAAACAAAAGTATTCGACAAAAAACAGTCTCCATTCTGCTAGCCTAGAGAGTGGAATAAAAGTTGACGTAGGGGCCGATAACCTCGATGTTAGGCCCCTTAAAACAACAATTATCATCATCATCATCATCATCATCATCAACAGTTGACGTAAGTGGTGTTTATTATCAGTTTGTAGAATCAGAGTCGTCACCGATGTGAAGTGCTACTGATAACAACGTTGCAATTAGCGCCACCGTTCTAGGGTTGGAAATCTAGGTTATCGTTCCCTAATGAAATGAATGGGTACGAAAATCAAAATCATCTGCCACAACTAACTTATGGAAATGGACAAAACAGGAATAAGGGATAACTGCCCTCAACCCTTGAAGAATGGAGATTGAGAGACATTGAAGGAAATAGAGCCATAAAAGGCAGATAGGAAAGGGGGAAAAGAGGAGAGGGTCCACCCCTGAGGCACTGGAAGAGGAAGAAAAGAAGGAAGGAAGGTTTATTTTAGATTTGCATGACCGTTAATCACGTGATCATGAGCCACGGGACCTCATTTTTACATGGAATCTGAACCACAGGACATGGCATTTCACCTAGAAATTCTCACATGCATAGACCGGGAATCGAACCACTGCGCCACCATGCCCCTACACTGGAAAGAGGAAAAAAATAAACGGAGCCAGCCTAGGAATCCCTTGTGGTTGCCAACTCCCGAACACAACAACTGTGAGCCCTTGAGAGTGTAGCACTATCCAGGGTGCATCATAAGTGGTGGAGTTACAGACACACTGCCACTTTTATGCCTTTGTGCAGAAGGCAGGAGATATCATGAAAAGGAAAATAAGAGATCTGACGTCTCGAAGGATGAGGGATCAGGAAAGATAGTCTAGGGCCAATTTAGGCTGGAAAGTGAAAACTACCCTAGGCCTATGCCTCAGGTACTCAAATACCAACGGTGTCGGAAGAGAACAAGAGTTGACGAAGAGATATCGAGAGGAAAGATGGCAGAGAGGAGCCTGGACTCAGCTGGGGTCCTGTGGTCGCCAACCCACGTGCCACTCGTCATGAGGCGGGGAGTTGAAACGTTACATTGCTTACCTTAGGACTATACGGAGTATAGACAAAGTCACATTGAATTGCGAGTATATGAACCTGGCCGTTCCAGTTATGTTGGACTATTTCCTGCTACATCTCCCGGTGGTATGTATGTGAGTATTGCAAGCCTCTTGGGCGTGGATGGACATAACTCACGTTTTCAATTAATTTCGATCTTCAAACATAACAACATGAGGCCTTTGACTCCGCATTGGACTGAGCAGCAGAGCACAATCGTGAACTCGGTTAGTGGTACAGGGTATTCGCCAAGTTACTGGCCCCAGGCACCCGTCCTTCAGCCACTTCTACTTAGCGTGATCGCTTCATATAGCCTGTTGCTGCGAACATCAGCCTTGTCTATTTGCAGAGGCGTTAGACTGAACGCCAGTTTTCCAACATTTCGTTTTTATTTTTTATGAATTAATGCAGTAAAATTGTTTGCAATGGGGTGAAATTATTTCAAACGTTTAATTAATAGTCTTAATTACATTTTCTTTTCAGAAACTGACAAAAATGATTTTTTAGAATTTCCACTAAAATAGTAGACTTGTTAATGCAGAATGACACACGTTTCGATTTGCTTACTTGATTCTAGACTAGCAACCCACCCCGGGCGGCTTCGCCCGGGAACAGTTATGAATGCATTACGTGATGAGCGCTTTGTTTTCGATGTCAATGAACTACGATCTATATCCGTTTTACGTCTCGACATGATGGTTTAAAATCACTGACTGGACTATTAGTTATATTATCATGGAGATGCATGTGCAACGAATTCTTGTCAGACGTAATTTAAGAATGGCGAGGTGCATGAAACACAAATCCCCCTTCCGTTCAATCTTAACATGACTCTGTATTTTGCGGAACGAAAAGTTGACAGGCGAAATAAAGAAAAGCTGAGTTGCACTTCCAGGGAAACTTCAAGCACAACCACTCTCTTCTGAAGTCTTAACTCAACACGACTCGACGGTTTGCTGCTGGCTGTATCTGGGGTAATAGGGTCGCCCGCTAGCTAGTCTGTAACTGGGGTGATAGGCTCGCCCCTAGCTAGCTCGTAAACTGTTGCCTCAGTAATTGAATGGAGATTGTTGGAAGAAATGGAAACGTAAGGATAACAGTCGAGCGGATGCGGGGCGGATGTGGATAACAGTCGTGCGGATGCGGGCCGGATTCGGATAACGTTTTGTTTACTCACCCAGGCCTGTAGCGATAGCACAGGAAGCCAACAGTTTGGCGACAACACTGACGCCAGCTGTCGCCATAACTCGGACACAATTTTGCCCTATCACACATCCATCACCCACAATCAGTATGTATCGTTCTCCCACCAGAAATGAGGCGAGCTATGAGAACTGATTGTTTCTCTCTCATGATCCTCCTTTCATTAATTGCACCAACTGGTTTGGTTCCGGTCCTAGGACTGAGGAGGTCGCGTAAGGCCAATGCCCACCATTTAAGAGATCACTAGTTTGATTCTAGAGGAAGAAATATTGAGAAAGTGGTTAAAGCAATTTCAGCGTAAGTTATGATTATTTTGTAAGTAAGAAATCAGTAAAACTGGCTGCGTGGAGCAATGGTAACGTTCTCGCCTTCTGTGCCCAAGGTTGCAGGATTGAATCCTGGAGCAGTCAGTTTATTTACTGAAGGAATAGAAGTCATTTTTCAGTGTTGCCTAATTGTATTAAAGAATGCTTTTTAGTCGGGCAACACAAATAGTGCCCAATTAAATTAGGTGGGAAAACAAGTATTTACATGCCCTATAGTCTTTCCGTTTGGCCATGAAACTCAGGGATTAAGGGACTTCTCGGAACTCAACTGACGTCACTCACTCACCCTCCCGACCCTCTTGTTGGACCGGCCAGTGGCGTATAATGACTCACCTACTGGTGCTGTCCCACAGGACTAAAATGTTTTTAATTTTAAGTTTGAATTTACAATTTTCAAGTTTTGTAATTCTACATAAAATTCTAAAGAAAATGAGTCCAAACTCGGACTTCTTACATCTTAAACTGTCATTTATGATTGTATTGCAACTAATAGTTGTTGTTTTTTATCATTATTTTGGCCACTATCAGACCGTGGATATGAAGCATTTCAGTCGCGATTGGACTAATTTTATTTAGAATTTTATGTAGAATTCAAAAAAAAAAAAAAACTAGAAAATTGTAAATTTAAACTTGAAATAAATAAAGTTTTAGTCCTGTGGGACAGCGCCAGTAGGTGAGTCATTGTCGCCACCGACCGGTCAGGCAAGCGGGTCACGAGGGTGAGTGAGTGACGTGAGTTGAGTTCCGAGAACTCCCTCAATCCTCTGGGTATCATGGCTAAACGGAAAGACTATAGACTGAAATAAACAAGATAGTATTACCAAAATAACACGCTTTTATGTACAAAATGGGGTACTTAATTGGATATGTTTCGAACGTCAAACGTTCATCTTTAGATCCTTTTTACTTAGGCTTAATTAGTGTGCGATGTTTATGAATTACACTTATGCACAAATATAAATACATACCTGCCAACACAAATATAAATACATACCTGCCAACACAAATATAAATACATACCTGCCAACACAAATATAAATACATACCTGCCAACACAAATATAAATACATACCTGCCAACACAAATATAAATACATACCTGCCAACACAAATATAAATACATACCTGCCAACACAAATATAAATACATACCTGCCAACACAAATATAAATGCATACCTGCCAACACAAATATAAATACATACCTGCCAACACAAATATAAATACATACCTGCCAACACAAATATAAATACATACCGTACCTGCCAACACAAATATAAATGCATACCTGCCAACACAAATATAAATGCATACCTGCCAACACAAATATAAATACATACCTGCCAACACAAATATAAATACATACCTGCCAACACAAATATAAATACATACCTGCCAACACAAATATAAATGCATACCTGCCAACACAAATATAAATACATACCTGCCAACACAAATATAAATGCATACCTGCCAACACAAATATAAATACATACCTGCCAACACAAATATAAATACATACCTGCCAACACAAATATAAATACATACCTGCCAACACAAATATAAATACATACCTGCCAACTTTCCCGAATAAGGCGAGAGACTCCCAATTTTCCATAATGTTTTCCCGTCTCACGATTCCTCAAGTTATCCTCCTGATTTTCTGAAAATTATTGCCGAACTTAAAATATTATCCAGTTTTTTTTTTTTTTGGAAGTGTTTAGAGTGGACAATTAATGGATGTTATTTGGGCACCTGAATTCGTAAATGTGTTTTGCTCCAGTGTAAGCGGTTCCTTATTGACTTTGCTGCAACATTTTCGTCACATTCTAGAGTTTTTGCTTGGTGTTTGACTCTCCATTATGGTCAAAATATAAAATACTATTTCTTTTTGAAACAGTTTTCGGAAGAATTTCCGTGCATGATTGAATCCAGCAAAGGTCAATTATTTTCCATTCTGTACTGTTTGTCGAAGTAATGTGAGAAAAAGTGATATTTCAAAACGCATGGGAACAAAGGAGCACCAAGAAAATGTAAGGAGTAGCAAAACAACATTAAAAAAAATTGGTGTTAAAATTGAAAGTAATGGGATAATTGAAGCATAGTTTGCCAATTAATAGAGCTGATATGCACTATCTGCCTCTCCTGAGTTTTCCTTATTTTCATATCAAAATCGCCTGATTTTGGTTTTGTAAGGTTGGCAGCTACAATGTTTAGATTACAGTATGTTTCTAAAAACTAGTGTAACGCATGTAAAATAGTTTTATCGTTTCACTGTTGGGTAAGTGAATATCTAGTGAAAGATGCAGTGTGTGGCATTAGCTAGACCTGTCTCGACGTAATGGTGCTTATGCGACCATACAAGTTGTCCGAGTATTTTATGATTAAATGTTTCCCTACTTTATTGAGCACATAAAATTTGTAACAATTCCCATGAATAAATTCCATACTTTATATACACTAACATGATATTGCAAAAGAAGGAAGGACACCATTTAAGGACATAGAGATCCTGTTTTTTCTCCTGCGCTCCCTACATCCAGTTATTATTTTGCAAGGGAATACGTTCATTTATTTGATGTTATAACTACCACAAATTGGAGTAACTGCACGGGTTTGAAGCTAATCATCGACTGTCAGTGAAATTGATTTCTTTGGCCTCCCTTTTCCCACTTCATCAAATACCGGGACGGTATCTTCTAATAGGCTACGGCTTTTTTTTTCTTCCTACACCCTTCTTTAATTCATTTCTGTCCGCCTTGTTACGTAGTGGCTAGCACTCTTGGTTATCATCACGGAGTCCCGAGGTCGATTCCCGGTTCTGCTAAGAAAGAGGAGGCGGGTTCCATTCCTACCTCAGCCATCCTGGAAGTGGTCTACTGTGATTTCCCACTTTTACGCCAGGCAAATGCCGGTATGGTTTCTAAATTAAGGCCACGGCCGCCTCCTTCTCAATCCTCGCCTTAATTAAAACTACACACACTAATACATCCATCACAATAACACAGGTTATCAGACAACACACACCAAAGTACATGGGGATACATAACCGTGATGTCTCAAAGCCACTACTGCTCGGTTCCAAGCTCTGTGAACGTGCAGGTTGAAGGGCAGAGGCAGGGTAGGAGCAGGCGAGAATTGAGAAGCCTGTCGACAGCCCGCCGTGTTACCTGACATTCTCGTCTATTCCAATACTGCTAACATAGGGTCTTTTCTGAAACCAGTGTGGCGTTGGGAACGAGTGACTGAGTCACCGACTAATGTATTTGCTTCTGTTACTACGCAAGGACCGAGAAACCTCATCACTCGTCACCACCACTACCCGTAGTCTGCGATGCACATTCCTCTCAGGTCCACGCAGCTTAGACTCGAGCAGTAAATGAATCAACAACTACAACTCGATCATCTTCGTTTACTTCATTTATCATTATCTTGTTCGAACACATTTTCGAGTGTTGGCTCAGTAAATCTATGTACACACATCAAAAAAAGTTTTGCATCACCTCGGTTCCCAGATCTCCGGCATATAGACGTTGACTGTGTATATTGTATCAAAGATAGTCCCTTTGACTGTTCATAGATGTCACTAAAACTGCTCAAAGATGTAAACAACCATGCATGAGCAGGGCCTATTAGACGGAGGGGGTACGACAGCCGATCAGTTCCAGTCATTCCACCAGGACGAAGGTACGCTGCTCATGTTGTCTGTAGTTCTACCATGCCTAGAAGGTCAATACCGCAGTTCGATCGCGTCCGCATTGTTACTTTGTGTCAAGAAGGGCTCTCAACAAGGGAAGTTTCCAGGCGTCTCAGAGTGAACCAAAGCGATGTTGTTCGGACATGGAGGAAGTACAGAGATACAGGAACTGTCGATGACAGGCCTCGCTCAGGCCGCCCAAGGGCTACTACTGTAGTGGATGACCGCTACTTACGGATTGCCGCTCGGAGGAACCCTGACAGCAATGCCACCATGTTGAATAATGCGTTTCGTTCAGCCACAGGACGTCGTGTTTCAACTCAAACTGTGCGCAATAGGCTGCATGATGCGCAACTTCACTCCCGACGTCCATGGCGAGGTCCAGCTTTGCAACCCCGACACCATGCAGCGCGGTACAGATGGGCCCAACAACATGCTGAATGGACCCCACAGAATTGGCATCACGTTCTCTTCACCGATGAGTGTCGCATATGCCTTCAACCAGACAATCGTCGGAGACGTGTTTGGAGGCACCCTGGTCAGGCTGAACGTCTTAGACACACTGTCCAGCGAGTGCAGCAAGGTGGTGGTTCCCTGATGTTTTGGGGTGGCATTATGTGGGGCCGACGTACGCCACTGGTGGTCATGGAAGGCTCCGAAACGGCTTTACGATACCTGAATGACATCCTCCGACCCATAGTGCACCCATATCGGCAGAATATTGGAGAGGCATTTGTCTTCATGGACGACAATTCTCGACCTCATCGTGCACATCTTGTGAATGCGTTCCTTCAAGATAACGACATCGCTCGACTACAGTGGCCAGCATGTTCGCCAGACATGAACCCTATCGAACATGCCTGGGATATGTTGAAAAGGGCTGTTTATGGACGTCTTGACCCACCAACCACTCTGAGAGATTTACGCCGAATTGTCGTTGAGTTGTGGGACAATTTGGACCAACAGTGTCTTGATGAACTTGTGGATAGTATGCCACGACGAATACAGGCATGCATCAATGCAAGAGGACGTGCTACTGGGTATTAGAGGTAGTGGTGTGTACTGCAATCTGGACCACAAATGCTGAAAGTCTAGCTGTATGATGGTACAACATGCAATGTGTGGGTCTCATGAGCAATAAAACGAACTGAAATGTTGTTTGTGTTGATCTCTATTCCCTTTGTATTTAAAGGTTCCGGAACTCTTGGAACCGAGGTGATGCAAAACTTTTTTTGATGTGTGTATATAAAAATCAATGTTTCGTGATAGTTTGTCTGTCTGTGGGTATGTCTCCTATGCGTTCATAAACCATTCATCCGATTGCGATGAAACTTGGGTGAGATGTTGAGTACACTCCAAGGAAGGTTTCTGATTTAGTAAATCCATTTTACATTAGGTAGCACACGACAAGATTCAACAAATGAGCGACGATGCGCGAAGCGTTTCAACAAAGTCCCGTATGTGTTCATATACCATTCGTCCGATAGCGTTGAAACTTGGGTGAGATATTCTATACACTTACGTGAAGGTTTCAAAATTAGTGAATACATTTCACAGTAGATAGCGCAAGAGTAGATTCAACAATTGAGCGACGACACGCAAAGCGTTTCAACAAAGTCCCGTATGCATTCATATACCATTCGTCCGAAAGCTATGAAACTTGGATGAAATGTTATGGACTCTTCATGGAAGGTTTTTGGCTTAGTAAATCCACTTTACAATAGGCAGCGCACGAGTAGATTCAACAAATGAGCTACGACGCGCGAAGCATTTAAAAAAAAGTCACGTATGCGTTCATATACCATTCGTCCGATAAGGATGAAACTAGGCTGAGTTGTTATGTGCACTCTAGGGAAGGTTTCTGGCTTTGTAAATCCGTTTAACAATCGGTACAGCACGAGTAGAATCAACAAGTCCCGTATGCGTTCATATACCATTCGTCCGATGGTGATGAAATGTTGGTGAATCGTTGAGCACACTCCAGGGAAGGTTTCAGGCTTAGTAAAACCTTTTCTCAATAGGTAGCGCATGAGTAGATTCAAGAAATGAGTGACGGGTGCGTATCGTTTAAACAAAATCCCGTATACGTTCAAACACCATTCATCCGATTGCGATGATTTATTGTGTACGCGCCTGGGAAGGGTTTCGACTTAGTAAATCCAATTCACAATAGGTAGCGCACAAGTAGATGCAACAAATGGGTGACGACGCGCGAATCGTTTAATCAAAATCCGGTATGCGTTCATATGCCATTCATCCAATTGCGATGAAACTTTTGAAAGTTGTTGTGCACGCTCCCACGAATGATTCTAAATTAGTAAATCCATTTAACGATAGCTTACAGGCAGTTAATGGAAATTAAAAAACATGTCGTGTAACCAACAGCACTTCAAGAAACAGAATTTCAACGCCAAAACTTTTTTTTGTTTGGCATTGCAACGCATGCCGGGTACAGCTTGTGATATATAAATGCTTTTCAGTCGGTCTGACCAATTACAGAGATTAATATAGTACATTATGCAACGAGCCTATAATGGCAATAATTAAGACACGAGTATTTTTATAAAACGAGCGTATGCGAGTTTTATAATTTCCATACGAGTGTCTTAATTACCATTATAGGCGAGTTACATACGACTGTTTATGTTCGACGATAATTATAACTCTATTATATGTTTTAACATAAATATTCATAAATATCTGTTGAGATTGTCACTAGAATTTTGTGATCGGGGGCTGCGCAGGGTAGGATATCTCTGATTTCTAAGCTCTCTGACCGACCGACGCATGCGCTCTGTGTGCTTCAATGCCATATGTGCAGATTGAGCACCAGTATTCTGTAAAAATGTCACCGAAATCGTTTGAAAACAACCCGCTGCGTAGAAATTGGATTTGGGGATATTAAGGTACAGTCTCATATTCACCAGTTTATTTACGCGAACATATGGACGGTGCACTTTCGGTAATTTATATAGACATGTTGGATTTTGAGCGCATGCGCGAAAGTATCCTTATCTAATTGGTCAAACAACTGTTTCTTGAGTTGTGATTGGTTGGTTGGTTGGTTCCTTAGTTTAGGGGCTGCGACAACGCGGTCATGTAGCCCCGTGTACTTTGGGTGTGTGTAGAATCTGTCTGATAACCGGTGTTAATTGTGATGACTGTATTAGTGTGTGTATCTGTTTTTTAATTCAAGTAGAGACTGCAACTTTGAATTTTCAAATAGTTCCTACTTTTGCCGCCAAACGCCACCGTCAACGACTACTAGGCCTAGTTCAGAACTAGCTACTAGACGCCACCGCAGTCGGCTCTTGGCAACGAACGTAGCAACCTAAGAGCGTTGTTTACATTCTTAACCTATCCAATTTAGTTTCACACAGGTGTAATTAGTGGAAAGATCTTTAACATGCCATAAATCTATGACATGGGACCGCCGGCTTTACTTCCCCTCCGAAGGAAGGCATACTGAGGGATTTTTAACGCTCTTAAAAAATCCGACGGCTTCGGCCGGATTTGAACCCGCTATCTTGGGCATAGAAGCTCAGCATGCTACCAACTACGCCACCGAAGCCGCCTGAGTTGTGATTGGTGGGAGAAACTGTTTCATAATAAAAATAGTGTTATAATGACCATCATTATGATACAGTTTTCAGACATATAATGGTCAGGGTCGAACATAAAGTACATTAATTAATACATAATTATATTAATTAATCTCTTGGAATTCTTTTCCGGTGTAGGAATTAACACCCATTACAATCGTATTGTTCTACTGAAAGACATTAAAATTTCTCCTTCATTTATCAGTTTTATTTATTTATCGTATGGCTTTTAGTGCCGGGAGTGTCTAAGTACATGTTCGGCTCTCTAAAGGCTGTAGCTGCTTCAAGCGGACACCCATGGGGTGAGCTACAAGTTCCATTCCATTTTAAGTAGTTCCAACTTTCACTACCAGATGTCACTGATACCTAGTGGTGAACGTTGGAACTTTGATAGAGTGTTCCAACGATATCTAACCTAGAAATTTAGCTTCACACAAGTTTAATCTGTGGAAATATCTTTTACATGCCATAAATCTATGACATGGGACCACCGGCTTCACTTCCCCTCCGAAGGAGGGCATACTGAAGGATTTTAACGCTCTTAAAAACATCCGACGACTTCGGCCGGGTTTGAACCCGCTATCTTGGGCACAGCAGTTCAGCATGCTACCAACTACGCCACCGAAGCCCCTCAGAAATTCCCTTCAAAACGTTTGCGTCAGGATGGGCATCCAACAGTGAAAATCATCCGGTAAATTTTAAAGTCATATTTCCCCTTATTGATCCTGTAAAACGGTATTAATAAGGGATAAAATTATTAATAGCCTATTACTTTTGTGTTTAAGCCTTCACAATTTAGACTGGCGTGATGCAGCCCTTCATAATCGTTTCAACTAAGCATAGCTATCCCACCCTACATCCTGGGGGCCGATAACCTATATGTTAGGCCCCTTAAAACAACAATTATCATCATCATCATCACACCCTACATCCAAGGCAATCTGTTTTATTAATTCTAACTTCGGTTCTTTTCTTCGATCTTTTTTTTTCTCCACAAATGTTTATATTCCTGATTGTCTTACAATCATGTGCCCTACCAACCTATCTCTTCTCTTCATTAGCAGTCGCAATCTTATTAATATTTCTCCATTTGCTACTCCCGATCTGATCTTGATCATTCTCCTGTCACACCACATTTCAAAAGTTTCCATTCTCTTCTGTTTTACTGCACATACAGTCAAAGTTTCACTTCCATAGAGCTTCAGACAAAGGGTTTCAAAAATTAAATTCTGTGGAAAATGTTCATTCAAGAATAGATTACTATCGTGTAAGGCGCCAAATACCCACAATCGCGACCAGCGCCACTTCTAGTCTCTGTAGTGTTGATGCCTCAGAACAGAAGGTTACAGCCGTGATACCGTGATCAAAATATTTAAACCTTTTCTCTAAAATAGGATACATAATATATATACTTTATTTATTTTTTATTTATATAAAAAAGCAATAACATATTTGCGGTAAAGGTGAAGGGAACAGAAGCGTAGTAGGTTTTGATGACAGCCGGGTTATACAGAGAAGTTTGTTGAAAGTCTTCTTAGTTCAGATGCCACAGCTGGAAGGCGTTCCTCCTGATGATGGTTCGAGGGTTCTGTTCAGCACGCAATACACCCTACAGCACTTATATGCCTCCAGCACTTGGCAAGCGATGGCAGGATGAAACCACGATGACACGACACCGATCCGCAATAATATTGGGATAGGAACATCATAAGGTTTCTACAAGTATTCGTATCAGTTACTTTTTTGACGGTAATAGAGTGTAACGATATTATTCTTAATTAAATTAAATAACTGTAACGGTAACGGCTTCACTTTCAACTAGTAAGGGGTAGTGGAACAACTCGTTGTTAAATTTATTTTATAGGTAAATCGGAATAGCCAAGATTTCTGATATGTTCGTCACAATCATTCTTGGTACGCTCTAAAAAAAACGCAGAAGATTTCTGAAAATTTTCTCATCTCGCAAGGAAATATATTTAACTACCGTATAAAAGTTATCAGTGTAGAGCCTCCGTGGCTAAGGCGGCAGCACGCCGGCCTCTCACCACTGGGTCCGTGGTTCAAATCCCGGTCTCTCCATGTGAGATTTGTGCTGGACAAAGCGGAGGCAGACAGGTTTTCCTCCGGGTACTCCGGGTTTCCCTGTCATAATTTCACTCCAGCAACACTCTCCAGTATCATTTCATTTCATCTGTCATTCATTTAATCATTGCCCCAGGGGAGTGCGACAGGCTTCGGCAGCCGGCACAATTCATATCCTCGCCGCTAGAGGGAGCTTCATTCATTCCATTCCCTGACCCGGTCGGTGGACTGGAAGCAGGCTGTGGATTTTTCATAAAAGTTATGAGTATGGCAACTTTATTGATAATTGAATGGTAAAGCCTACGACTGACAATGAGTGAGAATGTCACCATTGCACCTCGCAACATCAATAGTACCAATAGGCCAAAAACGTACATAAAGATTTCCTTTTTTCTCTTAACTTGAAGGGAGATAAAGTGAGATATAGACCCATTGAAGAAAATAGAGATGCAGGAAATTCTTGCCTAACCTATCTGAGTTTAAGATTAATTAGTTGACCTTGCTGATTGATTCAAATCGTGCGCCACGGCTGCGAGGGCACCTGCAGCAATTCCATGGATCGAAGGTTTGAATCCGGGAGCTGACAGTGGCTATCCTGAGTGTGGATTTTCCCCACGTTATCCTCACACTCCCTCCAGGTGAATGCTGGGGTAGTACCTTACTTTACGATCCGGAGCACCTAACTCATCCCTGTCCCTAATACAGTCATCACATAAATACAGGTTATCAGACAAATTACACACACCCAAATACATGGGACTGATGAACAAGATGTCCCAAGCCCCTTAAATGAATTATTAAAAACCGATTTAGGGGATTTGCAACATTGTGGTCATATAAACCCGTGTAGTTGTATGTGTGTTGAACTTGCCTCGTGATAACGTGTATTTATGTGATAATAATAATAATAATAATAATAATAATAATAATATCGTATGACCTCGGGGCCGGGTGCAAGTTTTGTAATTTGACACCCAGAGGGTAGCTTGCATGTCAAATTTCGTTGTTCCTTGAATCACTATGAAAGTCAAGGAGGTTAGATATCTTATCTCCTTGAACACTATAGCGCTTTCTAGTAGAGAAATGGGGAACTTCGTGTTGGTGGAAACTCCCGAGATTAATTTTGCCATTATGAACACGGCCTACTGAATTCAAATGGGTTCTTTGACATGCCAACATCGTATGACATGCGTGTCGTATTTTTGCCGCCTTTCAAAAATCACTTACCACGGCCAGGAGCGAACCTGAAATTTTGGGGTTAGTAGACCGACACGCTATCCACTCACCCACCGTGGCAAGCTATTTATGTGATGAATGTAGTAGTGTGTGTAACTGTATTAAGGACAGAGATGAGGTAGCCCCATGTACTTGAGTGTGTGTGTGGAATTTGTCTGATGACATATGTTATTGTGATGGCTGTATTAGTGTGTGTATTTATAATTCAGGTAAGGGTTGGGAAGGAGGCGGCCATGTCCTTAAGTTAGAAACCATCCCAGCAGAAGTGGAAAACCACAGAAAACAGATGGCTGAGATGGGAATTGAAACCCCCCTCTTTCCAGTTTTGCCTCACGTGGTTGAGTGTACCTCATTCTATCCCACAGAATTCAAATTTATTTGCAGAGACGGAAATCGTACCCAGAACCCCACGGACAACCGCCAAGAACGGTAGCATCTACAAGACGAGGTGGTTCTAAATTTAAAAAAATTCCACCTACATTTGACAACCCCTCTTCTGATGGTCTCGTTAAAATCATGTGGTAAAATTATGAATGCGTGAGGTTTTAAACAAATAAAATTAGTCTGTATGTGGTCTTTTCCTCCCTTCATTTTTAACCCTGATTGTTTGTCTAGACCTGTCTGTGTCTTTTCATGCACCCTCAGACTTCCGGGGGGTAGTAATTTGCTCAGACGGCTGCGGAAGTTTGTTTACTATAATTTCGAATTCAATAGACGTCAAAAGAGTGATTGACAGTTTCCTTTCATCAAAAGAAAGATACTGGCGCCTGAAATAAAAGCTAAGGAAACAGATACTTACTTTTGTATTCCTCTGTTGATGTCAAATGTTGCGTGGTCTCATAATTTAATCACCAACATAATTCGAGGAACGGTTCTCCAAGTCAGTATATTTGAATGATAGGGAACGTTTAAGCCTTACAAACTAATTTTTTCGTATCTTATTTCTCCAGGACATACTGTATGATACAGTACTTGCTATGGATAGCGTACTGCATGTCATCACTGCACGTGCCTCGTACATGCGTAGTATAACTTCCCAGAATCCAACCCGCACCTCTAAGAATACCTGCCGCTACACAACCAGGCTTAACAAAAAAAAAATCAAAATATCCCAATTCAAGTTTAGACTTTGTCGTACAGATGACTGTTGAATGTGTCATCTTGGGAATCACTTACATTATCAACCCATTCCAGAAGCTGTCGCAACAGCGCCTCTCCATCTAACACTTGAAAATATATCGTGGTTGGAGCATATTTCATACAATTGTTTGGGTTCAAATCCCGACTGTGATCACATTTTCAAATCTTACTCAAGAGATAAAACTGTGTTCCTCTCTTTGCAATGAAGCGGTTTTTTAAATAAAAACAAACTTGTTTTTCTCATTGTGGTTGAATTGAGATGGGTTGGCTACACTGAAGACGACCCTCTTCCTTCATTTTCACTTCCTCTTCGTGCTCATCAAATACGTCTTGTTGTTCAGACAGTAGGAAGGTAGGTTTCGTGTGGTCCGTAACTAATCTTCGAGAACATTCCTCGAGCTGCTTCATTTCCTGTTGTGTTACAGTCTGTATCGTGTGCTGTTGTTAATATTATTATTTTTTATATTAAATACAAGTTCACTTCACATTCAGTATATATATACTTTTCTTTTTAAGTTCTGTGTTAAGTCAAGTTGAGCACATTTCTTGCGAGTGGGCGGCTTGAACTCCCAAGTGAGAGAGACAGACTGATGCAAGCAGACTCGTTTCATCTTGGCCATCAAACCAGGGCTGTACACATATAGCAGTTGGCAGAACTGGCATGTATACCCCAGCTACCTTCTTAGCAGTGTTCCTTCACTCATATACAGACATATTACTAATTGAGGGTCTGAATTTTGCTTAGTTATCCTGTGAACCATGCTCTCTTGATTTCTTATTATTATTTGCCCAGGGGCTCACATCTTGTGGGACGAGGGTTGGCGACCACGGGATCCCAGCTGAGTCCGGTAATGCTTCCACTTACTTGTGCCGGGCTCCCTCCCTTGGTCAACTCTTGTTCTTTTCTGACCCCGACGGTATTAGGATATCCGAGGCCTAGGGAGTTCCTCACTTTCCCGCCTTAATTGGCCCTTGTCTCATCTTTTCTGATACCCTCCTTCTGCGAGGGGTCAGATTTTTTTTCTTTTCCTGTTATCTCCTGCCTTCTGCTCAAGGCCCTCGAGGAGGCAGGGTGTATGTAGCCCCACCACTTCTGGTGCATCCTGGATATTGATACACACTCAGGGGCTCACGGCTGGTGAGTTCGGGAGGTGGCGACCCCGTGGGATTCCTAAGCTGGGTCCGGTTTTCCCCCTTTTATCAATTACCTCTGGGGTGGACCTCTCCTCTATCATTTTCCTATCTGCCATTCATGGCTCTCCTTCCTTCCAAGTCCCTCAATCCGTATTCTTCGAGGGTTGAGGGCATTTCTTTTCCTCCTGTCCTTTATTTGCCTTATTCTCCTTTTGTTTTCCATTTCTTCTTCTAGTATATAAGTTGGTAGTTAATTTTAGTTATAATAGTTTACATTTCATTATCATCTTCACGGTCACCCAAACCATTAGGGGCCAATAACTTAGATGTTAGGCCCCTTAAAACAACAATTATCATCATCATCATCATAATCTTATTATTATTGTTAGTATAATAGTAACCGACAGTAACAGTAACCACTAACGCGCAGTGCTTAGCCATGGGGCAAGCTATCTGCAAACTCGTTTGACGTGGGCTTGAGCCCCACCGTCGCGTTGGCGGTCCTTGAAATAGTTTTCGTGGTTTCCCATTTTCAACTCCAGGCAAATGATGGGACGGTACCTTCTGATAGGCCACGGCCGCTTCCTTAAACATCCTTGCCCATTTTCATTTATCTTAATTCATTTAATCTCTCATTTACGCCTCTCATGAGGTTGACGTCAGGAAGGGCATGCGGCCGTGAAAACCAACCGCCACATATACTGTCATCACATCTCATCCCCGACCCAGTTGAAAACTGAAATAAGAAGGGGTAGACATACAATAACAATCCAACACGGGTTCTCAGGGACGGCACCAATTCCATGCTATTATTCAAACCACGGGCTACCAACGGGGAGGGGGGTATTTTGTGACAAACATAATATATTCCTTTTGTGTGAATCACATTATCCATTAATCAACATATCTTGTATTTTGAACCTATAATGAACCCTAAATGGCAACAATATAACTTAATTAACAACAATTGCAAACAAAATCAAAAAGATACAGTCAGTCTGAGAAACTAGACTTTATATCATTTCAAATGACGCATGCTACAAATGCTACACATGTTAGAAAGGCTCAGGAGGGCTTCTCGCGCTTCGCTCGAAGCCCCAGGACTCTTTCAACAGACTCCATTACCCATTATCTTAGGCTTCCCGCGCGGGGAAGGGAGAGCGGGAGGTGCACTCTGCTGCAGACCCCAGGAGTAAACTCAGACTCAACAGACTCCATTACCCTTTAACTACCGACAGTAGTGGCTACGCGGGCTAAAGCGCTGCGTTAGGTCAAGGGGCCAAGCTCTCTGCTGACTCGGTAGACGCGTGGGTTCGAGCCCCACCGTCGGCTGTCCTTGAAATGGTTTTCCGTGGTTTCCCATTTTCAACACCAGGCAAATGCTGGGACAGTACCTTCTGACAGGCCACGGCCGCTTCCTTCCACATCCTTGCCCAGTTTCATTCATCTTCATCCATTCCATCTCTCATCCCGACGCGCAGGTCGCCCACGGGCGTCGACTAGAAAGACCTGCACTCGGCCTCTCAGGAGGCTACACGACAAAAAAAACCTTTAACTTAGGCTTCCGCACGGGGAACGGAGAGCGGGAGGTGCACTCTGCTGCATGACGTCACACACTTGCCGTCTCTGTTCGCATAACGCCAGACCCCAGGAGTAAACTCAGACTCAGTGCATATGCACTGAACAACATGATGACGTCATACACGCCGTAACCGTAACGCATAACGGTAGATCTAAGCATAACGATGCAGTCGACAAGATCATTTGAAATGATAAAAATGCATTTCAGAAAGTAAATTATTCGCTGATCATACTCTTCGCCATCTTTAACACTCGTGGAACATTAAACTGTTCTTTACTGTGTACCTCTTGCAACCAGAACAAATTATGGTGGTTTTGTTAACTTTCTTGTACTTTTGCCCTTACCACAGTGCACAGTATGACAGCGCACACCAACTACCAACGGGGGAGGGGGTTTCCGTGCCCACCAAAAGAAAATTGTTAATACCTCAAACAATCAATTAAAATTTAAAAAAGTAAATGTGTGGTTAGGTAACTGGATTCAAAATAGACGCCCCCAGGGGCTCACATCTAGTGGGACGTGGGTTGGCGACCACGGGGCCCCAGCTGAGTCCGGCATTGTTTCAACTTACTTGCACCGGACTCCTCTCCGTCATATTTCCTGTCGACCTCTCTTGGTCAACTCTTGTTCTCCTCCACCCCGACGGTGGCCTGTTAGGGTATCTGAGGCCTAGGGAGTCTCTTCCTTTCCCGCCTTAATTGGCCCTTGTCTCATCTTTTCTGATACCCTCCTTCGGCGAGGGGTCAGCCTTCTTTTTCTTTTCATGCTATCTCCTGCCTTCTACTCAAGGCCCTCAAGGAGGCAGGATGTATGTTGCCCCACCACTTCTGGTGCATCCTAGTAATTGCAACACCCTCAGGGGCTGGTGAGATCGGGAATTGTCGACCTCGAAGGATTCCTGAGCTGGGTCTGTTTTTTTTCCTTTTATCCATTACCTGTGGGGCGGACCCTCTCCTCTTTCACTATACTATCTGCCTTTTATTGCTCTCCTTCCTTCCAAGTCCCTCAATCCGCTTTCTTCGAGGGTTGTGGGCATTTCTTTACCTCCTGTCCTTTATTTGCCTTATGCTCCTTTTGTTTTCCATTTCTTCTTCTATTATATAAGTTAGTAGTTAGTTTTAGTTATAGTCTAAATTTCATTGTCATCTTGGCAATCATCCAAACCATTAGGGGCCGATAAGCTAGGCCCCTTAAAACAACAATTAACATCATCATCATCATCATCATCATCATCATCAAAATAGAAATACCCCACGTTGGCATTGCTAGGGTTAACACTGACCACTACACCATGAGACGTCATACATGGAGATGAAGACAGCCTTTCCGAATAGTTGGAACATGGTGAAGTATTGACATGGTGTTAGTATTGGAGAATATGGTTCATTGTCTATCATGAGCAAGTTGAACAGCCCTGTGTGTGTCGAGCCGACATTGGAAGGTCATGTCCCGTACGAGGTGCGATTGTTCTACGATGACAGCTCATTGGCGGGGCATTGTTGACGACAAGGACGGATGCGGTCGTGTACCTCGGCTCTATGACCCCAGTCAAGAATCAGGACAGTCACGTGCCATGTTTTATTACCCATTCTTACCTAATTAATCGTAGATATTCTCTGTTCAAATGGTCCACCTAGCTGCCGCGTAGTGGCTAGTCATCGCGGAGACCCAGGTTTGATTCCCGGCTCTGCCAAGAAATGCATTTCTGGTCTGAGGGCTGGAACGGGGTACACTCAGACTTGTAAGGCAAAACTGAGAAGAGGTGGGATCAATTACTACCTTAGCTATCCTGGAAGTTGTTTTCCGTGGTTTCCAATTTCTATTGTCATTTTAGTTTTTATTTAATTAATATTAATATTTATTTATTTATTTACAGCGTATTTTCCCAATATTGGAAAGCGTTAAGCACTTTGACTCAATTCTTGACATTCTTCTTATTTTTGCCAGTATTGTTTCATTCTGTTGGAGAATGCCAATTTTATTTCGTCAGACCATTGAGGTCTGTAAGGTGTGGGTTTTGCTTGCTCTGGTTGTACTTCCCAGTTGCTCACTTTGTTACGGGAGGAGTTTATTATTATTATTTTTATTATTATTATTATGATTATTTATTTATTTAAGCGAAAATTCCCCTACAGGAGAGCGATTAAACTTGAATCACATGATGTCATTTGGAGGTGTGTCTCCTCCGCTCCTCCCAAAATCTCTTCATTCTCGTGGAATGCTCCCTCTTCCTCTTCCTCTCATCCGTCCACTTTCTTCCAGGTTGTCGTAATGATCTTGGTTCGAACTTAACATTCTTGATTCTCGTCTGGCACTCAGTTCGGTCTTCGAAATTTTGTATACTGATAATTTGTAAGTCTCTTTGTACCTCTTTAAGCCATTCTGTGCCGCATTTGCTCTGTGTTATGATACTGAGTAGTTTCTTGGGCAATCTGGAGGTGGCCATCCTGTGGATGTGAGTGTAAAATTTGGCTCTGCGTTTTCTAATTTCGTCTGTTATCGTAATGGTGTTTTGATAGAGTTCAGTACTAGGTCTCTTCGTCCAAATGCCGTTTCTGTTGATTGCTCCGTAGATCTTCCGGAGAATTTTTCGTTCCTGCTTTTCCAGTTCCCTAATCTTGAATGACCATCGATTACTATTGTTTCAGCCGCATATGTTGCTTCTGGAAGAATAACTGTTTTATAATGTCGTAATTTGGCGTTTGTCGAAATGCTTTTCTTGTTGTAATGGGCCCACGTTAGCCTGTAGGCCTTCTGGAGCTTAGTGATTCTGTCTTCATTGGCGATTCGATTAAGTTCTGAGGGCTGTATAATTTCGCCAAGGTATTTAAAACTGCAGACTTGTGCGATATTACCGTATTTGGTGTTTAAAGGGGATTTATTTTCTGGCCTTCTCTCCATATATTTGGTCTTGTCGTAAGATATATGAAATCCGGTCTTTTGTGCAATCTTATGGAGCGTTTCCACTGCTTAAGTCGCTTCCGATCTGTTGTCTGCGACAATTGCAATATCGTCCGCGAAAGCGAGACATTTGACTTTAGTTCTGTTCTCTTTTTTAATACCGATTTGAATGCCCTTTACAAGAGGTTCCCATTCCCTAATTATCCTCTCCAGAACCATATTGAAGAGGATTGGGGAAAGTCCATCCCCCTGTCGGACTCCCGTCTTGATTTCGAAGGGCTCTGATATTTCGCCCATGAATTGCACTTTGGATATTGTTCCTGTAAGTGTCTGTTCTATGATTTTGCGTGTCTTACGATCGATCCTAAATTCTTCCATGATTTTAAAGAGGGTGTCGCGGTCAACCGAGTCGTATGCTTTTCTGAAGTCGATGAATGCAATCACGGTATTTCTACATTTCCTCATTTGTAAGATCGTCTTTAGGCACCAGATCTGTTCAGCACAGATCGCCCTTTTCTGAATCCAGCCTGGTAGTCACCAATGAGTGGATCCATTTGGGGTTCTAACCTGTTCAGAAGTGCTGTGGAAAGGATTTTATAAGCAACCGGGAGCAGGGAAATTCCTCTATAATTGTTGATGTCCGTCTTGTCGCCCTTTTTGTGCAACGGGTGAATAAAAGCGCATTTCCAGTCATGTGGTAATTGCTCCGTGGTCCAAATATCTGAAATTATGGAATGGAGTTTCCGCGTCAGTGTGGGATCATTCAGTTTCCAGAGTTCAGCAATTATTATTATTATTATTATTGTACTTCTTGATTTGAAAAAAAAAAAGAGACAGTTAGTCTGAAAGACTGGACTTTATATCATTTTAAATGCTACAAATGCTGAAAAATGCTAGAAAGGCTGCAGGCTTCGAGCGAGCGCGCGGTGAAAGGCAGGAAATGGCTGGATGCCGTCGCGCTCGCCGTGTCGCCTTCTCGTAACGCCAGAGCTCACCAGTGAACTCAGTACACATGCACCAAGCGGTACTATGACGTCACACACCTCAGTGCATTCTCGGTACATTTCGTGACGTTGGCGTAACGTAACCAGGAAGTCGACGAGATCATTTAAAATGATAAAAGAAATCCCCCTCTTTCTCCACCTAGCCGTGTAAACTGATTTAAAATTTGAAAAATATCAGAAAACCTGAAGTCTAAGGCATATTAAAATGGAAAAGAATCTAAAATTAACTCGTAAATACTATAAAATAATTCTTCCTTACGTTTTGGCCATGTGGTAATTTCAAACTCACAAACTTGGTTGTTCTTTCTTTCTTTCTTTCTTTCTTTCTTTCTTTCTTTCTTTCTTTCTTTTTGTCACTTGTAGCTCTTCAGTCGGTCAACACGAATTTACCCAATGAATGGGCGGGGTAAAAGACATTATGATAATGTAAATACACTCCTGGTAAAAAGTACATGTTAAATAACTATCACAATTAAATGGGGATAATGAGTGATATTTAGCATTCACTTTTAACACGAAAATCTTTTCTTTATATTTTTTAGTTTTTATTCTTTTTCTACACTTTACTTTTCCTTGGTGCTTCTTTGTTCCCACGTGTTTCGAAATATCACTTTTTCCACCATGTGATATGACATTACATCGACAAACCGTACAGAACGCAAAATAATTGGCCTTTACTGCATTCAATAATGACCGGAAATTGTCCCGAAAACTGTTTCGAAAAAGAATTGTATTTGTTGCCCAGAGTGAAGAGTAACACCGAGCAAAAACAACTGAATGTGACGAAAATGTTACATCAAATTCAATAAACAATCGCTTACACTGGAACAAAAAATATTTACGAATTCAGGTATTCAATAACATTCAATAACTGCCCACTATAAACACTTCAAAAAATACTGGAAAATCGGAAGGATTATTTGAGTAATCGTGAGGCGGGAAAAACTATGGAAAATTGGGAGTCTCCCACCTAAATCGGGAAAATTGGTGGGTATGTATTGGTTTCTAAAAAGAAACCTACCGCAGTATTTAAAACCAAACTTTCGCCTTAAGGTTATGCAACCCATCGGCCCCCAAAATCCGACTGAGCTTCTGGCATTCCTTTAATTTGAGTCAAGTTGTCTCTTCCATTAGTCGCTATTCATCAGAGAAGAGTGGCTCTGTCGAGTCATGTTGCCAATTTGACCTGCGGTGACGCCTTTTGTATGCTGACCTTAGAGGTCATCCAGTCAACACGAGTTATGGAGGTCATTAGTTCGTCACCAAAAGTGGAAGACAAGTATTTCTCTTATGTATTTTCAGCTAAAACGAAATGCATGTATTTGAGACTCCTATGCTCTTCGGTCATACTCAACTGGTGATGATTTGTGTGCCAAACTGGATTGCTCACTACTGTGTATTCGTGTGGCAGATGGGTTCCATGAAGTCGCAGAACCCAGACTACTGGTATTCCTCCAAAGTGATATAAGTGTTACCCAAATCGTGGTATAGCGCAGATGTCCTCAAAGTTAGGGGCGGGGCACAGGGAGTGATAAAGGAGGGCGTCGGCGCTAATTGAAATATTTATATGTCATATTCTGTAACAAATACTATCAACTATCAACCTATCTCTTCTCTTCATTAGCAGTCGCAAAATACATCTCTCCTCACCCACTTGTCTTAATACCTCTTCATTTGCTACTCATCTGATCTTCATCATTCTCCTGTAACACCACATTTCAAATGCTGCCCTTCTCTTCTTTCCTACTGCGCCAAAATTTCAAGTTTCACTTCCATAGAGCGCTACGCTCCAGACAAAGGCTTTCAAAAATTACTTCCTAATATCTAAATCTATATTCGATGTCAAGAGATTTCTTTTCTGTAGAAATGCTTTCCTTGCCTGAGCTCACCTACTTTCGTTATCCTCTTTACTTCGTCCATCACTGGTTATTTTGCTTCCTAATTATTAGAAGTCTCCTGCTTCCTTTAGCCTTTCAGTTGTCAATTTGACGTCAACAGAGGTTCCTTGTTCTTATATAGGCTATCCAGAGTTTTTATTGCAATCCCCCCCCCCCCCCGCCCTGGGAGAGGGGCGTGGGTTGGCGACCACGGGACCCCAGCTGAGTCCGGCATTGCTTCCAATTAATTGTGCAGGACTCCTCTCCGTCGTCTTTTCTGTCGACCTCTCTTGGTCAACTCTTGTTACCTTCCAACCCCGACGGTATTAGGGTATCCGAGGCATAGAGGGTCTCTTTATTTCCCGCCTTAATTGGCCCTTCTCTCATCTTTCCTGATACCTTCATTCTTTGAGGGATCAGCCTTCTTTTTCTTTTCCTGTTATCTCCTGCCTTTTGCACAAGGCCCTCATGGAGGCAGGGTGTATGTTTCCCAACCACTTCTAGTGCACCCTAGATACTGCTACACCCTCAGGGGCTCACGGCTGGTGAGTTCGGGAGTTGGCGACCCCGAGGGATTCCTGAGCTGGGGCCGGTTTTCCCCCTTTTATCAATTACCTCTGGGACAGACCCTCTCCTCTTTCATTTTCCTATCTGCCTTTCATGGCTCTCCTTCCTACGAGCCCTCAATCCGCATTCTTCGAGGGTTGAGGGCATTTCTTTTCCTCCTTTCCTTTATTTGCCTTATTCTCATTTTGTTTTCCTTTTCTTCTTGTAGTATATAAGTTGGTAGTTAGTTTTAGTTATAGTTTACATTTCATTATCATCTTCACGATCACCCAAACCATTAGGGGCCGATAACCTAGATGTTAGGCTCCTTAAAACAACAATCATCATCATCTCCTGCTTCCTTTAGCCTTTCACCTGCCTATTTGTCGTCGATAGAGGTTCCTTGTTCTTATATATCCCAAGTTAGCAAGCTTAAGAGTTGAACGTTCGCAAATGAGTTTTAGTAGCCTTGAAATAAATCATAAGGTTTTGTCCCATTGATGAACTATCAGTGCTGAAGCTGTTGAAGCAGAACAGAGCTGAATGCGTGAGTGGAAAGGTACGTGGGAAGAGCTCCTCTTAATGGGTAGATAACAATGACACGTGCGATATATACGGACATTAGAACTCACGAAACATGGAGCCCGGCGCGTAGGATTTTAACTAACATCCCCACAACGGCATCTGTACAGCAGCCATCATAAGAAAAGTAGCCATCACTCATTAAAATAAACATCAATAACATTTACCATGCCAGGAAAATGTAAGATGTTTACCGTTTTGATCTCTACTTAGTATAAAACAAAGTACCCGATTCTTGTATGTCACGGGTAATCTCGAGAACCACTGGATGGATTGTTATGCGGTTTTCACCATTCTGTAAAATATATCTCGAGAAAAGTTTCTGTTGAAAATAACGTATTTATGATCAAAGGAAGCCAAGCAGTAACGATTTCAGTGAAAACGTCTAAAAAATTCCTGGCGCCCGTGCACTTTTTAAGCTTACGCTTAGCAAATCGTTAAAAATATCAATATACTACGAGTGTAAGAATTGTTCAGCATGAAACGTTCTGCGAAAGAGTCCGGGAGAGTATATCTCTATCTTCAATACATAGTGTTTTTACGTTTTCATTTCTTCCAATTCAATTGCTGAGGTGACAGTTTATGAGCTAGCGCGCGAGCCTATTACCCCAGATACAGCGAAGTCATCTGCCCCGTTAATGTTTTAGTATTTATCAGTAATAGATGCCACACCTTCTTAGTGTTTGCCGTGCTTTTCTTTATTATTATTATTATTATTATTATTATTATTACATACAAACAAGAGCCATAACAAGTACTAAACATGTTAAACCTTTATGTATAAATAGCTATGGTTTCAAGAGACTAAATTATATTATACCATCACTACTTAATGAACTACCACCTGGACTGACAAACATTAACAGCAAACAACTAGCTATAAGTCGCATTAAAAAATATTACTTAACCAAACATTAACTCATAACATAAATGTATTAATATAACTACCATAGTGTAATTTTTTGTATCTTTAATTATTTACATTAATATTTTATCATTAACATTACAAAAAAAATGCATGCACTCTTGTACTGAAATATAATCTATATATATGTTGTAAATAATAATTAATATGTCTCACAGATAATCTGTACTGTCATCAGATTCGTGAGACATATCACAATAATGTAACATAAATAGTATTTAATAAATAAATTAAATTAAATTAAATTATTATTATTATTATTATTATTATTATTATTATTATTATTATTATTATTATTATTAGGGCTCGGATTTGAGCATATTTGCATATTTTCCCCCTGAATAGTACACATTGAAAGAAGCCTTTCGGTGGTATTTTCACCTTTCGGGGACCAACAGAATCGAAATTTATCGAGCATATAAATGCATAAAACCACGGTTTTCAGAATAGAAGCATATAAATGCATATTCTTGTGGTTTTCGTCTAAATAGTTTGTTTTCCTTCGAATTACTCCATCCCCCTCCCCCTCTTACCCCGAATTTGGACCGTGACCATCCTTAAGGTTCGAAAAAAGAAATAATTATTGAAAAGCCTATCTGGTGCAAATAATAAAATCGCAGGTTTTTAACCTTTAGCCTAGTGAGGTGGTTCTCGTCATTGAAACTTCTATTGACCGATTTGAGAAAATCATTAAAAACTGAAAACATAGAAAAAATTCTTGTTGTACAGACCAATGCAGATATACAGTACTTCATTGACTAGCCTAATTCTGAACATTTTGTAAATGAACTTTTAAACTGTATCTTTTATAAGAAAACTTCTCATATATACTGTACACAGTACTTGAAACTTGAATGCAAGTATATCGCAGTGTATCATACATACAATTCGAGAATAAAGCCCGTACATAAAGATATGTTATTGTTGTTGTTTTTTTTTTCGTTTCACTTTCCTTTCTATAGTTTTTAACGGTGTTTTTCGAGCATATTCTGCAAATATTTAACCGCATATAATTGTTTTTTCGAGCATATCTATCGAGCATAAAATGGGTTTTTCGAGCATATCTATCGAGCATAAAACACATGGTTTTCGAGTATATCTGGAGATTTTTTCGAGCATATCGATCCGAGCCCTATTTTTAGCCTACTTTTCACATTTTGCAAAAATGAGGAAAAAGTAGTCTTATGAGATCGATCCGGGAAAGTGTCTGTCTGTCTGTCTGTCTGTCTGTCTGTTCTTCTGTCTGTCTGTCTGGCTGTGTGTGTGTGTCCCCTATCAAGTCCTAAACGGCTGGAGCAATCGAAATAAAATTTGGTAGGAGTAAAGATCTAAACCTGAATATCTCACTGCCATATTTGAAAATGATGTCAGTGCTACCAACTGCTGAAAAATCGCAATTGAAATTTGAGCTCCATGTTGGATATCTTGGAAGGTATGAATGGGAGCTATTTCAAAATCGGCACACATATAGATAATAATATTGCAGTTTAATTTCCAGAAGGCCATACATGGCAGTGTTGCCAAAATGATTATAAGCCTACTGATAGGTCCAATATTTAAATGCATATAACTTCTGCACTATCAATTGGAATTCAACCAAATTCCGTATGTTGTATGTGTACATAACAAGATATGACTGAACGTATTCTTATGAACCACCAGTGCTGCCAACTGTTAAGAATGCTCTTAATTTCTTTTATCCAAATACCAATATATATGAGAAAGTATGCAAGCCGACAGCTTTAAACTATGCACACGTATAGTACATGACATTCTATATTAATTTGGAGTAACTTATATACGTTAGTGCTACCAACATGATTCTAAGCCTGCTGAGAAATCCAACTTTAAATACATGTAACTTCCATACTATCATTTGGATTTCAACCAAATTTCGTATGTGCTATGTGTACCACAACAGCTATGAC
This sequence comes from Meconema thalassinum, assembly GCA_946902985.2. Taxonomy (NCBI): domain Eukaryota; kingdom Metazoa; phylum Arthropoda; class Insecta; order Orthoptera; family Tettigoniidae; genus Meconema; species Meconema thalassinum. The sequence goes on along the minus strand of OX336399.1, from coordinate 68,197,553 downwards.
TATGCGTATTCTTAAGAGCAACCAGGGCTGCCAACTGTTAATAAATGCTGTCTCTATTTTTGTTACCCTAATATCAATATATCAGAAAGAATGCAAGCCAATAGCTCTAAACTTTGCACACGTATAGTACCTGGCATTCTAGATTACTTTGGAGTAACTAACATACGTCAGTGCTGCCAACATGATTCTAAGCCTGCTGATAGGTCCAATTTTAAAATGCATGTAACTTCTATACTAACTAATGGATTTCATTCAAAATTGGCACAACAATAGATCATATTATTTCAGATTATTTCTGACCAATACATGCATGACACTGTTGCCAACATGATTTACGCGTGCTGTTAGATCCAATGTTTAACTGCTAGTAACGTTCATGCTATTCATTGGACTCCAACCAAATTTTGTATTCTGTACCTTAAGAGATGGAACTAAGAATATATTCAGTCACCAGGGCTGCCAACTGTAGTTCTCTATTAGGCTACATTATGCCAGGTATACAGTATTTCGAACTAATTAGAAATTTCGATATTACCAACTTAATTTCGTCATTATTCTAGATAGATCCATATCGATTAATCATTGGCATGAATCTTAAATTTTAAGAAAAGTAGGCTCTTTAGTTCGTCACGGAACTTCTTGTTATTATGATTATTATTATTATTATTATTATTCATTCAATTTCGCTAATCGGCCAACTAGGGACCACGTTAAGCCTCATTTTACATTCTGGCATTTGTTCATTTTTCGCTTGATCCACATTGTCTTCATGAGCTCACTGTGTTTAGCACGACGTTCTTCTGTCCATTTCGCCCAAGTTGTCCGTTTTTCGTCCCGGAAAGTCCCAAACGTCTTGATGGCTGTTCTATAAAGAATTCGGTCTTGTGCATCTTCTGCTCGTATCCCCATTTCTTTCAGATCTTTCTGGACGTTAACATACCATGTCATTGTCGTTTTTGGTTTTGCGTCGAATATACTGAAGATACTGTTACGGCTGTGAGTTTGTGTCATCACTCGCCGCATGAGTCACAACTGCCCCAGGGCTGGGCTGTGGCCTGCCTCCTGTATTGCGTGTGCCTTATGCAACAGGGCTACTAGGACAAAGGGGTAGTCCAGAATATTCGTGACTGGACCAGCGATGGAAACCTCGAGAAGCCGTGAACCCTGGATGGATCTAGAAGCATTTATTGTGTCACCGGCCTGCTATATAAGTGCGACCTGTCTAGCAGTTGTTGTTGTTGTGTTTTACGAGCTAGTGTGAGCGATTATGCTGAGCGACAGAAGTGTGGTGACTTGCGAAACCCCTAGTGAAGCTGATTCTCTTGACACCGAGGAAGTGATTGTGGTGCTTGTGAAACAGTGTATAGTACAGTGACAGACCTAGTGCAGCTATTTCCAGCGAGCGTACGGGAGCGGACTCATTAGCGAAGAGGATTAACTGTGGTCTGTTGACAAGTGAAAGGGAAAGTATTCTCGACGTGAGGAAACTGGAGTAAGGTAATGATTGCTGTTGAGTAGTGTATTTTTCTGGCTGCAATAAAATTAATTATTTCTTTAAGCAGTAATTGGTGTTGTGCTTTATACCCACCGTAATCCAGTTAACAAAGGTGCCACTAGGGGGTGGCACGTAACAATACGTTTCGTCCATCGGGAGTCGATCATCCGTCGTATATGTCCGTAGAAGCAAACTCTGCGTTTTCGAATAGTGTCTGTGATCTTCTCTATCTTCGAGTATGGATTTTCTGATGTTGATGCCACTTTTGTAGTCCGGGCCAAGTATGATGAGTTATTATTATTATTATTTATTTATTTATTTATTTATTTACAGCGTATTTTCCCAATATTGGAAAGCGTTAAGCAATTTGACTCAATACTTGACGTTCTTCTTATCTTGCCAATATTGTTTCATTCTGTTGGAGAGTGCGAATTTTCTTTCGTCAGACCATTGAGGTCTGTAAGGTGTAGGTTTAGGTTGCTCTGGTTGGACTTCCCAGTTGTTCACTTTGTTACGGAAGGAGTCTCTGTCTGATGTGTCGGTTATGTTATTATTATTATTATTATTTTCTTTTTTTCGGCCACGTTCCCACAACAACAAATTGTGGGTTTGGTATTTTTAGAGAGGTTTTGTCTTGTTTATTAGGATATGATGATGCTCACTTGACGAGCATAACATGTCATCTTATAGATTTCTCCATCTTCTGTATTCCATAACATACACATTTTGCGGAGCTGGCAATAGTTTTTATTCCTTTACACTGATCGGGTTCAATCCCTTGTTACTGCATGTGGGATTTTCAGTGTTAATCCGTCACGTCCGATGTTTCAGATTCCACATTAATATTAATAATAATAATAATAATAATATCGTACGGCCTCGGGTGCCGGGTGCAAGCTTTGTTATTTCACACCCAAAGGGTAGCTTGCATGTCGAATTTCGGTGTTCCATGAAGCACCATGAAAGTCAAGAAGGTAAATATCTAAGCTCCTTGAACAATATAGCGCTTTCTAGTAGAGAAATGAGGAACTTTGTGTTGGCAGAAACTCCCGAGATTAATTTTGCCATTATGAAGCCGGCCTACTGAATTCAAATGGGTTCTTTGACATGCCAACATCGTATGGCATGGTGTCGTAATTTTTGCCGCCTTTCAAAAATCACTTACAATGGCCAGAAGCGAACCTGCAAGCTTGGGGTTAGTAGACCGACACGTTGACCACTCACCCACTGTGGCAATCACATTAATATTAAAATGAAGTCTTATGTCTGCAATATTAACGGTTAGGCCTACGTAGTGAACCCGATGGGGTTATGCTGACTGGAATCGAACATGGTTCTCAGAGACTGTGATCTCAGTATAAAGGTTCCACCAGGAAGCGAACCAGAGATCGGTACAGGGAGTTTCTTGGTAAAAACCCCTCGAAAGAAATGTATAATTAATCACTGGTGTGATTTTGATGAAATGGCATTATTTATTAAAATAATGTAGGAAATAATGAGCAGATTATATCATTATAAGACGATTTGGTGTAAGCTATTGGAGGCTTGAAGCACAGAGGAGGGCAGAGCTGACACTTACTAATTGGCCCAGAATTGTGGGTTGGTCCCAGTGGAGCCACGTCCATCTCAGAGACCCCATTATGTCGTCTGGAGCAGGGGTGAGGCCTGAATAATGACATAGTTATTCCCCGACGGAGAATGGATTTGGAGTAGGGGCGGAGAAATGCCCAGAAAAATCATTGATTACTCGTGATTGGAGTAACGAATCGAGATGAGAGTTGCACACAGGTGAATATTTTGGCAAGAAGATAATTTTAGAGTCTTTTACCTGCGAAATTGGTGCATATTTAATGATGTGCGTAAGGACTGTAAAACGACCATTGTTCGCGGATGGATGTGAAGATGTTGCCGGGGGTTTCCCGTTAGGTAGCGTCCCACGCCATGGAGAAAGGAATTAATATTAATTAATTGAACGAGCGATTCCTTTGCACACAGATAGTTTTGGGACCTGTGAAGAGAGAGGAACACAATGATCATGGTTTGAAGACCTGAATCATGCTGTGAGAGGAGCCAAGATTACGCGGGAAGATGTTGCTCTACTTTCTGTGGAAATCCGATATAAGGGAGTAGACCTCAGGAGGAGCTCTCAGTTGTAAGTCAGTCAAGCCAGTTGAAGCCCAGTTGAAACACAGTGGTAACGCAGCCAAGCTCAGTCTACATGCCGCCAAGCGCAGTTACAGCCAGTTATTGTCTTACGCAGTTTTCAGTTGTAGCACAATGGCAATAAGTTGCAATCAGTATGCAGCAAATATGCAGCAGTACGAGACAGCGTGTAAGCCGCATACAGAAGTCTTCAAATAAGTTACGTGCAGTCTTCGAGTGAAACTTCAGTCAGCTACAGCCAGGTTGAAGCAAGTTCATCAAGGCAAAACGCATGACGATTCTATTCATCAGGACGCCGAACAAAGACTGGTATGTGTAATAGAAACAGTAAACATGCTTGTATGAATAATAGTCGTGATACAGGCATAATCAGCAGCACGAACTATGACGTGTTCAGTTACGAAGCACCGTATAGACTAACGGTAGAACTATTGTATATAATTATTTGTGAAAGTGTTGAACTTTATTAAGCGCAGTGTGTATAGTATTAACTAATCGTGTATGTGTAACTACGATAGAATGCGCGAAAGAAACTCTACTAAGTGTTTGGTATTGCCATGAGAATACCAGATGTTAACGCTCATGTTTGGGAGCCAGCGTATTGATGTAACGCAGGACGCTTACTGTAGGAGTAGTGATATTCATAAAAACTGTTGGAGAGTTCCGAGAGCAGATAACCAGACTTTCAATCAGGAGTTGGTAACGTAAGATGCCGTCGACACCTGCAATTTCGATCTCTGCTAGGGAATTTCAGCATTGAAGTGTGTATAAAGTGACGAGTGTTCAGTGTAATGCATATGTAAAAATATCATTTAAAGTTGTGTTTGATGAAGTGTTTCACATGGTTGGGGAGTGATAACTTCCTGAAAGGTATGCAACGTGTCGTGTTGGTGATAGAAATTATGTGTAATCAAATGTGTGTAAACAAGAGAAATATGTCGCGTTAAACCCATTATGGCGGGCGACATGGAAGAATATGATTGGTCGGAGCCACCTTAGATGCCTATAGAGATGTAAGTACCCCACAAATTATGGTTATGATTATGTAGAAGTATGGACCGATGCATGTCTGTGATTCCGGAAAGATATTGTGAATTCCTTATAGATGCCAGTAAAAGTCAGTTAGGAGGCTGATCCTCCATGTTTAATCAGTATTGAGTTGATTTTTATAGAGTTGGAATGTTGATTTGCATCATTAAGTGGAGTAATTATTCCCACTATGAATTAAGAATGGCAATCAGTTATGTAAATGCAACGAACGCGATTGTTCGAGTTTAAAACGTCTAGCTATGTCGGAAATTTTGGTAATTTATATGAGAATAATAATAAATAATGATTTTGGTCATTTATGTCAATGAGATTTATAATAATAATAATAAATAATGATTTTGATCATTTATGTCAGTGAGAAATGATGATAATAATAATAATGGTTATTAAGAGTATGAATGAACACATCAGGAAACAAATAAATGTTGTAAGCGAGAATTATTAACGCTAAGTGCAAGACTTATCAATCTAAGCAGGGAGATGTTACAGTGAGATTACATTTCAGTAATTATGGAAAGAAGTTTTATATCAGAATATTGCATATATTCAGTAATGATACCAGTAATGAAAGAGCTTTTAGTGAATTGAATTTGCAGCTTAATTGAGAAGCTTATAGAGTAAATGTTAGATTTCTCTTAATATTATAGGTCGGAGTGTCGTAGCATGGAGCATTAGGGGCCAGATAGTCTATTCTACGTATGAATTCTCCTATGTCGTGGACATTGTTGGAGATATTGTTTATTCCAGAGTTTTAGTGATGGACCCTAACTCTGAAGAAAGGATTGAAATGTGTTCCGGATTGGAATCTCGACAGAGTCGGGGAAACAAGGACACCTCGCAGCTCTATGATTTCCCGAGAACTTATTGATGAGTTATTTACGCTCGTTGGCAGCGAAAACTCATGGCGACAGTGGTTGTGTGCGCCTATATTATACTTGAGACATCGGTCAAACCGCCAAGCTCATGCATTGCGAACCCCGAACCTTCATGTTGAATGGACCCATGGGAGGCCATTAATTAATCGTTATCCTCGACGTAGGAATAATTACAAAAGCTCATTCAATACCTGTTGGCATAATAGTCAATTAAGATCCTTTGGGAACATGTGTGTCGGTCAGGACACAGTATTTTGTCTTGTAAATCTTCGCTGCTTAGAGAGGGAGCCTTTCAAACTTTTAGAGGTCGAGATAATTGGTGAAACGACCCATTCCACTTTCTATTGTGTAGCGACTTCCTTAGCCGAGGGCCGGTGCTAGCCACCCGGGCCGCTCAGGCAAGTTATAAGAGGGAAGAGTTTAGACCTTGTTGAAATGACATATAATGCAAGATTGTTATGTTGAGTATTATAGCCATGTGGTTTGTGAACACATGGATAATTATAGTTCATTCTGATGGTTCATTATTTTAGCTATCTGACGAATAGTTACATGAGATATTTGTACTGTCACTGGAGCCAAGTCATGTAGTTGGTGACTAGATGCCAATCGCCATGAGCGCGAGGTAGTCTATCGTACAATCCGACATAAGCTATAACGTAACGTTTTATCTAGGAATCACAGACAGCAGGCGGGGAAACCATATAATTGGAGGATGTGTAGGGGGTAGCTTACATAATTATGGAGTTGCACGTTGATTTTGGTGCAACGTCCAAATAGGTAAATGCATGCAAAGCATTTCATTGGTGAGAAGGAAAATATTAAAACACGCACGGCACACATAATTGTTTAACATAAAGAGGTCTAAGGAATAATCCTTGTTGTAATATTAAAGAAGTCACATTGTATGACTGTTATGTTAATGTACAGTTTGTTTTGAAGTCGTAGGTGCATTAGCGCACTAGTATATCCTTGTGAAGTTCACAGAAGGGTAAAGCATTATGGCTAGGTATGACTTTGTTGTGAATTTATATTTGTTTACTTGTGGATGGTGGAAGTAAAAATTTTGTTTGCTTTATTTTATGCTTTTTGGGTATTGTTTTGTGTTTGAAGCCATGATTTATTTTATTGAATTAAAGTTTTAGAATAGAGTTGTGCCTTATCATTGTAGAGTTGATACCTTTTAGCCTCAAATCCAAAATATGCACTGCTAAATTGGGGTTACCGTACACACCTGAGAGCTGATGCTAGTTGGAGGCAGATGCATATTATCCACCGAGATTACTCACATGGGTACATGGGAATTGATGTCCTATACTGTGATTTGAGCTAAAGGTACGACTAAAGTCGGTCAGATTTAACGCACACAACTCTATTAAAGTAAGAAGTAACGAAGTAGGGTGTGACCGCTCCTAATCCATAGCTAAGTTCCGATACGTATATATAAATTTTGATAGATACCTATAGATAGTGCATATTCTCTATTAATTTATCATGGCGTGGCCTAAGTGGGGCTTTCGGCAGTAAAAACCACTCCCTGAACAGTTTTTATAGTAAATTAAAATATGGCCGATGTCCTACTAATACCACCCTCTGATCTCATTTATCATGGCGCCCAGAATACGTGGAGCTTATGGGATTTAGGGAAAACCCATAGATTTTTTATGGTATTTCATGGGGAAAACCATAGTAATTGTTTTGCCTCAAACTGTGTTTGAGTGATTTTTGAATTCAGTAGGCTTTTGAGGTAACGCAGAATCTCTCTATTGAGAAGAGAATGGCCTAAGGGTACTAGCGTTACTTACCCAATCCACAATCTACTATAATATTATCAGGTTTTGTACGACTTCACAATATGTGTGCAGTGTTTGATGTTTCTCTTCGAAACGTATCCACATATTTTTCCAGGAAGCCTGCCTGCATATTTAAGTGTGTTATTGGAAAATGTCAGGTACGCAGGAGATCTTGCAAGTTATTGCAGGACTGAAACAGCATTTTGATGCTGCTCACGAGCAGAATAAACTGGAAACCAAGGCGTTCCAGGTTAGTATAAACACTCGGTTAGATGAGAACCAGAGAGAGTTAAATAACAGGTTAGATGCCAATCAGGAGGCAATTAATGCAACTCAGGTTGAAATAAACAACTGTTTAGATGCAAATAAAACTGAAATAAACAGTCGGTTAGATGCAAATCAGGTTGCACTAGATAATAAGTTAGGTCAAATGCAAGAAGTCATTAAGACCGAAGTAACAGATACTGTTGTAAGCATTGTATCGGAAATGCAGGTAAATACTGACAAACGTTTCGAGGCTATAGAAGCCAAACTTGAGGGTAATTTGCAAGCGTGTAGGCATGCTCAGGAGCAAACCAACAGTAAATTAGAGGCGTTGTCTAACGATATTAAGGATATTCAGATCCAAAATGAGGCGAATCTCGAACGCCAAGCGAAACAGTTCGCAGAGTTTACGAAAACAGTAGACCAGAGATTAGAGGAGAACGACTCCAAATGGGACCAGAAATTGAAAAGCTACGCTAGAGCAATTAACGGTGACCTCAAGAAACAGGACCAGAATATATTAGGTCAATGCCAGGAAATAGGCGAAATTAAGGCTATCGCTCATGAAAGTAAGGAGCTGGTAGGCAACGTGAAAAGTCAGATGGGTCAAGTTCATAAAGAACTGGACCAAGTGCAAAGCGACATTGTCATGGTCAATAAAAGACAAGAGGAAAATAGAGGCGAGATCACCAAGGTCCGGAATGAATTGTCTAAAGTCAATGGACACATTCAAGATGAAATTAAAGGTCTGAGAGAAGAACTCGAAATAAGAGAAGGCCAGAAAACAGAGGCAAGCGACAAGACCCTTGCTCAAATTAAAGAGGACGTAGAGGATGAAATATCCCATATCAAACAAAGTCTGAAAGAAGACAAGGTGAAAATTTTTCAAGTAGCCGAGGAAAACCGAGATAGGCTTACAAGAATAGAAAAAGAAGTCATTACTCGCCTAGAAAGAGCAGAAATGCGCCATAACCAAATGGAGACTAGGATAATAGCACAGGAGGAGACACTTCTGAAAGATCCTAAGTCAAGTGAAGGCAGCATAGAGGATATGAGAAAAACAAGGTGGGCAGACCTAGAAACCCAACCTATAAGCAGGAACGCTGCAGGCGCAGGAGAAAGTCCTTACATGACGCCAGGTGTACCAATTGCGGCATCGACGCCACATGAAAACGCGATGCACACCCAGGTGATAAACGTCATTAGGGCAAGCGAAGAAAAACCTAGAAAATTTTCAGGTAGTCACTGTAGTATGACACCAAAATATTGGTTAAAGGAAGTGACTGAATATCTCAATGATGCACGAATACCGCAGGAGCGTAGGCTACGTGCTATAGAGAAGTTAACAGAGGGGGAGTGCGCATTATGGTTTCGCAGCTTCCGTTACACTTTTGATACTGTTGAGGAATTCCGCGAGGCATTCTTGAAGAGATATTGGGACGCCGCGACTCAGCAGAATTTACGGCTGGATTTGTATGCCAAAAAGTACAGCACGAACAACCCGACGAAGTACGCAGAATTCTTCATATCGCAGATGTGTCGTTTTAAAGAGCTGGATCAAAAACCTAGTGAACTGGAGCTATGCATTGCTATCGCCAAACAGCTTCCATACGAGATCCAAAGGCTACTAATCTCGGCTAATGCGAAAACTGCTATGGAAATGGAGACAGTTCTAAGGCAACTGGACCTCACCACAGCAAATACTATGCGTCAGAGTCGGACCGTGGAACAAGTCCACGTGACCAACACACAGACTGACCAACAGCAAGCTCCAAGGAACAACAAAGCCACGAGCACAGAAACTTTAGATTCCTATGGACGGCAATGGGAACAGGAACCCAGAAAATGGCAGTCAAGGTACAAAGGAAATGCTAATAAAGCAGGAAGAGGTCGAAGTTCGTGGAATAAACACAATAACAGGGGCAAACCGTACCATAACAATGGAGGTAATAATGGCCAGGAAGGCAATAATAGAAATTGGAGACCCCAAGAGAGAAGAAATAACTTCGATGACGAGGCAGAAGAGCGATATCATGCTTCTTTGCGATACCTCGAAGAAAGGGGAGATGAGCCCCAGAAACCACAAGTCCGCTGGCAAGAAGTCATGCTGAACAGGACATCGCCAGACAGATATGGAGATGGAGCTAAGAGTTTGGAACTACAGCGCAGCGAACAGGAGAGAAGGAACTCCAAAGGGGCGGGCGCTGAAGAAAAAAAAAAAACGCCAAAATTAGAAGAGCTCGAGACTGATGGATGGAAGTCTATTAACATCATCAATTGGATAGCCAAACCAGAAGAATTGATTGAGGATACAGGAGGACCACAGGTCATGGTCAAGAGAGAATTGCCTATTATAATTGTGAGAGTGGCAGGATTAAAGGTCAGAAGTCTGTTAGATACGGGATCAACAGTAAGCCTGATGACACAAGCTCTATATAATGAAATAGCCCGGAGAGAGAATATTTTGAAGATACCGATCTCCAGTGTCAAAATTAAAGGGGTAATTCCAGACAGAACAATGATATGTAAATACCAGGTATTCCTAGATTTACAGATAGGAGGCTCTATTTTCTCACAGAGTTTTCTGTTAGTAAACAAACTACCTTATAACCTACTTATTGGGGCAGAGTTTATAAGGGAATACAGAGTGATAATTGACCTAGCACAGGACAGGGTTATGTTCCATGTGAATGAAGAAGCTGAAGGCTTAGAGGTCGCACTCAATGAAATTGAACCAGGATCCAGTGAACAAGTATGGCATACATACAGAGATGTGGCTGATGAAGAAGTGTTAGCTATTGAGCAGTTAGAAGCGGAGCTCAAAACACTAGCCACAGACTTGGAAAAAGATCTGGAACCCAAATTGGAAGAATACATTTCGGAGAAGCTAGAAGAAGCGAAAATTGGGCTAAAAGAGAAGGAAAATTTAAAGCAGTTATTGCTGGAACAGAAGGAAGTCTTTGATTCGAGACCTGGTCGGATAAAGAACTTCACTTATGCTTCTCAAGTCAGTGATTGGACACCATTTAGGCAGAAACCCTACCCTATAGCTGAAAAGCATTATGCTAAAGTGAAAGAGGCAATTCAGGAGATGTTGGAGGCCGGCGTTATTGAGAAAACACCTACGCCTTATGTAAGTCCATTGGTAATTGTACCAAAGTCAGACGGATCTGTCAGAGTCTGCTTGGACCTGAGACGCTTAAATTTGAGAGTTATTCCGGAATTTGACCAAGTGCCACCTATTAAAGAGATCCTCAGGAAGTTTAGAGGGAAAACTATATTCTCAAATTTGGATATCACATCCAGTTTCCACCATCTTGAATTAGAGAAGAAAACTAGTCTGTTGACAGGATTTATGTTTGATCAACATACATTCACATTTTTAAGGCTACCCTTTGGGTTGAAAACAGCTGGTTCAGCCCTGTGTACAATACCCAAGGGGTATGCACCCCTTAGAGATCATCCCCCCCATCATCTGTCTAAATCTCATAAAAGGCAACCCTTTAAAAGCCTACCCAATATCCATCAATACTATAAGGGCAGCTGGCTACTCCATAAAGCAGCTCAACCCTTGCGTAATTATGACACACAGCGACATACTACAAACTGGTTCAACTATGCCACAACGCGCTGACAGAACAGAGGCTAAAGGTATAAAAGGTGCCTTAAGTGGGTCACGAGAATCTCTCCATCACCAGTGCTTCGACGAGACAGCCGGAGGCTAACGACAGTGTCAACCGAGGTGAGTCAGTCAGTCAGTGTTCAGAATCCTACTTTTGTAACCTAACACCCACAGTTTGTACTCACATTATAACATCACAAGATCCCTTAAAAGGGACTAACAGTTACTCATTGCTGACCAATAAACACTTGGTCAGTCTCTTACACTTGCATTACTGATCTACACTCTTCTTCACGTCCCCACGTCCTTCCTTACTCCCGTCACAGTCGGACGTGACACACCGTAGTAATAACGCCAACTCAGACGTCCTTGTATTCCTCACAGCGGCTAGCGTGCTCAATTGAAGCGCGTGCCGAACCGCTGACACTAGCAAGGTGATTATATAATAAGTAGCCGGCTGGGCGACTAGTACACCGACCCGCGTGCTAAGGCTACATCCCTTAAACCACATTTACAGTCTTTATAGGAACGCCCCCTAGTTCCTAGCACACCACAACACACTACACTGGTCAGCTTGCCCTGTCAAGGGGAGCTACCCTTATTTAGGCACAAACTCATAAATTAGTACAGCAACTCTCCCTTTTAGATCCACCCCCAAATAAGGGATCTAAAACACTGGTGGAGGCGGGGTCCTACGCATAGAGAAAAGGGACTCAACCAACGAGCCCTCGTAGGTAAAACGACCCCTTCCGTACCGCAAAAAGCCAAGCAAATTAGTGAGAAAATTTTTCCCCCAGACAGAAAGCACCATATTTTTTTTTGGGTGCTCTAAACTAGCTACACAAGGGAAAGGCTTGATAAATCAACCCCCTAGCCCCATACAGAACCAGAGAGATATAGGAATACACTGGCAAACACGCACAGATTTTTTTTTTCTCTCTATTGTTACTTTAGGCCCATACACTTCAGGCAGAATGGCACCTCATGAAGAGATTGCAAGCCATGAAGGTAATAGGGGTATGCCAATATTAGTAGCATTATTGTTCAGATGCCAAGGGCACATACAAGGCCGGCAAACACAAATACGGGCACTCCAAACAAAAATCGGGGCAATACAGGGCAAACAGCCATACACCCCGTCAGAGGGTAGGACAGCGCGATTAAGATGCGCACATACACTCTTGAATCACATACATGAACACCTCAATAGGTTCCATATACAAAGACACAGAATATACCGACAATTAATCACCACACATGGTCCCGTGATAGATAATGCAACCCTCGAGAGAATGAGGGTGCACTACACAAGTTTACACGCCCAATACAGGGAGCTAATTCGCGTCCAAGCGCTTCTCCAAATAGCGGCCACAAAACAATACAGAGCACAGAAACATTAATACATTAGTACAGTAATTTGCAAGCAGGCCATGAGCCTCAATAAGGCAGTACACCCAAATTTGGGACAAATACCGTGAGCTACAAGCCAATAAGGCCATTTTTGAGTTCATGGTAGGGCCATCAGCCCACCCGAGAGAGGACATAAGCGTGGATACGCTAACTCGACAATTTGCGAGGATGTCCCTCTCGACAAGTACTGCCACGCAGTGGCAGGAGTTCGCCGTGGCCACAGTCCAGGAGACGGCCAGGTTAGGCTCCAACATACTAAAGAATACATCCTACACAGACACACGTCCTCCAGCTCCGGATCGGAAGGCAATTTTGCCAAGCCGAGGGGAGGAGCCTAGAACAATCCCCTCGGACCGGATGAACGAGAGGGAGTTGAAGCCAGGACCTTCAATCACACATAATACGACAGAGGGACAACAGGAGGTAACCTCGTCATGGGCTGACGACGTAGAGCCTGACCTACCACATATAAAGCCTACATACACTCACACAGATAGGCTAACACAGTGGCAGGAGTCTGCCGTGGCCACGGGCCAGAAAGCGGACAGGCTACACGACACCACATTGGCAGGACAAAAACAGGCACTTAAGCGGCCCTCACCGCCAGTTCAAAGGGCAAATTTGCCAGAACGGAGGCGAACACCGGCATTAGTCCCTCAGGATGCACGGTACACGCACATACAGATTAAACAGGCATTACCATACAATACACGGGGATTAGGAAAGGTATTATTACCCACCCCACAAAACCTCGCAGTCAAACATACATACACTCCCGCAAAATCTGCTAAGATAGCGCCAAGCGCAATAACGCCCTTAAATACAGGTACATTTAAACCTATAGACACGCGCTACGGTGGAAGTAGGGCAAGGCTTACTTTGCTAGAAATTCCGCCGGAAGGTAGCAAAGGAACACCCCAGTGGATTCCAAAGGCCTATAATATCGTAACAGGGCAAAACCCTTCACCTTTCTGAGCACTGAAGCTCGAAAGACGATAACGACTTCCACCAAGGCCACAGAAATAAACTAACATCGCTAACACCAAAATTATAGGCCACATAAGTTCTTTCACACGGGGGCGATAGGAAAATGGTCCAACAAGTACATAATCAACATGAAATCGCATACTTTCCTTTCTTATTTTGTGTATATACAGTGCAATATAGCCAAAGTAGAAGGAACAATTCTAAATCCTTCTTGTTTTTTTTTTTCGGAACCATGGCATTTTTCTCTCAGGCCATCAATGGTTATTGGGCGAAGTGATTAACGCCATAACGTAAAGTCTCTAATATGCTAAGCCAAGTGGAAGCCAAACAGGCTTCAGGCCGAAAAAGAGATATTTTGAACACAACTTAAGCATAAAATCACAGCATAAAGCTTAAGTGAGTCTTTCTAAGTAGAAATGACTAAACGTTCTATGTTAGGGTTCCACAGTTTGATAGATTCTCCTGTTGCGGGCGAAAGCCGTAAGTGTGGCAAGAATTAAGAATCTCAAACTAGTTTCAAAAAAAAAAAAAATTTTGGGAGGTGTGCTTTAACCAACTAAAAAGCCCAATTGCACACCGGGATGAGACACTGTCATTTTGGTGAGTTACAATTACTTTGATAGGCAGGTTTGACTCCCACAGTGCACTGGCTTTGCTCGTGACGTGGATACGAGGGTATCAGTTACGTCTGGCAATGGCCTTCCTAAGGTGTACTAGACAGTGTCGGTAGATTCCCCTGAGACGTAACCAGATTACGGTAGTACTCACGTTACCAAATTGGTAAATACTACACTCAGGTCCCAATCACCATTTTTTTTCAAAAACATAGTGCTCACGACATAATTTTTAGAGACTAACGCCACCTACTATTATTTTCTTTCAATGTGCTCTCTTAATGCAGAGCGGGGCATAAATAATTTTTTTTGTTTCACACATTTAGCCCAAGAAAGAAAAATGGCCAAATAAACTATATATATATTTTATACATAGGTATACATAACACAACACCCGGAGACACAACCTTCATGGCGCCGGAAACAATTACTCTGGGTAAAAGGCGGTCTCCAGACCCGCAACCCTCTGAATACCAGGAATATAAGGTTGAGTAAATATCCAGTCGTAGAATAAGGATAATGAGAACGCTAAGACTAATTGGGACAGTCCCACTAACAGCGGGTCATAAACGAAAAACAATACAATCGACACTGGCATCTGGTCACCAAATACGCGACTAGCGGACCAGACACACTCGCGTACAATGCATATGAGATTTCCGAAGTGAAATGCCATGGCCTGTGGTTTGGATTCCAAGTAAAACGGAAATCCCGTGGCACACGATCTCTAGAAATGGTCACGTTAAACCACAAAATTCCCCTCTTGCCTTTTTATAATGCGAAGAGCACTAACAGAAAAGCAGGCTGATTAAGAACACATGTTCGGATACACAGCGTTATCGAAACAAGTAAACAAGCGACCGCGCAAGACATTGCAACCCGACACCCTCATACTCAGCAGTAAAGCAGACCTCCGTGATAAACTGCGAGCCTTACAAACGACAGTTCCCAAAGCACACTGCACGGAATCATTCATAGCCAACCTAAGAACCCTATATCTTCAAAATTTACACTACGAGGAGAGGGCAAAAATAAGCAAACTCCTCGCAGGAAGGTATACTAGGGGTTGCGCACGGAAAAACACACAGCCCATTTGCCATAGTGTAGGCGGCACAGAAATGGCCACCAAATCTTTACAGACAACCGGCTTCGAACCCATGTCCACACACAAAAACCTCGTACCGAAAACTAACTAAACAACGGTATTTTCGGTACGAGAAACACAAACAAAATACAGGCAGAATGCCCGCAGAACATGAACAACGCAGACATATAACACAGAGAATTACATAGAACACGGGTTCGAACCCCAGAGAAAATTGCACGCCAGGGAAAAACAAGCAGACGGGCTTCCAATCACACCAAAATTGGCCCATATAACGGCTTAGACAGATAATACTACATTCCTGCGGCCAAATGACAGGCATAAAATTCCAGAAATACACTTGACAGGGAAAATGGACTTTTCAGACAGAGACATATAAATTTCGTAAGACAACGGTCTTACGGAATAATGGCCACACAACGGCAAAAGTAGCAGGGCGGATTACCACATCGGGCCGCCAGGAATTTAACACAATGACCACACTGGCATACGTGCAGATAAACGCGCAACAGTGGTTAACCTACATAAAATCCCGGCCTGAAGTTACACACACAAACTGATGACTTGCAGACTTAGCCACTTTGCAACACTGTCGATGACAAAACGCGATTGTGTAGTGGCAGTGACCATGAATAAACAAATGCAGAACAATCATAACACTATACATTTTTCAACACTGCGAAAGCATTTATCAACAAGCAGACGTCACAGACCAAAACTTGTCGCAGGCCCAGAGTAGCACGTTCGTAAAGACGTTGGCAGGCCACGGGCGCTTCCTACCCATACACAATATACACAGTAGGACTTAGCTCTACAGCAGACCAGGCGTCCGCGTGGTGTAGCGGAGCGTAGTCACACACACACACACAAACGCGCTCACCAATCAGGGGCGAACATAGGGACTTTGAGGAAACGGGACCTCCCCTTAACAACTTCTTTTTGCGACCCTAGTCCCGAAACAAATCATTCCAGGCGACTAGGACTTAGCCCTATAACGGACCAGAGTAGGTCGTGAAGCTTCGCTATCCCAAAGCGCGGATAGAAAACCAACATGGACCAAGGGAGGATGACAAGAGAACATGCTAACAGCGTCCCACTCTACTCCCTTCCCATAACCTTTTCACGTCCAGACATAAACAACGCAAACACATCTACACGACCATAAACAGCTACACTACACTACAAAGTATACATAAGGGTTGGTAAACTTCATGTGTTTACAGAAAGGGCATGCTACGCCCTGAGCCCCACCGCTATCACCTGAATGAGAGGGGTGCATCGGCCAACACCAACTAAGCGTAATGCACATCTCCATATGAGAGATGAGGCCATAAGTAATAAATACTAACCATTTTTTTTTTAAATTTAAATCATCCCGCATGAGAGGGAAATATATTAGTATTATGCCTCAACCTACACCTATCCATACATGAGTGCAAACGCCTCATATCCAGACGCATGCATGTATATCCCATCCATTCACCAGGGGATATTGATATCAGACCGGCATGGATTTTTATTTTATTTTTTGCAACCCCGGGAATTACCTGCCCCGTTCCACTCACTGTAGGAGCATCCTAGCACAAAAACCGGTTCCAGGCCGCCACTAACGCGGAATTCGGAAGTGCGCAACCTCCTCCTACCCTGCTTTAACCCACTCTACAGATAACTACCCCCAGATCACAATAACAGGGTACCTGACGCCACAGACCCTACTAACACCTCCATCAAGGTTAAAAAAGAGCACTATCGCTGGAGAAGCTGATATAGCACAGGTAGCCTAAAGTAGTCTACGTATGTAGAGGTTTTACCAGCCCACCACACTGGAAGTATTTTACATTTGACACTTTTTACACAGGTTACACCTATATTTAAAAAAAAAAAGGGAATCTGAAACACCCTGGCTGATGATACCGGCGTTAGCCAAAGGTCAAAAGCACAACACTAGGGGCAGAACTGGGGTAGGTAATGACAACCCTTACCCCAGTTGGCTCGACAAATCAAATTACTGACGACTAGACCAAATAGACGAACCACGTAAGGTCAAAGCATTCGCGGCCTGGTCGGGCAAGCTCTGGAATCCTAGGTGCGCATAAACCGCCCCTGGGAGGAAGGGATGCTAAACCCACTTTGAGCCACGGTCGTCGAAGCCAAGACCTGCAGGGAGACTTTCTGAGAATGGCGGGAGAAATAGCTCACTCCGCGTCGGCCTCGGGAGCTATCCCTAGAGACGACCATATTATGACTAGACTGTTAGTTAAATTTACGTAAGTAGGACTTCCATGGCGGGGAGTCAGACTCCTATTCGTCAGGAGTGAAGCAGGATCCAAGGGTTCAGCAGGACCAATCCTAGATCCGACAAGTCCTTACCCCGCGAGGTGAAGGTGAAGACCACGACGGTAATCAATAATGCAGAATGAAATATGAATATATATATATGGAATGTACGCGCTCATTCGGTCCTGCGCCCACGTAAATGGACGACAACGGGTCGCCAGAGTTCTTAAATGAGTAGCATAGCGGGCACTCAAAAGGGTTCAGTGGGCCAACCCAGCAATGCCGATTAAGGCGAAGAGGACTCCCCGGACGCTCACTTCCCGGAGGACATACGAATACAAATATTGCGGCCGAAACAGGCGAAGAGGACTCCCCGGACGCTTTCTTCCCGGAGGATATTATGCCATGGGACCACACTGTCCAATGCCCACATAAATGACGACGCATCGGGCAGTCAGAGGGCATTAAGAGTGGGGCATTGCGCGCCCCTCACAGGAGCCAAGTGGGCGGCTCACCTACGACTAATCGGAACGGCAAAACGAGCACGACAAGGAAGTTACAGCGGGCGGAACGGTTAGCTTAGTGGCACCGTAAGCCGCCCGCGGATAGATTAATCCTAGTAATAGACGTCGACACTAGACTTAAGGGGACGGAATCTAGCGACCCTAGAGACAACCGGTGTTTCTGGGGCTCGTGCGGGTGGTGATCTGGGGATTTAATTGCCCCAGGCGATCGTCCTAGGCCAAATTTAGTTATAGACGGTTGCATTTGACACGCAACCTAGGATTAAGCAAATTTAATGAACACTGTTGCAATTCAGCACAGCATCTTTCGGCCATAGATTAAGGCAACCCTCTCGGCTTAGATGTAGTTTTTTTTAATATATATACCATAAGTAGAATAAGTGGTATAAGAGAACGCCGTTCGGCGCCTGATGACCCACAAATCCGTCATCAGGGTAAGTCCGATAATTCATGATAAGTTATTATAATGTAGCATAGTCTTACATTTAAGACAATTTTTTTTAATACATATATTGAGGTAAAATTTCGGCGCCTGGCGGCCCAAATTCGTTGCCAGGGTAAGCCCAATACTACAACACATTAGGAAATGACGTCACGGCACCATATAGGGTAAGCCCGGCCATATATCGAGTAATAATAACCATGCCATTCTTTTCACAGGTAAAAAGGGGCTTCAGACTGTGGCAACGCTGCCACAGGAAGCGGCATATGGAATAGGGAATTTCAATGTTTTGTTAACCTCTCCATTTTTTTTTGCAGGCATTGTCACCTAGAATATGACACGTGTAATTATGATTTTGCTGCCAGATAGCAGCAACATGCTATTTAATGCCCCCTTATTGTAGTATTATACCTGTGCATACTAACCTCCATTTAACATTCATTCTCACTTACACACTCACTACATTTTTTTTTACAGCTACACGTCAATAATCTGCACAGCGGGAATGATGCCTGTGGGGCATCAAGCTTGCTGGCAGATCTACATAAAACAAAAACACTTGAAGCGTCAAAATGCGACGCAGCTTACGGCGATGAGGGCGCAACCGGCATGTGGCGGCGACCCTCATGGCCAAGTGTGCAAGCATTCACCCACAGAGGATGCTTCACAGACTAGGTATTAAGAATACACTGCAAGCGGTACGACCACTCAACCGTGCCAAGAGGTGGCCGTATAGGATCAGCCGTGATACGGCAAGCGTACGTACAAACAGGTAGCGTGCACGCGAGGATCCAAATAAAAACTAGAATTATAAGGGTTTAGCGCGCTTAAGTAGACATAAGGTCATTGTAGTTCATAATTTTAAAGAGTAAACTACATACATATTCATGCGCCCACGGGCAATTATTCCAATGGAAATTCCTAAATGTCAGCATCGCAACATAATATTTTTGTCTGTTTATCAAGTTCACGTGTACACGATGTCTATATTTTTGTTTTGTTTTGTTTCGTTTGCTAAGGTAACACGTAACCAATGTCTGTGAATTGTTTTCTTTCATTTTTCTCTCTTCTAACTTCCCCATTTGTCAGGGTGTTCCGTTTTATCCCACACCAATAAATACATTTTAAATATTTCCTTTAAATTATACCCTGGAACACCCATTTTTTTCTATTCTCTCCTATCTTCTTTATTGCGGGGAGCACTTTTTCCCCAAGATAGGGCGGACGACGCAATCATCCGTTCGGCCCTGGGTTTTTCCTCCCTGCACAACTATGTAACCATGTATAACCATGTTTTTTTTCTTTTTTATGCCGACAACGGCAATGGCGATTGTGCCTCAATAGCAATTATTTTCTTTATTCAACAATGTTAATGCACATTTCACCATGCAATGTAAAATTTATATACATATATATCTATGTACACCCCATAACCCTCCCCTCTGAACACGGGCTGACCGCACACCTACACTTCTGCACGACGACACCCGTTCCATACGACGACGCTTACGACGCCACCACCAGAAGAGACGAGGGGGATTCAAAAACTACTACGACAACATCCCAACCCCAAGTGCCCTTCCCGGTCGCGAGGACGCGACCAAATGGAGGAAGAGGCTTGTACAATACCCAAGGGGTATGCACCCCTTAGAGATCATCCCCCCCATCATCTGTCTAAATCTCATAAAAGGCAACCCTTTAAAAGCCTACCCAATATCCATCAATACTATAAGGGCAGCTGGCTACTCCATAAAGCAGCTCAACCCTTGCGTAATTATGACACACAGCGACATACTACAAACTGGTTCAACTATGCCACAACGCGCTGACAGAACAGAGGCTAAAGGTATAAAAGGTGCCTTAAGTGGGTCACGAGAATCTCTCCATCACCAGTGCTTCGACGAGACAGCCGGAGGCTAACGACAGTGTCAACCGAGGTGAGTCAGTCAGTCAGTGTTCAGAATCCTACTTTTGTAACCTAACACCCACAGTTTGTACTCACATTATAACATCACAAGATCCCTTAAAAGGGACTAACAGTTACTCATTGCTGACCAATAAACACTTGGTCAGTCTCTTACACTTGCATTACTGATCTACACTCTTCTTCACGTCCCCACGTCCTTCCTTACTCCCGTCACAGTCGGACGTGACACACCGTAGTAATAACGCCAACTCAGACGTCCTTGTATTCCTCACAGCGGCTAGCGTGCTCAATTGAAGCGCGTGCCGAACCGCTGACACTAGCAAGGTGATTATATAATAAGTAGCCGGCTGGGCGACTAGTACACCGACCCGCGTGCTAAGGCTACATCCCTTAAACCACATTTACAGTCTTTATAGGAACGCCCCCTAGTTCCTAGCACACCACAACACACTACACTGGTCAGCTTGCCCTGTCAAGGGGAGCTACCCTTATTTAGGCACAAACTCATAAATTAGTACAGCAACTCTCCCTTTTAGATCCACCCCCAAATAAGGGATCTAAAACACCTGATAAGAGCGTTAGATCGCAATTTATCAGATGAGGTTAAAGAGAGTACCATCAGATATGTAGACGACATTCTACTCACATCAGAATCTCTGGAGGAGCACATGAGAGACCTGAAGAAGTTGCTAGATGACCTTCGAGAAGCGAACTTTAAGGTCAATATCAAGAAATCGCACTTCTGTCAGAGGGAAGTTAAATTCCTAGGGCATGTTATTGATGCAAATGGAGTGAAGCCTAATCCAGATAAATTGGAGGTAATTCGGAATTTTCCTCGACCCACGAAAGTTAAGCACGTCCGACAGTATTTGGGAGTAATTGGATTCTTTTCGAACCACTGCCCAAACTATACTGCGACAGTAGCACCACTGCAGGACCTATTGAAGAAAGGCGGCAGATGGAATTGGACGGAGCAATGTCAGGAAGCATTCGTGAGGTCAAAACAAATGCTTTTGGAATATGTGAAACTGGGATACCCAGATTATACCCAGAAGTTCATCATACAGACGGATGCATCACTTATTGGGATTGGAGCGATGCTATTCCAGGAAAATGTTGACCAGCCTGAGAAGAAAGTTTTTATCGCCTTTATAAGCAGAAGACTGAGAGCCCATGAGAAAAACTACACGATCACAGAGATAGAATTGCTCGCAATTTTGTACGCGTTGCAATCGTGGCATAAACTCTTGTACGGCTTCCGAATAGTTCTGAGAACAGACCATAAAGCTTTAACATTTTTGTTAAAGACAGATTTGTCTAGTCAGAGATTGACAAGATGGTACCTGTATATCCAGCAATTTAATGTGGAAATAGAATACTGTCCAGGGAAAGAGAATGTAATACCGGACATATTAAGTCGTTACCCTAGAGAAGAAGAAGTACTAGCGGTCCAGATTGAGAATCGAGATCAGAAGACGTTGGATGACTTAAGGAACATTACCAACCTACAACGCGAAGACCCATGGTTGAAGATGATAATCGATTACTTCGAGGGACGCTTAGCAAGGGGAACTGCGATATACAGAGAGGCGGAGGCATTGGCAACAGATTATGTATGGTATAATCAGATATTACACAAGTGGGACGATGTGGATCACACACGTCAAAGGATTGTAATTCCTGCATCTTTGCAGAGGAGATTAGTATGGCTAGCCCACAGAGCATTTGGACATCCTGGAATAGATAAAATTTGTGCTCTGTTGAAGGAAGCATTTACTTGGCCAAAATTGAGAGAAACGGTGAGAAATGCTATTAGAACATGTGATCTTTGCCAAAGGTCAAGCCGAATCCCTTTTTAATGAGGCAACGACCTATCCCGTTATTGCCAGAGAAGCCAAGGCAGCTATTGAGTATCGACAACTTTGGACCATTGCCTAGAGCACGTAGAGGCAATAGACACATTTTTGTAGCCATGGATGTATTTTCGAAAATGGTGGTGCTGTGCCCCATTCAAAAGACAAGTTCAAAACAGGTCTTGAAGCGCCTGAAAGAGAGAGTTATTCCGATTCTTGGGAAGCCGGATAACATTCTCTCGGACCACGGAAGTTGCTTTACTAGTGCAGAATTTCGTCGAGAACTGGAAACTCTAGGAATTAGGCAGATTTTATCTACCATTCGCCATCCTGAGGCAAGTCCCGTTGAAAGAGTAATGAGAGAGGTCCAGAAATACATGAAGATCTACTGTTCTGAAGCGAATTGGCGTTGGATTGAATTTCTAGAAGTCATTGAATACTGTATAAATAATACTGTACATGAGGCGACAGGTCAGGTTCCCGTTACTCTACATCTGGATCAGAGACCAGAGAGACCGTGGAATGGTGTTATTCCATTACCAGTAGACGCACAGCCCGGTAGAGAATTGAGGATCCAACGAACCTTTGAATATCTCAAAGCACAGGCGGAGAGACGTCAGAGAAGGAATCGTGCGAAGAGGTATCATAAACCGCTTCTCGTGGGACAGAAAGTTTTAATTAAGAAACCCGCCAGTTCAGATCCAGAGGCACGGAAGTATAAAAAGTTTATTTTTGCTTACCACGGCCCGTTCGAGGTGATAAGAGACCTCCAGAACAATGCATACAGGTTAAGGCATTTAGAGAATGGAAACGAGGTCGTTATGAACATAGCCAACTTAAAAGTTTATTACTCGCCAGAAGAATTCGACGAACCAGAAGAAGAATTAGTAACGCACACCCAACTCAACGTGGAGAGCGGAGGCAGCCAAGCAGGCAGACCTGAATGTTGGAACGGCGAGACGGGACGAGAAGCAGACAGTTTACCCAGTGTAAGCGGAGAGCAGAAAGAATGCCAGTGTTTGCGAGAATTCTATGAAGAAATGGTCAGAGTGGCCAGAGAGGTTGAGGCTGTAAACGCGACCCTTCGCAGGGAGAATAGACAGCTCAGAAACAAGGCCGAGTGTGGAAGGGGGAACACTACTAACCCACTCGCAGCCAGACAAGGTGAAGGACCCCAGACGTAAACACAGACGGTGGTCGACAGCCAGCTGGTTACTTATATAAGCCACTTGCATTGGACTTTTATAAGTTTTGCAAGGGGAACATGAACCCGATGGGGTTATGCTGACTGGAATCGAACATGGTTCTCAGAGACTGTGATCTCAGTATAAAGGTTCCACCAGGAAGCGAACCAGAGATCGGTACAGGGAGTTTCTTGGTAAAAACCCCTCGAAAGAAATGTATAATTAATCACTGGTGTGATTTTGATGAAATGGCATTATTTATTAAAATAATGTAGGAAATAATGAGCAAATTATATCATTATAAGACGATTTGGTGTAAGCTATTGGAGGCTTGAAGCACAGAGGAGGGCAGAGCTGACACTTACTAATTGGCCCAGAATTGTGGGTTGGTCCCAGTGGAGCCACGTCCATCTCAGAGACCCCATTATGTCGTCTGGAGCAGGGGTGAGGCCTGAATAATGACATAGTTATTCCCCGACGGAGAATGGATTTGGAGTAGGGGCGGACAAATGCCCAGAAAAATCATTGATTACTCGTGATTGGAGTAACGAATCGAGATGAGAGTTGCACACAGGTGAATATTTTGGCAAGAAGATAATTTTAGAGTCTTTTACCTGCGAAATTGGTGCATTTTTAATGATGTGCGTAAGGACTGTAAAACGACCATTGTTCGCGGATGGATGTGAAGATGTTGCCGGGGGTTTCCCGTTAGGTAGCGTCCCACGCCATGGAAAAAGGAATTAATATTAATTAATTGAACGAGCGATTCCTTTGCACACAGATAGTTTTGGGACCTGTGAAGAGAGAGGAACACAATGATCATGGTTTGAAGACCTGAATCATGCTGTGAGAGGAGCCAAGATTACGCGGGAAGATGTTGCTCTACTTTCTGTGGAAATCCGATATAAGGGAGTAGACCCCAGGAGGAGCTCTCAGTTGTAAGTCAGTCAAGCCAGTTGAAACACAGTGGTAACGCAGCCAAGCTCAGTCTACATGCCGCCAAGCGCAGTTACAGCCAGTTATTGTCTTACGCAGTTTTCAGTTGTAGCACAATGGCAATAAGTTGCAATCAGTATGCAGCAAATATGCAGCAGTACGAGACAGCGTGTAAGCCGCATACAGAAGTCTTCAAATAAGTTACGTGCAGTCTTCGAGTGAAACTTCAGTCAGCTACAGCCAGGTTGAAGCAAGTTCATCAAGGCAAAACGCATGACGATTCTATTCATCAGGACGCCGAACAAAGACTGGTATGTGTAATAGAAACAGTAAACATGCTTGTATGAATAATAGTCGTGATACAGGCATAATCAGCAGCACGAACTATGACGTGTTCAGTTACGAAGCACCGTATAGACTAACGGTAGAACTATTGTATATAATTATTTGTGAAAGTGTTGAACTTTATTAAGCGCAGTGTGTATAGTATTAACTAATCGTGTATGTGTAACTACGATAGAATGCGCGAAAGAAACTCTACTAAGTGTTTGGTATTGCCATGAGAATACCAGATGTTAACGCTCATGTTTGGGAGCCAGCGTATTGATGTAACGCAGGACGCTTACTGTAGGAGTAGTGATATTCATAAAAACTGTTGGAGAGTTCCGAGAGCAGATAACCAGACTTTCAATCAGGAGTTGGTAACGTAAGATGCCGTCGACACCTGCAATTTCGATCTCTGCTAGGGAATTTCAGCATTGAAGTGTGTATAAAGTGACGAGTGTTCAGTGTAATGCATATGTAAAAATATCATTTAAAGTTGTGTTTGATGAAGTGTTTCACATGGTTGGGGAGTGATAACTTCCTGAAAGGTATGCAACGTGTCGTGTTGGTGATAGAAATTATGTGTAATCAAATGTGTGTAAACAAGAGAAATATGTCGCGTTAAACCCATTATGGCGGGCGACATGGAAGAATATGATTGGTCGGAGCCACCTTAGATGCCTATAGAGATGTAAGTACCCCACAAATTATGGTTATGATTATGTAGAAGTATGGACCGATGCATGTCTGTGATTCCGGAAAGATATTGTGAATTCCTTATAGATGCCAGTAAAAGTCAGTTAGGAGGCTGATCCTCCATGTTTAATCAGTATTGAGTTGATTTTTATAGAGTTGGAATGTTGATTTGCATCATTAAGTGGAGTAATTATTCCCACTATGAATTAAGAATGGCAATCAGTTATGTAAATGCAACGAACGCGATTGTTCGAGTTTAAAACGTCTAGCTATGTCGGAAATTTTGGTAATTTATATGAGAATAATAATAAATAATGATTTTGGTCATTTATGTCAATGAGATTTATAATAATAATAATAAATAATGATTTTGATCATTTATGTCAGTGAGAAATGATGATAATAATAATAATGGTTATTAAGAGTATGAATGAACACATCAGGAAACAAATAAATGTTGTAAGCGAGAATTATTAACGCTAAGTGCAAGACTTATCAATCAAAGCAGGGAGATGTTACAGTGAGATTACATTTCAGTAATTATGGAAAGAAGTTTTATATCAGAATATTGCATATATTCAGTAATGATACCAGTAATGAAAGAGCTTTTAGTGAATTGAATTTGCAGCTTAATTGAGAAGCTTATAGAGTAAATGTTAGATTTCTCTTAATATTATAGGTCGGAGTGTCGTAGCATGGAGCATTAGGGGCCAGATAGTCTATTCTACGTATGAATTCTCCTATGTCGTGGACATTGTTGGAGATATTGTTTATTCCAGAGTTTTAGTGATGGACCCTAACTCTGAAGAAAGGATTGAAATGTGTTCCGGATTGGAATCTCGACAGAGTCGAGGAAACAAGGACACCTCGCAGCTCTATGATTTCCCGAGAACTTATTGATGAGTTATTTACGCTCGTTGGCAGCGAAAACTCATGGCGACAGTGGTTGTGTGCGCCTATATTATACTTGAGACATCGGTCAAACCGCCAAGCTCATGCATTGCGAACCCCGAACCTTCATGTTGAATGGACCCATGGGAGGCCATTAATTAATCGTTATCCTCGACGTAGGAATAATTACAAAAGCTCATTCAATACCTGTTGGCATAATAGTCAATTAAGATCCTTTGGGAACATGTGTGTCGGTCAGGACACAGTATTTTGTCTTGTAAATCTTCGCTGCTTAGAGAGGGAGCCTTTCAAACTTTTAGAGGTCGAGATAATTGGTGAAACGACCCATTCCACTTTCTATTGTGTAGCGACTTCCTTAGCCGAGGGCCGGTGCTAGCCACCCGGGCCGCTCAGGCAAGTTATAAGAGGGAAGAGTTTAGACCTTGTTGAAATGACATATAATGCAAGATTGTTATGTTGAGTATTATAGCCATGTGGTTTGTGAACACATGGATAATTATAGTTCATTCTGATGGTTCATTATTTTAGCTATCTGACGAATAGTTACATGAGATATTTGTACTGTCACTGGAGCCAAGTCATGTAGTTGGTGACTAGATGCCAATCGCCATGAGCGCGAGGTAGTCTATCGTACAATCCGACATAAGCTATAACGTAACGTTTTATCTAGGAATCACAGACAGCAGGCGGGGAAACCATATAATTGGAGGATGTGTAGGGGTTAGCTTACATAATTATGGAGTTGCACGTTGATTTTGGTGCAACGTCCAAATAGGTAAATGCATGCAAAGCATTTCATTGGTGAGAAGGAAAATATTAAAACACGCACGGCACACATAATTGTTTAACATAAAGAGGTCTAAGGAATAATCCTTGTTGTAATATTAAAGAAGTCACATTGTATGACTGTTATGTTAATGTACAGTTTGTTTTGAAGTCGTAGGTGCATTAGCGCACTAGTATATCCTTGTGAAGTTCACAGAAGGGTAAAGCATTATGGCTAGGTATGACTTTGTTGTGATTTTATATTTGTTTACTTGTGGATGGTGGAAGTAAAAATTTTGTTTGCTTTATTTTATGCTTTTTGGGTATTGTTTTGTGTTTGAAGCCATGATTTATTTTATTGAATTAAAGTTTTAGAATAGAGTTGTGCCTTATCATTGTAGAGTTGATACCTTTTAGCCTCAAATCCAAAATATGCACTGCTAAATTGGGGTTACCGTACACACCTGAGAGCTGATGCTAGTTGGAGGCAGATGCATATTATCCACCGAGATTACTCACATGGGTACAGTAGAAATGCAGACTTTCTTTTATTATGTTGCTTCCTTTCGATACAGGTGAAAAGAAATGATTAAAATAGTATCTGTTGAGTCAGACTTAAATTTATTTTATACTTTTTTTATCGTATGGCTTTTGGTGCCGGGAGTGTCTGAGGACACCAATAGGTTGAGCTAGAAGTTACGTTCAATTTCAAGTAGTTCCAACTTTCACTACCAGATGTCACTGATACGAAGTGGTGAACGTTGGAACTTTGATAGAGATTTCCAACAAAATCTAACCTAGAAATTGAGGGCGTGGTGGCTCAGTGGTCTAGCTGTATGCCTCTCACCAAGGCGGTCCGGGTTCGATTCCCGGCCAATGCATGTGAGATTTTCGAAGTGAAATGCCATGTCCTGTGATTTGGATTCCACGTAAAAAGGAGGTCCCGTGGCTCATGATCTCAAGATTAACGGTCACGTTAAACTACAAGCTTCCTTCTTTTTAACCTAGAAATTTAGGTTCGCACAAGTTTAGTCTGTGGAAGGATCTTTTACATGCCAAAAATCTATGACATGGGACCGCCGGCTTTATTTCCCTTCCGAAGGATTTTAACGCTCTTAAAAAATCCGACGGTTTTGGCCGGGTTTGAACCCGCAATCTTGGACACAGCAGTTCAGCATGCTACCAACTACGCCACTGAAGCCGCCTTCAGACTTAAGAATCAGTAGGGATACGAACCTGAATCTCCTACTGATCGGGCAGCTACATTTAAACACTTGCACCAATGCGATCACGTTCCCACAACAACAATTTTTCAGGTCTTAACTCTCATCCATTCGTAGAGGTCAGCGTGATTAGCTGCCACCCCGGAGGTCCTGGGTTCGATTCCCGGCTCTGCCACGAAATTTCAAAAGTGGCATGAGGACTGAAACGGGTTCTACTCAGCCTCGGGTGGTCCAAATGAGTAGAGGAGGTTCGATTCCCACCTCAGCCATCCTCGAAGTGGTTTTCCGTGGTTTCCCACTTCGTCTTCGAGCAAATGCCAGGATGGTAACTACTGTAATGCCACGGCCTCTTCCTTCCCTCTTCCTTGCCTATCCCTCCCAATCTTTCCCTCCCTTCCCATCCCTAATGAGGCCCCTGTTCGCTTTGCAGTTGAGGACGCCTGGGTGAGGTGCTGATCACACCTCCCCAGTTGTTTCCCCCCGTCCAGATGTTTCAGCTCCAGGACACTGCACGTAGAGGCGGTAGTGGTAGGATCCCTCGCTGAGTCCGTGGGAACCACCTTCCTGGAGGGTAAAATCGACTTAACTCTCCTCCATCTATGTTCTAAGCAACATTTTTCACATTCAAGATTTTGGTATGAGATCAACAGCATTTGTTTCGAATATATTGATTATTTCTTTTCAACTAACTCAGCGAAGTTAATGGTACTACTGTGCAATCATAGTCTCACTTTACACTCACTCAGACAATGTCATGTTCCCAGTCCATCGTGAAAATCATGTTCGCGTCGCATTCCCACCCGTGAAGTTCGAGAGTCAGGCTCAACTAAGATAATAAGCGCGAGAATAATCGTAAGTCATGTGTGACTGAAAGTAATAAGTACGTCACGTGATTTAAGTCTTCTCCCCATCAGAGTATTCCTCGATCAGCAGGTGAGACCGCCCTATTCAATAGAAATTATTAGTTTAGTGGATTTAACTGTTTTTATTTCTGCGAAAGACTGTATTACCAAACTCTCCATGGTAATAAGTTTGTTCTGACCAAATGAAAAAGAAGCATATAACTCCGCCTACTCATTTTAGCCTGGTGGAACGCAGCCTTAGTCATCTTGCTAGGCCTCAAATTATGAATTATATGGGCAATTGGCTCTGCAAGATGTATGAGTTCAAATCTCATCGGCGCCAAGATTTCGTTTACCTGTTGGACTTGGAAGGTAAAATGGATGGCTGTGTGTGTTATGTATGGATGTTACTTTTACTAAACAAACAAGATTTAATTTTGTGGAGATTATCACTGCTAACAACAAATTCATATGGGGTTATTCCCTATGAAATACTTATTTTATTGACGTAAAACAGCACACAGTAAGCGTACTAACCCTTTGAGGACTTCGCCCGTCTATATTCCCCATTCACTTTCGAGTGCCGAGTTGATCTCTGGCATGTTCTGCCATCTGTTGGACATTATGTACAAGTGGTGTTCAAATGAAACGGTACGAAACGATACTGTGGGTACAGTTTATTTGTTATTCAAAAGTAATCACCACAGACCTGTGCACAGGTGTCCCATTGCTTCTCTAGCCGCAGGATTTCCTGTTCCCAGAAGTATTGTGGTTGTACGGTGTCCTATATTTCATCGATTGGAAAAGTTTTCCCTTGAGATGGCTTTTTAACGGACCAAACAGATGAAAGTCGCAGGGTGACAAGTCTGGATTGTAGGGCGGATGCTCAATTTGCTCCCACTTGAACGTGGCCAATACACCTTGTGTGACGTTAGAGACGTGTGGCCGAGCGTCATCATGGAGCAGAAACACTGCCTTCGTGAGCAGTCCAGGCCGTTGGTTCTTGATGGACTTGCGTAGTATCGTACAATACACGTCACTGTTAATGGTTCGTTTCAAGGGAAAACGTTACCAATCGGTCAACGAACTTAAGGACACCGTACAGGATTGGCTCATGTCACAACCACAAGACTTCTGGGAACAGGGAATCCAGCGGCTAGTCAAGCAATGGGACACCTGTGCACAGGCCTCTGGTGATTACTTTTGAATAACGAATACATTGTACACACAGTAACGTTTCGTACCTTTTCATTTGAACACCCATCATAGTTTGGTATTTTACTCTGGGAAGTAATTAAAGGAAGGAAGGAAGATTGTAGTTTTACGTGACCGTGAATCTTGTGATTATGAGCCACGGGACCTCCTTTTTACGTGGAATCCGAACCACAGGACATGGCATTTCACTTCGAAAATCTCACATGCATTGACCGGGAAGTAATTATTAGCACATTTTGTAGACGTCTGTCCTCTACAGCTGGAGTTCATCTGTGATGTAGGCCTAAACAAATATGGCGGAATAACAAACAATTTCTTCACGCCACGTTGTTATTTTGGATCAAATGTCTGCTGATTTTAGGAAATGATGTTATTTTCGGCTCTGGTATGGAAACTATGCAACCTTGAGCAAAAAAAAAAAAAAAAAAAAAAAAAAATCGTCTCGAAATTAATAAAAACGTAGGATTTTTCATTTAAATTGATATAGATCCAAAAGTTATAGATATTTTAAGCCCCCCTCATAAGTTAAGAGTTACGACATGTGTTACAATGTATTTTAAAACACTCAGCACTTAAAAGGTTACATTTAAATGAAATGCTTTAATAATATCGTATGGCCTCGGGTGCCGGGTGCAAGCTTTGCTATTTGACGCCCAGAGGGCAGTTTGCATGTCAAATTTTGTCGTTCTTTGGAGCGCTATGAAAGTCTAAGCTCCTTGACACTATAGCGCTTTCTAGTAGAGAAAGGAGGAATTTTGTGTTGGCGGAAAATCCCGAGATTAATTTTGCCATTATGAACATGGCCTACTGGATTCAAATGGGTTCTTTAATATCCAAACAACGTATGATATGCGTGCCGTGATTTTTGTTGCCTTTCAAAAATCACTTACCACAGCCAGGAGCGAGCCTGCAAGCTTCGGGTTGGTAGTCCGACACGATATCCAGCGTGGCAAGCTCAATGAAATTATATGAATTGTCTTTTGCAAAATAGGACAGGGTTTTGTTCTAGCTTAACAGTTCGGTAAGTTGTGTTGTTGTCGGTATTGTTTTTTTTTATTTTTAGCCTACTTTCGATTTTTGCAAAAAAAATGAAAGTAGACTTATGAGATCACTACAGGCCCAAAAATTGTGTGTCTGTCTGTGTGTGTGTGTGTGTGTGTGTGAGTGTGTGAGTGTGTGTACTCTGAATGTCTGTCCCCCCCTATCAATTCGAACACGGTGAAACCTAATTGAACGAAATTTGGTACAGAGGTAGAACAAGCAAAGGGCACCTCAGTGTCATGTTTTATATCGCCGCCATCTTTACCAAATCTGAATGGCGGCCACTCAAACGTTCAAAACGTAAAATCAAATAGCGACTAACCAAATTATCCGATCTCTACCAAATTTGGTAATAACATACCTTCATATAGGACGCGTCTTGTGACCAAACTACAAGGTCATCCGCCGTACCATTTCAGGATGGTGGCCGTGCGAATTATGCAAACTTTATAATCCATATCATGGGACCCACCAGTTCCGATTATCGAACCGAAAATCGATTTAACTGTTCTAAAGGAAGAGGCACGTTCGAAATTAAAAGTTTATTTTGTAATACTATAGTGCAGAAGTGATTTTAAAAAGCTGAGCCGTCTCGGTAAGAAGACAAGATGGCAGCGGATATCTTGTGCCTGACTTATATTTCACTAATTTGAGTATTGCAAGCAATATAGCGTACTGATACAAAATAAATAAACTTAGTATGAAATGCTTTATACATAAATAATATACTCCACTGATGAAATCGTTAGGTCTAAATCATTATTTGCTAACAAGTTCTATGTAAGTCATTTTATATAGATCAATGTTCGTTGGCACAAATGGCTCAGTGGTAAAGCGTTAGTCTGTCATTCATATGCCTATGGTTCAAACCCCATCAGAGCTTGGTTTTTTGCTTGAAATTTTACATATTTGTTGCTTTGTAATGACTCAGACATTTTAAAATGAAGCCTTATATTGTGCATATTACGGTGCAAAACATATATTTAATTAAAACATAATTCGCCAGCAGATTTGCTCGAGACATCTAGCAGCCAAAAAGGTAACTGCACGCCGGCCTACTTATTAACTTCCAGATTTTATTGAAAAGTTTCTTCTTATGGCCGCTAGAATGCACTCGCCCTGTTAGGATTATAGTCTATTGTTCGATATTTCTCCACTAGATTTCACGACTGGTCTACATGGGACTCCATTGATAGTATACCATTGGCGTTCTATGCGCATCGAATTTGAAGAATGACAGGGTGATACTATGATACTTTTTAACTTCTTATTTTAAAGGGTTTGTTACAGCCTATTGTGCGTTATTTGAAAATGTTATTTGAAGTAAAGAACAAAACGATTTCACATAGTAACTGAATTCTAGCCGCTGGTACTAGTTCAGGTTATTAATAATTTTATTTCAGGCAAATAGCAATCGAAAATATCCACATAGTTTGTATACACACGTCTCTGTAGGGACACGGAAAGATTTGTTAATTCAATTAGGGTTGTGAAAGCCATGCACAACCAGACGTGTAAAGACATGCCTCAACTCAAAGTTGGATGTTGCCCACGGCAGGTCGATTATGTAATAATAACAATAATAATAATGTTATTTGTTTTACGACCCTTTTAACTACTGCTGCTTTTAGATACGCCGGGGTGCCGGAATTTTGGCCCGAAGGGGATCTTTAACGTGCCAGTAAATCTACTGACACGGCTCCCTCGCATTTGTGCACCCTCAAATGCCAGCTGACTGCGCCAGGATACGAACCTGCAACCTAGGGCCCAGCAAGCGAGAACGTTACCGCAGAGCCACGCAGCCAGTCCGGTCGATTATGTCTCCAGATCCATAACATTCTTGAGATACTTCTTATCTATCTTTCTTCAATGATGGTAGTAGTTTTTTTCTAGGTTGTGGCGTTTGGTAGAGGTAAATAGTTTCTAAGGTCTTCAACCAAGAAATGATTCTATTATACTCTTTGATAATAACAACGAGTTATAACTATACTCATACATTTAGGAGAAAGTAGGCTATATGTTCTTCACTGAACATCTTGTTTATTTTAAATTTTAGGGACTTGGAGCTTCTTGGTCACTATCCCCTTGTAGGCCTACTTGTTTGATAACCTGTGTTGCTGTTATGACTGTATAAGGGAGTAGGTGTCCCGAAACTTTAAATTAGGTAATATCCTGACATTTGCCTCGATGAAATGTGGGGGAAAATCCCAGGCAACATCACCAGATTCAGGATAGTTCGCTGTCAGTGCCGATATTCTAACCTCCGGGGTAGCTCGGTATCAGTCATTATATACTCGACACTAGTTACTCATGCACTCGGGCGTGACATCATAAAATTGTCGTCTTTAGCATAT
This sequence comes from Meconema thalassinum, assembly GCA_946902985.2. Taxonomy (NCBI): domain Eukaryota; kingdom Metazoa; phylum Arthropoda; class Insecta; order Orthoptera; family Tettigoniidae; genus Meconema; species Meconema thalassinum. Next base: position 68,163,660 of record OX336399.1, on the reverse strand, counting down.
TATATGTTGCCTGGTGCAGGGTGACGCCCTTGGATGACCTGCCCGTCTTAACGAGGATGGAATGAATGATGGAAACTTCACAAACATCTAATAACTAACCCATGAAATGTCATACGAATTTAATATCCCATGACCTTGGCCGCAAATCGAACCCAGGATTCTTTAGATTAAAGGCCAAAGTACATTTCCGAACGCAGACTGACCAATGCAATGAAAAAATCTTGGATAGCCGTCCTGGTGTGCACGCTTCATAGATCAAATCTCTGCAAGCTGTACATTCGTCGCAATGCATACCCGGTGTTTGTTGATGTCCGGCATCTTTCCCTGTCTTCCTTTCAAGAAGTTATCAAATGTAGCAATGAAGGTTTCTATGAGCTTTCAAACTTAAATTTATTTGGGGAAAAATCGTTTTAGGATACGATAATATTCTCCTCCTTGTTTGATCCATTCAGTTCGTTCCTTATGTAGGCCTATTTCAAACAGAAGCCATAATGTGAAGAGGTCCAAACTCATGCAATTTGTTTTTTTAGATCTTAAAATATTACAATGCAAATCAACATTCTCATTATTGTGTTTCCAAATTTATTATGTCATCTTTCCTTTTTTATGTTCGATAATAACTTAATTTCTTTTTTCATTTCAGGTAAGGAAGGCAATCAATCATTTCACTGAACTGAGAAGATGAGCGGTAAGATGCTGTTTGTATCAAATTGTCTTTCTAAAATAATGCGTCGGTATATGGAAATGATCCAGTCCATTTCTGGGCTGTATCTAAGTACTGTAGTTAGTAGTTTGTTTCTGAATTGAGTGTGGTTTATCAACAAGAAAAATAACTTTCTTCCTATAAATCAGATACTATATACTTGAGGGGGCTCCGGAATGCTGAAGATCATCAAAATGGTCAAAATTTCATGTTTACGCCATATTAAGCTCCAGAACCTTAGCTTTCGAACGGTGGGCTAAATTCATTTTCTTCATTGCTCATTTTGAAGATTACTTTCCTTAGGCTATACTTTCCCATTACGTGCGTCCTATAGGTAAACCCACAATGTACGAGGGCAGATCTGAAAGTAACGCACAATCACCTTTTTCTTCCCTGGAATTGCAGCTGGAATGTTGACATTTCACGAGGATATAGTTTGAAGTTTGCGCGACAGAGGGAATTTTGTTTTCATTTGCAGCTCTAGCGAGAGAAGCCTGAACTACGAAACAAACATGGCACGCATGTTATGTCGTCAACTTGTGAAGAGCAGCTAAAGGGTTGCTCGATATTTGTGGGCCAAAGGGCATAAACCAAGTGAAATTTACAGGGACATGCGTGGCGTGTATGGGGACGACTGTATGGACCGTACGTAGCAATGTCTCCAGGTGGTGTGCATTCTTCCAAGAGGCCCGTGTGAACCTTTGTGATTCTTCGTGCTCCGGGCAACCGATAACAGCAGGGCCTCTATGGAGTGGAAACACGCTGGTTCCCCAGTTTGAAAAAAGAATCAAAGTGACTCAATTTGCTAGGAAAGTGCTTCACAGATTTTCCCTTTGGAAAAACCGTGTTTGCACTTACCATCTTCGTGATTATTCATCAGCACAATTGTGCTAATTGGGGTTTATTTCAACCTCATTGAAAAAATCTCAATGATTGGTTGTGTACCCTAGTTGAGTTATTTTGTCATCTGGACGTATCACCGTGGATATTCGAGCTGGTCTCACCGGGAATAAATTAAAACTCAACCTGCACGATCGTGTGGGCTGGGATGGAAAGGGTACTAGACCCCGAGAACAGGTGCCTTTTCATGTGCGCCTAGAATAATATGATAGAGATGACGGCGATGACACACACGAGAAGCAACAGAAGAAGAGCACTCCATGGCATGTCAGGTCTTTGCTACTGTATTACCATGCATTTTTAATTGAGGGACTTGATTTACTGGTGCAACTGAATCGTGGGACACCTTGAGTTATCTGCTAGAGTATTTCAATTAGCTTTCAGCCGAGCAATATTAGTCTTATTTGTAAAACAAGTAGTTGCATAACGGGATCTAGACTCGCCAATGAAATGGTATTTTATCATAAAACTTAGGTTACCAACTAATTAGTTAGCACGTTTCTATCCAGGTGGTCTCCTGTTCACATATAACATTATTCAGCTGGAAAATAATGCAAATGTCTCTAATTGATGACCCTAGTTTTGCATTTAAATTGTTACGTAGGTATTATTCTACAGATGTACCTCACTACAAAATAAAAGTACAAGTGTGGAAGCAAGTGATTGAGGGTCATGAGTGATCGTTGCAACACACTAAATGATGTTAATGGCGGTATTAACACTCGTTTATAAGATACTTTGTTTGTTATTGTAGGCATTTAGAAACCCTTCCTACGGTGTTGCCATTTTGGATTCTACAGTAGCTGGCCAATTTATTTGAATCTCCATACAAATGTTCAATGTTTGAATAAAAATATCACAGACTACTATTTCTCCTCGTAACAGATTACTGTGTAACGGAATTACCTTTACAAATCTATTTTACTAAGAGAAAGGTCCTGGGGCTTTCCCATACTTGCTTTATAACAAAACATGATAAAGAAAACGACCATTAAACCCTTTCACCACGTACGTTGCTTTTCTAAGAAATAAAATAGTTAATGTTCCTCCACTTCACTGATAATACATCCAATCATCGATGTGTATTTCAAATCAGGATGATGAATACGTCTTGCCTTGGTAACCATATAGGAGGCCTAGATGGTATTTACACTTCAGATTCGGTTGATGAATACATGTTGCCTTGGTAACCATATAGGAGGCCTAGATGTTATTTACACTTCAGATTCGGTTGATGAATACGTGTTGCCTTGGTAACCATATGGGAGGTCTAGATAGTATTTACACTTCAGATTTGGTTGATGAATACATGTTGCCTTGGTAACCATATATGAGGTCTAGATGGCATTTACACTTCAGATTCGGTTGATGAATACATGTCGTCTTGGTAACAAAACAGGAAGCCTAGATGACCGTCACAGTTTTAGGTTTTATTACGCCATTTTTGTATTGATCCCCAGCTGATATATCGTACTATTGGGTAAAATACATATCCTATGTTGGCTCTATGGTCAATAACCTTAATATCGTCTCTCTTCATTGATCCAGTGTCCGATACGCAAGAGACTTCCTCAAACACATCGTACTTCTTAAGACTTTTCAGGTAATATTCTAGCAATGGCGGGTCTTGGCCCTATAGTGCATTTTGTTTCGAAGAAGTTAACCCACAAGCTCGTTATAAGACTAAGATCGCATTAAATTAGATGATCTACAAGACCTTAGTCTAAGAAATTTTGTGACAGTTCTGAAGGGAAATTTATTTAATTGCTGATACTTTACAGTACGAGGCTGATGACCTCGATATCTTGAATTTGTAAGTGAAACAACTGCAGAAAAGTAACGTGAATTTTATGGATGCCACCGATCCATGTTGCTTTGCGATAAGGAGTAAAGTTAGGCCCAACATATTTCTCTGCTTCTTTGAGTCGACATAAATATAATGGAACGATCAACCCGTTTTTGTTTGTTTTTAATGTACAATTTAGGGGCAGATGACCTCGAAGTTCCTCCACTTAAAACAGCAATAACTAACTAATGTACAATTTAACTGGAAACTGGCAAGAAGTTTGCGAGAGGAAGTCTAGATGAGTTCACAACATCCCGACCACCCATCATCTTCTCGTATGTATTTCACGCATATTTACTGAACTGTGAGCGCAGTATGAGGTCTTGGGGTGTGGGTTTCCTTCACGGAACCACGCCCCATTGTCTCTTAAGGTGTCAACACACCGCTAAAATTAGCACCCTTACTCTACTTTCATTTACATCTCATTCATGCCATTTTTGCTCTCTTGTTTAAATATGCCAATTAACAATTATCTGTGTCCGTTACACTACTGCAAAGATGATAATTAATTCAATGTTTCTCAGATAAAAATAGAATAGAATTTTTAGTTGGTGATTTTATTCCAGAGGGAACATTTGCATATACATTGGAACGCTATCCATTATGGATGCCCATATAGATTTTCGTATGAATATGCCTCACCCGATTTCGTTCTTGTCGTTTTTTTCTTTCTTTTGTTTTCTTAACAGCTATTTTGACATCACTTTTGTGTCGTCAACGTCGCCTTGCTTATGTATTGTGAATTGCATTTACCATGCAGGCAGGTGTTATGTTCTGACGGCAAAACTGTTGATGAAGGCGATGTAATTACATCAATGGTGTATTATTAAGCCGTTTGAGCACACCGTGGGAAGCCCTAAATATATATACACAAGCACGGAATATTTACAAAATTACTAATCACTCATGGATTTGGCATTCATTTGAAATACATTTTGAATATTGAGTTTTACTCAGTAATTTGTACGTTATAATTCAAAAGAGTGTCTCATTTGTTGAAAATTGGGCCAAGGCGTTTAATTTTATCGTCACAGGTGTCTTAAAATCAGTATGGATAAGAACAAAAGTTAAATTTATTGAAATTTAGATTACTTGTCTCATGTAATGAGAGAATTTCTGATGGACTTTCTTCCATGTTGAAAGTCTCTTATTTTCATATCAAATTTCATATTTTCATATTTTTGGAATAAATTATATGATTTAGGATTAAAAGATGGATATGCTAATATTATGCTGTACTTCGTAAAGTCTCAGTAAATATCTTCAGAGAATGCAACAACACTTGATATGTTTGCACAACAAATATGCCGCATGTATGCAACTCTTAACGTGGTAGTGTGGAAGAGTTAATGTAACTCCATAGGGATTTGGTCAAGAAAGTCGAGTATATCCTTGCAAAGGTACCCAATGTTGAGATGTAGGGACGTGGTAAGTTCTCTTTTTCATCTTATCCAAATCACATCAGTTAAATGGGACGTTTCATCTTTTCTGCTGATACTATTTCTTGTGGATGCTTTGATCATCAGTCTTTGTACAGTGCAAGTGTGCGCAATTGTATATTGGAAATCTGGAATAAAGGCTTCAGTCATTAACCTAGAGTTGCAATGAGGAAGCTATGAATGACTATTTTAAGTATGGAAGATGTTGGGGATCCGAAACAGAAACTTTCTTAATGCATGGAAAGTGACCATCGTAGCTTCCTTGTCGTTGAGTGAGAATTCATGATGAAAAAAAAATAATAATAACCAAATATAATGGAATGCAGCCAAAATAAATCAGAAACCTCAATGGACGTCAAATTGGCTGGCGAAAAGCTAAAAGAAGTAGGGGACTTTTGTTACTTAGAAAGCAAAATAACGACTGATGTACGAAGCAAAAAGGATATTAAAAGTAAGTTAGCTCAGGCAAAGAAAGCATTTCTACATAAAAGGAATCTTTTGACATCAAATATAGATTTTGGTGATATGAAGTAATTGTTGAAAGCCTTTGTCTGGAGCGTGGCACTCTATAGAAGTGAAATTTGGACTGTTGGTGCAGCAGACAAGAGGAAAACTCAAATTCGGTAGATAGAGTAACAAATGACGTGGCATTAAGACGAGTGGGAGAGGATGGATGTTTCTGGTGATTGCCAATGAAGGGAAGAGAAAGGTTGGTAGGATACGTACTAAGACACCCAGGAATAGCAAACTTAGTTAAGGAATTGTTGAGGACAAGAACTTCAGGGGTAGACCAAGGTTAGAATATGTTAAAATAGATTGCCTCGGATGTAAGATTTTGTAGCTGTGTAGACGTAGAGATAAAACGATTAGCTGTGGAGAGGAATCCATGGAGAGCTGCTTGAAACCAACCAAAAGACTGAAGACTCAAACACACGTTGAGTCATTATCGTCGCATTCATTCATGCATTTTTAATTTATTTTTACTATCTTGTACTATAAATGATAGAATATTGATTGATTAGAAGGATTCATTTCTATAATTTATTTAAAATCAATACGGATAGTATTTTCCTTTAACCTACATGGTTAAAATAAGACAATTTTATCTTGGACCACTCATTTGCGCAGTATTATTTGAGAGCATCGCATTTCTAAACAAGCTTTCCTCCATCAATACCAGTAGGCTACACTTCCTTTATTTAATGGGTTATCGAAGCTCTTAGTTTTACGTGACCGTTAATCATGCGATCATGAGCCACGGGACCTCCTTTTTACGTGGAATCCGAGCCACAGGACATGGCATTTCACTTGGAAAATCTCACATATGGGTTATCAGTATCCCCTTTAACTCAAATATCCAATCAGGTTAAGGTATGCACTAGGTGGATTGTTCACGAAGTGGTACATGTTATGGTTTGATTCCCAGTCAGTGCTGTGAATCGTGAGCTGTTAGGTACTCAGCCATATCCACGGTAACGGTGTAACCACTGCTGCATTAATCTCCCAATCGAAGCTGCACTTTGCATCACGTGGAATGAGGAAGTGTGGCTAGGCATGGCGTGGCGCGTATGAGACTACTTTTTGCTCTTTTCCCATGAGAGATGAGCTGGATTAAAAACAGAAGAAGGAAGGGAATCGTAAATAGAATTAACTAGTATATACTGTAGAACCTGCTCGAGACGTCAAGTCTTCTCATGGCAGCTATCATGCAATTCGTGGTCTGTCTGGACTCTCTCGTGCTAGATACTTGGGTTGGGAGGCGTGGAGATTCCTCAGGGGTGTTCAACACCTTCTGCAGCTCCTGCTTCTTCTTCTTCTTCTTCTTCTTCTTCTTCTCCCTCTCTTTATCCCCCTTCCAACTTCTTCTTAGATGGCAATATACAGTAGTTGTAAGAATTTTTGAAGATAAAAATAAGTCAGAGAAAATTGGAATGAAAAATTATACATGTATTCTTTATTGTTCAATTTTCATATCTTCTACTTCTTCTGCGATGTTTTGTTATTAATCATTCTTTCTTTCTTTCTTTCTTTCTTTCTTTCTTTCTTTCTTGGTAATAGAGCCTGATTTAATTTTTGAAGATAAGAGTATGTCAAAATAATATGAATTGGAAAATTTTGCATAAATTTTTTTGTTTTGATTTCTTGTTACTTATTATCGTTATTATTATTATTATTATTATTATTATTATTATTATTATCGGTCTTATATAATTAATCATATTATTATTATTATTATTTCCTTCAAGGGGAAGAAAAAAGGTTATCACTGTAAATCGTAAGTTAAATGAAATTTTTAACAGCGATACTTGGTCTAGAGGCCTTTAAATCAAGAAGCGTATTAAAGTGCAAAGTACAGGTGCATCCTTATGGATATTTAACCGAATGAATTAGATGAACGCCCATTGAGAGTGAACATTATGCAATATAATAGATGACTGATCATGAAATTAACATAATGTGTCGCTCAACATGCCTGCATAATGAGAAGGATGTGCCTTTGTATTGTATTGGGAGGCGTCAATATATCGTTCCATTCACATCTTCCGTGCAGGAAAGCTTATTCCAAACACGCTGCTAATACACAGGACCGATGACCATAATTTTGTGTCAATAAAATAACAAGTAACCTCATCAATGCGTGTTTCACCAGTTATTATCAACTTTCTTTTCTTTTCTGATGTGTAAAATTGGGGTTTTACTGAATCATTCTTAGCTCTACTCACCTCGATGTGTAGTGAATAGCAGTCTTTGCTGTCACCATTGACGCCCAGAATTACATTTCTTGGCAGAGACGGGAATCAAACCCGGGCCTCCGGAGTGACAACATAATTCTGCTTGAGTCAGAAGAATGCAAAATAGATTCAATACATTTTACTATCCAATTTAAAGTGGAGTATCCCATAATATAGTCCGAACTGGTACCTTTTCATGTAATTATATTAACATTTCAAAGGCTCACAGTTACCGGCAGCTAGCTATGCACTTGCACTTCCCCTCCTCCTGCATACTACAGTAGTCCCCTTTCCCCCTCCCTTGTAGACATCGTTCTAATACCGTACTATGAAACCTTGGAAATTAAAGTTGAACCTCAATATCTCGAATCATTAGGGAATGTCTAAATAAATTCGACTAATCGATAATTCGAGAACCTTTCTTGTGGATACGATAACTACCGACATTTTGCACCAATCACTTTCGGATGTATAAATAAAATATAACCATTTAAAATTTCGATCGAGTTCCTCATTCCAAGGGGGAGGAAATGAGGAGCCTTTTTCAAAAAAAGAAATATCGCTATGAAATTCTTAGTATCATTTGTGGCGATCGGTCGTTTGTGAGCACCACACGAGGGATCTATACTAATATGTACTAGCATTACCCGTCGCGGCTTCGCCCGCGAATATTCTAGTTGTAAAGAGTACACTTAGCAAAATCTCAATCATGAATGCTATGACTGATTTATCCTTGGTATGAATAATCAGACTTTATCAATTCAGCTACTGGTGCAGTGGTTAGGGCTTTGTCATTCCTTCATAGGTATATCAGAGCGAAGTTAGTTTTCTGGGAATATCACAGACACTGTTAATTTAAGGGCCTTTAAATGTGGTTTTCGGAGACCCTTTATGGTCGAGTGAGAAAGACCTTTCGTACCACACTCACACGTGAAAATTGCGTGAAAAAATTCTAAAGTGCCCCTTGACCTCCTTAAGCGCATTATACTGTATGTATTGATGAATTTTACAGCTTAGTTTGGTTCAGTGATGACCTTATAACCGTCTGTAAACTTTCACAGTAATGTAATAATTGGAATTGCATTGCGTGTTACAGAAATAGATGGACCTGTGAGATTCTGTAACCATGGTTACCGTGTTGCATTCTTTCATTATTTCATTGTAAATATACATGTTTTGAGGTACCGTATTTATTTAATTGTGAGGCATTTAAAGAGTAAGTGAGTGGGTTTCGCTTACGGATTGGGTTATACTGAACCTGTAGGTACCCCATATGTGTAGGTTGGTCTTAATTGGACCTTATTTTCGGTACAAAACTGGAATGGGACCTTAGCAGAATAATATAGGGAGGGAAGATGATGATGATGGAGCCTCTCGTATGTGCAACTTTCGTAGGTATGCAACAATTGGCAGATTTAGTGAATTAGAAACAATTTCTTTGTCCAGTGAAATCTACCTCCACCTTCCGGCGTGCCGAGAGGGGTTTTCTTTTCTTATGGGGGCACACTCTGGTTAAGTGTTCTTTAACTTACAGAACTATGACGAAAATATATTGAGGATATATGTCGCTAAACAACTCCACAATGAGGTCTAAGTAAAACAACGATAACTGGACCTGAATTATGTAGAAACTTGTAAGCAGGTTTGGTGGTGAAATAAACAGGTAGTACTTGACAAAATATATTTCTAGTAGCTGCCAAAGTAGCATTTGGCACCCAATAGGAAGATAATATTGTTCTCAGATTCTAGTGATAAAGAAGAGTAAATGGCAGACTCTTATTGCAGAATATCGCGTTTCATGAAATTGTATCCTCATCTGAATCTCACTGTATGTTTTGCATTTTATTTTGTCTTTTCTTTATTTATTTTCTTTCGATGACGCGTGGACATTAATTTCTGCTTCTTATTTTTCTTCTTCTCCTTCCTTTCAACTTCTTGGAAATAGGGAAATTGAGAATTACAGTATATACGGAATCTTTTCTCCAGTCGGCAGAATTACTGCTCACGTACTCATATGTCAGTTGGTCAGGCATGAGTCCCACTTGACGGCCAGTCGGGGACTACGTTTGTGGATAGCCACCTTCTAGGTGACAGTCTTTATTATACATTACATATCTTGAACGGGCAATGACGGTTTAGATTCCTAATGCTGTTATCGTATTATAGATAGTAAAATATGGAATGAAATTGCCTCTTAGGTAGAGATAGATGGAATGTTGGTGTCACCTCTTGAGCTACTGTTGCCATGATTATGGGCTTGCCATTCCTTCATCAGAGTGAAGATAGCTTTTTGGAAATAACTGATAAACTATTGGTTTTGGGGCCTTAAAATAGGGTTTTGTTCCTCGCTTTGAGGGGTCTCAAAATGAGCTTTGTATCGTCCTTTTGCTATAACATTGATATTTTGTCTATTTGTGCATGTCATTTTTGAGGGTTTTTCCCCTATAGCCCTCCTTTTATTAGAAGTACGGTAAGAAATCATATAAATGGTTGGTGTCTTGCCCGTGATGAATAACAATACAAAATTGTACGTTAATCAACTAAGCCGTTCTAGAGTTATAAGCGTACAAAAATATACACAGACAAAAAGAAGAATATTCTTCACAAAGTAGTCTGAAACGCGTAAATAGTGCAGATTGGGAAGATTGAGATTTAATATTTCTGGCCCAAGCGGGACTTGGACCAACAACCTCCAGGTGTGTACGCATGTGCCCTAACCACTGAGCTTTTAGTGGAAACATTCATTGTCAATATTGACAATAACACATCTATGGCCCAATGCACAGTAGGTCAAAATCGAAATCTATGGGGACAAAATTATTTTTACGTTTTAATCATGAATTTAGAGTGAAGCAACATATATAATTTGTTTACTTCATAATAAACATCAGTTAAGACCTTTTTAAGCTACGTCTACACATGCAAGAAATTGTCTATGACTAGGAGTTGGATAGAGCATTCAGTTATCTCTTCAGAACAATTTTGTACCCCTAATTTACTTTTAACAAAGTCACAAAGTTCCACTTTTGACATAGTCGTCGAACCCAGTGCTTCAAACAGTTGTAATCGTGTGAGAACTGGTTGCGCGGCATCTTCTAAAACGTAAAATATCTAAGTAAGTTGCAAAAAGATTCAAAAAATATTATAATAGGCGTAAACTACAAGACTTCATCTACATTTTAACATTAAGTAGAAAGTGACCCAGAGTGTTGCGGCATACTAAAAATCTAAGTGTAAATATAATTTTAAAAATAATAGTTAACTTAAATATTATATAATGCAAATGTAGCTAAAATTACGTAACAATTACGCCCATTAATAACTGAAACACGTTACAAAGATCATACATTCAGCTGCATGTTCCATCTTAAAGCGTCACTAACCACAAAGACAACCAAACCACAGCCACTTACATTCACCCTCCAATTCAGACTGCTCGAGCAGTGGTGACAGATTTACACTAAGATGCGTTTATATCCCAGAATAGTGAGTGGCAATTATATGAGAATGCTGTAGAAGTAATACATTTTGATTTTTTAATTATGAAAATAAATAATTTTGTCCTCCTAGATTTCGATTTTGACCCACTGTGCGCTGGTGGGTTTGAGTCCCGTCATAGATGTATCATTGTCAAGAGAGAATTAACGTGCCTCCCAATATCTGATCCAAAAAATGTGAAAAAGGATGAGGTGTTGATTTTTGTTCATTGGATCCTAAATCTTTTTAAGGAACAAATACCATCCTTTGCTCCCTGTAGATACGCGCATGCTCGTTGGCGAATAGTATGTAATATTTCACTGGGACGACCCGACTCGCAGTATCATAACAACGATGTCTCTGCATCCAACACCGTTATGAATCACTGGTCTCGCTGTGGGAGGAGTTCACTCCAGAGTGATTGATCATTCCATGATGATATCTCCTACATTAGCACATATGCATATTAGCCTTCTTGTTCTGTCCAACTGACAGAAAATAATAATCACGCGGTAAAGAAACCCAGACCAGACATTATACAATGGATGAAAATAATTTGAAATCAAGCGTAACTTGGTAGTTAAAACTGAAGGCGTTCTTCTCTTACAATGAGCTTTTGAAAAAGTATGTAAATTGTCATCTTACATTAGGACATGTCATGGTTTTATCTCAACATGTTCAAATGTGGAGAGTAAAAAAGAATCGCAAGGGTTATGTTACACGAATGTGGTTATGTAGACTTTTATTTCCAATCCCACTTTATTTCTTCTTACCGTGTGTACTGGCTTGCTTAGGTGTCTCCTTTTCGCAGTCATTAAATATACTGTACGGCAGCTAGCCGCAACATCCCTCGCTTAACTGCAAGATCAACTATAACATTCATAAATGATATAACCAAATACTACTTCACATAACAATTCACCTGTATGGAGCCTTTGCAGTATTTACAACGATGCGGTTCGTGTAAACTGGAAACTAGATTTCTGTCTCTCAATCAGACCGTTCTTGGAAATTATAATCCAGTCACTCTAACTCATACTTGAAATAAAATTATCACACAAAACAGAATCAACAATGTATATATGTGGATAGGCCTGTTCCCTAGTTATCAATGTTACCTTTTAGTTTACGATGTAATAATTTCAAAGCCTGCTTTTTATATATTTGACATTAGGTCAAATTTAAATTTAGTTTTTATATTACCTTTAGATTAAGCTTTTTACTACTATGCATTTTGATCTGTGTGAACTAATTAGTTTTAATAATTACATTCAGATATTAACACTTAATGTAGAAATATTAGGAACTGTATTTTACTGTGTAGGTGCACTGTTATTGGGGCGCACACTGAGCCCTGATGTGTACCGTCAACAAATAAATAAATAAATAAATAAATAAATAAATAACAAGAAGTTCCATTAAGAACTATACAGCCTACTTTTCATGCCAATGATTATTCTACAGAATATGAACCTATCTAGAATAATGACGAAATTAAGTTGCTAATATCGAAATTTCCAATTAGTTCGAAATACTGTATACCTGGCATAATGTATCCTAATAGAGCACTACAGTTGGCAGCCCTGATGACTGAATATATTCTTAGTTCCTTCTCTTACGGTACTAAATACAAAATTTGGTTGAAGTCCACTGGATAGCATGGACGTTACATGCAGTTAAACATTGGATCTAACAGCGCGCGTAAAATCATGTTGGCAACAATGTCATGCATGTATTGGTCAGAAATAATCTGAAATAATATGATCTATTGTTGTGCCAATTTTGAATGAAATCCATTAGTTAGTGTAGAAGTTACATGCATTTTAAAATTGGACCTATCAGCAGGCTTAGAATCATGTTGGCGGCACTGACGTATATTAGTTACTCCAAATTCGTCTAGAATGCCAGGTACTATACGTGTGCAAAGTTTAGAGCTATTGGCTTGCATACTTTCTGATATATTGATATTAGGGTAACAAAAGTAGGGACAGCACATATATTAACAGTTGGCAGCCCTGGTTGCTCCTTAGAATACGCATAGTCATATCTGTTATGGTACACATAGCACATACGAAATTTGGTTGAAATCCAAATGATAGTATTGAAGTTACATGTATTTAAAGTTGGACCTGTCAGCAGGCTTAGAATCATGTTGGTAGCACTGACGTATATAAGTTACTCCAAATTAATATAGAATGTCAGGTACTATACGTGTGCATAGTTTAAAGCTGTCGGCTTGCATACTTTCTGATATATTGGTATTTGGATAAAATAAATTAGGAGCATTTATTAACAGTTGGCAGCCCTGGTAGGTCTTAAGAATACGCTCAGTCATATCTGGTTATGTACACATACAACATACGAAATTTGGTTGAATTCCACTTGATAGTGTAGAAGTTATATGCATTTAAAAATTGGACCTATCAGGAGGCTTATAATCATTTTGGCAACACTACCATGTTTGGCCTCCTGGAAATTAAACTGAAATATTATGATCTGTACGTGTGCCAATTTTGAAATAGCTCCCATTCATACTTTCCAAGATATCCAACATGGAGCTCAAATTTCAATTGCAATTTTTTAGCAGTTGGTAGCACTGACATCATTTTCAAATATGGCCGTGAGATATTCAGGTATAGATCTTTACTCCTACTAAATTTTGTTTCGATTGCTGCAGCCTAAGTCTACTTTTTCCTCATTTTTGCAAAATGTGAAAAGTAGGCTAAAAATGTTATGTCCAGCTACCGAGTGCCACAAGAATATCCAGATACCGAGTGGAAAGATGTTACACATCAATAAACGCTCAGGAGTCATACACGGCACATTTAACCCTCCCATGACGTTCGGTCACTCGGTGTATGCCATGTCCCTAGTACAGTACATAAAGAATTGTGATCGCTGCGTGACATGAGTGGGGTAGGACATTTATTCCACGTCTTCTCATTGTGTGTACTTGTTTGCTTAGGTGTGTCCCTACATAATAATTTAATTTTGGCATACAGTAAGTATTCTTTACTGTTGCTATATTATTGATATGTTACAGTTCATTTTTCATCGACAATAGGGTGCTCTGACTTATGACCGGCGGTTCACTTTAATTTCGAGAATGAAGCATATCGCTAGGCAGTCGTAAATGCTACATCTATTGAACATTACAACGTAATGTTTCATTAAAAAAAGAAAATATATTTGTGAGACAGGTTTCTATAACATTACAGACGAACGTAGGCAGACACACGTCGACTCTTGGTTCACTTTTTTGCATCATTAATTCTTTTATCCTACCTCTGTTGTCATATAGATTGTGAACTCTTCATTTTATAGCGCATATTTTTTCAAAGTCAAGGACGATTGTAACATAAAGTTATGTTCTTGTCTCTTTTATACATTTAAGAAAATATACTGTAGAATGCATTTTAGTTAAGTCTTCTAGTTCCAAACATGTGAATCACCTCGTGGTGTAGCGGCTAACACTCTTGACTGTCGACCCAGAGTTGCGGGTTTATTCACAGCTCTGCCAAGAAATTTAATTCTGGTCTCAGGGCTGGAACGGACACACTTAACCTCATGAGGCAAAACTCGTTTGTTGTTGTTGTTGATTGCATATAGGGACATTGCGACATCTTGTTCATGTAGACCCGTGCATTTGGGCATGTGTACATTTTGTCTGATAGCCTGTGTTATTGTGATGGCTGTATTAGTGTGTGTATTTGTGATTCATATGATGATTTGGAAGGAGGCTATCGTGACCTTAAGTTAGGAACCATTCCAGCATTTGCCTGAAGTAGAACTGTGAAACCACAGAAAACCACTTCCAGGATGGCTGAGGTAGGAATCGATCCCACCTCTTCCCAGTTTTGCTTCACGAGGCTGAATGTATCCCGTTCCAGACCTCAGACCAGAATCACATTTCTTGGCAGATTTGGGAATCAAACTCGGGCTTCCGCGGTGACAGCCATTTATGTTAGCCACTACGCAACGAGACAGACGTGAGGCAAAACTGAGAATAGGTGGATTCGATTCTCACATCAGCCATCCTACAAGTGGTTTTCCGTGGTTTCTCACTTATACTCCATATTAAATGTCGGGATGGCTCTTACGGTAAGACCACGGCTGTCTCCTTCCGAATCTCCACCTGAATAACAAATACATACGAGACTAAAGACACCATAATAGCACAGGTTATCAGGCATTTAAAAATGAAAATAAAATATATATCTTATATATATTTACATACGTGTAACTTCACGGGACTAAATGACCCCAATGTCAATTCCCTTGAAATTAAACAACTAGGTTTATTGTCGGAAGGTTAGGAGCCTCGTAAAACTACGACTTGCATTTTTGTTCTTACACACATACCCAACTACATGGGACTAATGACCAAAGATCTCCCAGTCCCCTTCTTGAAGTCAGAACCACATTGATCTGGTGGTTCTGTGTTTGATGCTTGACGATAATTTCGACAGTGCTAGTAGAACTGTTCCATTATACGGGTTTGAGGACCGACAACTGTACTTGGGCCTTTGTGTTGTGTGGGCGATGGTGTTGAATTACAGCCTACGTCCTATTACTAAATCACTTTTATCACCGGGGACCGTTACAATTCGCGAAGTCTTGAGTTTCAGTGGGAGTTGCATTGTCACAGGTCGGGAGATCAAATACTTAGTGTTTATCCTTCCCACTCTTTTACATATAGCCTACTTGCTCTATTCTTCTTCCTGAGGAACATCTCTTTCGAATATTAAGCTTGACATGCTTGTTCAGTTTCTTCTCCTTCGTAATCTTTCATCGTCTATATTTTCCTGAGAATTTTCCTTTCTAGTTTTTCTAATTTTTTAGTTAGTGATCTGCCTACAATGATTGGTGTTTCTGGTGCGTATAATGCTTCAGGTTGAATTGCCGTGCTATAACTTAGTGTTTCAATTTTGCGCTCTGTGATATTATTATTATAATTATTATTATTATTATTATTATTATTATTATTATTATTATTATTATTATTATTATTATTATTATATTCATTTCACCACATAGAGGGATGAATCAACATATGAGTCGTTAAGTTACAAAACTCTTTTAATCCACTTGTGAATAAGAATCATTATCATGAGAAACGTTTCTCTGGACTTTGCCTCGCGTATCTTTTGTGTTTGTTGCTTTCTACTTTTTGCTTTTTGCTTTATGTTTTTGGTTTTGTGTTTGCTTTGTGCTTCTGCTTTTGAATTTTACTTTTTGCTTTTCTTTCTTTGTTTTGGTTTTGTGTTTATTTTCTGCTTTTGTTTTTGAATTTTTCTTTTTGCTTCGTGTTTTTTGGTTTTGTTTTTATGTTTGTTTTCTAGAAAAACAAAATAAACAAAACAAAATAAGAACAAATTAAAATAAAACAAAACAGGGGCCGTTGAGTTTCTTGTTAAGAAAATAGGTAAATATCCGATTGGTAATTCTCTCGGGTTTCATACGAGTTAAGTGGCCATAGAAAGATATTCTTCTCTTCCGAATTACTTGAGATATCCTTTCTACATGATGGTACAGCTCATTGTTATGCCGTCTCCTGAATTCACCATCGTCTCTCAACGGCCCTAATATCTTCCTCAGGATTTTCCTTTCCTTGGCTTCCAATTTCTCAACCAGACCATTCCTATTCATTGCCAGGCATTCTGCTGCGTACAGTGCCTCAGGTCGGATAACTGTACGATTATTATTATTATTATTACTATTATTATTATTATTATTATTATTCCTTCGTTACGGCCAACTAAGGACCACGTCATGTCAACTGTTTCTTCTGCATTTTAATGTTGGCCCAGTACTCCTTCATTCGCAATCGATGTTGCACCTTTCTCTCTGTCGTCCACGCCTTCCCAGTTTTTTGCTTCGGCTTAAGTTGAAAACTCGGATGTTTTTGAAGTTTTCCCTAGGTGGGCCACGCTCTTGGATATCTTCACCTGTTAACCCAATCTCCAACAGATCTTTCTCTACTTCACTGAACCAGGTCCTCTTTGTCTTTTTCTCATGGAGAAAAGCAAACATTTTGTTGGGTAGCCGTGTTGATTTAATTCGGGTTATATGTCCATAAATAGAAATCCTCCTTTTCCTCATCACGTCCGTTATTTTCTCTACGTGTGTGTACAACTCTTGGTTGTGGCGTCTTCGGAACTCGCAGTGTTCTTTGACTGGACCCAGGATTTTCCTCAATATCTTCCTTTCCTTGGTCTCCAGTTTTTCCAATATGCCTTTTCTTCCGCAGCATACAAAGATTCTGGCCGGATGACCGTGCAGTAGTGCTTGAGTTTTTGTTGTACACATTCTTAGTTAGATGGTAAGCCATTTCAATTTTATTCAAGCGTGACGCAAAAGCCTCGTTTTCGGACATTGTAGGGTCTATCCATTCACCAAGATACTTAAATTCCACAACCCGCTTGATTTTCCCATGATTCACTTCAATATTATTATTATTATTATTATTATTATTAATTACACGAAGTTAAAAGAAAACTGCGTCTCCTCCCCCGCACAATGGATACACCGCCGGGTATTGTTCACATCATTCTCTTGTGCCAACTCACGTGTGTGGCTACGAGTGGGAGGGTTTCGTACGCACGTCGGACCGACACGTGGGATGCTACATGACAGTTTTTTAAACGACTTCAATAGGGTTATATTTCAAGTAGTGCGACATGGAATTGACGATAGTAATGACGGAAGAATTCCATCCATCGTTTGAAATATAAACAAACAAACCAACAAGGGGGCGCATACCACAGAAAGTGAAACTACAATAATACCTGTCCACCCACGCATTAATATCTCGGCTGCACATAACTAATGTTGTTGATACTTTTCTACAAGCGCATTCAAATTACTCAGCCATGCATGAATCAATTAATTATATCTGAACGGGGTACGCGGGCTACAAATGCGTAATATAGCAGTGGCAGTCAGCCCTAAGTGTACTTACTTTAACAGTGGTTATTTCCTTAATGTGCGTCTGTCATCTACACACGTGGTATTAAGAATAATTGCCGTATTCTATTATATTCTATTATTTAAATCACTCATAATGGTTCCGTATTGATGTGCTGTCAAAAATCAGTCGAAAACTTCGAGATCATACTCCACTCTGTAGATTATTTGATTCACAGGTAAACATAATGTGCGGAAAATCATATATGTAAGTAGTATGAAATGATTATTGACTTGCCAAAAATATACAGCATTCTTATGAAAAGTCGCCTTCTAGGTGGAATATGAGACAAGTAAATTGTCTAGATATAGCCTCTTCTAATCTTCAAAATGAAATGAAGATGTTTCTTACTTTTTAGTTGTTGCCTTCTAGGTGAAGTATGAGACCAGTTAAATGTCTAGGTATAGCCTCTTCTAACCTTCAAATGAAATGAAGATATTTGCTACTCGTTGGTTATTTAAGTTATAACATTCCAGTTTTGGCCAATATAATGTGTATATCTGATTCACTGGTAAACATAATCTTACGATTTACGTACCTTTTTACACCCTATCTTCATTTTACGAAAAGAGAAGTCTATATTATTCGAGATATTATTAGAATATCAAAATAGTATTTTTAAGGTATTTTTCCATTTGCATGTCAATTAGTATATTTGAAAGTTTTCATTATTTTAAATTGAACACTGGTTTGTAAGAATATCCATTTCCTTGATACTGTTAATTAGTTTTTTAACCCTAATATTTTTCACGCTGATGATGGAATCATTGATATTCCGAAACATGTACGACGTTCAATATTTTATTAAACACCTTCTCATAGTATTGATCAGGTGGTTTTCAACTTACTCAATTCTATCAATCAATACGGATATTATATATTTTACCATTTTTTAAATGGTTAATGTGTACGCATTCTATTAGTTTCTTAAGGTTTGATTCTAATTTGCCGAAGAAGGTCCCATTGTTGTATGGAAACATGTACTAATTTGAATATAATTTGAATTGATTGGCAGAGTATTCTAATTATCTATTAATCAATACGGTAATTTTCTCATATTTTCCTGTGATGGTAATTTTTGTTTGTTATTTGTGTAAAATAGCTTTCCTTGGCTATGCTATCCTTTTTACGTTCTCTTTGCTTCGTCCGTCATTGCTTATTTCACTTTCCAAGTAGTCTCACCCTTCAAGGGATCAGACATATTCTTTTATGTTCGACGATGTCGAAATGTAAATATTATATGTCAGAAAACTGTATAATAATGAGGGTCATTATAACACTATTTTTCATTATGAAACAGTTTCTCCCACCAATCAGATCTCAAGAAACAGTTGTGTAATCAACTCGGTAAGGATAGCATCACACCTGCCCTGACTTCCACGGCCTTCTGTTTTAAATTTCACTGCGTGGCTTCTATTGTCATAGTGGGGTATTCCAGGAGGGCATGGTATTCTCTGCGTCCCATGCGCTCTGTTCAGTACATAAAACTGACGACATCTCGACAGATATTTATGAATATTTATGTTTGAACATAAAATAGTTATAATTATCGTCGAACATAAGCAGTCGTATGCAGCTCGCCTATAATGGTAATTAAGACACTCGAGTGGAAATTATAAAACTCGCTTCACTCGTTTTATAAACATACTCGTGTCTTAATTATTGCAATTATAGGCTCGTTGCATAATGTACTATTATCCACTGTCTTTTGTACGAGACCAGATGCTATTCAATCCCCTAAATAATTGAAGGAACAGCAACTCCATTGGGTGTGGTTACTTTTGAAAGGAAAGTCACGTCTTTCCTCCTCCTTCGCGTCAAATTTACTATATCCGTCTACACACCTACGGACAGAACTATTTGTCAGAATTAGCACAGCCTAACATTGTTCAAGGTTATAGTGTTACCCGTATACTGAGCTAATCTAATCCTATATTCATTGGCTTGAGCACCGTGCTTGACCTCCTAAACTGTCGTTATAATTCTCGGGGAATCGACTCGATGCCCACACTTTGAAGAGGGAAAGTACGTCATGGGTGGGTATAATATTTCATTCTTTTCTCTCTCTAACACACATGCACACATATATGAATCAAAAAAGTATGTAGGTAAATCATATTTCTTCTTGTGCGAGAAAGAAGACAATGTGGTATATAGCCAATAATTTGTCGGTATAAAATTTGAATAAACATCCATTGCCTGGGTTCGAGTCTGAATTATTCTGTCTTCCTTTCTCGCGATAATATTGTTATTTGTTAAATGATGGAGAGCTAAGATATTAGGAGAAGCAGGTTTATTCTGCGTGCACACTATCCTCTCCAAAGACGATTTGTAGTCCGATCACGATTGGAGAGGGTAGTGTATACAATGCGCCATTACTTTAGTGACAATTGGCCATATCACTAATAGTAACCGGGTCAGTGCTATATTCACAACGAAATAATCGCAGTGAAGTCAACCACCTTGACGTTTAGTGCCAAGTTAATAATTATTTAAACCTACAATACTAGCATACGTAAAATTTACGTGTGTGAATAATTTAACTGCTTAGAATTTCCTCTATATCTGTCCCCACCCTACCATCTTCCAGCAGTGCTTCTACTGGTCTATGATGGTGATGTCAATGCTTTTGTTATTAATGCCAATCAGTTCTAGAGGCATAATCATGGGGCAAAGAATCGCCAGGATACTATCCTTGAATTTAACAACATATTGGTTTATCCACGGCAATAACAAAGATGTGGGCAATTCGATGTGGATATGCCCCATCACTTCAGAGGGATTATAAAAACAACCTCTTAAGAACCAGAGACAGTATAAGAGGCCGGAGAGATTACGTACTGCTATTTACGTCTAAGTAAACGACTTCTGTATTTGCTGTATTTAAGATAGAATTCAGCGTATTGAACTTCAAAGACAACAGAGGATTCATTGTTTATAAATAGTGTTACATACGAAATATATATTAACTTCAACCTTTTAACTAATTGGTGCCTTAGCACAAAGTTTGCAATGTACGTTAAACAAATCATGTATCACATCACAAACTAATGATATTATTACTATGCCTCCCAGTAGAGTTTTGCTTTTTTTTCGCGCATACAGGTTATAAATGTATTACCGTGTAACGAGGTGTATTGGCAGCATTGTGCTCTAACTATTTGTCTTGGAGAGTAGAAGATGAAGAGCCTACATCTTTTTAAAGTTCATAACCCTATAACAAAACCGCTCCAGTGTTGGACGTGAAACACTTGTAAGGGGCTAAGGAACAATCGAATGCCGAAATCATTGATGAGCGGTAGGTACGCGTTGCCCGTCATTACTATACATATTATTTTCTTGATCATCTGCTCCAACTGCAATCTCGCGGCGTAGCCGTAGGCTACTTGTTGAATCGTGCACCACGACCATACGGGCAGCTGCAGCACTTCCGGAGATCCTAGGTTTAAATCCCAGTGCTGACAGCGGTTATCTTGAGTAGGCCTATGGTTTTTCTTCCACACTCTCTCCGGGCAAATTCCGGGATATTACCTTACTTCGAATCCCGGGGCACCTGCTTCATCCCTTTCCCTAATACAGCTACACACACCACCACACTCATCACATGTATACAGGTCATCACACAAATTCAACACACATCCAACTACACGAGGCTGATGATCAAGATATCCCAAGCCTTTCAAATGAATTAACAATAACAGCAACAACAACAACAACAACAACAACAACAACAACAACAAAAAGCTCTAATTGTGGTGAAAAACTTTGAAGTGTTTCTCTTTGAATAACTTCATTAATCTCTTTGGTGTTCACAACAAAATCATGCATTTTAATGCACGAAATATGACCGCAACTTCTCTGGCTTAATTTTTAATTCGTAGTACATCCGGTTGTATAACGTTTCTAGATCCTGAAGGTTTCACAATTTCAGCAGGGGTTAGGGAAGTGAACGGACGGTCCATCATAAATACCAGACACTAAACCGCCTAGGTACATCACAGCACAGCACGGTTTGTCCCTTTCAAGGTTTACAACATCGTAAGCCTCTTTGAGAGCCTCCCCGCCGAAGTTATACAAAGACAGCAAGCCCTACCTGCAGCATTAACAACAGTAAGACTGGGAACACTGGCTGCTGTTAAAGCAGAGAGTACATTTAGGAGATTCCACAAGGATGTCCGTGAAATTGAAATTCTCAAATTAAATTCTCGAAGTCAGAGTATTTAATGTGGCCAGAATGCTTAAAGTCTTCAAAAAATCTAATTTAAATATTGCGTAACATTTATTTATAGACCATTGGCTTTCCAACGGAATATTTGTTATCTTCATGACTTAAATTTAAGGCTAATTTTCTTGTACTTCCCCACAACCGTGCGTTCAATTAATAAACCCCACTGGTGTAAAGTTTTATTTTCCCCCTTTCTATTAGTTGCCAGACATTTAAAAAAACATTTTTAACCCCGGATGAGTAAGGTGGGGTGTATACGAACCCCACTTATTAATGTTTAATTATAATGTGGAAACATTATGTGGGGTTTCGCCTAGGACACCAGGCTGGTTCATCACTGGGCTCTTGGTGTCTCCCCTCCCCCCCCCCCCCCCCAGGAGTAGCGAACTGCGCGCAACCTCCTTTTTTATGAAGCGCACCTGCGTCTCTTTACAGCGAGAACTACAAGCTCAAGCAGCCATAACCTCTCTATGAAGACCTCCAAAAAGATGGTATATTTGCTTTCACAGCCAGTGATTCAAAACTCAGCAATTTTTCTAGGTTTGTGCCGTGTCTTGTGTGGGATTTCGCCTAGGACACCAAGCTGGCTCATCAGTGGGCTCTTGATTCACTGGCCGAAGGGACAGGCTGTTAGGACATATACTAAGACATCCAGGAATAGCAAACTTAGTTATGGAAGGAAGAGTCGAGAACAAGAACTGTAGGGGTAGACTATGATTAGAATATGTTAAACAGAATTGCCTCGGATATAAGATGCTGTAGCTATGTAGAGATGAAATGATGAGCTCAAGACAGGGAGGTATGGAAAGCTGCATCAAAACTGTCAAAATACTAATGACTCAAACGACAACATTTCAGTGCGAGTGTCGTATTTGGTGTCACTTGACACTGTGGGGCGTTGTCATTGCTTCAGATCGATGACGTTACCCGACAAGTACGACTTGATGTTCAAGGCTGGAGGACTGGTTCCAGTTTAAATGTAACTCATTTGTATAAGGCTTCAAATTGTAATGCAACTAACGAATATTGCAGATGCCATTTGACTATTTCATTGATTAGATAATATATTCCATCCTGGTGGTCTGACTCGACCAGTCTTGTGTGGTAAAAAGGGATCGAAATACTTGTCTTTTTTTTTAAATTTATTATTCCTCATTTATTTCTGTGGGTGATCTCATAGGCAATGTACGGTCCAGCATTATTTACTTCCAATAACTGTGATACTAAACTACAATAGATGTTTATTTTAAAGCCCCTGCAATGGACCAAGTAAGCAAATAATATGCAATAAAATGTATGAGTTAAAATCACAACATTTATCTAGTATTAATGTAACAATTTAGTTTTTTACAGTTGACATAATAATGGATAAATGCATTTTCTGAGTTTGTTGCCCCTACCCCAACGTTTCACCGGACTTTTTGCCGACATCATCAGGAGGGTGTACTGTCTCCAGCAGTTCACCGTAACCAGAAATCCCGAAACGTTTGTTCAACTATTCCACCAAGTTTAACATTTAATATACCCTCTGTTGGAGTAAATCCTAAATAACCTGGTTTATAGCTTCAATCCAAAGACGACTTTCATTCCATTACCAAGTAGTACAAATCAAAGACGTAAAGAAAATTTTGTATAAAGGTGGGTTCATGGTTTGAGACTTGTTTTTCACTATCGCTCGAGCCTGATGCTAGGGTTTCGCCTAACTTTAGGTTATGGCCATCTATTTTCCACTTCTAATGCTAATTAGAAGCTGTTGTTGTTGCTGCTGTTTCATTTGAGGGCATTGAACACCTTGGTCATTCATCCCCGTGTACTTGGGTGAGTGTGGAATTTTGTTTGATATTTTGGTGTTTTTAGTAGCGTGTGTATTTATAATTCAGGTGAGTATTGTTAGTAACAATACCGGCATTTGTGTGGAGTAGAAGTGGAAAACCACGGATAATCACTTCCAGGTTGGATTAGGTGGTAATCGAATCCACCTCTTCTCAGTATTGTCTCACGAGGCTGAGTATACACCGTTCCAGCACTCAGACCAGAATTAAATTTCTTGGCAGAGCCGGGAATCGAATCCGGACCTCCAAGGCGACAGCCAAGAATGCTAGCTGCCCCGCCAGGAGATGAATCTAATTAAAAGCACTCGCATAAGAATAGATACCACAATAACATAGGTTATCAGACAAGTGACCAACCAAAGACCTCTCTAGTCACCAAATTAACAACTAAGGAGGTTGGAATTCCTTGGTACACTCAGCCTCAGGAGACAAAACTAGAAGATATGGGTTCGATTGCCTCCTCAGCTGTCCTAGAAGTGTTTTCACGTGGTTTCTCTACTTCTACTCCAGGCAAATGCTGTGATGGTTGCTAACTTAAATCCACGGCCGTTTCCTTCCAAATTCTACCTCAATTACAAAGGCAACATTGAGGAATTGGCTACTAAAGTTTCTATATTAAGGTGGTGCTAACTTAGGTTTTAGGCGGCTTCGAAGGCGTAGTTGGTAGCACGCTGAGCTTCTATGTTCAAGGTCGTGGGTTCAAACCCGGCGAAGTCGTTGGATTTTTAAGACTGTTAAAATCCCTCAGTATGCCTTCCTTCGGAGGGGAAGTAAAGCCGGCGGTCCCATGTCATAGATTTATGGCATGAAAAAGAACCTTCCACTAACTAAGCTTGTGTGAAGCCAAAATGTGTAGGTTAGGTTTGATTAATGCTCTTAAGTTCTAACGTTCGTCGCCGGACGCTGATTGCGATGGCATCTAGTAGAAGCGAAGTTCACAGCTAGGTGTCGTGGACGGCATCATTTGGTAGCGAAAGTAGGAACTACTTGAAATTATCGTCGTCAGTCCTTACCTGAATTAAAAACAAATAACACACACTAATACAGTCATCACAATTAACACCGGTTATCAGACATATTCTACACACACCCAAAGTACACGGGGCTACATGACCGCGTTGTCGCAACCCCTAAACTAAGGAACCAACCAACCAACGAGTATACACGATGAAGAACATGTAGAATACTCCATGGTGTATTGAGGAGACCTGAAACCCCAGATGGTCGGTTTCTCAGTATGAGACTAGTGTACTGCATGTTATTGATATACTCAGCCATGCGGCAAGAACAATGCCCACGTGTTTGGGATATCAATGCAAAGACATTCCTCTAGATACTGAATACTTAAATACCCACACCTTAATATTGCACTGTTGCAGGTAGTTGACATTCCAATTAGTGACAAGGTACAAGGTATCTTTGCGAACGTGTATAGTTAAGATTTGCTTGTTTCGCCATCCTTCCGAGAAGCAAGTAATGGTTCTTGTAACGAGCACCATCGAAACCATTTCCTGTTGCAAACATTTTCAGCAGAATTTTTGTATAGGTGACTTGACTAACATGAGTTTATTTGCACACACAATATAGTGTGGCAGTGAGATATAACAAGAAAATATTAGGCAAAGGGAAAATGAGAAAAACGGCACATCTAGAAAGATA
Source organism: Meconema thalassinum (assembly GCA_946902985.2). Classification (NCBI taxonomy): domain Eukaryota; kingdom Metazoa; phylum Arthropoda; class Insecta; order Orthoptera; family Tettigoniidae; genus Meconema; species Meconema thalassinum. The sequence goes on along the minus strand of OX336399.1, from coordinate 68,137,880 downwards.
TCATCAACAGGGAACGGATTTATATGTAAATACGTATATCAATATAGGAAGCTCAGCTTAATTATGAATTGTATTATCTTTACGAATCATGGCATATAAAGTTGGAAAATGAAATGTTCATTTTCCATATTTGGAAGTTTATCACATATATTCCATATTCTTATAATTAAAACCAATATATTCCATATTTCGGCTAGAAAGTATTAAATTCTAGTAATTTAGCAGTACTGTCAATAATGGAAAATCAAGTTATCGGTAACAATCTATATTTAAAAAAAATAATTCTTGGTACAGGTAAAGTTGCAGATGTGGCAAAAATTAAGATGGATTCTGTTCTGTCAAAGAACTCTGTATATGAAGCAATGGGAAAGGTTTGCTGCAATTTTGTGTGGAGTTTTAAGTGTAAATTTAACGTTGGATTTAACCCCAGCAGACATTATGAGGTTTCAGTAAATATTATCTATCCTTAGAGACAATAGGAGAAGATTCACTTTCCAGCAGTTAAAAGAACATTTTGTAATCCATTGTTTTGGTAACAGAATATAGTAGATTGAGTATTCTTCAAAGATCATATTGATATTAAAATGAGACCTGCAACGTTATGTTTTAAGTAAATCTACTTTGTTTAGCTTCTTTGAATTTGGATATTAAAATTGAAGTAATAGTTTTTGTAACTTTACGTCCATATATAATTTCAATATTTCAATAAAAGTAAATAGCCTATATATGTGCATATTTCATTAATTATTATTAGTACATATACATCCGTTCCCTGATCATCAGAAACGTATAAGCGATTATAATAGTTTGGTCAGGTACATCCCCGACATCTGGGCACTTTTCATAAATTACACTCACAAAATATCATCGAACTTGGCTGCTATACCCTTACTCAATATTAGCTGTGATTGTATCAACATCAGATGTTATTTTCGTTTTTTTCTTCCTTCATCGTGTTTGTTTTACCGTGTTCCAGCCACATGTCCCAAGTATTACTTCAGTGTTGGTCCCTTGAACAGTGTACGTGACACAAATCATTAACGAACAGTTCCCCCCCTCTTGTATGCTGATGACAACGCTGGGAAGACAGGGACATATTAGCTATGACAAATCGTCAAGACGGGCGTTAGATCTTCTTTTAATTATACATTAGGGACAGTCAGATTTTAATAGGACACTTTCATATATGTTTACCTCACTTTTGACAATGAAACGCTTATGTTGTGCCATATCATACTCCAATTAACCGATATTTGATACTGGTAGTGTCTTATAGTACAGTAGATGAGCTACCTGCCCTTCAACGCATGATAAACCAACTAGTTCAATGTAACGAGGCATCCGGCCTATTTTTTAAAACTTCCAAGATCAAGATTATGGCATTCTCTAAAAGGAACATCCAAATAACCCTTACAATAAAAGCAGTTGAGCAAGTATCCTCCTTCAAATACTTAGGCACTATTTTGGACAGCCAATGTAATTTTAAGGGAGAGATAAAATCTAGAATTGAACAGACCCGGAAACAATTCATCAACACGAAAAAATTCTTCATACGATCAGAATCAGAATGATCCGTTGCTACATTTTCTCTGTCCTCCTTTACGGGTGTGAAAGTTGGACTTTGGACCCAAATACTGAGAAACGAATTGAGGCATTTGAAATGTATCTGTACAGGCTTAAGTTATCCTACGTAGCCTATATCATGGATACTGAAAAATTCAACTAATGAAAAATCTACGAAACTGTTCCAGCAAATGAAGTTCCTTGTGTTCTGAAATGCGTGTGTAAAATTATAAAGTGATATCTGCAAGGGGGTTTGAAAAAAATGTATACGACTCATGCGATAAAAAATATAAGGAAAACTTGTTAAAAGGGTTCAAATAATAACCAAAAACGGTATAAGTCATTACACACTAGGCTTAACTCATTATGAATGCATGTGCAAAATTTCATTGATCCACAGTATGTTTAATATCACAAAAGTTATGCCAATCTTAAAACTTCTCTTTTATTCAGTCATCTTCTCCCCTTAATACCTAAGTTAGGTTTCATGTTTCTTGGTAGTGTTAATAATATGCGTAATTGGATTACATTGTGCAATCAAAGTAACTTTAATTGCAGTGACAGTAACCTGAAGATACATTATAAAGGATGTATAAAATAAATAAACGGAAAATATTATTGGGATGCTGAGCTATTTAAATTGAAGTTATTCAAATAAAATGTATCAGCGGCTATTCTCATTAACTGTCTCTACCATAGTAATATTAATTTGAAGCGGTCTCTGGGACCTCACGTCCATGTTGATGTCACAGAAAACGTGTGTCCATAGTAAGTGTTATTCTTTTGTATAGTCCGTATTAAAGAGTTTTGGTTTTGCCTTCAAATTATTTAATAATCTTTTGTACAGTCCGTGTTGAATAGTTTTGTTTTTGTCTTCAAATTATTGCCAAAGAGCTTGGTTGGTGTGGTAAGATGTATTTTCACCTTGCACTGTCTTGCCACAGTGGGTGAGTGGTTAATGTTTTGGACTACCAACCCCAAGCTTGCAGGTTCGCTCCTGGTCATGGTAAGAGATTTTTGAAAGACGCAAAAATCACGACATGGATGTCAAATGTTGTTGGCATGTTAAAGAACCCATTTGAATTCAGTAGTCCGTGTTCATAATCATAAAATTAATCTCGGGATTTTCAGCTTACACAAAGTTCCTCCATTCTCTACTATAAAGCGCTATCTAACCTCCTTGACTTTCATAACGTTCCAAGGAACACGAAATTTGACATGCAAGCTGCCCTCTCGGTGTAAAATAACAAAGCTTGCACCCGGCTTCCGAGGCCATACGATATTATTATTATTATATACCTTGCACTAAAGTCCGTTGACAACGTTGCAAAGATTAATTCATCTTTATTTCAGTACCTCGTTATAAACGTTGTGTCGTGTCACATTTGGTTTCGTTGAAACTGCAAGTCCGTTGTTGTTGATTGCTTGCTTATTCGAGCGTTGAAGTCTCCAGTCTACCACGCCTCCTACCCGCGGTCGCTTTATTGCCACCCTGAGTGTGCGGCATGCGGTATCTTCGTAATGACGGTTCCCTAGCCTCGTTCTGCCTCGCTTCAGGGCCTAAACCACCAGGAAATGGGGCTCTCTTCTTTGACACTGGCAATACACCGACCCCAACGATGACACAGCGCAATCCCTAAAGCCTTGTGGTGGTATTTTTTTAGTCTCTTTCAGGACCTTTCCTCGTAAAAGGTAACCGTTATCCCCTTACTTAAACTTTCTTAGGTGGTATGATGTTTTTATTCTTTTATTCAGGTTATTACTTTCGTCTTAAATTGCCGGTAAATTGGTGCGGGGTGCATTATTGCAGCTTTTACCCTCGGAATAATTTTTGAAAAGAAATATCTCATTAGTACAATGGTTTATATCTTTCACAAGAAATCCTCCTCACCGACCCTACCTAACCCTCCGGTGGTAGCGCTCAAGATTGAAACGCAAATAGTCGCGTGGGTTACAATCGTAGGCCATTTTTAATGGTTATTTCATAACATATTTTTTGTTATAAAATGTTGATTTCCAATTTTATATGAAGGATGGAGTGTGATAAATATACCCATCTGATCTTCATCATTCTCCTGTAACACCACATTTCAAACTCTTCTATTCTCTCAATGAAATAACTAGTAAAAGCTAATAGATGATATATGCCTATTATGATCGAGCATGTACCATAAATATACAGGGTTATTCAAAATGATTGTCGAGGTTTTTTTTTTTGTAGAAACAGTAGACAACTTACCATTGTTATTGTTGCAGTAACGGTTACACTAACTCTCAAAGTTTTGTTCTACATCGATTTAGTACCATGTATAACCACCAGATGGCAGTAACAGAAGTATTTGACAAAATGGCGGTCAGCGGTAAGGAGAAGGCGTTTTGTACTCTCGAATTTCATCAACACTGGTCCGTTACCATAGTGCAGCGCCATTTTTCTACGACTTACGGGAAAGACCCTCCCTCCGACAACTCTATTCGCAGATGGTATGCGCAATTCATGAATACCGGTTGCTTGTGTAAAGGGAAAAGCCTTGGCCGTCCCCGCGAGTCGGAAGCAGACGTGAATCGGATCAGGTATGTTTATCTCTGTAGTCCTAAGATATCGACTACAAGAGGCAGCAGGGAACTGCATGTTAGAGCATTTTTAAATCAAGAACTTCCAAGACGATGGATTGGACGTGGAACGGAACATGATCAGATGCTCTTACCCTGGCCACCAAGGTCACCAGATTTAACACCGTATGAGTTCTTCCTGTGGGGGTATGTCAAATATCAGGTATTTGTTCCTCCTCTACCGGCAACTGAAGCAGCGTATCCGAGCCGCCTTCCACACCATCACGACTGACATGTTGGGGCGTGTGTGGGAAGAGATGGACTTTCGAGTTGATGTGTGTAGAGTGTCAAGAGGCGCACATATCGAGCATTTGTAATGCATGTAAAAAAAAGCTTTTTGAGTTACAGTACACAATAAAACACGATTCATTTACCTACGTCATTTGCACTGTGTGTTATGAATTTTTGTAACCCCAACAATCATTTTGAATAACCCTGTACATTTACTGTAAACGTAGGTTCAATAGTCTTATAAATTAGGGATATGACGTATTAATGTGGGGTATCCATTCCAGATTATTGTTATGGAGGAAGACAAAATCTCCGGTCACGGTATCTCGTAAGAAGTGATATCGCGATAGTTAGACAAAAAACTGTCCAAACAATATCCTGTAATGGGTGTGGTACCTTTCTTATACGATCCTTATCCGTCATCAAACAAGCACGCGGTGCGTCGTGCATACACAGGACCACACAAAAGCCTCAAAGCTCATGCTATAAGGTCGCGGTCGCTTACACTCTCTCAGCGATAGTCTGTACGGTGTAACAATTACTCGAACCTGGATGTATTGACATTATGCTTAGATCTTGTTGTTTCAGTCTTCAGTCTTTAACTGGTTTGATGCAGCTCTCCATTACTTCCTGTCCTGAGCTAATCGTTTGAACTCTGCATAGCTACCACACCCTACATCCGAGGCAATCTGTTTAACATATTCAAGCCTTGGTCTACTGCTACAGTTCTTATCCTCGACCCTTCCTTCCATAACTAACTTTGCTATTCCTGGGTGTCTTAGTATGTGTCCTACCAACCTATCTCTTCTCTTCATTAGCAGTCACGAGAAATATCTCTCCTCCCCCACTCACCTTAATAACTCTTTATTTATCCATCCACTTGTACCTGTGGAGCCGTTTTCACCGTGGCCCACATTTTAACCGATTCTGTGGATCTTGCTGACTTACGAAGGAACCTTCGTTTGCAAATGACACTCAAACTTATATTAGCCGATGGTGGCTGCTGATCACGTTATCCGCTTTATAAGTGAGAGTGGGTGAGGGCCAGCAATCTAAATTTGCCAGTGTACATTGACTCAAAGACTTGTTCTTCTTTGAATGCTGATTTTGTGTTTTTCCGTAATTCTTGTTCATATTATAGCCTAATTATTATTATTAGTTTTATTTAATTTTTTGTTTTATTATTTTTCAATCTTTTCAAATTTAGGTATCCACCTCTAAATTTTAAATTCTGTTCCAAATGTATATACTTTAATCTGTGTTAAGAGGGGCAGATGACCTCGTAGTTCCGACCCTGAAAACAACAATACGTAACTAACTTTGGTTCTCTATCTACCCATCTGATCATCATTCTCCTGTAACACCACATTTCAAATGCTTCTCTATTCTCCTCTTTTCTGCTGCTCCAACCGTCCACGTTTCACCTCCATACAGAGCCTTGCTGTAGACAAAGGCTTTCAAAAATGACTTCCTAATACCTAAATCTATATTCGATGTAAACAGATTCTTTTTCAGTAGAAATGATTTCCTTGGATGAGCCAACCTACTTTTTACATCCTCTTTGCATGGAGAGAATGTGGGAAAACCCCGGGAAAGAGCTATGCCACATCAAATTTACCTGCTGTTATAGTTCTTGCACTTTCCTCGTTATGTGCGCCTCACCTTTGAAATCTAGCTGGGTGGATATGTTAACAGCCTGGAGCCTAGGCTTTCCCACCGCGTGGCACAGCGTTGTCAACTTTCCACCGTAGCCACTGAGAGCAAGCAGCGAGACCAGACAGAACTACGTGCAGATGTGCAACACTGGACACCTAATACTTGCGTGACACGCGAGCTAGCCGCTAGAGCGGGACTTGAGAGTCCACGTGGAGTGATAGAGGAAGCATTCTATTGGTCAACAACTGTCAGCTATTGGTCAGTAGCGAACAATGGTTATTGTCGCTCGTTAACCAGAAAAGTGAGGGAACTATATCTTATAACCAGCATTTTGTATGATGATTTCTACCCCACTGTGAGAAATGTCACTATATTCACCATGTTTGAAGCGATGGGGGACAATAATGGCACTCTTACATTGTCAGGAACTTACATAAGATGATGTCATAGATTTATGGCATGAGAAAGAACCTTCCACTAACTGCACTTGTGTGAAGCCAAAATTTGTAGGTTAGGTTTGATTAATGTCCCAACGTTCGTCACCGGGCGCTGGTTGCGATGGCATGTAGTAGTGGCGAAGTTCACAGCTAGATGTCGTGGACGGTAGCATTTGGTAGCGAATGTAGGAACTATTTGAAATTATCGTCTGCAGTTCTTACTTGAATTAAAAACGGATAACACACACTAATACAGTCATCATAAATAACACCGGTTATCAGGCAGATTCTACATATACCCCAAGTACACAGGGCTACATGCCCGCGTTGTCGCAGCCCCTAAACTAAGGAACCAACCATTACTTAAGATGACGGGGACTGCATATTTGACTGCCCTTTATTTCAACCTCTTGTTCGACACCTGCAGGGACCGCTAATATCGTCTGCCTTGTTGGCTTCTTTAAATTCAGCTTGCACTAGATATGAATGACGTGCTGGTTAACGTCCCATCTTAATGGATTTGAAGATTTGGATAATTCAACTTCTTCTCTTCTTTTTTATGTAGAGTCAGTGTTGTTCTTTTTTGGAGTGGGTTGTATCTGATATTAAGGTATTACTGCAGCATACAACTACTGGTGTCCAGAAGTATAGCCTCGCCCACTCCAAAGAGGACCTTCAGATGTAGGTTACTAAACAGGTGGTTACCTGAAGCATTAAATCTTGATTTATGCATAAGGAATGATGAAATAAACATCTCATCTCGTGCTCGGATCTTTCTCTCTCACATCGAGTTATGGATGTTATCATTGGTCAATAATGTCTATTCATTCAACATATACTCACATAGTCCTCGTAAAGTTGAGGGATTTATGTGACATAGAAAGCTCGCGTTGTAATGGGAAATGTGTTTCCCAGCAAAGGTACTGTATTGTCTGTGTTAAATCTAAATTTGGTAAATTAATAGTACATTATGCAACGAGCCTTTAATGACAATAATTAAGACACGAGTACGTTTATAAAACGAGCGAAGCGAATTTTTATAATTTCCATACGAGTGTCTTAATTACCATTATAGGCTAGTTGCATACGACTGTATAACTATTTTACGTTCGAAGATAATATTCATAAATGTCTGTCGAGATTTCACCAGTTTTATGTACTGAACAGAGCGCATGGGACGCAGAGAATACCTTGTATTTGACCATGGCCTTCTCAAATACCCCACTATGACACTAGCCACGCAGTGAAATTTAAAATAGGAGGCCGTGGAAGTCAGCGCAGATGCGATGCTATGCTTCCCTAATTGGTCGGTTGGTTGGTTCCTCTGTTTAGGGGCTGTGACAACGCGATCATGTAGCCCCGTGTACTTTGGGAGTGTGTAGAATATGTCTGGTAACCTGTGTTAATTGTGATGGCTGTATTAGTGTGTGTTATCTGTTTTTTAATTCAAGTAAGGACTGCAGACTCTGAATTTTTCAAATAGTTCCTACTTTTGCCGCCAAACGCCATCGTCAACGACTAATAGTTCAGAACTTAGATGCCACAGCAGTCGGCTCCTGGCTACGAACGTAGGAACCTAAGAGCGTTGTTTACATTCTTAACCTATATATAATTTAGCTTCACACAGGTGTAATTAGTGGAAGGTTCTTTAACATGCCATAAATCTATGACATTGGACCGCCGGCTTGACTTCCCCTCCGAAGGAAGGCATACTGATGGATTTTAACGCTCTTAAAAAATTCGACGACTTCGGCCAGGTTTGAACCCACGATCTTGGGCATACCTAATTGGTCACACAACTGTTTCCTGAGCTCTGATTGGTGGGTGAAATTGTTTCATAATGAAAAATAGTGTTATAATGACCCTCATTATGATACAGTTTTGTGACTTATAATATTTTCATTTCGACATCGTCGAACATAAATATTCCTACCTTTGAATCTTGCATGGTTTGATTGTGGGTCAGAATAACACAGGTTATCAGAAGGATTTCACGAGGCAGATCACGCCACAACAAGTGTTTGGAGGGTAGAGTGAATATCCGCAAACAGGCAAATGGAGAGGAAATCTGTCAATCAAGCTGGGGCTTAGACGTGTTGAGAGTACACACGTGCTGGTAATGTCTTGGCCCATGATTGATGTTCTGTTATACGCCCGGGAAATTGATTCAAACATAATAATCATGTAGCTTCCACAAGTTTTGAGAGGGATATTCACGTCACATTATCTCGTCGAGTTATGGGGGTTTCTTTCTTTTTCTGATAGTCCTTCACTCGGTCAACACGCTGACGGGAGCATTAAATATTAATATAGAGTAAACACTCATGAAAAATCAGACATACTACCCGTCTTGAGGTACACGGCTCGAATCCTACCGTCAGTATTCATTGAAAAGGATTTTCCGTGGTTTTCCATTTTCTAATTGACGGCTGAAATCGACGGGAAACTACAGCCGTAATGCTCTTCCCGAGGATATGCACCTCTCTATGCAAACTCAGGACAGGGAGGTTTGGAGTGCTGCATCAAACCAGTCAAAAGACTGAAGACTCAAACAACAACAACAACAACAACAATTGACCTCCTCGTGGCTAACATTTTTGTCTGTCTCCCTGGAGGACCGTGTTCGATTCCAGTCTCTGCCAAGAAATGTTATTCTGGTCTGACGTCTGGAACGGGGTACTCTCAGCCTCGTGGGGAAAAGCTGAGAAAAGGTGGGTTTGTTTCCCACTTCTACACCAGGCAAATGCTGGTATGGTTCCTAACTTCAGGCCATTGCTACCTTCTCTCCACTACTCACCTGAATTCATCATCATCATCATCATCATTTCCCCTTATCCTGCCGGGTCCTGAAATTTATGGCACTTCTCCACCTTCCTCTTTCTTTCCACCATTCCTCTTCCACGATCTTGTCCCAGTCCAAATTTATTTTTCTTATGCTGTTCTTCAATGAATCAATCCACCTTGTTCTAGGTCTTCCTCTTACTCTCTTACCCTTGCGCTTAACCTCCAGCAGCTGTCTTGGTATTCTATTTTTAGCCTATTTTCAATTTTGAAAAAATAGGCTTATGAGATCACCTTTTGTCCGTGTGTGTGTGTGCGTGCGTGTGTTTGTGTGTGTGATTCGTGTGTGTGTGTGTCCCCCTAATAAAATCTAAACGGCTGGAGCGATTTCAATGAAACTCGGTAAGTTCATAGCACTATTGCGGGCGACCTCGACCGTGCCCTTCAAATTTTGTTACGACTCACCAATCCAACATGGCGGCTGTGCGAAATATTTCACCAGCATTCAATATCTCCGAAACGATTACCGATATTACCCTGACATCATGTATGGTGATAAAGGGAACTACTATAAGTTCACTTATGTGATCTTTGAAATTCTGGTAACTACAAAACCAACATGGCGGCCAAGCGAAGTTGCGACTTTTAAATAGACATTTCTCGCGATTTATCCAACCAAACGCAATGAAACTTGGTACAGTATATGTTTATATACATTGTAATGCACCGACACATAACTTCGTTCATTTGTTTACATAACCACAACATGGCGGATGTGCGAAATATTTCACCGGCATTCTGTATCTCTGAAACTATTAGCCGTGAAGTAGTTCCGTGAAGAACTATACAGCCTATTTTCATATAGCCCACTTATTGCAACTGTCAACATACACAATTTCAGTTTGCTGTAAGAGATTCGTAGATATTGAGAACCGACTAAATAATTCGGATGGTCGCCATGTTGGATTTTATGTATGTAGGTCCTAGAGCTTGTTCTCCATCCACTTACCTGCATTATAAATATTTAAAGGTATTCTCCCTGAACTATTATCTTGGAGAATGTAACTTATGAAACAAAAACGTGAACCATGATGGACAATGTATTTAAAAGACAATTGACTATCGTATTAGTTGAGTTTACTGAGGGAGTCCAGTTAATACCAGTTCGGCCCGTGGGGTAGTGCCGGTGTTACATGGCACCTCCAATATGCCCTCTCAATAACGGTTTATATTAAATTTAAACTTCATGCAAATGGCAAGCATATCTTATTGTGCATTCATCTGAACGAGCGCGCGAACTGTCATACGCTCTGGCGGCTGTTTCCTGAATGAGTGAGCCAGGCCACACGGGCTCCACCTCCGAAATGAAGACTCAGCACCAAGGCTATAGTAAAGCCATCATTACTTCCGACTTGACGTTTCAGTGTTACCCTAGAGTTATCTAGTGGTCAGAAGGAAAATCACTTTAACTAGACAATCACAAGCAGCCATTCGAATAGATATTTCACGACAAATTAAGTTACGTTCGCGATTTAGAGAACGAAACTCCAGCCTAGCACTGAATTGTCAAGTCAGAAGTAATGATGGCTCTACTATACTTTGGCTTGGCTTTGCATGTGTTGTATTTTGTTGTGTTGGGCCACAGATTACCCTAGGTAGAGCCAACAGCCGCGTGGTGCATTCACCTACGCTTCTTTACTGCGAGAACTAAAAGCTCAAGCAGCCATTACCTCCCTATAATGGCTTCCAAAAAGATGCTATTTTGGCTTTCACGGTCAATGAATTAAAACTCAGCAATTTTTCTAGGTTTGTGCCGTTTCTTTTGTGGGGTTTCGCCTAGGACACCAAGCTGGCTTATCAGCGGGCTCTTGGTGTCCCCACCTGGACCCCCAGAACTTCTCTCTTAGTAGTCGTTCTTGACACCAAGTTACTGGGAATAGTAGATCTGAATCCTCCATGTTTGTTCTTCATTCTCTCTTACTACACCGATCAGAACTGGCTAACTGTTTGCCCGGCTCTATTATGCTCTGCTGTGTGTGGAACTGAGTATACGCCGTGAGCCCTCGAGCTAGTAGCGAGTGAAGCTCACTTCTCTAACGTGATATATGCAGATAGACTTATTACAGCAGATTTTTATGAACTCTGAGAGACAGTTTGGGGAAGGGCTGTAACGGAAGCGGCAAAAGGGATTACTGTACGTGGTGGGTAGAGTAATACACAAGTCAAGCGCAACATTACATAACACTTCACAGCCACCACTGTAGTTTAGGGGTGGGCCGAAGCACAGTAGTTCCTCACCCTCTCGACCCGAGGTCGATTCCTAGCTCTGCCTTGGATGGCTTGTTAGACTTCGTCTTGAAAAGAAGATGATGATGATGATGATGATAATTGTTGTTTTAAGGGGTCTAACATCTAGGTTATCGGCCCCTGATGGTTTGGGTGATCGTGAAGATGAAAATGAAATGCAAACTTAAAACTAAAACTAACTACTAACCTACATACTAGAAGAAGAAATGGAAAACTAAAGGAGAATAAGGCAAATAAAGGACAGGAGGAAAAGAAATGCCCTCAACCATCGAAAAATGCAGATTGAGGGACTTGGAAGGAAGGAGAGCCATGAAAGGCAGATAGGAAAGTGAAAGAGGAGAGGGTCCGCCCCAAAGGTAAGGGACAAAAGGGGAAAACGGACCCAGCTCAGGAATCCCTCGGGGTCGCCAACTCCCGAACTCACCAGCCGTGAGCCCATGAGGGTGTAGCATTATCTAGGGTGCACCAAAAGTGGTGGGACTGCATACACCCTGCCTCCTTGAGGGCCTTGAGCAGAAGGCAGGAGATAACATGAAAAGAAAAAGAAGGCTGACCCCTCGCAGAAGGAGGGAATCAGAAAAGATGAGACAAGGGCCAATTAAGGCGGGAAAGGAAGAGACTCCCTAGGCCTCGGATACCCTAATACCGTCGGATCGGAAGAGAACAAAGGTTGGCCAAGTGAGGTCGACAGGAAAGAAGACAGAGAGGAGCCCGGCACAAGTAAGTGGAAGCAATGCCGGACTCAGCTTGGGTCCCGTGATCGCCAACTCACGTCCAACTAGATGTGAGCCCCTGGGGGAATGAAAAGAAGAAGTAACACGCACATAAACATATTAGTAATAATGATATTAATACAGCCTCCTTGGCATAGGCGGCAGCACGCCAGCCTCTCACCACTGGGTCCATGGTTCAAATCCCGGTCACTCCATATGAGATCTGTGCTGGACAAAACGGAGACAGACAGGATTTTCTCCGTGTACTCCGGATTTCCATGTCAATAATTTCATTCCACCAACACTCTCCACAATCATTTCATTTCATCTGTCATTCATTTAATCATTGCCTCAGGGTAGTGCGACAGGCTTCCGCAGCCGGCACAGTTCATATCCTCGCCGCTAGATCGGGGCTTCATTCATTCCATCCCTGACCCGGTCGGTTGACTAGAAGCAGGCTGTGGATTTCAATAACGTTAATGTATAAAAATGGTTTTGTCTATCGTCTACGTGCCTCTCACGCGGAGGCTTCGGGTTAGAATCCCGTTAGAAACTGACATGAGGGCTGGTACACTCGTCCTCGCGAGGACAATTGAGTTGCTGTCTGATCAGTAGGACCAAGATTAACTGTAGGTCTATGGCAAGTGTCCAAGGTCACCAACTTTCATTATTATTATTATTATTTTTATTGTTACATAATTTTTGCCCTTATGGACAGTGTTTGAACTTAAATATCTCATGATGTCACAATTTTCACTTCTTTCCCTTCTTCTCTTCCCAAAATCTCTTCACCCTTTGACTGTGCTCCTGTTTCCTTTGTTCCGTCCACAATGTTCCTATCTTCTTCCTTTCACTTACTAAAAATTTGGCGTTCTTAATTTTGTTTCTGAAGTTTTCTCTGTCTTCTATCAATTGCTTGTTGATCCCTAATTGATTTAAGTCGTCTTCTATTTCATGATACCAATTTGTTTTCCTTTTTGAACTGTTTACTACATCAAAGATTTTCTTTGTAAGTCGTTTATTGTTCATTCTATTATTATGATTATTATTATTATTATTATTATTATTATTATTATTATTCTTTCTTCGATTCGGCCAACTAGGGACCACGTCAGTTCAACTGTCTCTTCTTCCGAGCTCTAACTACCGCCCAGTGTTCCCGCATCGTCTCCGTGTTGTTATTTTCTCTCACGGGACCACGCCTTCCCTGTCTTCTGCTTCGGCTTTTCCTGGAAACCTTTGTGCGTAGGTAGTTTTTCCTGAAGTGGAACACGCTCCTGGATATCTTTAGGGGAAATTTCCATTTCACGTAGATCTTTCTCAACTTCCGTAAACCATGCCCTTTGGTTTTCTTATCTTGGAGTACGTCAATATCCGTGTTGATATCCTGCCTGGGTTCATTCGTGTCACGTGGCTATAAAAGGCAATCCTTCTTTTTCGAATCGTGTCACTGATCTTCTCCACGTGTTTGTATAATTCGTGGTTGTGTCGTCTTCTGTACTCGCTGTTTTCTTTGATGGGACCCAGGATTTTCCTCAAAATCTTCCTTTCTTTAGCCTCTAGATTTTCCATTAGACCTTTCTTGTTCATTATTAGAGTCTGAGCCACATACAGAGCCTCTGGTCGAATAACAGTGCAGTATTGTCTAATTTTGGCGTTTAAGGATATCGATCTCTTATTGTAGATGACATTGGTCAGGTTGTATGCCATTTCCATTTTATTAATGCGTGACATGAAGGCTTCCTTTAAGTGTATACAAAATGTGCTATACCCTCTGTATTACAAAAAGCATGTTTCGTTCATTCACCCAGGCACTGGGCTCGAGATTTAGAAGCAACGATCTTCCTGTAAAACAACTCTGCTCCTTGGCGGCTCGAATTGCACGTTATACGCTTTGTACCGTTCTCGTTAGGAAGTGCGACATCATAACAGCAATAATGCCCTTAAATTAATTTGCAGAGGCAGTGTTCCCAACTTCAGCAAGATAGTACACTGTTAAAAGTCACTAGATATCAACGTTATCAACAATCAAAATGTATCAATTCCAGTTCGAATCTCAATGATAGTCTCATTTTCAAGTCTTACTGAAGAGATTTCAAGTCTTACTGAATAGATAAACTGTAAATTCCGTTGCTAAAACCGTACTTGAACAAAGCTAACTGTGCAATATGTCGTTTTAGTTCGCTGCAGTCGCGAATGCTCCGCTTGGCGAAGTTCAATACTGTCAATGCATGAAGTTGGAGTATGATGTAATGTCACTAAATTCTGATTTTCTGGTCTGCATTGCCGCACGCTTATTTGTTGTTTCTGTCATTAAAACCACTTTTGCTTCGTGTTCACATGAGTTATCGATTCCCGGTCAATATATGTGAGATTATCGAAGTGAAATGTCTCGCGCTGTGGTTCTGATTCCACGTAAAAACAAGTAGTTCCGTGAAGAACTAAAGCCTATTTTCATATATCTAACTTATGTTAATTGCCACTACCAACACACAGAATTGCAGTTTGATTGCTGTAATAGATTCCTAGGTATTGAGAACCGACTACATTTTGCGGATGGTCGCCATGTAGGATTTTTATATATGCAGGTCTTAGAGTTATGTACCATTGAAGGACAATTATTGCGTAGGTTCATTATAAAAACTTTCACTTCGATCGCATCATTACGACACAAGAAATAAAAACTTAATTTTAAAATTCGCACAGCCGCCATCTTGAGGTTATGTAAACAATTGAACTAAATTAGATACCAGTGCATTACAATGTGTATAAACATTTGCTGTACCAAGTTTCATTGCGTTTGGATCATTAAAGAGTGAGAAAAGTCTATTTAAATCTTTCATCTTCGCTTGGCCGCCATGTTCGTTTTGTAGTTAACCAGTTTTTGAAAGTCTCATAAATGAACTTCCAGTAGTGCCCTTTTCTCCGTACAAAATTTCAGGGTGATACCGGTAATAGTTTCAGAGATATAGAATGCGGGTGAAATATTTCGCACAGCCGCCATCTTGAGGTTATGTAAACAATTGAACTAAGTTAGATGTCGGTGCATTACAATGTGTATAAACATATACTGTACCAAGTTTCATAGCGTTAGGTTCGTTAAATCGCGAGAAACGTCTATTTAAGGGTCGCAAATTTGCTTGGCCGCCATGTTGGTTTTGTAGTTACCAGGTTTTCAAAGGTCACATAGGCGAACTTTTAGTAGTTCCTTTTATCACCGTAAAACATTCCAGGGTGATATCGGTAATAGTTTCGGATATATTGAATGCTGGTGAAATATTTCGCACAGCCGCCATGTTGGATTGGTGAGACGTAACAAAATTTGAAGGACACGGTCGGGGTCATCAGGAATAGTGCTATGAACTTACCGAGTTTCATTGAAATCGCTCCTGCCGTTTAGAAGTTATTAGACACACACACGCACACACACACGGACAAAAGGTATCTCATAAGCCTATTTTTTTTTTCATAAATGAAAATAGGCTAATAAGGTCCTGCGGCTCATGATCGCGGTATTAACGGTCACGTAAAACTACAAACTTCCTTCCTGCCTTCCTTCGTTTCCCTGCTTTCTCTCTTTCTCTCTTTCTTTCTTTCTTTCTTTCTTTCTTTCTTTCTTTCTTTCTTTCTTTCTTACTTTCTTTCTTCCTTTTTCCTTCTTTCTATCCTTCCGTCCTTCGTGACTTACTTCTTTTTCCTTCCTTTCTTTCTTTTTCCTTCCTTTCTTCCTTATTTCCTTCCCTTTTCTTCTTCTTCTTCCTTTTTCGTTCCATTCTTTCTTCCTTTCCTTTTTCTTTTCTTCCTTCCTTCCTTTCTTCCTTCTTTCCCTTTTCCTTTCTTCGTCTCTTTCTTCTTTCCTTCTTGCCTTTCTTTCTTTTTCCCCTCCTCGCTTCCTTCATGTTATTCTTCCATCTTTCCTTCCCATATTCCTTCCTTTCTTCCTTATTTCCTTCCCTTTTTTCTTCTTCTTCCTTTTTCCTTCCATTCTGTCTTCCTTCCCTTTTTCTTTCATTCCCTCCTCCCTTGATTTATTTTCTTCTATCTCTCTTTCTTCCTTTTTCCTTTTTTCCATCCTTCCGTCCTTCGTGACTTCCTTCTTTTTCCTTCCTTTCTTCCTTTTTCCTTCCTTTTTTTCCTTATTTCCTTCCCTTTTCTTCTTCCTTTTTCGTTCCATTCCTTCTTCCTTTCCTTTTTCTTTTCTTCCGTCCTTTCTTCTTTCTTTCCCTTTCCTTTCTTCGTTTCTTTCTTCTTTTCTTCTTGCCTTTTTCCTTTTCCCCTCCTTCCATCATTCCTTCCTATATTCCTCCCTTCCTTTCTTCCTTATTTCCTTCCCTTTTCTTCCTTTCTTCCTTCCCTTTTTTCTTTCCTTCTTTCCTTCCTTTTTTCCTTCCTTCCTCCCTTTCTTCTTTCCTCCCGTCCTTCCTGCCTTTTTACCTGCCTTCCTTCCTCCCTTCCTTTCTTCCCTTCTTTCTCTCTTCCTTTTCTTTCCTTAACCACAAATCTAGACATGATGATGATGGTGATGATAACTGTACCTTATTTATATGTGAATCTGTTGCTAACCCAAATTAATTTCATGTTTGCCATTGTGACTCGGTTTATGAATTCCGGCTTGAACTGTTGCCATGGTGATACTGTTAGTCAGTTTATTTCTGAGTGTGTCACACAGGACTGGTTATTTTAACCGTCAAGTACAACAGTTATCTCGCTTCTTTTATTTGCCTCTTATTTGTGGCTATTGAACTTCGGTGCGTAGAATGCTTGTTTGTTCTGGTAATAAACAGTAATTGCAAAAATCACGGATTGAGTTTCCGAATCAATAATCTTGTGTCACGAACGAAATGTGCGATGATTTCCAATTGGATTCGTCATGACCAGAATCGTCTTTTATCATTGATGCTTCACGCATGAATTTACGTTTTCATTACCTCGATCACTTGCAAAAAATAATAATTGAATTTTGGGTGTCTTTTGCTAGAATCAAAGGTAATACGATCTACAGAAATGAAAATTAACAGTGCATCTTTTGATCTGAAAGCTTCGATACCCAAAACGTATCTCCAGTACTTGTGCAATGTATAAGACCTAGCATAAACATCTTACATTTCTGAATTAAAATGAGATGCACAGAAGTCTTGAGATATGCTTGTACCCAGTTGTATTTCTCGTTGTGTCTAATTACTGTGTAATGCTAGGAGAAAGGTCCTTGGACTTCCCCTTTCTTATTAAATGGCAAGAAAGAACAATTTCTGCAGAATGCTGTAACACTACCAAGAATATACATCTCAATGGGGATGATCTCAATAGCAAAGAATGCTATATTATTTTTGCTAATAGCGATGCCCATGTTGACATTGTGCGGGAAGCTGTTTCATTCTCTAAATGTATGAATACCATTGGGCTAGGAGAAGTTACTGACTCGCTCATTCTGCTTTTGTATCATTCTTTGGACAGTGGTTCCTCCTTATATTTTAGAAGTGATATTCAAATATCGAAGTCATTTTTTACTTATTTCAGACTTTACATCATATTTCTTTATTGCTCGATTATTGTGTTTTATCCTTTTTTGTCATTTTGGGAAATAAAATTGAAAGCTCAACTATCAAACAAGATTTGTCATCACATTTACTTTTCGCTATAATTAAAGTAAATTTTAACTAATTTCCCGTAGTTGTGTTCTGGCGGATTTTGGATATATTTTGTAGCACATAATATCGAGACTAACTATGAAAAATTTGCTTTTGTTACTATTTTTTCAAGGTTGGCTCTATTTTTTTAATATTTTGACCTAATAAAATTATAATTCTTCATTTTAAGAGTATTGTCATCACTACAACCAAAAAAACTTCACTTGTAATCATTCAGTTGAGTATGAATTCTAAAAATACACTTAAAGATACAATAGTTGCTCAGTAACAATTGGCAAAAATTGCAGATTTGAAGTTATAAACCACAAAAATTGCTCATAGCTTGACAATGAAATGCATTAAAATGTGCCATTCTAATAAGACGAGATTTGAGAGTCGGAGTAGATTCAAAACATGATATTATGATCAAGAATTCTCAGTCATATAATGCTTCCGTCAAAAATGCATTTGCTATTATATGTCGAAGAATGTGAGCCATAATTGAAACCACTGCTGAATTATCTTTAACAATCTGATCAATAATAATTATGGACAGTTTCTGTATTTATACTCATTGTTGGCCTTCTTTCTTAATCAAAATTCTCCCACTCACGATACGTGTATGTACTAGCAAGAAAATCATTTTTGGTAGAAGACCTCCGATTGCAAATACACTTACCATCCACACCGGCATTTGAAAAACTGCTACGAAAACTTCAAGGAAGATAAATTCCATTAGGCTACAGAAACCATCTGCATCACAGATGCTATGTTAAATAAGGAATAGATGCGAACAGAGTAAGAGCTAAGACACCTAGTAACGAGATTTGCGTTTCATGGGCTTCACAATCGCATCTGTACCAGGATGTCTTTCCATCAGACTTGCCATGTGTGTATATGTGCACTGTGCAATAATCAGTGTGGTACATACCACAAAAAGAGGCCATTATCCCTGGCTCAATTCTGTGTAGATGTGAACTGTATAGATTAGGTATTGAACAAAGTGCAGAGATTAATAATGCGTAGTGAATTGTACGGGACTACACGGTCTCAGTCTGGAATGGAAGAAAAGATTCTCCGAACTCAACTTCTCAGACTTTTCCATTCTATCTCCATTGTGTGATTTTAATGTATGGATGGATTAAATAATGTGAACCTCATGGCCCAAAGGTTTTGGAGTTTATTAAGTCCCTCCTGAAAACTGTAATACTGATCAGAGGGCTGTGAAAAGTGAGCAGTCATCGTTGTCAAAGACGTCAGAGACGAGACGAGAGTCAAACACAGGCACTCTTGATAGAAAGCCACTATACTTACCCGTAGACTCTGGCAATGGCCTTCTTTGCAAGTCTGATCACGAGAATGTGGTAGATTTTTACCGATTTGAAGTATACTGTAAGAAAGTTATGTGAGAATTGTTATCAAGCTCTCCCATGCATAAAGTTAATGGCATAACAAAAGAATTATGTGCACATCTTGATCAGAAGGGAGATGCCACTGCCTGGGCCGGAAGCCCTTATTACACTAAATATACATGGGAGATCAAAAGAGAATTCCTCAGAAATGGTTAAAAGGAATACTAACTGGTTATTAAGGGAGTATATTAAATCGCCCGGAGGCATGTAATCATGTGGATTTCGAGTAGAGGAAGATATCATTGTATCAAAATAACTTCCCAGATTATATCAAACTTATCTGTGCTATCTGCCGTAACCAATGACCACTTGAAGGTGCCTCAAACGTAGGCAACAATTGAGGTTGGAGGAATTTGGGGTATTCATGTCTATGACCCACTTTGATAGAGGTCAGCATTATCATCAAATATTTACTGTAGACCGTTTTCACCAATTCTTTATTAACGAATAGTTAGTTAATTCCTATTTAACTTAAATTCGAGAGTTAATGTGTGATTATCGATGATGCATTTCACGAGGCCATTCGGGTTCTTAATTACTTAAATGCTCTCTACAACTATCGTGCATGCGTAGACTCGGCTTCATCCTAGATAAATTTGGCGTACATATCAAGAAGCGTTGGCGGTTGCGTTGTAGACTCTTGAGTTCATTATGCAGTGCTGGAAGGATTTCGAATCCCACTTTGGCTAGGCTTTTATTTTATATCCGTATACTTCTTTCTTGGTATTAAACACGGATGATCGTTTATAATTTCATTGTCCCAAATATCTCTTCATCCTCTCGTTGTGTTCCCTTTTACGCTGTTCATCCTGTATTTTCTCGGGTGGGCTTCTCAGAAAATTTGTGTTTGTGAATTAAAGTTCTGCATTTTGTTCTGTCTTGAATGGTTTCTTCATGCCAGCCTATTTCATTTACGTCTTCACTGATTTATTTTAGCCAGTGGTTGTTTTGATATTTTATTGATAAGGCTAGGTTGAAAATTTTCTTTGTGAGCCTGTTATTATCCATTCTACTGTATATGGTGTCCGTAAAACTGTAATCACCGTTTCCTTGTGGCATCTGTGATTTTTTTCTGTAACTTGATAAATTTCATGTGATTTCTTTTTCATCCAAATTCCATTTTCACACTTTGGTCTTAAGATTTTCCTGGGGATTTTTCTTTCTTATTTTTCGATCATATTTATTCAAGATTTGCCACCAATTATAATAGTTTCAAATTGCAAATAGATCTTCTGTTTTAACGACTATACAGTATATTATTTATTCATAGGTAGAAACCTATTTACTATATAGCCTACAGTAAGTATGTTATAGTAATGCAACCCATGCTGATGAAGACCCTATTGAAGGATTGAAAACATGATACGACGAACATTATAGCATTAACAAGTCTCTCTGTAGACTCAATTAACAAAGATATCAATAAATGTCCACCAGGTAATGAAACATATTTCACTAACAAGATAGTACTTGCATGGATATTAAACATTCATACATAGAGCACATATGGCATTGGCCTCATCAATTACATGAACTACCGGTTCAAAGCAGCCATAACCCTCTCACGTAACGTGCCATAAAATATGGTCTATTCTAGGACAACGTTATGCATAATTGAATGTATAATGATAGACAATAGTTTATGTGCGGAACAGATGAATATTGAATTCTTCACGTATGTTAGGTCCGGTATGTGAGAAACGATTGGCTGTTATATTGGCATTATGATGATTTTTGGATTCTTAAATATTATGACATCTATATTTTATCCCTGCGTATGGAGATACCGACTATAATATGACTGGTAAGTTAGTGGCCATTTCGATATTCAGAATTGAGAGCTGGATAGATTCAGGATATCTGATGCATAAGCTAGAGGTAACTGATATGAGGGTAGCACGAATGATTACTGGAATAAATAGATGGGAACAATGGCAGGAAGGTACTCGTGATGAAGATATAAAGGTTAAGCTAGAAATGAACTCACTAGATGAAGCTGTCGTCTAAAGTTTCCTCTTCATCCAGTATTCCTTCATATGGACACTGTGCTGTTGCTTCAGTTGATCCGCCCAGGTTCTTCCAGTCTTGTTCTTCCGCCTTGGAGCCCTTCCAAATTTTGAAAAATGATCCGAAATCTAACATCTGAACTTCCTGAATGTTGGACCTTCCTAGATCTTTACGAACTTCCTATTTATTATTATTATTATTAATAATAATAATAATAATAATAATAATAATAATAATAAGGGAAGTAAACAGCATACCGACTTACATGGAACCACTACAATAAAAAAAGTATTTCCATCAATGCCAAATTACACTATCGTACAGTAGTCTTACCAGAGGCCTTATACGCTTCAGAAACGACAGCAATCAAGGGACGAACAAAAATCAAGGAATTAGAAAAACAAGAGAAAAAAAATTCTGAGAAAGGTCTACGGGCCAGTTCAGAAAGAGGGAATATGGATGAAGAGACCGACAATAGAACTGTACAAACATACAGAGACGATTACAAACAACATAAGGAAAAGAAGGGCAAAATTTTATGGACATATACATAGGATGACCGAAGACAGACTGACCCAGTAGCGGCTATTCAGGTGAAGAGAGTGAAGAGCCTCTTCACATGCCATCTCTTAAATAAAATAAACATTATTTTTTCTTATTTAAATAAAAATGTTGTCATTGTCTTGGGCTACTTTTTCACTTAGTGTACTGTTATTTCTACACTCCGTCGCTAGATGGTGCGCAAGCAAGGCTGCATGACGTCCTTGTAGCAGTTGTACTCCCTGTCGCTAGATTGTACTGCCGTAACTTGGAAGGAAGCAGGAGACGAAGTGTCTTGTTTATGTCAGCTACATCGTCTCGTTGCCATGGTAACCTGACGTCAGTTGTGACGTCATTACCTGCCGTTAGACAGACGAGTGAAGATGTTCCTGTGTCGGCAAGGCAATATCGTCTAGTTCAGTTGATGAAAGTTTACATTGCAACAGGCTTCTTTTTCTTTTATATTGAGGCTTTTATTTACTTTCCCAATGAATAGTATGTATTTATAACGTTATCTACCCTGTTGTTGATGAAGGTTGATGGCTTTTAGTGTATAATGTTTGCAGTGAAAGACACGTTACTAATTTTATTAGAAATTCCCTTCAGTAGGTGGAAAGATGAAGACAAAAAGGGATTTACTAATCAATTTATTAATTTGTGGGCGGCCAAAGAAATTAATAGAACTGTGCACTAAAGAAATAAAACCGGAAAGTCCTATAGCCTTCATCGCAAGGGATCTTGGTTCGAACAGTTCACATAGTTGTGCAGTAGTTATAGAACTGTTCT
This sequence comes from Meconema thalassinum, assembly GCA_946902985.2. Classification (NCBI taxonomy): domain Eukaryota; kingdom Metazoa; phylum Arthropoda; class Insecta; order Orthoptera; family Tettigoniidae; genus Meconema; species Meconema thalassinum. The sequence continues at coordinate 68,115,210 of OX336399.1, read as the reverse complement.
GTTGGCCTTGCTTACTATACAGTAACAGTAACAAATTTCCAAAACATTACCCGCGGGTTGGACAAACACAAAGACAGTGAGCAACATTTAAAGAACCAGTTACCACTTAGAACACGCACACAAGCACGATATCTGGCACTTTACGGGAAAATGCAAGACTAAGTGCACTTAAATGTAATGTGAATGTGACTTTAAAAAGGCAGATCCTGGGACTTGTGATTAGAGTTGTTCTATACTTAAGTTTACAGGAACTCTCTTCTAGAGAGGAGGGCCGATAACCTAGATGTTAGGCCTCTTAAAGCAACAATTATCATCATCATCATCGTCTTCTAGAGGACATGACAAGACCTCTTTAAACCGTGTGCGCTTTAAGGAATTATTGAAGATACTGACATCTAAAAAGTCCTTAGAACCTCAAAATTATTAAAATAAAATTCAAAGTGTGTTCTCTGGAAATAACTGATGCAACATCAGAGTACATCAGAGATCATATTAAGGACCGACTTAATAATGTTAGAGCCTCCGTGGCTTAGGCGGCAGCACGCCGGCCTCTCACCGCTGGGTCCGTGGTTCAAATCCCGGTCACTCCATGTGAGATCTGTGCTGGACAAAACGGAGGCAGACAGGTTTTTCTCCGGGTACTCCGGTTTTCCCTGTCAAAAATTTAATTCCAGCAACACTCTCCACTATCATTTCATTTCATCTGTCATTCATTTCATCATTGCCCCAGAGGAGTGCGTCAGGCCTCGGCAGCCGGCACAGTTCATATCCTCGCTGCTAGATGGGGGGGGGGGGGGGCTTCATTCATTCCATTCCTGACCCAATCGGAGACTAGAAGCAGGCTGTGAATTTTCATTTTTTTCTTAATAATGTTCTGCTTTTTTCTATGCTAACGCATGGCTGTGATAAATTACAATTCTTAAATAAGTCTTATAGATTCCGACAAATTTGAGCTGTATAACAAACATAATCAACAATAGGCCTACCCCACATTTAAGAAATGAACTGTCACTCTTTTATGCTCATGAATCCTACAACGTAAAAATAGTCGGGAGAAATACATCAAGAACTCCGTGAATAGAAGAGACTTACAAACTTTTGCTTAAGGACACGACGTACTCTTGCATGATGAAAATATCGATTTTTTGATTTTGGCGCCATAAAATTCTTCATTCTTTTCTGAATCCAAATATATATAGTTTGTGTTTTTTTTATGTCTACAACTACCTTAAATTCGTTTTTTTTTTTAAATTAGCGTCCCATGCTCTGAATAATTCACTTTTAACTTTGCCAGCTGTTTTCCGTTAATACTCATTTTCCATGTTTAGGTACCAATAACAAGGAAACCATTTAAGATAGAGGGCTAATTTTTTTACATTAACTTGCCTAATGGAGTACTTGAATATTAACCTATTTGCACTTCCAAAACATTGTAGACATGGATTGGGAAGAGAAAAATTAATACATATTTTTGAATAAATTTAAAAAAGAAAGAGTTCGGATTCTTTTTTCTTGCATTCTGTCCCAATAATAATGAAACAAAGTGGTTACCGGTACTCATCTGCCATAATCCATTCCAAGTGTGTGAACAGAATTTGAGAATATTTGATTGAAAAACAACTGAGAAATGTGTACCTGAAGCAAATTATACAACATTTTTTTGAAAATGTATCTGTCTAAATTTGTATTCATTTCACACATCCTATAAAAGCAAAGTAGCACTACATGGTCATAAACAGCTCAGAATATACCGCTTCTTATATGTGACAAGAATCATAGCTGTACCTTTAGCATAAATCCAGAAAATACTTAGTAAAGTGATGCCACAAGAATAGACTTTTTCATCGTGTAGGAGTACGTGGCGACCTTAATTGGGTACTGTCAATACCTTCTACAAGTGCATCAGTACAACGCAGTTTCTCTTGTTTGAAAAGATTCAATACTTTTGCATGTAACACAATATCTGACTCCAGAATTACATCATTGGCTATCTCCATAAATCGTGAATTGTAGTTGAAATTGATTGAAGACCTTCTATGAGGACATCATAGATAAGATTGCCAACCTTAGAGAACGGAGGATTCATTTAAGCTATATAAATAAGCGAGTTTGACTTTTTAGTGCGATAACTTATGTTTGGTTTGGTTTTAAGTACTAGGCTTTTAGTAGATATTTTAGCATTAAAATAGGAAAAGGATGTCAATATTCACAAACGCAAACATCATGCACTGATGAAATTAGGAGTTTGGCTCTTCACCTGATATTTGATCTACGAGCCGCCACTGGACTGACCAAGAAAATTTTTAATATACTTACGAATAGCACACTAAAAACCAATTGGGTAAAGGAAACCGTGGAAGACCTTAAGAAACTAAACATCTCTACAGAAGACATCGCAGACAGGAGCAAATACAGAGAAAAACTTAGACTAAAGAAGTTTGAGCAAACTCCCAAAGAGAGACAACCAGCAAAGAGGTGGACAGAAGAGAGAAAGAGGAAACATAGTGTGTATATGAGAGGTTTTTGGGAAAAAAGAAGAAAGGTCCAGAATGAAACATGAAAATTGATTGTGTTGTAACGCTCTCCTTATGGGGAATTAACGAATAAATAAATAAATAAATAAGGGAAGTAAACCAAGTCATAGATTTATGGCATGTAAAAGAACCTACAATTGGTAGTGTGTAGCCAAATTTGTAGGTTATATTTGGCTGGTTAGGAACGCTCTATCAAGTTCCAACGTTCGCAGGTAGGTGTCAGTGACAGTGGCATCTGGCAGCCAAACTTGAAAACGAATTTGCTGGGAGCCCACGGGCGTTCAATTAAAATGCCCTGGTTGGTTGGTTGGTTGGTTCCTCAGTTTAGGGGCTGCGACAACGCGGTCATGTACCCCGAGTACTTTGGGCGTGTGCAGAATCTGTCTGATAACCGGTGTTAATTGTGATGGCTGTATTAGTGTGTGTATCTGTAATTCAGGTAAGGACTGCAGATGATCGATGTGATGTAGTTCCTACTTTTGCTACCAAATGCTACCTTCCACAACACCGAGCTTTGAACTTGGTTACTAGATGCTACCAGCACCTGTCGGCGAACTTTGGAACTTAATAGATCGTTAATCAAATCTAACCTAGAAATTTAGCTTTACACAATTTTAGTTAGTGGAAGGTTCTTTTACATGCCTTAAATCCATGACATGGCCCGCCGGCTTTACTTACCCTCCGAAGGAAGAGATAGGCCTACTGAGAGATTTTAACGCTCTTAGAAAAACTGACGACTTCGGCCGGGTTTGAAACCACGATCTTGGGCATAGAGGCTCAGCATGCTACCAACTACGCCACCGAAGCCACCTTATTACCCTGCTATGGCCATTGGCTGCAATTCACATATAATGATTATTGTTATTATTATACTATTATTACTGTCTTAATGTTTCAAATACATCACAAGTGCAAAATGACAAACAAAGATGATGTATTGAAAAAAATAGTCGAAGGTGAAATACGAGTAGTCCTATATGTACACGGGAGAGAAAAAATGCGGAAAACAAAAGCCTTACGGTGGCGTATTACATAAAAAGCATAACCGCCAATATGTTGCATACTGTAAGCCTGATAATCGGGGCTCATTATTCTAATGTATCATGTGTGTGTGAGAGAGCAAGTAAGAGGGTCAGAGCTGGCAGGAGTGCAACCGAGAGAGACGGAGCGAACAGTAAGAAAAGAAAAGACTATACCGCCTGGTTGTCCACATGAATTATTTATTATAGTCATGGCTACATCGGTCAAGGAACGAAAAGGAAAATAACATTCTTTAAAGGGTATCTACCCTCCCCCTCTCCCCCTCCTTCTGCACAAATCTCTCGCTTGCTCACTCCAAATCTCGCCTTTATACGGACACCATAGTTGGATAAGTAACTTTTCACGGGAAGCAATGATACAGTTACAGCTGTTTATGAACTGACTTATAATATTGCGATAGCCCTGACCACGATTGAGTCAGTTACAGAGGTGGCCAAATTATTGTGGGGAATGTTCAACAGAACCCAATTCTTTATTGCAAATTAAGATACAATCCATTATTTTTTTTTACATCGGGAGCACGATTGAACATGCAGGAAAAGTCAGGAATTTTGTTTTTGGTCAGGAACAGTCAGGAATAAGTGTGAAAAAATGACGTGAGTCAGGAAAAAATGGCGAAAAGTATTTAAAAAGTCAGGAATTTTATATTAATCATACAGTATTTTTTGTTTTACAGCCATATTTTGATGTTACTAGTTCAACTAATCTCTGAAGATAAAAAGCAATAACTCACTGGACATTATGGTAAGTTTCCATTTTTACAGTACACCATAGTAAAAGGATCTTTTACCTCTTTTTTTGTACGTTTTTTGGCGTTGGCGTAGGGATATGGCAACCCCATCACCATAGTTTAGGTTATTAAGTATTTTGATTTATGTATTATTGCATTATAATTTACTTTATTTTGTATCTTAAATGAATAAAGAGGCGATCGTTGGGCAGCTATAGGGATGACAGAGGCTGCAAATAAGATATATTTTTATATATATTTGCTAGCCTCCGTGGCTTAGGCGGCAGCACGCCGGCCTCTCACCGCTGGATCCGTGGTTCAAATCCCGGTCACTCCATGTGAGATCTGTGCTGGACAAAACGGAGGCAGACAGGTTTTTCTCCGGGTACTCCGGTTTTCCCTGTCAAAATTTCATTCCAGCAACACTCTCCACTATCATTTCATTTCATCTGTCATTCATTTAATCATTGCCACAGTTCATATCCTCGCCGCTAGATGGGGGCTTCATTCATTCCATTCCCTGACCCGGTCGGAGACTGGAAGCGGCTGTGGATTTTCATTTTCATTTATATATTTGCTCAATAAACCATTCTTCCAATGTTACGATGACTTCGCGAGTCAGGAATTTTGTTGAAAAATGGTCAGGAAAAGTCAGGAAAATTGACATTGAAAATTCTATGGACACCATGTTAGCTGATGTGTTGGCGTTCTTTTCCTCCCAAAATCTCTTCATCCTCTCACTGAGCTTCTTCCTTCGTTCTTCTGTCCAAGTGGCTCTGATGTTGGGTTTGTCTCCAAATTGGTGATTGTCGATTATGGTTCTAAATTTACACCTGTCCCGTACAATGTATTCTGAGATATTGATTTCCTGGAGATCTGTTTGAATTTCAATTTGTTTTTTAATGATAGGGCCACATTGAGAATTCTTTTAGTTAGTCTGTTATTGTTCATTCTGCTAATGTGTCCATAAAATTTCAATCATCTTTTCCGAAAAGCGTGAGAGATTTATTGTGAAGGACAATATATTTCCTGGGATGATTTGTTCCTCCATATTCCCTCTATGCAAACAGGGCCAACAATGTTTCGTAAAACTTTTCCTTTCTTATTTCTCTTCGTCTATGGTTAAAGATCCGCCACCAATGATTAGCCTAAGGTTTCTGATGCATCTGAGTTCCATTTTGTGATTACTGTATAATACAATCCATTAAAATAGAAGATTTTATTTGAGTTAGAGTATTCGTTGCAGGACATTTCTGAGTTGTGTTTTGTCACATATGCACCAAATGTGCTTCAAGGGATCATTTACGAAACAACATCATATGCATTTACACACTATTTTACGCCTTTAGCTTTAAAACTCCTTTACTAGAATCTATTTTTTTTTCTATTATAGAACAGTTGTCAAGCATGAAGCCCTGTACGCTGCGGAAACGCTGTCTATAACTACATTATGGTCTAATGGAAAAGTTGGTGATCAAGGAATGGAAAATACTTCGAAAAATCCTAGGTCCCAAATATCATAATAACGAACTCTCGCACATCAGCAATGAAACCCTGTATAGGAGAACCGAAAAGATTGCCGACACAATGAAGAAAATGAGGATTGACTTGTATGGTCACATCTTAAGAATTGACTCGAAAAGGATAATCTTCGACTTTTTCCGCAATAAGAAAACCAAGCCGAACTGGTTTAAGGTGACTGAGAAGGAACTACGAGAGTTCCAAATTACAGAAGGGATGCTTGCAGATGGATACGCGAGGAACATAACCGAAGATAAAATGGAGAGGTTCCGGGACAGGGCCAAAACCAAGCGACTATACAGAATTTCTAAAGAAGAGAGGACGGCAAGATCTGAAAGGATGAAAAATTACTGGGAGGACTGGAAAACACTACCCATTAAACACTGATTGATCTATCGAACCCCAAGGTGGGTGAAACGGACAAGAAGGAGCACCAACTCTGATATCCTTAGGAATATCCATTTCCCCGAATAGCTAAACACGAATCCTTACGGGACGAATTGGTAACTCTTAACTGAGAAAAACATTACTGAGTAGGCTAATAAAACGATTTATTTTATAGCTTATCCCCCCAGTTCGGCGTCACCCACGGATTCTGCGAACTATCGTTTCTCTGCCGTCGCAAGGACGGTGTCTGTGAACTGAACACACTTTGTCAGCAGATACAACTGGGGGTTGTGAGAGGTCGATCGCCAAGGGGACCGCTAACTTGGGTCTGATTAAGGAAGGGTAGGGAAGGGATTTTTGATTGGAAGGCGGCCGTGAGCCTTTTAAAAGGAACCGTCCCGGAATTTGCCTGTTTTATTTTATCGTATGGCCTCGGATGCCGGGTGCAAGCTTTGTTATTTGACACCCACAGGGCAGCTTGCATGTCGATTTTGTTGTTCCATGGAGTGCTATGAAAGTCAAGGAAGTTAGATATCTAAGCTCCTTGACACTATAGCGCTTTCTAGTAGAGAAATGAGGAATTTCTTGTATTGGCGGAAAATCCAGGAGATTAATTTTGCCATTATGAACACGGCCTACTGAATTCAAATGGGTACTTTGACATGCCAACAAAGTATGACATGCATGCCGTGATTTTTGTCGCCTTTCAAAAATCAATTACCACGGCCGGGAGCGAACCTGCAAGCATGGGGTTGGTAGACCGATACGATAACCACTCACCCACCCTAGCAAGCCATTTGCCTGGTGGTGAAAATGGGAAACCACGAAAACCATTTTCAGGACGGCCGAGGTGGGATTCGAATTTACGCTGTCCAGATGCCAGTGGGCCATGAGTTTGCTCGCTACTTAGTGCTCTCGGCCATCATGGATGTTTTTTAAACGAAAAAAGACGTGTGATGGCTTTAATGTCACTCTTTGAGTCGAATATTTTTCAACCTCTGTATATGTAACTATCATCGCAAACAGACCCGACATCCATCTTACATCCTACTTAAAACTACTTCTTAGTAGCATTGGTGGCAAACTCCTGTTCACATCCCGTGTTGAAGTCTCCTGACTTATCTGTACGCGAGAAAATAAAAAGCGTTCAAATCCTGAGTTCTCAGACTGTGACAGGTTGGAACGGAACGCAGAATGATAACGAAGCCCAAGACATTCGCAAACATGTCCGTTAGGCGTGAAGTCACGTAGTAAGGAGAAAAACAAGCTGGATCCACCCATGTTTTCTTAAACGTGCGTGCATGCGTGTGTTTCCTGGAGTTCAAACGTCTGTCTTATGTACATAAGATTGTTGCAATTTCCTTCACGTTACCTGAAGTAGTATGTTGTATTTCTTTCTTGCTGCTAAGTACTTTATCAGACAGAGAGTAACAACATTAGCTAAGACATTTCCGATAGTTCGTGTATCTAGAAGCAAATAGCACTGGGACTGGTGTGATATTTCATTGTCTGGTGCGATGGTAGTGTTTACTGCGGTTATATCTGCCCTGGAGGTCCAGGTTCGATTTCCAAGGTATTTAATTGTGGCAAATTCAGCCTTGTGAGGCATTACAGAGTATTCGCCACACTAGATATTACTATACAATACTATTAGGTCGTTTATTTTATTTTGTTTTCGTTTACAGTTTACCCGCCAGGGTTGGCTTTTTCCACGGATTAAGCGAGGGATCCCACCTCTACCGCCACTGAGGGCAGTGTCATGAAGCTTCAGACTCTGAGTCGGGAAATACAACTGGGGAGTGTGACTAGCACTTCGCCCAGGCGGCCTCACCTGCAAAGCGAACAGGGGGCCGGCACTACAGATTTCTACTGCAGGTAAATGCTCGGACCGTTCCTAACATGAGAACATGGCTGCTTCCATCCTAATTACGCGCACACACCGTTGTTGTTGTTGTTGTTAATTCTTTAGGGGCCCTGTGACATCGTTTTCATGTAGCCCCGTGTACTTGAGCGTGAGTAGAATTTGTCTGATAAACCTATGGCACTGTGATGTTTGTAGACTAATGATGTGTGTATTTGTAACTGAGGTAGGATTGGAGTAGGAAGCGGCCATGGCCTGAATTTAGGTACCATCCCTGTATTTACCTGGAGTAGAAATGGGAAACCACGGAAATCCACATCCAGGATGGCTGCCTCTTCTCAGTTTTGCCTCATGAGGCTGAGTATACGTCGTTCCAGCCCTCAGACGAAAATTAAATTTCATGACAGAGTAGGGAATCGAACCCGGGCTTCCGCGGTGACAGCCAAGAATGCTAGGCACTATGACCCACACACACACACACCAACCTCCACAAAAGCACAGCGGACCGTGGTGGCGCAGTGGTCAAGCGGTTTGCCTCTCACCAAGGTGAAATGTCATGTCTTGTGATTCGGATTCCACGTATATAGGAGGTCCCGTGGCTCATGTTCAAGAGTTCAACGGCCACGTAAATTTATAAGCGTCAATACGATAGCACAGATTATAGCATTCAAGAAAGAATAGAAACAGTTTCTGCCTACTTTTTTTTTTAGTAGTCTATACTATTTATGAAATTAGCAACAATTACACAGGTTGCATATTTAGAGGCATCATTGCCCCTTCTTTATGCATAGTAAACATTACTTTTAAAACATCGACATATTAAAAATATATGGACAACAAAGTAACAATGATAAGGTAAAAACACTTAAAAGATAAACAGGCATGCAAATTTATTTGACCTTTAAAGAGCGCACAATGTGCTTGTTCCTATGAATAAAGTAAATCATAGAAATGTATGGAAGTGAGTATTTCTTCCAGTTTTTGACAATTCTAATAATAGCCCATGTTATCAGACGAATTCTACACACACCCAAGTACATGGAGCTAAACGACCGCGATGTCCAAGCGCCTCAAATGAAACAACAATAAACAGTATCGAGACTCCTTTACATCTTTTCACGATTCCTTTGACATTCTAAACAGCATCTCTGTGGTATGACAGAGGAGAGTCATAAAAATTCCCGTTAGACTTATTCTCTAGCACTGATAAAAATACACGTGTGTTGCATGTATTAACATAGGAAAGGACCGTAGCCAAATTTTGGCAACTTTGACATTGAGTTCCGACTGTATCACTGAAATAAGTGCAGGGAGATGTAGACTATTCGATTTAATCCCTGTAGTAGGCCAAGATTCAGGGAAGAGCCAAACAACCAGGGTAGTCACCAACGGTTGGTTTGGACTGGGCAAGAGCCATTGATGATTATCCTCGGCATACTTCTAAAGAACACGAATGTTATGAAATATCATGATTTTCTCTTCAATCAAAACAACAACTATCAGTGAGCCACCGGTGTTTTCTTTAATATGACTGGCTGTGTGGTTCAGCGGAAACGTTCTCGCCTGCAAATTCATTCGTATCATATACTGTCTGAGGAAGAAGGTTGTAATATAACCAAAGCGGTACCGTGTACTCAAATATCACATTTTTTTTTACTCCAGGTATCGTTTCCTATTTCAATAATCTTACTGGAGTTGTAGGCTAGGTTAAAACTCTCCTGCTGCCAGTATGGTTCCAAACTGAAGGACATGGGCACCTTCTTTCCAATCCTAGCCACAATTACAAATACACACACTTCTACAGACATAACAATAGCTGAGGTTATCAGAAAATCCTATACACACACTATTCACATGAAAATTGGTACAGAAACAGGGGGAGATATGTCCTATAAGAGACTAGTTGGATGGTGCAGTGGTAACGTTGTCGTCTGATGTGGCCAAGGTTACAGGATCGAATCCTGGCGCAGTCAGTTGACATTTGAGGGTGCGCCAAAGTGAGGTAGCATTGTCAGTATATTAACTGGGAGCGAAATTCAGACACCCAGGCGTCTCTAAAATACCCAGTAGTTTTCTTATTTATTTATCGTATGGCTTTTAGTGCCGGGAGTGTCCGAGGACATATTCGGCTCGCCTGAGTCTGTAGTTGCTTCCAGTGGATACCCTTAGGGTGAACTACAAGTTCCGTTCAATTTCAAGTAGTTCCAACTTTCGCTACCAGATATCAATGATACCTAGTGGTGAACGTTGGAACGTTGATAGAGCGTTTTGACGAAATCTAACCTAACAATTATGCTTCACACATGTTTAGTCTGCGGAAGGATCTTTTACATGCTATGAATCTATGACATGGGACCGCCGGCTTTACTTCCCTCCGAAGGAAGGCATACTGAAGGATTTTTAACGTTCTTAAAAATCCGTCGTCTTCGGCCGGGTTTGAATCCGGTATCTTGGGCACAGCAGTTCAGCATGCTACCAACTACGCCACCGAAGCCGCTACTCAGTAGTTTAAAGGGATGTAGAACCAATAACATTATTATTAGTATGTCCTATTAGATAAACAGAAAATAAGCTCTCTTTGAAGAATTTTCAGTAATCCTTAGCCCTGGGACGTACAACAGTGATGAGTTTTGGAGCAGAAACATCTCAATTTCAGAAAAGATATCGACAGCCGTGTGAATGGTGAGCAAGTTCTCAACCGGACGTAGTGGATTGTGACAGGGAGTCGTTTATTCTCCGACTATCACTTACTCGTATTTTTACCATTATTCTTGTTCATAGCGAACCAAGTAAAGTCCAATTACTAATTTATCTTCTAGAATTTACTGTAGCGTAACAATGCAATGGGGGTAATGAATTATTTATTTCTACCTGTATAAGGAGCATTGCACTCCTCCTGCAACTGTATGAGCAGAGGTGCTCGTATCTCTGGATATTTAATCGAAGTAAAGAGTCGTTTTCTCGGGAATAAAGCCCATTATTTAACCTTGTACATTATGCTTCAACTGCGCAAGAATTTATTAGAATGAATAGGTAAGTCACGTCTTAACAATAACTACGTTTCAGTTACCGCTTCGTTCCAAAAATAATAACGGAAGTTACCACTACATTATTTTTTTACATCCGAATTGAACCTCTATGGCAGGGGTTCCCAACCTGCGGGGTGTGGGGCTTTATCAGGGAGGGGGAGAGGAAGGGGGGCGTGAAGTGATTTCCGTTTTTTTTTTTTTCAAACTCGAATATTACAATTTTGTATAATAACATTTTTCGAATCTCTCCAAGTGACTGTCGCGCTAAGTCAATCCTTCAAAAGCATTGGCAATTGCCAACTGTCGCCACAAACCTCTGCGGAGTCGCGAGTTTGTAGGGTCTGAAAGGAGCAAAATCAAGCCAGAGAGATGATTCCAAAATATTAGGACTGGTTGACCTTTAGGTAAACTGTCTCTGAAATAGCCAAAGTTGCATTGCGTGTCATTGTCCCAATTTCAACGACATACAGTAATATGCGAGTCAGGATTTTCAACGCTGAGTGTCATAAAAACAAAGCAGCGCTGTCGGCTTGATGTTGCAAGTGATCTCCGCTGTGCTCTGTCAAATATCACCCCAATCATACTGCGTGGTGGCGCAGCGGTCAAGCTGTTGGCCTCTCACCAAGGTGGACTGGGTTCGATTCCCGGTCAATGCATGTGAGATTTTCTATGTGAAATGCCATGTCCTGTGGTTCGGATTCCACGTAAAAAGGAGGTCCCGTGGCTCATAATCACGAGATTTACGGTCACGTAAAACTACAATCTTTCTTCCTTCCTTCCTTCTTCTTTTGGTCATAAATGTTTTTCTGCAGAAACCTTCCTCAAGAAATCCTTTACAGAATGGTGAAATCTGCAACAAAATCCATTCTCGAGATTACTCGTTACATCCAAGATTCGGGGAATTTATTTTATACTAAGTTTTAAACAGATTAAAACTCAGCAATTCTTCTAGGTTTGTGCCGTGTCTTGTGTGGGGTTCCGCCTAGGACACCAAGTTGGAAGCCTTCATAGGGAGGTTAAGGCTGTTTGAGCTTTTAGTTCTCGCAGTCAAGTGGTGCAGTTGCACCTAATATAAAGGGAGGTGGCGCGCGGTTCGTCACTCCTGTGGGGTCCGGGCGGGGACACCAAGAGCCCGCCGATGAGCCAGCTTGGTGTCCTAGGTGAAACCCCACACAAGACACGGCACAAACCTAGAAGAATTGCTGAGTTTTAATTCACCGGCCGTGAAAGCCAATATACCATCTTTATAGAGAGTGTTTATCCTGTTCATTGTTCGAAGAAGAATAGGCGTCTCTATTCTGTACTCTGGCCAAATCCACATGATCAAACTAGCCTTCTGGGTTGATGACTACCATTCTAATTATCAAAGATATTAATGGAGAAACATTGCGAATTAAATGTCAGTGACCTTAGAAGCAGCTAGGGTGTTTCTTGGACAGTTCTCTCACCCCATTTTCTCTTTCTTGACGGACAGACTTTTAGAAGGTGGAGCACCGGGTGGACAGACACCTTTGAATTACCTTGTAATATTGATTATGTGTTGTGCTGTGCATTGCTAGTTAATGGGAGCAATTTATGAGAGCTTTTGTATTTCAACTCATCAACGTCTACTTCTCCATCCTGTAGATGCAATTTGAGGGAAGTCCTGAGGCGTATTTTATTTGAGTTGGCCAGTGCGGGAGATGAACCTCAACTTAATTACGATGTTCATGATGCTTCTTTTCTGTTCTTCTTCTTCGCGGCCGTGCCCCAATAGGTCACTTGCTGTTATTGTTGTTGTTGTTTTATATTAATCACGCACGGCTGTGGGAGAAGAAGTAAGTCAGTGGATGATATATGTGTGAAGCTTGGCACAAGAGGTGTGGAATCTAATCTGCAACAATCGATACTTGGTTCAACGTTGCCACACTGTCTTACAAGTAGTGGTACGTGGGCTGGCCACCACGGGACCTCAGTTAAGCACGGTATTATTTTACTAACTTGTGCTGCAATCCTCTCTTTCATCCTCCCCCCAGGGGCTTACAACTTGTGGGACGTGGGTTGGCGACCACGGGACCACAGCTGAATCCGGCGTTGCTGCCACTTACTTGTGCTGGCCTCCTTTCCTGTCGGCCTCCCTTGGTCAATACTCTTGTTCTCTTCGAAACTCCGTCGGTATTAGGGTATCCGAGGTCAAGGGAGTCTTTCACTTTTCCGCCTTAATTGACCCTTGTCTCATCTATCTGATACCCTCATTCTTCGAGGGGTCAGCCTTCTTTTTCTTTTCATGATATCTCCTGCCTTCTGCGTAAAGTCCTCAAGGAGGCAGGCTGTGTGTGAAACCCCACCACTTCTGGTGCACCCTGGATGGTGCTCACGGCTGGTGAGTTTGGGAGTTGGCAATCCTGAGGGAATCCTGATCTGGGTCCGTGTTTTCCCCTTTTTACCATTGATTTTTGGACGGGCCCACTCCTCTTTCTCTTTCCTATCTGCCTTTCATGGCTCTCCTTCCTTCCAAGTCCCTCTATCCTCATTGTGGATTGAGGGCATTTCTTATTTTCCTGTCCATTATTTATTTTATTTTCCTTTTTTATTTACTCATTTCTTCTTTTAGTGAGCCTCCATGACTTAGGCGGCAGCACGCCGGCCTCTCACCGCTGGGTCCGTGGTTCAAACCCCGGTCACTCCATGTGAGATCTGTGCTGGACAAAACGGAGGCAGACAGGTTTTTCTCCGGGTACTCCGGTTTTCCCTGTCAAAAAATTTCATTCCAGCAACACTCTCCACTATCATTTCATTTCATCTGTCATTCATTTAATCATTGCCCCAGAGGAGTGCGTCAGGCCTCGGCAGTCGGCACAGTTCATATCCTCGCCGCTAGATGGGGGCTTCATTCATTCCATTCCTGATCCGGTCGGAGACTGGAAGCAGGCTGTGGATTTTCATTTTTCTTCTTTTAGTATGCAAGTTAGTTGTTAAGACCGTAGTTAGTTGTAGTTGCAGGTTGCATGGCATTATCATTCATTATCTTTATCTCCCAAACCATAAGGGGCTGATAACCTTTTTCTAATCTTTCCTCGTTCGTTTCTTTTCCTGGTGTATCCTGCCAACTGCAGACGGCCCTACAGAAGGCAGGGTGTATGTAGCTCCACCACGACTGGTGTGTTGAGGAGTTGTCGACCCAAAGAGATTCCTGAGCTGGGTCCATATTTCTTCCATTTCTAGTGACTTTAAGATGGTCCCTAACCTGGATCCTTGAACTTAATTTTTCGACGGTAAAGATCATTTCTTTTTCCTGTTTTTTGATTTCCTCATTCCTTCTTTTGGTCCATTTCTTCTTCAATTGTGCAGTTCTTTTTTGTCGTGTGGCCTCCTGAGAGGCCGAGTGCAGGTCTTTCTAGTCGACGCCCGTGGGCGACCTGCACGTCGGGATGAGAGATGGAACGGATGAAGATGAATTAAGCTGGGCAAGGATGTGGAAGGAAGCGGCCGTGGCCTATCAGAAGGTACCGTCCCAGCATTTGCCTGGTGTTGAAAATGGTAAACCACGGAAAACCATTTCCAGGACGGCCGACGGTGGGGCTCGAACCCACGCGTCTACCGAGTCAGCAGAGAGCTTGGCCCCATGACCTAACGCTGCGCTTTAGCCAGCGTAGCCACTACTGTCGGTAATTGTGCAGTAAGTTAGCTGTAAGAAAACATTCATTTCAATCATCCTTAGCAGTGAGAGAAATTCGATTTGAATACGGGTGCGAGACTTGCGAGCAGTCCAGATTGGAACGCATGCTAAGTTTTCGTATGCTTTCCATTCAATCACACTACTACAACCGTTTCTCCAAGCAGTCTTTCATATGCCGAGAGGGTGTACGGATTATTCACGCATCCTGAAACAGTTCTAGTGACTGATATTCGGTTATTAAAACACAGACATTGTTCATGATCATTTTATAGAATGATCCAATCACATACAGCGTAATCTTTGGTTTGGTCTACGGATCTCACACAGAGCGCTGGCCGGAAATTACGGGCTCACCGTCCGAGCTAAGTGGTGTGAACTTCCGGCAGTGACAGTCATCTCACGTAGTTCAGTCTGAAGGTGAAATTAGTTTGTTTGGGCTGCGCTGCGATTGATACCGAGCGTTTTTAACTACAGGGAGTCCGGGAATATTCTCCGCAGTGCCTACAAGCTGCTGCGCGAGATTACGTCACCAGTTACGTTGGCAGCACGGCTGTCGCTTGTATCATAACAAACAGTAAACTTTATACTCACCACAGCCATTCATAACAGATGCTGGAAGTGCTGATGACACACATGCTGGCTTATTGCAATACACACTGACGAATTCGACAGTCCACAGCCCACCCTATCACCCTATCAAGGACACTGTGCTGCCAATTAAACTGATGACGCAACCTCTCGCAGCTGCACGTAGCCACTGCGGAGAACATTCCCGGACTCCCTGTAGATATAACCATAAACTCTGCTTGCCATGGTGGGTGAGTGGTCAACGTGTCGGTCTACTAACCCCAAGCTTGCAGGTTCGCCCCTGGCCGTGGTAAGTGATTTTTGAAAGGCGTTAAAAATTTCGACACCATGTCATACGATGTTGGCATGTCAAAGAACCCATTTGAATTCAGTAGGCCGCGTTCATAATGGCAAAATTAATCTCGGGAGTTTTCGCCAACACGAAGTTCCTCATTTCTCTACTAGAAAGCGCTATAGTGTACAAGGAGCTTAGATATATAACCTCATTGACTTTCATAGTGCTTCAAGGAACAACGAAATTCGACAATCAAGCTACCCTTTGGGTGTCAAATAACAAAGCTTGCACCCAGCACCCGAGGCCATACGATATTATTAATATTACCATAAACTCTGACATTATTGTGATCTTTTGAAAAATTAGAGTTAGAATGGACTTAGAGCGATTAACTATGAACTATGGTATAGTCTGTGCTATTGTTTTGTAAATATAGCATAACTCCCTTCGCAGCGGTCACATCCATTGAATAAAACTTGAAAATATCAGAGCTATGTCCTGAAAGCTAATTGAACTTTTCAAAACTCTAAATCAGGTGGGTCTGTGTGAATCGTTTACGAGATCAAAGATATTTGATTGTTATTCCGGAACTCGCCCCAACAGCGCCACTCATATGGAGACTTGGAACTTTGCCGCAGCCAAAGCGTGTGTGGGTGACTAAACGCACCTGCACGGATAGCAGTTCGGGTTTGAATCCCACTGCAGTTACACTATCAAATCTTTAAGTCTTCGTGTAAGGGTCATGTATCTAATACAAGCCTGCATATAAACCGCTTACCTTCCTCATTTCACGTAGTATTGCTGCGCACTTTCTAACTCGTCCCATCACCACACACCCACCAGAGAACAACTTTCCTTTTTGCTGGCCACAAATCATTGGTGTGTCATAAAGGCAGGTAGGCAGGCAGGCACCTGTCTGCAAGGCAAGAGGCAGCAAATTATGAAAATACCGGACAAATGGAGTGCATGTTGCATATGTTTACAACGTGACCTACTGGCACGCCCTCCACTGAACTTGACCTGTAGCACGACTTTCTAACACCTCAACACAGTAATGTTTATCATCGAGCATCTCTTGTCTTGAGTTTCACTTACACTGCCGTCAGCGTTCGACTTGCACAAATACCTTCTTCATCTTCCCTTTTCTTTTCGGGCTGATTGGCGGCTGGCTTTAAAAACCCGGTCCATAACGATAGCATTTAAAGCTGTTGTTGATTCATTGCAGGGACCTGGGCATCGTGGTTATTTAGCCCCGTATACATGGGTGTGTACTCTTCAGTCTTCCCCCAGGGGCTCACATCTAGTAGGTCGTGGGTTGGTGACCACGGGGCCCCAGCTGAGTCCGGCATTGCATCCACTTACTTGTGCCGGGCTCCTCTCCGTCTTCTTTCCTTTCGACCACACTTCGTCTACTCTTGTTCTCTTCCGACCCCAACGGTATTAGGGTATCCGAGGCCTAGGGAGTATCTTCCTTTCCCGCTTTAATTGGGTCTTGTCTCATCTTTTCTGATAATCTCCTTCTGCGAAAGGTCAGCCTTCTATTTCTTTTCATTTTATCTCCTGCCTTCTGCTCAAGGCCCTCAAGGAGGCAGGGTGTATGTAGCCCCACCACTTCTGGTGCACCCTGGATATTGCTACACCCTCAGGGGCTCACGGCTGGTGGGTTCGGGAGTTGGCGACCCTGAGGGATTCCTGAGCAGGGTCCAGTCCCCCCCCCCCTTTTTTTCCATTACCTCTGGGGCGGACCTCTCCTCTTTCACTTTCCTATCTGCCTTTCGTGGCTCTCCTTCCTTCCAAGTCCCTCAATCCACTTTCTTCGAGGATTGAGGGCACTTCTTTTCCTCCTGTCCTTTATTTGACTTATTCTCTTTTTTCTTTTTCTAGTATAAAAGTTAGTAGATAGTTTTTAGTTATAGCTTACATTTCATTATCATCTTCACGATCACCCAGACCATTAGGGGCCGATAACCTAGATGTTAGGCCCCTTACAACAACAATTATCATCTTCAGTCTTATGACTGGTTTGATGCAACTCTCCATGCCTCCCAGTCCTGAGTTATTCGCTTCATCTCTACATAGCTAGCACACCATACATCCATAGGGGCGTGGTGGCGTAGCGGTCATGCTGTTGGCCTCTCACCACGGTGGACCGGGTGTGATTCCCAGACAATGCAAGTGAGATTTTCAAAGTGAAATGCCATGTCCTGTGGTTCAGATTCCACGTAAAAAGGAGGTCCCGTGGCCCATGATCTCGAGATTAACGGTCATGTAAAACTACAATTTTCCTTCCTTCCTTACGCCATACATCCGAGGCAATCTGTTTAACATATTCTAACCTTGGTCTACCCCTACAATTCTTGTCCTCGACACTTCCTTCCAAAACTAAGTTTGTTATTCCTGGGTGTCTTAGTAAGTGTCCTACTAATCTATCTCCTGTCTTCATTAGCAGTCGCCCGATTTTGAATTTTGCATTTGGCTTTTTGTATTTTATTCTCGGTTTTGAGTTTTTTCTGCTTTTGCTTTTGTTTCTGAATTTTGCTTTTGACTTTGTGCTTTTCTTGTCTTAGTACCTCTTCATTTGTTACTCAATCTATCCATCTGGTCTTCATCATTCTTCTGAAACACCAGATTTAAAATGTTTCCGTTCTCCTCCTCGCTGCTGCACCAATAGTCCAAGTTTCACTTACATAGAGCGCCACGGTCCAGACAGAGGCTTTCAAAAACGTATTCCTAGTACCTAAATCTATATTCGATGTCACATTGGCGTAACTACGGGAAGGGCGGGGGGGGGGGGTGATTAGGGGGATCAATCCCCCCCAGGGCCAAATAATATTATTATTTTGAAGAAAGCTAATTTTCGTATTGATGACAAATAGAAGTAATATGAACGTTTACACTAACTAATTTGAGAATATTTATCTTCGATTGATTAGTTGCTGTGGTCTTATGGGGTGGTAAAGCGAGGTCATCATTATTTTATCTTTATTTAGTTAGTTGTTGCTGTTGTTTTAAAGGGGAGGAACAGCGAGGTCATCTGGCCTTTTATTTTATCTTTACTTGTGTAAATTATTTAATGTTAGACCTACCAAAACTGTTCATTTCCGAGCTTTTGCACATTGAAAGGAGCAAATAAAACGTATCAAATGCTATCGCAATCAAATATAGAAACACGTAGGTTTGCTTTTATTGTCTTATTTTGCCCCCAGCACAAAGCAAAACAGCAAAAACAAACACATGACCAAAACAGAAAGCAAAATTTAAAAACAAAGCATAAGCAGGAATCAAACAAAAAACAAAAGACCGAAAGACACAAAGCAAAAAGCAAAATTCAAAAACAAAACCAAAAGCAGAAAGCAAATATAAATCCAAAGACAAAAAAGGAACAATAAGTCAAAAACAAAAGCAAAAAGAATACCACAAAGTCAAAAGCAAAATTCAAAAACAAAATTTAAAGCTGAAAACAAAACCAGAAACAAAACACAAAACAAACCAAAAAAAGACACAAAGCAAAAATCAAAATTCAAAAAACAAAACAAAAGTCAGAAAACAACACATAACCAAGAATAAAAAACTCAAAGCAAAAAGCAAAATTGAAAAGCACGAGCAGAAAACAAACACAAAACAAAAAAAAAGGAAGACACAAAGCCAAAATATAAAACACAATGCAAATCGCAAAATTCAAATGCAAAAGCAGAAAAGAAACACAAAGCAAAATAATAGTAGAAAACAAGAAACACAAAACCAAACACGCAATTAGTTCAGATTTGACTCTGCTCATCCCCTTCCAGAAGAAAATTCTAGTTATGCCACTGCAGACAAGGTAAAGTATACAATGTATACTGTCAAGGGGGAACTGTTGCCCTCCCCCTTTGACCTCTCACTGCCCCCCATCTCGCCCCCGCGACACTCAACAGCAGGTGAGAGTGTCCCAAATGGCAAGCAGCCAGCTTCTCGATCGAGCGTTGGTTTAGCATGCATAATAAAGGTGTGGTTTGCTTTCATATCAGAAGGGAAATTATTATTATTATTTGTTTTTGAGTGAGTGTATACACAGTATTTTTATTTATATACAGAAGGAGACAGGGATATGCACTCGTAAGATTATAGATTCAGTAAAAGGTCATATCTTAATTTATTGAATATTGATTGAGGTCATATCAAAGAAAAATAAACTAGTCAGCCGTTTATGTAAATAGACCTATGCAGAGTAACTTTTTTTTTTTACTGTAAACTGCTCTCTCTCTCCTTTTTTTGTTTTGTTCCAAGCGGTGAGTGTTTAAACATATGAATGGAGATGTTATGTTGTTGTTAATTCATATACGGGGCTTGGATCTGCATCATTTGTCTGAAAACCTTTGTTTTTTATGGTGACTGTAGTAGTGTGTGTGGCTGTAATTATTATTAGGATCGAAGTTTACGGTAAATGCCCCGGCATTCGGATGGAGGGAATGTGGGAAAACCCCGGTGAAAACCTACATTCAGCATAGCCGTTGCCAGCCCTGTGATTCGAACCAAAACCTCTGGACTTTCTGCAGCTCCTCGTCGTTGTCATGTGGCCCCTTGGAATTTGTTTCACGTGTAGAATATGTATGTGATTTATTTATTTATTTATTTAGCGTATGGCTGCATCACTAATTACAAATTATAATTACATGTAGCTTACAAACTAATATTCAGGCCACGAATGTAGTCTATATATATCTCTGTCATCACCAGGAACTCCGTTAGATCGCCAGGAAAAGCTCTCAGAGTACACTCCTGAACTACGAGGGCTTTTTTTTTTCAAGTTCCGATGGACTGTATAAAAATAATAGATTGACATACCAAACTGATTTTACTACTAAATGTTAGCTTGTTTTATTCATATGTCTCAACATAATCGTTAAAACGATTGAAACATCTGTCGTATCGTTACACCAGCTTTCCAATGCCCTCGGCAAAAATTCTGCCGCCACTGAGGTCGGTACGTCTGGACAGTCTTCTGAAGTGTTTCCTTTTTGGTGAAGCTTTGCCGCCCAACCATACCTTCAATTCTCGAAAAAGGTGAAAATCATTCAGTGCTGGTTTGGACTAAACGGCAGATGGTCCAAAACTTCACACTTGAATTCTTTGATAAAGTCTATTTTAACGTTGGCACAGTGCGGTCGTGAATGATTTTCACCTTTTAATTCATGTTAGGGTAATGGGACATATTTGTCATCAACCCCGTGCAGTTGGGTGTGTGTTGAACTCGATTTATGTGAGAAATTGAGGCTTTCATCTAATAGTTCATACATATGGAAGGCAGAGAACTCATTTTTTGACACATGCCGGTGTCGAACCAACTACCTTCAGTTACGGTGGCCGTTGATCTACTAATTAAACTAATGCGAGAGACACTGTTATCACTGCTTATGGACACCCTGTATAGCCTTGATTTCTTTCATTTGAATGTATGTTTCGAGTTCAATTGCATGCGACAAAATTTAAATACTTAAGAAGAAATAAGGTCATGCTTATTAATTTGGAAATCATATACTGTGTCAACGGCTAATTATGAATTATTATGAGATGTCGTAAATAACAAATAAAACCTTTGCATAAGACTCGATCCGCGACCTTTTACTTCGAAGGTAAACAGCCTAAGTAAATATGAATATTCAGTGAGTGAGGCAGTCATAAAACAGGGCTGCAAACTGTATGGCGTAATTGGCAGGCAACCCAATAACACTAGTAGTAAGATGGTGTTACTACACCTGCCAGCTAAGGTAAATGCTAATTTTGCAAAAGAACGGCAGGAAGGCACTGTAAATTGTATGGGTGCGTATGTTTCCTCTGGAATAATTGGTTTTCTCACCTGAAGGAATAAATGTATGTATATATCAAATTGCATTTCTGTCTATAGTCTTTATATTTTCTTATAATTTAATTAAATGTTATTTATTTATTAAATACTATTTATGTTACATTATTGTGATATGTCTCACGAATCTGATGGCAGTACAGATTATCTGTGAGACATATTAATTATTATTTACAACATATATACAGATTATATTTCAATACAAAAGTGCAGGCATTTTCTTGTAATGATAATGATATTGCTGTAATGATAAAAATATTAATGTAAATAATTAAAGACACAAAAAGTTCACTTCTTCTTCTTTGTTCGATTTTGGCCTACTTTGGACCACGGGAAACAATTGACTTGCTGATTAGTCCTTTTTTCTGCTTCCAGAAACTCTTCATCCTTTCACTGTGGATTCTCTTCCTTTCTTCCGACCCGATGTTCTTGGCTCTTCTCCTTTGCTTTTCCTGGAACCCCTTGAATGCATCAATCCTACCTCGAAACACCTCTCTAGTCCAGATCTCATTTGGGCTGACCCCAACTTCCTATTTCATCTACCCATTTTGTAGGCGCTTTTATCTTGGTGATGTAATTAAAGATCTTCTTCGTTAGTCGACTATCGCTCATTCTCGTAAGGTGTCCATAGAACTTCAATCTGCTCTTCTGTATGGTATCAGTGATTTTTTCTGCTTGTCCGTAAATATCTTTGTTTCGCCTCTTCCGCCATGTACCATCATTTCTATTTTTGGGTCCTAAGATCTTCCTCAAGATTTTTCTTTCTTTCTTCTCCAGTTCCTCTAATTCACCTTTCTTGTTCAGTATCAAACATTCTGAACTATACAATGCCTCAGGCTTGACAACCGTGGTATAGTGTCTTATCTTACACTATAGTAGTTATATTAATAAATTTATGTTATGAGTTAATGTTTAGTTAGGTAATATTTTTAATGCAACTTATAGCTAGTTGTTTGCTGTTCATGTTCGTCAATCCAGGTGGCAGTTCATTAAGTAGTGATGGTATAATATAATTTAGTCTCTTGAAACCATAGGTATTTATACATAAAGGTTTTACATATTTAGTACTTGTTATGGCTCTTGTTTGTATGTTGTATAATAATAATAATAATAATAATAATAATAATAATAATAATACAGTAAACTTGCCTTCAACGGACCCTTTATTAAACAGAAACTGTATTACGTGGTCAACGGAAATCGAAATACCCATTTTAATGGAAGTTTTCCTAGTTCTAGAATGCAGTGTTTAGAAAATTTTGAGGCACCCGGTGAAAGTATCATATCTGGCGTATCAGTTGATTCTGTAGCTAACAAGGTAAAAATTTTGTCTGCCAGTTTGTTATAGGTTCACGTCCAAACTAGCGGAGTGAATGACAAAATTTAAAATAAAATTAAATGGTACATCCACCCATCAGTTCAGATATTCACCCATGCCATGTTCACACTAATCATAACGTAAGAGATGGTTACTTAGGTTGCCCATGAGTGAAATCTCTAAAATACAAACAAAGTGAGCTTTGTTTGAAAAATTCATTTTGGTCCTCCGGGCCGGATAAACGAGCTATAGTTTTCACTCTTTGGATGTTACAATGAAATTAATACCAATTTTTACTGCCTCGATGTATAAAAACAGTCCTTTGCGTTGCAATTATATTTTTTCTTGGTCTCATACTTTTTCTACGTGTTCGTCACATGCAACATTTCTGGATCTACTATGGGTTTTAATGTTGCTTTGTGGCTTGGGTGTCTAGATTTCATTTCAAATTAGGTGAGATATCTCATACATTAAAACACTGCATTCTTAGTTTTAAAAGCATGCCAATATTTTATTCATCCTAAATTCAAGGCAATTTATATTTATCGTGTGTGTATGAACTTGAGTTTTAAAAATATATATCAGTCTATCATAAGTACTGGTCAACAAGGAGTATTTTTATAGAAAGAGAAATATAAAAAACTTATGAAGAGCAACAAGTCAACAATGGAGAATTGGATGCATATATTCATACTTATCCTCCTGGTTTAATTCTTCTGCTCTTTTCTTCCCCACCTTCCTTTCATTCCTTTTATTCTTTTTCGTCTTCCTAAAGAAGTAAAATACTAACAAGTAAAATTTTTAGAGACCTAAATATTTCGCCCAGATGCTGATTATGGGCTTTTTAAACTTTTTTTTTTAAATCTACCTTGTTTTATTCCGAAAATAGAAACAAAGAAATCACTCATCAAAGTTCTCCAGCGATCAGTCATGGATAACCTTAAGAAGTAAATGTTTGGCTTCATTTAGGAAAGGTATCTATCTAAACCATAACTTGTCTTAAAGTTATGGCTTTGGCAGAAGTTTTTTAGTGGAATGTGTGCCAGTACTTGTATTTTTAGACCTGATAACATAGTTTTAAGTGATCGTAATTATCGGCTGCTTTTGAAGACGAAGCAAGACGAAACAAGGAAAGCGTAAAGGAGAAATCTATCGTTGCTCTAGGCTAGTATCTTCAGATGGCTGCGCTTTCTCCATTCTCTCAAGTGATCAGCCGTTCATCATAGCGAACTGGAAGTGTGACACGTACATTCGCCTGCAAAACAGAGAACACACATAGTCTTCCTGGAACAAAAACCCTATGGGCAGATTGTGATCCATGTCCATTTTAACTGTGGTTACTCACTTAGAAGTGGTGTAACTCAAATGATAGAAAAACTAGGGTAGGAATCTCTGGAAGATAGAAGGACGAAATCCAGACTATACGCTATGTTTAACACTTACACTAATCGGCCAGCCTGGGGAGAACTAAGCACACATCTGGGAAATCCCACCTACCTGAGCAGGGCAGATCATCCACATGCAGTTAAGGTCCGACCACAGCGTACAAATTATGGGAAATATTCTTTCATTAACCGTGGTACGGTATTGATAATTGGAACTCATTATCTGCCTTAGTCTTAGAGCCTTTCCCCAAACTTATTGATGCGTTTAAGAGAAGATGGATTTTTTTTGTAAATACTACGATGTAATTACTATAGTTCCTAAATTGCGAATTGTGTATATTGTGTTTGATGTTATTGTAGGTAATTTTCTGTATTTGTACAATTCGCCACTGCGGAATTACCCCCATTTGCAAATATTATATATAATAATAATAATAATAACAATAATAGTCAATAGAAAATACCTAGCCTTCCTGGAACAGAGTTCAGCGAGCAATTTACAACCCATGACAATTCAACTCCGGCTGTGCAAACGAAATCAAAATAGAACACAACAAGGATTCCTAGGACAGAAGCCAACTCGCAGATTGAGTTCCATGACTATTTAACTATGACTTCTCAACCTAAATCAATGTGCGTAGCTAACATACTGTAACCTGCGTCATTGTGATGGCTCTACTAGTGAGTGTGTTGGCGATTGGGGCTATGTATTGGGTATGATGCAGACGTTACCTCAATTTAGGTGCCATCCCGGCATTCGCTTGGAATAGAAATGGGGAAACCACAGAAAACTATATCTCGGATGGATGTGGTAGGAATCGAACCCACTTCTTCTCAGTTCTGCCTCACTTCCAGTCCTCACACCAGAATAAAATTTCTTCTTACAATTCTGGAAACATTTTGCTCATCCCTTAGCGTAAGGGTGGGTAATACCAAAAATTATTTCAGACAAAAAATGTGGGTAATTGTTAGAGGTCTATTGCCCATCTTAAATAGTTTTGATATTATGACTGTTAAGGGAGGCAGGATTTTTCCCTCCAAAAACTCCATTTTTCTCACCCCTTTGGTCCTTGCTTGGTGCTATCAAAAACCTTTACTGAGATACGGATTTGGCCCTTATCTAAGAATAGTACGAACTTAGAATGGATTTGATTTTTGCATAGACTAAGAAAGTTATAGGGATATTTCACTTTTTCTAAAAAGGTCCCCCTCATTGCCTCGCCCTTAGTTCGATTTTGCCAATTAACCAACTTTACTGAGTGTTTGAATGGCTACATTTTATGTGTAAATTCGAAAGTGATTGGTATAAACGATGGAAGTTATCCTGTCCACAATAGAATGATAGATATAATACTGTATAAACTTTCGACAAACGTGTGCTGCTTTTCAGTAGATCAACACGATTCTACCCAAATGAGATGAGTTATTCCCTAATACTGAAAAAAATTACATGAGATTAATAAATACACTTGGATGACCAGTTTCGATCGTCAAGCGATCATCATAAGATCCATTACACTTAGGCTATAAAATCTATGTCTGAAAATATAAACTTTTGAACTGACGATGGTTTTGTTGGATGTGAAACGGGTAGATATGTCGGAATTATCCGTAAGTCACAACATGTTACCCATTGTTATAGGTAGCTAGCTTCCTCGTGAAATCTACCTAAAGCTGGTAAAATGAGGCTGGTTAATTATTAAAGACTAAAAAGCGTCTCCAATGTACCTGTTAAACCACGCTGGATACTTGTTAGTCGCAGTGAAACTGAAGATAACCTCATTGGAAGACGCTTGTTATTCGTAATATTCACTCTGCCTCATGTATGAGTGGGAGAGTGGTAGCACTGCTAATACAAGGCGAATGAGTTATCTGTTTTATTTGTACTTGGAAGTGACAACGCGTGTAATCAATCAAGCCAAGTATATGTCATGTAGGGGCGTTAGTTTTTTTCAAGTGACAGATAAGATCTGTTTGGGACTCCCAATTAAGACACGATTGGAACACACACTCTCTTTTGCTCGGTCTTGTGAATTCGCCAGTGGTATGGACCAGGTCTGCTGTGAATTCAAGTTTGCCAACTCTAGCAAAATGTCACTAAATCTAATGGAGGTATACCGTTGTTTTAGGGACTCCGGAATGACAACATTCTTCAAAGTTTTCTGTATTGAATGCTTATCCATTAGATTTTATAATTTTATCGTTCTTATTCATTGTTTTTTCCAGTTTCTTCATTACATCCTGTATAATATTTTACTCGAGTTAATTTCTCAACACTTTTATTAAATTAGTTTAAGGTTTCATTCTAATCTGCTGAAGAAGGTCCCGTTATTGGACCGAAGTATGTACTAATTTGAATATAATTTGTGTTGATTGGTGAAGCATTTTAATTAATTTAGTAATCAATACGCTAATTTTCTCTCTTTTTTTCTATAACTTAATGGTAAATGTTTTTCCTTTTTATTTTAAACAAAAGTAACAAGATATCTCTGACGCGCAAAAGCAAATTGAACTACTACAAGAACAAACGGCAAAAATTGGATTACAAATCTCGTTTGAAAAAAACAAAATTTATGACTGACATCAAAACCGCATCAAATGAACTTCAAATTGGCAACAACAAAATCTTTCGAGTAAATATTTAACGAAAGGAAATCAATTGAATCGAGGCTTCAGAAAATGGAAACTGCTTTTCAATCAACAAAACATACTTATAACAAAAAAGAGTCTCTCCTGGAACTGCAAAATTTGCCACTATACAACTGTAATCAAACCTGAAGCTCTCTATGCTTCAGAGACATTCAGTCTCCAACACAAAACGCTAAAACACAAAATAGAAGTGAAAGAACGAAAAATAATGAGAAAAATCCTTGGACCAAGAACAAAAGATGGTGTAGTCTACATTATCCAAAGCCTAATATAGAAATATTAAAAAAAAACACAGACACAATGCGAATGGGAAGAATCCAATTTATGGGACAAACAGAAAGAATGGACCCGATCAGACTGACACACAAAATACACACTTTCTTAAAGAACAAGGCTACTAGATCGAATTGGTATAAATTTACAGAAAAAGACTTAGAGGAATTAGGATCACCAAACTTACATGACAGGAAGGAAATCAGGAAAATCACTCAGACGCGGGGTCTCGAGGAAGAAGAGAAGAAGAATACACAGCATCAATGGTCAGAGCAACGGAAACAGACCCACTCGTTGCGAATGAAGGAATACTGGGCCAACAGGAAGGCTAGGTAGTGTTGATTTCGCGTGCTCCTAAGCGACCCATTCGCGAAGAAGGAGGAGGAGGAGGAGGAGGAGGAGGAGGAGGAGAAGAAGAAGAAGAAGAAGAAGAAGAAGAAGAAGAAGAAGAAACAAACGTAACATGATGCATTACTTGCAACCATAATGTAGTTACTATTCACACAAATCCACTGCAACGATAACTTGGTCGTTATTTTCAGTGAGTAACAGTAACAGAAACGTTTTATAAATAACTTACCCCACGTTGGTGTGAAACAATACAGTGACAATCTTTCTACATGAGTTGGCACCACTGGATCCAGTAGAAGCATTTGAATGCACTCATTATTAAAATGAATTAGTGTCCAAGAAACGTATGTCAAACTACTTTTTATGTTATTTTATTTTACAATTACGAGTATTTAAAGACACGTGCGTTAATGATAATTGCTCATTAGATAGGCATGATTTGAGACACTTACAAATCGGTACTAACAAAATGGTGGAACTGTGTAGTCAATGAACTGGTGAACCTCATTGCGTGCACTTGGGTGAACCGGTGTGGTAGAATAACTACAGGGTCATTATATATGTACACGCAAGTAAACACGGCAAGTTAAGCCGGCTGTTACTGGCGCAGATCGCGGGTGCGCTTATGCGGTTCAGCCGGTGATTGGCGCGCTCCGCTGACTCATACAGTATAGTTACTTCACACGTGTTTTGTCATTCATATTGCTACCTGGTGTAGATCTTTTGAGTTAGAGCATTTAGGCGAGCTACTCTCAAAATTCGATGTTTAGCAACAAAACCGGAAACCTTAAAAGCCTGGTCCACATCGGCAGATTTGTTTGCAGACTGTCTGTAGATTGTTTACAGACTGTATGCAAACTGTTTTAAAACTGTATGAAAACTGTATGTATACTACTTTGGAGTTTGGAAACAGTCTGCAAACAGTCTCCATACACGTCTGCATACAGTCTGTAGACTGTTTAGAAACATTGTATCCGATACAAGTATGTTACTTAGTTTGCGTCCACACCAGAATTAGACCTCTCGTCCACACAGTCAGTGCTTCTAGCGATGCCGAGTGAAGAAGACGTAGGGCCTACTTGCGTTTGCAATTTCTTGCAAAGCATCCCGCTTCTTATTGCGATTTTTGTACTCTAAACACGTCACGTCCCACAAAGAAGGACGGGCGTGAAACTCTTCAATTAATTTGATTTTCTGTTCCTGATTCCAAGAAGTCATTTTGGGACTATCACCAGGAGCACATTTTTCCAATCAAATTTTCAAGCTAAAAACCAAATACCTACTTTTGCCACGCCCAATATTCACGAACAATTAACTCAGCAGTATGACTCCATCCGCACTGTGATCCGCACGAAAGGCAACTGGCTACTGGATGCGTCTATGGTTTGTATCCGATCTCCAGTTTCAAAACACGTCAACACAGGAAGACTTGAGACAAAATACTTGTTTCTTGTATGCGTGTTTTCCATTTCGTTGGAAAACAGAAAACATTGTATCTTGTCTCTAGAAACCCGAGATATGTTTGTCATTTGTATGTCAATTGTATGCAGACTGTTTGCAAACTGTATGCAGACTGTTTCCAAACATCACTCGAGTATGAAATGTGTCTCCCGATTGTATGTAGATTGTTTTCAAAATGTCTGCAAACATCCCGCATACACATTTGGGAAACAGTCTGCATACAATGTTTCTGGAGACAAATCTGCCGGTGTGGACGAGGATTTAGGTAAGTATAGGACTGTACAAGACAACAGTAGTATTTTTGATCGTTGCAGTATAATTTCAATTAAAACTGTCAACAATCACAACATTTTTGCCGATATAATCAATAGACAGACACTAGAATGAGGGAATCTGTACGGAAGAAGGCAGCCAACTGCGTGTCAGGCACAATCACACAACTTAATGTTATGATCGCATGCGACCTTGAGGACTAATTGTATAGGCGGCTCGGTACTAACCACACATGGCAGCCGGCCTCGGATACTCGTACTTTCCGATACTGTAGCACTCCTTTACTGTGGGTGTAATAGGAGGTCGAGCTGTGCTGTTTAGGAACATCTACAGTCCCATGTCATCAAAGTTTTCGCGGTGAAAGTGTAAGTTGCCTCCGTTTATGGTTTTTGATGAATGTGACATCGTTGGCGTTAATGTTTTAATAATGGTGTTGGCCATGTGAGGAAATTAGTATCTTTTGCATAAGACACGTTCAGTCGAACAGTATTATAACTCAGGAATTCTTCTAGGTTTGTGCCGTGTCTTATATGGAGTTTCACCAGGACACCAAGCTGGCTCATCAGCGGGATCTTGCTGTCCCCACCCGGACCCCACAGGAGTAGCGAACTGCGCGCTACCTCCCTTTATATAAAGTACACCTATGCCTCTTCACTGCGAGAACTAAAAGCTCAAGCAGCAATAACCTCCCTATGAAGGCTTCCAAAAAGCTTTCACAGCCAGTGAATTAAAACTCAGCTATTCGTCTAGGTTTGTGCCGTGTCTTATGTGGGGTTTCGCCAGGACACCAAGCTGGCTCATCAGCGGGTTCTTGCTGTCCCCGCCCAGACCCCCACAGGAGTAGCGAACTGCGCGCTACCTCCCTTTATATAAAGTGCACCTATGCCTTGGGTTTCTGTGGGTATCTGCCCACATAACCTAACGGCAGTACGTTTTGTGGATCCAACCAGCCATCGGACTGACTACCTAACATACAGACATGCCTCTTTACTGCGAGAACTAAAAGCTCAAGCAGCAATAACCTCCCTATGAAGGCTTCTAAAAAGATGGTATATTGGCTTTCACGGCCAGTGAATTCAAACTCAGCAATTCTTTTAGGTTTGTGCCGTGTCTTATGAGAAGTTTATAGTCCACGTCACCTAAAATAACTTACTAACTATGTAACCTCTTCATAATTTCATTTAGCCTATTGGCACTTGCTTTAAACTTCTAATTTAGTCTGTGTTAAGTTTTGGGTCAGAAGAACGGAATATTACCTTACCAAAGGCCGGGTATGGTTAGTGTTTTTGAATGGTAGAATATTTATCATTGCAGTTGAGAGAAGGAACGGATGTGATTACTGATTTAGTTTTGTTTTTTACCAGACTGTTTGGTTTCAAGATGATGCTGAAACATCAAGTATAGATAATTATGAAATAAAGGCATCTGTGAGCCCACGGTTTTCTACCTTAAAGAGAAGTACATCAATGAATATCAAGGTTGTAGTGCTAATTATAGGTATACGAGGCATCATTCCCAAATTATTAGTAGAAACTGAGTGAATTAATCTTAATTTACTGCCCTTAACACGAACTAATGGCGGCCATTTCGCGCATAAGCCCCGGGCCCAGATTATCCCTATTTATACTGCCTGTAACCCAGCTCAATGGGGGGTAGTGACGTTGGAACTGGCAGTGTTTATGGTGATTCGCAGTCACCTTCCGAGCCCTCCCTCCTTTCACCACTCAATTGACTATTTACTAGTACCTGCGTGATCAGACGTTCAAAGAACAAACCGTCCTCGTACATACCTGCTTTCATAGAGACAAACGTGTTATAAACCTACCTTACAATAATGTACTTTGGTAACATTGAGTTTATGGCTTACTTGAGCATTGCAGTCTCCAAGTCGTCCGCGGGTGTCCTTACAAAAGAAACATTAAAGAGTATTTATGACTCGCAACTGTGGATGTAATTTGACATTTTAAATACGCTTATTCTTACTCCTAGCCGCAAGGCTAATGTCTTGTCCTGCTTGCCTGCCCATTATAGCAGTGGTCGACTAATAGCAGTATATCAGATGTAGATTATCAGATATTAACTGCAAAATTGTAATTTTATGTTTATGAGCAATGTATGAGTACGTTTCTTGAAGTATTTATATTTAAGATTGCTGTAATTCAGTTCACGTACCTGACCTTTCACTCCTTTACACGCCTGTTAATTACGCAAAATTATTATTATCAATATCTACCAAGCTTTCAGTTTATAACTTCATTTTGCTCTATTATACTACTTTCTGCTATTCATGGTCTTCGTAATTCGACGCGAAGAATGGTGGTTGCTTATATCCAAATGTCTATTTCCAAAATTAATTACGTTTACGTAGATTAATGCTTTCATGGCCTGGTATTCTATTCATTATATTCTGTTGTTTTTTTTTTCTGTGTTAATATAATTGAAATATGCTAGACATTAGGCTAGGCACCATGCTTGCGTTTTCAACAGAATAATGTGATCAAACAATACATGACAATGCCTTTATAAAAAGTAGGAATGTTCCTCTCTTCGTCACTACTTGTACACTAAAATCCTGATTTTCCGAACGTGATAGATCCGAGGGTCATTGAGTAAATCGAAATATCGGACAGTCCAAAAATATTCTACAGGGCGCCAGGGAATGTTCTCCGCAGTGCCTACAAGCTGCTGCGAGAGATTACGTCACCAGTTACGTCGGCAGCACGGCTGCCGCTTGTATAATAACAAACAGTAAACTTTATACTCACCACAGCCATTCATAACAAACTGTTGCACTCTTCCAATAATCTAACTACACGCACTGACAATTTTGACCGCCCACAGCCCACACATGTGGCCTTCACCCTATCAAGGACACTGTGCTGCCAAATAAACTGATGACGCAACCTCTCGCAGCTGCACGTAGCCACTACGGAGAACATTTCCTGACGCCCTGTATTTCCGCGATAAAGCGAGCATACTAAATCTACGTGGTCAGGGACCCGTCATTCAAACTTATTTTTCAGATTTCGGGTAAAATGAGCTCAGGGAAAATATATGACTTTTCTTTAACATCCGAACCTTAGTGATAAGGCAGCCAAAGGTTTTTCTTTTGTTATGATTTCTTGCTTTGTAATACGCCTTCCCTGTGAAATCAAATTACGAAGCATTTTCGGAACACCCCACGTAGCTGCCATCTCAGTATTTATAACCAACCAGGTGTAGGCGTTTGCAATGCTTATTTATCTCAGAATAATGACAATCATCTATTTCGTCAGCTTTCTAGGATTCATCCAGCAGGTCAAACTGTACAGTAGAACCCGTTTCCAAGGATGAAAATAGGATCATGGCATTGTCAAGATTCATCAAACTGTTGCAATGCTGTGAGTTTTGCACTATGGTCTGTGATATTATTATGACTAACTTGTATCAAGCAGGTATTTATAGCCTACTTTCGATTTTTGCAAAAAAAATGAAAGTAGACTTATGAGATCTACACAGGGCCAAAAATTGTGTCTGTCTGTGTGTGTCTGTGTGTGAGTGTGTGTGTATGTGAGTGTGTGTACTCTGAATGTCAATCCCCCCCTATCAATTCGAACACGGTGAAACCGAATTGAACGAAATTTGGTACTGAGGTAGAACTACAAAGGGCACCTCAGTGTCATGTTTTATATCGCCGCCATCTTGACGGAAACGTAATGGCTGCCACCCAAACGTTCAAAGCTTAAATCGAATTACGACCATTATAATCAACTGATCTCTACCAAATTAATCAACATTATACCTTTATATATGAAGAATCTTTTGACCAAACTACAAGGTCATCAGCCCAATACTTTGTGGATGGCGGCCATGTATGTGTGCAAATCGATTTCCCCTATCAATTCAAACACAATGAAACCGAATTGAACGAAATTTGGTACAGAGGTAGCACTAGCAAGGAGCACCTCAGTGTCATGTTTTATATTGCCGCCATCTTGACGGAAACGGAATGGCGGCCACCCAAATGATAAAAGCTTAAATCAAATTACGACCAATCTAATCATTTGATCTCTACCAAATTTTGCAACAACATACCTTTTTGTGGGAAGCATCTTTTGACTGAACTACAAGGTCATCAGCCCAATAGTTTGCAGATAGTGGCCATGTATGTGTGCAAATCGATCCCCCATATCAAATCAAACTCGTTGAAACCTAATTGAATGTTTCTTTTTACAGAGGTAGCACTAGCAAAGGTCACCTCATATTCATGTTTAATACCCGCATAGCACGTTGTATTTCAACAAGCTACTACTACCAACATTCAATTTTACTCCTTGAAAAGGACAAAGAGTTATAACAATACCCATGCATTTAGGAGAAAGTAGGCTATATGTTATTTACTGAACATCTTGCTTTAAATTTACTTAGCTTAGAGAATGCAGTGTTAATTGGCGTGGGCTTTCACCTCCTTTCCTGGTTCTGCAATGTGTATGAGTGTGTGTGAGTGGATAGCAAAGTAGCAGAGCACATTAACGTAGGGAGTTGACGTGTATAATAAATTCACACAAACTGAGAACTGGAGTGAAGAAAGTAGCTTTGTCTTGAAACTACATTTCAAGGCGTGAGAAGTCACTCATTAGTATTACAGGGTGCGTCACGTTTTGTAACCGTACACCTTACAAATCATATTCTCAAGGTAGTGAATGGCAGTGATCCCACATGTGGACTGCATTTCTTGAGCTTGCATGTTGTCGCTATTCTCTTATGCTGCTGTTTCTTCAATGAACAGCACTCACTTGGCTGGCTGGCTTGTTTGCTTGCATAGGGAATGAATTAAAAGGCGTTGTGCTCTTGGCAAAGAACAATTTGCTTGTCTCTTTTTGTGTCACTCGGTCGTGGGCTTCACCATCAATATTCGATGTGTCTGACTCACTTAAAGGTCAAACAGCAGGTGGATTCAAGGAAGTGGCATGGTATCACATATCCCAATATACTGCCATAAAGAATTATGATCCAGAAATATTTAGTTTCATGTATTATTACTGGATTTCCAATGTATAAAATGATATCTATTTTGCCTAGCATATTAGGGTTATGCTCGTATTTGGACAGTTAAAAAAATACTTGTAGTCCATTAAATCATATGATATGATGGATGAATGTGAGAAAATGAGAAAAACATCATGATTTTTAAATAAAGGATGTAGAGATTTTGTCAGTTCATTATTGCATTTACTCAGGTGCCATTTAAATATATATCTTTCTCTTTCAAACGTAGGGCAGTCGATAAGCAGGTGATGTACAGTTTGGCTGGATTCAGGTCTTACTTTGAGAGATATCATAGCGCTATTTTAAATGACTGTGCATGATTTTGTGGACCCTCCCAAACTGTACATAACCTGCTTTTTGACTGCCCTTCTTTTGAGGATGATTACTGTGCAGTATTATAAAATGTCACTTCAGTACTGCAATAAACAAACAAAACCTCTGCATCGCATAATTAAATCGTCATGTTATTCTCATTTTTTCTTTTTGCATTCATCTATCACATCTTCCATAAGGTGTTATTATTATTATTATTATTTTTTAAATCGTAATGCCCAACTACCGAGCGCGCTTGAACTTATTTTGCACAATGTTCCTTCTTCTTTTCTTCCCAATATGTCTTCATTCGTTCACTGTGTTCCTTTCTGCGTGCTTCTGTCCAGACTGTATTTCTCCGTTTAGGTTTCTCTGCAAATTTATGTTTGTTTACTAGGCTTCTAAATTTTACTCTATCTGGAATGTTTTTTTTTTTTCAGCAATACCCATTTCTTATAGATCTTCATGTATTTCTGTTAACCAATTTTTGCGGATTTTCAGGGTTAGCGCTAGATTTAGAATTCTCTTTGTCAACCTGTCGTTATCCATTCTGTGAAGGTGTCCGTAGAATTTTAATCGTCGTTTTCTGATAGTATGTGTGATTTTTTTCTGCGGATTGAAAAAATTCATGTGGTTTCTTTTTTTTTATCCAAATTTCATTTTCGAACTTTGGTTCTAGGATTTTTCTGAGAATTTTCCTCTCTTGTTTCTCGATGCTTTTCATTTGTGACCTGCCCCCAATTATTATTATTATTATTATTATTATTAGACTATCTTATTATATAATAAGCTAAGACTAAGGTGTATGTATCACAAAACTCAAGCTCCTAAACCAGAAGGAGTTAGAAGGTGTGGTTTGTACCAAAATCTTCCAAATCGTCTCAATAGTACAGGAAAAATCTTGCATTTCTTGAAAATTCAACGGAAATAATTTATTTGTTTATAAAGTGTTTTTAAACAAATAAACAAGACGATAGCCCCTGCGAGAAATCTGTCGCCTACAGCCCGCAGAGCACTAAACCGGGCGGGTAGTCTATACACATGGGGCGCGCACAATCCATTATGCGAAAGTTCTCGCACGGGTCCGCTGTTATTATTAATATTATTATTATTATTATTATTATTATTATTATTATTATTATTATTATTATTAATGATTTAAGCCCACTAAGAAGCGCTCAAGACTAGTTCTTCTTCGATGCCGTTCTCAATATCTCTTGAGCCCGGCTGATAGTTTTTACTTTCTCTCCTGCGAGAGGGGTTTCCTACATTTAGACACTTAGGGAGGCTGGGACCAATAGTTAACCATATCAGCAATTTTGGAACGTTGTTGGACATCAAGGTCAGAAATCCCAGTAGAATCCAAGTCTTTTTGGACTTCATTGAGCCATTGGCTTCCAGTCTTGTAGCTTTTAATCAAGGAGAAGATCTGCTTGGTAAGCCTGCCGTTGTCCAGTCGCAGAAGATGCCTGTTGAACTTCAGCTTACGTCACATGCCGTTTTCAACCGTCGATACAGTTCGAAGATTGCCTTCAGTCTGTAGGTTCCATCTAGAAGCAATCTCGGCCCATAAATTTTCCTGAGGATACGTCTTTCGACCTTCTCCAGATTATCCATGGTGCCTTTCCTGTTCATCAGGAGAGCCTCTGCGGCGTACAAAAACTGTGCCTGACAATGGTATTGTAATGACAGATCTTGTCATTCTTCGAAATGCACTTCTTGTGTAACGGTTGCGAGGCAGTTGGTAGGCTGTGTTTGAGTCTGTTATGTCTTTCTAAGTTGGAGGTGCCGTCTCTACCTTTGGGATGGACCCATTCACCGAGGTGTTTTAAAGTAATGTAAGTAGTAGGCTACATTTTCTGTAATTGTCCAACTATAACCCTCATATACTAGGCAAGATACCGGGTGAGTTAGCCGAGGTCGTTGCGGCATGACTGTTGGCAGTCGCTCACATCCGGGAGGCGAGGAGGTTCGAACCCCCCGCCGGCAACCTTGAAGATGGTCTTCTGTGGTTTCCCATCTTCCTTCCAGGCAAATGCCGGGGTTGGTCCCTAACTATAGGCCACAGCCGCTACCTTCCAACTCCTCGACCCTCCCATCTAACATTCCTCCCCAACGGTACTTGTAGCTCACCCATTGGGTGTCCGTCTCGAAGCAGCTACAAAACTGGCGAGCCGAACATGTCCTCGGACACTCCCGGCACTAAAAGCCATACGCTTAAAAAAAAAAAAAAAAAAAAAACTAGGCAAGATAGGATTTCTTCTATGTACTGGGAACTGAATAATTATAACAATAAATAGCCAGTTAAATAAATGACAGTTGAGTAACTCCATGCTAATTCTTAATAGTTTGATGATGATGATGATCATCATCATGATGACAATTGTTGTTTTAAGGAGCGATGTCTTCTGCCCCTAAAGTGTTAATACTTTTCCTCATAGTTTTCAATTTATTAAAATAAGTACTCCAATATTTTGAATTTTGATATCCTCTAGAATAGTGTTTCCCAAACTGTGGTACGCGTACCACTGGTGGTACGCGGTGATGTTACGAAAAATATACAAAATATTAGATACGTTACGAAAAATATAAAAATGCTGATACGTTGCTGGAGGACTTTAAGGGCAAATATAAGGAGCAGTTTTATGAATTGAATTGTGATTCAGAACTAAGGCAAACTTTAAAAAAAATGGATGTTGTGAATTTTTAGATTGAGAGGCGTGCAGACTATGCAGTCATAGCTGACAAAGCAGTTAGATTTTTACTGCCTTTCACTACTTCGTACTTGTGTGAGACTGAATTTTCTACACTTGTTTATCTCAAGAATAAATACCGGAATAGGCCCCTCACAGTGGAAAACGGTCTTCGATTGAGCCTCAGCAATCTTAAACCAAACATTCCTAAACTGGCTTCTAATCTTCAAGCGCACTCTTCACATTGAAGTTGTTAGTTGTACTTTGGTTTTTATGCTTAATTATTAAGAGTTCTTTTATTAATATTATTTGAACAGAGTTATTGCAATAAATAATAAAACAACTGTGAACACTTTTTATTATTTGAACTTTAACACCAACAGTCTAACTCGAACAATCACAATTTACAAACCATCTTTTTGGTCTGCTACGTAGTAGTGGTGGGGGTTATAGTGGTACGCGAGAGATTCTGATCTCTTAAAGTGGTACACACACAAAAACGTTTGGGAAACACTGCTCTAGAACACATTATTCTCAATATAAGTTTTTCCTGAAAACAAGGGTTTGCCTCTAAGGGGACATGGAATTTGTAAAGTCTAGAAAAAGGGGCGCCATGAGGAAGTGTTGCAAAGCGCTGCTCTTACACATTCACCTCATACACCTTCTCACTGAAATTTAAGCATCTTAAAAACTTCAGGAACAATTTGCATGAAATGTGATACAAAAAAAAAAAGAAAGAAAGAAAGAAAGAAAGAAGCCCTTTCAGATGAACTTGAAAAAGAAATAAGCTAGAGTAATTCTGAATATGATATACAGTAGTGAAGGGGTAGAACAGTGAGGTCACCTGCCCCTTTTCTAATGATTTCATATTGTACCGTATAAACCTTGCACTTCCATCATGTTTAATAATTTACTGCCATTGTCGACAATTACGCCACTTCCTTTCTCAACACAGACATATAAATTGGTTTCTGATCTCAACAGCTGATGAGTGTAGACTGTATAAGTAGAACGTTTCTTTGAAATGAAGCCCTGATCCTTACTGAGTATTAGCAAGGTCAAACGGCAATTAAATGTCCATTTATTAAAAGAGTAGAGAGTCGTATTTCACTTGGTACACAATTGTATGATTTGTTAAGCTCTGTACGGAACTAGTCCGCTACGTCATAAACGCTGACAAGTGCCGCTAGCTGTTATGAGTAGGCTTTGGTAATGATACTGCTATGGAGCCAAGAGGTCTACCACACTTCATGACACACTTCCAATAGCTAGAACCTGAACAGCTGACCCATTCCACTTCCCGTCTGTTACAGTGCAATTTAACTGATGGAAGTGATTGTCATTTCAAGGGGAAATCATCTACGTCGTCTGCCCCTAACGGAATTTATAAGCATCTTTTAGGAGGTTTCTGACTAAGACCTAACACAAGTCCTGATTATACGAACTTGAGGGGACCTAGGGTCATTTGGTTAACCCTAGAACAGTAGCGCTAATCTATTTATTTAATTATTTATTAACTTATTGCCACAACAGGGCAGTGCCCCAATTACAGTAGAAAACAATTGTTTATACACAGACTACATGAAAATACATTAAAATACAAAATAAAACAAGAAGTTCCGTGACGAACTAAAGAGCCTACTTTTCTTAAAATTTAAGATTCATGCCAATGATTAATCTATATAGATCTATCTAGAATAATGACGAAATTAAGTTGCTAATATCGAAATTTCTAATTAGTTCGAAATACTATATCACCTGCCGTAATGTAGCCTAATAGAGCACTACAGTTGGCAGCCCTGGTGACTGAATATAGGCCTATTCTTAGTTCCATCTCTTAAGGTACAGAATACAAAATTTGGTTGAAGTCCAATGAATAGCATGGACGTTACATGCAGTTAAACATTGCATCTAACAGCGCGCGTAAACTCATGTTAGCAACAATGTCATGCATGTAATGGTCAGAAATAATCTGAAATAATATGATCTATTGTTGTGCCAATTTTGAATGAAATCCATTACTTAGTATGGAAGTTACATGCATTTTAAAATTGGACATAACAGCAGGCTTAGATTCATGTTGGCAGCACTGACGTATTTTAGTTACTCCAAATTCATCTAGAATGCCAGGTAGTAGACGTGTGCAATGTTTAGAGTTATTGGCTTGCATACTTTCTGATATATTGATATTAGGGTAACAAAAATTGAGACAGCACATATTAACAGTTGGCAGCCCTGGTTGCTCTTAAGAATACGCATAGTCATATCTGTTATGGTACATATAGCACATACGAAATTTTGTTGAAATCCAAATGATAGTATGGAAGTTACATGTATATAAAGTTGGACCTCTCAGCAGGCTTAGAATCATGTTGGTAGCACTGACGTATATAAGTTACTCCAAATTAATATAGAATGTCAGGTACTATACGTGTGCATAGTTTAAAGCTGTCGGCTTGCATACTTTCCGATATATTGGTATTTGGATAAAATAAATTAAGAGCATTTATTAACAGTTGGCAGCCCTGGTGGCTCTTAAGAATACGCTCAGTCATATCTGGTTATGTCCACATACAACATACGAAATTTCGTTGAATTCCAATTGATAGTGTAGCAGTTATATGCATTTAAAAATTGGAACTATCAGCAGGCTTATAATCATTTTGGCAACACTGCCATGTATGGCCTCCTGGAAATTAAACTGCAATATTATTATCTATAAGTGTGCCAATTTTGAAATAGCTCCCATTCATACCTTCCAAGATATCAAACATGGAGCTCAAATTTCAATTGCGATTTTTTTGCAGTTGGTAGCACTGACATCATTTTCAAATATGGCCGTGAGATATTCAGGTATAGATCTTTACTCCTACCAAATTTTGTTTCGATTGCCCCAGCCGTTTAGGAGTTGATAGGGGGGGGGGGACACACACAGCCAGACAGACAGACAGACAGACAGACAGACAGAAGGACAGACAGACTCACATTTGCCCGATCTCATGTCTACTTTTTCCTCATTTTTGCAAAATGTGAAAAGTAGGCTAAAAATATAATAGAATTAAAAATAAAAATTGGAAATTAAAAATTGAAAATTAAAAATTGAAAATTAAATTACTGTAAACTGGTTAATGGTTCCGCCTGATCAATACTTTTATTAAATAAGATCACTGTGTGGTCATTAGTGGGACATGTTTCGAGGCCTAACTAATAGTTTTGGCCCCTTCATCAGCCGATATAACAGAACACGATACAATATAATTGTTTGGCGTAACACTAAAAATTCCCTTAAAATTGAATTGTGTATGGCGCACCATAAAGATAGATTGAAAAAATTACGCTCATGTAATATAAGTGACGTCAAAAGTCTTATGAACTATAAACACTTTCAATACACGCCTCACTGTGGTCTGTAGATGCCAATGAAATTACAAATGTACCGGTTTAGTGCGGCAGCAACAGTTGAGAACACCTTTTGGAATCAGACGGATTAGAGGCCAATATCTGAAATTGCAAGTACTGAAGTTGTTGTTGTTTGAGTCTTCAGTATTTTTACTGGTTTGATGCAGCTCTCCATGCCTCCCTGTCCTGAGCTAATCGTTTCATCTGTACATACCTACCACACCCTACATCCGAGGCAATCTCTTTATCATATTCTAACCTTGGTCTACCCCTACAGTTCTTGTCCTCAACCCTTCCTTCCATAACTAAGCTTGCTATTCCTGGATGTCTTAGTATGTGTCCTACCAACCTATCTCTTCTCTTCATTAACTGTCGCCAGAAACATCTCTCCTCTCCCACTCGTCTTAATACCTCTTCGTTTGTAACCCTATCTACCCATCTGATCTTCATTATTCTCGTGTAACACCACATTTCAAATGCATCAATTCTCCTCTTTTCTTCTGCAGAAATAGTCCAGGTTTCACTTCATAAGCTTTATATTGGCAAGATATAATTTCAGCACAGTGACTTCATTAGTTTTATTATCTTTTTCTATTTCTACATTGCTGGTGAAGTATTGATGTATTAAGTGTTCCATCATTACTGCTGTCACATAATGTAAAACTAGATTCATATTTGTAGGTACTAATACAATAGCAATGAAAGATGGTAAAAATTGAAACCTAAAACTAATAGCAGCTAAATTTAATATCTTTGTTATAGTAATTACAACGTTGTTATCGGTAGCGCTGCACACCGGCGACGACTCTGATTCTAGAAACTGACAAATACCACTTACGTCAACTTTTATTTCACTCTTTGGTCTAGCAGAATGGAAACTGTGTTTGATTTTTTTTTTCTTGGTTTTAGAATTTTTTATTTTTTTATTTTATGGAAACTGTGCTTAAATTTTTTTCTTGGTTTTAGATTTTTTTATTTTTATGTTTTTTAATTTTTGAGCTGGTTTTCACTAATTTTGACTAATTGTGATTGTTTTCTTTTAGAATTTTCACAAATTTTTTGTTTGTTTCTTTTGGACTTTTTGAGCTTTTCTGACTTAATTTAATTGTTTCTTTTTGTAATGTTAACTATTTTTTTGTGTTTTGTTTTTTTGATTTTAAGTATTTATTTACGTTTTGAGCTTCTTTTTTGTGACAAATTTTTACTAATTTTGATATTTTTGAGTTTTCTTTTGGATTTTGACTTATTTGCTTTGTATCTTACGACTGCCAAACACTGGTGGGGATTGGGGGAAGCAGAAGTGTATCCCGTTTTCGTCGCGGAAACTAATGCTACCATTCTAGGGTTAAATGTCGAAGAATGTGAGGCATAATTAGACTGATGACCAGGTAATATTGACTCAAGATATAGACGATGCCTCTTTTGGTACTACATGACCACGTTGTCACAGCCCCTAAACTGAGGAACCGACTGGACGATGCCTCTTATTTGATGAGAAAATTAATTGAGGAATATTCAAAGTGGGGACTAAATATCAATAACAACAAAACGGAATACCTTACATTAGAGAATAATGGTGGTGAGAAACAACAGATCGGAAATGCAGAGATTCAAACAGTCACTAAATTTAAATATTTGTGTTGAGAAAATTGTAAATGTTAAGGTTGGTAACGTTTCGTTCCTATGTACAAAACTCTTTGGTTTTACTATTTTGTGAATTGTTGTTAACATATTTGTTTGTGAATAAAAGTTGGTTAGAAATCTTTGAATCTCAATAAAGTGTTCCAGATAATGTGTAGCTACAACTAAAAGAACATATGGCGACCGTGACAGGACTTTAACAAGCGTGTATAAACTTTGTTGAATTACAATTTGATAGTAGCGAGTATAACTGTGCCTGTATAATCCAGTATACCGTATCCTGTTGTTTACATCCGTAGCCCGTAATTATGGCGGGTACACAAATAACTAAGAGGAGAGCGGTTATCCGCACATTGTTCACGAAAGCTTGCAGTGCTTTAGACGAACTACTGACGCAGAGAGATGCAGATTTACAATTAATAAGTGCGCGTTTATTAGTGCTCGAAGAAAGAAGACACGAGTTATCGGAGCTGGACAGTCAGATTTGTGAAAACATCTGTGCTGAAACAAAGGAAGAGGAGATCGAAGAAGTACTGATGGCGGAAATGGAGAAAGCAGAGGAGTTTACCTTACGTTACCACAGCATTAAAGGTAAGGCCTCTGATCTGATAACAAGGAATAGCGCTGCTCATACTTCATCTAGTTGTGTTGGCGATCGTTCGGGAAACGAAATATCTCTTCGCCTACCGAAATTAGAATTGAATAAGTATGACGGGGAAATAGCCGGTTGGATCTCATTCTGGTCACAGTTCTCACAAATTGACGAGTGTCAGTCGTTAAGTAAGGAGGAAAAATTTCAGTACTTGATTCAAGCCACGAAAGAGAACTCTCGAGCACGCGCGGTTGTTGTGAGTTTCCCTCCCTCAGGCGAAAATTACGGAAAGGCCATTCAAACACTTAAGGACAGATTTGGACGTAATGATCTCCTTATCGAGTATTATGTACGGGAACTACTGAGTTTAGTTATGGAAAGGAAGACGGTCAAGATCAGCATTTTGTATGACAAACTAGAAACTCAATTACGGGCACTAGAGTCATTAAATGTGTTCTCGAATAATTATGCCGCATTATTGTTTCCGCTAATAGAATCGTGTCTGCCCGCAGACATACTGAAGGTGTGGCAACGTTCCAATGAACCCAATAGGACACTGAAGGAACAGATGGATAATTTAATGTTGTTTTTGAAGAGAGAAGTAGAAGGGGAGGAGAGAGTTGCAATGGCAAATAATCAGTCCCTTTCCTACAACCAGGCTAAGAGTCCAGGAAAATCGCATGATATGGACAAAGTTAATTTTGCTTCTGCGATCGATCTTGCCAGTCTGAGCATTGAATCTGACACTCAGAAGTGTGTATTTTGTAAAGGGGTGAATCATTGTTCCACAGAATGTCTCCATGCACAAAAAATGTCCCTTGAAAACCGAAAAGATGTTCTGTATAAAGATAAGCGCTGTTTTTCTTGTACCAAAGCAGGCCATTCTGCACAGCAGTGTCGAGCACGATGTGTTATTTGTCGTGGACGACATGTACCATTATTATGTCCAGCTGTTCAGAAGTATCAAGCAGAAGAGAAAGGTTGTGTTGAGGGGAAGAATTCTGAGATCAAAAGAGAAGAGGTTTCCTTGTTTAATACTTCATCTATTGACAGCAATTTGTCAGTTAGCTCTCAAACGGAGGTCTATCTCCAGACTCTGTTAGTTTACGTTAAGAATGGTGACAAAATCAGGAAGGCCAGGTTACTGATAGACAGTGGATCCCAACGTTCGTATATTTCTAGTAGTTTGGCTGAAGAAATGAACTACTCTCCGATTGGGGAAGAGAGCATTATCCACTCTCTTTTTGGTGGTAAGCCAACAGGGGTAGTTAAGCACCGATGTTACAAGGTGCACTTACTCAGCTTGAATAACGACTTTGCATGCAATTTCGTAGCGTTAGATCAAAGGACAATTACAGCTACGATTCCATCAGTAGAAGTCAGGAAAGAAGTGAGGGAAGAATTACTAAGAGAACACATTCCGATGTGCAGAGATTCTGTAGCTCCTATTGACATCTTGATAGGTTCTGACATTGCGGGAAAGTTGTGGACAGGTAAAATTAAGACTCTACCTTCTGGACTGGTAGCCATTGAAACCTGTTTAGGATGGACGGTAACGGGGAAGAAGAAGGTAGTAGACACCGTGGGAAAAAAGGAGCTAGCGAAGCATGCAAGTATTGCGAATGCAGTCACTGCACTCAGTATTACTCAGCTACCCGTATCTGATCTGTGGAAAATGGAGACCATTGGGATAACCGATCCTGTAGAGAACACCACAAAGGAGGAGAAGAGGATGTCAGCACTGAGGTATTTCAAAAATACGGTTGCTTTTGTAGATGGCAGATACGAGGTACGTCTTCCATGGGGGAGAGATGCTCCAGACCTTCCAACCAATCGAGGGATTGCAGAAGGCAGATTGATTCGAATGACCCGAAAATTAAAGGCAAAGCCTGGTCTCTATGAAGAATATGACACTATTTTACGAGATTGGGTGAAAGAAGGCATTGTGGAAATGGCGAGGGATCTATCTACTGGACACTATCTTCCTCACCGTCCAGTGCTGAAGGAAAATAGTACAACTA
Organism: Meconema thalassinum; assembly: GCA_946902985.2. Taxonomy (NCBI): domain Eukaryota; kingdom Metazoa; phylum Arthropoda; class Insecta; order Orthoptera; family Tettigoniidae; genus Meconema; species Meconema thalassinum. Next base: position 68,070,349 of record OX336399.1, on the reverse strand, counting down.
CGAAAGTGCGTCCCGTGTTCGACGCATCGGCGAAGGAGAGAGGTTTGCCATCACTGAACGACTGCCTTGAAGAAGGACCTAACCTTATTGAAATCATACCCGAACTACTCTTGAGGTTTCGGCAACGAAAGATAGGCATCACAGCTGATATCAAGAAGGCGTTTTTACAGATAAGTGTACACCCAGAGGAGAGAGACTACCTGACGTTCCTGTGGTATGGTAATAATAGTGAGAAAGACCTACAAGTCCTTCGTCATGCCAGAGTGGTGTTCGGTGTTACCAGTAGCCCGTTTCTTCTTGGAGCAGTAATTGGCTACCACCTGGAAAAATATATGGAATCAACTGATCCAAAGGAGGCTATTATTGCATCATCATTGAAGAACAATTTTTATGTTGACAATCTGGTGACAAGCCTCGATCGAGCAGAAGAAGTTGAGGAATTCGTTTACCTTTCAAGGACTATCATGGCGAGGGCCGGGTTCGACCTTCGGGGATGGGAGTCAACCGGAGACGGATCTTCTCAGGAGTCTTCACTGCTTGGCATTAGGTGGAATCGCCAAGACGATACTCTGAAGATCAATATGGATTGGTGGGAGAGATCGTGTGAAATAGGAGATTTGACGAAGAGGACTATTCTTTCAATAATCCACCGCATTTTCGATCCGATTGGACTAACCATTCCAGTAACGATTAGGCTGAAACTGTTAATTCAAGAGTTATGGACCAGAAAGTTGGGATGGGACGAGCCTATCGACAAAGATACTCGACGGCGGTTGGAGAAGTGGCTAAAGGACTTGCCTCACTTAAGAGAAATTGAGGCGATACGTCACCTTGGCAATGAGGAGGACATCTCACTACACGTATTTTGTGATGGAAGTCAAAACGCATATGCAGCTGTTGTCTTTATCAGGAGCAGTTATCAGGGAGAGGCACATCTTCGGTTAGCAGTAGCTAAAGCAAGAGTAACACCGCTTAAGCCCCTGACCATCCCTCAAGTGGAATTATTAGGAACTCTTATTGGAGCGCGTCTGCTGAAATCAGTTGAAGAAAGTCTAGGTTGGAAAGAAGTAGCTGTTTATTGTTGGACCGACTCAAGTACTGTACTAGCCTGGATTCTTGGCAACGGAGACAAGACAGTATTTGTTAGGAACCGAGTGAAGGAGATAAGGGAGCTCACTGATGCACGAAGCTGGAGACACATACCAGGGGATTTGAACCCCGCAGACCTACCCTCAAGAGGATGTACTGTCGCACAACTAATCGAATCCAAATGGTGGGAAGGGCCTAAGTGGCTTGTTGAAGGAGAAGAAAACTGGCCTGAATCTTCTATACGCTATGAAGTGGTAAACGAACATAACCTTATTGCCATCACTCATAATACGACATGGCTGTATCACCGGTTCAGTAAATATGAACAAATTGTGCGGATGGTGGGATGGATCTACAGATTTCTCAACAACTGTCGACGCAATGAAGTTAGAAGAAGTGGTCCGTTATCGACAAATGAGGTGGCTACAGCCGAAGACAAAATTGTTTTGTTCATTCAAAAAGAGTCCTTCGAATTCCCAGACGATCAGAGACTTAAGAGCCTTGAAGTATTCCAAGATCAAAAGGGCATAATTAGACTCAAGACACGGATAGTCGAACGTGTGGATAAGGGTCCGTTCAAACTACCAGCCGTGCTACCTTCCGAACATCCGTTGGTCAAGAGGTATGCAGAAGAAGTGCATTGTAAAAACAATCACCCCGGTCCAGCAACTCTCCTAGGTTTGTTACGCGAGAGATTCTGGATCCTTAAAGGACGCCAGTTGGCGAAGGGAACAGTCAAGAGATGTGTTGTTTGCCGACGTTTTCAAGCAAAAAACTTAGACACTCAGTCTCCTCCTTTGCCAGATCTTCGAGTTAACGATGCGGCCATATTCGAAGTCATTGGAATAGATTTGGCAGGACCCTTGTATATTCGTGATTCATCGAAGACATGGGTTGCTCTATTCACTTGTGCTTGCTACCGAGCTGTACATCTGGAACTAGTTCCGTCTCTGTCAACTGAAGCATTCATAAGAGCACTGAGGCGTTTTATCGCACGGCGTGGTCGACCTAAAGTGATCATCTGTGATAATGGAACAAATTTTCGAGGAACGTGTAATGCTCTTGAAAGGTTAGACTGGGAGAAAATCGTTACCTACAGCACTGGAGAACGCATAATTTGGAGGTTCAATCCGCCTACGGCGTCGTGGTGGGGAGGCTTCTGGGAACGATTGGTGAGCCTGGTGAAGCAAATTTTACGGAAGACATTGGGGAAGGCTTCATTGTCTTGGGATGAGCTTCAGACCATACTTATTGACTGTGAAGCAGTGATTAATGCAAGACCATTGACTTATACGGCAGAAGATAATAGAGATCCTATTCCATTGACCCCATCCATGCTACTGCAAGAAGTACGAGAGACAGGAGTTCCTGACCTGGACTGCATTGAGTCAGCAAGCATCACTCGGAAAATTCGGTATCTGCAAAGACTGAGAGAAGAGCTAAGAAGACGCTTCCGATCAGAATATCTGGGGCAGTTAACCTGGACCAAGCGGCGTGAAACTAGAAAGCCTATAATTGGAGAGGTGGTTATAATAGGATCGGACAATCGGAAGAGAATAGATTGGCCTTTGGCAAGAATTGAGCAGCTCATTCCAGGGCGAGATGGAAGAGTCCGGGTGGTTCAACTAAAGACTAGCAGTGGTACTGTTGTACGTCCTATACAGAGAGTCTACCCCTTGGAGGTCCAGTCCTGCACCGAGAGTTACCAAGAAAAAACCCACTTCATGGACGATGATGACAAGGATGTGTCCAAATCCCCTGAAGAATTGAGGACAAGAGCAGGAAGAAAAGTGGCCCCTCCTAAAAGACTAGATCTTTGATTTCATGTTACAGAGGAGAAGGAATTCAGTTGACATACATTGTACACCTGTTTGACACTTAAGGTTGGTAACGTTTCGTTCCTATGTACAAAACTCTTTGGTTTTACTATTCTGTGAATTGTTGTTAACATATTTGTTTGTGAATAAAAGTTGGTTAGAAATCTTTGAATCTCAATAAAGTGTTCCAGATAATGTGTAGTTACAACTAAAAGAACAATTTGGGTTCAATAATAGAAGTGCTTTCTACCAACAGGTACGGGGACTAGTATGGAACAAGGATATACCAATTAAGGCTAAAGAAGTTATGTACAAAGCATATTATGTTCCTATAATGACATTGCAGCGGAAACTTGGACAATGACTAAGAGGGATGAGAGCAGAGTACAAGCAGCTGAGATGAGATTCCTGAGAAGTATGGTCCAGAAAACGAGGAGGGACAGAGTGAGAAATGAAGATATACGGAAAGAACTGGGAGTACAGAAACTAAATGACAAACTGGAGCAAAACAGATTGAGATGGTTTGGACATGTCAAACGGAGGAATGAAGTAAGGCTACAAAGACGAGCACTGGAACGACGGCTGACTGGGAAGAGAGTACGAGGAAGACCAAGAATGCGTTGGATGGACTCGGTGGAGAATAGTATTAGAAAATGGAATCTGGATTGGAACACTGTGTCGGAGGAGGAATGGTGGAACGACAGAGCAAAGTGGAGAGGAACCATATTTGCCCCCACCCAGTGTCAACTGGAAAAGGGGAAATGATGATGATGATGATGATGATGATGAATAGAAGCTGGGGGAAACAAGTTCATCAGAAATTGAGAAATGAGTAAGTGAGGCTAGGAGAACAATTGGAGCACTAAATTCCGTTTTATGGAGCAAAAATATTTTTAAAAACACTAAGAAACCTATTTACAGTTCATTGGTACAAAGTTTTTTGTTATATGGAGCAGAAACTTGGACGTTAAACAGACAGCAAGCAAACAAATTATTAGTAACAGAGATGGATTATTGGAGGAGGGCGGCAAGAAAATCAAGATTGGATAAAATTAGAAATACGAGAATCAGAGAAATTATGCAGGTAAAACAAAATGTACTGGAAGTGGTTGAAGAAAGAGGATTACAATGGTTTGGACAAGTGAAAAGGATGCAGAATAGTAGAATTCCAAATTTAATGTTACATTGGCAAGCTGAATGCAAACGGCAATGGGGTAAACCCAGAGAATTATAGATGGATTGTGTAAAGGGAAGTATAGCTACTAGAGGCTTAACCGAGGAAGATGCTGAAGACTGAACTTTGTGGAGGAGTTGAGTATTTTTGGGTTGAAGGAAAACTACTATACTGTATTGTAGAATATTCAAGAAGAAGAATTAGAACTACTCTTAAATTTCAAAAACCTCCTCCCAAATATAATAATTTGGCCATTTATCTTCAATACATTCACAGAGTTTCTCGAAGTTGAACTTATTGTTCTTGCGATTTCTTGACTGGAAAGGAAATTCCTGCTACGCGGCTCACAATACGGCCGTGAGCGAGTGTTTATTGAGGACGCAAGTTCAATTCCGGTAAGAGCCCTGTTCGTGACCATTAAGTAAAAACCTGTCAAGATATTTGATATGCCGGCACGATTCTTCTCCCATCAGTCACTGTGGTACGAACTGGAACAAATTAACCTAGAACTCATAACAAGGAACATCCTAGTGTATTTCCCACCAACTCTTCCTTTCTTCTGGATACCGTGCCACACTCGTGGGCCTTCAATTTGCCTGATAACCTGTGTTTCAGTGGTGACTGTAGTAGAGTGTTTAAATGTATTAATAGGGGTAGATGTCATGGGACTTGGGATAAGATACACCATCACGGTATTTCCCTGGAGTGAGTGTGCATAAACCCTGGGGTAAAGCATTGGTCATCTCTGACCTCCCCGAAGGGGATCTTTAACTTGCCAGGATTCGATCCTGCAACATTGGGCACTAGAGGCGAGAACGTTACCGCTGAGCTACGCAGCCGGTGAGCAATTTAACTCCGGCTACGCTTCAGGATCCAACATCCTGTTCTGGTATCTTGATTATTCTTAAATTTTGTACAATAGTGTGTCATTAATTAAGGGAGGAACACTGCTATCCATATTTATTTCTATAACACATGGCAAGCAGTTATCAAACCCCTTACATTGCTGCAGAAACCTTTCCAGCACTTTATATTAATAAGTGTCAGAATTAAATATTATCGCTCCAATATCTCGAATTCTCACAAAACCACCCTTCCAATTAACACTTTCCTTCCCATTTCATAATAAAATATACGGTATATTCTAAGAATACTCGAAAGAGGGTTTGTTTGATAATATACGGTTGACAATTCCTTTTATTTACAGGGGTTGGTCTAGCGAAGGGTGAGTTCTCCCTTCATTTTGCACGATGACGCATTACTTTTTATTTCAAAGAAAACTGAATTTCCAACAGTTGCTGCTGCCAAGACGCTTTAACCTTGCAACAGCTGTTCGGATACAGGATGTCTTACCGTTCAAGGCGATCTCCTCATTTTCATGTTCTACCTTTAGTATTTCATTTAATATAATCACGTTTCTTTTTTGCGTAGGAAGTTTACGTGTGCGTATACTACCGGTATACGTATGTTTGCAATGCATGCTAAGTGCATACACAAGAGCAGCCTACAACTTCCTTGCACTCGCACCTGGTGCAGTTGCCCGCTACTCAACCATTGTCTCTATCATACCCTAGCTTCTACCGATCATAAACAACAAATAATTACCTGTCAGTAATACAATGTGCATAGGTTTCTGCTGCCTACAAGCATATAAAAATCCCTCTCTCGGCGCGCTGGAGCGAGAAGGTAGATTTCAACGTGCAAAGAGAATTATTTCAAATTTACTAAATTTGCCAATAATTGTTGTATAGTAGAGTCCCGCTCAACCGATCTTCGCTTATCCGACATTCCGTGTTATTCGACATGGGTAGACATAATTGAACGTTTGGTGTACACTAAATTCTGGGACACCCGGTGTGGAGGTTGCAGCCGTGGGACAAGCACAGACGGAGATGAGGATGGCGAAGAAGAATTATTTATTTTATTTATTTAGCGTATGGCAACTGAAGAGCAACTAATATACAAATGTTACAAATACTGAAAATCTACAAGTTAATGTCTACGTATAATTCATTGAAGGGCGGAAGCCATCACTTCAAAGAAATCTTCTGGGCTTCCTTAATAAGCTCGTCTGTTGCAGGATGTTACAATGTACACACATCAAAAAAAGTTTTGCATCACCTCGGTTCCCAGATCTCCGGCATATAGACGTTGACTGTGTATATTGTATCAAAGATACAGTCCCTTTGACTGTTCATAGATGTCACTAAAACTGCTCAAAGATGTAAACAACCATGCATGAGCAGGGCCTATTAGACGGAGGGGGTACGACAGCCGATCAGTTCCAGTCATTCCACCAGGACGAAGGTACGCTGCTCATGTTGTCTGTAGTTCTACCATGCCTAGAAGGTCAATACCGCAGTTCGATCGCGTCCGCATTGTTACTTTGTGTCAAGAAGGGCTCTCAACAAGGGAAGTTTCCAGGCGTCTCAGAGTGAACCAAAGCGATGTTGTTCGGACATGGAGGAGGTACAGAGATACAGGAACTGTCGATGACAGGCCTCGCTCAGGCCGCCCAAGGGCTACTACTGTAGTGGATGACCGCTACTTACGGATTGCCGCTCGGAGGAAACCTGACAGCAATGCCACCATGTTGAATAATGCGTTTCGTTCAGCCACAGGACGTCGTGTTTCAACTCAAACTGTGCGCAATAGGCTGCATGATGCGCAACTTCACTCCCGACGTCCATGGCGAGGTCCAGCTTTGCAACCCCGACACCATGCAGCGCGGTACAGATGGGCCCAACAACATGCTGAATGGACCCCACAGAATTGGCATCACGTTCTCTTCACCGATGAGTGTCGCATATGCCTTCAACCAGACAATCGTCGGAGACGTGTTTGGAGGCACCCTGGTCAGGCTGAACGTCTTAGACACACTGTCCAGCGAGTGCAGCAAGGTGGTGGTTCCCTGATGTTTTGGGGTGGCATTATGTGGGGCCGACGTACGCCACTGGTGGTCATGGAAGGCTCCGAAATGGCTTTACGATACCTGAATGACATCCTCCGACCCATAGTGCACCCATATCGGCAGAATATTGGAGAGGCATTTGTCTTCATGGACGACAATTCTCGACCTCATCGTGCACATCTTGTGAATGCGTTCCTTCAAGATAACGACATCGCTCGACTACAGTGGCCAGCATGTTCGCCAGACATGAACCCTATCGAACATGCCTGGGATATGTTGAAAAGGGCTGTTTATGGACGTCTTGACCCACCAACCACTCTGAGAGATTTACGCCGAATTGTCGTTGAGGAGTGGGACAATTTGGACCAACAGTGTCTTGATGAACTTGTGGATAGTATGCCACGACGAATACAGGCATGCATCAATGCAAGAGGACGTGCTACTGGGTATTAGAGGTAGTGGTGTGTACTGCAATCTGGACCACAAATGCTGAAAGTCTAGCTGTATGATGGTACAACATGCAATGTGTGGGTCTCATGAGCAATAAAACGAGCTGAAATGTTGTTTGTGTTGATCTCTATTCCCTTTGTATTTAAAGGTTCCGGAACTCTTGGAACCGAGGTGATGCAAAACTTTTTTTGATGTGTGTATTTGATTGTCTGGTGTTCACTGTCACAGTCACATTGGGAAGATGCCGTCAATCCCCATCGGTGGAGGTTCTCTGCACAAATGCCATGGCCGGTACGGAGCCTGTTAAATGTGTTCCAAACACGTTGCGGTAGTTCCATGCCAACTGGCTGTGTACCTGGTCTACCGAGAGCCTGGTAGTCCTCATGTGCAGCACTAGTCCACATTTCTGACCATTTCCTGTTCATGTTGAAATTCATTGTTTGCAATTATTCTGCCAGTATGATGGGTGGCCGTCTGGGTTTTAATCGTCTTTTTTTTAGTACAGGATTGGAAGCTGAGGCTTGATAATTAACTTTTTATATTCCTTTAGGAGGGCGTTCTGTCTCCGCAGATTTGGTGGTGCTATGTGACTTAGAGGCGGTAGCCAGTGAAGAGGAGGAGACTTAATGCACCCTGGTATTGTTCTCATTGCCACATTTAGCTGGACATCGATTTTACCCACATGTGGGCTGTTTAGCCATACTTCTTCTTCTTCTTATGGTTCCTATCCGTTCCGGATGTTGGCTACCATCTTGACTGTGCTGTTCCTATCACTTGCAGCTCGGAATAATTCAGTAGATGTTTTTGAGGTCCAGGCTGTGAGATTTTTTAACCAGGATATTCTTTTTCGTCCAACACTTCTCTTCCCTGGTATTTTTCCTTGAAGAATAGACTGTAGGAGATGGTACTTGGTGGTATTCCTCATGATGTGCCCTAGGTATTGGATTTTCCTGATTTTCACGGTGGACAATACTTCCTTAGTTTTTTTCATTTTTTGGAGAACCTCAACATTTGTGACATGGTCTGTCCATGGTATCCGCAATATCCTTCTGTACAGCCACATTTCAAAGGCCTCTTACCGTTTACATAAAGACTCTGTCAGAGTCCATGTCTCAGCACCGTAAATAAGAGTAGAGAACACATAACAACGCAAAAGCCTGATTTTCGTAGTCATTGTCAGCCCATGATGTTTGAACAATTTCCGCATCTTATTGAAAGTTGTCCGGGCTTTCCCAATTCGAGACTTCACCTCATCAGAAGGATCCCATTGGTCATTTATGCTAGTGCCAAGGTATATATACTTATGCACTTGTGCAATGGGTTTCTGGTCTATATTTAGTTTGCATGCAGAGACTTTGTTTTTACTAATGACCATCAATTTTGTCTTCTGAGGGTTTATATCTAAACCATATTCATGGCTTTTTTGGATAACTTTATCAATGATATGTTGCAGGCTTTCTTGACTATCCGCAAAAATCACAGTGTCATCGGCATATCGAATGTTATTTATCCAGTTACCATTTAAGAGCACTCCCATCTCAACATCTTCTAGAGCTTCTTTAAAGATATATTCCGAATAGATGTTAAATAACAATGGAGACAATATACAGCCTTGTCTTACACCTCTTAGAATATCTATATCTTCCGTGTTCTCGTTACCCAACCTCACATAAGCAGATTGATTCCAGTACAAGTTCACAATTATTAGTAAATCTTTATCATCTAAGCCAATCTTTTGTAAAATTTCTATCATCTTATGATGTCTTACTCTATCGAAAGCCTTTTGATAGTCAATAAAGCAGGCATATATAGGCAGTTCACATCACGGCACCTTTGAAACAATACTTGAATGCTCTTCACGTGTGTCAAATGCGTTTCTAAAACCAAATTGTGTAGAAGAAACTTGTTCTTCACATATTTTGTATATTCTGCGATGAATGATCTTCAGAAATACCTTCAAGATGTGATTCATGAGACTGATTGTTCGGTACTCACTACAAAACTTAGCTCCGGTTTTTTTTAGGTAGTGTGATGAATTCCGATTTAAGCCATTCCTGAGGAATGTTCCCAGAATTGTAAATGTCGTTGAATATTTTAGTCAACCATTTCACAATATCTTCATTCAAAAGCTTTAAAAATTCAGCATTCACATTGTCAGGGCCAGTGGCTTTACCATCCTTCATGGCTTTTATCGCGGTTTGTACTTCATCTACCAGAATTTGGGGTCCTGTTTCACCATTTATTCGAGGTGGCTCCTGTCGAGTATCGTAAAACAAGTGTTCTATATATCTTTGCCACGTATCTTTAAACTCTTCTTTTCCAACAATTAGTTTTCCTTCAATATAGCCATAAGCACAGTATTCAGCAGCAGAGTCGACGAGTCCTAAGGAAGAAGAGGAAGAAGAAGAAGAGCGAGGTATTGCAGAACAAAAGGATAAAACGACGTCTCACAGTGAACGATTGAGTTCATTGGATATGGCATTAACGTACGATGAGCAACAGCCTGAGGCAATCGCAACGGAGGTGTTGATTTTTCGTCGATGGTGACATCTGGCAGCAAGAAAACGTGAATCAGCAGGCAAGCATACATTGTTGACAAGTGTTGTTTCTTAAGGCATTTGGAACGTTTTTATTCAATACTGCATGTACTGCTCGGTTCCAAGCTCTGTGAACTTGCGGGATGAAGAGCAGAGGCAGGGTAGGAGCAGGCGAGAATTGAGAAGCCTGTCGACAGCCCGCCGGTGTTACCTGACATTCTCGTCTATTCCAATACTGCTGACATGGGTCTTTTCTGAAACCAGTGTGGCGTTGGGAATGAGTGACTGAGTCACCGACTAATGTATTTGCTTCTGTTACTACGCAAGGACCGAGAAACCTCATTACTCGTCACCACCATTACTGATAGTCTGCGATGCACATTCCTCTCAGGTCCACGCAGCTTAGACTCGAGCAGTAGGCTACAATGAATTGATAATTCAGTAAATATAGTAGACTACCGTTAAACATGATCATGTTTTTAGTAATACAGTATAGCCGACCTATTTTTGTTATGCCCGCTGCTCACGGTAAAATGTTTCTTAAAATTTATTTTACAACTAATTTTATAAAAATTTGACTAAAGCAAGCTGTGTTGTTCACGGTAAAATTATTTTATAAAATCTGTGGATGTATCAGGATTGCATCTACCGATAAACTTCTGAATCAAGAATCAGCTGTTCAACACACATTGGTTTGAGAGTATGGATCCAATAATGAAAATCCACAGCCTGCTTCCAGTCTCCGACCGGGTCAGGAATGGAATGAATGAAGCCCCCATCTAGCGGCGAGGATAGGAACTGTGCCGGCTGCCGAGGCCTGACGCACTCCTCTGGGGCAGTGATTACATGAATGACAGATGAAATGAAAGATCGAGGAGAGTGTTGCTGGAATGAAATTTTGACAGGGAAAACCGGAGTACCCGGAGAAAAACCTGTCAGCCTCCGTTGTGTCCAGCACAGATCTCACATGGAGTGACCGGGATTTGAACCACGGACCCAGCGGTGAGAGGCCGGCGTGCTGCCGCCTAAGCCACGGAGGCTACTATGGCTCCAATAAACAAAGCAAAAATTGCTGCGTTAGCTACAATTATATGTCGTACAGTGGTAAAAAGGAAGAGAAAAATGTTAGGAAGTTCTGAACTCGGGAATGGATAAAAAGAAGAGAGGAGTAGAGGAATGCTGTCCTTGGTCGAAAATGAGTTGAGATTAGAAGAATTAGAGGAATTTTTAAGAATGGAGGAAAGCAGTTTAAAAAAACTCCTAGATCTTATTGGTCCCAAAATTATTCGACAAGACACTAACATGAGGCAAGCCATTTCTCCTGAAATGAGACTGCAAGTGAGTTCGAAGCCCGTTTATCTTCGCCTTTACATCAGCCTGGCTTGTGCTCGGTCGAATTTGTGAAACATATTCGGCGATTGAGATTTCTGCCTCCCTTCTTATATTTCTATTGTGGTATGGGCGTTTTAACCTCATACAAACACTGATATTTCTGGTACTCGTTCAGTAAAACACTAACAGCTTCCTTAGTCCAGCCGGAGCCTGCCATTTTCGAAGTGTTTGTTTACAAGTGAGCTTCACAACCTTCTCACCACGTGGCGCCAGCATCATCTTCATGTCAGCTTCCCTGATTGGTTCGTTTCGTAAAATTAATTTTACGGAATAGAACATGTCCTATTTTACGGAAAGTTTTATCAAAGGTTTTATAAAACTTGAATTTGACCGTGAGGAACATAAATTTTATAAAATTAAATTATTGTACAATAAATTTGAAGGAAAATTTTACCGTGAGCAACGGGCATTAGTTCATTTTCAAAGTCAGTCGGTATTATCGGACATTTTCTGTGATCCGACGTACTCCAGGTCCAGATTAGGTCGGATAATCGAGACTCTTCTGCACGGGATGGTCGAACTCCGCTGATTAGGTTAAACCCAAACAGTCCTGTCAGCTCACGCTAATGGGTTTGGGAAGAGAGTGGGGGTAGGCAACCTCTCCTGAAATGTTTGTAAGTCATGAGTTGACTGACAGCTACATACACCTGGACCCCCTGGGGTTTCTGTAGATAGAATCAGTGCAGCGAACATGTTATCCATGTACAGTCAAAGAGTTGGAGAATTGAGAATTATAGGAAACTATAAATTTCATAAGTGTGAGTTGTCAAAATGGGGCCAACAGTGGAGGCGTCAAGGAATGTTCTGCCCATTTATTTACAAATGGTGGTAACTTTCTGTTATGTGGGTCTCACAATCACGAACCATGTACGACGATTAATCAAGAATTTATTTCGAACAGTGTAAAAAGAAATGTACGTGACAATATATGTGAACGGCCATCGAAGTTAATGAGAAAGGATATACTTGCTGCCCCTAAGCACTTGTCTGATAATTTAATATCAAATGGCATAGAGAGGATTTAAAATAATATTGCGACTGAGAAACTTACCACCTCTGCCTCAAAATAAGCAAGAAGTTCATATACTCTAGCCATTATGGACATTAGATCGAACTTAGAAGAAAATATAATAATAACCCCTGGCACTACAGCCCGTGAAGGGCCTAGGCTTACGAAGAGACCGCTGCCCTGCCATTTGGCCTGCAGATATTGGGGTGACGCGTGATCAGCGCATCGGGTCCCCTCGGCCGTTAATATTGGCCGAGTGAACCCCGTTCCAGCCCTAACGTCAGTTTCTAAAATCCCTGATGGAGCCGGGAATCGAACCCGGGGCCTCCGGGTGAGAGGCAGGCGCGCTATCGCACACCACGGGGCCGACTAAAAGAAAATATGTTTCTGGTAAAAGACAGAGAGAATAACATTATTATGTTTTCTACTGCATCAAATTTGAAATACTTATGTAAAAGAGAAACTATTTTTATAGACGGAACATTTAAGTAGTGTTGTATGTAAATGAAGAGAAACAGGATAAGTTAGAAATAAACACGCCAGATGTTCGTATGAGCCGACTCAGATGGTGGGGTCATGTGAAGAGGAAGGGGGAGGAGAGATTACCAAAGAGGTTAATGAGTTCGGCTGTAGAGCGTAAGAGAAGTGGAGGTAGACCTAGGAGGCGATGGTTAGATTCAGTGTTGAACGATTTCAATGTAGAGGTGTAGAAGCAGAGGAGGCCGCGGTGCTAACTGCTAATAAGGGATCATGGAGGCGACTTGTTCACAAACAGAGGCTTGCAGACTAGACTGGATGATTGGGAAGGAGGTGGCCGTGACCTTAAGTTAGGAACCATTTGCCTGGAGTAGAAGTGGGGAAACCACAGAAAACAACTTCCTGGATGGCTGAGGTGGGAATTGAACCCATCTCTTCTCAGTGTTTCCTCGCGAGGCTGACTGTACCCCGTTCCAACCCATAGACCAGAATTAAATTTCTTGGCAGAGCCGGGAATAAAACATGGACCTCCGTCAAAAAAATAACGGAGAGCTCTCAGTATTAACATTGTAACCTGTTTTATAAGCTTTAAAATGATATTAGACTATACATTAACATTTTGGTTTTCATTATATTAATCTCAAATTATAATAGCCGCCTTGTCAAACACTTAAAATACGTTTAATATTTAAATTAATACGTACATGCTTCGGTATACAACGATAATCGTCAGCGTGGATTGAAATAATAAAAGAATCTTAAACACTATGTTAACAATTAATGCCAAAGTGAAAATGGATATCTTTACAAAGTACACTTTAAAATTTATATAAAATGAAAGGTCACAAAAAAACAAGATAAATACATAAACGAAACAAGACTAAAGTTAATATAAATTTACCTTAATAGATTGTCTACATTATACTTCTTCATTATGGTTCAATATAATGAATCGGATCTCCTGTTGATTGCAAAAAGGTGTTGTTTCCACGTATAAAGAATTGGTGAAATGCGTTACAATTTTTGACTGATAAAGTCCTCTAACCTTGAAAAACGTTCTAGTTGAACCCAAACTTTCTATATTAGGCCTATATTAGACTAGATTTCTTCAATACGGCTAAATAATAATATATTGCTTGCCACGGTGGGTGAGTGGTTATAGTGTCGGATTACTAACCCCAAGCTTGCAGGTTCGCTCCTGGCCGGGGTAAGTGATTTTTGAAAAGCGGCAAAAATTACGACATGTCATACGATGTTGGCATGTCAAAGAACCCATTTGAATTCAGTAGGCCGTGTTCATAGTGACAAAATTAATCTCGGGATTTTCCGTCAACACAAAGTTCCTCATTTCTCTACTAGAAAGCGCTATCGTGTCAAGGAGCTTAGATATCTAACCTCCTTGGCTTTCATAGTGCTTCAAGGAACAACAAAATTCGACATGCAAGCTACCCTCTGGGTGTCAAATAACAAAGCTTGCACCCGGCACCGAGGTCATATGATATTATTATTATTATTATTATTATTATTATTATTATTATTATATATTGAAACGGATGTCGCTGATGGATGCTATGGGAAGTTGTTTCCAGCCAGGCATACTGATATGGAACAATGCGTAAAATGTTTGAAGTCATCTAACTTTATAAAGAGTCCTGTTGAAATATATTTGTGGTTACAATATGTTGTTTCCAGATGGTTGAACACCGTACATATGTTTTATAAATGATAAAACCATCTAACTAACTAACCTCGAATAAAACCAGAGGATCCTACTTCTAGGTTAGCTCTGTAGAACTAGCTGTCCAAACGGGTGATTTATTTCATATCATAATTCAATTTGCCAAGTATATTTATAGGTTGAATGAAATACTTGGACATTGATGGGCCAAAATATATGGATAAGTCGAGAATAAACTCAACTAAGTATCTTCAAGAAACAGTGTGCACCAGCAAGGAATATGCAAATGAAATGTAATGCAATGTGACAATAACAAGGTTTCATTTAGGTATATTGCCACTAAATGTAGTTTAGTGGGGCTACCAGTGCGGTGACAAATTTCACACCCCACCAAAAAAAAAAAGCGGTTGTTATATTAATATTAGTAGAATGAGTATTTTGGTTAGTTATTGGGCTAATACAGGAGGTACATTTAAACACAATTCCCCCCCACCATGATCGTTTCACTTTGATCCCCCAATTTACACATTTGCAGACTTTAAGAAATCACCTTGTGGTAAAGGTTATTTTTATTCTCTTAAGACTTAAACGATGTGTCATAAAATTTCTACATTCCATCTTGTTCTTATACCAGTACTTCGTCTTGATTGAATGAAAATACTAAGAAGATGAATTATTTTCTTACCGTCAATGTTTTAACGTTAACTCCACGAACTGTCAGTGGAAGTAAAGCTTTTGTCTGCAGTTTTGCACCTTGTAGCAGAATATCGTTGTAATGCTCATACTGCGGGTTATAACTTTCATATGATAACATTTTTACAAAGCTACAACATACAAATTAAAATGTGCATATTGATTTGTATAGTACGCCTAGAATTTCTAATGAGTGGTATGGACTACGTGTTTGAGATAGCAAGAGTAGATAGTGAAGATCATCGCAGGTTGACACATTCCGTTGATATTACTACCTTCACGTCCAGTTTGGAGTGGGGGCAGTAAAACACGCCTCAGACAACTTCCCCTGTTAGGATTTTCCTAATTGACCCCCGTGGAGAGAACTCATCAGCGGAGTTCGGTATCACCCCTTCTGCATACCTACAATATTTCCATATGTTAAGCATGCGAGAGGCCCCAAGTTCGTATATAATTCCAAGAATATATTGCTCATCCCTTAACGTAAAGGTGGATCGTATCAAATATTATTTCAGACAACAGTTTCAGATTGATTTTAGAGGACTATAGACCATTTTAATCAGTTTTGATATTGCACCTATTAAGGGGGTGAAGGAAGTTTGATAATAATTGTGAAGAATATACTCTGGTGGACTGTAATTTATAGTGCTGGGATTTCAAATCACTGGACTTCTGTGGAACATTTATACTAATTATATTATATTACACCGTTATATACAATACATGTTGATACATTAATACACTGTCACTCGTTCGATATAGTCTTCCGAGTTTGCATAGCAGCAGGTCTGCAGCACCTTTCACCCGTGGTGACTTGTTTGAGCACAATAGTGGCACTGTCGAAAGAATGTACGGAACTTGGGGAGCGGGGTGGGGCAGGTAGCAAGCACACCCCTCCCGACCAGTGGATATAACGGGATTCTGCCACAGGCAAGGCGAGGCTTGGCGAGCCGTTTAACACTTGTTCCTAAACATGCCGCCCGCCAAAAAAGAGTTTAACACTTTTTTCCAGAAACAGTCACCTGAAATATAACACCAACAAACAAACGAACACAAAGCACTGAACATAGTTAGTTAGTCAAAACACCACCTTCACAAATGCCGTTGTCTGGCATGGGAAGTGGGCAAAGTTTTGTAATGGGTCTCTTGAATGTACCGGAAGAGGTACACGTATAGTGGCAACACGTACGAGCCCATCAGCTCCAGGGTGGACCTGATCAACCACTGCAAGTTTCCAGCACAGTGGGGGAAGTTTGTCTTCTTTCACGATCACCAGCGTGCCTGCCTGGACGTTGCGCCCTTCCTTCTTCCATTTTCCTCTCTGTTGTAGATGGGACAAGTAGTCGGTTGACCACGCCTTCCAGAATCCTTGGAACTGTCTTTGGATTTGCTGCCATCTGGAAAGCAAGCTTACACGCACATTACTCAGATCTGGTTGGGGTAGTGCTGTGATTGGTCGGCCAATGAGAAAGTGACTAGGGGTAAGGACAACTAGGTCGTCGGGATCATCGGATGCCGGGACTAGAGGCCTCGAATTGAGACATCCTTCGATCTGGGTTGTGAGTGTGGACAATTCCTCGAAGGTAAGGTATGCGGTGCCCATCACTCGCCGAAGATGGTGTTTAAAAGATTTGACACCTACCTCCCATATTCCTCCAAAGTGCGGAGCTTGAGGAGGAATAAAATGCCACTGAATTCCTTCACTGCTTGCAAAGGTTGATAGATCACGTTGATGCTGTCCCTCGTTGAACAATCTTCTTATCTCCTCCAGTTCCCTATTGGCTCCAACGAAATTTCTGCCGTTATCAGAAAACACATGGGCTGGCCTGCCTCTACGGGATATGAAACGCCTTAGAGAAGCAATGAAGGCCTGGGTAGTCATACTGCTTACAATTTCTAGATGCACTGCCCTAGTAGAAAGGCATACGAAGAGGGCTACATAACACTTGATTTTGGATCTGTTTTTGCGAGAGCCTGCCTTTATGTAGAATGGTCCCGCGTAGTCGATTCCGCAGTGTATAAATGGATTGACTGGAGTTACTCTGTAATTCGGCAGTTGACCCATTAGTTGTTCAGCGTTTTTTGCCTTAAGTTTGTGGCAGATAATACAAAAATGAATGATGTGACGAATCGTACTCTTGCCATTAGGTATCCAGTACTGCTCACGTAGCGACGACAGTAGTAGTTGACATCCAGCATGAAGCAGGCGTAGATGTTCATTTTCAATGATCAGTTTAGTTAGGTGATGCCTTGGCGGCAAAATTATCTGATGTTTCTGGTTAAACGGAAGATCAGATTGTTGTAGTCGACCACCTACTCGAAGGAGTTTTTGGTCACAGAGGAAAGGATTCAGAGGTAGTAACTTGCTTCCTTTACTAATGGCCCTTGTCATCCGAAGATCGTTAATTTCTGGACCATATTCTGAAGCTTGGGCTATTTTGATGCATGCATGTAATGCAACACGCAGTTCTTCGAACTCCAACTCACCCGTTTTTCTTTGAATGCGAGGATGTCTGGCATTTGCGGCAAATCTGATACAATATGCCGTTACTCTCGTGAGACGCGTTAACTTGGAGAATCGCTTCATGAAATCATCTTGAGGTTGAGCTGCTATCAGGCTAACAACAGGTTTTTTCTGTTCTGGGACGTCCTGAGGTATTATTAAAGGGGCTGATGTAGGCCAGGATGCCGAATGCTTCATAAGCCACGACGGTCCGTTCCACCACATGGCGTTGGAAATGAGAGTTTCTGGAGTCACCCCCCGAGAAATCATGTCAGCAGGGTTATCAGCTGAGGCAACGTGTTTCCAGTCCCTAATCGATGTGGTTTGCTGAATTTCCGCAACTCGATTGGCAATGAACGTCTTCCAGCGGTTGGGAGACGCTGCAATCCAGGCAAGAACTATTGTGGAATCTGTCCAGAGATGAACGCTAGTGACATTCAGGTTTAGGATTGAGTTGACCTTCTTAATCAGCCGAGATAAAAGTAGGGCTCCACACAACTCTAGGCGGGGTAGAGAAACGCGCTTCAATGGTGCAACTCTGGATTTAGCACTCAACAGTTTCGTAACGCAGTCTCCATCTTGAGTTTCAGATCTAAGATAAATGCAACAACCATATCCCTTCTCAGATGCATCCGAAAAGCCATGCAGTTGTATGTTCAACGGAGTTCCCCCTGCCAATACAAGTCTGTCGATCCGAATTTGGTTGAGAAGTGGGAGTTCGCCGCACAACTTCTGCCAACGATGAAGTAGCTCTGGTGGTAAAATTTCATCCCACCCTAGACGTAGCTGCCACAGTTGCTGTAAGAAGAACTTGCAGGAGATGATGATTGGACTCACTAGCCCAAGTGGGTCGTAGATTGAAGCTATGGTTGATAGTACCTTCCGTTTTGTTACTGGGTTGCGTAGTTGTAAATTGCCGTTTACGATTTGCAGTTGGTCACTAGCAGGATGCCAAAGCAAGCCTAATGTCTTAATGTTTTTCCCATTATCTAGTTGAAGTGGGAGCTGGGTTTCTCGCCACTCCGAAGGAACTGCTTCAAGTAGTCGGGGAGGATTCGAACACCATTTTCGTAGCTGGAACCCTCCAGTTTGTAGAAGGTTGATGAGTTGATTTTGAATGTCTAACGCATCCTCGACGGTCGCACTTCCAGACATACAGTCATCAATGTAGAAGTCTCTCTGTAAAATCTTCGCCGCTTCAGGAAAGCTGTCTGATTCTTCCATAGCGAGCTGTTGGAGGCATCTAGTGGCGAGGAAGGGTGCTGACGCTGTGCCGTAGGTGACGGTGTTGAGCTGGTAATGTTTTACAGGATCTTCTGGGGATGATCGCCACACGATTCTCTGAAGTCTGCGGTCATGACTATCAATCCTTATCTGCCGGTACATCTGTCGAATGTCTGCCGTAAAGCATATTTGGTGAGTGCGAAATCTGGTGATAATGGACCAGATATCTTGCTGGATTGTCGGACCAACCCTGAGGATATCATTGAGTGACCGTCCGGTGGTAGTACTGGCAGAGGCATCGAATACAACCCTGGTTTTTGTAGTTGAACTTGACTCCTTGACCACTGGATGATGGGGCATGAAGTAGCTCTGTACCTCCTTATCAGACGCCGTGGTTATAGGCTCCATATGCCCTAGAGTCTCGTACTCTTCTAAAAAGCTGACGTAATCCCCCTTCAACTGAGGGTTTCTTTCAAGGCGTCTTTCGAGATTGTGAAACCGTGACGTAGCCATTGTTAGTGAGTTTCCAAGTTCTGATGGTTTTCCACAGAGTGGGAGTCGTACCGTGAATCTACCTTCTGCATCCCGCCTGACTGTGTCAACAAAATACCTTTCACACTCGATTTCATCATTCGATCTGATTGGTTGAGTGATCTCTTCTAATTCCCAGAATCGTTGAAGTTGCTGGTCGAGTGAATGGTCATTCATAGTGAAGAATGACTGTACAGGTGGTGAACCCGGACCGCTCGCCTTATCCATTTGAAACTGTCCCGCTACAATCCAACCGAATTCCGTGTTTTGAAGAACTGGATAGGGTCCGCTCCTCGTGCGTCTTGCAGGCCTAAGAAGATCAAAAAATATCTCTGCCCCGATTAACATATCAATCTGACCTGGTTGGTTGAAGCTGGGGTCAGCTAAGGTCAGTTCTTCGGGAATTTGCCAGTCTTGATAGTTAATGTATGATCCTGGCAATTCAGCTGAAATTCGTGACAATACAGCACAATTAATAACTACTTGATAGTTGCTAGTAATGGAATGCACCTCTATGTTTGCACTATGATGCGACTCTGCATCGATACTACTTATACCCTGGATTGGAATTCTATTCCGTACCTTCTTTAAGTTCAGTCGTTGTGTGCAGGCAGTCGTGATGAAGTGTGCTTGACTGCCCGAGTCTAGTAGGACTCGGCAAGTCTGAAGTTGGCCCTCCCCATCACGCACTTTTACTAATGCAGTCGAGAGCAATATATGAGTATGCGGTTTAATTTTCAGTGAGCAATAGGACGCTGTGTCGGCACGTTGTTGCGTAACAATAGAGTTGTTGGGTCTTGCCTGTTGCCTATCATGCGTGTTATCAGGCGGCCGTGGGGTAGGAGAACGACCAGTTTTTCGGTTGCGGTGAAGTAGTGTGTGATGCTTCAAACCACAAGAATAGCAAGAACCTGAAGAACAATCACCAACAATGTGACCATGTCTCAAACAATTTGTACACAATTTATGCTCTTTGGCAAATTCTGTTCGTTGTGCAACACTAACACTTGAAAAGTCTTGACATTTATAAAGAGGGTGCACGCCAGTACAAAATAAACAATTATTGTTACTTGAAACATACACTTGTCTGACTTGGTTCGTGAGCTTCTTTCTAGTGATGTTTTGAGTGGTAGAATTGACAACTGGGGTAGGAATTCGGTTACCATTGATTAGTTCTAGGGCTTGACATCTGTCCTCTAAAAATTTACTTAGCACTTCCAGTCTTGGGAATTGTGAATTTGGTGACGACAGCTCCCACTGTTTTCTGCTGACATCATCAGTCTTTTCAAGAATTAATTGCGCTAGAAGGATTTCGTGAAGAGGGATTTCAAGTTCAAGTGCTTCAAGTGCATTTAAGTTACTTGATACCTGATTTAGAAGTGCTCGTAACTCTGTGGGTGATTCATTGTGTACACGTGGAAGGTTCAGCAAGTTGTTGATGTGTGCTGTGGCAATTAATCTAGGATTATTGTATCTCAGACAGACAGTTTGCCAAGCAATTTTAAAATTAGGACCTGTTATGGGAAGGTTCTTAATCTGGCCATGTGCTTCGCCCGTTAATGAAGATAACAAATAGTGGTATCGTTGTATATCGTCAATTGCTTGATTGTTTATTACCAGGCTAGTAAATGTGTCACAAAAATGACGGAATTCAGTGACCTGTCCCCCGAAGGAAGGTAATTTAATTGTAGGAAGTGTCAGCTCTCTCTTGCCGGAACTAGACTGACCATCACTTTTAGTACTCGAAGGATTGTTCTGTTTTGATCGTAACTCTACGCTATCTTCAATTAACGTGGTCATTTTATCAACGAGATCATAATACATAGTCTCAAAAGTATTCCTATCTTCACTGTGGTCCTCGGATTCGTCTTCTAATTCTAATCTCTCCTGCTCGTCTTCATACTTCTGCCTTAATTTTGGTAGATCGTCTAACCTTGCCCTTATTGCGTTAATACTTGACCCTGGTTGGAAGCTCTTGACGAAGTTATGCAAACGAGTAATATTTGCCTTTGCGAGGCCCCTAGTCTTTACGAGAAGTGCTTTCAATTTAGGATCCATAATGGGAATAGCATACAGGAATACAGGTAACCAGAAATGAGTATGTACTTACCGAAGCTGCTTAAAGTTGAATTCCTTCCATGTGTAATGTCTCGAGGTTCAATATGCACCACTGCGCGCTGTAGTTAATACGAATCATCGAAGAAACACACGATTACCGCTCATACTTCGCGTTGAGGCTACCGTTGCAATGCACAACGCGAGGCATCAATAGAAATGATGCACGAACTATAACACACGTCCGTTGTTCCACAGAAATCCGGCCGGTAGGACCATGAAGAGAGTTTGATAATAAATGTGAAGAATATACTCTGGTGGACTGTAATTTATAGTGCTGGGATTTCAAATCACTGGACTTCTGTGGAACATTTAAACTAATTATATTATATTACACCGTTATATACAATACATGTTGATACATTAATACACTGTCACTCGTTCGATATAGTCTTCCGAGTTTGCATAGCAGCAGGTCTGCAGCACCTTTCACCCGTGGTGACTTGTTTGAGCACAATAGTGGCACTGTCGAAAGAATGTACGGAACTTGGGGAGCGGGGTGGGGCAGGTAGCAAGCACACCCCTCCCGACCAGTGGATATAACGGGATTCTGCCACAGGCAAGGCGAGGCTTGGCGAGCCGTTTAACACTTGTTCCTAAACAGGGGGTATGCTTTTTCTTTTCTCAAAACCCCATTTTTCCCACCCCATTGATCGATTAATAGCTTCGGTGGCGTAGTTGGTAGCATGCTGAACTGTTGTGCCCAAGATAGTGGGTTCAAACCCGGCCGAAGTCGTCGGATTTTTTAAGAGCGTTAAAATCTCATGTCATAGATTTATGGGATGAGCAAAATGCTTTCGGAATTTTAAGAAGATACGACTTCTAGTATGCTAAACAATTGAAACTTTTGCAGGGTCACAACAATAGGTAAATTTAGTGAATTTATAATATTTTTTATTTATCCGATGAATTCTACCTTCGCTTTGCAGTGTGCCGATAGGGATTTTTAACGTTTAAGAAGCAACTTACGCAACCCTGATTGTTATGTACCAATATTAGAAGACGTCATGCTACGCGGACAGGAAGCCATGCACACACGAGATGAAATCTCCACGAGAGAGCTTGTATGGAAGTGTGTAACGATGATGTTACATTCATTTCGCAGAACCCACACAGGATATTAAAACTGCTTGACCTAGATAATATTTCCAGTCAGGCAGGATAAATGTGCAGGAGTATGTTAAAGTTCGCGACACTTTATTGCATTGCGGTTCTCGTCCGTAGGAGTTTCTAGTTTTTATCTCAGCACTGTATTGGCCTTCAGGCATTGTGCATATCAATGAAGTAGGTTACTCATTTTCTTCCGCCCTTGCATTTACCACTCGTACTGGAGTGTACTTCAATGGACCAGTGGTAGGTAGAGTAACCTATTCTAGATCCCACGATCGTGGTTTCAGTTCCCTTATTGAGGAAGTCAAATTTCTAAAGGGGCGTCAAAAATTTCTGAAACGACAGATGACCTAGTCGTACAATGACAGCTCGTACCCTCAAATACAAAATACAAAAATAAACTATCAAAATTAGTATTTTTGACTCAAAAATAAAAATAATAAAAAATAGTCAAAATCCAAAAGAAAATAATCACAATTAGTCAAAATAAATAAAAACCAGGTCAAAAAATCCCAACAAATAAATAATAATAATATAATAATAATATCGTATGGCCTAGGGTGCCGGGTGCAAGATTTGTTATTTGACACCCATAGGGTAGCTCGCATGTCGAATTTCGTTGTTCCTTGAAGCACTTTTAAAGTCAAGGAGGTTAGATATCTAAGCTCCTTGAACACTATAGCGCTTTCTAGTAGATAAACGAGAAACTTTGTGTTGGCGGAAACTCCCGAGATTAATTTTGCCATTATGAACACGGCCTACTGAATTCAAATGGGTTCTTTGACATGCCAACATCGTATGACATGCGTATCGTAATTCTTGCCGCCTTTCAAAAAATCACTTACCACGGCCAGGAGCGAACCTGCAAGCTTGGGGGTTAGTAGACCGACACGTTAACCACTGACCCACCTTGGCAAGCAATAAATAATAAATGAGTCAAAATCAAAAGAAAAAAAAAATAACCTAAATTCAAACAAAATTATTCAAATGCAGTCTCCATTCTGGTGGCCTAGACAGTGAAATAAAAGTTGATGTAAGAGATATTTATTATCAGTTTCTAGAATCAGAGTCGTCGCCGATGCGAAGTGCTACCGATAACAACGTTGTAAATAACGCTACCGTTCGAGGATTAATAGCAAGTGCAGTGTTGAGAAATGATTTATATCACTGACAAGGGAACTCTGGTATTGTCTACCCCCCAATCGGATTGTAATTGGCAGAGGATAGTTAGGAGAAAGATGATATAGGCCTATTCTCTCTTGAGTCCGAGGTAAAAGACGGCGGCTTCGGTGGCGTAGTTGATAGCTTGCTGAACTTTTATGCCCAAGATCACGGGTTCAAACCCGACCGAAGTCGTCGGATTTTTTAAGAGCGTTAAAAATCCCTCAGTATGCCTTCCTTCGGAGGGGAAGTAAAGCCGGCGGTCCCATGTCCTAGATTCATGGCATGAAATAGAACCTTCCACTAACCAACCCAAAATGTGTAGGTTAGAATTGATAACGCTCTATTAGTTCCAACGTTCGCCGCCAGGTGCTGACTGCGATGTCTTCTAGTAGGCAAGTGCGCCAACTAGGTGTCGTGGACGGTAGCATTTGGTAGGAAATGTAGGAACTACTTGAAATTGCTGTCTGCAGTCCTTACTTGAATTAAAGAAACAGATAACGCACACTAATGCAGTCATCACAATTAACACCGGTTATCAGACAGATTCTACACATGCCCAAAGTACACGGGGCTACATAACCGCGTTGTCGTAGCACCTAAACTAAGGAACCAACCAACCAACCGAGGTAAAGGACAGACTGATGTAGAATCACAATATCGTCCCCTAAGTACTGCCAGTTAAAGGATTTGCTACACATTGCGCCTAATCATCTAAAAATTGATTGTTGTTGTTGATTGATATAGTGATCCAGTAGCTGTGTACTTGGGTGTGTGTAGAATCTAACAACCTGTGCCTTTGTAATAGCTGCATTAATGTGCATATTTGTAATTCAAATATGAATTGGTAAGGATGCAGCCGTGGCCTTAAGCTAGGAACCAATCCGGCATTCACCCGGAGTAGAAATTGGTAACCATGGGAAACCACTTCCAAAATGGCTGGGGTGGGAATCGATCTCTTCTCAGGTTTGCCTCACGAGGCTGAGATTTACGTAAGTTTCTTGGCAGAGCCTGAAATCGAACCCGAACCTCTGAGGTGAGAACCAAGATCGCTAGCGCTACACCACGAGGTGGTCTTTCTAGGAACTGAACCTGTATCACCGATGAAGCGTGTCTCACGATGGTGTAAAGGACTTCAACTCGCCCGCTCGGTCAGCGGGGGCTTCCGGTTCGTAACCCGACTGCAGTTACTGTTTGAAGTCTTACTCAGCAGATTGGTAGTTTTATTTTTCCTTTCTTTCTCCCACATTGATTCTCTTCTCTTCATTATGACTCACATTGTTTGCCTCGTTTTAGTATCACGTGAGGTCCAAGGAAGAGCCATACAACTCCGTGACTCAAATTAACTTCTCGGTGTTGCGAGTAGATAACTGCTGTTTAATATCAAGTGATTTGCAACGACGGTAGATCTCATTTACACACGATTCGAACCCACGATCTGCGTATTAACATTCCGTTATCTCTCACCGTTTTAATAAGTTAAACACGTAGGCTCCGATGGTTCAGGCTGGTCAGTTCCAATAATCGAACATTATAAACAAATACGAACGTGATGGGTAAGAAGAAAATCACTCGACTGAAAAATAACTGTGAATTGTCCAAGAGGTATTAAATTATTTGTAACCGTTACTTTATGAACTCGCTTCATTGATAGCCTTGGTTAAATCAGTGGTTGAGGTTCTTGTTCAAAATCCAAACATCACTGGTTCGATTACGGCCATAAAAGTCAGATTTTTGGATGGTGACAAATTTCCACAATGGTAACATGCAGGTCGTCGGATTTTTTAAGAGCGTTAAAAATTCCTCAGTATGCCTTCCTTCGGAGGGGAAGTAAAGCCGGCGGTCCCATGTCGTAGATGTATGGCATGAAAAAGAACCTTCCACTAATTACATTTGTAGAAGCTAAAATGTGTAGGTTAGTTTGATAACGCTCTATTAGTTCCAACGTTCGTCACCGGGTACTTACTGCGATGGCATTTAGTAGCCACGTCCGCAGCCAGGTGTCGTGGATGGTATCATTTGGTGGCAAAAGTAGGTACTACTTGAAAAAATTAATCGTATGCAGTCCATCTACCTGAATCACAGATAACACACACTAATACAGCCATCACAATTAACACCGGTTATCAGACAAATTCTACACACTCACAAAGTACACGGGGCTACATGACTGCATTGTCGCAGCCCCTAAACTAATGAACCAACCAACCAACCAACCAGTTCAAAATTTTAAAAAACTATCTCTAGGATTGCTGAGGAAAGAAGCAACCCCTTCTCTTCTCAAATATTCCTCACGAGAATGAGTGTAACCCGTTTCAACTCTAAGACTTGTAACCGTTCACACTCTCTTACTTCGGGGGGTAGTGGTAATTATTAATACCATAAGGGAATATTTACTTAAACATGCATTTACTACTCTTTCTCTTTCTTCTTCATAGCACAATAACAATCCACTTTCATATTCTACAACCAACTGCCCAGCCAATATCATTTTTCTCTTCTAAAAAAAAAAAAAAAAACAATCAATAGACCTGACACTATCTAACCAAAACTTCTTACAATCTCCATAGAACTTGTACACAGATGTGAAACTCAGTAAATATAAGAACTGAAAAACATGTTACCTCATATGGTCAAAGAGAAAAGAAAATCAAGCCAACATCGTACATAGATATTGTACACAGATGTGAAACTTCATTACTCATGGCCTCCTTCATTACCAAGGAGTAAGCATGATCCTAACCTAAACTTAATCTGAGAATAGAACTACTAAGAACATTGTAACCTCGTAACCTAATGTTACAGACTAAAATTAAATTAAATTCTGTCCACCTCGAAGCGTAGTGACTAGCATTCTTGGCTGTCAAGGCAGAGACAAATCCTAATCGATTCCCGGCTCTGCCAAGAAATTTTATTCTGGTGTTAGGGCCGGAACGGGGTACACTCGTAAGACAAAGCTGAGAAGAGGTGGGCTGGATTCCTACTTTAGCCATCCTGGAAGTGGTTTTCCATAGTTTCCCATTTCTACTCCAGGAAAATGCTGGGATAGTAACTAACTTAAGGCCACGGCCACTTCCTACCCAATCCTATCTCAGTTACAAATACCACACCCACGTACACGGGGCTACATGACCACGATGTTGCAAAACCCCTAAATAGAATCAACTACAATCATTCAACGAAATTACATTTCTTGACATAGCCGGGAATATTGGAAATAACTGTTCCCGAAGGAAATAGGATGTAAAATTTTCCGATTGAGCTATGTACATTAACAAATTCACAAAGACATTTGATAAAATGGGCTCTTCAGTTGGTTATGGTACACTGGGGCGAAACGCTGGCAACTGTTTTGAGCTAGCCGGACCATTTTATCAAATTTCTTTGTGAATCTGTTAATAGCCGGGAATCAAAACCAGAATCCCTGAGACCGGAGTCTCAATACATACACGGAGACCCAAAAAGGCAGCAATTACCGAAATACACAACGCCGATGACCACGATATACCAAGCAACGATGAAAAATAGTGGGCTGTAAACAAAGGTGCAGTCAAGTAGCATGATGGCGAGCGGGCAAGCACGACACGACATGATGATAGCTTCCTCACTGGGTCATGAACCTACGACCTCTTGCTAATGTTAGGGTACTGTAATGAGCGCTATGAACCGCCTCCTCTTCACGACACTTTCACATTTCTCTTTAGGGTAATCATTAAATTATTACGAGTCCTTTGACTTCCATCCTTAAATGCAGGTTTCGGGAGTAACACATCTCTTCTCATACCGTTACTAGTAACAGTTCCTTATTACGGCAATGACGTTACTATTTAAACTCAGTAACTGATACGCCGCCATTTTCAACTGTGACGAAGTAACGCAAAAGCTCGTTCCTTTAGCAAGATTGATTTATTTCTCCTTTCCGATGAGGCCTGCTAGGGACTTCATGCCAATTTCAATTCTTCACACTTTGTTGTTTTCTCTTCCGTTCCCTCCAGTACTCCTTCATCCGTTCACTATGCTGCTTCTTTCTGTCCTCGGACCACTTCGCACCAGGTTTCTTTGGCAATCTTCCTTGGAATCCTTTCATACTTAATACCCTTTTTCTAAAGATCTCTCTGTTCACCGTTTCTTCTTCACTTATATTATTTCTTTCTAAATCTTTCTTTACTTCTTGAATCCAGCTAGTTGTTGCCCTTTTCTCCCGAAGGTACTTGACTATCATTTTTGTTAATCTGGAATCATCCATTCTGTAAATATGTCCAAAAAATTGCAATCTCCTTTTTCTTATCGTTTCTGTTATATTTTCTATGTTCCTGTATATTTCATCATTAGATCTTAATTTCCATACTTCTGCTGTTTTCACTGGGCCTAAAATTTTCCTCATGATTCTCCTTTCTAGTACTTCAAGTTTATCTAATCTATAGTTTAGTACCAGACATTCACTTGCGTATAGGCTTTCCGGTTTCACCACTGTAGTGTAGTGCCTTATTTTAAGATTTTAGATAAGCAGATTTATTTATTTATTTCCACAACAGGGCAGTGCAACAATTACAGTAGCTGCTGCTGATGATGATGATAATTGTTGTTTTAAGGGGCCTAACATCTAGGTTATCGGCCCCTAATGGTTTGGGTGATCGTGAAGATGAAAATGAAATGTAAACTTATAACTAAAACTAACTACTAATTTATATACTAGAAGAAGAAATGGAAAACAAAAGGAAAATAAGGCAAATAAAGGACAGGAGGAAAAGAAAGGCGAAGAATGCGGATTGAGGGACT
The DNA here is from genome assembly GCA_946902985.2 of Meconema thalassinum. Lineage (NCBI taxonomy): Eukaryota > Metazoa > Arthropoda > Insecta > Orthoptera > Tettigoniidae > Meconema > Meconema thalassinum. The sequence continues at coordinate 68,041,699 of OX336399.1, read as the reverse complement.
TGGAAGGAAGGAGAGCCATGAAAAGCAGATAGGAAAGTGAAAGAGGAAAGAGTCCACCTCAGAAGTAATGGATGGGGGGGGGGGGGGGGCACCTCAGGAATCCCTCGGGGTCGCCAACTCCCGAACTCACCAGCCGTGAACCCCTGAGGGTGTAGCAATGTCCAGGGTGCACCAGAAGTGTGGTGGGGCTACATACACCCTGCCTCCTTGAGGGCCTTGAGCAGAAGGCAGGTGACAACATGAAAAGAAAAAAAAGGCTAACCCCTCGCAGAAGGAGGGTATCATGAAAGATGAGACAAGGGCCAATTAAGGCGGGAAACGAACAGACCCTAATACCCTCGGGGTCGGAAGAGAACAAGAGTTGACCTTTGGGGAAGAGAAGAGGTATAAGGGATAGAGTGAAAATTGTGTCATCGTGAGAATTTCGAGTTCAAACTCTGTCCATGAGGACAAAATTGATGTAATAATACTGTAATAATAATAATAATACAAAAGCTTCGCTACCTACTGCAAACAACCTTACACTGCTCTTCCCTCTAACCCAATTCACATCAATGTCAGCTCATTATGCCTCACGTGACGTGTTACCATAAAGTTTCGCTCTCCATGTCCTTGGGGAGAATAAGAAGATAGACCAAAAGGGACGAGAAGATAAAGCAGGAGACTTGATACTGACTTGACCTTGAAAAAAATCATTGTAGCTCTACCACAGAATGCCTCCATTCCTCTCAGTAAAAATCATAATAATTGTAATGACATTTTTACCATCCACTTGGTCCGCATTTGGAACGAATGTTTTTGTTCTTCATCATTCTCTCCTTCTTCGGTCGGTCGGTTTCAATCATCAGACACCAACTGCCCGCCTTCCAACGACAATAAAAATAATATTTCCAGTCTCATTAGATGGATAACTATCGTCAAAAAACTGTTGGTAATAACAGATATTGGGTGCAAGGCTTCATCGGAAGGAAACCGCAGATACCAACCACTCCTGTTTTCTTTTTTATTGGACCGAGGAAAAGAAAGATGTAGCGTTAATGGCTTTACCAGTATTTGTCTTAAGAACCTTGAGACACATATGTTTTTCTTATTTGTAGATATGGACCAAGTGGAGATGTTGAAAGACTCCAGTGTGAAACAGGACGTATCTCAGTGTTAAATGGAAATTGATTATTTATTGCACCACTCTTGCCGCCTGCTTCGTTACTTGAGTTCTTCGGATGCCTCGCTTTATATTCGAGGTACTAGATATCTTGTTTTGTGATGACAAACCAGTACAATGACAAACGATAAATTAACATGGCATTTGCTCAAAGGACATTAGGTCATCAGCAATAATTTCCATCCATTAGAGTTTACTTTTTTGTAAAACAGAACAAAAAGAATAAAATAAAACGTACTAAATGATACTCGGTGGCCGTGCGGGTAAAATTGCTCACCTTATCGCAATGAAAATTTGCTGCAAATCAGTAGATAAGAGGTTTGAACCTCGGTGCTCACTGCAGCTATCCTGAGTGTGGCTTATCCCCGGCGTTAGTAAGTTATGATATTTCAAACCGCAGGACACCTATCCCAACGACTGTCTGTTAGGTAGTTAGCCCGAAGGCTGATTGGAGCACCGCCGTTAGGTTATGTGGGTAGATACCCACAAAAACCCAAGGCAGTGCTATATTGAGGCGTTCTAGGCAAGATGAGGAGTGAGGTAGTTAGCCATTGCTTTCCTCACTGATTGTGATTTCCTCTGCAAGCTGTCTATACTTGGTGATTTCTTCATTGTGTTTCCGTTCGATATTGGTGTCGTTGGGGACTGCTATGTCGATTATAAATGTAGTGCCATCAACCTTATTTACTACTATGATGTCTGGTCGATTGTGATCTATTGTTTTATCTGTCACAATACCAGTGTCCCAATATATTTTACACAATTCATTTTCGAGGAGGGATAGTGGATGATACTTGTAGTAAGGGATATACTCCTCAGTTAATTTATATTTCTATGCGAGTGCTTGATGAATGATGCCTGCAACCTGATTGTGCCGTTTTGTATATTCAACTGATGCTAGTATTGGGCAACCTGCAGTGACGTGGTCAATGGTGTCGAGATGAATGGCGCATCGCCTGCATTTGTCTGAAATTACACTGGTATCTTTGATGATGTAATTCTTGTAATTTTTTGTAGCAATGACGTGATCTTATTATTATTATTATTATTATTATTATTATTATTATTATTATTATTACTATAGCTATCAGAAACACTAAAATATTGTAGAATTTCGAATATTCTACTAATAAAATCACAGATGGGCCTCATTTGGAACCAGGTCTCATTATATGATTTCCACATTAACCAGAATTCAAAAAAAGTTTTTTTTTAGTTTAATTTATTTATTTTAGTTCATTTTTAGTTCCTTCTTCTTCTTACCCATTTGTTTAAGGAGGTCCATTTGATTTTACGATGCATATGTTCCATTTCTAGCGTTGTGTTGGCGAGCAGATTGGGCCTTGTTTTATCTTCCTTTTATTGCCGGTGTTCTTTTTTCTTCATCTCTTTCTCTCTCTCTTTCTTCTCCTGTCTGTCTGTCTGTCTGTCTGTGGTGGAGTGCGAGCTTCCCCAAGATGCCAATTTCTATAATGATAGTTCGGAGACACGCTTCTTTCCCCTTCCCTGGGACTCTTCACCCATCACAGACCTTCGCGCTACCTTGGCTATATCCTCTCATTCTTTGTGCTTCTCGAATGGGCAGGAAAAAGATGGACATATTGGTAGTAACACTAACAAGAGAAGGACATCAAAATAAATCAAGAGGAATCCATATTTTCAAAACAAAGAGAATATAGTTATGTGAAATTAAAGCCGTCAGCAATTAATCATGTACATGGAAGTTAAAAAATTCAAGCGTTCATTCCAAGAACCAGACAAGAACAAAAATGAAATTGTTCAGAATATTAAAAAAACAGTATAGCTTCATTTGTGCTGAATGAAATAAAAGTTACTTTTAGACCTACTATGGTCTCCCTAACAGCTTTACATTGCACATAAAGAAAATATATTTTTGTGAGGATAGTTGAGACAACCTAAAAACAATCTTTCGACTAGTCTGTTTTTTGCCGAAATCTTATTTTAATACAAAAATGAAAAATATTTTAATCCTAAAAACGATTATTTATTATGTAAATCCTAACAAAGTACAAATCATTATTGAATTCCGAACATTGCATGTGATTGAATATTTATATCTTGAAAGACTGGTTGGTTGGTTGGTTGGTTCTTAAGTTTAGGGGCTGCGACAACGCGGTCATATAGCCCCGTATACTTTGGGTGTGTGTAGAATCTGTCTGATAACCGGTGTTAATTGTGATGACTGTAATAGTGTGTGCTGTCTTTTTTTTAAAATTTAAGTACTGCAACTTAGAATTTTTCAAATAGTTCCTACTTTTGCCGCCAAGCGCCACCGTCAACGAGTACTAGGCCAAGTTCGAAACTCAGCTACTAGACGCCACCGCAGTCGGCTCTTGGCAACGAACATAGAAACCTAAGAGCGTTGTTTACATTAACCTATCCAATTTAGATTCACACAGGTGAAATTAGTGGAAGGTTCTTTAACATGCCATAAATCTCTTGAAAGACTATTGGACTTGGTGTTATTTTTGTAGAATCCCCAATATTTCACACTCGTATATAACCCGACCTGTCTGCTTTTTGGAGACAGAAATAATATCATTACGTAGAAAAGTCCTTGAAGATGATGATGATGATGATGATGATGATGATGATGAAGAAGAAGAAGAAGGAGATGTATTTATCTCAAAAAGTCAATTTTTGGACTTGCCTATTTTTTTTAGAATGAATCCTTCAATTACAGTATAACGACTGATCCCAGTGGAACTCGAACCAGCAACCTTCAGCTATCCAAGCCAGTGCTCTGACCACTACTGTATGTTTCACTTTGGCAATGATGCATCTGTGACGCTGACATGCGCTAGCCAATCATTCTTTGTAGCGAATGCAATTCTTGTCAGTCGTCCCGGAGGTCCAGGTTTGACTCCCGGCTCTGCCAAGAAATTTAATTTAATTAATTAAATTATATTGTATCATATATTTTTAAATAATGTACCTTCTCTGTGACTAGGTTTATACAATGTGAAACAAAAATGTTCCTGTCCTTAATTGTAAACATTGAACAAGAATTAAAATGATAATATAAGAATTAAAAATATTTGCTGAAGGAAGTTTTTTTTTTTTTAACTCTTCACATTTGATTGATGTTTGTCCTTTGTTATATGGTTGTTGTTAACATAAACAAGGAAGGACACTTTGTATATATAGGCCAAATGTAACAGATTTCTATACATCATTACGAAAATAAGCGTAACTCAACTTAATCGATTATTCTTATTTGAACTTCTTTTCTTATTTCGTGTCTACTAAGTAATTAATCTATTCTTCGATCAGTCGATTAATCTATTATTCCGATAGTCGATTAATCGATTGAACGGTCTGTTGATTAATCGAATAATCGTTATCGATTAGTTACAAATTATTCGATGAATCGTTAAGGAACATCGTTTACTACCAACTCGGACACAACGAAAAACAGCAGTCATTTCAGGGATATTTCCGACCTGGTTGGTTGGTTCTTCATTTTAGGGGCAGCGACAACGCGGCCATGTAGCCCCGTGTACTTTGGGTGTGTGTAGAATCTGTCTGATAACCGGTGTTAGTTGTGATGACTGTATTAGTGTGTGTTATCTGTTTTCAATTCAAGTAAGAGGACTGTAAGCATTGAATTTTTTTCAGTAGTTACTAGTTTTGCCGCTAAACACCACCGTCAACGACTACTAGTTCAGAACTTGGTAACCAGAGGCCATCGCAGTCGGCTCCTGGCGACGAACGTCGGAACCTAAGAGCGTTTGTCAAATGTTTAACCAATATAATTTAGCTTCACACAGGTGTTGCCTAATTAGTGGAAGGTTCTTTAACATGCCATAAATCTATGACATGGGACCGCCAGCTTAACTTCCCCTCCAAAGTAAGGCATACTAAGGGATTTTTAACGCTCTTAAAAAATCCGACGACTTCGGCCGGGTTTGAACCCGCAATCTTGGGCATAGAAGCTCAGCATGCTACCAACTACGCCACCGAAGTCACCATTTCCGACATGTGCGTGTCATTTTAATTATTGTGCCGAGTCCTAGAAATACGATAGAGCAGAAGCTTATTAACTACGCCATCTACATAAATGTGATTTAAGAGGTTGGATAAAGAACCTGTATGTGCTTGTGACAAGGGTTGTTTCTAGAACACCCTGTTTATGAAGAATGTTTTGCGGGTGTGATAAGGTATCGGTTGAAATGTTAATGGCAACAGTATGGGTGGGCTGTCATTGCGCTTTACCACTGACTACATGAATATGCAAGTATCGCCCGTCTAATCCATCTACTTCCATACTGGGACATAATTAACGCAAAACCTTATCTATGTTTCCTATAGGCATCTTGCCCTGTACACTACACGTCAAGGTGAATGGGGGCTATCACGATTTATCGATTTGTTCTATTTGTTACGATTCATTTCGGACTGCACACACAAGCAGAATTTGTTCCATCTTGTTGATCGAGCTGTATGATTTATTTACAGTATATATTTATTTATTTATATATATATTTATTTATTTATTTATATGCAACCGGCCGTGGTGGCCGAGAGCGCTAACGCGCTACCTCGTGTCTCGCTGGCATCGGGTGAGCGTGGGTTCGAGTCCCACCTCGGCCGTCCTGAAAATGGTTTTCGTGGTTTCCCATTTTCACCACCAGGCAAATGCCGGGACGGTTCCTTTCAATAGGTCCACGGCCGATATACTATCCTAATCCCTTCCCTGACCCGTCCTCAAAAGAAAAATACATGGCCATTGGCTGCATTAATAAAATTATTATTTATTTATATGCATGAGCCTCCGTGGCTTAGGCAGCAGCACGCCGGCCTTCCACCACTGGGTCTGTGGTTCAAATCCCGGTCACTCCAAGTGAGATTTGTGCTGGACAAAACGGACGCAGACAGTTTTTTCTCCGGGTACTCCGGCTTTCCCCGTCACAAATTCCATTCCAGCAACACTCTCCACTCTCATTTCATTTCATCTGTCATTCATTTAATCATTGCCCCAGGGGAGTGCGACAGGCTTCGGCAGCCGGCACAGTTCATATTTTCGCCGCTAGATGGGGGCTTCATTCGTTCCATTCCCTGACCCGGTCGGTCGACTGGAAGCAGGCTGTGGATTTTCATTTCATTTATTTATATGCCAGTATGTGGCGGATGGTTTTTACTGCCGGATGCTCTTCCTGACGCCAAACTCAAGGGAGCAGCTAATGAGACATGAAAGGAATGAAGATGAATCAAATTGGGCAGGAATATGGAAGGAAGCGGCTGTGGCCTATCTGAATTTAATTATCTATATATATTTATTTATTCATTTATTCATTTACTTACTTATTTAAGCCTCCGTGGCTTAGGCGGCAGCACGCCGGCCTCTCACCGCTGGGTCCGTGGATCAAATCACGGTCACTCCATGTGAGATCTGTGCTGGACAAAACGGAGGCAGACAGGGTTTTCTCCGGGTACTCCGGTTTTCCCTGTCAAAATTTCATTCCAGCAACACTCTCCACTATCATTTCATTTCATCTGTCATACATTTAATCATTGCCCCAGAGGAGTGCGTCAGGCCTCGGCAGCCGGCACAGTTCATATCCTCGCCGCTAGATGGGGGCTTCATTCATTCCATTCCTGACCCGGTCGGAGACTGGAAGCAGGCTGTGGATTTTCATTTCATTTACTTATTTATTTATTTATTTATTTAATTACTTATTTACTTATGTATTAGTCTGCCTTCGAGAGGCGTTACATTCCGAAATATTTAATTTCATTAGAACGACTTTATGCCCTCATGAAATGTAGCGGTTACTGGTAACTAGTTCTTTTGTCGGAGCAGGACTAAACTGTACATATATTTGCCATAGTACGGAGCATAATGCTATCGAGGGCCGCGTAGCTTGGCAAATGACCTGATAATCAGCACCCGTGTTAGGTGTGGGTGGAATTGTGTTTGTGACAACAGGGGAATTATTAGCACGCCGCGTTATAAATGGTGTGACAAGATCCTATCGTGTGTAAGGAAGTTGTTTAGAAATTACTCTTGAGAGATTAGATAAAATCACCACACAATACGACAACATTTATATCCCAGTATGACTTTTAGAGACCTGAGCGCAACACCGAGCTTTTGTTGTTTCATTTAGGGGGCTTGACATCATCATGGTGATTTTCGGCGTGTTCTTAGGTTGGTGTGTGTAAAATGTTTCTGATAACACGTATTGTTATTATTCTCGTATCAGAAACATACATTTTAAACATATAACACAGTTATTATATTATCTTTGCCCAAAACTTGGCCACTTCCAGTGCACTCTGTGCTCCCCGACGAAGATCTTCTTCCGTTCAGGATGCTGGGCACAGTCGACACTCAATCATATGCTGAACAGTCTGGTCTTCTCCACAATCACATTGAATATCATCCTGGTCAATGTAACCCCATCTTGCCATATTAACCCTTGATCTGCCTACTCTAGAGCGCAGTCTATTCAGGGACTTCCAAGTCGTCCATTCCTCGTCATAGCCAGGAGGTAGAGTTTCAGAAACATTTTCCCAACCAGGGGGAAGGTTGGTCGTAACCCTCCACATTTGCAACCTACCTTTTTCAGCAGTGGTTCTAAGTTCCTTAGATGTTCTAAGGAAACTCTTCCTGGACTTCAGTCGTTGCGGCTGCTGTTCGTGTCCATATAGAGGATGAGTTCTTTCATGCTCCACTGTCTTTCGTTCCTTGTTCGCAGCTATTTCTCTTCGAACAGGGGGTGGTGCTATTCCTGCGAGGAGATAAAGCCATTCGAATTGAGTTGATTTCAAGCAACCTGTTATAATTATGCAGGTATAACACGTATTGTAGTAGATACATTTAGCTAAAAGCACCTCAAATTACAAAAGTTAATCTTGATATTGGTGATTTGCGAGTGGTTACACATACACATTGTTGGTTTTACCTCAGGACAGTGATATTTTTCGTTATCGTTTTATCCTCCAGGGTTGGCCTTTCCCACGGACTAAGCGAGGGATCCCACCTCTACCGCCACTGAGGGCAGTGTCCTGGAGCTTGAGACTCTGAGTCGGTGGATACAACTGGGGTGTGTGACTAGCACTTCACCCAGGCGGCCTCACCTGCAAAGCGAACAGGGGCCTTATGAGGGGAAGCTTGGGAGGGATAGACAAGGAAGAGGAAAGGATACGGTCGTAGCCTTACTTTAGGTGCCATCCCGGGATTTGCCCGAGGACGAAGTAGGAAACCACTTCGAGAATGGCTGAGGTGGGAATCAAACACCCTCTACTCATTTGCATTTGGACCACCCGAGGCTGAGTAGACCCCGTTCCAGTCCTCATACCACTTTTAAAATTTCGTGGCAGAGCCGGGAATCGATCCATGGACCTCCGGGGGGGGGGGGGGGGGGGCAGCTAAGCATGCTGACCACTACACCAAAGAGGTGACTTGGACAGTTGTTTTCAGATACGTCTCCATATTAGATCTTACAATACATTATAAGTAGACAACCACTCTTCTTTTTTTTTTATCATTTCAAATGATCTTGTCGACTTCATCGTTATACTTGAGTCAAAAGTTATGCGTTACGGAGACGGAGACGGTGACGTCATGCAGCCGCGCGGGAAGCCTAAGTTAATGGATAATGGACGGCGAGTGCGTGACGTCATGCAGGCACGCGGGAAGCCTAAGTTAATGGTTAATGGAGTCTGTTGAATGAGTCCTGGGGCGTCGAGCGACCTGGGGCTTCGAGCGAAGCGAAAAGAATACAGTGTGACTCCTAAAGAGGTGTACAAGATGTCAGATAAGAATACAGGGCGACTCCTAAAGAGATATACAAGATGCCAGATAAGAATACAGGGTGCCTCCTAAAGAGGTGTGCAGGATGTCAGAGCAAAATACAGGGTGACACTTAACGAGGAGTACAGTATGTTCGATTCAATTCAAATACAGGGTGACCCTTAAAGAGGTTTACGAGATATCAGATTCAAATAATGGGTGACCCTTAAAGAGTTGTAAAAGATGTCAGACTCAAATACAAGGTGACCCTTAAAGAGGTGCCCGCGCGGGAAGCCTAAGTTCATGGGTAATGGAGTCTGTTGAAAGAGTTCTGAGGCTTCGAGCGAAGCGAGAAGCTCTCCTGAGCCTTTCTAACATGTGTAGCATTTGTAGCATGCGTTATTTGAAATGATATAACGTCTAGTCTTTCAGACTGACTGTTCTTTTTCTTTAGTTCTAGCTTTAAACCGTCATCTCAGAAGAGTACTCGTAGGTCATTTTGGCATACTTGTTTACAATTCTAATTTATGGCTAATTGCTTAAATGTGTCACAGCAATAGTAGCTACACCTATATACGTTAGTTGACGGAGAGAGACTGTTTGTTGATGGGAGATTGTAGATATTAAAATAAAATGTTCCTTTTGGGGGGGATTAATGCTTTAGTATGTATCCGTAAAAGTTGTTTTTGGAGGGCAGTGACCGAGTTTGGATCTGATGATGCTCGCTTGACGAGCGAAATAATTATGTCATCCTAACTCTTCTAGCCAATATTTTTAGCGTAATTTTATCCACGATTGTTTCCGCATATCAAGTAATTGTTATTATTTTGTGTTGACCATTTGAAATAATGCTACATCAATGCACTCACTCACTCACTACTTATTTTAAGTTTCGAATGTTCTCCTTGTGTCTGGATGTTAATTTAGAGGTGCAAAGAGGAATGGTTAGTTCTGCAGAGCTCTGAATATTCTCCTTAAGTCTGAATGGTAAAGTACAGATGTAGAGAGGAATGGTTAGTTCTGCAGAGGTCTGAATATTCTCCTTCAGTCTGAATGGTAAAATGGTTAGATCTTCAGAGCTCTGAATGTTCTCCTTGAGTCTGAATAGTAAAGTACAGGTGCAGAGAGGAATTGTTAGTTCTGCAGAGCTCTGAATATTCTCCTAGAGTCTGAATGGTAAAGTACAGGTGCAGAGAGGAATGGAAGCGGTAGCGAAGTGGCGTTCTCTTTTGTTTGTAGCGGCCAACATAACTCAACCCCCACCTCCAACTCCCGCTTGGCTTGGTGCGGTTTTGCATAGAGAACTGCTCGCTCCACAAGATCCTATCACAGCAATTGAACTAGGCCTGGCCCAGTAAATGTTAGTTTTGACAAATTTACTTCTTTACAAAGATATCACCGTGTTCCTAAACTTCATGGGAGCATATACAGTGCTGGAGTTTTAGAACAAGTGTATTTTGATTCAAATTCAGTGGAATCCCATTGATACAAAGCTTCATAACGGCCATATAAATACAAGCTACTTCATTCTCTCGGCATTACTCTCTATTTTCCGTCCGTCTGTATGTCTGTCTGTCAGTTTGTCCTCCTGTCTGTCTTATATGTTTCCTCTATTTTATCTCTTTAATTTCTGTTCGTATGTTTGTCTGTTTTCTGTCTGCACCGCCTAGGTGGACGTGATGGTACAGTGGTCAATCTGCTTGTCTCTCGATAAGGTTTGATTCCCGGTCAATGTATGTGAGATTTTGGAAGTGAAATTTCACGTCCTGTTGTTCAGATTCCACGTTAAAAATGGGAGGTCACATAAATCTACAGGCTTCCTTCCTTTTCCTTTCTGCACCTCTTCTGTCTGACTTATCTGATTTCTGTCCGTTTGCTTTCTTTTATGTTCGTATGCTCTTTTTTTTAAATTATGTACAGTATGTCTGCAAGTCTTCTACTTGTCTTAACTTATAGGCTCTCAGTAGATTTGCCTGTCTGTTTTCTGTATGACAGTCTTATCTGCTTTCAGTTCGTCTCACAGTGGTCGTAATTGCCGCAAACCGGGCCAAAATTAAGTTTTGTTCGATTTAGATAACAATTTGTATATGGATGTTTTCATGGTCACTGATTATTAATTTGAAATTACATTTTTGAAGAACAAATTGGTGGAATTAATAAGGCGAACTAAAAATGTTAACAACTGTTTTGATTCATATGAAAATTTGTATTTATTTCAACCTATATGTTTTGATTTTATGCATCGGCTAGAAATTTTAGAATCTATTTACTGTTGCCTGCGTAATCTAGGATAAAGAATGCTTTTTAATCGGTCAACACTTTTCTTTTCAATTAAATTAACACTTACCTACCCACACTTACTAACCTAAAAAAGAGAGTGTTCTTAAACTATTGGCATGCATTGTAAGATTTTTATACAGGGTCTACTAAATTGGCGAAGTATCGTTAAGAGCAAGTGATCCACGAGACTACTGGTGCTGTGGGAACAGCCAGGTGTTTCTATATGAGTAATCTTTAACAAGCTAATTGTTTATTATAGCCATCCAGCTACATGTATTGTCTACCCCACACACATCCTGGCTGATCACGCATCAATTACTGTATCTTATATCTTTATTATTACTTACAAGAGGATAATATGTTTCAGGGTGTGGTGTGTGTAAGGTCCCCTTTGATCAGTCTGTTGTAATTTTGTTGATTATTTTATGGGGATTCACCTCGTGGATTGAACTCCATATCGTATCCATGACTGGGAGGTTAGGACGCTTGCCTTTGCTCCTAAATGCCCCGGGTTCGATCCCTGATCAGACAAATGGATTTTAACCTCCAATCTTAAATGTATTTCTCTAACTCAGGGACTGGGTATACGTGACATCTTCGCCTTCATTTAGTCTTCATCACGACCTGGCGGTCACTCACGGGCGTCAATTCAAAATATCTGCATCAGTTTAATAATAATAATAATAATAATAATAATAAAAATCATAATAAAACTTTCAGACATAAGGTCTACACTTGGGAAGCTGCATCGGAAGATAAGCCCAGCAGACCTAGGGGAAAATGGACTGACGAACGTCGAGCTAAACATAGCGACGTGATGAAAGAATCCTGGAAGAACAAGAAAAATAACAGCAACAGATCATAACTTGCTTTATGTAATCCTGTATGGGTCGAAACATACCAAATAAATAAATAAATAATAATAATAATAATAATAATCCGGCTTAGGATTTTTATGACACATAAATTCAAAATTTGACGAAACAAGGCCATTTAATTTTGATGGTATGGGTGAAATGAAACCATGGCTATTTATTCATAGTGGTAATAATAATAATAATAATAATAATAATAATAATAATAATCGCGCAGAACACTAGGTTAATGAAAATGAAGAGAGCCTTATGCAAGACACAGAGTGTCTACAACAAAAAATGTCTGTCCACATTCACTAAACTTCGTCATTACAACACGGTTATTAAACCTGAGGTGCTTTATGCTAGTGAGACGTTGACGTTACACACTAAGGGCGACTTGGAAAAAATCCTCACAGAGGAAAGAAAAATAATAAGGAAAATAATTGGACCAAAGCACACAGATGAAGGATACAAGCTTCACTCCAGAGACACCACAGATAAATTGTCCAACCTCGCAGCAGACATCAGAAAGAGGCGCCTAAAATTTTACGGCCACATCAGCAGACTCCCACAAACCAGACTCACCAACAAAATTCTTAGATACATACAGCGGCTCAAGATTACTACACCCTGGATGATGCAAGTCAAAATTGATCTAGTAAAAGCACAGGTCGACCCAGAAGACGTCATAGACAAAAGCGTATTTAGACACAAAGTGTACAAGTGGGAAGTGTTGTCAGAGAGAGCTGCACCTACAGCCCAAAGACCAAAGTGGACCGAAGAAAGGAAGAGGGCCTTCAGTGCACGAATGAAAGAGTACTGGAAAGACAGGAAGAACAAAAAGTCATGATTGCTTCGCGTGGTCTAATAGGCCTGTAACGTGTAAAATAAATAAATAATAATATCGTATGGCCTCGGGTGCCGGGTGCAAGCTTTGTTATTTGACACCCAAAGGGTAGCTTGTATGTTGAATTTCGTTGTTCCTTGAAGCACTATGAAAGTCAAGGAGGTTAGTTATGTAAGCTCCTTGAACACTATAGCGCTTTCTAGTAGAGAAATGAGGAACTTTGTGTTGGCGGAAACTCCCGAGATTAATTTTGCCATTATGAACACGGCCTACTGAATTCAAATGGGTTCTTTGACATGTCAACATCGTATGAAATGGTGCCGCAATTTTTGCCACCTTTCAAAAATCACTTACCACGGCCAGGAGCGAACCTGCAAGCTTGGGGTTAGTAGACCGACACGTTGACCACTTACCCACCATGGCAAGCTTAATAATAGTAATAAGTTACTATTATTAATAATGGAAGATGGACAGCAGAGAGAAAGGTGCAACACTCTGAAAGAATGAAGGAAGTGTGGAGGAAGAGAAAGGAAGATAGAACTATGAGAAGGAAATTAAATGATATTTGCGTGGTCCTTAGTTTTCGCCGGTTGACATAATGTAATGTAATAATGATAATAATAATAATAATAACAACAATAAAAGAGTAGAAGCCGTGTGCAGTGTTGCATTGTGTCTGGTTGCGATGCGAGGCGATGTTTGCATACCAGGCCTAGCCGGCCTTTCCTCTCCTCTCCTCTCCTCTCTCTCCTCCCTTGCCGGCCCGTGGACCAGTATTCAAATGTTCCCTCTCACTCACAGTCCCAGCCTGGCTTAGCTGCTCTGCGGTCCACTCCTTCCTGTCACCAACATCCTCCTGCAATACCAACTTAACATTATCTTGCGTGCGTGTACAGTATATGAAATATATATATATATATATATAAAAATATAAAGGTGCAGGTGGTATTGATGTGGTATCATTTCTGGGCTGTATACTGAAATCTCTGTCGCTTGGTACATTTTTAGCAGGGCTAAAATTACCCAAAATGCCCTAAAAACAATCAATTTTTTTCCCAAAACCTTTAAAGTTGCTTTGAAGAAGTACAGTACAACGTACCCAACTCTGACCAGAATGCACCTGCCAGATCCGCTTGGACAAATACTCCTATTATAGGAATTTAGAATGCAATTCTCATGTAAAAGCTTCCTATCATAGGAATATAGAAGGCAATGCTCATGACAAAGTCTCCTATTATAGGAATCTAGAAGGCGATGCTCATGACAAAGCCTCATATCATAGAAATTTAGAAGGCAATGCTCATGGCAAAACCGCATATTATAGGAATCTACAGTAGAATGCATTGCTCAAGTCAAATCCTGATATTATAGGAATCTAAAATGCATTGCTTATGTCAAAGCCTCTTATTATAGGAATCTAGAAAGCATTGTTTATGTCAAATCCTCCCTAGAGAAATCTAGAAGGCAATGCACGTGACAAAGCATCTTATTATAAGAATCTAGAATGCATTCCTCAAGTCAAATCCTTATATTATAGAAATCTAGAAGGCAGTGCTCATGGGTCAACAAAGCATCATATTATGGGAATCTAGAATGCATTGCTCAAGTCAAATCCTTATATTATACAAATCTAGAAGGCATTGCTTATGTCAAAGCCTTATATTATAAGAATCTAGAAGGCATTGTTTATGTCAAATCCTCTTAATAGGAATATAGAAGGTAATGCTCCATATCAAAGCCTCCTATTATAGGAATTTGGAAGGCAATGCTCATGGTAAATCTTCCTATTATAGGAATCTGGAAGGCAATGCTCATGACAAATCTTCCTATTATAGGAATCTGGAAGGCAATGCTCATGACAAATCTTCCTATTATAGGAATCTAGAAGGCAATGCTCATGACAAAGCCTCATGTCATAACCAATATCGTGCATTCTGACTACAATCTGGTGGTTGTGATTATTATTTATGTTGTTGTTGTTGTTTGAGTCTTCAGTCTTTTGACTGGTTTGATGCAGCTCTCCATGCCTCCCTGTCCTGAGCTAATCGTTTCATCTCTACATAGCTACCACACCCTACATCCGAGGCAATCTGTTTAATATATTCTAACCTTGGTCTAGCCCTACAGTTCTTGTCCTCGACCCTTCCTTCCATAACTACGGTAAGCTTGCTATTCCTGTGTGTCTTAGTATGTGTCCTACTAACCTATCTCTTCTCTTCATTAGCAGTCGCCAGAAACATCTCTCCTCTCCCAATCGCCTTAATACCTCTTCGTTTGTAACCCTATCTACCCATCTGATCTTCATCATTCTCCCGTAACACCACATTTCAAATGCTTCAATTCTCCTCTTGTCTGCTGCACCAATAGTCCAAGTTTCACTTCCATAGAGCGCCACGCTCCAGACAAAGGCTTTCAAAAATGACTTCCTAATACCTAAATCTATATTCGATGTCAAAAGATTCCTTTTTTGTAGAAATGCTTTCCTTGTCTGAGCCAACCTACTTTTTATATCCTCTTTGCTTCGTCCATCACTGGTTATTCTGCTTCCTAAGTAACAGAAGTCTCCTACTTCCTTCAGCTTTTCACCTGCCAATTTGATCTCCATAGAGGCAAACTTGAAAATCTGGGAAATTCTGCAACAACACTGTACTTTAGCCTCGAAGAGAGAGAGATAGTATCTCAGCCTTAAGTAATCTAGCAGGCAATCAATTGGGTCGCGATCAGGCGGTTAAAAACCCCGAACCTTAACCGCGATGACGGTGTGGCCGTCATCCTCCATCGTGGAGTAACAAAAAATGAAGGGGAGAACTTTATGTGACATAGTGAGTGAAGAGCCGACCGCTCTGTGAAGGGAAGGTGACGAAGCGATCCTAGCTGCTTGAAGGATATCAGATCTACCCTTTCTCGGCGTTCACACCTCGCATCTCAAGCTGTCTGTCATTCGACCGGGACGCAGTAGCCGGCCTTCCCATTGTCCTCTGTTTACAAACAACACTATAGGCCCTTCAGACACCTACCAGCCACCATATCAGGTGGTTGAAAGACCGGCATTGCGTATCCAATTGGGTCAATCTGCTTCGTAGCAGCGCGTGTTAAAGGAGAATGAAATCGCCTGTCTTTAAAATGTTTTATTTCAGGGTTGGGAATTAATGCATTACTAGTAACACAGTTACAAGTAGCCGTTACTTTTGTGGTAACGACGGGGTGACTAAGTTACTAAGTAACTGTATCGCCGTTACTTCTATTTTTTCAAAATGGAGCAATTTTGGATTTGCATGAAACTGGCAGAGAATTAACATATTATATTCACTTTACAGTTAATAACCATTTAACAAAGTCGGTCCAAGCGATTTATTTGTGTTTTATTTAGGTTTTCGACTTGTTAGTCATCAACCCAGTGGCGTAACTAAGGGGGATGATTAGGGGAATAAAACCCCCCAGAGTCAAAACATGTTAAAATAATATTAAAAAAAAAACAAGAAGTTCCGTGACGAACTAAAGAGCCTACTTTTCTTAAAATTTAAGATTCATGGCTTAATATATATGGAACTATGTAGAATAATGACGAAATTAAGTTGGTAATATCGAAATTTCTAATTAGTTCGAAATATTGTATAACTGGCATAATGAAGCCAAATAGAGCACTACAGTTGGCAGCCCTGGTGGCTGAATATATTCTTAGTTCCATCTCTTTAGGTGCAGAATACATTTGGTGGAAGTCCAATGGATATAATGGACGTTACATGCAATTAGACATTGGATCTATCAGTGCGCGTAAAATCATGTTGGCAACAATGGCATGGATGTGTTGGTCAGAAATAATCTGAAATACTATGATCTATTGCTGTGTCAATTGTGGATGAAATCCATTAGTTAGTATAGAAGTTACAGGTACTTTAAAATTGGACCTATCAGCAGGCTTAGAATCATGTTGGCAGTACTGACGTATATTAGTTACTCCAAATAAATCTAGAATGTCAGGGACTATACGTGTGTATATTTTAAAGCTGTCGGCTTGCATACTTTCTGATATATTGCTATTTGGATAGAAAATTAGAGAGAGCATTTATTAACAGTTGGCAGCCCTGGTGGATCTTAAGAATTCGCTCCTACATATCTGTTTGTGTACATATAAAACATACGAAATTTGGCTGAATTCCAATTGGTAGTGTAGAAGTTATATGAATTTAAACATTGGACCCATCATCAGGCTTAGAATTATTTTGGCAACACTGTCATGTATGTCCTCCTGGAAATTAAACTGAAATATTATTATCTATATGTGTGCCAATTTTGGAATAGCTCCCATGCATACCTTCCACGATATCCAACTTGGAGCTGAAATTTCAATTGCGATTTTTCAGCAGTTGGTAGCACTGACGTCATTTTCAAATCTAGCCTTGAGATAGATCTTTACTCATTCCTAATTTGGTTTTGATTGCTGCAGCCGTTTAGGTGTTGATAGGGACACACACACAGAGAGACAGACAGACAGACAGACAGACAGAAGGAAAGACAGACACACATTTGCCCGGATCGATCTCATAAATCTACTTTTTCCTCATTTTTGCAAAATGTGAAAAGTAGGCTAAAGATATCCCTGGATCAGTCCCGTGACCTCTACACCAAATGAAGCCAATTGATACGAGAGTTAACATCGTGGTTCCAATCTCCCACAGTGAGTCATACAAGAATATAGCTGAGTTCTGACTCTCGCAGTTGTTAGTTGAGGGTCACTTGTTAGGAAGATCCCACTTTCCGAGATTTCTTCGGGTTAGCGACCCCTCTTTAGCTGCTGTAGAATGGTACATAACGGTAGTAGTTAAAGGAGGCCTTTTAACGAAGAATAGACATGAATCTGAGATGGAACTTGGTACGTATATATTTCAGTGTCATTGTAGCTATCTCCTTCCGCGAATCTCGAAAAGGAATCTTATTATTCAACTCGGCCAGGCTTCTTGCTGTGTCAACTCCCGTTAGAAACCAAACTCCTATACAGATCGTCACTTGAGCACGACTTCAATTTCCCGTCTTCACTTGCTCTATTGCTTTTCTTTCTTCATCCATCCGTGGGTCTCTCTTCAATAGCTCGATGTACTGGAGTGCATTGATTGTAACGTTATCAGTGATCGTTACTAGTGATGATGGTGATTAATTTAAGTACCCATTTGTGTGAGGAGTGTATTATACTTAGTACATTATGCAACGAGCCTATAATGGCAAAAATTAAGATACGAGCATGTTTATAAAACAAGTGTATGCGAGTTTTATAATTTCCATACAAGTGTCTTAATTACCATTATAGGCGAGTTGCATACGACTGTTTATGTTCGACGAAAATTATTATAAATATTTTATGTTCGAACATAAATATTCATAAATATCTGTCGAGATTCGCCAGTACTGAACAGAGCGCATGTGACACAGAGAATACCTTGTATTTGACCATGGCCTCCTCGATTACCCCACTATGATACTAGGCCACGCAGTGAAATTTAAATTAGAAGGCCTTGGAACTCAGCGCTGGTGCGATGCTATCCATACCTAATTGGTCAAACATCTGTTTCTTGAGCTCTGATTGGTGGGAGAAACTGTCCCATAATGAAAACTTGTACTATAATGAACCTCATTATAGTACAGTTTTCTGACATATAATATTTACATTTCAACATCGTCAAAAATAAAATGTACTAGCAAACCACCTCGGCTTCGCCC
Source organism: Meconema thalassinum (assembly GCA_946902985.2). Lineage (NCBI taxonomy): Eukaryota > Metazoa > Arthropoda > Insecta > Orthoptera > Tettigoniidae > Meconema > Meconema thalassinum. The sequence continues at coordinate 68,023,079 of OX336399.1, read as the reverse complement.
AGTCTCTTTAACGGTTTACCCAGCGTGAGCTTGAAAGGCAGTTCCCAGGCGCAATTCAGAAAATCCGAGGTGAACAGCAAAACTCCAAACACTTATACTCTTCTCTGAAGTCTTAACTCGACACGGCTCGACAGTTTGATGCTGGCCGAAGCTGGGGTGATAGGCTCGCTCACTAGCTCGTTAACTCGCTCCGAAGCTAGTAATTTAAATGTCCGCTGAATGGAGATTGTAGAAGAAATGAAGACGTAAAAACACTTATAGTGGGCGATGTAGAAAAACATTCATTTATGACCAAACGAAGCCGAGCAGTAACGATTTTAGTGAATCGAGTCGAAGAAAAACCTACCGTCCGAGCGCCATTTAAGCCTACGCTGGGTAAACCGTTAAAACATATCTACTATACTATCTTCTTCTTCTTCTTCGCCTTTTCCCGTTCATGCGGGGTCGACGTTTCTGACAAGTCGTTTCCATTTTTCTCGGTCCCAAATGGTGTTTTCTGTTAACTGCTTCTCCCGGAGATCATCCTGCACGCAGTCCATCCATCTTCTTCTAGGCCTGCCTCTTTCCCTATTGCCTTCCACCTCCAGATCAAGCACTCGCCTTCCTACATAACTCTCATCCCTGCGCTTAATGTGGCCATACCAGAGCAAGCGTCTTTCTTGCACCTTTTTTGATATTTCAGTCACTTTTACGCTGCCTCGTATGAAGGTGTTTTTGATGTGATCGTTTCTTGTAGCACCACACATCCATCTTAGCATCTTCATTTCAGCTACTTTCAGTCGCTTGCACAGTGACTGCACTGTTGGCCAAGTTTCTGCTCCGTATAGCATTGCAGATCTCACTGCACATTTTATAGGCTTTACCCTTTACTGGGATATTCAGTCTCCTGTCACAGAGAATACCAGATAACCTTTTCTAGTTTAACCAGACAGCCTGAATTCGGTGGGTAATTTCCAGATCTAGATTGCCATCGTTAAATACAGTGGATCCAAGATACTTGAAACTGTCCCTTGCCTGTAGCTGGCTACAATCCATCTGAATAGTTTAATTTCCAGTTCCTCCAAGGCACAGGTATTCGGTCTTATTCCTACTGATTTTAAGGCCTCTGTCCTCTATGGCTCTTCTCCGTCATTCCAGTTTATATTCAAGCTCTTCCCTGTGTGTGCTGCATAAGACAATATCATCTGCAAATAGCAAACACCAAGGAGCTGGTTCTCTTAAGCTTTCAGAGAATACATCCTTTATAAGATAAAAAATATAGGGGCTTAGTGCAGATCCTATGAGTGTAAGAATTGTACAGCATAAAATGTTCTACAAGAAAGTCCGAGACGCTCCCCCCTGGATATGTTTCAACTTGAAGAGGTTTACCACCGTCTGTGAAACACCGTGTAGATGTTGGCACTAGACTTCATACAGAGCGCTAATTTCCATTTCCCCACTTTCCTTCCACCTGACTCTATCAATGACTTACATGCAGATGGTATTCAGCGATGCATCAAGGTCTAGAAGTGTCGAGAACAACTTTTGTTGTTTTACTTTGCGAACTTCCACTCATCTCTTTCAGAAAAAGAAGAAAAAAGAAGATGATTTCAAAACCTAAATCCAAGCCTGAATAACATTTGCATGCAATATCTTGCATTGTGTCTAGTTCCCATAACTCGAGCCCCATCATCATATAGAACAGAAGGCTCCGTTATCTCACAAGGAGATCTTATTTTAAGCGGTCTGAGCTTCTTTCTTTTCTGTGTTCCCTTCTGCTTCACGTCATATTCATTGACGCTAATTCAAAAGTCAGCTGGGCGACCATTCATATGTTGCGTTGTTCTTATGCCTTCTTCGCCACACAGATAAACTTGGAAAGCACTTGGTGCGTTCAAAGATAAATATTGATTTTGTGAGTGGCTTCGGTGGCGTAGTTGATAGCAGGCTGAACTGCTGTGCCCAAGATCACGGGTTCAAACCTGGCTGAAGTCGTCGGATTTTTAAGAGCGTTAAAATCGTTCAGTGTGCCTTCCTTTGGAGGGGAAGTAAAGCCGGCGGTCGCATGTCATAGATTCATGGCATGAAAAAGAACCATCCACTAACTACACTCGTGTGAAGCTAAAATTTGTAGGTCAGAATTAATAACGCTCTATTAGTTCCAACGTTTGCCCCCAGGTGCTGACTGCGATGCCATCTAGTAGCCATATCCGTAAGCTAGATGTCGTGGACGGTAGCATTTGTTGCAAAAGTAGGAACTACTTTAAATTACTGTATGCAGTCCTCACTTGAATTAAAGAAAACAGATTACACACACTGATACAGTCATTACAATTAACACCGGTTATCAGACTGATTCTACACACACCCAAAATACACGGGGCTACATGACCACGTTGTCGCAGCCCCTAAACCAATGATGATGATGATGATAATTGTTGTTTTAAGGGGCCTAACGTCTAGGTTATCGGCCCCTAATGATTTGGATGATCGTGAAGATGAAAATGAAATGTAAACTATAACTAAAACTAATTACTAACTTATATACTAGAAGAAGAAATGGAAACTAAAGGAGAATAAGGCAAATAAAGGACAGGAGGAAAAGAAATGCCCTCAACCCTCGAAGAATGCGGAGTGAGGGACTTGGAAGGAAGGAGAGCCATGAAAGGCAGATAGGAAAGTGAAAGAGGAGAGGGTCCGCCCCACAGGTAATGGATAAAAGGGGGGAAACTGGACCCAGCTCAGAAATCCCTTGGGGTCGCCAACTCCCGAACTCACCAGCCGTGAGCCCCTGAGGGTGTAGCAATATCCAGGGTGCACCAGAAGTGGTGGGGCTACACACACCCTGCCTCCTTGAGGGCCTTGAGCAGAAGGCGGGAGAGAACATGAAAAGAAAAAGAAGGCTGACCCCTCGCAGAAGGAGGGTAACCGAAAAGATGAGACAAGGACCAATTAAGGCGGAAAAGGAAGAGACTCCCTAGGCCTCGGATACCCTAATACCATCGGGGTCGGAAGAGAACAAGAGTTGACCAAGTGAGGTCGACAGGAAAGAAGATGGAGAGGAGCCCGGCACAAGTAAGTGGAAGCAATGCCGGACTCAGCTGGGGCCCGTGGTCTCCAACCCACGTCCCACTAGATGTGAGCCCCTGGGGTCTAAACTAATGAACCAACCAACCGACTCATAATTAACCCCGTAGAAACTGTGGTTATCACGGGGCAGACTTACAACGGTGGAGGTAAGTAGTTGGAGTGTAGAATATTTTCAGTAGTGTACGCACTGCAGTGTAGTGCGAAAGGCGGTGCTCCTCACGTCCGCATGGGACACTGTTATATATGGCGCTCTGGGCCGCACTACACGGCCCTGTGACAGTATTTATCACTGCCTAGCTTTACAAGCCCTGGGACATTCAATAAAACCAGTCCTGCTTGCCAAAGTGGCCGAGTGAGGCAGGCCTGTTCTTCGCTCCACTTCTTCAACACAAAATAATTTCCTTCATTAATAGTTCTTCTTGTTAATTCGTTTGAGTGTCTTGGGACATCTTGTTCATCAGCCCCGTGTATTTGTATGTGTGTTGAAATTGTCCGATGACATGTGATGAGTAAGGCCCGGATTTGTTTAAATGATTTTTAGCCTACTTTTCACATTTTGTAAAAATGAGGAAAAAGTAGACTTATGAGATCGATCCGGGCAAATGTCTGTCTGTCTGTCTGTGTGTGTGTGTGTGTGTGTGTCCCTATCAACTCCTAAACGACAGCAGCTATTGAAACCAAAGTTGGTATGAATAAAGAACTTATTTATTTATTTATTTATTTATTTATTTATCGTATGGCTTTTGTGCCGGGAGTGTCCGAGGACATGTTCGGCTCGCCTGAGTCTGTAGCTGCTTCCAGCGGACACCCTAAAGGGTGAGCTACAAGTTCCGTTCAATTTCAAGTAGTTCCAACTTTCGCCACCAGATATCAATGATACCTAGTGGTGAACGTTGGAACTTTGATAGAGCGTTCTGACGAAATCTAACCTAACAATTTTGCTTTACACAAGTTTAGTCTGTGAAAGGATCTTTTACATGCCATAAATCTATGACATGGGACCGCCGGCTTTACTTCCCCTCCGAAGGAAGACATACTGAAGGATTTGTAACGCTCTTAAAAAATCCAACGACTTCGGCCGGGTTTGAACCCGCTATCTTGGGCACAGCAGTTCAGCATGCTACCGACTACGCCACCGAAGCCGCTAAAGAACTAAGGCTGAATATCTCACGGCCATATTTGAAAATGTCATCAGTGCTACCAACTTCTGAAAAATTACAATTGAAAATTGAGGTCTATGTTGGATACCTCACAGAATGCTGAAAATCGCATCAAAATCCATCCAATGTTTCTCGAGATTACCCGTTACATCCTAAAACCGGGAACTTTGTTACTACCGTATGTAGAGATAGACAAACTCATTCACGTCAGTACGTCATGGACAGACACTCTCTTGTTTTCTATCCATAGTCGTGAAATAAGTAAGCCATTTTATGACCTAATGAACTATTACCCCATTCATACCAGCAATTACTTTAAAGACAAAAGCAGTAGAGAAGATAAAGTACCTTGCATTGGAGAATTTGTTGATAAGTTCCTTGAGATTGAAGTCTACCTGAGCGGGGGGTCGAACCGCTGACATCACGAACTTCGTCTCACTAGAGTGGTTGAGTTACTGATGGCCATTTCTTCATTATATTTATAGGGTGTGTATATGGGAATTTTCTGGTAATAACTTAATATATTTTTAGACATCTCGTAAGAAGATTCATTTCAATCGCCGTCCAGTTTCAGTAAGAAAGGTTGTGCGGCAACAATGATAGAATCAGCAGGATAATTTACGATCAAACGACTTGATGTCTTTTATTTTCTATTTTTTTCTAAATGTCTAACACCTGCGCATGTGCGCAGCGGGATCTTGCGTGATTACTTTCGTAATTATGTTGGTATGAATGAGAAGAAATCGAAGTGTAATTATTATTACCTGCGGATTGCAACAACGATAACACGCCTGTTGTTGCTGCAGTGTTAATTATAATGTTGGCTGCAATGCGTGCGCATGCGTGTGCTTAGTTGCTTGATTTGTGCTATGGACGTACGGATAATCAACACATACATACATACTCATGGGGGATGTTAACGATAACATTCAGTATGAGGGGACTGCGTGGTGTTGGGGTGGCGCGCCTACCTCTCACCCGGAGGCCCTGGGTTCGATCCCCAGCTCCGTCCAGGGTTTTAGAAACTGAGGTGAGGGCTGGAACGGTATATACCAATTCATAGCTATTGTGCATTAATCATAATCCACCTCCGCCACTCCCCTAAATTCTGGTAACACCCTCTTCCGCTAAATTGAACAGTCTGAATAATAAACAAGATGTTCAGTAAAGAACATATAGCCTACTTTCTCCTAAATGCATGGGGATTGTTATAACTCTTTGTCCTTTTCAAGGAGTATCATTAAATGTTGGTTGTCGTAGCTTGTTGAAATACAACGTATTATATGGATATTAAACATGAATATGAGGTGTTCTTAGCTAGTGCTATCTCTGTACAAAATTTCATTCAATTCGGTTTCATCGTATTTGAATTGATATGGTGAATCGATTTGCACACATACATGGCCGCTATCTGCAAACCAATGGGCTGATGACCTTGTAGTTCAGTCAAAATATGCTTCCCACACAAAGGTATGTGGTTGCAAAATATGGTAGAGATCAAATAATTAGGTTGGTCGTAATTTGATTTAACCTTTTAAAAATTGGGTGGCTGCCATTACGTTTTCGTCAAGATGGCGGCGATATTAAACATGACACTGAGGTGCCCTTTACTAGTGCTATCTCTGTACCAAATTTCGTTCAATTCGGTTTCACCATGTTTGAATTGATAGGGGAAATCGATTTGCACACATACATGGCCGCCATCTAGAAACTATTAGGCTGATGACCTTGTAGTTTAGTCAAAGGACGGCCGCCATAAAAATAAATGTTGTTGCAAAATTTGGTAGAGATCGGATGATTAGATTAATCGTAATTTGATTTAAGCTTTGAACATTTGGGTGGCCGCCATTACGTTTCCGTCAAGATGGCGACGATATAATACATGACACTGAGGTGCCCTTTGCTAGTGCTAACTCTGTACTAAATTTCGTTCAATTCGGTTTCACCATGTTCGAATTGATAGGGGGGGGGGGGCAGATTCAGAGTACACAGACTCACACACAGACTCACACACACACACACACACAGACAGACAGACAGACAGACACACAATTTTCGCCCTGTGTTGATCCCATAAGTCTACTTTCAATTTTTACAAAACTCGAAAGTAGGCTAATACTGAATGGGGGACGCAATTATACTCAGCCAACAATTTGTCTACCCCTGTCTAGCAAGACGATTATCTTGGGATGAAGAAAAGTTAAAGATCATGCTGAAGCCTGTATCGAAGGTACGACCTTCTCTTAAACAGGAAGCACCGTCATACGCCATCATTTATTAAATGAACTACTAAGCCAAGGCAATGATTTGAAGTATTTTCCTACTGGAACGTAAAAGTTGATCCATCAATACACTCAGGTATTTGTTTTCATCGTCCTAGATAATCTCTCCGATCAACAGAGTGATTTTATCATCGCGTTCTTTTCTTTACGGGCGGAAAACACCGAGTAATTACAGTACACACTGATCTTCTTGTGTGGCAGTTCTAAGTGGTTGTATGGTAAGTATAATGTTAGTGAATAGGACTCGAACCTCGACCACACCATCTGGGTGCTTGCCTTTTTTTTGTATTGTTTTGTTTTTCTTTTGATCTCCACCAACCACTGAAGGTAGCCTCGTGATTATTCCCTTCACGTATAGGTCTCGCTAATGAGTTTGACGCGAGGGGTGTCCAGTATTCTAGTGGCGATGACTGATATTTTAGGGGAGGGGGAGAAACATCACGGTTATCTACAATAAAAATAATCAATACTTTTACTTCTTTTTTAAATCGTGTATCCTCCCAGCTCGGCTTCACCCACGAACTCTGCGAGGGATCATTCCTCTACCGTCACGATACAACTGGGGATGGGACAGGCTGATCGCCCAGGTGACCGCTAACTTGGGTTTAATTAAGGAAAGTTCAGGGAAGGGATTTTGGTAGAAAATCGGCCGTTTTGCTGTTGGAAGGAACCGTTCTGGCATTTGCCTGGTGGTAAAAATGGGAAACCACGAAAATCATTTTTCAAGACTACACACGCTCTCCCGATGCCAGCGATGCCACAGTGGCCGGTAATACTATTACACTAAATTAAAAGTATCTCACTGTACATACAACTACGAGGAGGCGTGATGGTACAGCGGTCGAGTTGTTTGCCTCTCACCAAGGTGGACTGGGTTCGATTCCCTGTCAACGCAAGTGAGATTTTCGAAGTAAAATGCCATGTCCTGTGGTTCGGATTCCATCTAAAAAGGAGGTCACTTGGCACGTGATCGTTAAATTAGCGGTCACTTTTAACTACAAGCTTCCTTCCTTCCTTCCATCCTTCCTTCCTTCCTTCCTTCAAACAGATGCGTTCAGTAGGCTACCAGTAAGTGGAAGCTGAGTCTGGTCCAAATACACGGGTTACATTGGTTGCGAAGTCGAAGAACCCATAAATGCTTCAATAACAGTAGTAAGTTGTAGAAATCTTTATTGACGTTATCAAGCATGGTATTAGTGGCAGATGACCTAGGATTTACGCCCTTTAAAAAGACAATCAATGCATCACACATTCCTTTATCTCAAAAGCGTAGAGATGTATGTGGTAGTAAGATAATTACAGGAGTACGAGTGGAAAACGGTGCGCGCGTTAGATCACAAGGTGAAAGAATTTAGTCTTGTATACATATTGTGTTCTTCTCATCTGCCTCCGCGGGGGTTGGCCACGAATCTCAGAGGTGAGTGGAGGGGTAGGACGACGACAGAGGCATTCATTACTTAAATGCAAAACAAAACAACATCAACAAGCCAACAAAAATATTGACGAGATTTGTTCAGTTGATGGCAGCCAAAACCGCCGTGTCATGGTATTCATTATAACCAACCAAGGGGTGTGGAAATACAGCGCATCGCTGCAACATCGTGACCTATGGTTCGACAACAAGTAGTTTAAACCAGTTCGGTGAACAATCAGTGGGAATACATTGAGGAAAAGTGGTTTTAACTTGCTCCATCAACAATCAGTGAGAATACAGTGACAGCAAGGGGTTTAAACTGGCTGCAGCAACAATCAGTGGGAATACATTGACAGCAAGTGGTTTAAACTGTCTCCAGCAACAATCAGTGGGAATACATTGACAGCAAGTGGTTTAAACTGTCTCCAGCAACAATCAGTGGGAATACAGGGACTATAAGTGGTCTCAACCTGCTCAATCAACAATCAGTGGGAATACAGTGATAATAAGTGGTCTTAACCGGCTCCTTCAACAATCAGTGAGAGTAGATTGACAACTAGTGGTTTAAACCGGCTCCAGCAACAATCAGTGGGAATACAGTGACAATAAGTGGTCTTAACCGGCTCCTTCAACAATCAGTGAGAGTAGATTGACAACTAGTGGTTTAAACCGGCTCCAGCAACAATCAGTGGGAATACAGGGACTATAAGTGGTCTCAACCTGCTCCATCAACAATCAGTGAGAGTAGATTGACAACGAGTGGTTTAAACCGGCTCCAGCAACAATCAGTTGGAATACAGTGACAATAAGTGGTCTTAACCTGCTCCATCAACAATCAGTGGGAATACAGTGATAATAAGTGGTCTTAACCGGCTCCTTCAACAATCAGTGAGAGTAGATTGACAACTAGTGGTTTAAACCGGCTCCAGCAACAATCAGTGGGAATACAGTGACAATAAGTGGTCTTAACCGACTCCTTCAACAATCAGTGAGAGTAGATTGACAACTAGTGGTTTAAACCGGCTCCAGCAACAATCAGTGGGAATACAGTGATAATAAGTGGTCTTAACCTGCTCCATCAACAATCAGTGATAGTAGATTGACAACGACGGTTTAAACTTGCTCCATCAACTATCAGTGAGAGTAGATTGACAACTAGTGGTTTAAACTTGCTCCATCAACTATCAGTGAGAGTAGATTGACAACTAGTGGTTTAAACCGGCTCCAGCAACAATCAGTGGGAATACAGTGATAATAAGTGGTCTTAACCTGCTCCATCAACAATCAGTGAGAGTAGATTGACAACTAGTGGTTTAAACCGGCTCCAGCAACAATCAGTGGGAATACAGTGACAATGAGTGGTCTTAACCTGCTCCATCAACAATCAGTGAGAGTAGATTGACAACGACGGTTTAAACTTGCTCCATCAACAATCAGTGAGAGTAGATTGACAACTAGTGGTTTAAACCGGCTCCAGCAACAATCCGTGGGAATACAGTGACAATAAGTGGTCTTAACCTGCTCCATCAACTCTTCTCATTTCTGCCTCGCAAGGCTGAGTGTGACCCATTCCAACCCTCAGACCAGAATATAATTTCTTGGCATACCCCGGATTTCCGTAGTGACAGTCTACCCACGTGCCACAAGCTTTGAGACCCTAGTGGAAGAAACAGGATTAATAAGAAGTAGATATTATTTATGCCCACCTCCTGGTTCGGTGACCAGTGTTCTTGGCTATTTCCATGGAGGCCCTGGTTCGATTTCCACCTCGACCATCCTGTATGTGGTATCCCCACTTCAATTCCAGGAAAATACTGGAATGATACCTACATTAAGGCCTCGACAACCTCCTTACAAATGTTTGGACCTCATTACAATACTCACACAGACCGACACAAGGTATCAGACAAGTACACGGGGCTACATGGGCACAATCTCGCAAAGCTCTTAAATGAATCAACAACATCATCATCAGTGATGTGCTCTGTAGTCTTAACCCTTTATAGGGCAGAATAGTACAGTAAATATATTCCATTTGAATTTATTTACATTTAATTCTTTTACCCTAATTATACTCTAATTATTACCGTATTAATTTTAATTTTTGTTTTCTTTACCATTTTAATGCTCATAATTACTTTTAAAATTTTAAATTAAGATGGTAAAATTATTAGAAATTTCAGTTTTATAAGCTTATTTATGTTCGACCCTCACTATTATGTGTTTGAAAACTGTATCATAATGATGGTCATTATAACACCGTTTTTCATTACGATACAGTTTCTCCAGCCAATCAGAGCTCGTTCATTGACCAATTAGGTAACGATAATTTCGCGCATGCGCTCAAAATCCAACATGTCGGACATAAACACAACATCGAACTATAATAAATTACCGACATGGAATACCCACCGTCCATAAGTTCGCGTAAATAAACTGGCGAATATGAGACAAGAAATAGCACAGTACCTTAAAATCACTAACACTAATTTCTACACAGCGCATTGTCTTCAAATGACTGCGGTGACAATATTACTGAGGGACGGCTGATGTAAACATATGGCTGCATATGGCAGAGCGCATGCGTCGGCCGTTCAAAGCTCTTGAAAGACGAAGGTATAACACCCAACGCTCGCTCTGCGATCACAAAATTCCAGTAGCTGACTCTCAACAGATATTTATGAATATTTATGTTAAAACATATAATAAAGTTATAATTATCGTCGAACATAAACAGTCGTATGCAACTCGCCTATACTGGTAATTAAGACACTCGTATGGAAATTATAAAACTCGCATACGCTCGTTTTATAAAAAATACTCGTGTCTTAATTATAGCCATTATAGGCTCGTTGCATAATGTACTATTATGTTTTAAATTTAGGGCCATATTAAGCACTATTAAACAATTAAAAATAGTAAACAAATAAAATTTAAAAGCAAAGAAAACTAGGATAATAAAAATTAAAATTAAAAATGCATAATATTAATTACCATTTTAATTTTAATTGTTTTTATGAAATCATGTATCTAGCTCCCTAGGTCAAGGAGATGAAAATGAAAATCCACAGCCTGCTTCCAGTCGACCGACCTTGTCAGGGAATGGAATGAATGAAGCCCCCATCTAGCGGCGAGGATATGAACTGTGCCGGCTGCCGAAGCCTGTCGCACTCATCTGAGGCATGATTAAATGAATGACAGATGAAATAAAATGATAGAAGCGAGTGTTGCTGGAATGAAAAGTTGACAGGGAAAACCGGAGTACCCGGAGAAAAACCTGTCTGCCTCCGTTTTGTCCAGCACAGATCTCACATGGAGTGACCGGGATTTGAGAGGCCGGTGTGCTGCCGCCTAAGCCACGGAGGCACCAGGTCAAGGAGATAAACTAATAATATTTGTTTTACAGAAATATTAACACTTCTACAAGAATTAGTTGAAATATGAGCAGTGCTGGATTACCCATTAGGCCCGACTAGGCCCAGGCTTAGGGCCCCCAATTATCTGGGGCCCCCCAAATATTATTGCAAAGATTTTATTCCAGAACTGAGACAGTTTCAGCATTATATTACATTACAATGTCCTTTAAAAACTGAGTTCTCTCATTCTGAACTTTACGAAATTCTTATTCGAGACAAGCTTGAGTCTGTTTTTCCGAACGTTGAAATTGTTTTTGCATTTTCCTGACCCTCATGATAACGAATTGTTCTGCGGAGCGCTCGTTTTCAAAATTGAAACGGATCAAAAGTGCGCAAAGAAGTATCATGTCACAAGAACGATTAGACATGCTAAGTTTAATGTATATAGAGTCAGATGTTCTGCGGGAAATTCATTTTGATGACATTGTAGAAGATTTCATTGACCGAAAAAAAAAACAGAAAAAAAAATTTTTTTGATTACATTTTACAGAAGTAAAAAATATTATGATTTGTTAAATTGTTCATCAAATCATCTGAAATGTTTTCAAATAACGATGATCGTTTCAATTGAAATGTATGTATATATGATTTAATAAAAAGTGTATTATTCATTTTGAGGAAAAAAAAGCTCTTGTATATACTTTATTATATGTACAGGTGCAAAAAAATAAAAATTATTTGAAAAATATAAAGGGGCCCCAAAAATCTGAGGGACTTGGCCCTCATTTTACCTTAATCCGGCACTGAATATTAGTGAAAGATTCAATCGTCTGCATCTTTGACAATATAAATTGTCATTTTGGTGGGTGGTTAATACATATCCTGACCACTAACCTGTAAAGGGTTAATTTTGAAATGGATGGCACTGTATTCCTTGGCTGCTGATAGGCCAATCAGAGACAAAAGCTCGAGCGAGAATGACGTCACACAGGGCTAATTAATAGTGCAGAATGTCAAGGTGTTGGAATAGTGCCCTTGATAGACCCACAACACACACACACACGGGAGTAATTAACAACGGGGTCCTAAAAACAACAAGCACGACATAACAAAACCATCGGCTCTTTGGACTTTTTTGTTGTTGCAATACTTTTATGGTGCTATTTTATTACCGGTATTTTTGTTGTGGTGGATATAGATTGCTTTCCAATTTGTGCATGCTAATAAAATGGCCGACCATAACAATTTCGTGTGTCGTAGAGGTTATGTTATGTTCCGAGTCGTGCGCCTCGACGTCCATGCCAGGTGCGCTACACGTGTGTGGGCGGATTGGTGATACTCCCCTTGCTCTGGATTCTTTGAAATTGAATGTTTTTCAGTCGGTCAAAAATAATTTACATGAGTTCTTTTTACACGCGAATGAACCACTTAGGATCACGCTACAACTTCATTTATTTTTCTTGGTGCGAAGTTTTCTCTGCACCCAATACTCCTTCATGCGTTCGCTGGCCTGTTTACGCTGTTCGTCCGTCCAGGCTCTTCCAGTCTTCTTAGGCCTTCTTGCGGCTTGAATCCCTTCCAAATTACTCGTTAAGTTCCTAAATCTATTTCTGTCAAACAGCTGGTCTTCAAAGATGTTCAATCTTTCCATATCCGCCTTTGTTTCCTTAATCCATGCTGCCCTGGTCTTCTTTCTCCAGAAGTAATCAAATATCCGTTTGGTGAGTCTTTTGGTCCATTCTGTATAGATGTCCGAGAAACTTCAACATGAGTTTAATAAATAACAGAAAATATACAAAAAAGATTTCAAAATCACAGACACTATACGAATGCGAAGAATCCAATTTATGGGACACATAGAAAGAATGGCCCCGAACAGACTGATACACAAAATACATACTTTCTTAAAGAACAAGGCTACTAGACCGAATTGGTTTAAATTTACAGAAAAAGACTTAAAGGAATTAGGATCACCAAACTTACATGACCGGAAGGAAATCAGGAAATTCACTCAGACGCCGGGTTTCGAGGAAGAAGAGAAGAAGACTACACAACACCAATGGTCAGAGCAACGGAAACAGACCCACTCGTTGCGAATGAAGGAATATTGGGCCAACAGGAAGGCTAGAAAGTGTTGATTTCGCGTGCTCCTAAGCGACCCATTCGCGAAGAAGAAGAAGAAGAAAAAGAAGAAGAAATAACAGAGAAATTTAAGTATCTAGGCGAATGGATAGAACACAGCTTGTCATAAAAGTAAGCGTTCACTGCTAGATTTAATACGCTGGAATTGGCCCATAGAATGACTCAGAACAAGAGGTGCCTATCACAAAATCTTAAATGGAAGTACTACACTACAGTCATCCAACTGTAAGCCCTGCGCTGTATGCTATGGAGTGTCTTGTCAGTGAATAAAAGAGGCTTGATGGGTAAATTGGAGGTCAGAGAGAGAAGATTTCTCATAAAGATCATAGGGCCAAAACTAGAAGATGGGGAATACCAGAGACAACACAACTCAGAGCTCTATTACTTACAAATAGTGAGGCTTTCTAACTGTGTCAGGAAAAGAAGGGTAACTTTTATGGTCATGTGGCAAGATTACCTCCGATCAGACTGACCAAACGGCAAACGCCTCCTTCTGGTGAAACAACAACAACAACAAGACGAAGAAGACAGCGGTGGCGACTTGGATGACCAGTTTCAATCATCAAACGATCATCATCAGCTCCATTTCAATTAGGCTATTAACCCTTGTGATGCCAAACTATTATGAGTTGTTATGTTAAAAATGCCACGCCAAGTTTTGTGGAGATACAAGTTTTGATAAATATATCTCCTACCTACATTTTTAAGATAAAATTTTGATTATTTTCCCGTAGTTGACAAATATATTTAAAACGTGTTATATGTTCACTAGTTAATACGTTGTCTCGTTCGTTTCATTACAAAATACTGCTATTCTTTTTTAATTTTGAATTTTAAATAGTTTTGACAGCCCACACAAACAAATCAGATTTTAAAAAAACTTATTAAATCTTCGTTAATCACTACGTATCGTATTTAGCTTCGAGCATGAGCGTAAAAGCATAAGACTTGAAAAAATAACATGTGCGGGAAGTCAGCTGATGTATCTTGTTCATAGAATACTTATACAAATTGAGTTATTCACGGAACTTAAACACCGATATATTCAGAGAGAGAATGATTCCCGCGTTGTATTGGTTGCAATACTGATAGAACCACGTGGCTGGAAATTACAATATCAAATTTATTTTTAACAACGAGGCCCGTGGCATTGAAAGCAAAAGCTCTCTCAATAGATATATCGTTCCCCTGGCACTTCAGTGTGTGTGATTGAGTCTTCAGTCTTCTGAGTGGTGTGATGCAGCTTTCAATGCCTCCCTGTCCTGAGCTAATCGTTTCATCTCTACATAGCTCCCACACCCTACATCCGAGGCAATCTGTTTACCATATTCTAACCTTGGTCTACCCATACAGTTCTTGTCCTCGACCCTTCCTTCCATAACTAAGCTTGCTATTCCTGGGTACCTTAGTATG